>JAPDPK010000041.1:37500-1438946 GCA_031772115.1 Heritiera littoralis
GTAATAAATCTCTTAACCAGCTAGCCTCTTCACTAGCTGAAGCTAAAGCGATTAGCTCAGCCTCCATTGTGGATTTTGCAATTATTTGTTGTTTTTTAGATTTCCAACAAATAGCACTACCACCTAAAGTAAATATAAAACCAGTTGTAGATAAAGAATCACCTGATAAGGAGTTCCAATCAGCATCACTAAAACATTCAAGGACAGCAAGCTGTTTTTTTATAACATAATCCATAATTTTTAGTACCACACAAATATTTCATCAAGCGATCTAAAGCATACCAATGTTCTTTATTAGGCTTGCTAGTAAATCTACTTAAAATACCTACCGCATATGCTATATCAGGTCTAGTACAATCACAAGCATAACGTAAACTACCAATTATTTTGGCATATTCTTCTTGATTAACAATATCTTTATCTTCAACAGTAGGAAATAAACATAAATGAGACAAAAAGGGAGTAGTCACATGCTTACAGTAAACATAATTAAACTTCTTTAATATTTTATCTATGTAATGAGATTGATCAAGTAAAATACAATCACTACTTCTAGTAATTTTCATTCCCAGTATAACATTAGCCTCACCAAGATCTTTCATTTCAAAGTATTTCTTGAGCAAAGTTTTAGTATTATTAATTGTGTCCATATTATTTCCAAAAATTAAAAGATCATCCACATATAAACATATAATCACATGACAATTATTGAAAGATTTAAAATAAATACATTTATCACATTCACTTGATTTAAAATTATTATCTCTCATACACATATCAAATTTTTCATGCCATTGTTTAGGAGCTTGTTTAAGGCCATACAGAGATTTATTCAACTTACATACCTTATTTTCTTGACCATGCATTACAAAGCCTTCAGGTTGCTCCATGTAAATTTCTTCTTCTAAGTCTCCATTTAAAAAAGCCGTTTTGACATTCATTTGATGAATTATGAGATTATGAATAGATGCAATCGCTATTAAAAATCTAATGGATGTAATTCTAGTAACAGGTGAAAAAGTATCAAAATAGTAAATTCCTTCTTTTTGTTTAAATCCTTTTGCTACAAGCCTAGCCTTATATTTATCTATTGTTCCATCAGGCTTTAATTTTTTTCTAAGAATCCATTTACACCCTATAGCGTGACAACCATCCGGTAAGTCAACTAGCTTCCAAGTTTTATTTGAAATAAGAGAATCCATCTCTTCATTAATAGCTTCTTTCCAAAACTCAAAATCATGAGACGATAAAGCTTCATGATAAGAAATTATGTCATCTATGTAATAAACATAAAAATCACTACCAAAATCTTTTTCAACTCTAGTTCTTTTACTTCTCCTTACTTGATAATCATCATTTATGACAGATTTATTAGAAGATAAATCATTATTTTGTTTAGCAACTTTTTGATCTTGAACTATTCTTGATTTAAATGGAAATTTATCTTCATGAAATATTGCATCTAAAGATTCTATGATTATATTATTCTCAAAATCTAAAAATCTATAAGCCTTACTATTTAAAGTATACCCAACAAACACACAAGTGGAAGTTTGAATTCCTAATTTAGGTCTCTTTGGATCTATCAATCTTACATAAGCTAAACTACCCCAAATCCTTAAGTAGCTTAAATTTGGTTTATAACCTTTCCACAATTCAAAAGGGGTTATAAGGCTTTTTTTTATTAGGAACCCTATTTAGTACATAGCAAGCTGTTAATATGGCTTCACCCCACAAGTTATTTGGAGCTCTTGAACTAATAAGCATAGCATTAACTAAATTTTTTAAAGTTCTATTTTTACGTTCTGCTACACCATTAGAAGCTGGTGAATAAGGAGGTGTAACTTCATGAATTATTCCTAAAGATTGAATAAAAGTATTAAAGTCATTTGAATCATATTCACCTCCTCTATCATTACGAAATCTTTTAATCTTTTTACCAAGTTGATTTTCAACTTCATTAATAAAAATTTTAAAACCATCAAAGGCATCACTTTTGTTTTTAATTAAATAAACATATGAGTATTTTGAAAAATCATCTATAAAAGTTATAAAATATCTATTTCCTCCACGTGTTAAAATTCCTTCAAACTCACAAATATCTGTATGTATCAAATCTAATAAGACAGTATTTCTTTCAACACTTTTATGAGGCACTTTTGTAATTTTAGACATGCTACAAGAATTACATTTTTTAAATTCATTATTTATATTAGGAATTAGTCCTTGCTTACTCATATTTTTCACATACTTACTATTTATGTGACATAAACGAGCATGCCAAATATTAACACAAGAAACAGTATAAATAGAACTAGTAGATGATTTATTCATTTCAATGCTCAATTTAAACATACCATCAATAGCATACCCTTTACCCATAAATACTCCATTTTTAGTAATGACATATTGACCAGACTCTATGGTTTGTTTAAAACCAGCCTTATCAAGCAGAAAACCAGACAACAAATTTTTTCTCATGTAAGGTGTGTGCAAAACATCTTTCAAAGTCAGAGTCCTACCAGAAGTGAATTTTAATTCAATGTCTCCTTGGCCGGGAACTTTTGTAGTGTGAGAGTCACCAAGCATTACCTATTTTGCTTCATTAAAGCTAGAATATGTCTTGAACCAAGACTTATCCTTGCACACATGCCTAGCAGCACCAGTATCTGCCCACCACCCATCAAGCCCATTTACCATGTTAACTTCAGATATCATCGCCACAAGTGGCTCCTCGGTTACGTAGGCTTGAGGATTTTTCCCACTCTTCTGGAATCTACAAATTCTTGCTGTGTGTCCAGCTTTGCCACACACAAAACATGGTCCATTTTGAGCACAACCTGATGGGTTGGTATTTGAATTTTGGCTTGGCTTATAATTCTTTTTAAAGAACCTATTTTTCATAGGCTTGTTCCTGGGCTTTAATAGAGCATTGTTTTTAAAATTCCGACTTTTAGGCAAGTTCTCACTAGAGGAAATAAGATTTACCTTAGTGGAAAGATTGCCTTGGACTCTTTGAGCACTTGTTGCATCTTGGTTCCTTGCTTCCTCCTCAATCCGAATTCGGGTGATTAGATTTTCAATCGAGATCTCCTTTTGCTTGTGGCGAAGTATCTTTTGAAAGTCCTTCCAAGAAGGTGGCAGCTTGTCAATGATAGCCACTACTTGTAAATTGTCCTCAATTCGAATTCCTTCGGACTTGAGTTCATGGGCCAACATTTGAAAATCTCTGATTTGTTCAACCACCGACTTTCCATCCACCATTTGATAACGAAACCATCGGCTACCTGCATACATCTTGGCACCCCCTCTTCTGTATCATACTTTTTCTGCAAAGCCTTCCAAATCTTTTTAGCAGTACTGTAAGTACTCTCATAATAATCATAAAATTGGTAAGAAAGACAATTGAGTAAACTGTAACGACAATTATATTCATCTTTTTCCCACTTCGCTTTGTTTTCCTCATGTGTCTTCCTTTCCTCATCATTCATATCATCAGTAGAAATCTTTTTTGGATTTTTTTCGGAAAGGACATAAGCTACATTTAATAAATTTAAATAATATAAAACTTTTCCTTTCCATCTTTTAAAATGCTCTCCACTAAAACGAAAAGGTATATTCAACTCATTTGTAAGTTTCGAAGGTTTTTCTTGAGTAGAAGACATCTTTTTAAAATAAAAATGAATCGTCTTAAAATTGTTGGAAATATAAGCTGAGACAGCAGAAATTGTTAGTAATAAAAATGATATAAGAAATATGAAATTAAATTTAAATTACTGATGATACGAAGAGTTGGACCGAGGTACAGATATCTCGCTCTCTTTAAGACGATTCACGCCTCTGCGGTTTATATTGGCCGGTGCAGCAGGAACTCAAAGCGTGTCGCCTCCAGGATATAACAGCCCAACTGATTCTTCGTTGTACGCTCTACAATTTTGCACTAACTGTAGAGTCAAAAAGCTCAAAAAATAGAACACCTTTCTCTGCCCAAGAATTTGATAGTTTGTATGGAGAATGAAATTTGTAAGTAAGATGAGTTATGAGAGTTGGTGTCTCGTTTGAGGATAGGTTTCAACTATTTATAGGCTGCAGATTTGAAACACATTTGTAAAATTTATTATTACTTTTAAGAGCACATTTCCGTTCACCATTATTGCCAGCATTGAATAGCTCACTAAGAAACGGTTTGAAATGTATCTAGCCACTATTCAAGAAAGATACAATCAAAACTTACAGTTTTATATTTAAAAAGAAATGAAACTGACACCCTTAATCATCAGCCAAAACCGTTTACATTGATTTTATTATAACGTCTATCTTTATTGTTGAAACGTTTAGTCTTCAGTGTTGAAACCGTTTTTGTTTTATTATTAAAATTACAACATTACTTACCAGTTAATGTAATATTATATACTCGGTGAAGAAGTCTATATCTTCATTTTATGGTCTCATAAAACCTAGAAATTTAATTTGATATGTAAATCGATAAGCATAATCTAGATACATAAATAGAATGCTAAAATCAAAAATTTCTTTTTAAAAAGAACTATATATATATATATATATATATATATATATAAAAGTTGATCGATAACTCTTAATTATAAATTCATGTATAATCAAATTATTGTTTTAATGATCTAATAAACTCTAATCTGATTGCCCAATAAGTTTTTTCCCCTAAGAAAATCATTGCGGTGGATTTGTTTGATTCCTAGTATTTTTCTGGTTGTAGGCTTGGAGCCTTTTCTTGTTAGACACATTGCATGTGCAAGAAACTGGTTTTGCATACAAAAATCTACGGCCCATTTCATGGGAAGTGGCGAAAATGAGAAAATACTTCAGGCATGCATTTCAAATAAAACTAAAGCATGGATAAATTCCCTCATACTTTTTGTTTTCCTTTATTTATTTATTTATAACTTTCTTTCTCCTTTTAATTCATCTTTTGCAGCATGCATATTGCAGTTATTTTAATGACATGGATGAGCTGGGAGAGCATATTTGAGACTTGGGTGGAGCAAGATCCCATTTCGAAAACCCAAATCATTGAAGATTAGAACAAGAAAATGACAAAATAAATATATAATTGTTTATCTTTACCCCTTCTTTTCTTTTCTTTTGGGTTGAAGGAGCATGAACAAACAGAAAGACAATGCAGCTCCATAACTATAATTTATTATTAGCACAGATCACCATGTCACTTTCTTTAAAAAAAAATATTTTCATCTGTGTCACTGTTGACTGTTGATGAACTTTTAGTGTACTTTTACATGACTTCCTTGACATGGATTCCTTCAATTTTAGTCTATAATAGGCTTGACAAATAAACATGAAAATGATCAATCTTAAACACATTTTTCACAAAAAACTTCGAGATAGGGAAATAATTCATCCTCTCTTATCGAAATAAAATATTTTATATTTTACAAAATATATTCGAGATTGATGTTGATGAAGGGCAATTGAATCATGCAAATTGTCGAGATAAACAAGCTTTGTTAACTCCTTATAGACAAAGGATTGAAATCATTTTGAAGCAAGCAAATTATGGGGTCCAAGGAAGAAAGAAAATTATTGGTAGAAGTACTCACTAATTAGATAAGTCAATCAACCCCACATCATCCATTTTTCTACAAGAGAAAAGGGTCAAGTACATTTAACCTTTTAATATGTGAAGGTGTAGAAGGTGTCGGTCAAATTCCCTTGAAGGCTCAATGCATCCATTCGGATATGGACACCGAAGTCAACTATAGTGTGTGCTGAAATATTTATCTTTATGATTCCCCCACGTTCATGGTTGAATATAGACTATGGTCCATAATTTCCTTGATTTCTAACAAGTAACAACCTTAACAATTATGACAATTACTTAAGTAGCACAGCTTGAATTGATTCTTGAGGTTCTACTAACTCATTATGTTCATATTAATCATGATCATCATGATAAGACCCTGGAGATCAAATAAATAGATAAAGTTAGGTATGCTGGAGATCTAGAGATATAACTCCATATATTACCCACATTAGTAATTAAAATTAAATTATGGTAAGACTCTTAGATGGATTTATTTCGATGAAACTCATGAAGTTTTTAATTAAAAAATAAAAAAAATTGTAACAAAGGTTTGCCTTTAATCATTGTACATTGAATTTTACACGCATAATATATAGAGTTAGGGATGTCTTCAATTTTTTTCTTTGGTTACAAGAGATGTCTTCAATTTTTACTTAAGCCTAATTCCCTCTCTTGCCATGATCAACTGATAGTTACTAGCTGTAGTTAATTGTAATAATTGTAATAATTAAGTTTCAAATTTCATTTAAAAAACTTCACCTAATTAGAAGTTCCATTATGAAAATTAAAATTGATGACCTTGCATTCATCTGCTTGTACTTGAAGAAAACTAAAGTCTGCATTCAAGTTTAGGAATTAAGGATAGGGTCAGGACCACTCGTATAAAAACCTAAGAACTTGTTATAAATTCAGGTACCATTGAGAACTGTCAGTGACTCAGAGTTAAGTCTTCGATACATAAACAAATAAAACAACAGTTAAGTGATAATGAAATGAAACATATATAAAAAGTAAGAAAAGAAATGTAAGAGGGAAATAGCTTTAAGCCATGCCTGTTAGAAATTTAATCAACAGATCAATCATGTCACTGTAAACGTAGAAAGCTGAAAGAAAGGTCTACTATCCCCTTATGTGAATATATATATACATATATAATAAAAATATATCTAAATCTCTTTTCTTTTTTTTTAATCTCTATTTGATTTTGATATATAGAACATGCTCGCTTTTAACATATAGGTAGTATAGGTTTTTTTTTTTTTTTTAATTCTTCTTTTGCTTCTTAGAGTTCTTACTTTACGGAGGAGGGGAAAGGTGGGTGTTAAACAAAATTATATATTTTTAGTTGTACAATTTTTTTTTTTTCAAAAAAATTTGTTAAAAGGCGAAAAGACAATAAATAAGAGATTTTTTCTGGGGTTGGGAAGAGAACAGAGGAAAAGACAGAATGCAACATCAGAGGGTTCCCCCATCTTTGGTTTGTGGTTTTGGGTTCTTGTTTTTAGAGTGCTTGAGGATTACAAAGGGATCTCTTGTCATCCACAACTCTCCCTGTCTCTCTGTCTGAATTTTATGAGCTGAGTCTTTTTCAATTTTCACCCTTTTTTATTGCTCATATTTGTGTGGTTATTGTTGGATTTTCTTGGTGTTAGCAAGCAAGCAGGTTTCATTCAAAACATGAAGCTCAAAAGTGGATAGAGAATATCTGCTTAAGCTCTATCTGGCTACTTATTATTTCCAGTATTACTCTCTCTCTCTATCTCTCTCTATCCTCTCTTTGTTTCTTTTGAGAGTTTTTCTAAAAAACAATAAATTGTCTCTTGGGTTGAGGCCAAACCAAAGAAAGAACCATACATCAATGGTCTATGATGAGGATTATGGTATTCATTCATATATGTTAAGCCTAGCTACTTGAGTATATCAGCAAGTATCAATTTCTTTCTTTTGTAACAAAAAAAAAAAGTATAAATTTCTTTCTCTTTTATCCTTAGTTTGGCTTTTTTGGATTTTTTGTACCCTACTTTTGTATGTAAAACCAAGATCCATGGTCCATGATGCAAACTTGATCGGAGTTCTAGAAATATAGGTTATGAAAGAGAAGATGATGAAAGGTTTGTTATTCCACCAACAACAGCAACAGCAACAAGCTTTGGAAGAGAATATGTCTAATTTGACTTCTGCATCTGGTGAAGCAAGTGTTTCTTCGGGCATTAATAGAACTGAAGCTGGCACCAACTATCCTCAACAGTACTTTAGGACTCCACCATCTCAAACTCAGCCGGTTAAGAAAAAGAGAAACCAACCAGGCAACCCAGGTTTGGGTTCCAACCCTTACCTTAACTCCATTACTTTTATTACTTGCTCGTTTGTTCCCTTAACTACTTTTACTTTCCTTTTCTGGGACTCGATTTTGAAAATTTTTATGCATTTTTTGGGGTTTTTGAATCAGACCCACATGCAGAAGTGATAGCTTTGTCTCCTGAAACACTCATGGCAACAAATAGATTTGTGTGTGAGATCTGCAACAAAGGGTTTCAAAGAGACCAGAACCTTCAGCTTCATCGAAGAGGGCATAATTTGCCATGGAAGTTAAAGCAAAGAACGAGTAAAGAGGTGAGGAAGAAGGTATATGTCTGCCCAGAACCCAGCTGCGTGCATCATGACCCATCGAGGGCGCTTGGGGACTTGACAGGAATCAAGAAGCACTTCTCCAGGAAGCACGGAGAGAAGAAGTGGAAATGTGATAAGTGCTCGAAGAGGTATGCAGTTCAATCGGATTGGAAAGCTCACTCCAAGACTTGTGGCACTAGAGAATACAGATGTGACTGTGGAACCCTCTTCTCAAGGTATGACAACTAACCCCTCAAAATCATTTTGGGGATTAATGTAAACATGAAACTCAAAGTTCCATTGTAGCACAACGGTCAAAGCTTCATTTATTGAGGAGTACACTTGAGTATAATTTTGAAAAAAAGGGTTTTCTTTTTCTTTTTTCAAAAAATCCCATTCTTTTCGGATGAAAAACTTTGCATTCTTTTTTTTTTTTGGTTACATCTTTGCATTCTTTATCTGACTGATACATTGAAGAATTCATTGCAACATACATCTAGCACTTCCTACTGTTCATACCCTAGAGAGAGAGTGTATACATGAAATGGAAATTTTATCTGCAGCAACCCCGAGTGGAAAATCTGTCCTATGCTCTCAGTGTGAAAGAAAAGAATGGGATGCAGAAGAGAGAGAGAGAGAGAGAGAGGCAAAAGAGAAAAGAGGGAGAGAAAGTCAAATATTTCCGGCATCGTCGTAGCACTTTATGACTGGTATTGTTTTTGTTTTCTTGCGTTTTTTTATACTTTTTTAATTTATTTTTGGGTTTTCCAGGAGGGATAGTTTCATCACTCACAGAGCATTCTGTGATGCTCTAGCAGAGGAGAGTGCGAGAGCAATCACGGGAGTCAACCCACTTCTCTCCCCGCATCAACCAGGCGCATCATCGGCATCAGCAGCAGCAGTTCACATTAATTTACAAGTACCCCAATTCAATCCCCAAGACATGCAACTCCAACCATTTTCACTTAAGAAAGAGCAGCAAAGTTTCACTACAGGTCTAAGCCCAGAGATTCCTACATGGCTCGCTGGCCAACCAATGCTAGGGGCTGCTGCTGGCCCACCGCAGCCTATAGACCTTTCCTCATCATCGTCATCAATCTTCTCATCAAGATTAGATCATCAAGAATTCACACAAACGCACCATCAAGATTTAACACTTCATGGAAACCCCAGCCGTAACCCTAGTCTTGGCCCCACTCTTCATCCCTACCATCCAGCAACAGTAGCTTCCCCACACATGTCAGCAACTGCATTGCTTCAGAAAGCAGCTCAGATGGGTGCAACCATGAGCAGCAAAACTGGCTCATCTGCAGCAGCAGCACCAACTACTACTGCCACTGCTGCAGCTGCCTCCTTGATGAGAACCCACCAACAAACTCACGTGTCTGCTGATTCTGCTGTCAGTGACCATAACACAACAGCTGGATTTGGGCTCAACTTGTCTTCGCGTGAAGAACTGACTGTGGCTAATAGTGGATTTTTCCATGGCTTGGCTCCTTTCGGGGACCATAAACCTGCTGCAGCTGCCAATGCAGGTGATCATGCTTCTGGCTCAGGTGCTCCTCCTTCCCTTCTTCAAGACATGATGAATTCTTTGTCTTCTGCCACTGGATTTGACGCCACTTCCTTTGATGACATTGCATTTGGTGGGATTTTCAACGCAAAGAAGGGCGGGAGTTTCATCAACGAATCATTCCCGAAAGCAACTACACCAACACTAACCACAACTGCCACTAGAAACGATCATGAAACTGGCGGTAGCACTCAGGGTGAAGACTTGACAAGAGATTTCTTGGGTCTTAGAGCTTTCTCTCACAGCGATATTCTCAATATTGCAGGTCTTAGTAACTGCATGAACAATTCGCATGAACAACGCAATCAGTAAAAACCATGGCAATTAGGTAAAATAAAATAGATACCCTTTTCTTCCTTTTTCCCTCTCTTTTAAACTTCTTTCCAAATACTATATCTTAATATTTGTATTCTCCTTTTTGTCTGTTTATTTCTTTATTTTATTTAACCTCCTTCTGCCATTGCTACAATCTTTCCAAAGGGAAGAAACTCTCTCAAATTACTGATATATATATATATATATATATATATCAGTTCCTTCTATGCAGCCCATGTTACAATATTTTTGCCTTTTTGTATAAATTTAATGTTGGTATATTCTTCATATCAACCCTAACATGCAAAGGAACCCTAAGGTTAATATATATTATATAGTTTTATAATAATAGTATAGGGTGATGTTAATGTATGAAAGCAGGTTCAATATGAAAGCAACTTCACGTTGAATATGACAACCAATTTATGTTTTAGTCTTCTAATGTAATCATATTTGTTAGGTGTTTATTCAATTGTTAAGTATCTTACGTGTGCAGCTAAGAAACTAGTGTAAATTTAGTTTTCTACTTAGTCATCAAACTAATTAACAACTTAGAACACTACCTAAACCCTAACCTCCTGGCAATATTATTATATTATTATTAATTTTTTATTCATAGGATTGGGTTAGTGTTTAATTATCCTTTTACTTTATTTTCGCAATTATATTTTAAATCTAATATACTTTGAAGTTACACAATCATTGGTGGGAAGCTATGATTATGATTCATGCACAAGATATCTTAGGATAAAATTATAATAATTAGATTATGTTAAATGTCATAGTGATTTAGAAAGATTGTATTCATTTCTTATTTGTCATGATGAAGTTGAAGACAAATTAATTAGAATTGGTATTATTATTCCCTATGCCATTATGATTTTCAACATGTAATGATGGTTTTATTTTTCTTTTCAAGCGGGTTGAGTAGGAGAAGAGAATCCTAAACATAATGCTCCTTGTTTACATTGCAAAACAAATATTAACCAGCTGCGTCTTGCCTTTCTTCACCTTGAGAGATAATATGGGCTAAAAAATTATAATTCGGACCGACTTACGAACTTAGCAAATGGCTAGCTTTTATTTGACCCTCATATACAAATAAAATATGAAAATAGATCCTTGGTTACCGTTTTATTTTTTTAATAATCAAATTATTCATGCAATTAACTCAATTGATAAGAGATTAGAATATTAAAATAATATATTCGATCCACGTTCGACTTCAATTTTGATTCTTGAATTGACATCTCACTGTTATTGTTATTTTCTTTTCAAGGACAAGAGATATATTAAAAGATGATGAAATTAGTTAAAGATGCTACACGAGGAGAGAAGAGAAATATAAAAAGAAGATAAACCATAATATAATTAAAAACCAGACATGAAAAGAGCCAAATCAAAATTTTAGATTTAGCCAATGCGTCCTCTGCTATATTATTCGCCTCACGTAAAACGTACGTAATTCTTTTGGTTTGTTTCCGAGACATTCGATGTGGCTAGAAATATGCTTCATGCGCAAAGTTCTTGTTGATCCAAAGAATAATATTGCTAAAATCACTTTCAATTATAAATTAGCAAGCTAAGACATTATACATAATACATTGTTGAGCATGAGAAGGAATATATATATATATATATATACACACACACACATACATGATTTTTAGTATCAAACTAATTTTCTCCACAATTATTGGCCTTTGTACTTCATAAAAGACATGTTTTTCGCTGTCTTATTATGTAAAGGCAAGACTTTCCATTACAATACTCAAAAAGTAAACTCATGATGCTCCCACCAGCTCATGGTGGCCCCCCAACTCCTTGGATCTCAATTTCTATCTTTTGCTGATTAATCTAATCATGTGAATATCAATGTTCATATCAATTTTGATAAACGAAAACAAACAATCCATCAAGCATCCTCTGATTCTTTCTATCTCTCAGTCATAATCTTATTTGGAAGAATGACTTTGAACATACATACGAGTAGACAATATAGGATTAAAGGGATATACGGGACGATCAGACCAAAAGCATTGGATTCTCAGGAGACAAAAAGATTCGTGAAATGTGAAGAAGAGATGGGCAAGTTAGCTAGGGTTTCTGAAAGACAAAAAAGAGATGCTGTTTGACACCTGGTGCGGGTGCAAGTGTCAAGTGGGATTCAATCCCGAGGTAGGATCCATCCCTTTCTGCTATGCTTATTGGCCTGGCCTCTTTACATTTATATAAAAATGTGATTTCCTTTTTAATTTCATGTAGCACCTAACCTAAGCTAGCCTAGCTAGCTACACTAGAAGAATGTTACAGTAACCTTACTATCGGGATTCTCATATCGGTTGAGAAAAGAGTTAAGAGCATGTTTAAAAGTATGAAAAAAAACTTTATCTTTTAAATTAATTTTTGAGGTGAAAATGTCTAATAGCATCCAATATTTGGGTTTTGGGTAGAAAAGTGTTTTGAAAGGGGTTGAATGTGTCACATTTGTAAAATTAAAAAACTTTACTATTAATGTGATATCATAATCAGAAATTTTGAAGTAGTTTTCTCATGACAATTGCCTTTCATTTTAGTTGCTCTCTGCCCTATTTCTTTCCTCCTGTTTGATTTATTTGTAAATTTGCACTTAAAGGGTGATCTCCACTACGCCAAGTGAGACCCTAAAAGGTTCCATAATAATGACTCAAAAGTTGTATGGTAGAGCTCAAGAAAGGAAAATCATGGCTGTGCATAAATTATTACTCTAAACAAAAATCTCTTTCTTTTCCTTTTTGTCATTGAAAGAGCTGTTATAAGAGAGAGTAGTGTTGTAATAAAATGGGAATGTTATTGAAGTAAGGTATGATTATCCTATCATAAGAAAAAGTAGCTTTTTCTGACGGAAAAAAAACAGAAAGATGTGTGAGAAAATATGCTTATCCCTAAGAAATATTGTTATGTTAGGTCAATTTAAATAGACGTATGAGCTAACTTTAAGTGGCAATGGCAGCTGTCATTTCATTTTCGTTTAGGAAAAAAAATCTAAAAGAGATTCCTCCCAAATCTGAATTCCCCACTTTTCCTCCTTGAACTCATGTTTATTTTGTAAGGTATGCATGTTCATCCTTCTCTGAAAGCACACACTCTTCCCTTCTCTGTCTCTCTCTCCCATGTGTACAGAAAATTAAAAGAATACATGTTGGAATGTGACATGTTTGCCATTTTTTATTCTGGGTTTCTCTTTTAACATCCATTAGTTAAAAAGAATGGCATGTTTGTCATTTACACACAAAGAAAGGCATTATATAGTGGGGAGTGGTGGGCAAGAGCACAATCCCCTAAATCCCATATATAATGTCTCATACTTTTGGTACTTTCTGCGTTGTGGGGGACTTCTCATCACTCCTTAAAGCCAAAATCACACACACAAATTATGGCGGTAGTATCTCCAAAAAAGCTGCTAATTATCAAAGCTGGGAAAAAAAATGATGGCCTGGTTTTGTTTGTTGTTTTCTGTATGTTCATGGTGTAGGCATTGAAGCATATGGCTGCTGAAGAAGCCAGTTGACTTGTCATTGTAAAAAGATGCTCAATTCCTTCTCCTCGTTGTGTATTATTTATTATTGTTGTACTGTATGCCTTTATCTCTGACTTACCTTAAACCCCACCATTTTCATTTCTTCATAATGCGTCTTTTTTGTTTCTTTTCTCTGCAGCCACAGTCCACACCTTTCTTTCTGCAGCCTTTGAGGTTTTTGATCTCAAAGTTGATTTCTGGTTTTCACTTTCCCCATTATAAGCAGTAGTAAATAAAATTTACTGGGTTTTCCAAGGGAATTTGCTGGGTTTTTTTTACAATTTTATCACTGGCAATTTTTTTGGTTTTATGTAGTTTAATAAAAGACAAAATCTTATTCCAGATTTTGACTAACAAGAGAGCCATAGCCTGCCACTTGAAAGAGAAGTAGTACCATACATGAACGTGACCATGGGCATTGTTCAGGCCTACAGAACTTTTGTGGGCCATGGGGCCCAATTTTTAAGTTCAGGCCCACAACATGAAATTTGAAAAGTCAATGTATAGAGACAAAATCCACAGAAAGTCATGTGCATGCACTCTGTTCATGATTTATTTTGTGAAGCTTGAGACAGGAAATGACATTTAAATCAGGCTTGAAAGCCCAAGAAAGGCACTAGGAAGCCCAATTTCAATTTAAAAGATCCAATTGTTGATCGTAGGCTTTTCCCGTTATCATGATTCGCGTAGAACAAAATGCAATGTAAAGAAAATTAAATCATAGTGTCTTAGTAAAAAATGGAACTCTCTAACGGTGAAGAAACTCATATCTGCCCCGATGAAGAAGATCTAAAAGTCCGAAGTGTAAAACGCACAAAAAATGGCGAATTCAAAACAGTTGATCACACAATGCATGAGGCACAGGTGCAAGCACCCTCGTATCGGGATTCCTTGATGGGAAACAATGATGATTCGGCTTTCTCCCTGGTGCATCAAGCCCATTATGCAGATGAAGATTCAGACAGGGGAGATGAAGAATTGGACAACATTCCCACCATAATCCTCTCCAAGGAAGAGAAAACCAGAATTAGAAATCCCTGAAAAATGCTGTTATTGTGAAAACATTCGGGAAATCAGTGGGATATAATTTCTTATACCCCAGAGTCAAAGCACAATGGAAACCATTAGGTGGCATGGATTGCATCGACCTGGGATACGACCATTTCCTTTTCCGATTCAAGAATCAAGATGATTTCCATAGAGTAATACATGGAGGACCTTGGTTTGTCGGCCAATATTATCTCACAATGGGCATATGGGAACTAGGTTTTGTAGTTGATGCTACAAGAACCTTTTCAACAACAGCTGTTTGGATCCGATTACCAGGCCTACCGATTGAATTCTTTGACAGGGAAATTCTTTATAGAATTGGTAGGCAAATTGGAACTCTATTGAAAGTCGACACATGCACTGAACAGAACGCAAGGGGTCACTATGCTAGGATCTGTGTTCAAATAGATCTTGACAGACCTCGTACCAAAAATCCTTATTGGCAAACATATACAGAACATCGTTTATGAAGGTGTTAACTTATGTTTTGGCTGCGAGATAGTTGGGCACAGACGTGAAGCATGTCCAAATACAAAGATAAGTCCTGATGTACAAACGCAGGAAGAACAAATCCCAAGCCCGGAAACCACGGAAGACAACACAACTGAGAATAAGAAGAACTACGGGCCTTGGATGGTTGTCAATAGAAGCAAACAGCGAAAGGAGAAAGAAAGGAAGTCGGGTAGGAACGAACCAATAAGCGACCCGACCCGAAAAGACAAAGGCAAAGCAAAGATTCACAGCACTGTGAAGGAACACGTGACTAATAACTCACAACGGTCACCGTTCCAATTTTCAAAAGTGGCAGAACAATATCCCAAAGTGGATTCCAAGTTGTATCACGTCACTTCCCCAGAACTAGGGAATCATTGTAACCAGAGTGGTCAAGTCATTGGAACCAGTTCCAAATCTGTTCAAATGGAACCAAAACAAGCAACCAACCGAATGAACTTCCATTTTGGCAACACATCTGTAAACCCGAACATACAGAAACAAACGACTACCAGAAGACAAAACTCTAACAAGGGAAAAGTAACGAGAGCAGCAAATGGAATATCCAACAGCAGCAGTGGCTCAACTGGGAGCGATGTACCTGTATCGCATGGATCAATGCCTTAGTGTCAAACGAGCTTTGAAAATACTATTCAACCAGAATCCACAGGCGGAAGATTGGAGCCTAGAGGAAATTCAAGAGGCTGGAACAACATAGTAATAGTGATGAACTTCCCGAGCCCTCTCCCTTTTCTCCACCTGCTAACAGAAGAAGTTCAAAGGTACATTTCGAGAAAGGAGAAAGCTCTCCCAAGTCTCAACAAAATAGAAATGAGACAGATCTTCTTAGATACGGTAAGGATATGGAGCTTCAAGGAAGAGAAGAACTCCGCAGTATGCTGCTCGACTCTCCCCATGATAAACCCAATCACATTTGTGATCAAGAGGAGGCATATAAAAGGCGATCACAAGATGGAATACTCATTTCTGAGCATCCCACAGAACCACCTTGTATCGAATATTCTGTGCAAGACTGTGAGAGGGGAGGTCAGGACCATCCCAGGGCTTGCCAACTGGTTGTTCAACCAAACAAATTCTGAAGTCCCCCCGATGCGATTATTATGTTGGAATGCACGGGGGGCGGGAAACCCCAACTTCAAAAGAAACTTCATGGAATTGTTAATAATCAACAATCCCAGCATTGCCATCATTACTGAGACACAGGTGTCGGGAGACAGAGCCGAGACCATCTGCAAATCCTTGGGCTTTGAAGGCTTCTTCAGAGTGGATGCAGAAGGCTTCGCAGGAAGTATCTGGCTGTTATGGCAAAAACTCGAGGTGGAGGTGACCATTGTTCATCACACTTCGCAAGTCATTCACGCCAATGTTAAGGTAATTCCTTGTACCCCCTCTCCTGAATTTAATTCTTCTAATGTTTTTTGGACTTTGTTTGCTGTTTACGCTCGCCCAAGAATTGCATTAAGGAAGTTGCTATGGGAAGAACTCTCATCCTTCGCAGAAACTCACAATCGCCCATGGCTCATAATTGGAGACTTCAACGAACTTATTTGTGACTCTGAGAAGTTTGGAGGCAGACCAATCAGTCAGTATTGAGCTCACTTGTATAAGAGCTACATGGATGATTGTGGCATGGCAGACCTTGGATTTGTTGGGCCACAATTCACGTGGATAAGCAAGAACAACCATGGCCAAGTTATTAGAGAAAGGTTAGATAGAGCATGGGCAAATAACCAGTGGAGACTCAACTTTCCAAACTACTCTGTCTTCCATCTCACAAAAGCCAACTCGGATCATATCTCAATCCTCCTTGACACAAACCCTCAATCCCATAGAATTGGCCCAAGACCATTTCAATTTGAGACCATTTGGTTCACTCATCTACAGTTCAAAGAAATTGTCAAGAGCGCATGGAATCAGTCAAATGAATCAATTATGCATGCTATACCAATCTTCCAAGAGAACATCTCGAAGTGGAACAAAAGCACCTTTGGAAATGTCTTTCACAGAAAGAAAAGAATTCGAGCCAGGTTAGATGGCATTCAACGAACTTTAGCCCACACAACAAGTCCTTGGCTTCTTGATCTTGAAGATCAACTAGAGCAAGAATATCAACACCTCCTAAAGCTGGAAGAGGAGATCTGGGCACTCAAATCTCGAGTGGAATGGATCTGCGATGGGAATAGAAATACTAAATTCTACCATCTATCAACTATCCAGCATAGAAAAAGAAACAAAATCCTAGCTATCAGAGATCAAGTCGGGAACTGGTTCATGGATACTTTGACGATCAAGAACATTATCACACAACACTTCAAAGAAATTTACACTTCATCCCTTGAATTTAGTGCACTTCAAACCTATGCAAATGCTGGTGGGGAAAATTTAATCCTAAATGAGGAGATAACGGAACTTCAAAAACCTATCTCTCGGCAAGAGGTGTCTAAAGCTGTTTTCACCATGAAGCCTTACAAGGCACTAGGGCCAGACGGGCTACATCCAGTTTTCTACCAAAGATGCTGGGATATCGTTGGAAATTCAGTAATAAAGATGGTGGAGCAAGTGTTCTCCAATTGCTCAGTTCCAGAAGCCCTTAACGAATGTCTTATCTGTTTAATCCCGAAGGTCAAAGAACTAGAGATTATTGGTAACTACCGACCAATCAGTCTCTGCAATACCCTATACAAAGTTATTACCAAAGTAATGGTAAATAGGATCAAACCTATCCTCTCAAGAATTATACATCCCTTAGAAGCAAGCTTTATTGCTGGGAGAAAAGCACAAGACCATGTGATTATCGCCCAAGAAATCTTTCACTCTTTTAACAAGAAAAAAGGAAAAACGAGGTTCTTCACAGCCAAGATCGACCTCGAGAAAGCATACAACAAGCTTGAGTGGAGCTTCATCCGCAATGTTCTTAAGTACTTCAAATTCCCAGCAAATTGGATAAAACTTATCATGGCTTGTGTTTCCACCTCCTCAATGACCATTCTTGTAAATGGAGAGAAAACTGATCGTCTCAAACCGACTAGAGGTATTCGACAGGGAGACCCTTTGTCACCCTATTTATTCATACTCTGTATGGAATACCTTTCGATCAAGATTAACGAAGCTTGTGAGGATCATCAATGGGATCAAGTACAGCTCTCCAGAGGAGGACTGAAACTATCTCATCTATTCTTCGCGGATGATCTTATTCTAATAGGAAAAGCAAATGCAAAGACCTGTAGTTGTATGCTCCAAATACTTGAGTCATTCTGTAGAGCTTCTGGCCAGACGATCAATCATATTAAATCCTCATTATTCTTCTCACGCAATGTCAATGTGGAACAGAAGGATGAAATTAGCACCCTGATGGACATGAAGTGGAAAGAGGATTTCAGCAAATATTTGGGATTTCTTATCAAAAAAGGCAAGAAGGAAAGAAACTACAGATTCATAATTGAAAAAATCAATCATAAACTTAAGAGTTGGAAGGCAAGATGTCTATCTTTGGCTGAGAGGGTAGTACTCATAAGATCAATGCTCAATGCCATCCCTGCTTATTATATACAAGAAGCAGCACTTCCAATGAAAACATGCGACCAAATTAACAAGGTCTGTAGGAGCTTTATCTGGGGTTCAACGGAAAGCAAAAAGAAAATGCACATGGTTCAATGGGATGTAGTCACACTACCAAGAGACATGGGTGGCTTAGGAATTAAAGACATGCGACATCTCAAGGCAGCAAATATGATTAAGCTCGTGTAACATCCCAAATCCACAAAATATATAATATTCACTTACTAATCATACTCACTTACCGGTTGGGCTGTCTGTGATGCTTATCAACTCCTATCACTTTTATAAGAATTATTAAATTATTTCCTTAAGATGTATATACATTCCCTTCAATTTAAAGTAGTACTGTACCATTTTACTGAATATATAAAAGGATACAACATACCTTCGATATTAGATCTCTGGAAGGCAATTCGCTTAGCCAAAGTTCAATAATCTGTGGAGTGAAAAATAGGGAGTGAGCGATAACGTGCTCAGTAAAGAAGGTGTATGCTGCTTTATAAAATAACAGCTATCTTCCCAAAGATAATTTAATTATCTTAACCATCAACCCAAAAAAAACAAGGAATATTACTAACTTTAACAGGGTTCCATAAACCCTTTCAGTAAACAAAAACCAATAAGTTGAGACTAGGCAATAAATAAATCATGCTCTGTTCCTTCAGGAACATAAGTCGTCTGCTTTTGGGGTGCACCCGTAGGCCACCGCCCCTCACGGCTATCTCAGCTAGATCTATGGCCATAATCTATAGATGATCCCAGGGTCCACTTGCCAAGTGACATCGAAACCGCTGATGACTTGGCGGGTCTATCAGCCTTGTGACGCCCTGAGGTGCACTCGTTGGTCCATTGGCCCGAGCCACCGCCCCAGGTGGGTCACGCAATTACATGAATGATAAAGCATGAACTCAGGGCCTAAAGTCTCAAAAATCACTTTTATAACTCATGTTATCATTTCCACAAAATGATTTGATTTCCAAAAGGTTTTATTGAATAGTAAAATAGCCCGTAATCTCAACATTTTCCTTGTGAGAAAGGCATGGGTTAAACTGGCTCGCCCATGGCTAGTTCGCCCATGGTCAGCTCGCCAATAGTCAACTCGCCCATTGGTCAACTCGCCAATTGGTCAACTCGCTAATTGGTCAACTCGCCCAAAAAAAAGGTTTTATATTTCTATTTTCAAAATATTAAAAATAATTCATTTTTCGTTGAGAAAATATTCATAAATCAGTTCGCCAAGTACGGCTCGCCAAGTACGGTGAACTTGTGTTCGCCCGCCAACCCTTGGCTATTTAAAACAAACTAATCTGGCTCGACCCAAGGCTCGCCCTTTATGGCATTGCCGTGTCAACTCGCCCACCCATAATAACACAGGGGTCGCCCGCCCCAAAACAACCTTAAAAGGGTTCGCCACTTTAGCTCGCCCGGGTTTCTTCTTAAACAAGGCTACTCGCCCAAGATGTCAAAAAATCATAAAAAGTGAGCTCGCCCAAGTGGCTCGCCTGCCATTTTGCCAATTCGCCCAATCACACAATTTTTCATAATAATGCATGTCATAAAACAATCAATTTCTCAATGATTTCATAAAATTTAACTCCACAGGACATGCATTTTACTTCATATACAACTCCCTTACCTCGTCTGATAAAACCTTGCTTTCCGCTTGCCGTATCAATCTCACTTCCCGGCTGCAAAGTAAAATATTAATTCCATTAATATTTTTTTTGAATTATTTCCTAATTTACTAATATATCTTTTCGAATTATTTCCAATTACTTTGGCGAGCTTTGAGATTAATCTCCAGCTCGCCCAAATAGGGTTCACTATTCGCCCAACAGAGCTTAACCTTCCTTGATTGACTTACATTAGTGAGCTCGCCCAACATTCTTGCATTTATATGGCTTATTTGTGGGAGTTCGCCCAACATGGGAGCTCGCCCAATCAATTCGAGTGGCTTTGCTCTTGCATTTTAGTTCGCCATTCGTGGCTTAAGGGTGAGTTCGCCCGCACTTCAACTCAACTCGCCCTACCCCGTTTTTTATTCATTAGCAGCTCGCCTATGCATTAAACTTGCAGGTGGCGACCTCGCCCTTACCTCCACATTCCAGATTTTAGCTCAATTTGTCAGGAAAAGAGAAGTGGCTAGAAGTCCACTATTAGCCCCTTTCCTTGACTTTTCTCTTTTCTTTTTCTTCTCTTCTCCACGCCAACTCACTTCCAGCCAACGTTGATTGGCTATCTCCTCATCCTTTTCTTCATTTGTCCAACAACATTTATTTCCCCTTTACACTTTCCATTTCGTTTACTGCCTTAACTACTCACATGTGTTTTCACTTCATTTAATGCTTTCATACCTTTATCAAAATTAGATTCCACTATTTCTTGTTGCACTTTACTATTTGTTTTTTTTTCTTTATACACCATACTATAAATCATCACTTAAAATGAAAAGGAAATTTACATTCGGTTATTCTTTAATTTCACTAAAAGAATTTATTTCCACTATCAATAATGTACACATATGGTATATAGTATAATAAAATTCGGATCTTACAGCTCGGATGGAGAATGTTACTAGAACAAAATAGCTTGTGGGTGTCCTTACTCAAAGCTAAATATCTAAATGATAGATCTATTGGTAAAAAAGACTGCTCACCCATATGGGCTAACATGAGGAAGGAGAGCACACTGTTAAAACAAGGAATTCGATGGATTGCAAAATCAGGTGACCAAACTCTATTCTGGTTTGATGACTGGATAGGTTGGGGACCACTTTGCCAATTTATTTTTGGGCCATGAACAATTAGAGACACACAGCTAACTGTTCGAAAAGCTTACAGGGAACAAGGAGTTTGGAAGACTGAAAATCTTAGTAATCACAATCCGGAAGAAATCGTAAAGAGGATCTCAACCATTCCTCTTCAGCTTGAAAGCACAAACAATGATATAATAGCCTGGAAGTTCAATGTAGCTGGCAAATTCTCCTTGGGATCAGCCTGCATACTTTCAAAACAACTTCCGGTGCTGCATGACTACAAATGGAAACATATATGGTTGACTAAAACATACCAAAAAATCAATCATTTCCTTTGGCAGAGTTGTCATCAGAAGATTGCCACACGCCACCACCTTGTCAATAGAGGATGTCAAATACTGAACACTTGTCCCGATGTAATCAAGAGGAAGAAACTCTTTTACATTGCCTACGAGATTGTGAGATCCTTAAGGAGTATTGGGCTATGATTGATATCCCGGAAGAAATCCAACAATGCTTCTCCGCAAATCTTCAGGAATGGATGTTTACTAACCTCAAAAACACTTCTCCTTCTTCTTTCCAAGGTGCTTCCTGGAACACAGTCTTTGCCTTCACTTTATGGTCGATCGGGAACAACAGAAATATCTTGGTTTTCGAAGACAAACTTGAAACCAGTAATGTCTGGTACAACAAACTCAAGAAATCCATCTAGGAGTTCTGGGCAATCTCGAGCCCCTGCAAAGAGAATAAGAGACGAGAAGAAATTGAGGTGGGATGGAAACCCCCCTACAGACTTCTACAAGCTTAACTCTGACAGATCAACACTTGGAAACCCAGGACAGGCAGGTTTAGGGTCCTTGATCCAAGACTCTGCTGGCGATTGGATTTGTGGAACACTACGCAATATTGGTATCACCTTCAGTACATTTGCTGAACTATGGGGATTGAGGGATGGTTTACGCATGGCTATCAATAAAGGAATCCGAAAGCTCATTATTGAGATAGATTCGCAGGTCGCTTACAGGTATGTAGTGGATGGTATTTCTCATACTCATTCTTACTGCCCCATTATTAATGATTGCAGGTCCCTAATGCTCCAGCTTGAGGAATCAAAGATAATGCATGTGTATAGGGAAGCAAAAGGATGTGCATACCAACTTGCAAAAAATGGGAAATGGATTGGATATTGATGTTTTAATTCTAGAATTCCCTCCCCCCCCCCCCCCCCCCCCCCCCCCCCCCCCCAAAAAAAACTAACTTTGTATTTACTTTTTGATAAATTGGGCCTTCCTCTGCCCAGAGCTGTTGGTTGTAGCACCTAGCAAGTTTAAACTGTACCCTCTTCATTTTTGTGTTAATATAAATGCCAGTTTCTCACCAAAAAAAAAAGAAAATTAAATCAATTCTCAAATTTGGGTTCACTTTAAGTTTATAAACCAATCACAAAGACACAAACTAGACCTGCCATTTATTGGTCCAGGCCGGATGGACATGCACAAGAACATGTCTTACTTCAGCAATCATGTAAAGGTATTCGCGTATATAATTTAAATTCGTATCATATAAAATCGTATTTATTTCATATAAAATATAATTTTTATGCTAAAATTTTTGTATACATGCCAAACACAAACTATTTATTTTTTTTTTTTGTTATAATCATATCTGATATTTGTATTTTTTTCATATCATGTTATCGAATTGTATCCAAAATTGTCAAATCTACAATCAATAGATGATGATGTTGTAAGGACTTGCTTTCCCTCCGCAAAGGATGTTTTAAAAAGACCATCAGTCTACACTGGCCGTTTCTCTATTGATAGAAATACTGAAGTTAAAGATGCATAACATTTCTTCTAGAGGCAGGGAAAAAGGATTCCTTTTGTTAATGAATTCAACATTGGAAGATATTGGCAGGCAAGCCTTTTTCTTTTGTCATTAAACATTATGTTAACACATTTCTCTCTGGGAATAATTTGTTTTACTCTGCAAACCAATAGCTGATTTGTTTTGCAGACTTCAGGACCACAAGGCAACCTTTATAGCCAGGAACCCAACCCCCCCCCCCCCCCCCCCCCCCCCCAACCCTCTGCTTCCTACTATTTTCTACCCCTCCGGTGGAAAATGAAGTAGGGGTTTTGCGTTTTTTATCTGGTTGCTTGCATGTTAAATAGGTCTGATTCCTAATTTACAATGCGTAATCCGAGTTGTTGTATTCATTCTGTAATTTAGAAAATGATTGTATTTTTCAACTTTCAGTGAAGTTTTCTTTCTAAACTGGTTTGGTTCACCACCGTGTAGCTCATATTTGAGTTAGAATCACCAAACCCCGAGCGTGTGGTAGACTAAGTTAATCAGCCGGACTGTTCATGTAAAGACTTTAGAGTTATCAAAAGTATGATTTTGGCTAAAGGTGTACAAGAATCTTTCCACATTTGAATTTGAATGGCAATATACCAGCTTCTGCTGACTTCGCTAGTAAAGACAAGCTGATGATCTTGGACAAGCAGTTAATTATACTGCTTAAACGATATAAAAGAATTACCAGTATTTAAGGAAAATCAGCACCGAGTTTTTTTTATGCATCAAATGGCAATAAGCAAATCAACAGTGTGGGTTTCTCTTATTTCAAGTGATTTTAAAAGCTATATGATGACCAAAATTACACATCAAACAGAGTCATCTGCTCCCAATAAGCTCATGGGAGTTGCCGACTATGCTAAATACATTACAAATGTCTAAAAGCTGCTGAAAGAAAGAAAAAGGAAGATCATTTTGAAGGTTGCGTAGATTCATCTTTTGGTTCCTGTTTTGATCCTGCCATGGCAGCAGATGCCGCCACAGTCATGGCAGCCGCAGCTGCACCAAGCTTTGCACCGCCAGCAGCCTTCATTGCACCAGCTACTTTTGCAAAAACAGCTATCCCTCCTACAAGGAAAGCCCTCATGGCTACTGTTGGTTTCACTGCCATATTTTATTGAATCTGCAATCGCATAAATTCAAATTTCTATTCTCATTCGAACTACTAATATAAGACAAAACTGTGCATAAATTCAGTAAACCTAAACTGTAAAATCATGATGCTACATTATCATGCATGTACTAATTTATAATGCAAAAAAATAGAACCATGTCCCATATACAGCTAGACACCCATCCTTAGCTCATATCCATCACTCAAATTTAGGTTGGATCACCTTAAACATTCAATTTGGATCATAGCAGAACCTTGGTTTTCACAGAAGTATAAAGTCCACTGTCAGTCTTTTTCTCTTTTCCCTTTGGCCGGTAAGATTGGAACCAAAGATCTAAAAATTCACACTTCAAATCTCAAGTTAAAGCTCTACACTAGTTAAAAATCTAGTTATCAACTCGTAAGTGAGACTACAGATTTAAAACTTGAATAGCAATGCCAACTTGAGACCAAACCCTCCATATGACTGAAATAATCAGCCAGACCATTGAGCTTGATGAAAATCAAAGATTCATAGATACTGACATCCATTGTAGTAAGATTTCTGTTTCCATTCACAACTAAAGCATATCAACTCTTGAGGATCAGTCATGACTTGAAAGGTTGAACTACAAGACCATAGGACCAAAAAGCATGACATTGGGTAACATTGAGAAGCCGCCATTGTTTTGCACCATGACAAACCAAAATTATTATTCTAGTTAAGTATCGAAAAACTAGTATTTCAAATGACAAAACAGTTATTTATCCAAAGTTAATAGTAAGAAATATATAAGAACAACTCCATCACCCACTTCAGATCCCTAGACAAAGCATTTCAACATACAAAGCATATCTGAGCAATCATCTCATATTTCTCTAGGAAGTTTTTCTTCTGGAATCCTTCATTTTAATTTATCTTCAACTTTATTCTATAGCCTTAAAAACATCTCCATGCCACTAATAACAACACCACCAACTTGAGTCAGAAAGCAAACCCTAGTTGCAAATGCAAAACGATGAACATTTCTCTCTCTGCGGTTTCCTAACAAGTCAGAAAAAACACTATTAGAAATGCTAAAAAAACAATGTCCAATCATTCCTATTCTCACTGGCATGTTCAACCAATTGAAAAAAAAGTCAATCAATCAAGCAATGTAAGATTAATTCTACAAGCTCACCTTCATTTAGACATTAAAAGTTCACCTTTTTCCGCGTAATTTCTACAAGAAATACAAGCCGCACACTTTACCAATCATAATGACCAAAATCCTGAGAAGATTTTAAGTTTAACCCCAAAAGCAGTTCCGGGTAAGTACACATTTTCTCAAATCAATTATCTAATACCCTCCAATCCTCAACCCAACTTTAAAAAAAAAAAAAACCTTTTTCCCTGTCCGTTCTGCTTCTTCTTCATAGATTAAAGAGCAATGAAAAACAGAAACAGGCCCAGATAATACAACAGATAAGAGATAGAAATTCGAACCTTAAAGTCGAAGAGAAAATCTTTTTGATTGAGTCCTTTTGCCAATAATTTGGA
This sequence comes from Heritiera littoralis, assembly GCA_031772115.1. Lineage (NCBI taxonomy): Eukaryota > Viridiplantae > Streptophyta > Magnoliopsida > Malvales > Malvaceae > Heritiera > Heritiera littoralis. The sequence continues at coordinate 63,505 of JAPDPK010000041.1, forward strand.
GAGAAATGAAAGGAGAACGATACGTAAATTCCGTCAAGAAAATGAAACCCTAATCTTTAACCTTTTTTCCCTTCTCTCGGCTAGTTAAAAAATGAGTTTCCTTTTTACGACACGTTTCACATTAATCTTAGCACGCGTGGCAGAATGTTATTGGTGTAAATGGTTAAAAGGCGTATATTAGCAACGACCCGCATATCTCTGTCCAACTGTGCGCCGGATAGGGGAAAAGAAGCGAGGGAGATCGACAGAGAGGGAAAGACGATGGATCCGTACTCAGGAGGAGGAAGCTGGACTATGATCCCCAGCGTCCCAACCCACAGTAACGTATCTACACCCACCAATCAAGACCATCTATACCTCTCTCCTCCACCACCTTCACCACAACAACAACAATTTCATCCACAACAATTCCAACAACAGCCGCAACAGCAACAGCGTATGTTACAACAACAACAGCAGCAGCAGCAGCAAGTGCAGCAGAATCAGCACCATCAGTCACTAGCTTCTCACTTCCACCTCTTACATGTATTCCTTTAAACCACAACCTTGACAAAGTTGTAGCACAGCTTTTCTTTTCTTTTTTCTCTTATCCAAGCGTTTGATTTTCTCTTTTGTGTGTGTTTGTTTGTGGGGACGGCAGTTGGTGGAGAATTTGGCTGATGCAATCGATAATGGAAACCGGGATCAACATTCTGATGCCTTGGTTCGTTTGGGTTTTTTTTTTTTCGACTTTATATTGGTTTTAGTGTTAATTCGAAGATTATTGGTTTTTCTTTTGGATTGGGTTTTGGAAGATTAATGAACTGAACAATCACTTTGAGAAGTGCCAACAGCTTTTGAACTCAATTGCAGCATCAATTAATACCAAAGCTATGGTAAATTACGTTCTCTATTTCTTTCTTTTCTTAATTTTTAATTTCTGTTTTTATGTTATTGGATCTTGACAAAACTCCATTCTAGGGGTTGATGAATTTTAACAAACATTTCTGCGAAATGTCTTAAATTTCAGATTTTTCCCTGTATTTTTAGAAGATGCATGTCTTTAATTTATGATGATAAATGAACAAAAAAAAATTTATAATGATAGATACTTAAAACCAGCTAATGTGTTAGTACTAATGTTTCTTTCTATGACTTGGGAATTTGTGGATGTTGGATGTAGACTGTTGAAGGACAAAAGCGAAACCTAGAGGAAAGCGAGCTATTGCTAAATCAAAGGAGGTAAGTAGTTGGTCCTGATTTGTGTGTTCTGCAATTTAAGGTTTCTACTTGATGAATGTGTGCAACTTCTTTCCTACAATTTTAGGGATCTGATAGCCAAGTATAGAAGCTCCGTCGAAGACCTTGTGAAGACTGAGCCATAGTTGCTTCTCACACTAATGAGCACAGGTAAGAAAATGCATACAAAACAATTTGACTTATATATTGTAATAGTTGCAGCTTGCACTGTTTACTGTAACATATCAATGTAATTTCAAGCTTCCGTGAGAATTGCTTATAAAGAATCTTGATTCAAAGGAGCAATGTTGCATGAGCTAGTTGCTTTTTGTATACTCATTTTGTGTTTTAAAAATTAAGTAAAAGAGTGTATACTGATGTATCATTATAGAGTTTCAGTAAGGGCATATCAAGATTAGGGCAACGGTAAGTTGTTGTCTGGGAATGGATATAGGCAAAAACTATGTAAATGCTAGTATCTTGCACAAGCACAACCAGAGCAAAATGAATCTTTCCTTAAACAAGTTTTTGGGTAATGAACAGCAAAACTGGACCTTGATGAGGGGTGCTTTTCTATCTAAGAGCCTAGCTATGAGAGAACTTTGCTACTAGGAGTGAGTCTGCTCTGCTGGATTGATGCATTGAAACTTACTTTGGCCTCTTGGAAATTTATTTGTGGAGGTTACACTGATTATAATCCAAACTTTGCAATGTGGTTGTCTGCCATTCCTCTGCAGAGCCTGTCTCCTTTAGAGTTCTATTTGAACCAAAGGATATAAATTCTATTTCTATTGTCATTGAAAACTCTTTAGCAAATAATTTCCAAGAAATATTTCAAAGTTGTTCACTGCTGTTCTACAGTTGTTGAGTCAGATTTTGTATGTTTTTCACTCAACCTAGAAAAGAATTGCTGGCTTCTGCCGTTCTTATATCGGTTGATGCCGGTATCAAAGTGCATATTTTTCCCGTAAAACATGAAATATAAATTTGTTGTTTTATTCACCAAATTTGAACTACTGCTTGTGACCATCATTTTCGCTTTTGCTGTATTCAGGTCAACAGCCTTCTGTTCAACTCTGAAATATCCAAAGATAGTAGAAAATTCTCTTTGTTCAGCAAGTAGAAGCTTCTTAGTCTCTTGTCTAGCTTGTTCTTTAGCAAGATTTTCTTTGGAATGAGACTATGTTCAAATGCAATCTTGGCTTCAATTTTTGGTACCGTAGGGTTACGAAGCCCTGACTGTTATTTCTGCCGGGCCCTGGGGGCTGGATGTTCATAAGGTTTCTACTGAAAGTTAAATGAAGATTGATAAATCTTGTCTGTTTTTGACTTTCTTTACTGGTTTATTTAGATCATGTAGTTCTACTGAAAGTTAAATGAACATCAGAATTGTCAAGATTTATATCAGAAATATGTTGGTGTACCCTACTTCCCTTGTACCCTCCACCATTTGATTCACAAATATTAAGAATGAAATGCAATAACTCCAGTCAAAGCCGTTTGTCTTTCCAGAATCGTAGGATGCCATGGTTGAAACGAGACCCATGTCTGCAGGGGACCTGTCCAGTTTGCTTTTATTCTCAAACATCAAGTTCCAAGCCTTCCAAGTTGAGTTTGATCTGGAGCTTCAAGAGTACCTTCTGAGATTCTGCAATCTTCGCTTAATCGGCACACAAAATATGATGGTGGTTAGAAATTCTCTGCAAATAAACAATCCAAAAAACAAAGAAAAAAGAGAGGTTAAACCCATAAGGACCATTGGGTTTAGAAGACAGAATGTTCATCTACAGGTTCGTTGCTACTTACGGTAAAACTTTATAACCATCCATGTCAGGCTTCTTTCACTATCAGAATTGCTTTGCAGCCGTCCATGACCGTCTCGGTCTCTGACATAACTATCCAACTGTCACATTGTCCGGCTCATTGTCGAGTTGCACACTTACTAGGATGATGGGACATAAATTTATGACGCAAGTATAAAAGGAAAGCCCAAGGCAGAGACTCCCTTTCATACCCTCAGGCCCTTGGCTCTCCTCTTTCTCTTATAAACTTCTTCTTAATTAGAGAATCATTGACTTAAGTACCAGAACGCGTTTTGGAGTTCCAATTGTTATATGTCGTAGCCATATCTTCTTTCCAGGAACTTGAACTTCCATAACTTGCTCAACTGTCAACTAACTTTAGATTTTGAATAACTATGATTGAGGCACAAAATGACCACAACAAGAGTAATGGCAATGACCTTGTAATTAAGAGATAAAAGGTGACTCACTTCCTATTTTAGCGATAGCCAATATAAAAGTTTCAAAAAAACTCCGAAAAACAGTTTAGGGACCGAATCTATTTTAAGTGCCCTCTTTCAAAGAGATATCCCAAAGCCAGTCTGCCAACTTGCCAGACCCATTAAACAGCCCAAAAATATCCATCATAACAGAATTTGTTAACTCTCTCTGACCCTTTCTGCTTCATATATCAACCTGTCCGTCTGTCATTCCTTTCATTTCTCTGCATCTCCCATTTCCCTCTCCTTTAGTCCCATCCCACCAGGAGAAAACCAAGGAAACAACAAAAAGCACCAGAAATAAACAATATTCCCTGCAAAGAACAAGAAAAACTGCACAATCCCCGGCGGCAACGCATCCGATCTCTCATTCTCCAAACAAATAAACCAAAACATGAGCATTAGTGCAAGAAGTGGCAGTAACGGCACAACCCAAGCTTGCGCTGCGTGTAAATACCAGCGCAGGAAGTGCGCTCCTGACTGCATTCTCGCCCCTTATTTTCCTCATGATCGCCAAAGACAATTCCAAAATGCGCATAAATTGTTTGGAGTCAGCAACATCACCAAGATCATCAAGGCCCTCAAGCCTCCTGAGAAGGACATTGCCATGCGCACCATTGTGTTTCAATCCGATGCACGAGCCAATGACCCTGTCGGGGGTTGTTATCGGATCATCCAAGAGCTTCAGCGTCAGATTGAGTACAGCCAGGCTGAGCTTGACCTGGTTTTTCATCAGCTAGCCATATGCCGAGCGCAGGCCGCTCAGCAGCAGCAGCAGCAGCAGCAACAGCACACGTCTCACTTGCAAATGCAAATGCAAGAAGCGGCTGCCGGTGATTCTTTAGGTTGTGAAATGGTGAATCCCGATCCATTGAATTATTATTACGTTCAAGAGCCTCAGGAAGAGCAGTTTGCTGTGAATGATAACAATGTCCATCATCACTCGCAAGAAAATTATAATTCATGGTACATACAAGAATCGACTACAGCCTTGTCATCTTTGAATATCAAACAGAATTTTCATGACAATGAGGTTAAGTCCGACCTTGAAATACCTTGTGAAAGACGTGATCTCAAGTTTGAGGCAGAAGAACTAGTCGAAAGAAGGTTTGTTCCATCGACACAGTTAGTTATGTCATCTTAGTCATAAATTTTGTTCACCTCAGTTATGAAACAATCACTTATAATACGAGAGAAACAATAAATGCATACTGACATGCAAAATAAAAGCTTTGATATATTATGTGATGTCCATTCTGCTTCTGTTGGCCCTGTATTGGATTGGATATCATTTGAAATAATGCTTCTCCAGGCCATTTTCCTGTGTTTTTCTCTCTTTTTGAAATAGTATACAAAAGCCATGCATCTTTCGGCTTCAAATATTTATTCATTACTGGGAGTTGTTCACAACTGAGTTAGTCAAGTTATCCTTTGTGCATGAGAAAGAGAACAGGATCTATTCTATACACAATGGAATATACTTGTCAAATTTTGATACCATAGAAGGATAAGAAGCTCCAAATCAAGTGCCATTGGTTCTCTAATTGAAAAGGAAATCTTCCTTTTCATGGAAATATCTAAGGACGCCATTAGCTCTAAATTGAAGGATCATGTTTCACCTTTTTTTCCACATGCCTGCATGTTTTCCTTTTGAAAAGAATTAACCTAAAACATAATTTGTAGATGACCACAAACTACATGTAGAAAATTTAGGCTTTGTTTGATAATGTAGAAAGAAAATGAAGAGAGGAAGTATTTCGTGAAAAAAGTGAAATGAAAAAAACAAATAAAAATATTTTTTCCTTTTACTGGTAGAATTGAAAAGTGCAGAGAAAAATAAAAACATAATGAGTAAGGATAATTTAGTATATTCGCATGATTTACCACTTGAACCAGTGTCTTTCTTTAATCAATTTGGAAAAATTAAATTATGTGAATTAGAAATGAAAATCCTAATCTCTCATTTTCTTTCCTTTCTATTTTCTTTCGCACCTCCTCGTATTTTCAAAATTCATTTTCCCTCTATTTTTTGCTTTATCACTTTCTTTCCTTCCACTTTTCAACCGTATCAAACACAACCTTAACGAAATTGCGTACATACATAAATCCAAAAGGAAAAAGAAAAACTTGAAGAGCAGGAAAAGAAAGAGTTGCAAAAAAAGTCCTCAACTAATTTTCTTTGAACTACAAAATCCCAGATCACTGGTTTTACAATGACATGGAGAAGAATGATCCTATCATCTTTCTTTATAATTGGTTGCATCATCGTATATTTCTCCAAAGATTTCATCAAATTTGAACCTTGGCTCCCAATTAAAGTTCTGTGCCACTTTAAACAAAATGATAAATTATTAAGTAATCACACAGTCTTACTACAAGGTTCTCAGAACCACTCTAACTAGTAGTCATTATCCATATCTGGCATGCGGCTTGGGTTTTTTCTCATCCGGATTTTCCAAGACGGATGCCTCCGTTGTCGTCAATAGCAACGAGACGCTGCAATCAAAAAGTATATTGCTCAATCTCACACATAAAACTATTTGCGTATAAACACATGTATATGACTACAGACTCTTCACCTGGCAGCATCGACTAAGGCTGTTCTGACAACTTTCAGAGGGTCCATGATTCCGGCCTTCACCATATTAACATATGTACCTGTTTTAGCACATCAAGTATAATACTGATCAGGACAGGAGATGCAAATTCTCTTTGCAATAGCAATGAATGGCAGCAGGGCATTTATACTAAAATAATGATGGCGTGACATAAGTGTATCTGGGACAGAGAGAACTCACAACATAACTTCATGAATTTAAGTGAGATCATTTTCAAAGCAGTGATATATTCCAACTTAAGATTATCATTTTCATAAGATCTAAAGGGACAAACCTTTTGAAGCATCAAAACCCAAATTATCCTCATCTTGTTCCAGTAGTTTTCCAAGAACCACAGAGCCATCATAACCAGCATTTGAAGCTATAGTTAAAGCAGGTGCCTAAAGTAAAGCAAGATATATACTGTCAGGTAGTATAGATTTATAATAAGATCAAGACAGGCAGGCTGAAGTTGCCGTAAACAAAACCTTAAGAGCATCTTGAATTATCTGAATGCCTCTTTTCTGATCTTCATTTTGAGTTTGAAGGTTTTGCAAAACCTTTGCACTATACAAGAGAGCAACACCACCACCTAACATAAAAATCCATTATGTCATGACCTAAAGAAACATTGGTATTTGAAAACCACAACGGAAAAAAATCTTTACCTGGTACAATGCCTTCTTCCACAGCTGCTCTGGTAGCATTCAAAGCATCTGTGACCCTATCTTTCCTTTCTCCAACTTCTGCCTCACTAACTCCACCAACCTGAGAGAAAATAATTACTCGCCTACAAGGACATAAGATGCACATGGCACTTGGAACTCAGAAGGATGAATTACATACCTTGAAAACGGCTACACCCCCAGATAGTTTTGATAATCGTTCTTGTGCTTTCTCCCTGTCAAACATGGCAGTGCTCTTTTCCATAGCCGTCCTCAGCTGTAGAAGTTTTCAAGAATATATAAGGAAAAATGAAATTCTAATCAGAAAATGAGCTAACAGCTGTTAAACCATAAGATAACGATAATTGATCCTAGTACAGAACATAATTGAGGAGATATTGCAGGAAACTTTTAATTTCCTAAATCTAAATCAACACAACACATACCCTGTTTAGAGGCAAATAAGTTCTCGTAATAAAGTTCAAACTGCAACTTCATCCAGGAAAAAAGAAATGCAGAACAACCTTTTGTACAAAATTAACAACATTAAAAGCAGAACACAAGAGCATTAAACGGGTAAAAAAAAAATTTTTTTGATGCATTTGTATCACCCCTGAGCCCAAATATTTATCCCAAGGATTTAAAAAGGACGACTAGCACATGTATGTATAGTACTTTATAAATAGAATGGTCTATATATATGAGTTAAAGATTGAAAAAGAATCAGACGACACAACCAGAGAGGGCATCAGAATACCTGCTCACATCTTTCTTCAATCAGCTTCTTATCCCCTCCCCCATGTAGAATGATCGTGTCATCAAGTGAGATAGTGACCTATCATAAATTAGGTCAATTGCATTGGAAAGAAGAACATCAAGCATGTTGCAAAGATAAATGCATACCCTTTTTGCAGTACCAAGCAGTTCAACTTTGACTTTGTCAAGAGTTAAGCCACGTTCTTCACTGATAACCTGTACTTTTGATGGTTATCATGACTCTAAAAGATTATGAAGGACTTAATTCTGAGCAATGACAATATTATTACCTCTCCGCCAGTGAGTATGGCAAGGTCATCTAAGTTTGCTCGTCTGTTATCCCCAAAACCAGGAGCTTTGATGGCACACACCTAAAGACACAAGATTTCACTATTAGAAAGGTGATAGAGGTGTCATCCACACTAAAATGTCTTGTAATATTTGATGCATGGAAAAGTCAATTCAAAGCAAAGCCAGAAAATTACTTTCAAACGAGCGTGATGTTTATTGAGAATAAGTAAAGCAAGTGCATCACTCTCCACATCCTCAGCCACAATAAGAAGTGGTCTGCTTTTCTGTTCAAATTGAAGAAAAAGAATGAGCAAGTTCACCAGATGCTTCACTTACAGTCATACATGTAAAAGTGTCCTCAGAAGAATTACATTTATAGCCAGCTCCAATATTCTCACGAGTGAATTCATATCTGAAATTTTCTTGTCATGAATGAGAATCAGGGGATTCTCAAGTTCCTGCCAACATGGAAAAGAAATTATTCCATTCAACAGAGGTTTTGCATGTCTATGCTATTTATAACAGGGAAAGAAAAGTGAAAAACTATGGACACAAGGCAGGTCAAAATTTCTATGTTTCCATAAGTGAATCGTCTCTAAACTGTGCTATACAAAAGCATCAATTGAACACCAGAACTTGTGAGATGGCAATAATACAACCTACGAGTCACAGTAAGCAAAATAAAAGAAATGATTTATTATTTACCCCTCCTCCAAACTGACAACTTTTAAACAAGAGAAGCAAAAGATAAAATTTCAGAATTTTGAGCATGGGATTTACATTGGAAAACTATTTGAAGTAAAATTTACTTGAAAAAGGATACGAATCAGAACTTACACATTTCTGGGTTTTCTGATCAGTGATAAAATAGGGAGAGATATAACCTCTTGCTAGCTTCATTCCTTCCACCACTTCTAATTCATTGTCTAAAGTATTCCCGTCCTAAAATTTAAGCAAAACATAAGACACACCAGATTGCATGTGGTTTAGGAAATGGTCATTATTACTCAAATTATGTGAAATAATGTACAAAAATGAAAAAATGGGCTTACAGTGACAGTAATGACCCCTTCCTTCCCAACCTTCTCCATTGCTCTAGCTATCAATTCTCCAATTTCACGTTCACCATTTGCAGAAATAGTGGCAACCTATTTAAAACATACCAGAAAAGTTTAATAGAAAAAAAAAAGGAGTATGCTCCGTAAAGAGTTGCAAAGCCCACATCCAAAAACCTGTGTGATTTCTTCAGGTGTGCTTATCATTACTGCCCTGCTTTTCAAGTCAGATATGACAGCATCAACTGCCATAGTAATTCCACTTCGCAAGTCCATCACATTTACACCAGCAGCCAATGACTTGCATCCTTCCAGAAGAATTGCCTGCGTTAGGACAGTTGCACAAGTTGTACCTGTGAATAGATAAATAATAGTCAATTGATCTCCGGCATTAAGACCGTCTAATATGATGGGAGAAATATCAAAGAAATGGTATTTCTGTAATCAGAAACCAAAGGTTTCTTCATGTATCACATAGCAAATACAACCGAATCCGTTCCATGCTTTGAACGTGGTTGTTTATAGAGAATGCTGATTTTTATTCTATCCACAGATGACCTGCATACCTAGGATTCTAAAATGATGTCAAAGACCAAAAAACACCTATTCCCAAGCCACCATGCCATGCTTTCCAGGAAGGTTTTCTAACAGTAAGATCTTATCCAAGAGCGCTCAAATCCAGATTAGCTTGGAATTAAGGCTTGGTTGAGTTGTCTTAAGTACCAAAGAACATCAAGTGATATGCAGACAAAAGAGTTACTTTTGGGGTAGAAGTCCAAATAATCAACTATCTAACAAGAAAGCTTATCTTAAACACTGGTGTATCAATAAATTGATGGTCAATTATAGCATCTTTATGACATAAGGTTGAAAATAACAATAATTTACCATCTCCAGCAACTTTATTGGTGGCATTTGCAACCTGCTTTACAAGATCTGCACCAACATTTTTAGCCTTATCCTTGAATTTGATACTTTTGGCAACAGTAACACCATCCTTTGTGACTTTAGGATAGCCTCGACCACTCTCAATAATTACGTTGCGACCCTGAAACAATAGATCAGGATGAATATTACAACAAGGTGTAAATAGAATGCATAAATTTTGAGTTTCTAATCTTTATATAGAAAGAAATCAAAAGTATATAACAATACTATAATAGTTTTGAGTTTTAACCTATAAAATGGACAGCTAATTGGTAATAAAAGATTCTCAAGTATACCATCATCCTTCAAATCTTTCATATAACAGGTAAACTACAAAAAACATATGACTCCACAACATCAATTCCAACTAAAAGGTGCTACAAGATTACGTTCCATTTTCTCTTACCAATCAGATGTATCCTCAAAATATCAGCATACAATTCATTGACCATCATGGACAATTTGATCTAAACAGCTCAATCTACAGATGAACTAATGTTAAGTAGCCATAAGAATATGGTGGGTAGTGAATATGCTAATAAAGTACATATTTTACATAAGCAATAGACCTCCCAAAACACAAATCAACGAAATATTTTTTCCTCTCATGCAGTACAAATGCAAGATGCCCTAAGGAATTCATCATTCACAAAGTCCAGCTGTTAGAAGTTTTTTCTAATAACAAATCCCACTATCATGTCTATTTTTTTATTACGCTAGTATGGAAAAGAACAACAAAAGAAGATTTACTGCTAGTATCCATTACCTTTGGTCCCATTGTGACTTTCACGGCTTCTGCAACCTCAGACACACCCTGCAGCATAGCTGCACGGGCCCCAACTCCAAAATTGATATCCTTCGCCACATAATTCCTATTGCAAATTACCCTACTACAGACCTGTCCAATTCAAATCATTAAGCAACCAAAGCAAAGAAACGTTAAGATTCATTCATGTCCATCAAAACCAATCCCCAATAGAACATATATTTTTACTTTAAAAAAGGAAAAGAAAAGAAATCCTTTTCCAACTATTTCGTGACTCGTCTCTAGATTTTCATTACTGCAAAAGTATCTAAACGTATATATTTAATTAAATCAAAAGCAACTGCTGGATCGTAGAAATGTTTGGACTTTCCATTTCATTTCTTCTATTTCCCACGTTTCCTCACCATAGAACAGAAAGGTAAATGAGAAAACATTTAAATTCAACAAGAAAAAAAAAAGAATCAAAGAGAAATCAAGTAATGTATAACAATTTCTTACCAGTTTCTTCGAAGTCGAGGAACTGTTAAAAAGAAAAAGAGATAAGTTCTCATATATAACGGGAAAGAAGTTCACTCAAAAGCTTAGAACATGAATGAAATGAGATATAAAAGACTCATTACCTGATAGATGAAGCTAATTTTGAAGCTATTCGATACATAACTGAGATGGGTTTTAATTCTATATGGCGAAAACTTATAAAGAACGACCAAAAATGAGACTGAAAGAGAGCTTCCAATGGAGTTTTGAAGGCTTTAGCCTTAGGTCGACTTCCAAATTAAAAAAGGTAGGGTTTTAGCCCTGGGGTTTTCCAGTTTATCCGAAAAAACAAAGATGAATTCGAGTCCAATTCACTGAAAAATGAACTGCTGAAATGGGCCTGTCTTTACCCAAACAACAAAAAATGGGCAAAACATCAAACATGCGCTTGTTTGGTCTTTGTCTGTTGCTTATTTAGACATTTTCGGAGAAGGTAAAAATTATACTAATTTTTAATTTTTATAAAAATTAAAATAACAATGTTTTCAGTTTTTATAAGAAATTTTTTTATATGAGATGAAATTTCAGGAAGGAAAGTATAAAATTAGGGATAATATATATATAAAATTAAAACCACATATTGGTTTGTCTTATCTTTGTGTTTTTTGTTTCCAAAATTTTAATATTAAAAATTTTTTAAACATTTAATACTTCATTATATTGGTATGAAATATTTTCAATCTAAGGATAAAATAACATATGAATGTTGAGATTCAAATCTAAATATATTAAAATTTACATTTTAACGAGTAATATGAACTAAATAAACTAAATCTCGAATTTAAAATTTTAATACTTTTAATCTTATCACTTTATTTTCCTGGGGAGTAAAGCACCTTATGTTTCCTTATGATCTTGCTTTTTTTTTTTTAACTAAAAATTTATGCATATGAAAACAGAAATTTATAATTGGTTAACTCCACTTTTGAAATGCACAACAAAAAAAAAATGCTTTAACTTTATTTTTTTGGTATAAAAAATATCAAAGTTAACTTACTCCCTACCAAAGACAGACCTCCTCACTTTCGTAATTATTGTCATATTTCGTTTTGCATTCTCCCAAACCTTAAAAATTTGTGTACATGTATTTGTTTAATGTTTATTTTGTATTAAATTGTGTAAAAATTAAAAAAAATTTGTGTCATAATTTATGTTAAAAATAAAAAATAAAATTGACAATTAAGACTTAGCCTAGCAATTGTTACTCCTTCTTAAAAAAAGATTAGATTTAAAGCTATGCAATGTACGGTGATAGTTTTAATTTATAATAATTTTTTAAAAATAAAATAGAATAATAAAAATGTATTTTGAAATACATGTTGAATATGTATTAAAAAACTTGCTGCAGATATAGAATACACAAACTGAAAAATAATTTGAAATAAGATACTAATTAAAAATTATAGAAAAATTAAGTATCGTAAATTTTAAATATTAAATAAATAAATTAAATTGCTACAATTTTAATGAAAATAATTCTTACTACATTAATCATTAATATATTATTGATTACTGTTGCATATTTGAAACTAATTTATTTTTAAAATTTGAATTTAAATGACTCTAAAGTAATCTTATAAAATAAATTAGTACTGAAAACTTTATTTTTTAGGGTTTTTAAAAATTTATTTATAATAGTCTTATATATAAGAGGTAAGTAAAGTAAAAATGTAAATAGTATAAAAATGATTTATTATTTAAGTTTTTTAAAATTTAAATTAATTCAAAATATTTAAATATAACATTTAAGATAATATACGTTTCAAAAAAATAGATAATTCATTTGTATATATTTTTTTAATAAAAAAATTGAACAAATAAATAAATAAAATGATTGAACAAATAAATATGAAAAAGGTATGAAATGAAAATTTTTTTAAAAAAAGGCATAATACCCAAATATACTCTCCACGTTTACCACAAAATGGAATTATATCCTCAACATTTAATTGCATGAAAATCAGTTCTAAACGTTTCAAAATAAGATAATTAAGGACATTTTCATAAACTCCTTCTAATGCCGTTAAGTTTTTATTACTATGCACGGGTAATGAAAATTAAAAAATTTAATAGAAATGTACTTAATTCTGTTATTTTGAAACGTTTAGAATTGATTTTCATGCAATTAAACGTCGAGGGCTTAATTCCATTTTTTGGCAAATGTGGAGGGTATATTTGGGTATTAAGTAAGAAAAAAAAAGCATGAAAGTTTAATTCAATACAAAAATATATAGACTTGACTATCAAATTTTAATTTTTTAATAAAATATTTAGAGCTTTAATATAATTCCAATAAAAATACATGGATTTTTAATTTAAAAATAACATAATAAGTGATAAAAGAAATTTTAAATTCTAAGATAAATTTTATTTGATTTAAATGAGGATGATATAGTTTAAATCAATTTTTTAATTTCAAATATTTTAAAATTGAATAATTAATTGAATAGGATTATTTTATAAAAAATTAAAATTAATTTTTTTCAGAGTGTAAAAAAGGAAAGCTATCTACCTAAAAAGTTTTATTTTTAGAAAATGCTTTGGCTTTTATATATCTATATAAAATATAATATTATTATCAAAAACTAAATATTATTTAAATGAGAAGTGTAACTTTGAATCAATGATTAGGTGATTTTTTGTGTACATTTTATACTTTAATAGTAAAAAAAATTTCATCTTACCACATATGTCAAATGTTTATATAAAATATATATGTTATTTAAAAAAAATGCATCCAAGCAAAAAACTTATACCAAAATTAATTATTTTTATAAATATGTTTTTAATGTGTATAGCAATAGTACATGTATATTGATAAAAGATGATTAAAGAAATTAATAATTGATTTGGGATTTTTTAAAAAATTTAATATATATATATATATAAATATAGATGTTTATCTTTTAAAAATTGAAATAGATAATTGATTTTAAAAATAATTAATTTATTTTGTAATTTTAATGTATATAGATTCTTATCTTTTAGAAAATTGAGAAAAATTATTATTTTTTATTTTAAGATATTATAAGTGTCAAATTTTTTGATCATTCACATAAAATGTTTTACTTGTAATCAAATACTTTGGCTTATATATATATAAAAGGCATAAAGTTCAACTCTCCTTTTTCCCATTGTATCTCATATGAATTTTAAAAAAAAATTCAGTTCTTTGTTAATATATTATGATTCTAATTACTAGGTTCACATGCCTCTTAGTTTTTGGTCATGACTACAATTTTTATTTATTTTTTAATTTGTATTAATATCGTATATAGTTTTTTGAATTGTGCTATAATATCATGTTTACAATTCTTAGGTTCACATGCCTCTTAATTTTTGGTCATGAGGTACCTAAACAAAATTATTTGGTCATCTTTATTTTGCAAACTTTTGGTAATTAACTTTGCTCATATTTATGAATAAATTATTTTATATTTTTAAATTAAGCTCATATATTTTTATGGGTTTGTATATGATGCATTGACAGTGTATAGTTTCTATATATTCTCAATGCATCAGAGGTTGATACCTCATCAACTAGTAAATAAAAAAAATATGCCAAGCCCTTAAAAGTAAATATAAATAATTTTTTTAATTTACTCACAATGACTTATTGATGAGGTGTTAACTTCTGATGCATTGACAGTGTATAGAAATTATACACTGTCAATACATTATATATAAATCTTATTTTTATTATATCAAAATAAATTTTTATTTCAAATAAAAGATTGGTTTTTGTTAAGAAATTATTTAGATACAAATTAAAGATTAAAAAACTTATTTGAGTACAAATTAAATGTTAAAAATTTATTAAGACAAATTTAAAAATAAAAAATATTTTGATGCAATAAAAACGTAAAAGACTTATGTAGATAAATTGATAAATTTTAATAGTTTCTTTTTGATTTTGTTATTTTACAGAAAAATCATGAGTTGACAAGTTTGCCTTTTATTAATGATTTTAATTTAATTGGGGACCGTAGAAATTCCCTAATTGGCTAGAAATAATTATTAAAACTAAAAAGTCAATAATAGGATATAGATTTCTTTTCAAAGTATTTAGATATAATTCGAATTCTAGAATGAACTGAGTTTAGTTCCTAATTTGGTGATCCCACCGAAATTTAAAGTTCCTGAATTTTCAAAATATGATGGAATAACATGCCCAATGACCCACATCACAATATTCTATCGAAAGATGGCTAGGTATATACACAATGAAAAACTACTAATTCATTGTTTTCAAGATAGTTTGACGGGATCTGCAACCAGATGGTATGTCTAATTAGATAGGGGGTATATTCATTCAACCAGATGGTATGTCTAATTAGATAGGGGGTATATTCATTCATGGAAGGATTTGACAAAGGCTTTCAAGACCCAATATAAACACGTGATAGATATGGCTCCTAATAGGTTATCATTACAAAACATGGAAAAGAAGGCTAGTGAAAGTTTTAAAGAGTATGCCCAGAGATGGAGAGACATGGCTACACAAGTCTACTCACCTCTCATAGAAAAAGAGATGACCATGTTGTTCATTAATTCCCTTCGAGCACCTTATTATGAGAAGCTTGTTGGCAATGCAACAAAAGACTTTACAGGTGTAGTGGTTGTAGAGGCAGCAGCACCGACGACGACAAGGAGCTTCTTGGTATCCAAAATCACAGTAGTAGGAAACTGACGATATTCTTCTACCAACGGAGGCGCAAGACCGGTGTTGAGGTAACATCAGTTCTTTGTGGGACGGCAAACAACCAGCAAGCAACAACATTTGAATCACATAGCTGAGAGACGAAATCAGCACAGAGAGGACAAATGCGGAGTACACACAGTAAAAGAGAAGCTCTCGGTTATCGAGTGTAGCTGTGAGGAACTAGAGCAAGTCAGTTATTGGCCAACTTAAAGTAATAGCAGTACTAGCGGTAGAAGACGTGTCCAGCACCAGATCAACAGTTCGGTGTGTGAGAACCACAATTTTCTTAAACTGACCATATACTCAACGTGTAATTATAGGAGTATATAGGGCAATAATGTAAATTGCAAATTTCTAATATAAGATTATAGTTCACAAGTAACGAAATGAGTTCTTCGAGAATAGAAGTTGAGAATGAAGTGAAACATATACGTATGTTATACATATGATGTACTTAAATCGATAAAAAAGGAGTACAAAAATATTTAGAGATTACATACATGTATGCACCGACAAATGCAGGCAACGTACATGCATGCATGCATACGTAAACTGAATACATGCAATGTGCATGCATGCAAATATATGCACATGCATAAATATAGGTAAAATAAAAGAAAGAAGAAATGTATTTTTGTACATGAATTTCTATTTTTATATAATGATAAAATGTAAACTTAAAATATAGGTAAAATAAAAATATATATAAGGAAATATATATTTTATAATATATATATATTAAGATATAGATATAAATAAACAAATATATATAAGATATATATCCCTAAAAAAAATAATAGATACATAATAAATAAAATAGAAATTTTAGTGGGATTTGATGGGAAATATCCCACCAAATCCTTTGCCTTAAGCCCATCATCAACTGAAATAATAAAAAAAAAACGTGCGTTTTTTTTTTGTGACGCCTCGGGGTGCACCCGCTGGTCCATCGACCCGAGCCACCGCCCTAGGTGAGTCACTCATCCGTATTGTCATTAAATCTATCACGACCCGAAAGTCGTGACGTTCACTTCACACTTACATTTTTTCCACTTAGTAAATTTGCGAACAAAATTTTTCCTTTTCGTTTTACAGTTTGTATTCAGTGTCAGTGTAGTCACTAAATCATTTTCATTTATTCTTTAATTCAATTATGATTTAAATTACTCTCTAAGGTAGGGAAAGATCATTTATAGTCTATAACTTACTATTTCTTAAAAACAGATTGAAAATATCCCCCCTTATATTTTGAGATTTCCCTAGTTAATTACCTGCAATTCATCACAAGGTAACAGAACAACATTTCCCACAATCCAAAATATTCACCAAATATGTGTCATCTCAATAGTCCTAGTATTCACAACTAATCACCACATACACATCATCTAATATTAGAAAATTACATCAATTACTCATTATCCTAGTTTACATCCCATCCTATAATACTGTGCAGAAATTGCCTGAAAATAAAAGCATATACAAAAGAGTGTATACCTCAAAAGCAACCAAGTAGGTTCGGAGAACAAAGGCCAGTACCAAGCCTAGATACTGTCTCCGAAGTCCCACTCAAAAGCCCTCATGGCGGAGTTTAACTCAAATAGTCTGAAAAGAGGTGAAATTAAGGGGTGAGCAAATCCACGGCTCAGTAAGTCATTTATATAAGTGCAGAATTAGACTTATACTGTCCTAATGCAAATGTATGAAACCTTTAAGTAAAGATTCTCATATCATATTCATTCTGTAATCGTTTATCAAACAGCTCAGATCATGTCATAAAGGTTTCTTAGTGTGTAAGGGTTTAAGGTATCAATGGAAAAGGGTCTCTTTGAAATACCTCATTATACCCGTCCGGATACCTATCTCTCACATTAACCTTTGATCATAATCGATCAACCATTTTCAATCTTCTTGTCATTATTCCATAGTATGCCATACAATAATGAATACGTATTTCCGACATCATGTGGTATTAGTTTGCACTCATATCAGTCTCATATCATATCATATCTCATATGAAGTTTATGTTCAGACACAATATTAAATCACATCACTTTTCATCTAGTAAGTACACTCTGTATTGTATCAAATTATGTCACTTTCAATGTGGAGAAACATAATCACATGTAATATATAAATCATGATACTTCTTCATATACATCTCTTACTCATGTACAGTATAAGGTTAAGACTTCTTTCATGCAAAGTATCTCGTTTTGTCATGATTCATTATGTAAACTTATGCAAGCTTTATTGTATAAAAATGACTATCATTTCAAATCATATTACATATACTTTTTTTTGAGCATGTTCGAAACATGTAAAATCTCAATTCATTTCATGTTCACTATTAAGACACGTTGGAGTATGAACAATTCGTAAATCATATCGCTTGCACTTTTAAGGCATGTTTGAAAACATGTAATGTTTCAAAACATTTCATATTCACTTTTAGAACGTGTCTAAAACATGTACAGTCTCAGAACATTTCATATTCATTTTTAGAACATGTTTAAAACATGTACAGTCTCAAAACATTTCTCACATACCGTAAAATCATGTCAAGTCTAGAGTTCATATCAAATAAAACCATACTCTAGACAACATATCATATCAAGGTTGAGACTAGGCTGAATCCCTAACACTCTATCAATAAAGACTATAATCACTGTAGCTAGCAGTGAAAATCATGTCATCGTCCCCTGGAAACCAACTAGGGCGCTATCTATGGCCATAGACCTCATCTCTCTCAGCCCCACTGATCAGGTGTGACTGAGCCCTGTCCATGACTATTGTCGGACAAGCATCTCTGCCTAATGAGTAATCTCTAATTAGGCAGTTTTCACTATGCTTTATTGAATTTAACTCTTTTAGAGTGCCTATAGTCTCATAAAACATTTAAACATTTCACTTTCTTATGAAAATAGTGTAAAGTATGCAACACATTTCTTTAAGATCATTTACATATATAAATACATACACTTACACTATATATTCAGTCCTTTCAAAATGATTCAAACATTTATTCATATAAGTATTGCATGAATAAATCCTTTCAAAATTTCAAGTTATAAACAAAGCATGCTTAAAAGCAATGTAATTTAAAACCTGAGTTAAAGACAATTTGCTATCATGCTCATGAAATATATTAATGTAGTATCATTCGGTATAGCACTAACTATAATCCCAATTCATCATTTCCATCCTTTCGATTTCAATCGGATTATACTTAATAGATCACTTCAATATCCTCTATCATTTCACAATATTCATTACCGTTTCACAACATTTACCAATTAAATCAAGGACCTTTACTTTCAATATCAATACTAAACCTCCCACCACCAATGTGGGTCCTCTTAGTATCTCATGTATAACCAAATATTTCTCTAGCAACTTTAACAATAATAATTAAATCATTCAAATATAATTGAACTCATTTACCGTAAATTATTCAATCATTTCTTAAATTTTTCATCATACCATAGGCATATTATTCTTTATATATCACTAAGTCTCAACCTTTAGTCATCATCATTATCACACAATCTAACTATGCCTATACAATATAATTCTAAATCTAAATTATATAAACGTCTTACAGACTCCTTGCTTAGCGTGCGCATACGCCGAGCTTAGCCAGACTCATATTGTCGCCTATATGTCGCGCTACACATTCAAATATTATTCATTTGACTTAGTATTGATCAATTAAACTACAAATATTTTTATAATAATTTAATACGACTTTTGTGATCTTACCGACCTTTGAACATAGCGCGCATACACCAAGCTTAGCTAAATCCATGTTCGTCACCTTATCGTTACGCTACACGTTCAAATAATTAAGTCGACTTAACATTAATCCAGTAAATTTCTAAAAATTTTAATAAATTTAAATCGACATCTCTTACCGAATCTTAATGGTAACTCGGCTAAAGCGTGTAATTTCCTTCCTCATTTCGCATTTTTTTTCTTTTCTCTTCTTGTCCATCAAGCAGCTGCCCAATCGATCTGCCTTTAGTCACACCCTTCTCAACCTTCAACAGCCCAAGATACTTCCCTTCTTTCCTCTATTGTTGCTGCCCTGTCCATGTCCCAACTCAAGCAATAGTATCAGCCTTAAACAGTCACCGTTGGTCTCTCTCCGACCTTGTCCAAAAGCCTCCACTCAGCACCCTATTCGCATGCATATTCTGCCACTAGTGTCACATAACAATGCCTTGCTGAGAGTCCCCCAATAGCTACCAAGAGCCTTGTTATGAAGCTCTGTTCTTTACCCTTTGTGAAACAGCTCGATTCAGCACTTATGTACCTGATTCAATATCTCATCGCAGCTCAAAATTTCTTCTCTTCAGTCACATTCTAGTAGCCAAAATTTTAATTGAGTACTAACCTTGAACGCCACCTTGCTGCCATTTTATAACACCAACAGCTAACTCAAAAGCCCAATCCTTGTTGCAAACCTTGTATAGTGTTGCAATACCAACCCAGGCACTTATTCAGCCATTAAGCCCAAAATGTTCTAGCGGACCTCCTTCTTGGACCAAAGACTATGTTATGGACTGAAGCTAGAATAGTAACTAAGATAAGAACAATGTAAAAGAATTGAGAGTATGAGAAAACCGTTATTGTCCTAGTCAAGCTATATAGACTGTACTACAACAATTACAAGACATGAAAAAAAAGTTCTTTCCTCATCTTTTCTCTCTTTCTCCCTTGCATTTTTTGCATATTCTCTGCATATTTCTCTTTTTGAAAATTGCAGGTGCAACATTGGTGCTTTCATTGTCCTTCCGCCACCATGCCCCCTAAATCCCAATCTGCACTCGAGGAGGCTATCAATAGCCTGGCCGACACATTCACAACCTAGATTTTGGATTTGAAATCATCTCTTGAAACCAAATTTGATTCCAAATGCACTGATCTGGCTTCCATCATTCATGACCTTCAACTTAAAATGGCTCGTTTTGAAAAAGCTTCATCACCACCACCATCCCAACCTCTTCCTCCTTTGTTACCCAGTCCTCCTACATTATCAACCGGATCTTCTTCCTCCAACTTGCCACCGCCTCATCCATCTTTCACCATTAAACCACCCCAAATTTCACATTACCTCATTTGATGGCTCTAACCCTCTTGACTGGATTTTTCAAGCCGAAAATATTTCGATTTTCATTCTATTTCTCCTCAGCATCGGGTGCCAATTGCTGAATTTTATATGGCTGGCCAAGCTTTGAGATGGTACCAATGGATGCACAGCAATCACTTACTTCATGATTAGGATTCCTTCACCAAAGCTCTAGAGCTCCGCTTTGGGCAATCCACCTTTGTCAATCACCAAGCCACTCTGTTCAAGCTTCGCCAGACCACTACCGTTACCCAGTATCAAATCGATTTTGAAACAATCTCTAACAGAGTCTTTGGGCTTTCTGATGAGCATTTGCTCAACTGTTTCATCTCGGGGTTGAGACATGATATCCAACAAGAACTTCTGATTCTTAAACCACAGTCACTACCTCAGACGCTGGGTCTTGCTAAACTTTTTGAATCTAAGTTCAATGACTACCGCCACAATACCCAAAAAACCTTTCTTTATCCACCAACAAACAAGTCATCCCTACCAACTAGACCTTCTCATGGGCCGGGCCGGGCCGGGCCGGGCTCGAGCCGGGCCCATGACAGGTAATAATAAGGTTTTTACACGCCCAAGCCCGGCTCGGCCAGACATTCGGGCCTGATTTTTCTGTCCAAGCCCGTTTTCATTTTTATACTACAAGCCCGAGCCCGACCATAAAATAATTTTTTTTACATTTTAATTTTAATTTTATTTGTTTTTTATTTTTTTATACCCTTTAAAATTTAATTTAATTTGTCAAAATTTATATATCAATTTTCATATTAAATATTTATAATCATATTTATTATTCAATAATATTTTATATACATATAATTATATTATATTTAGTAAATGTATATAAAAATTTAATTAATATTAAAAAAGATATATATAAAATAAAAAATAATAATAATTTGGGCCAGGCCGGACCGGGCTCGAGCTTTGAAAGGCAAGCCCGAGGCCCGGCCCGATTTTTAAATGGGCCTAAAAATTTTGCCCAAGCCCCTTTTTTTATCAAATATTTTTGTCCAAGCCCGACCAAATTTAGAACGGACTTTCGGGCTTGGGCAGGTAGCCCGGCCCTTGAGCAGGTCTACTACCAACCCCTCAGCTACCTATCTGCCGTTTATCACCAACCGAAATGCAAGCTCGACGAGCGAAAGGGTTTTGTTTCAATTGTGATGAGCAATACAAACTGGGTCACCGTTGCCGCACAACACCTTTCTTTTACTCCAAGCAGAAGACGACCCTAACCCATTAGATACAGGGGATCTATCTACCACTCCTATTCCTGCCTTGGCTTCTCTACCATTACCCCCTCCTCCACATCAATTCCATCACAAGGATCCCTCTTTTTTCCAAGTCTCATTTACTGCTCTTTCCGGGCATTCGTCCCTTGCCACCATGAAGCTGAAAGGCAACATACTGGGTACCCATGTCTCTATCCTAGTCGACTCAGGTAGTACACACAACCTTATTCAATCTCGCATTGCTAAACACTTAGGTTTAGCGATTCAGCCAGCTCCACCATTTAAAGTTACAGTAGGTAATAGGCATTCTTTGATTTGTGGCGGCTTATGTACCCAAATACCAATAATCATTCAAGGTCATGTTTTCTCTCTTGATTTTTATCTGTTGGACATCTATAGTGCGGATGTCGTTCTGGGCATTCAATGGCTTTCTACACTTGGTTCCATTGTTTCAGGCTTTCGAGAGCTCTATATGTCCTTTTATCATGCAGGATCCCTCATCACATTACAAGGGGAGCAACCTCCTGTATCTTCCTCTATTTCCTACAGCCAACAATGTCGCTTGATCCATACCCACTCCATTTCCTCAACTCATTTCCTATCCTACTCTACCTTGAAAACATCATTCAAGAGCCCTCCAAACTTGTGTCAAATCACCCTAACATCCAAAACCTTCTAACTAAATTTTCCCATGTTTTTGAGATACCTCACGGCCTTCCACCTCATCGCACCAATGATCACCACATTCACCTCTACCCAAACACTCAGCCTGTTAATGTGCGGCCTTAGCGCTACCCTTATAGCCAAAAGCAAGATATGGAAAAGCTCATATCCGAGATGTTACAGGAGGGTATTATCCGCCCCAGTACTATCCCATTTTCTTCCCCTGTTTTGCTTGTGCAAAAGAAAGATGGCTTGTGGCGCTTTTGTGTTGATTACAGAGCCTTGAATGCAGTAACTGTTAAAGACCGTTTTCCAATTCCAACGGTCGATGAGCTTTTGGATGAGCTCCATGGTGCCTCTATCTTCTCTAAGATTGACCTGCGTGCTGGCTATCATCAAATTCGAATAGCCAATGAAGACGTCCATAAAACTGCATTTTGCACAACTGATGGGCATTTTGAATTTTTGGTTATGCCTTTCAGCTTATCCAATGCTCCTTCTACTTTTCAGGCTGCCATGAATGACCTGTTTCGGCCTTTTCTTCGTCGTTTTGTCCTGATTTTCTTTGACGACATTCTCATCTACAGCTCTTCATGGACTGACCATATTTCTCACTTGTCGCAGGTTCTTTCTACTTTGGTTGATCACCACTTTTATGCTAAACTTTCTAAGTGCTCCTTTGGATGCCTCACCATTGATTATTTGGGTCACATTATTAGTGGAGAGGGTGTTCAAGTCGATCCTTCTAAAATCACAGCCATACTTGAGTGGCCAGTTCCAACTACCATTAAAGCTCTACGTGGTTTTCTTGGTCTTACCGGTTACTATCAAAAATTTGTGCGGAATTATGCCTCTATCGCAGCTTCATTGACAGATTTGCTTAAGAAGGATCAATTTCTCTGGTCTGAAGTTGCCTCCAAAGCTTTCCAGACTCTCAAGCATACTATGACAACAGTCCCTGTTTTGGCATTACCTAACTTTTCACTGCCCTTCGAGCTTGAAAATAATGCCTCCGGGGTGGCTATAGGTGCTGTACTCTTTCAAAAGGGCCACCCAATTACATTTTTCAGCCGTAAGATGGGACCTCACATGCGATCAGCATCAACTTATGCTAGGGAGATGTTTGCGATTACCGAAGCAGTTCATAAATGGCTCCAATACTTACTTGGCCAACCCTTTACCATATACACTAATCAATAAAGCCTTCGTGGTCTTCTCTCTCAAACCATTCAAACTCCCGAACAACAAAAGTGGCTAGTCAAGCTACTTTGGGTTTCAATACACTATTCAATATAAGCCTGGTAAAGTCAATCGGGTTGCTGATGCCCTGTCTCGTTGTCATTCGATGGGATGGTTCTTATAATGCTATTTCAAGACCCATCTTTGCCTTTTTGGATGACTTACGACACTATTACCTCACTAACCCCGAAGGTTGTGCACTGCTGGCTGACATTTCTAGTAATCTGGCCAACACTCCTCATTACTCTATAGCAGATGGGTTGATTTTATATTGTGGTAAAATTCTCATACCACCAGGCCATGAACTACAACAGCTGTTGATGAAAGAATTCCATTGTACTCTCACAAGTGGTCGTGCGGGAGTAGCCAAAACTTTAGCTCGTCTCTCTGCTAATTTTTATTGGCATGGCATGCGAAACTCGATCAAGGTATTTGTTCAACAATGCCAAACCTGTCAGCAAGCAAAATACATTCCGACTAAGCAAGGAGGATTGCTGGAGCCTTTGCCCATTCCCTCCCACATTTGGCAAGATATTGCCATGGATTTCATTACTCATCTTCCTGTTTCTTAAGACAAGTCCACAATTTGGGTGGTTGTTGATCGCTTATCTAAGTACGCCCATTTTGTAGCTTTACCACCGATTGTCACAGTGCCTCAATTGGCTGACATATATGCTCGAGAAATTGGCAAGCTTCATGGGTTCTTTCGGTCCATCGTCAGCGATAGAGATCCTTTGTTTATCAGCCATTTTTGGAGAGAATATTTTAAACTGCAAGGGATAGAATTGAAACTTAGTAGTGCTTATCATCCACAGACAGATGGGCAGTCAGAGGTCCTTAACCGCTGTTTGGAGACTTACCTCCGATGCTTTGTAAGTGAAAATCCTCGACAATGGGTTCGTATACTTCATTGGGCTGAATGGTGGTACAACACTTCCCACCATTCCGCCATCGGCATGACCCCTTTTGAAGCAGTCTATGGGCTGCCCCCTCCTACAGTTGCTTCTTATGTTCTAAAGAGTTCTCATATTGTTAACCTCGATGATCACCTCACTGCCAGGCAAGAAATTCTATCGCGCCTTAAAGCTAATCTCAAGAGAGCCCGAAATAGCATGAAAATGCAAGCTAACCGTCATCGCACTGAGAAAGTTTTTAAGGAAGGTGATTGGGTGTCTGTGAAGCTTCAACCGTATCGCCAACATTCGGTTCTATGTTGCTCTTCTCAGAAGTTAGCTAAGAGGTATTTTGGTCCCTTCCAAATCACTTGCCGCATAGGGCCCGTTGCATATGAGTTGGCTCTCCCGGCTGCTGCGAAGATTCACCCAGTCTTTCATGTCTCGCTGCTTAAAGCTTGCCATGGGAAACCCTCATCATTTTCGTGCCCTCTTCCAGATCACTCTGTTGATGACCAACCAATCTTAGAACTAGAGAAAGTGCTTAATACCAGGACTGTTAAACTAAATGGCAACACTCTCACTCAGTTTCTTGTTCAGTGAAAACACTTGCCAGCAGCAGAAGCCACTTGGGAATGGCACCAAGACATGATTGCTAATTATCCAAGTTTCAACCTTGAAGACAAGGTTACACTGGAAGAAGGGAGTAATGTTGCAATACCAGCCCAGGCACTTATTCAGCCATCAAGCCCAAAACGTTCTAGCAGACCTCCTTCTTGGACCAAAGACTATGTTATGGACTGAAGCTAGAATAGTAACTAAGATAAGAACAATGTAGAAGAATTGAGAGTCTGAGAAAACCGTTATTGTACTAGTCAAGCTATATAAACTCTACAACAATTACGAGGCATGAAAAAAAAGTTCTTTCCTCATCTTTTCTCTCTTTCTCCCTTGCATTTTCTACATATTCTCTGCTTATTTCTCTTTTGAAAATTGCAGGTGCAACATATAACAGCTCGCTTCTGCTATGTTCCAGCCTCCTTCACCACTGTTTTACACCTAACCCAGTCCTCATTTAACCCTCCAGATTTTCTGCCTTAAGCTTCGATTCTCCCCTGTTTACAGCCATATCATTTGACCCCCGTTTAGTAGCTAAAACCCCAACTTCTAGCCTTCAAGGACGACTCAAAATAGCACTAAAAACCACCTCAACCGAACACCCAGCTTTAGTTTTTCTTCCCTCAGTTTCACCTTAATTTCCTCCTCCATTTTAGCTTTTAAACTTAGTACCATTTAGCTGCCTGATCAGCACATTTCTAGCTTCGTTTTCCACACTATTTCAGGCCTAAGAATGCCAATGTTCCGATCCCTAAATCAACACCTTCAACCTAATTTAACACCACTAGAAACTACTCTGCTTCAGCTTCCTACCTTACTCTTATTTCCAGCCAGCATTGGCAATGGCTGCGGCCTCCACTTTCCTTCAACTATGTCGAGCCCCTTTACTCCTTTCTCTCTTTCGTTCTCCCTCTCCTCAGCTCACTATCAGATCTCTCATCCCATTTCAATCTTTCCTTTCTCTTTCTTGTATCTATTATTATTATTATTATTATTTTGGGATATATATATATATTTATTTATTTATATCTATATCTTAATATATATTATAAAATATATATTTCCTTATATATATTTTTATTATACCTATATTTTATGTTTACATTTTATCATTTTATAAAAATAGAAATTCATGTACAAAAATACATTTCTTCTTTCTTTTATTTTACTTATATTTATGCATGTGCCTATTTGCATGCATGCACATTGCATGTATTCAGTTTACGTATGCATGCATGCATGCATGCATGTACGTTGCCTGCATTTGTCGGTGCATACATGTATGTCATCTCTAAATATTTTGTGTTCTTTTTTTATCGATTTAAGTACATCGTATGTATAACATACATATATGTTTCATTTCATTATCAACTTCTATTCTCGAAGAACTCATTTAGTTACTTGTGAACTATAATCTTATATTAGAAATTTGCAATTTACATTATTACCTTGTATACTCCTGTAATTACACGTTGAATATGGGTCAATTTAAGAAAATTATGGTTCTCACAGTGGCCTAGCTGTTTCGAGCTCGTCAGCATCTTTGAAGTTGTAACTTCAATCTGCAACTGGTCCACGTTTCAATAACAGGTCTAATCCATACGCATGAATCAATCCCCAAGACTGGTGTCTCTGTTTCTTTATTTTCGTTCTGCCATTAATTGTTTCTTATAGTTGCATTTAGAGTAAGATGGTAGGAAAGATAAGTAATAAATAATAAAAATAGTACAACAAAAGTGCAGGATAGTGGGAATGATAGATAATACATAGTCCAATAAAAGGTTGGAAATCTGAAAAGTTGAAAGAATAAAACAATAATAATAAATGCATTGATTGTATTAATGACGTAACAATGGAAGAAATTAAAAAGTAAGAAAGCAAATAAAATAGTAATAATAAATACATAAGAGAAATTTTTTGGATTAAAATAAAATATATTAATATTTTAAATGGATAAAATGTTTAAATTAATTTATGTGCCTTTTGAGACTTTTTTTGAAATTATTATTAGGCCTAATGATCTTCATCTTGACTTATAGAAAAGTCCAATAATCTTTGGTTTGACCATCATCAAAGATTAAAGAAGAAAATTAAAAAAAATAAAAACAAAAACCATTTCTTTTTCTTAATATTTTTCTTGTACTCAAGAAATATCACTAAAATATATAATTTTTAATGTATTCCAATCACATTAGTTTAGATGATATGTATGTTGGACAGACTTCTGAAAGTTACGATATTGAAAGAGTTAAGCACAAAGTATTTTTCTCAAATGAGTTGAAATTAAAATTTAATAAACTTCAATGTACATTAAAATTTTCAAAAAAAAAAAAGTTTCTGATAACTGCAATTTGCAAATAGGAATATTCACATGTTGCCATCCACATGCTGTAGGATATCATTAATTCATTACACATTCTTCTCAATCAAAAAGAAACAGGAAAAGACTTTTCCAAGAAATAGTAGCTGCCTTTGCTTTGAGAACTGTCAATTGAGACTCCTGCATTCCCATCCGCCGGAAACAACCGAGCACACAAACACAGGAATGATTGCAGTCCTTCAGAAGTTCCCAACCGACAGTGATATTATTGTATGAATTATGCACCAAATAAACCTTTTTCTTTTGATTGATTGATTAGGTAAGGATACCTTACAAATTTTGAGGAATAATATTCTACGTGTTAGTATTCTCGCTGATAAGTTAATAGAAAAGTTAGGGGTCACCATTGCTTCGGATTTAAGGATAGTTTGAGATTGTTTTTTATTTTTTGTTTTTAATTTTTTTGTTTTCAAATTTTAAAAACAGAAAATATGTTTAATTAATGCTGTCACGTTTGTAAATAAATATTTAAACTGATTCAAATACAATAATTCAATCTACAAAAAAAACTTAAAATAAATAAAAATAACATATTTATTAAATAATAATATGTACAAAATATTAAATAATATTATTTTATACTATTTAATATTAATATTAAATATTTTCATTTAATCATATTAAAATTTAATATAATTTAAATAATATTATAATTAAATATTATATTAATAAAATAATTCAATTAAAAAAATTAAATAATATTTTTCATATTACTTTTTATTAGATAATAATTGAGATTAGTAAAATTCTGAATTTATATATTAAATAATAATATGAATTAATAATATTATTTAATTTAATTTTAATGATATTAAATTATTAAATAATATATTTAACTATTTAATTTATAATAAATTATATAGTTATTAATGTATATTCTATTTAATATTATTAATTATTTAATTGTAGTAGTGATATATTTTAAATTTAATTGAAAATATATAATATTAGATAATAATATTGTTTACTAAAATAATAATTAACTATATTAGATAATAGTACTTAGCAATAATATTAATTATTAACATATCAAAATTATAATAAATGATATTATTTAAAATAAATAATATATTCAATAAATTATTATATAAATGTAAATTAAATAATATTATAATATTATAGTTTAATATAATTTTTATTTAATTGTTTTTTACGTTTTGTTGATCCATCAATTTTGAAAATTTTTGTTTTTTTTTTCGTTTTCTGAAAACAAAAAACAGTTTAATATAAGATATTCTTTATTTGTTGATCCACCTAACACTTTTTTTTTCTTTTTATTGATTAAAAAGAGTTTTTATCAGAGGCCAAATATTATTTGTCTTAAACCCTGCACGTCTAAGGGGAAAAAGAAAATGTTTGTCACTAATTATGTCTTCCCTTCGAACGTTTTGCATATGATGTAAAATTAGAAAATAAGGTTTCTTAATCCTATCTTAAAAACATATATATATATATATATATATATATATATATAAATAGCATAACAAATATGAAAAGGTAGATTAATCTTTCTTTTGACTGACAAGCAAAAAATTTTAAATAATTATAATAATGTTTAGTGAAGTTTGTTTTCCAATTTACACACTGTC
The DNA here is from genome assembly GCA_031772115.1 of Heritiera littoralis. Taxonomy (NCBI): domain Eukaryota; kingdom Viridiplantae; phylum Streptophyta; class Magnoliopsida; order Malvales; family Malvaceae; genus Heritiera; species Heritiera littoralis. The sequence continues at coordinate 93,048 of JAPDPK010000041.1, forward strand.
GGTGGAATATTGGAAAGCTAACTTCAATGTTATATATAAAATAAATATTTATATTTAATACATTATTAGTATATAAAAATGTCATATTATCATTAAATCATACTAACATTTTATTAAATAAATTAAAAATATTTATTTTTAAACAGTTTTCATTTTAAAATAAGAACAACCAAAAATCAAATTTCGGCTGCAATATCACTCATGAATATGGTCAATACAACAGATCTAGTTAATTTTAAAGTGATAAAATAAACAATTTCAGATCAAATTTTATTGGCCAATCCGTGGGATAACCTTACCCCAATTGCCATGGCAAAGAAAAAAAGGCAAAACGCAAAACAACTCAATAATTTTCCATGGCTTATTTACAAAATTTTGGTTATCCATACTTTTCTCTTTAGATAGAGATTATATGAATTTAAAATTTTATCTATAGAACGACCTTAATTATTTGAACACAAAATTTTCCCTATAGAAAATAACAATTGGGAAAAAGTGTAAAGAATGGAATACAATATATTGTATTTAATATAGAATTATCATCCAATAAACTGTCAGTAGAATTTTTAAGCTCCATAATAAATATTGATACAATGATGCATACTTCACTTTATTTATTTATTTTATTTTTAATATTTTTTAAAAGATACATATCATTGTCATTTGTGGATTCTAAAAACTCTATTAACAATGTATTAGATAATTATCTAATAATATAACTTTAAACATTGGTTCTGTTTTTATTTATAAAGTGTAAAAATTTTACAAATTTGAATTCAACTTAACACATTTATGTTCTCTTTTTCCTAAACCAAATACTTTCATTGTAAAGAAAATAATTGTACATTAAAATCTAATCAATTCCAAGCAACAAGTAATTATAAACAAATCTCCGTTATTTCAAGAAAGGACTTATTTTACTATAAATTTACCCCATAGAAAGACAAATTGTAGACTATTGAGCAAGAACTAGCGACAAAAACAAAAACCCAAAAAAAAAATTGAGAAGTAAACGTTACAATTTTTTATATCCTATTATTACAATCAAACACAAAATTTACATGACAACATATTATCACCCCCCAAAAATAATAAACACAAATTAAAAAAAAAAACCAAAACAAAAGCCAAAGACAAAAAATAAAATAAAGATCACCTTTTTCTTCTCCATTCTTTCTCTTCTCAATTCTCATGATCAGAAAGTCCATTTCCAGATCTTGATCCTGTAATCAACCTTACACTTTGCATTAGAAGTCGAAGCCGTGGTTGCTACTTTCCCCTTCGGAACAGTAGCTTTAATCCCTTCACAAGTAACCCTGATACGAAGCTTTGGTGTCTTCAATGCCCCCATCTTTGCCTTCACTTTGGTCTCGAGCTTTATCTTTAATGGCAGCCCATTGTTGCTCTTCAAATCAGTCTTTAACTTTCCAGCTGACGTGTCATCAAGTTGTTGGTTGCTGCTAGTTATGGCAGCTTTTAAAAGGGTCGTGTTTTTAGTGCCCTGCACGAAGGAATCGAATGAACCATCCCCAATATCGATGTCGTCTTTTGTGAGAAGAGATATGGTGATGGGGTCGTAAGTGTAGACGACTTTTTTGTTAGGGTTTGTGGCTGCGATGTTGAGTTTGATGTTGGTGACGAGCTTGGAAGCTGATTTTATGTTGAGAGTTGAGACTTTGAGGGAGGAAACCGTGAAAGCAGGGCGGTGAGGGCGATAAAGAACGTATAAGATAGCACCAGCTATGGCGGCTAAGAGGACAAGGAGGAGGATAGCTACGGTGGTCCAAAGGCAACAAGAGCAACAGGAAGAGCGGCGGTCCCGGCTGCCATTGGGGTGTGGCCTGTAGAGAGGGCGGGAGGCTCCGTAGAGTTGAGCTTTAGTGGCTGGAAAGGAAGGGCTGGCGGCGGTGCCATTGGTGGCTTGTTTGGATGAAGGGTAAACCCTATCTGTCATGGTGGAGGAAGAAACAAAGAAGAAAAGAAAAAATGTGTTTGCTTTGGTGTTCAAACCTCGAAGAGAAAATGGCTGCCTGTCCTTTCTTTATATACATTTTTAATTTCTTTTATGTAAGTGGGCTCGTGTGTTTGAGAGAGGGTGGGACAGTCAAGGGATAGTTTTGAAATCAAGCAAACCAGAAAAAGTGTTTGGTAGAGTGTCTTCGAGGATTAACGTAGGGGTATAATCGTCTGATTGACAGAAGAAGGTTATGTAGAGTGAAGAGAGAAAAGAGGATTCAAACCGATGTTTATTGAATCAAGTGAAAAAGATTTAATATTCTTTAAATAAGTTTTCGAATTTGAGTACTGTAAATAAAAAAAAATATTGGAAGAGTTTCTTATCGAATTTAATTGTATTTTTTTATTATAAGAAGAATATTAAATAATTAAAAATAAAAATATTTGGATCCGAATATAAAATTTATAATATGTTACAATTTATTTTTAACTATTAAATCAAGAAATTATTGATAAATCCAATCGTAATTAGAAGCTAGATTAATTGCGACTTAAAATGAGATATTAAGGATTTTGACCAAAAAAATAAAAAAAAGAGATTTCAAAGGGATTGCAGAGGAGCGGAGCCAGGGGAGGAAGGTGGGATGGCAAAAAGAGACAGCAATGTTGTAACTGAAACAAAAGGAAAAGCTATGTCTACGCGCTTGTTTCAGGAGCGTGGATGACAAATAGTAGTAGTTAGTTTTACTGAGCTCCAATTTCCAATCATGAGTCAGAGAAGCCGATTTAATTACACGTTGGATTATTTTTTCCATGTAAACTTGATAAAAATTTTAAATTTTTATGAATATAATTAAAAATTATTACGTGTGTTTTATTATATTCATTTTTAAAATAATTTTTAATAATATATTTGAATCTTTTAATTTCATTTAAATCTAAAATTTCTGTTGACTTCAATTACATTTTTTAAAACTAATTTTTCTATGAATTTAATTTTTTTTAACGGTAACAGATCTTTAAGTTTCTTTTAGTACCAAGTTATTCAAGAAGAATCTGATGGATTAATAAAATTTTTTATAACAGTTTTTGAGTAAATTCAAATTCTTTTTGAGAGGAGTAAACTCTAATTCAAAACAAATTAGAGAAAAAATAAACTGCGATCTTATCACTCAAATAGTATCTATAGGTAGCCAATAATTTTTTGATTGAGTGATTAATAATGAGTTATAACATATTATAGTATTGAATTTGAATTAAAGCATTTTATTTTCAGTTATTTAATATTTTCCTTATAACAAATAATAATAATAATATCTATAGGTCTTGACTATTTAATTTTCTTTCTCTTAATTTCTAGCCTTTCATAACTTTTGCGAATACGTCATATGCAATTTACATAACTTATACATAAATTGTTGTGAAAAATGTTTTTCTTATTTCTAAGAATAATTCATCTAGACTAATTAAAAATGTCCATAAGAGAATATAAGGTGCACACACACACTATAAAAAAAAATACGTGTTGCGATTATAAATTTAGAAATAATTATAGATTGCAAATGGATAAGAATTTCTTTAATCACCAAAAAAAAATATTACTAAGGAATTTTCCGTCAATATTTGTAATTTCGTCTGTAAATTAATTATTGAAAGAACTTTTGTTGATAAAGTTGTTGAAATTTTAGACAGTGGACGGAACTTACGCGGATAATTCCATTGGTATATATTTGACATAAATTTGGTAGTGAATAATTGTAATTAGGAATCTTAAATCAAGCTTAATTTGCTTTCATCCTTTAATAGAATCCAGGCACAACTTTTCTTTTCTTTCTTTTTCTATACACTAATGAAAAGAAAAATCCAAAATCCATGAAATTAACGTGTGACATGCATGAGAGCTGCAAATTACCTTAATTTTCATACCAAATAAAGTTGGTATATTCTTTTATATATATATGGTGAGAGATATATGGTACTGTTTGCAGCAATATTGAGCTCGACAAAGCACCTAACATGACACCTTCTTAGGGAATTAATTAATGAAGTCGTGTTTTTAGAAGTGAAATAAACGCTTCTAATGAGAATCAAATGAATTTTTAGCCATCTCATTTCTCAACAAACGTAGATGTTTCTATGTTACCTAATTACTCTCTAATTAAGGAGGCCCCAAGAAAATTGATAGTTGAAAGATATCATGGTTTAATAAATGAAAGAGTTTTGATTCCACTGATTCGAGTTTATGAAATTACTATAAAATTAAAATATTTTAATTAAATAAATTTGATTTTATAATTACATGATAATTCTCAAAACTAATTCCATTATATCAAAACCCTAATTAAGAATGGGGAATTAATTTGTCACAGCCATGGCTGAACACATATAATCAAGGCCCCAAGCCTCACCCAATTAATTTGAGCTTTGTCTCTTTCCTTGGCTTTCCATTTTTTTTCTATCATTGACAGCAAGAAAATCAGGAAACCAGAAAATCGATTCCTCACCTAACGAGTGATGACTAAAAAAAATTAAAATAATTTGCCCCTGCCTTCTGTTTTGTTTTTGTATTTTTGTTTACTAATATTGTTACAACATCCATGTGATTGTGATTTTTTAAATGTATGCAAAAACGAGTCAATCATTTCTTTAATACTTAAAGTAAATTTGATTAAGACTTCCTAATTGCCATCAATGTTCTTCAACCTCCTCCCCAAAAGACATATCCTAGGCTCCAACTTTAGTCTTCTTTTCTATGTTTTCTCCATGACATGATCAATTATTTCTTTTCCCTACAAGGTTCAATGATGTCAATTTCTAAATAATAATAGTGATATATATATATATATATATATATATCCAAAATTTGAATTTGCTAACTTTTAAGTATCGGTTCAAATGATCATATCTCTAATTCTAAAGTGTGAAGATTTTGTAAATATAAAATTCAAACTTAACATGCATTAATAATTCTCATTTTACTAAATCGAAGGCTTTTATTGTAAATTAATAAAAAAAAAACTTAAAGTTATTGTTTCTTAAGGAGAACTTTCCCAACAAACCCATAAAAAGTTGTAGTAATTTTTAGAGAAATTGATGATAATATATTATTAGTATGCAACAAATGTTTCACATTAAGCTAAAGCAAGGCCACCTTGCACAATTTTAATTAGTTGATAATTGGGACAGAATATTTAAAGGATTATTTATCATAGAAATTAAAGAAAAGAAGAATTATGATTATTGGGTTGGTTTATACAAGTATATGTGTGGTATCAAACTTTCTTCGGGATTGTTTTGTAGATTATTTTGATGATAAAACTGCATGCATTATATATATATATATATGTATGTATGTATGAATGTATGTATATACGTGTGTGCAGTTCACTTGCTAGTTCATAATTGTTAGAATACCAACGATACAGTAAAAGGTGTAAAGAAAAGAGAAGAAGAATATAAGAAGAACAGAGGAAGAATCTTATAATCTTGAGAAAATGGATCTTGATTTACATCAGGAATATATCCCTCTATTTATAGCTCACAAGCTCACAAATCTTAGTAACTAACTCTCTACAGATAGTACTAACTGATGGTAACAGAATAACTGTCAACTGGTAGTTATCCAGCTGTTAAGTAACAGCTGGACTTATAGCTCTGCTAATACTCCCCTTCAAGCCAAGCTCTCTAGGCTCCTCCAAGCTTCTGCTATTTCTCCCCTTCAAGCCGAGCTCTCTAGGCTCCTCCAAGCTTCTGCTATTTGATGAAGATAAGCTGTGAACAGTAAGCTTGTTTCTCAAACGAGCAAAGTTTGTGAGTGACAAAGGCTTAGTAAAAATGTCAGCTACTTGATCATAAGCTGGAATGTGACTAACAGAAAGAAGCTTCTGCAATACTTTCTCACGAACAAAGAACATATCAAGTTCCATATGCTTTGTTTTAGTATGCTGGACTGGATTGGCTGAGAGAGCAACAGTAGAAAGATTATCACACCAAATGCGAGGCCTAAAAGGAAGAATAATTCCAATTTCAGATAGTAGAGACTGAAGCCAAGTAAGTTCAGCTGTGAGATTAGCTAGACTTCTAAACTCAGCCTCTGTGCTGGATCGAGAAACAGTAGGCTGCTTTTTCGAGCTCCATGATATTAGATTTTTGCCAAGGAAGACAAAATACCCTGAGATTGAACGTCGATCATCTGGATCAGCAGCCCAGTCAGCATCAGTGAAGCCAGTAAGATTAAGAATAGGTGAGGACTGCATAAAAAGGCCATGCTCCAAAGTACCACAAAGATATCTAAAAATTCTCTTCACTGCTTTCCAGTGTTCATCAAGAGGCTTATGCATGAATTGTGAAACTTTGCTGACACTAAAGGCAATCTCAGGTCTGGTTATGGTAGCATATTGAAGAGCACCCACTGCACTACGATATTGTTGAACATCAGCAAGAGGTGACCCTGTAGCAGCTGAAAGTTTCAGGGAACTGACCATAGGAGTAGGTAGAGGATTGGCCTGATGCATGTTAAACTTTGTGAGTAAATCCTGAATATACTTGGACTGAGTAAGTAAAATACCATTAGGTAAATGTTGGACTTCAACGCCAAGAAAATAGTTGAGAGAACCAAGATCCTTGAGAGAAAAGGCCTAGTCTAAGGTCTGAATCAACTGATTAACTGCAACAGTAGAGCTTCCTATGATGATAATGTCATCTACATAGACCAGAATGTAGATGCAATCAAGATTAGTCCTTTTTATAAACAAAGATTGATCAGCACAAGAAGATACAAAGCCTTGTTGATGAAGAAAATGCTGAAGTCTATCAAACCAAGCTCTAGGTGCCTGTTTTAAACCATATATAGCCTTATGGAGCTTGCATACCAACTTTTCACCTCTGTCTTGAACCTCAAAACCTGGAGGCTGTTGCATATAGACTTCTTCATTGAGAATACCATTTAAAAAGGCATTATTGACATCAACTTGTCTCAAGCACCACCCTTTAGACAGAGCTAAAGTAAGCACAACTCTAATAGTGGTAGGTTTAACCACTGGACTGAAGGTCTCTCCAAAATCAATACCAGCCTATTGAAGGTAACCTTTTGCCACTAAGCGTGCTTTATAGCGAGCAATAGAACCATCTGAGTTTCTTTTTAACTTGAAAACCCACTTGCAGTCCACCACAGACCTGTTATCAGGACAAGGAACAAGGGACCATGTTTCATTTTTAATCAGAGCAGCATATTCAACCTGAGCAGCCTCCTTCCACTTAGGATGTTTAAAGGCCTGAGCAATAGTAAGTGGTTCATAAGTATCCAAATCTGCTAGGAGTACCTTTGGTTTAAAAATCCCATTCTTGGATCTAGTAATCATAGAATGGTGAGTATCATTGAGATTTGAAGCTGAGTCTAACACAGCAAGTTGACCAACAACTGGATTAGAAGTAGACTGAGGCAAAGAAGATTGAACAGTAGCTGAAGGAGATGAGTGGGAAACGGATGATGGTAAAGATGGTAAAGATTGAGCTGGACTTATAGAAAATCTGTTAGAAGTAACACTAGGGATGAATGATGAACAATGAGAGAAGGTGAAGGAATAGAGAAAGGATTAGAAGGAGGTATAGAAGAAGAGAACAATTGAGAGTAAGGAAACTTTGATTCATAAAAAATGACATGTCTTGATATAAAGAGGTTTTGTTGTTTATCAAGGCATTTGTAACCTTTATGAATAGGACTGTATCCTAGAAAAACACAAGAAGCAGATCGAAAATCTAGTTTGTGAGTTTTATATGGTCTAAGAAAAGGAAAGCACAAGCAGCCAAAGGTTTTAAGAAAAGAATAGTCTGGTTTTACCTGATGCAGCACTTCAAAAGGAGACTTTGATTGCAAGGTTGTAGTTGGAAGCCTGTTTATTAGATACACTGCACAAGAAAAAGCTTCAGACCAAAATTTAAATGGAAGAGAGGCCTGGGATAGCAAGGTAAGACCTGTTTCTACAATGTGTCTATGTTTTCTCTCAACTAGACCATTTTGTTGGGAAGTATGGGGACATGAATGTCTAAAGATAACACCTTCTGAATTAATATAGCTAACAAAACTCCTAAACTCTCCTCCCCAATCTGTTTGAAGAATTTTGATTTTTGAAGAGAATTGATTTTCAACCTGTTTCTTGAAATGAATGAAGGAGGACAAAGCTTCATCCTTGGATTTTAAGAAATATATCCAAGTATACCTAGAACATGCATCTACAAAGGAAACATAATATCTGAAACCATTACCAGATAGATAGGGTGCTGGACCCCAGAGATCAGATTCAATTAATTGAAGTGGATAGTAAGAGGTTGTTGATCGTGAAAATGGAAGTTTATGACTTTTAGACTGTTGACAATGAGAACAAACTTCTGTTTTATTCATTCTATATGGAATATTACAAGAGGATAGTACTTTTGAAACAATAGCAAAGAGTGGATGTCCTAGTCTTCTATGCCAAAGAGTAAAGGTATCTAGACTAGAAATAGAATCTTCAAGTGAATCTGGTGATGTAGACAGCTTTGAAACAAGTAATTCTTTGTGTACATGTGTTAACTCTCTAGGATTTGATCTTGCAGCAGTGTTGGTATCTATAAACAGATCAAACCTGTACAGTCCTTGATCAATTGTTCCCTTTAAAAGAGCTTGCTTGGTATCCAGATCCTTCACCAAACAGAAATCAGAATAGAATTCAAAGTAAGTTCTATTGTCTTTACAGAATTGAGATACAGAAAGAAGATTCTTTGTAATCTGAGGAACATGAAGAATATTTTTTAATTGAAAAGGTTTGGACAGAGACTTACCAAGAACAGATGAATGGCCTATACCTGCAATGTTAAGTCCAACTCCATTTCCCATATGAACCTTACCAACACCATGATATTCTGACCCAATATTGAGATTTTCAACTTCATTGGTGATGTGATTGGTAGCTCCAGAATCTAGATACCAGGCAGAATCAATCAAAGAGCTGGGAGTGGCTATCATAGCCTCTGCATTATGTGTGTGCTGGGGACTGAAACCAGAACTGAAACCACCTCTTGAGCCAGGGTTAAAACCACCTCTTCTTGATTCAAACACTACTTCTCCAGGATCAGGATTAAAAGAAATATCAAATCTATGGTAACACTTGTGAACCGTGTGACCAAGCTTACCACAGAATTGACATTGAGGCTTAGAACTAGACATGCCTTTTCCTCGAAACCTGCCTCGGCCTCTGAAGCTTCTGCCACCATCATGAGAAACCCTTCTATAGCCTCTACCACTATTTTCATATGAGAACTTCTTCTGTTGCATCACTATATTAGCAGAGGGTATCACATTATCTGTGAAAGCAGAATTCTGAATGTTTATGGACTCTGTAGCAAAGAGTGACGCTGATGTAGTCTTCCAGTTAGGTAACTCCTTTTGTGTTGAGATAGCTGCCACAATGGCATCATATTCTTGCCCTAAACCAGCTAGAGCAGTGTGTACTAATTCAGTTTCTTCAATCTTGCAACCACATGATTGCAGAGTGTCCCATAAGGACTTAATCTTCACCAAATAATCCTTCATACTTAACGATCCTTTCTTTACAGATTGCAACTGCCTCTTGTGCTGCATAACCTTTGCATTAGTCTGTGATGCAAAATACTCCTTAATAGCTTCCCATAGATCTTTAGTAGTTTCACATCCAACAAGATTTGGTAAAACTTGACTGCTGATGGAAGAAAGCAACCAAGAAACAAGAAGCTGATCTTGTCTCTCATACATTTCATGCTCTAATGCATTGCAAGAAGAAGTCAGATTTTTACCTTCAATGTAGCTTTTCAATCCATATCCTCTTAAGGTGGCTATAACTTGCTGTTTCCACAACAAAAAATTGTCATCATCGAGCTTCACATTAATACTTTGTGCTCCAGGATTGATAACAGAAATGGAGGATGATTCTTTGACACTTGATGAACCATTCTCCATTGTTGCTGGCTCTGATGCCATGTTAGAATACCAACGATACAGTAAAAGGTGTAAAGAAAAGAGAAGAATAATATAAGAAGAACAGAGGAAGAATCTTATAATCTTGAGAAAATGGATCTTGATTTACATCAGGAATATATCCCTCTATTTATAGCTCACAAGCTCACAAATCTTAGTAACTAACTCTCTACAGATAGTACTAACTGATGGTAACAGAATAACTGTCAACTGGTAGTTATCCAGCTGTTAAGTAACAGCTGGACTTATAGCTCTGCTAATAATAATAAAGTATAGTTTCTTCTTGTTAAATTGCATTGATTGTGTCATGCAAAGTGGTGGTAAGCTACGAGCTAGTGGCTGTACTTTCAAATAACGCCATTCATTCTCTTATTATATGAAAAGAATAGAAATTTTCAACTTCTTTTGAGTGTTTTTGATACGAATCCCACATCGGCTAGGTAGTAACATGTCTAGTGGCTTATAAGCTTGGAGGGTGCCTCCTCTATTAGACCGGTCTTTTGGAGGACAAGGGCCCAATGGGCTTATAGGCCTATCATTAACACCAAATTCCATCCCTTTCCGTAAGCTTTCAACAAAAGAGCAAGAGGAACGAAGGGCCAAGGGCCTATGTTTTAACTGTGACCAATTATGGTCCAGAAACCATAAATGTCCAAATCGTAGCTATATGATTTTGGTCGTGGAAGATGATGATTGTGATGATTCGCAGCCTGTTGACGACACACTTGTTTTGGCTGATGTTTCAAGTTTAAATGCACTTTCGGGTCCCAGGAGTTCGCGTTCGCTTCGCTTGATGGGAACTCTGGCTGGAAAATTGGTGCATATATTAATTGACAGTGGGAGTACCCACAACTTTATTACTCCTAAGTTGGTGGAGGAGCTTCGACTGAATTCATTACCTATGTCGGCTTTTCGGGTCTATATTGGTAGTGGTGACTTCCTTTTATGTATGTGTAAATGTCCGGATGTTTCTCTATCTTTGCAAGAAGTGGATTTCTCAATTGATTTCTTTGTTTTACCTATCAAAGGACCGGATATAGTGTTGGGGGTTCATGGTTACAGGAACTTTGGACGGTAGAGTAAAATTTTTCTATACCATCTATGGAATTTACATGGCAAGGACGCCAAGTGGTACTGCGTGGTGATGATTGTATTCCTAAGTCAATTACATTTTCTCAATTGCAGTCATTGCTTTGCCATGAGGCAGTGCATGGGTTGTTTGAAGTATTTGAAGCTACGGTGTCAGATGAGTTGGAAGGCAAGGTTATTTCTTCTACGAAACAACCTGAGTGGCCTCCAAATCTACCGGAATCTATGTTGAACGTTCTACAGAAATATGTGGAGGTCTTTGGGGTTCCTACTGGGTTACCTCCCTTTCGAAACTATGTCCATCAGATTCACCTAGCCCCTAATACGCAGCCCATAAATGTCAGACCTTATCGTTATCCCTATTTCCAAAAAGGGGAGATGGAGAGGTTAGTTACTGAAATGTTGAACCAGGGCATTATCCGTCCTAGCAGGAGTCCTTTCTCATCGCCGGTCTTATTGGTGAAAAAGAAGGATGGATCGTTTTGATTCTGTGTTGATTATCGTAAGCTAAATGATGCGACGGTGAAAGATAAGTTTCCAATTCCAACTATTGATGAATTGTTTGATGAGCTCGGTGGTGCTGTTCTTTTCACGAACTTAGACTTGAGGGCAGGGTATCATCAGATACGTGTTCATCCTCGGGATGTCTGTAAAACTGCTTTCAGAACTCACGAGGGACATTATGAGTTCCTGGTTATGCCTTTTGGACTCACCAATGCTCCATCAACCTTCCAGGTCGTTATGAACAAGATATTTGCTCCTTATTTACGTAGTTCATTGTCGTTTTTTTTATGACATATTAATTTATAGTCCCTCAGAAGATACTCATGCTCACCATTTGGAATTGGTTTTACAATGCCTGGCAACTAATAGTTTTTTTGTGAAACTTTCAAAATGTTCTTTTTGTCAATGTACGATCGAGTACTTGGGTCATTTGGTGGATTCTAATGGTATTCATGCTGATCCAAAGAAAGTGGAGGCCATGGTCTCTTGGCCAAGACCCACAACCGTTAAGCAGCTTCGTGGGTTTCTCGGATTGACAGGGTATTACCGGCGTTATGTAAAGAATTATGCTCATATTACCGCCCCTCTTACAGATTTGCTTCGAAGAGACAATTTTTATTGGTCCCCTGAGGCGGATTCGGCATTTCACAATTTGAAGAAGGCAATGTTTGTTGCGCCTGTACTTCGCTTACCTGATTTTGGCAAACCATTTTTAATTGAGACAGATGCATCTTCCACTGGGGTTGGGGCGGTGTTAATGCAAGATGGCCATCCAATTGCTTTCTTTAGTAAGAAAATTGGTCCTCGTTTACAAGCTTCTTCTACTTACCAAAAGGAACTGCATGCTATTGTTGAAGCAGTCTACAAGTGGTGACAATATTTAATTGGTAGTACTTTCATTGTACGTACTGACCATAAAAGTTTGAAGGAGCTATTACAGCAAGCCATTCACAACCTGAATCAACAATATTACATACGAAAATTGTTAGGATTCGATTTTTCCATTGAATATAAGTGTGGAAAATCAAACCTAGCAGCGGATGCTTTGTCTCGGCAATTTGAGGGTGATGATGTCGTGAGCTTCTTGGTTTTTTCCAGTAGCCTTATACCCATGTTTTTGACTGATTTGAAAAGGGAAAATTCTACACTTCTCGAATTACAAAAACTTAATTCTCATGTGCAAGATGGTTCGGCTCCAAGGGCATTTTCTGTTAGAGATGGTATTCTTCTTTACCAAGGTCGTTATTATTTAGGAGCTACTTCAACTTTGAAAATGGTTTTATTGAAGGAATTTCATTCTACTCCCTTGGCGGGTCACATGGGTATTAAACGGACTTTGGTCAGTTTATCCTCTCAATTCTTTTGGCATGGTATGCGTAAAGACGTAGAGCAATATGTTTCCTCTTGCCTTGTCTGTCAACAAATTAAGTGTTCTACGCAAGCACCAGCGGGATATCTCCAACCATTACCAATTCCTGATCAAGTATAGAGCATGGTTACCATGGATTTTATTATTTCTTTGCCTTTGTTGCGGGGATATACAGTTAAAATGGTGGTGGTGGACCGTCTTTCAAAATTTGCTCATTTTGGTGCTTTGCCAACTTCTTTTACTGCTTCTAAGGTGGCAGAGTTATTCACCCATATTGTTATCAAGTTACATGGCTTTCCATCCAATATTGGTTCTGACCGTGATACAATTTTTTTGAGCCAATTTTGGAAGAAACTTTTTGAACTCAACGGTACCACTCTTAGTTATAGCAGTGCCTATCATCCTCAAACGGATGGCCAATCCGAGGTGGTTAATCGGGGTTTGGAACAATATTTACGATCCTTCACTCATGAGCGTCCTACAGTGTGGTATTCATATCTTCATTGGGCTGAATATTGCCATAACACATCTTATAATAGTAGTATCGGCATGTCTCCATTCCAGGCTCTTTATGGACGACTTCCAAATTTGATACCTACATATTCTGCTCATTCTACTAACATTGCAGCTTTGGATGATCTATTGAATGATAGGGACCAGCTACTACGTGATCTTAAAGCCAACTTAGAGGTGACCCAATTGCGCATGAAGCAAAAAGCAGATCGAAAACGACGCGAACTTGAATTTCATATTGGTGATCTTATTTTGGTCAAGTTACAGCCTTATCGTCAAGTGTCAGTTGCTCGTCGTGCTTCTAATAAATTGGCGAAACGTTATTATGGGCCTTTTCGTGTCTTGGAGAAAATTGGTTCGGTTGCGTATAAGTTGGAACTTCCACTGGAATCTCGTGTTCATCCGGTGTTTCACGTATCGCTTTTAAAACCATTTCATGGCAGTTCCACTGTTCCTGTGTTTCCCTTGCCAGCTGCAAGTATTGACAATAAACCAGTTTCTTCTCCATTAGTTATTTGCGACACCAGGTCTATTTTATGTGATGGCCAGATAGTTCCACAAGCCTTGGTGCAATGGGATGATAGTCCACCAGATGAGGCTTCTGGGAATTCATTGCTGAATTGCAGAAAGTATATTCGCAGTTGCGCCTTGAGGACAAGGCGGTGCTTGATGAGGTGGGGAATGATACATTGCAGAGGGAGGTGATGGGTTCGTGGTGGATGATAATGGAGAGCTTGCTATTGATGACCAAGCTGTTGCAACTTCAAATTCAGTATCGGTTCGTCGATCAACTAGGAACAAGAAGAGATCAACGAGACTTGAGGGATTTGTGGTTTGAAGGCTTATAACGAGTCATTCTTTTATTTATTGCTTACTTGTTTTTTAGACTTAATATGATTGGTTGAAGTTTGTTTAGGAACTCATATAAGTACTTATTCGTGGAAATACAAAGGGGGTATCAGGAAAAACCTAAATTAAATTTCTTTCTCTCATCTTTTCTCAAGGAGCCGCACTTGCTATAAGGTGTAAAACAGGGGTTCGTCACTTTTTCTCAAAAGTGAACTTCTTGATACACTCTCCATAGTGTATTAGTTTTCTTTTGGTCAGCATTGTACTATGAAACAAAATGATGAACCTATTAACATGAAATGCAAAATTGCACCAACAAATGGTTGAAAAAAATAGAAGTAAATTTTTTTCTCAGGTATTTGGATATGGTTTGAATTCTGAAGTCATTACTGTTGAGAGGATTTTACCGTTTATCACTTTTGGCCCAAACAGGATTAATATCAAACAGTAAAACAAATGAAGTTATTTATGGTTACACTAAAAAAAAATGCTAGATTGCTTGTACAAACAAAAATTAAGTTAATATCAAAAAGTTGTTGAAGCATGCATGCATAAAATGAAAATTTGTCACTTGTGTTTATAATTTGTGCTCGTGTCATATAAATTATGTTTATATCATGGAAAATATGAAAATTTTGTATTGATATAAGCCTTTATTATGTTCATAAATAATTTTTACCAAATTTTAATTCATATCATTTTTGCATTTATTTGTTTCATCGTTATATCATGTCACCATATCATATTTAAATTTACTAGGTCAATGTCGTAGCCTTTCTATATTAACATGAATTGTTGGGAAATTCAAATACCACTGGAGACCATTAACATAGTGTGGGTTGGGCTTGGTTTTTGGTTAATCAACGTTTTTTTGTGGGAAAATTTCATAAACATGTCATATAACAGTAATATCTATTTATTAGTCTTAATGTGTATTTTAAGAATAAAAAGGAGATGGAAAATTTTGAAACTAGTAAGAAAGAAATAGGAATAAAAATTTCAACCTTAATAATTTGTTAAGACTAAAGCCACATTTTCCCATTCTAGAAATTAAGATTGGGAATTCGAACAGTTAAAATAATTCATTTGAATATTTATAGGTACAAAACTTTATAAAATATGTACATGCTATGATAATTATATGTACATTTTTTTTTCAAAAGATAGATATCCAAATACTTTAGTGTAATGTAACCAAAAAAAAAAATTCTTTAGTGTAAGCATTTGAATGTTCAAAGTAATTTCTCTTTTGGAATGATAACTATACTTACGCTGCTCATAAATTGATTATATCTTGAGCTACAAAACTCAAAATTATAATCCGTTTAAAATTTCTGAAACTAGACTTAATTATTTTTTCATACATATAAAGACCTATATGTGAATCAATGTAGAAAAAATGCAATAAAATTTAAAATCTATCCATTATGCAGGTACCAGAAAACCTGCATTACAAAAATTCAATATCTTTTTATAGAAAACTAATATTTTAATTTGGTTTAATCCATTAGAAAGTAGAGTCAAGAATATTTCCAACCTTATATAATTAAAAAACATTACTATTTGAATATACATATTGAGATCTAACAATGAATTTGTTTTATTTTTCTATTTTGATATATAAAATTTAAATATTCAAATTATATATGGTTGGAAATATTTTTTAGTATAATTTCTAATGGATTAAACAAAATTAAAATCCGATTTTTATATAAAAGATATTGAATTTTTACTACAAATTGTACAAGTTGTATGACATCTGCACAAGTGGTTTTTTTTTTTTTAGTATTAACCTATAAATTTCCAATATTTAAATTATACATGGTTGGAAATACTTTTGAGTTTATTTTATAATGGATCAAATGAAATTAAAATTCGAATTTTCTATAAAAAAATATTGAATTTTTAATACAAATTTGGAATTTTATTGAATTGCTTCTACGTTGATTCACATATTGGTCTTTATATGTATGAAAAGATAATTAAGTCTAGTTTCATAAACTTCAAACGAATTATGATTTAGAGTTTTGTAACTCAAGATATAATCAATTTAGTGAGTAGTGTACATATGATTATCATTCCAAAACAGAAATTATCTTGAGCATTCAAATGTCTATACCATGAAATTTGAATACCTATATGTGTAAAGATCTATAAAGATATATACGCTTTATGTTAATTTATGTACATCATGACATAAATATATGTACGCTTGTTCCAAGACTAATTAGTCTTACATATTTGAATTCTTACATTAAAACATTCGAATACCTATTTTTTAAAAGAAATGTACATATACTTATATCATGTTGTACATATGTCATCATAAAATGTATATATTTTATAGTGTATTGTACCTATAGGTCTTTAAATGTCTTATTTTAGGTATTAAAATTTCCAAACCTAATATTCAAAATGGGAAGACGTGGCTTTTTTCTCAACAATTTATTAAGGTTTAATGTCATTCCCATTCCTTCCTACTAATTTCGAAAGCTCTCTTATATTTTCGAGGATTAAAATATGCAATAGGACTAACAAATAAATACTAGTACTGTTATACGACATGTTCATGAAATTTTTCCTTATTTTTCCATAAACATTTATATGTAATTTTTATAAAAAAAATTTTAGCCCATATCATTATTACTATCGTATTTTTATGTTATATTCGTATCGTGTTATCGTGTAGTTTCTAGACTTATCAATTTTTTTTTTTCTTGTGAATTGAAGACGGCTACGCACGTACATGCTATTTGTTCTACAGGGTTTTCCTTATTTCCTTGTTTTTGTTTTTAATCTTTCTAATTTGGGCTTTTGATTATAGGATTAGATAGCCAGTCTCTTAAGATTTTTACAATGTACCATTATAGCATAAAACAAAAACATGAAACAGACTTCGATTTATTTTCTATTATTTTTTTAACTCGGTCAGGAGAATCTGACCATGGCGAAGGCTACAGGGCCCACCCATTCGGAAAGAAGAATGGGCCAAGGGTTCATATTTCAATGAGGTAGGCCCTAGAATTTGCTTACTAAGCCGAGTCTAGATACCAGCTATATTTAGCCAATGACCATGATTCAGATGTTCCATTCGGCTATTTCATTTTACCATTAATAAAGAGAGCAATTCCCACTCTGAATATTTTATGAGAGGATAAGATGAAATCTTGGGCTATATATTATGCCTATATCCTTTTAGCCATTAATAAAATATTCAGATTTTTCATTTCGGCTATTTCCTTTTGCCATTAATAAAGGGAGCAATTCCCACTCTGAATATTTTATGAGGATAAGATAAAATCTTGGGTGTCATTTCTGAATGGACAAGGAGATTGTGCAAATCTTTCCTGAAAATGGACTGTTGTTGTCCAAAATCTGTATGGAAGATTGACAAGGATTCCTCTTTCTGAAGTCAGTTGAAATGGTACAATGAAATTCTACCGTATCAAATTTATTATGAGTGGAATTTATGAATTATATCAATTGAATTAAAATGATAATATATATTATTTTATTTATTTTTATTTTTTAAATATTTTTATGAGATATGCCTACGATTTAAAAATTTTGCTAATAATGTATTGAGTAATAATATATTCTTTAATATAAAAAAAGTGCAAATGTATAAATTCAAATTTTTGCAAAACTTTCATATTTTAAAAATAAAGATACGTACCATTTGAGTCAATACTCAATATATGGCACAAATTTATATGAAAATTTGAAATGCATTATTAATAACCAAGTACTCAAAGCGCTTTATGTTAATTTATATTTTTAGTCTAAGTCTTATTCAAGCTCCTAATTTTAGCTTTTTTTATTAGATCTGACAATTTGTGTATCAAATTTTTATTTGGGCGAAACAAATGTGTTTGTTAAGTAAAACACGAATTTTTTTAATCAAAATTTGTGTCCATACGTCAAATATAAAATTTTTAGCTTTTGAAATATTTTTATACAATTTTTGTTAAATTTTAACTCATCTTATTTTCAAATCTATTATTTATATAATTTTTCTATCATATGATCATATTACATCTAAAATTACCATATTTATTTTATACCATAAACTCTAATCTTCATCCACCCATGTCCATCCAGTTTCTTTCTATTCAAACTTTAATTACCCTTAAAAAAATAAAAGGCCACAGATAGAACCTTCAATTGATGCTGACCAAACCAATATGAACAATTAAATAAAGTATAATTGAAAGTTTTAATTCATTCACTAGGATGACAAGACCTCTATTAACAACTATAGTTTTATAGTTAAGAAAAGGAAAAAATTTAATACCTGCCAAATAAAGCAAGAACATAATATTAGCTTGTGGCCCTTACTTGTTGCCTAATTAAAGACTACGTAATGCTAATGTTGACACTTCATCATAAATACAGTAGAAGATATAATAAATTTGTTAAAGTTTCATTTGGATGGACTATTTAATTGCATAAAAAAACAAAATAATATCGAATTTTTAAGGGTTTAACGACAAAATGACAATTTTAGTAAGATGAGAACGTCTTTGACCGTACAATTAAATAAAGTGTTCATTCAAAAAATCATAAAAGAAAAGAATTTATCATTTTCGGTCCGAATATGATTAATCTCGCATTGTAAAACTGATGAGGATACATGTACTTACACAAAAAAAAGAAAAGAATTTAACTGTCTTATATTAACAATTAGTATACATAGGAAAAAAAAACCTTGCAAGAATGAAATGGGGTGCAAAAAGATTGATGACTTATGAAAAGTGGGTTGATGTTTAATGCCTTACATTGGGTATTAAGCCACTAATTATATCTAAATAAAGATTAATTAAAGAACAAAATACTTATTAACAAGTGATTAAAAAGAAGTGAAAGTAAACTATGTACTAAAAAAAAGAAATGAAAGAAAACTTTTTTTTTTCAGGCCTTTAGACATGGTTTGAATTTTGAAATCACCACTGTTGAGAGGATTTTATCGTTTATCACTCGTGACCCAAATAAGATTTGTCTCAAACTCTTAAACAGATAAAGATACATGTTTAAAAAAAAAGAAGAGCAAATTACCTAAGCAATGACTTAAGACTAGATCAATCAAAAAACATATTAATGACAAAAGAAAACCATAACTAGGACAACCTAAGAGGAGTTGGGAACTTTATTGCTTCACCCACATTCTTAGATTAAATTATCGATGGAAGAATAACCACTATTAATCCATCAAAAGAGTAGATTTCAAACCTAAAGAGGGGCAAAAGAAGGGGTACTACCATTGAGCTGGCTTATGAATAGTAAGAGTACGGCTAAACTAACCAATTCATCACCACATTAAAGAGCTCTAGACTCTAGTGATAGGTTAAAACTCGATTTATGAGTTAGATTATTTATTGTTAAATCGTATATTGTAAAAATAAAATAATAATAAAATATATTAAAAAAATTTAATTGGATTCGTGAATAATTTAAAATGAATATTTAAATATTTAAATTTGATTTAATTTATTATTTAATTAAATCGAATTCAAATTCATTCAAAAATAAATAAATAAATAATTATCAAATCAAATTCGAATAATTTATCGTTAGTCTTGTTCATTTGTACTTTTGAGTGTTTTCTATACACTATCAATGCATCAGAGGTTGACACCTCATCAATAGGTCTTTATGGGCAAATTTAAAAAATTTATTTATATTTGCATATAAGGGTCTATTGATGATGTGTCAATTTCTTGTACATTGACAGTGTATAGAAACTATACACTGTCGAGAAAGGATTGTATGAAACAGTTACGCCACGTCAGCATTTATCTCTTCCATTCAAATTATGCCACGTAATTACATTATTGAAAAAAGTCAATCATTTATTACCAGAATCATTAATAAGTCTCTTAAAATAAATATTTACCATATAATTATCACATGTGATATGTAATAAATGATTGACTTTTTTCAATAATGTAATTACGTGGCATGATTTGAATGGAAGAGATAAATGCTGACGTGGCGTAACTGTTTCATACAATCCTTTCTCATACACTATCAGTGCATCATATATAAATCCTTTCGTTATTATGTGAACTTTGAGCTTTAAAAGAAAAAAAAAGAAAAAAACAATGGTGGTGGTGGCGCCAACATTTCCTTCCAAAAATAGCCACCTAACTCTGCCAAGATTGACCCACAATATCAACGAGTTTGAGTTGCCCCGAATCTATTGAACGACTTGTCATTATCTGTAGTTAAATATTTCGTGTTTTTCCTTTTAAGTCATCTTTTTAGCTAGAATTCATCCAAATTAAAAGGGTAGTTTAATTTCTCAGAAGAAAGCTGATTTAGTAGAAACGACAGTTTCACCTAAGATAGCCCCAAATTTATATTTTCAAGCAGATGTGATAACTGAAAAGCATTAAAGGGTTAAATCATTGGAAGTTAGTCCAACTTCTGATCACAAATGTCATAATGCTATAGTGGACTTGTCTCCATATAAACCAAAAACAAATAATTCAGGGAAGTTTGGAAACGTGAAACAACAGTCATGAGCCATGGCATTTAGGATGAATTCTTAATTCCTGAACTTTCTACTATAATATGAAAGGAATTCAAGCACTAAATGTTAAACAATTGAAGGTAACATCAGAAGAATTCAACCAAATATACCCCAACAACAATTCTCTGTCTGTCAACCCCACCAACCCTCTCACGGAAAAGTATCTTACACCAAGCTCCTTTAAGTTCATTGTTCAGCTTTATTTTTTTTCTCTTTTGCTATGATCAGACCCATTGAAACTTTTATCTTTTTTCCTTTTTTGTTTTGGAGAATTATAGTTTCCATTAGTGACTAATGAGAAAAGCTGATATTCTATTAGAATTATCAAACTTCTGCTTAGATCAATGCTTATTATTCTCAATGAAAAATCACCTGGCTTTTTGCTACCTAATCCAAGCTTTCTTTGGTGGTACCATTTGTGGGTCTTCTTTTATACTGTAAAAAATCATTACTGTTTGTTCCTTTAAGTTATACCCATGTTCTGCTTCAGGGTGTTGTTTCAGTTTCAGTTTCCACTGCTTTGTTCTGTTATTTTTTCTTGCTTTGATGGTTGGCTGAGAGAGATGAAACATCTTGGAGATTGAATTCCAGTTTCTTTGGAAGTAAAAATGGGATGGCGATTGACTCTTCTGCTGATGACAACATCCATAACTGTCAGCGCTATGACAGTTGATGAAACATCAGGTAATGATGTTTATTCTGTTTTCTTATAAGCTGGTTATTTTTTACCCATATATTTGTTTGACAATCTTAATTTAGATTTTCACGAAAACTTGAACTTAAAAACGAATTCTAAAGATCTGGGCTGTTTAAACTAGTTTCTGTGATCAAGAAGTAGGATGATATACTTTGAGCTTGTTCACAACTTGACACAGTGGAGAATTTAAATTTAAGTATCAGAGAGAATCTGCGTTTCATGAACAGCACCTATACGAGTGAATTGAAGTTGGTGCTTTCACATTCCAGGCAAGAGTTGTCAGTTGTATGATAATTTCATGATCCCTAAATAGTTCTTCAGGAGCTGATTTTTGGTGATCTATTGTTCTTGGGGTGAATTTCTTGGTCATATCTCAAACTAATAAGAGAATGCTTTTATCACTGATCAACTGTCTGAATGTTCCATGGCTCGTTGGGTTTAATGATGATGGGTGACTTGTCCAGAAACTCATAGATTGCTTGGCCTACATCCTCATGGTGTTACATTTAATTCCATTTTCTTTGAAGAAAATATTTAGGAAAACCAAAAGGTTTATCACTTAAAACTTGACAGCTATCATGATCTGTCGCATCAACAGGGTGCTGTTATTAACTTCTGTGAGATTTACAAGTTGGAAACTCCATTTTTTTTTTCAAAAGACAACTTTGTGAAACCAGTTCATGTTGATCAACAGATACATCAAAGAATCCAAATTTAATTTCAAAGGTAGTTAGTTGAGCACTAGTCTGTGATACTCTTTTGTTTTTCACATACAATTGATAAATTTTTTGGTGTTCTGCTTAATCATTAATGTATCCCCATAAATTGCTTTCACAAGTAGTGTCCATCTTGATTTCTGCCTTGTTGACATTCTGTTTTAATCCCTCCTTTCCTCTTTCCTTATTGACCATGTTAGACGAACAGTCTTCTTCTTTTCCAATTAAAATGATTTTTGTATGGTTGCCTAAGCCTGATCTAAGCACTGTAAGGTTGATAACTTAAGCAAGCCCTAGCATCTTCATCTACAATATTATGTCCTGTAAGGGAAATCCCCTAGGTTGCTAGTCCTTTAGAATAAATTATTCGGCAATAATTTAATCTTCAAAGTGATGTTTGAGTATTAACTCTATGATTCTTCGCTCTGAGGATAGTTATACAAATCTCAACCATAAAGTTTCCTTTGTATTCTGTTATGGGTCGCATGAAATTAATGAACTTTTGCAATTAGATTCTTGACTGGTGTGCATTAGACTTGTTATCTCTCAGGCTGTCATGCGACCATATGGTAGCTCTAACTTCTCTGCTTCTGCATTCTCAGTGGAGGAACCTTGTGCAAGCTCTCAGCCAATCACATATTAAACCTTTTTCTAGAGAGTAACTTATGCCTGCTGGTTACCTACCGAAGTATATGTATCTTGTGCAATTTCAAGTTAGGACCAGAGTTATCATGGAGTTTGGCATTTAGGGTCTCATAATGCTATAGACTGCATAGATTATCCATTTAAATTTACCTTTGAATACAGTTCTAGAACTCAAATGATGAAGCAATAAACTACAAAAGCTATTCGAGCAGTCGTAATATGACAGATGGAGACAAAGTTGAATTACATAGCAAAGCTTCAAAGTTGATGTGTATACCTTCAAGTTAAAATGTCTGTTGAACTACTACTAAGAAAATTGGCCACCAAAAGCAAAAATAGATATCATGCAAGTGTTGCCTCTATATTCGTCATGAGGTTCATCATTTATGTTACAAACTTCAAGCCTTTTCTAATGGGACGCAGCTGCTTAATCTGTCTCTCTTTTTTGGTTCCTTTTCTTTTTTGATGCAGTAAGAGCTTCATGGCCACCGAGAGGAATGCCAACAGCAACACCAAGTGTTCATCCTATGGGGCTGGGTCAACCACCATCGACACAACGAGGTGAACCTCACAAAATGATATTTTGATAAACTAAGACTGCATATGTTCAAGTGTTTGATTTCTTCTTGGATCTTAAATTTCATACCGAATTTTATTCCTTAGACCTTGTAATCCACCAATTCCTATTTTTATATGAACTGATACCTACTGTCCAAGACCATGGTGCTATCTATGATCTTATAAAAATGTTTTGCAAAACAAAGAATGAAACTTTCTAGTTAATTGTGTTTTTACCATCACTGTTGTTGCTGGTCATATCTAATAATTTGATGTTACTTAATTAATGTTGGTTGGGTCTGGTTCAAAACGATGCTACAGATCCAGCCCCCTCTCTGACACAAACCCCTCCCAGCTTTAGCAGGACAAGAAATGGAAAGCTGGCTGCTGCCCCTTCTAGCAAAGTATTTCATCATTCATCTTCCATGGATCACTCTCCAACTAAAGGTAAATGGATAATCTAGAATGGCTTTTGTCTTTCCAAACAGAAACTGTCATAGAATTGACTTTTCTACTTGAAACCGTCAATGACGGTTCTTCTCTTTAATTTGTAGCCCTCCATCCACACCATGCCTTGAAGCCTTCGAGTATTTCAGTTGCACCTACTGCATCGTCCTTTGGAGCCCCTGCAAAGAATTGGATGCATGGTCCTGCATCCTCACCTTCACTCTCGTTTCATGAGCACCATCATGCAAGGAAAAGCTTCAGAAACTCTGCTCCTGAACCCTCTTATTCAATTCATCAACCTGCTTACAGCCAGCAAGGTTCAGTTCTCTCCCTTTAGTAGCCCCTATCTGTTCTTCACATATCTCTTGAATGTTTGTTTGTTTTGAACTCATTTATTCTTGAAGATTAAAACTAATGAATATGCATTCATTTACATTTAAAATGCTTCTGAATGTACAGTTCATGCAGTCTCCCCTTCTCAATATTCCACTCTCAGCTGGGTTTCACCTGCACCTGCACCATCTTCTACTGATCCATCAAGGCACTTTCATGGTATGGGACAGCTTACTTTTTTCATTTCTTAACATTGAATTTCTTTACTAACTTTAAAATGGTTATTGATAAGTATCTTACTGTGACCATGTTTGTACAAGTGCCCATTCTTCAACCTGCTACTTCTCCCATTGCTTCATCCCTGAAAAAGAGGAAGGTTCCACCACCATCAGTGGTTATGGCACTACCACCTCCGCCTCCTAATAAAGGTACCTGTACATTTTATATCACTTAACCAGCATTTTCTTCCAGCATTTCTGTTAGATTTCTCAGATCAATAATCCTATCATCATGAATAAGAAAATATACATTTGATACCATTTGCAGATTGTACATCGGTGACATGCACTGAGCCCCTAACATATACACCTCCTGGATCACCTTGTGGCTGTGTCTGGCCAATTCAAGTTAAGCTCCAGCTTGGTGTTGCGATATATACAATTTTTCCTTTAGTTTCAGAACTGGCTCAGGAGATCGCTGCTAGTGTAAGACTAAACCACAGCCAAGTTCGCATTATGGGAGCAAATGCAGCTAGTGAGGAGGTAGAGAAAAGTACCGTCCTCATCAACTTGGTACCACAGGAAGTAAAACTTGACTATACAATCGCATTATTAATCTATAAGAAATTTTGGAACAGACAGGTCTCCATACAGGCTTCCATTTTTGGTCCCTATGAAGTGGTATATGTTCGCTATCCAGGTAATACACCAATTGTTCATTCTTTTAGTATGTTTTCTGGATAATTTGATTATCAGACAGCGTGACGTTCGAGCTGATAATTGTATAGCTGAAGCATTTGCTAGAAGACGCATAAGCCACCTGGTTTTTAGGCTAGCTGATAGGCTAATTCTGAATTTAGCTGATAGCTAGTTATTTTCCAAGTTACTTGCCTAAAGATTTTTTAACCCTTTCCTTACATTTTTTTATACCATGCACAGAATACCTGCATGACAGATACTTTGGTTGGCCTACGAAAGTTGTCTTTTGGCTCCTAAAGAAAATAACTTCTTTGATTTTTAAAAACATTTGAAGACTAATATCTTGTGTCACTTGTGTCTTTCAACCTGTGCAGGTCTTCCACCTTCCCCACCTGCAGTAAGTTCCAGTGTTGCTGCCATGGATGATGGGCCATTCTCTGGCCATAACAATCATGGGCAAGCAGTAAAACCTTTGGGTGTTGATGTGCCTAGGAAGAAAAGAGATGGGCTTACACCAAGCATGATAGCCGTGATTATTCTGTCATCTTTTTCAGCATTTGTTTTATGCTTAGGGATCATTTGGCTTATTCTTTTGAAATATCGAGTTTGTGTCAAAGAACAAGAACATATACCACAGGCTATAACATTTTCTCCAACCAAACCATCAGGTACTTCCATGATGAATATATTCTTTCAGGGCAGCTCAAAATTGATGAACCACTTATTAAGCTCATAGAACATTATATGGCTTTCACATATGCAATATGTCTGAAGCATCCTCAGCTACTTCAATCAACATTTCCCTTTAGTTTTAATTTGTTGCTAGTTTTTGTTATGAAATCAGGCTTTCTTCTTCCTAACTCAACTTCAAATTCTGTTTTTCCATTCTTCTGTTAATCATTCATAATTAGTCAAAAGTACTGTTTGAGTGCTCAGGCTTCCTCAGACTCATTTTGCGACCAATCATGAAATTTAAATTCAGCAGGGGCTACAGCAGTTGTGAGGCAAGGAAGCATGTCCAGTGCTGCATCAATGTCCATAAGTTCTAGTGGGATGACATATACAGGAATGGCAAAGAACTTCACTTTAAATGATATAGAAAGAGCTACCAATAGCTTTGATGCTTCACGGGTGATCGGTGAAGGAGGTTTTGGCATTGTCTACAGAGGTATATTAGATGATGGAGCTGCAGTGGCTGTGAAAGTTCTGAAGAGGAAGGATCAACGTGGAGGACAAGAATTCTTGGCAGAAGTGGAGATGCTTAGCCGCCTGCACCACAGAAATCTGGTTAAAATGATTGGTATTTGCACCGAGGCCAATATACATTGTCTTGTCTATGAACTTGTTCCAAATGGAAGTCTTGAATCCCATTTACATGGTGAATTTCTTCAGCTAAAATCCACTTTCATATTTTCCATTGTGTGATTAGATTGCTAAGCCTCAAAGCTTAGAGATTGTTTAATTCTCTATCTATATTCTCTCAGGAGTTGACAAGGAAACTGATCCACTTGACTGGGGTACTCGAATGAAGATTGCTCTTGGTGCAGCTCGAGGCTTAGCTTATTTACATGAAGACTCCAGCCCCCGGGTTATACATCGAGACTTCAAGTCCAGTAACATATTGCTGGAACATGATTTTACACCTAAAGTTTCAGATTTTGGATTGGCTAGAACAGCATTAGATGAAGGGAACAAATACATCTCAACACACGTAATGGGAACATTTGGGTATGAACTTCTGTACCATCATTCCTGAAACAATCCTTTTCAATTTTCAACAAAGCTTATTTGACACCTCCATGCTCTCTTGCGAATCAGCTGTCTGCTTTGCTTTACATGTAGTTATGTTACAACTTTATTGTTCTTTGTTTCTTTTTCTAACATCCAGAAGACTTATTACCGATAATCTTCTCTTTTTTCAGTTACTTGGCTCCAGAGTATGCAATGACTGGTCACCTTCTTATCAAAAGTGATGTTTATAGTTATGGTGTGGTCCTACTTGAGCTATTAACAGGGAGGAAACCTGTGGACTTGTTGAAGCCCCCAGGTCAAGAAAACCTTGTTTCATGGGCTCGTCCACTCCTCACAGCCAAGGAAGGTTTAGAAACAGTCATTGATCCAGCCATAAATTCTGATATCTCATTTGATAGCATTGCCAAGGTAGCTGCAATCGCGTCAATGTGTGTGCAGCCTGAAGTATCACATCGTCCTTTTATGGGTGAAGTTGTTCAAGCATTAAAGCTAGTGTGTAATGAATTTGATGAGAAAAAGGAGGTAGAATCAAGAGTTAGCATCCAGGAGGACCTTCCTACCACTGTAGATAGTAAGGTTAGTAGACTTTCAAGTGAGCTTGTGGAAGCTTCAGAGATGTATCAGCCTGTAGCTGGCTATGATTTTGGCCATGAGAGCAATATAGCACTGTCAGCATCAGATTTTTTGAGTATCCCACTGGGACTTGAGGAGCAAGAACTAGGGTCCTTTAGGAGGCACTCATGTTCTGGCCCTCTTGGAACAGGAAGGAAAATGAATTTCTGGCAGACAATAAGAAGTTTGTCAAGAGGCAGCCATAGTGAGCACGGATTTTCTGTCAAATTTTGGCCAGGATCTCATTAAATTTTTGCTTAAACCACCCTTGTCACTAAAGTTATGATATCTTTCATGAGAATCAGTCTAAGATCCGATTCTACACTACTGTAGACTCTAATTTCATAAAATTGATAATAGAAATTAAATAAATAATGAATATTGATTTTCACTTGGGTGAAAAGCTCTTTAACTTGAGTTGTGAATGAAGCAATTTCGGGGAAATAATGTATGGGCGAGTATATGGAACAGCTTGCCAATGGGCGAGCAAGATAAAAGCTTATCGCCAATGGTTGAGGGCGAATATGATTAATGGCCTTATTGGCCAATGAGTTCACCAAGTGAGTTGGTTGGGATGATCGCCCGAATGGGCGAGGGCTTGTGATCGCCCATATGGATGAAGTAAATTAAAAAGATAAATGTGATCGCCAACTTGTGGTATAAATCATAGCAAAGTGGCGAGAAGAGCAATAACCGTTGATCGTCAACAATGTGACAATTTCTGTGATCGCCAAACCTATATGTAATAGCCAAGAAAAGGAAATCATCTCGTAATTTCCAGATATTGAGTTGGCGAACTGAAATTGAGTTGGCGAGCTGAGGTCTCAAGACGAGGAGACAAACTGGAATCAGCTTGTGTGGACAAAATGGAATTAAAAGCTGACGATATGGGAAATAAATTCAAACCATTGCAACAAATATTGACTTTGTACGCCACACAGCTGAAGATAATTAAAAGAGGATGCTAAAGTCAATAAAAGAATTAATCTTATTGGACAAGGAATAAGACAAAAGGTGCAATAAGTCAAGAAAAGAGGCAATGGACTTCACGCCATTTGCTTCTCATGTACAAATTGGTTTACACAATTAATGGCAAAGTGAAGTAAGTCAAAATGTGCAGAGAATAGCTTCCCATAGCCGTTCCTTTTTGCTGCAGTTTTTCTTCGATTTTTAATGCATGAAAAACGTGAAGTAATGAAAGGAAATGGGATAAGGCCAAGTGATGAGTTCTGATTGGATTAGCATGGCTATATAAGAAGAAACATTTGAGGAAAATCGATTTAGCAAAATTCATCTTCTTCACGAGAGCTCTGCAACTGCAAGTTTATGTTCTGATTTCCTCTCATTTCTACCATGCTCGATTTACTAAATTTCATCCTTAAGTTGGCTAAATAAGAAAACCTGCTTGAAAAACCTTCCTCCATCGTTAATGAACTAAAGGGATGAACTAAAGGGATAAACAAAGTAAGGCCAACATGAGACTGAAAGTGATCTGTGCTGGTAGTGCAGTTGATTAAGGTGAGATTTAATGATTTCTTGAGATTGAATGATATATTTCTATGATTTCAAGCATAAGAAGCATGATTATAGTCTTGCTTATGATTTATTCTTATTAGATCATAGAAATAGAATAGATTCATATCTTGAAGATGATGAAGAATAAAATGAAACTGGGTTGCAATTGTAGTAGGATAATGGGAAAATAATCAAGAATGAATAAGGAAAGTAATGGAAGTGGTGTAAGAGTGATGAGAATGGTGACTATGGTGATCGCCCATGTTGAAAGTCAGTAATCACCAATGAGGCGAGTAGGAAATAATAACTCGCCATATTCAAGTTCGTGTTCAAATGGGCGAGGTCGCCCAACGCTAGTGAATTCATGGGCGAGCCCACTTCTGAGTAGAAAGCCATGTATGGCGAACTCAAACAGGGCGAAAATGAGCCCACATATGGCGAATTGTGGGCGAACTCCCACATTTAATCCAATGTAGGCCTGGCGAGTTGAATGTTGGGCGAGCTCCCAAATATATTAATGGCGGGCGAGCTCCCATTTGTAAGCCATTTGATAAATGGCGAGCTCGGTTTGGCGAGCTAGTAAGAACTCTTGTGGGCGAGCTATTTGATTAATAAGTCTCACAAAGTGTTGGAAATATTGAAAAAAGAAATATTAATAGAATTTATAAATTATTTTGCAGCAGGGAATTTGGGACTCAGTAAAAGCGATCGAGAAGTTGATCGGAAAGCAAAGCTTCAGTAGACCAGGTAAGGGAGATGTGTGTGAACTGAATGCATGTCCTGTGGAGTAAATATTATGAAAATATTGATAAATATT
The DNA here is from genome assembly GCA_031772115.1 of Heritiera littoralis. NCBI lineage: Eukaryota > Viridiplantae > Streptophyta > Magnoliopsida > Malvales > Malvaceae > Heritiera > Heritiera littoralis. Next base: position 122,859 of record JAPDPK010000041.1, read on the forward strand.
TTGTTTTATGACATGCATTATTTGATAAAGTGTTTTGATCTTGGACGAGCTATAAAGCCGACCAATATGTTGTTTTCTAGGCAAATTGGTTAAGGGCGGGCGAGCCAATGTGGGCGAACCCCTTTGTGTTATTTTGGAACGAGCAACCCTCTTTAATAAAAGGCGGGCGAGACTAGTTGGGCGAACCCTTTTATATTTTCTTTTGGGCGAGCGACCCTGTTTTAATTGAAATCCGGGCGAGCCAATAGAAAGTGACCCCTTTTATAATGTTTTAGGGCGAGTGACCCCTTTGTTAAGGAAATTATAGGCGAGCCACTGAGAGCGTGCCAGTTTCACTTATTGTTTTTGATTGTAATGGTTGGCGGGCGAATACTAATTCACCACATTGTTAAGTTGACCATGGGCGAGCCAAACTGGCGAGCTGACCATGGTGAACATATTTCGATTATATTTTCTTAGCGAAAAATGAGCTATTTTAATATTTTTGAAAATTAAAAAAATATAAATCCTTTTGGGCGAGTTGACCATAGGCGAACTAGCCATGGCGAGCCAATTTAACCCGTGCCTTTCTTACACGGAATTCAGTGAGATTACGGGCTGTTTTAAAACCTTTTTGGAAAGAAAATCATTTTGAGAAAATGATGAAATTATGAAATAATTCCTTAAAGGTTTTCCATGAGATATAAAGTGATTTTGAGACTTTAGGCCCCTAGTTTCATGCATTATTATGAGTTATGAGGCTGATGGACCTACCAAGTCATCAGTGGTCTCGAGGTCACCTGGCAAGTGGACACGAGAATCACCTATAGATTGTGGTCATAGATCTAGCAGAGATAGCCATGCAGGGCGATGGCCTACGGGTGCACCCCAGAAGCGGACGATTTGTATTCCCGGAAAGGGGTAGGGAACGATGAGAGCATGAGTTATTCGTAGGGTGATGTCTAGTCTCAACTTGTTGATTTCTGTTTAATGAGAGGATTTATTAAATCCTAATTTCTGTTTAATTACATGATATTATAAACTATTGAGCAAATGATTTGAATGGTGTGTTGAGAATACTGTTTACTATATCCACTGTTTTCCTATTTGATATGATTTTAAGAAAATCAAATATTTTGTGGTATATAGTTTTGGTGTTATAAAGCAGCATATGTCTCCTTTACTGAGCGCGTAGTTCGCTCACCCCTTTGTTTTAACTCCACAGATAAAAGACACGGAGTTAGAGAATTAGCTCTCAGATGGATATAGCTACATGTAAAGCGCTGAGACAAATTATGTTAAGCATGACAGGTACAGTCTCCTTTCCTTTACATTTCTGACATAGGTATACAGTACTACTTTATTAAAGTAAAGACAATATGAGATGTCGGATGTAAGGAAACATGAAAAAAAATATTTTCATATTCAGTATTTGATAAATAAATGTTTATCATTTATTTCTGTCACTATTAAATGTTAATGGCATCGCAGACAGCCCAATCAAAAAGTTATATAGAAAAACATTAAAAAAAATGTGATAACGGATTGTTACAATCAGAATTGGTTTTCCTGAACTGGGAAATTTACTGAATGCAGACTGATGCTTAATTCTTCACACGCACCACGTGGAAGTTCTGAATTTTTTTCTTGTCTTGAAATATGTCAATTTTGGTTTTTTTCAATGCTAGGAATATCAATGGTAATCAGCAAATGATGAAGAATCAAATACTGACGTCTGTTCGGAGGCTTATGGCGTGACTTCGTTGATCAATGCCTCGGATCCTTTGAGACATTCTTGATTGAAATGAGGAAGGGCTCTGATTTCTCCTTTTGATTCAACTCCTTTAGGTGCTGAATCAGTGACACGATTGTTCAACGCAATTATTGTCTAGTGATGCTGTCCGCCTACAGTTCTTGTCATGTATGGAAGAAATTGTTGTTATTACCCTGTAAAGTATGAGAGAATTTTTTTGTAAGCAGTCAGTGCCATCAACCATTTATCTGATTGATTTAATTAAGCATAAAAGATCTTACCAATGTCTGAAGTATCTGACTACACATGTATTTGACCCAAGAATTTTGCTGGTATTTTGAAACAGGATTTTCATTTTTTGCTGACCTATGTCTGCTAGAATGCAGAGAATGTCTCCTGAAAATTAGATTTGACAATCTTGAACATGATAAAATAATATAATATGAATAAAAAATATATAAATAACACTAACAGATGTTGACCTTCATCAGCAGCAACATCATGATCTTCATCAGCAGCAACACCCTGATCTTCATCAGCAGCAACATCCTACAATAGAACATCAGCCAATAGGAGATCTACAATAGAACACGGCAACAACAGAGTACACAGCAGTCCAGGATCAGTTTCATATTGATGTAATTAATAAAGTTAGTTAAATTAGTTAGAAGAAGTTAGTTAAAGTTAGTTAAGGTTAGTTAACTCAGGTTTAGTCAAGTAGGGTACAAAATGACTATATAAACAATGTAAAACATATTTTTTTCTTTTATGAAAATATATTCAGAAGTTTATTCATGAAATCTTTCTCTCTTATTCAAGAATTCAATATGGTATCAGATGAGTAATTCGATTGTTCCAGATTTGCCAAGAATTGTTGAAGTTTCTACAGCATCACAATGGCAACAGCAGCCACAACCGCAAATGGAGATAGTCAGTCAAGTCCTTACTATTTGCATCCCAATGAAAACCCAACACTCATTCTGGTTTCTCCTGTTTTGAATGGAACTAATTACCATTCATGGCATAGATCCATGAGAATGGCTTTATTGTCCAAGAACAAGATAGGTTTTGTTGATGGTAGTATCTCGGCACCAGCAAGAACAGATTCTTTATTGCTTGGGAAAGATGCAATACCATGGTTCTGTCTTGGTTAATTTATTCTGTTTCTTCTTCTATAGCACAGAGTGTAATATGGTTAGATTCAGCAAAAGATGTGTGGAATGATCTTAAAGATCGTTTTTCTCAAGGAGATTACTTCAGAATTTCAGGCTTACAAGAAGAGATTTCATCTTTTCAACAGCAGTCTATGAATGTTACTGAGTATTATACACATCTCAAGATTCTTTGGGATGAGTTGATAAATTTGAGGCCTCTTCCTTCATGCAGTTGCAATCCACAATGTTCTTGTGGAGCCCTGAGTCTTGCGAGAAAGTATCAACAGCAAGATCAAGTAATAAAATTCTTAAAGGGGTTGAATGATAGTTTTGCAACAGTAAGGTCTCAAATCATGCTTATGGAGCCACTTCCTCAAATCAACAAAGTTTTTGCTTTAGTAGTTCAACAAGAAAGACAGAACAATTTCGTTTCTTCTTCTTCTGTTCAACCTGCTAGTGCCTTCAACACAAAAGTAGTTGCAGCCAACTACAAACAAAGTTCTGTTAACCAGCAGCAGTCCAGTTTCAGAAGACAAATGTATTCAAATCCAAAAAGGCCAACATGTACATTTTGTGGATTTCAAGGACATACAATAGACAAATGTTACAGGAAACATGGATTTCCTCCTAGTTATAAACAGAAGATCAAGAACACCAGAAGAGTTAATCATGTTGAAAGTTCATTTGAAGATGACGAGGTTCAAGAAAATGCAGCACCAGCAGGGGTTTCTTTTACTCAAGAACAGTATAATAAAATACTGGAGATGATCAAATTCAATGAACCTTCATCAGCAGTAGCAGAAACTCATGATAAGTCAATCAATGCTACATTCAGAACTCTGCCAAACAATGAAGGTAATCATATTCGATCTTTACCAAATAGACAACATATTCAAATTGCTACTTGCACAATTAATAAACCTTGTTGCGATTAAGTATGGATTTTTGACAGTGGGGCAACTGATCATATCATTTGCTCACTTGATTATTTTCAAACATATAAATCTGTTACTAATACTATAGTTAAACTCCCAAACGGAAATCATGTGCCAGTAACACATATTGGTAATGTGAAACTTTCTTCTTCATTGATACTCATAAATGCTTTATATGTACCAGCATTTTCTTTTAATCTAATATCAGTAAGTCAGCTGTTGAAAACACTTAATTGCCTAGTTATTTTTCAATCTAACTTTTGCATTGTGCAGGACATAACATGTTGGAAGATGATTGGTTTGGGTAAACAAGTACATGGCCTCTATCAACTAGTCAATCATGCTTCAAAAAGACAAAGTCATTCACATATTTCTTCCCAGTGTTCTGTTAACACACCTAGTTCAGTAGATATATGGCATTACCGCCTAGGACATGCTTCACATTCTAGAATAAAAATACTACAAACTTTGGATTCATCAATTGTTAGTAAAGAACATGAAGTGTGTGATGTATGCCATTATGCGAAACAGAAAAGAAATTCATTTCCTATTAGTACATCTGTTAGTCTTAATTGCTTTGATATTGTACATATAGATATTTGGGGTCCATATCATATAACATCTATAAGTGGCCATAGCTATTTTTAACTATTGTGGATGATTATAGCAGATCTACTTGGGTATATCTCATGAAAACAAAATCTGAAGTAAAGTCAATCATTGAACAATTCTATAATTTTGTTAAAACTCAGTTTAATACAAAGATTAAATGCATAAGAACAGATAATGGTAAGGAATTTAATTTGTTTGCATTCTTTGCTTCAAAAGGAATTGTACACCAGACAACATGTGTAGAGACTCCACAGCAGAATAGTGTAGTAGAAAGGAAGCATCAACATATTTTAAATGTTGCAAGAGCTTTAAGGTTTCAAGCTGGATTACCAAAAATTTTTTGGTCTGAATGTGTTTTACATGCTGCACATCTTATAAATCGTGTACCATCTCCTGTCATTAATAATAAAACTCCATATGAAATGCTTTATAAAGTAGCAGCAACTTATAACCATCTAAAAGTATTTGGTTTTTTATGTTTTGCAGCAACTTTAGCTAGTAGTAGGACAAAATTTGATTCAAAAGCAAGAAAATGTATCTTCATTGGTTTACGAAACTGGAAAGAAAGACTATAAAGTATATGATTTAGAAACTAAAAATATTTTTGTTTCTAGGGATGTCAAATTTTATGAGAACATATTTCCTTTCAAAACAGAGAATTCTTATCAAGAATGTCTTAATAACCTTAATAATATAGATTTTGTGCTTCCCCTTCCTATTGATATTTCACATTCGGTTTCATTTCCATGTTCTGATAATAACATTAATGACTCTCATATAGATAATGCATTACCTCATAACATTGATAATACATCTTCCAATACTTCTAATACAAGAAAGTCGCAAAGAACAAAACATACTCCAAGATATTTACAAGATTATCATTGCAATCTAATAGCACAGCCTAATTATAGGAAACACATGCACAGCACACCTCATTTACTTTCAAAGTTTCTGTCCTATGATAAGTGCTCTGTCAAGCATAAAGCATTTTCTATTCAGATTACATCATTGCATGAACCAAAGACATACAATCAAGCTATTAAGCATGATTGCCGGAAAGAAGCTATGAAGGCTGAAATAGATGCACTGATCAGAAATGATACTTGGGATATTGTAGACTTACCATATTCAAAACAAGCAATAGGGTGTAAATGGGTTTATAAGATTAAGTATAAATCAAATGGTTCCATTGAAAGGTTTAAAGCAAGATTAGTGGCCAAAGGATATACATAGCAGCTAGGCATTGACTATATAGATACTTTCTCACCTGTAGCAAGAATGACAACTATTAGAACTTTGTTAGCTATTGCAGCAGCCAAAGGTTGGCACTTACATTAACTAGATATTAATAATGCATTTCTTCATGGAGACTTAACTGAGGAAGTTTATATGGAATTACCACCTGGTTTTTCATCATCTACACCAAATAAAGTCTGCAGGTTAAAGAAGTCTCTATATGGATTAAAGCAAGCAAGCAGGCAATGGTATGCCAAACTCACCAATGCATTGATTCAACAAGGATTCAACCAGGCAAACTCTGATCCTTCATTATTTTTAAAGCATGATAATGATTCTTTTATTGCTTTATTAATATATGTTGATGATGTTATATTAGCAAGTGATAGTCTAAAACATATTTCTGATATGAAAGAGTATTTAGATAAAACCTTCAAAATCAAAGATTTAGGAACTCTAAACTTTTTTTTAGGACTTGAAGTAGCTAGATCACAAAAAGGAATTAACTTGTGTCAAAGAAAGTATGCACTTGATCTTCTTTAGCATACAGGTTTTTTAGGATGCAAGCCAGCAGCAACTCCAATGATTGTAACACAGAAGCAGATTTTATATAATCAAGATGAACAATTACAAGACTCTTCAAGCTATAGGAGACTTATTGGAAAGCTACTCTACCTAACAACCACTAGACCAGATATATCTTATGCTGTACAACAACTATCTCAGTTTGTTGACAAGCCAACGGCTCAGCACATAACAGCAGTCCACAGGGTTCTAAGGTATATTAAGTCTTCTCCAGGACAAGGTATTTTCTTTCCAGCAAACCCCAACTTGCAGCTCCAAGCCTTCACAGACTCAGATTGGGCAACATGTCCAATTTCTAGAAAATCAGTAACTGGCTTCTGCATTTTCCTTGGACCTGCATTAATTTCATGGAAGTCTAAGAAGCAGCCAACAGTATCTAGGTCCTCCTCAGAAGCTGAATACAGGGCTATTGCTTCTGCTACTTGTGAAATACAATGGCTGAAGTACCTATTGCATGATCTAAATGTCAAGCATCCACAAGCAGCAGCATTATTTTGTGACAACAAATCAGCAATTCAAATTGCTGAAAATCCTGTCTTTCATGAACGGACAAAACATATAGAAATCGATTGTCATATTGTTAGACAGCAAGTTCAATCCGGATTGATCCATCTTCTTCATGTCTCTTTTAAAAATCAGCTAGCAGATGTCTTTACTAAACCACATGCACCAGCAGCTTTTACAACTTATATATCCAAGCTGGGTCTACAGAATCTGTACACTCAAGCTTGCGGGGGGGTAACAGATGTTGACCTTCATCAGCAGCAACATTATGATCTTCATCAGCAGCAACACCCTGATCTTCATCAGCAGCAACATCCTACAATAGAACATCAGCCAACAGGAGATCTACAACAGAACACGGCAACAACAGAGTACACAGCAGTCCAGGATCAGTTTCATATTGATGTAATTAATAAAGTTAGTTAAATTAGTTAGAAGAAGTTAGTTAAAGTTAGTTAAGGTTAGTTAACTCAGGTTTAGTCAAGTAGGGTACAAAATGACTATATAAACAATGTAAAACATATTTTTTTCTTTTATGAAAATATATTCAGAAGTTTATTCATGAAATCTTTCTCTCTTATTCAAGAATTCAATAAACACAAGTTAAAATTTGGTAAAAATTACATGTGAATATGATAAAAATTAAAAAAATATTTTGTATTTGACATGTCAACACTAAACACGAATTTTAAAACAAAATTTTTGTAAAATTTATGTTTTGTACTATACAAACACAATTTCACATAACTCGAATTATCACTCACTAGCAGCAAATCAAGCACGTGATGCAGGTCACATTGTCAGCCACAGAAGTAAATTTAAGCATGTTAAAACTTTATAATCCTTTAGCCTTCCGACTAGTTCACAGATTTTCATTCATCGAAAGCAAATCGGATAACCTGCTACAATAAAACAAACACAGAAAACAAATTGTAAACAAACACCAAACAAAGACAATGGATTATTACAAAAGATCTAATATTCCAATATCTCTTTATTTAAGCTCCAGTTTTGGGAGAGTTGCATGTTCTCAGCATCTTTGATAATATTTAATAAACACTTCAGCTTGACTTTAGAATCAACAAAATGGTTTGCTGCTTCCTTTTCAGTTGACACACAACATGCATTTAAATGCTGCCTGAGCTTACCTTTACCTAACTTGTTACACAAATTCGGTATCTGTAATAACCTTATGCTTGGTTCAGGCAGAACAAAACACTTCTGCAATAAAGTTATCCTTAAATATTCTCAACCACTAGTACTTTCCCTGATAAAAGTTGTTTCTGGTGCATTTATCTTCTTTCTGCAACCAATTTTTCTTGCGTTAAATGAAAAACAGAAGAGAGCATTATATAGAGAGATCAGAACCTTTATGTTGGTGGAGATGGATTTGAAAGTTATGGTAAATTTTGATTAGTTTATGTAATCTCAGTGTGATTGCTTCAATAATGTAAGGAAAACAGTAAGAAACGAAGTTTGGAACCTTAAATCTTTGATTATATTGTACAAAAAACATCAAAGCCAACACATAGCTAAGTCTCATATCCTAAACGTTTATCCCCTTTTATCTTTTTGGTTTTCATCAATCTTGGCTGCAGCCATTAGGAGCTCAGACAAGACGAGTTCATGATGTAAATTAACAGCACAAATCAAATGGAAATACTAATTTCCCGTGGCAAGCTAATCTCTACATGCTTAAGTGCTTGCTAAAAATAAGAAAAACACATTCATTCCACTAAACGCTACTATTTTGTCTCCAGTTATTACACATGAGCAGCTTTTCCTAGTCTTCTCCTCAAAATCTTGATTCCCATATACCTGAAAAAATCAGAGTAAGCCAGGTTTAGCACAAAAATGATTGTGACCAACCTGTTTTCTAAATAGTTAATGCTTGTATAGCTTGTCAAATGTGCCTTCAAAGCTTACCTGCCCATCATCAAGACAGTTCCCTGAGGATTAGTTCCGGGAGATTCACTAAATGTGGAGCCATCAACAATTCGGAGTCTTTTGGTACCAAGAACTTTGTGGTCAGGATTCACCACCTTGCCAACGTGGCACCCTCCATGGTAATGCCAAATTGTGATTACAGTGTCTTTGCAGAACTGCTGTAGGGACTTTGTGTCATTAGTATGCTTCGGAATAAGGTTAACGTTAGCCTTGACACTCATGTTAAGAAGCTTCTCTACAGTTGGTTTGTCACACTTTGTGAAGTTTGTGAAACGGTCTGACTGTATAACCTTGGCAACCATGCGGATCCCATCAACGCAGCGCTGCAGATCATGTGGGTGGCCGAAGTAGTTGAAGGTGACCGAAGGATTGTCATCAATATTGGTGTTGACCAGGTTGAGGTGGCCTGTGGAAATGGGACTGGCAATCTTTTCTAAAATGAAGCCTCCCTTGAATGCCTCGTGTGGTAGTTCGCGCTTTCTTTTGGTGAAAGCTTGAATGGCTTCCGGTGTTCTTTGCTTTGGAGGAATTGTAGAGAGCTGGCCAATCTGGTTCAACATCACAGGAGACAGAAACCATCAGGACAAAATCAATTCCTAATCCCTGAAATCGATGTTATTGAATATTAATCAGTGGTGCTTAGTGCTTACCTCTGCAGACAGTATTCCATGGTGGCAATGAATGCTATCCTGGGACTGTCCAAATCCGCTGCTAGCTTCAATATACACTCCCATCTTGGTGATACCCACAGCTTGTATAAGGGATTGCTCCACTGCTCGATTGGTGGGGACAAAAACTGAGTTCATGGGATTATCAGCCATGCCTTTGCCAACAAACTCGTTGTGCAGAACCATGGAAATGTTCAACTTCTGGAGCTCAGCTTTCGGTCCAATACCACTGAGCATTAGCATTTGAGGAGTTCCAATTGCTCCACATGATAAAATCACTTCACTCCTCCGATTGTTTGTGAGAAATGCCTGATGCTGGTTCCCATTTTCATCTTTGAAAATCACTCCCATTGCCCTCGGTCTCTTCCCTGTATCAGACATTAGTTTACTCTGATTACTGAAATTATACAAGTCCAAGACTTGAGCAAAGAAATTCTGAGACCTTGCTGAGGAACTGTAGTTTTTTTTCGTAAACTAAGAGGTGTTCTCGTGCCACATTGAGTATGAAATAGTTTGATTAAGCTATTGCATGCATACCTGTATTGTCGAACAAGACTTTTTGGACCGTGGCATATACCAAGACATTGAGCATTTTGGGGTTTGCAGAAGCAAGTAGCTCAGCTGCAGTATGACGACGGCCAAAGCGGTCGAAAATGGTGCCTCCAACTTTAGTTCCGTAGATATGATCGTAGGTGAATCCATTATAAGGTGACACCCCGACATCCAAAAGGCTGTCCTTGAAAGCGTCTTGCCATTGTGCTAGTTTAGGCTGGTGAACAATTTGTTTCTCTACCCATGGATACGACTCATTCACTAGCCTTTCATCCCATCCCACTCTCCGAATGAAACTGGCGGACCATAATCCAGCAAAGCTTAGACATCAATGCTTAATTTCCATTGCTGGCAACATTAGGCTACACTTTGAACTATTGCAGCCATTTACTAACACATGCGTGCACGTACGTCCGTACGTATGTATGCATGCATGTATGTTAAATGTGATCAAACTTTGGTTTCTTGTTGAAAAATGAAAAAAAAAAAAAAAAGAGAAAGAAAGCTGGCATAAGTCCTTATCATAAGGCAGACCAAATGTGTAGGGCAAATAATGAAATCTCTAATAGGTGTCATTATTTAAAATTCACATCCAAACATTTAATAGCTACCACAAAAAAATAAAGAAAAAATATTTATACTTAAGAAAGAAAAGAAGACTTCATTAAAAATGGAAGATGGAATCATAAATGTTCTTTTTTCTGTTGTACAATACAATGCATGTGCCTTTCTTTTATGGCTCATCAGAAAGGAAAACCCTAATAAATTGTTCTTGATAACTGAAACATCTTGGCCTTGATTCTTTGTTGGATTTTTTTGGACAGTCACATGCATGATCATCTTGGCCTTCAAAATAAAAATTAAAAAACAAAATAGAATCATATTACAGCAGCTTTAAAATTTAGCAATATGGGCCACCCTAAAGGCTCAAAACAAATGCTTTGCTGTGGACATCTGTAGATTTTCTGGTTTCTCATGACTTCACATTTTTGCCAATTTAATGACTTTCTCTTATTACTTCATCATCACGAAGAATTACAGGTTACTTTCACAAGGACTTTGGTTTTTCTTTCTTTCTTTTTTATATATAATTCTTTTGTTAAACTATGGTTTCTTTCTTGCAAAAGGTAAAGTGCAGAGATTAACATACTCTGAGTTTGCTCTGGTGTAAAAGCCAGCATTGATGCAAGTGCCACCCCCCAGAACCCTAGCCCGAGCATTAATGACACCATCTTTGGAAACGAAAGCCTGGGAAGCAGAGCTTTGAGACGTGTCTGCCAAGGCAATGTGGAAGTTGCTGAGGAAGGAGACATTGGCATTGGAGAACGGAACTCCACCTCTCTCCAACAGTAACACACTGAAGTTTTGGGAGAGTGTGGCAGCCAAGGGACACCCGGCTGTGCCACCTCCAACAATTATGTAGTCATAGGAAACTTCATCTGCAGTTGGTGATGAGAATGATGACGATGATGATGGAAATGAACTTGCCCTTTTGATGAACGGATACCGGAATTCATAGAAATCCTTGGAGCCTGCACTTTGCAAATTTCCATTGTTATGTACAAGAACATCAGATCAAAGTTGACATTGATTTCTTTCCAAATCTTCCAGAAGCAAAATCCAGTTATACATATTAAAGTTGCTTTCTTAAAAGGTAATATTTGAATCATTTTTCATTGTACCTACCAGCATGTATGGCAAGGGAACAAAAGAATGAAAGAAAAATCTCCATGCATCTTACATAAATCTATGGCAGAATGAGTGTGTATGTGTGTGTGTGTGTATAATATCAAGACAAAGACAAGAAACAATATCAGAATAGCAAAAAGATGGGAAGGAGAAGAGCTGAGAGAATTGGAAAAAACCTTGGAGAGAAGAGAGAGTGTTAAGGCAAAGAACCAAACAGATAAAGAGCTTCAGTGCCCCAAAAAAAGCAGCCATTGAAAGGCCACTGCAGAAAAACAAACTCACAGCAAATTCCAGAAACTACAGCTAAACTGGTTTGATTTCCAAAAAAAATAACAAATTCCTCTGTCTCTGTCACTAGTTGCCTTGTTTTGTGTGTTAACAATCAACACTCACTATATATATGTGTATAAATAAACAGTAGCCAAGCAAATTTACAATGACATGTTAATCAGTGCCTAGCAGCAGTGGTTAAGATAATATTTAAAGTAATAAATTTACAATTAACGTAATTTTTTATTAAAAATTTGGTGAAAATAATGCGTTGAAAGTAAATATTGCACTCGGTCGACAAGGAATGCAGCTATCTAACAGTACTTAAGAACACTGAAACAAGGGCTGGTGTAAGTCATTAATGGTGAAATGAATCCACAGTTGGAGTAGGAGACATTGACCGCTGAACTAAAACCCTACACTCCAAACTTTGTATTAGCCAGCTCATATGTCAAAGATTAATGTATACAATTCTAATTCTTTCTTCTTTTTCTTGTTCTTTTTCTGTCATCGAAGATTTTACTAATTTAACTCAACAAGTTACAGATGATAGTCTCGTCACTTTCTCAAGAAACCCATTGTTTTTTAGGAGTAGAATAATAGTTAAGAAAAACTTATTGCAATCCAAATATAAACATTGATCTTTCGACCAATCACGGAGTGACATGTTAGCATAAATGTGCCATCCAAAATATTTATAATAACGGGGAAGATATTGTAGTATTGCAGATGAATGAGTAGGGACAATTCTTACTTACTGTTCCCCTCTTTCCACTTTCCATCGTTTTAGCTAAACAAATATTGCACGTAGGGCTTACCATATTTATTATTAGTAATTAATAAGATAAATGGAAATGAAAAAAACAAAAAAGCATTATCTTTATGTTTATATATATTATTGTTGACAACTGACAAGTAGGATAACCCATATAATTATTTAAACCTACAAAGTAATATTTTATATGTTTTTTCATGCAGATTGGTAGTGACATCTTTGATTATCTTATTAATTGAAATCTACTTTAAATTTAGCAACTATATGATTAAATTTTAATTTTACTGTAAAATTCTCCAATTATTTAAGGTATTAGTAGATTAGTTCTAAAAACATTTTTGTGATCAAATACAGTTTTTATATTGAATTCATTTTTAATAAATTGACATTAAAATTTTTAATTTTATAAGCGAAGTTAAGAGATCATCAAATATATGTCTCACTTCATATATAAATAAAGCTTAAAAGGTCCATTGATTATATATGAAATAATATTTTTTTTACTTATTCAAGCTTACATTTAGGCTCTGTTTAGTTCACTGAAAATAACTTTCGGAAAATGATTTCTGAAAAATAATTTCTAAAAAATTGATTTTATGAAAAAAGTGATCTTTTTTGTTGTTTGGTTGATATGTTGAAAAATATTTTCTATTGTTTGGTTGTTTTTCTGAAAAATTTATATTTATGTTAAAATAGTATTATTCATATAATTAACTAATCATAAATTAATAATATTCTAAAGCAATAATAATATATAATAATAATAATAATAATAATAATTCTCTTTTGTTAATTTTCTCATCAAACCCAAAGCCTTTTATTTCTTTTTCTCCAAAATTGACTGCACTTGAACCCTGCACTGTTTCTTCAACAATTGGCCAAACCCCTTTTTCGTTTCCTTGTTCTTTTTCTCTCACCAGAAAAGGGTAACTCTCATGTTCATCCCAGGCTCTAAATCCATAAAGCTCCTCTAAATTTCCTACTGCTTGTTCTCTCTCTCTCTCTCTCTCTCTCTCTCTCTATATATATATATATATATATATGTATATATGTAATGTGTAACAGCCCGTTACCACATTTTTCACTTATTTCTATATAACTTTTCTGGTTGGGCTGTCTGCGATGCCATTAACATTTAATAGTGACAGAAATAAATGATAAACATTTATTTATCAAATACTGAATATGAAAATTCTTTTTCATGTTTCCTTACATCTGACATCTCCTATTGTCTTTATTTTAATAAAGTAGTACTGTATACCTATGTCTGAAATGTAAAGGAGAGGAGACTGTACCTGTCATGTTTAACATAATTTGCCTTAGCACTTTACATGTAGTTATATCTATCTGGGAGCTAATTCTCTAACTCCGTGTCTTTTATCTGTGGAGTTAAAACAAAGGGGTGAGCGAACTACGCGCTCAATAAAGGGACATATGCTGCTTTATAAAACCAAAACTATATACCACAACATATTTGTTTTTCCTAAAATCATATCAAATAGGAAAACAATGGATATAGTAAACAATACTCTCAATACATCATTCAAATCATTAGCTCAACAGTTTACCATAAATTGAATTAAACAGTAAATAGGATTCAATAAATCCTTTCAGTAAATAGAAATCAGTAAGTTGAGACAAGGCATCACCCTATAATTAAATCATGCTCTCATCGTTCCCCCTCCCCCTTGCGAGAACGGAATAATCATCCACTTTTGGGGTGCACCCGTAGGCCATCGCCCCTCACGGCTATCTCAGCTAGATCTATGGCCATAATCTATATGTGGTCATCGGGTCCACTTGCCAGGTGACCTCGAGACCTCTGATGACTTAGCGGGTCCATCAGACTCATAACTCATAATGAATGAAACTAGGGGCCTAAAGTCTCAAAATCAACTTTATAGCTCAAAATACCTTTAAGGAAACACATTTATGAATTTAAATCATGTAAATAAATAATAATTCCAAAAAGATATTTTTCTCATTTTCGTAAAGAAAATGTAAAATTGAAACCTGTTCGCCATGGTCAGCTCGCCCATCAAGGATCGCCCATGGTCAACTCGCCAGTGCGGTGAATTAGTATTCGCCCGCCAATCCTTAGCGATAAAAAAAAAAGTTAAACTGGCTCGCCCATGTCAGTTCGCCCATTTGGCATTACCCATGGTCAACTCGCCCAATGAGGCATTGCCATGGTCAACTCACCCAAAAGCGGCACTTCCATGGTCAACTCAACCATTGGTCAACTCACCCAAAAGGATTTATATTTTCTATTTTCAAAAATATTAAAATATCTCATTTTGTCGTTAAGAAAATACAATCGAAATCTGTTCGCCATGGTCAGCTCGCCAGTCTGGCTCACCCATGGTTAACTTAACAATGCAGTGAATCAGTATTCGCCCGCCAACCATTATACTAAAAAACAATAAGTGAAACTGGCACGCCCTCAGTGGCTCACCCATAATTTCCTTAACAAAGGGGTCACTCGCCCCAAAACATTATAAAAGGGGTCGCCTTTTATTGGCTCGCCCTGATTTCAATTAAAACAAGGTCGCTCGCCTAAAAGAAAATATAAAAGGGTTCGCCCAACTAGGCTCGCCCGCCTTTTATTAAGCAGGGTTGCTGGTTCCAAAACAACACAAAGGGGTTCGCCCACATTGGCTCGCCCGCCCTTAACCAATTCGCCCAAAAACAACATATTGGTCGGCTTTGTAGCTCGTCCAAGATCAAAACACTATCAAATAATGCATGTCATAAAACAAAATATCTATCAATATTTTCATAATATTTATCCACAGGATATGCATTCACTTCTCACACATCTCCCTTACCTGGTTTAACGAAACCTTGCTTCACCTTGCTTTCTGCTCACCAATAGTCATTCCCAATTCTCGGCTGCAAAATAATTTATTAAAACTATTAATATTTTCTTTTTTTTTCAAATATTTCCAGTACTTTGGTGAGACTTGAGATAATCAACTAGCTCGCCCAACCGAGTTCGCCATTCATCAAATGGCTTACGCGTGTGAGCTCGCCTAACATTCTCGCCATTCACATATTGTCTAATTAGTGAGAGCTCGCCTACAAATAAACCGCCACACCACATGGCCTTTAATATGGGAGTTCGCCCACGATTCAACTCGCCCAATGCCTATGCATTCGAGTTCGCCATACGTGGCTTTCTACTCAGAGGTGGGCTCGCCTATAACTTAAACTGGCGTTCGGCGACCTCGCCCACTTGAACACGAATTTTAATATGGCGAGTTATTTATTTCCTACTCGCCTCATTGGCGATTACTGACTTTCAACATGGGCGATCACCATGGTCGCCATTCTCATCACTCTTACACCATTTTCATTACTTTCCTTATTCATTCTCGATTATTTTCCCATCATCCTACTACAATTGCAACCCAGTTTCATTTTATTCTTCATCTTCTTCAAGATATGAATCTATTCTATTTCTATGATCTAATAAGAATAAATCAAAAGCAAGACTATAATCATGCTTCTTATGCTTGAAATCATAGAAATATATCATTCAATCTCAAGAAATCATTAAATCTCACCTTAATCAACTGCACCTCCAGAACAGAACACTTTCTGTCTCATGTTGGCCTTACTTTGCTTATTCCTTTAGCTCATCAACGATGGAGGAAAGGTTTTGCAAGCAAGTTTACATGTTTAGCCAACTTAAGGATGAAGTTTAGTAGATCAAGCATGGTAGAGAAATGGAAGAAACAGTACATAACTTGGAGTAGAATGGTTTTCGTGAAGAGGATGAAGTTTGCTAAATCGGTTTTCCTCAAGTGTTTCTTTTTATATAGCCATGTTAATCCAATCAAAATTTATCACTTGGCCTTTATTCCGTTTCTTTCATCATTTCACTATTCAATCATTCATTTAATGCATGAAGAAAAACTACAGCTCAAGCTGGCGTGAAAGTCTCCCTTCCACACTCCTTTTTCTGTTTCTATTGACTTTGTTTTATTTTTCAACAATAAGGCTAATTCCTTTATTGACTTTAGTATCCTTTCTTAATTTTCTTCAGCTGTATGGCATACAAAGTCAACTTTTACTGCAATGATTTGAATTTAGTTACATTTTGTCCACACGCTGCTATATCCAGTTCGCCCACTCAGCTTGAGACCTCAGCTCGTCCCCTTTTTTAGGCTCGCCTATGCAAATATTCAAGCTCGCCTCTGCTTGCACCTGAGTATCGCCACTTTGCTATGATTCATACCATAATTGGCGATCACCATTTTTCTTTTTTAGTTTATTCAATATATATAAGGGCGATTACATGTCCTCGCCCGTTCGGGCGATCACCCAACCAACTCACTTGGCGAACTCATTGGCCAATAAGGCTATTAATCATACTCGCCCTCAACCATTGGCAATAAGCCTTTATCTTGCTCGCCTATTGGCAAGCTGTTCCATATACTCGCCCATACATTATTTCACTGAAATTGCTTCATTCACAACTCAAGTTAAAGAGCTTTTCACCCAAGTGAAAATCAATATTCGTTATTTATTTAATTTTCATTATCAATTTTTATGAAATTAGAGTCTACAGGAGTGTAGAATCGGATCTTACATAATGTGAATTTTCTTCTGTGTTGACCGTGATGATGTTAACTAGTGGAGGTGTTGCATATGTTTTTTTTTATCTTAACAAATCATTCAAAATTCACCAGTATACCTCCAATGCCACCAACGATATAACAGCATATATTATGTTTTACAAATTGATGGTAATTCATAATTAGAAACTGTGAAATATGCTCACAAGTTGAAGAAACAAGGCGTATGATGCAAGCGAAAAGACCTTCCTGTTTTAAGAAGAAGAGAGCCTTTTTGATCTTACTCAAGCCAACTAAAGGAATCGATATTACCACTGGTGTCTATAGTTGACTGCAAATTCAAGAAGAACACTAATTTTGTCTCATTTTTTCACCTTGGGTTTTTTTTTGAAATGACTGATTTCTTTCTTGCATTTTTGGATGGTTGCGTACATGTGTGCTTCTACAAAAACTCCAGGTAGAATCTAGACCGATAATTTTTAGATGATCGAAAGCAAAAGCAATCGGATGCATTAGGTTTGAAGATCAGTTGTTGGGTTTTAGCTTTGGGAGAGTTTTTATATCAGAGGTGGCTCTTAGATGGAGCTCTGTAAAACGTCTTCCCCTTTTCAAATGAGGAAGATAATTTCTGAAATTCACCTCTTTTTTCATTGACTTGTATTTTGCTTCAGTTGACTTTAAGATTTTAAGTGAATCAAACACCGAAAAATAAAGAAATATTTTTTGAAATATGAATTCCACAAATCAAAGGGACCCTTAATTCTCAACATTGCTACTACGTTTTTTTTCCTCACAAAACAATAGAATTAAATATATAATCAACTATATCATCATTTGCTTGTTAATAAAGAAACATAAATGTTATCCATAATTGTAATTTACAACTGAATTGAAGGCTTCATTTAATGAGGTGATGAGGGTTTATGGTCATTTTTATTTCCATTTATCGTTTGTAATAAATTTTGGTAATGGGCTGGATGCCATTTAACCAAGATTAATTGCAATACCAGGCCGATAAATTTAAATGCCCTGAATATTTCCTCCGCCAAAAATTGATTCGATTAGTTAACACTTAATGTGAAATCAAAGAGTTTTTATGATTGCGGGGAAATGGAGGAGGAAGAAAGAGACAGTGGAAATTAAGGAAAAAGAAAGTAAATGGTTTAGGTTTCAACATTTAAATATTCAAAGAAATCATAATTAAAATTCAAGAGTTGTAGTTTAGTTGGCTACGCAGACTGAATTTTTAAAAAGAACTTTCGAGTTCGACTCTCACTAAATATACTAACAACAAAGAGAAAGAAATTTTACATTTTTTAATCATACAACCCAACTGATCAGCCAAACGTCCAAACCTAAAGGGAGAGAAAATTTTAAATCTAAGAATATTAATATATATATATATATATATAAAATTCAAACTTCATTTTTCTTTGAAAGTTTTATAAAACTCACACTCAAATCATGATTAAATGATTACTCGCAAAAAAAAATAAATGTCCATAATTTGTTTATTTATTATTATATTATTTGTGAATAATCGAACAATTAAATTATTAAACAAATAATATTACTTTATTTTTTAATATATTATTCTTTCTATTTATCTACTTGTGAGTATTAATTTCGGCGCAAAACCAAAATCTATCATTTGACAGCTCACTTACGTACAGCGGCCTGTCTCATCCACAATGCACATGAAGGAGCTACTCATCCAGCTGTAAATATTGTGGTAATTTTAAGAATAATAATGTCAATTAACTAAATAACATGTTTCTTAGTTTTAACCAACAAACAACTAACAAAAGGGTTGCTCCTCGTACGACATTTTTCAACTGTTAAAATTCGATAGTATTTCAATTTCGAAATGTTAAATGTGAAGTTTAGGATGAAGAGGAATGGGATTCATAGGATAGACAGAAGTTACATTCTGTTGTGTTGCTCAAGATCATGTGTGTAAGAAATGGTCAATTTTTAATTAGTAACTAAATTATTTTCTAAAATGATAAATTTCGTAACAAAACTAAAAAAGAAAATGTGCAAAACAAATGTGTTACTTGAAGATTAGTTTCCTTCGACGAAATGCACATTTTACAACACTTCATTGGTCTATTATATTGGTACTGAAATCAACGTTTTCGGTTAAGTAAGAGATATAATATAATTTAATATTTAAATTTGAATCTAAACATCTTCAAACTCTCACTCTTTTATTTATAAAAAGAAATACATAGGTTTTAGATGTTTGACATTGTGGATATGCAAACAAATAGATTTTATCATATAGAATCAAAGATTGAATGTCAAAATTTATATTTTTTTAGTTTGAATTGAAAATATTTTAAAGTAGTTTAGATACTCAATCATACCAACAAAAAAAAATCACAAATATTCACTCGTTAATTTCAAAGGTGTTCATAAAATGATTGAACATTTTTTAGATTAACGAGTGAATATCCGTGATTTTTTTTAAATGAATAGAGTCAAATTCTATTTATTTTAAATGAATCGAATCGAGTTAAGTTCGATCAGCTTTCTAAAGGCTCTATTCAAAATTAAGTTCAACTTGTTGAGTTTAGGAGATCTAAAATTTAAAAATATATATTAAAATAGTAATATTTTTAAATATATTTTTATTTGAAATTAAATTAAAAACACATATATTTTTATCAATAATTTAATATTTTGAGTCAAACCTTGCTTGAAAATCTTTATTCAAATTCAATCAAATCAAATTAAATCAAATTTACCAACTAATTTTTCATGATGGGATGTTTATTGTTTATCAGTAACTACAACTACCCACGCGGTGGGGAGGAAGGTATGCACCATAGACCATAAAGTTGAGTTTTATGTGCTACCAATTTATGAAGTAGGAACTAGGAAGGACCCAAGGCTTAACGTGATCTATTTATGCTGACCGTACAATGAGTGGCGTAGTGTAATAAATATTTGAGGTACCTAATAATTTTACAATATTAAGCAATTAGATTTAATAATCTTTTAGCTTTCAAAGAGTCCTAGAGGATACGACCTTACTCGAACAGGGTCCGTTCTATAGGTTTGTACCTCTGTATCCTTGCTCACAAAGAGTCCTAGAGCATGGACCGAAGTGGTTTAGATGAAATTAACACACCTTTTTAATCAGTATTTATTGCTAGTTTTATTGGTGTGGAAAACAAAATTATTAATCAATTTTTTTCTTACATTACCTGTAAATTTTTTAAATTTACCACATTAAGTAACTTATAAAAATGCATGTAAGGTGATTAATAAATTAATATAATAAATAAAAACATGTTAATCCTGACAATATATAAAATAATAATCCTCAATAGTAAAATATAGGTTTATCAAAGATGAAATTATGTTGTACATTTTTTCTCTGTTCTTGAAGTACACAAAGCGGCTTTTATATTTTGCTTTTGACCTAACGAAACGCCAAGCTAGTTTTCTCTTTGCTTTAGTAATTGATACACGAGAAGAAAATAAAATGAAAATGGGAGGGAAGCATAGCCTAAGATCAATTCACTGCTATGCAGGCTGCAGCTGCTGTATTCTCTACTCTTCAAAGCTCGAAACACTTTGTTTGGCGATGAAAAGGATAAGAAAACTCTTACCCCACCCGTGACCATCAAAGGGGCTAAGGGATAAAAGAAAGCAGATGAAAGAGGCCAAGAACCAAAATTTCAGTTGCATTTGCATACAATTGCAAGTGGCATTACAAATACTCAAGAAAAATATTGGGTTAAAACACGCATAACCCAGAGCCACTAAGGACACAGCCAACAAAAAATTAATATAACGATTAAAACCTAGACTAAAGAATTATGCGAAAAAAAAAAAAAAAACCTATTTAATGAGGGCTTTAAAGCAAGAAACTAGCTGGGCCCCTTGTATGCGGCACTCGCACAAAAATGAATGCCTTTTCAAGATATGTGACTCTCACATTGTATGAAGAGTTATATTTCAAGGACCATAAACAACATAAAAGGAATCCTACCACAAAAGCGAAGCGCAAGGCAAGGCAGGCATCTTCGAATCACAAAGG
This sequence comes from Heritiera littoralis, assembly GCA_031772115.1. NCBI lineage: Eukaryota > Viridiplantae > Streptophyta > Magnoliopsida > Malvales > Malvaceae > Heritiera > Heritiera littoralis. The sequence goes on from JAPDPK010000041.1 coordinate 144,152, forward strand.
TTTACTCATTCTTCTTTCGTGGGGCTGGAGTATTCGGTCCCGTTTCCTGATGAAGTCACTCCAGATGCACCGGATGATGTATTGCTGCTGGTGCTTCCATTTTGGGAGCTCTGAGGTGCTGCAGCTGGGTTTCTCTGACGATTGTTAGCTGCAGGCAGTTGCCCTTCCTTGGCTGATTTTCTGAGAAGGTTCATAATGGTGGGAACGAACTTGGTAGATAAGGAAAGAAGCCCAGGTAGCTGCAAGTATAAGATGTCGTAAATTAGTCCTTCAATCAAAAGGATGGGGATGAAACATTAATCACGATGAAAATAGAATGAAAAGATTAAGGCAGTTCTATAGTTCGTGATGGTCTCACTAAGTGCAAGAAATTTTACTATATAATTGCACTTGGTGAAAAGTGCCTAGGGAGGTACTTTGGTGGTCCTTAATGAAGAAAAGAGTTCCTTTGAAATATATTAAACTAATTAAGGACATGTATAGAGACGCAAGGACACATGTGAGGACAGGTGGGGGGCAAACAAGTGAGTTTCCTATCACGGTGGGATTACACCAAGGGTCAGCGTTGAGTCCATTCTTGTTCGCGGTAGTTATGGACGAATTGACAAAATCCATCCAAGATAAGGTGCCCTGGTGTATGATGTTTGCAGATGATATTGTCCTATGTGCGGAAACTAGAGCGGAGATCAATACAAAGTTGGAAGTATGGAGACAAACGTTGGAATTAAAAGAATTTAAACTAAGCAGAGTGAAGACTGAATATATGGAGTGTAAATTCAGTTCTAACCGACTGGAAGAGCATGATGTAGTGAAGTTAGATGGGGTGGCGATACCTAAGCGGGATCATTTTCGATACTTGGGATCAATAATACAGATGGATGGAGAGATTGATGGTGATGTGACCTATAGGATCCAGGCTGGATGGAGTAAGTGGAGAAGTGCTACAGGTGTGTTGTGCGATAAAGGAATTCCTACATGGTTGAAAGGCAAGTTCTATAGGACAGTTGTTAGACCAACATTGTTATATGGTAGTGAATGTTGGGCGACTAAGAGGCTACATACACAAAAGATGAGTGTAACAGAAATGAGAATGTTACGGTAGATATGTGGATATACAAGAAAGGATAGAATGAGAAATGATGATATTCGTAAGATGATTAGAATGGTACCTATCGAAGACAAAATGTGTGAAAATCGTTTACATTGGTTTGGACATGTAAGACGTAGACCTGTAGATGCTCCAGTTAGGAGAATAGAGGCTATGGATGTTGAGAGAAGGGTTAAGACTAAAGGAAGACCGAAAAAGACTTGGAAGGAAGTAGTTTAGAAAGACATGGAGGTTTTAGAATTAGATGAGCAAATGGCCTTGAATAAGAATCTATGGAGGCAGAGAATACATATGGACGATCTAACGTGATTTTAGATATTGGTTCATATAGCCTACCCCAATCTATTGGGATAAAGGCTCTGATGATGATGATGATGATGATGATGAATTGCACTTGGTGAGAAAAGTATAGAATACCATCAATGATACCAAAAATTGCTTTTTGAAATTCCATCCATACAGCAGAGGCAAACACACTCCAATAATTAATTTCCAATTATGATACATAAGTGATACTAATATTTATGAGCTGTAAAATGGAGACCAATGGAATATTTTAAAACCTAGTAAAGAGAAAGGATCAGAGAACTATGTCTAAACTGAAGCAAATCTTCTCCAGCAATCTGCTTTTGAATTTCATGTATACAAACCTGAGTTTTTATGCGTTTTTGAAGCAAATAGTTTCAACATATCGTACTATACGAGTTGTGGCTAACTATAATATTTTAAGCATGCTCAGAAATAAACAAAGGACAGCAACAAATTCAGTTTGATACTCACAGCACCATTGCAGAATTCACCCGAAACGTCAAGCTGCACCCATAAAGCCTTGATAATTAGGAAACCCATGAAAATGGCAGCCAGATACAAAGGATTTCTGCAACGAGGATACTTGCAAGTAAGCACCAGCAGCAGACAAGGTGAATATCATTGAACATCAATCAAAATTAATTCAAAGCTATAAGTGCAACAAACACCTTAGAAGAGTCATAAACTCATTAAATCCCAAGATAAACAAGGCAACAATTGCCCATGGAGGTGGCAACCAGTTGTTGTTACGCTTGTTGGCATCCTGAAAGTAGAAGAAAACTAAACAGGCATCAATCAAGTTGGGAAAATAGAAATGCACAGGTAATAACATGTCTACCTAAACCAAAATATTAAGTCTGAATTCCAGTGAATAACACTTGACAGTAATAATGTATAGACTACAAAGGGGCAGTACTTGTGCAGACTTAGGGGAACACAACAGATTTTCTGCTGCAATATTTAATCGAAGCAGCAATAAATAATGCAATTATCTAATGCCAGTTAAGGTGAATTGCAATTGCAATAGATTTATTTTCTAGCACTTCTTAAGACACTCTAATTATTATCAACGCAGCATTAGAGTTCAATTTGATGTCTGAGATTTTAGATAACATAACAATGCAATAACAGTTCAAATCAATATTTAATGAGGAAGCTGAGAAAATAGAATCTCCAAGATTTTTAGAATTTTAAAATTCATGCCTGAGCAGAAATGGCCTGAGTGACACTGTACTCTGTCTCTGCCCTGAATTGCCGCCACAAAGACTTGCACTGGATAGGCGTGATCAATGTCTTGGCAGGTGGAACCTGCACCAAACAAAGTCAGTCATAAGCATTAACCATGAGTAATACACTGGGGAAAGACAGAGCGTTCATATAATAAAGGTACAGCTCGGGAGAGAAAGAAAACGTATCAAGACCCTAGGGTTGCTTCAGCATTATACACTTAGTAGAGACAGCCACACAAATTTGGTATTTATGGTACTATTTGTTATCAAACAAACCCAGAAACTGTGATTTTCCATATTTATTCTACGTGAGGCTTAGTTCAAGCAAAATAGTATGTATGCAATAATCAAGCAGTTAGTGTAGTTCAACTAAATCTCATAAAAATTCTCAGCAAGAACAAGACTTCACCTGCTCCCAACTGCTTGAGGCCAGTGGATCAAGTATTGTAATGCTCCTAGTCACAGCAGCACTATTTCTGGCATCGGCCAAAGCAAAACATAGAATTTCCTCAATATTATCAACATTATCATCCAACCGGATTGCAGCCAGAACAGATAGCAACTTTAAGGACTGGCAACAGATGATAAACAAGTTTAGCAGAGAATAGAATGCAGAATAATTCTTAAAATCCAACAAAAGATAATACATAAACATACTGCAGAGCGAGCTGTTTTAGTGATGGCTCGAATATCTTCTTTCCCAGTCCAAACCCGTGGCATTGAATCAGAATCATGACTAAACAATGTTGAAAACCTGTGTGCAAATTTACAGTCAATTTGATAATATATAGTGTCTAGCAAATCAAACACTTGAACTCAAACATTGAAATGTGATATTACCTGTCCTTCATTCGGATCAATGCCCTCCCAGCTTCTTCTCTTGCTTTTGCTTCAACCACACCTCTTGCATAATCTTCTAGACTCATTAGCATCTTGTCCTTGGTTTGTTCATCAATGTCAAAACCAGAGAGGGCACTAGACAGTCCAGAGATAGCTGATTCAGTTTCACGCAAGAGAAGTTTCCTTATTGATGGCCAGGTTTCCATATTAGCTCCATCTAAAAGTGCTTCAACAGATCCAGATAATGCATCGTTCAGCTTTGCCTGCAAATGCACCATAACTACAGTATGATTCGTGGTGATTAAAACCAGTCATAAAAATGTTCTGTGGATGTCACCATGACATATTTCTCAAAAGTTACGGACGTCCTCAACTATATATAACACATAAATCAAGCACATAAGCGAGGAGTAATCACATCACATGCCTAAGATGTGAAGTAATTCGTGGTTTACCCTATATAGAATATCAGAAGAAAAACAAAACACTTAAGGGCCCATTTTCATTGTCTTCAAAAGAATTAAACTAGAAATTCCAGGCCTTTCTTATTCAGACCTTAGATAGTAGATTGGATGCCCGTATAGTATTTCATAACCCAATTCTTTAATATGAAATCTTAGTTAACTGGACTTCAATTATTTCTAAATTAATTCACCATTGGAAAGAAAAATGTAAAAGTTTCAACAACTAGCAACACAGTGAAGTTTAGCAAACCAACTGTTTAATATGACATCTTAATTGGGCTAAAAGTATTTTTTTTAAAGTAATGCACATCAAATGCAACAATTTGAAATTTTCAACAACCAGCAAGACAGTGAAAACAAAGGTCATAACACCAAAGTTACAATTTCAATTCACCTTGCTTCCTTATAACACAGCTAACACAACTTCAAAATGATACACAAGCTCCTGCTTTGAAATTGTTAGGTTACGCTATCCCTAACTTCTCATGATATTGCTTCATTGGTTAGGACTAGGGCTGAGAAAAAAACCGATAAAATCGAAAAACCGACTCGAACCGGGGATTTTGGATCGGTTCGGTTCAGTTCGGATAATAAACAAATTCAGTTCGGATTCGGATCATGACATCATTGAACCAAATAAAATCGGTTTGGATCGGTTCGGATCGGATTCGGATACGGATAATATCCGAATACTTTGTTATTTAGTATTTGTAATTTTTACTATTTAAATTAAAAGCTCAAGTTTTATATTTAATTAAAAATCCTAAGGAAAATTTGAAATAAAGTCCAAAAGTGCTTAAAATGCACTAAAAAAATTGAAATAAAATTTAAAATTACATTTAAAAAAAAAAAAAAAAACCAAATGACCAATCTGATCCGATACGTATAAATTCGGATCGGATATTTTTTTAATTCGGATCGGATACGGATCACAAAACAAAAAAACCGCTTAATTCGGATCGGATCGGATTTTTGCAAAAAACCGATCCAATCCGACCCGTTATCAGCCCTAGTTAGGACTACTAAAACGCAAGTGATCTGGAATGTCCATAATCATAAGGACAATCACTTAAATGAAGTAAATAGTTAGAAGGCATAGACATCATACCTCATATGAAGAAGTAAGCTCTGAAAGCTTGGTAGCTCGGACAGAAGCAACATGTGCATCAATATCACGGCGTAGTTTATCCCTGACTTTAGAGGAATCCCAATTTGCTAGTTCGACAACAGCATCTGCAAAAATGTGGTCAAACTCTACATTTACTCGGTCTATCTTATCAAAAAAAAAACCCTCACTGACTCACAACTATAGATCCAAACCTATTAAATGCAAAAAAAAAAAAAAAAAAAACAGCGGAGGCTCATCATTTGAAATTTCAGCTCATGGTAATGGTTTAAAAAACTCACTTTTCCTTATATGAATTATTTATTGCCCAAGAAACCTTTTTAATGAATTTTTTTCATTTTTAATAGCTCTTGAGCTTGTGTTTTATAGCATTTGTTTATGCATCAGTTTATGGCTAAGAGAATGATTAAAGAAGTTCATCCATACCTACATATCCTTCATCAAACAAAGCCATGTAAGATTCAGTGAAATTGCGAGCAGCCACAGAAAACCCCTCCCCTCCATTCAAAGCCTTCTCAAATGCTTCCTTAAATTTTTCAAGAGTTCCAGACCTTAAATGTCCTAGCATGGATTGGGAGGCTGGTTGGACAAGCTAAATCAGAAGATAAAAAGCAAATGAGTTTATAAAATTTAAATGACCAACAAAAATTGGAAAATAATACAGTACAGTGCCATTACTTGCAGCAGTTTTTCTTCAAGGTGCTTTCGCTTTACAGATCTGACACCTTCATCAAAGTATGTGGCTTCTGCATCATACCTAAAATCAAAACAAAATGAAACAAGAACTCAATGTCACTGATATGGTAGTAAACCATGGAAAATAAATACAGAAAAACCAACATCTTAAAATTTGATCATTTGAACTAAGTATGCCTCGATATATTTTCATCCACCAAGCAGTATACCATTATCACACCATCATGACTCGCAATCATCAGGTTGCCAATCAGTTATCAAGACAATCCTATTTGCTCTTTAGTATCAGAGTTCATTGCACTCACTTTAACAGAATGAATCACTTGTACTATTTGTTTAATGATCAAGTGGTCTTTGCCTAAGTTGTTGTCTGATAAAATCAACAATATTAGTTCCAAAAAATTAAGTACTAAATTTTTAGTTCCAAAAAATATATGTACTGAATTTATAATACAAAGTTGTTTGGTATGCTACTGAAAATTAAATATTTAGTATAAATTTTATTAATTTTTTTTTTTAAAGAAAAGATATAGTTTTAAAATTATTTTCAATTGGTAAAAGTTAAAAAAAAGGAAGGAATAAATGGTTGAAAGAAAAAAATTATGAAATTAATGTAATCAAATAACAATTTTTTCCATGAATAAAATTGACTTAATACATTAAGTAGCTAAAAACTACTCTGCATTTTCAACACTTTTTCATTGAAAATCTTCCATTAAGTGGTTTCTAAAAGTGATTTATCAAACGCATTGAAAACATAAAATCATTGAGAATTTTAATTTTCAATGGTTTATCAAACACACCCTAAGTCAGCTCAGCTCTTCCAAAAGCTTATATAGATGTAGCCTATTTATAACTTAGAAACAGAAAAATTTTCTTTATCTCATTAAAGTAGTCTAAAAATTATCTTTATCTCATTAAAGTAGTCTTACTCTGATAGAAAAGTGTAGAGAACTGAACTTAGCTTCTTCCCAAAGCCAGCAACTGGACCAGACTGTACAGCTTCTTCTAACTGACACCATGTCTGTCATATGACGTAATAATGGTGTCATATGAAGTAATAGTTTAGTTTCAGTTTCCATAAAAAAAAGCCAGCCCCCAAAAAATGTGCATCTATATGTGCGCATGCTAATATTTACGAATAAACACATATTTACTTATCCATGTACCTCATTTGCTGTGAAGCCAGCATACTTTTCGTTGGCGATTTCTTCGCATCGTACCGTGGCCACCATAACCTACAGGCAAATGAAGCATGGATAACAGAAAATCAACAACATATACAAATTTCATTCAAGTTAAAGTCAAAATAATGTCCAAAAGGTTACCTTATGGGCTGGAAGGTCAAGATCCTTATTCTCCTTAATGACTTTCCAGATCTGTTGTGCACTAAAAGAGAACCCTGAAGCAGGTACCACTCCCCTCCGATCTCCAGCAAGTCCCCCCGGCGCAATAGAGTGGAAGAATTGTTGTCTCAAACTAGCAACCTTCAGTACTAATAATAAATCAGACAAACTGCCCACTTACATGCCATTTAGTCAACTTTCAGCACCATCATCCAACATACAGGCAAAATTGTAAATAGTAGGACAAGATCTTTTATTTTAGCCATCTTCAAAAAAAAACAAACCACATAATAAAACCAGGAAATGTTAAAAAGAAATGCAACAGCACAAATGATATCTACTTCTTTCCATTTAAACAAACTTCTAAACAGCCAATACTTTCAAAGTTTCGTTAACATGCAATGAACACCAAATGTATGACATAAACATGGAAAGGGTACCTGCTCCTTAAATTGCTCTTCCTTTTCTTCATAGCTAGAAAGTGCAACAACCTCAACCTGGCCATTATCAGCAATAGCACTAAATTATCAGAAGCAATACTCATCAGAAAAGATATAGAGAGACATTGAACATTTAAACTTATGTTCCATCAAATCAAAACCCAACAACATACGTTGAAAAATTCACTTAATGGAGTTTCCTTGTGCGCTTGCGGTTTAGGAACCGAATCCCATATCTGCAGTTCAAGAAAAACAGGTCAGAACAAAACAATACTGAAGTTAATTAGTAAAACAAGGAAGCATAGGCACCACATATCTGTACCTTCTGAATATCTTCTCTCAAAACAGGTTCTAAATTTTCCAGTGGTGTCTGTAAACAATGAATATTTAAGTAACTGAAATATTGAAATAAGAAATCCTTAATTAGATAAAATAACAATATAAAACTTAGATACAGAAAAATCTTAAGGAAAAAGGTGAAAGAAAAAATAGCTCTCTATGTGCAAAATGCTCCATAACAGAAGAAAGGTACACACCCTTGTTTTATCACGTATGACAAACATCAAAGTTGTTTTGCGGGGACTAAACAATCGCATCATGACCTGCAACCAAATACAACCAATTAAATAACAGAACAACACAGAATTCAGAGAACTGCAAAGAAAAGGCAGCAAGATTGTGAGTACCTGGAATACAGTCTTTAAAAGAGGTTTATTTGCAGCTTGCTCGCGACCAATATCATGACACCACCTTAATGAAAGTTTTCTCAAGAACATTACTTGCACATACTACTGATAGCAATTAACTAACAATTGAATGCGCAAAACCATATCAAGCACCATGTATGTGCCAAACCTTACATGTTTATCAGCACTATATCTGAAACCGCCAGCGCAAAAAGTGCACTTTGTTTTTCAAATGCTGTGTCATCCTGGAATATATAAATAAATAAATTATATGTAAAAAAGCAAGAATCTCTCTTCCACCCCCTTTTTCATAAATACAAGGAAAATCAGATTAAACTCAACAAACATAAATACAAATAGATAATCCACTTCATATTCAACATTTTTAATCTGAATCCCAACTATAGATTTATTTCAGCTTGATTCATCACTTTAGCTTGCACATTATTAGAGCAGCAAGACCTCTGTTAAGACAATCAAAAGTCACTAACGGCTTCTTTTAACTAACGACCAGTTTAAATTACCAAAGTTTACTCTACAAACACGATCAATTTGATTGCATCCATTTCACGTATAATCTATTAATCCATGTCCATGAAAAACAGGTTATTGGATAAATATCACTTATGGTAGAACTTTATTACAGAAAAAAGAACGTAGCATTTAGAAATAAAAGCGTGACCAAAAATAAAACTAATGACTGACCTTTAATTTGATTTTACTCTCTCGTAAAACAAAAATTCATTCATTTTACAACTATTCCTACAGCTACCAAATCATTAGTGTTACCTATCATTGAAAATTTGTAAGAATTATTTAGAGGATGTAATGAATGAATTATAAATAAAGCAGGGTCTTGATTAATAAATCAAAATGTGTATCCATACATACTCTTTTGTGTTTTCCTTTGGGAGCAGGGGAGGAGGGATATCATGTATCCTATGTTTTTAGAAAACAGGAAAAAAAAAATCTTTAAGCTAACAAGGGAAAATGAAAGGAAATAACAAAGCAAGCATAAGTATTTATCGTATATAAAACAATGTAGTGTCAGTTTTTGGACACCATATGTTAATGATAGAAGGCAAGCTAGCAATCAGCACCTCCCCACGTTCTCTTCCATCAGTACCCTCCAAATCCATTACTAAAGTGCAAGGCTCTATACCAGCACATTTTGCCATCCAAATACCTTTGGTGGTTTGAGACCTGACAAAGAGCACATCCCATTAGTTGTTTGAGCCAACTGAAAGAAAAGTTGTGTTATTACAGCAATATAACTTACCTTCCCTTAAATGCATCCATTTCCCTGAAATTGGTACCAAACAAATTATTTAACAGTGTGCTTTTACCTGTCAAGATCATGGAAAACAAAGTGAATCTTTAAATGGCACAAATAGAACTTACATAGCTACTATAAAATGATAAAACACCAAATAATTAAAATCAACCGTGGTGTGTATTAGAATCAAAATAATGATACAACAAAGATGTAAAACTAATTACATAAGCAATCCAACAATATCTTTCATTAACGACTTCATATCAAAGTGAGATATGAAAAATATGCCTTTGCCAAATATTGAAGTGACCCAACTTCCAGCTAATCATCCTCTCACATGTATTGCACATTTTTTGAATCAGTATCATTAAACAAAATGAACAACAAATAAATGAGCAGCTTAGTAGGTATACACACCTTATGAACAAGGAAAGCATATGTATAAAGTTGGATGTCAAGAAGAAAATAAAGAATACCGCTGCTTTGGGGTCCCATGATGGAGACCACAGCATAGGACAGCCCGCATTCACCAAGTTTTACTTCCTTGATAAAACGTTCGATTCCAGTATCCTTGAATGAACCCTCTCCGTCAATAAGTTGAGTTGAACAACATTCCTCGCTCTTGGCTGAGAAACGAAATTTTCATAGCATATGTAAGTAAAGAGAAGAAAAGGAAAAACTTAGATAGTACACGGCACTAAACTGCCCGATTCATTTTTTTTCCTTGTTAATTTAAAATTAAATTCTCCATATCAATTGATCAAGGAAAATATATTTAAGAATACCTCAACTAAAACAAATAGTATATTCATTGATTTTGATAGAGACATTCGGTATATTAAATAGCTAAAAAGCTGATAATTCAAAATCCGATTTCTCTTTTTTTTCATTTTCCTTGGCTTTCTCAGCAACCGAACATGCAATAAACATAAATTTCACGTCCGGTCCCGATCCAAACATCACAATAAAATTCAGATTTACACTACTTAAAGAAGCTCTTGAGAACCTAAAATCAAATTCAAATCCAAATATTCAAATAAAACAAATCGGATCAACCCCGTGAAAGAAAATCCTTAAGGCGCCGTTGCATGCTTTAACGCTCTCCTTCCCGTTACATTACGTAAATTAAAAAAAGAAACCGAAAAATAATTAAATGATGAGAGGAAGAAACAGATAATCATAGAAATGAGCTATAAATTAGAGAGGAAAAAAAAGAAAATAAAAGAGAGGATATTAAAATGAAACGATGAAAGAATGTACCCATTGAATCTTCTTTGAAATTGATAGCTCAAAAATTCAGAAAATTGATTTCAATGAAAGAAAGATATAGAGAGACACACACAGAGAGATCTGATCGATCTCAAGAGGGCATTTTTGAAGTTCATCTTCCTTTTTATTTTAGTTTTTTTCCCTTTGGAAATGCGCTTGACTGATCCTGTAATAGCATAACTAATTTTTCTCTCCTCTTTTTAATGGTTAATTCACCATTAAACTTAATTTGGATCCTAATATTTTTTGCTCTTGCCAGTTTCCTCCAGTTTTGTACAGTGACCAATCATGTTTTGCCAAACGTGAAAGTTTTTTCATTGAAAATTTTAAACTTCATCTTCTAAAATTAATATTAATATATTAAAAAGACATATTATTAATTTTTTTATTTTTGATTATTTAATTTAAAAATTACATCAAGAGTAATAAAAAAAATTATTATTATATTTTTAAAGGAGTTTGGTTAAAGACCATTAGCATGAGAAAATTTAAAAGTGTAATTATTTCTGTTTGCTGTGTTTGGAGTGAACTTAGTTGAATTAAATACACAAAATGAATGCCTAATAACAAATTAGAAACTCTCTTAGAAAACAAATGAGAGACAAGTCAAAATTGCATAAAAAATTACTATTTTAAAATTGAAATGGTCTATTTTCTCAATGAAATTTGATTAAATTTTTATCGATTTTCATTGTTTATGCTTGAATTATATTTCAATAATTAGTTTCCAACTCGAATGAATTTAGTTGGATGGCGAACTCATATAAATAACTTCATTATACTTACTTAATATCTTAATTTTATTCATTTCAAATTATTCAAGATAAATTGTTACTATTAAAAATGTATTAACAATTAAAAAAAGTTACTATTACAAGTTTCGCACATAATTTAAATATCCTAATTTAAAAAATAAAATCGTAAGTGACACAATTAAATAATGAGAAATAATATACTAAATATTGAAAGTCAATACTCAACTAAATTTGATAATAAATTTCAAATGGCAACATTCAAATTTAAATGTTGAAATATAAGAAATTCAAAGTCTAAATCCCACTTAAACCAATTGTTAAAGGGATTTAGTAAACCCAATCTGAGAATAGATTTAGCTCACATGCATGCATCCCCAAATAATTTCCACACACCTCCAATCAAGATGCAGACATGGAAGCATCTCATTGTCTGTTTAAAGACAAATGGGAAGCAGTTTGTACAGTTAAGGATCAACGGTATTTTGTTTGTCAGCAAATTCTGGTAGGAAATTCGGGGGCCCTGTTTCCGTTAACTCTATGATCAACGACTTTAGCGGGGCCCAGTGCCCGCCATCGACTTTTTTGGTAAAAAGTGGACGGCCAGATCGGCTGATCGCAGCTTTCTTTAACAACGAGTGCGTTACACCCGCTACTAACCGACGTGGATATTGCCATATCGGCAATAGCATGGATGCTTCGACAGTCTGGTCTGTGGAACCCACACGTGCGAATCCAGGATTTTAAGCCAACATTCCCTTTGTAGATCAAACTGAATTATTTTTTTAATAAATTTTTATATTATTATCGAACTCAAATAAGTTTCGTATTTTTAATCTATAATAAAATAAACTCTTATTTTAATAATCAAATTTCGATTTAAAAATTGTTATTTTCTTTAAAAAAAATTAGGTCCAAGTCCAATGTTCAAATTTTTTCTTTTTGTTCCTATGAAAAAAATAAAAATAAAAACTCTTATTTTAAATAAAAGATTAATTTATATTAAAGACTTATATAAGTACAAATCAAAAATTAATGGCTTATATGAGTGTAAATTAAAAATTAATCATTTATTTGAGTATAAATTCAAGATTAAGAACTTATATAAAGATTTATCTAAAGCAAAGTGATAAAATTTAGGAATTTTTTATTTAGCTGTATAAATTTTATTTATTTATTTGGCGGAATTTAATTTGATGAAAGACATTTGCATCTTTAGTGAATTGAACATAAGGTAAAAAACTTGAAATAGTCCTCTATGGTCATGTTTGGTGCATAGGATGATGGATAGGATAGGATGATAATTATCCTATCTTATGTTTGGCGTATACATTAAGAGGAGGATTGGATTGTAAGAAGGATTAGTCATCCTCCTAGTATAAGATAACTCAATCCTCTCCAAGAGGTGAGGATTATTCATAATCCCATAGGATTAGAAATAAACTCATATTTTATTATTTTATCCTTAACATTTACATTTAAAAATTAACTTAAACATTTAATAAAATAGTAAGGATCTTTAATTAGTTAATATATTTTTTTCCTTCTTTTTCTTTCTTTTTTTTTTCTTGTTTTTGATTAAAGAACAACTATAATTTTGATAAAATAATTTTTCTTGTACACATTTTTTAAAATTATTTTTTAGAAAATAAATTTTCAAACATAAAAATTATTATAAAATATATTTTTAACTAGTTTTTTCTTACATTTAAATTTTTATTTTTTCTTTTTAATTTTTTCTTTTTGCCCAAAAAAATGAAAGAAAAATGACTATTAACCATAAAAGAAAAATGACTATTAACCATAAATTATTACAAATTATATATTTTTTAATTCATCAAAATTGAATTATTAAATTTAACTTGTATTTTTCTTTTTTTTTTCTATATTTCCTTATAATTGACCAAAAAAGAAGAAGAAAGAAGATAAAAAACCATAAAAATAAAGAAAAATATTTAAGAACAGTCTTTTGAAAAATTTAATGTAATTTAAAAATAAATTTATTTCCAAGAAAAACTCAATTTTCTAAAAAATATGTTTAATTTACAATAAAAAATTATTTTAAATTTAAATCATATAAAAGAAATAAAAACAAAAAGGAAAAAATGAAAAAAATACAAAAAAAGCTTTTTATAAAAATTCATTTCTTAACAAAATAATTTTTGTGAAAAAGTAATATAAATTTTTTAGAAGTAAATTTTTTTATTAAAAAATCAGCTAATAAATTGGACTATTAATTATATTATTATAAATATTTTTTAATTTTTCATTTATATTTATAACAAAAAAATTATAAATTTAAATTTTTTTACTTTAAAATAGAGTATCTAAAAAAAATCATTTTATACTATTTTTAATTTTACACATAACAAATATTGTGAAAGACACAAAAAATCATCATATTCTATTTTTAATCATTGTACATACCAAATATAAAATAAGATGATATAATCTAATCTTATCCTATCCATAATATTATATTATCTTATTCTATCTTCATCCTATATACCAAACATGACCTATTGGAAGAGGATATTGTAGAACAAGAATGATAATCACTTCTATATGAAAGTAGTTCTCTTTATTTTTAAGTTTTATCTTTCAAAAAGTTTATTAAAAAATAATGAATTTACTAAATGCTACTACTATCTTTTAATTTAAAAAATATTGAAAAATTACTAAATGTTAGCACTTTTCAGTTAATCATTCAATGATCAATGGCAATTGGTTTTTCCTTCTACTTATTTTATTTTGAAAGAAAAAAAAATCAAATCAGGCAAGGTGGCAATGGATTTGGTCGATACTTTCCTCATGTCATGTAACCAAAAAAAAAAAAATGGATTTGGTCGATTGTCCCTTTACCCAAGTTTATCTTAGAAATAATTATATATATATATATATATTTAGATTTATATGTATCAATTGAAAAATATTTTATTTCAAAAATTGATGCATGGACTATAAATTCAATCTGATCCCTTTTTTCCCTTTAAAAAAATGAAATATGTCAAAATTAGAAATTTGAAAAACATAAATTGTTCATCAAAATTCACATACAATTCACATGATGGCTGCTTTAATTATTTTTAACCAAAAACTTCATTCAAAAAATTTGAATAAAGTTTGGCTGTATCTGCAAATCTAGTAGCCCTTGTTTATGCTAATAAATTGCTACTTTAATTTGTTTTGGCTTGGTCATGAAAGAAGCTGCTTTCATCTATGTGCAGCTAGGCCTAGATAATGCTCGAAACATCATATGAAAAATGTATAATATCTATGGCTTGCAATTTTTCTTTTTCCTTTTTTTTTTAATCTCATGAAATATATGGTTTAACTTTTCTTAGGTTTGCAAATCTGTGTCTATGCCCCGATTATTTATTTATATAACTGCCTAGAAAATGCTTGACGCATTGCATTCATGTCATGAGCGTTGAGAATGTATATTGCACAAAAGAAAGCGGGCTTCGGGGGAATGGATTATGGACTTATCGGCTTTGGGTCATAAGGGAGATTAGGAAAATTGAGTTATGGGCTTTTAATCTACTTAGAGGAATTGGGGAATGGCCCAATGAGTTCGGGTTTTTGGACTCTGACTTTGGTTTGTTGAATTTGGACAATGGTTTACAGACCAGTTCGTATGAATTGCGGTCCCTGAAGATCAAATACGTTTAAAATCGAGTTAAAAAAAAATACGAACTAAACAAACTAATATTTTAAGAGTTTATATATGATGTATTGACAGTGTATAGTTTCTATACACTGTCAATGCATTAGAAGTTGACACCTCATCAATAGGCCCTTATGGGTAAATAAAAAAACTTTATTTATATTTGAATATAAGGACCTAATGAAGATATGTCAACCTCTGATGCATTGACAATGTATAAAAACTATACACTGTCAGTGCATCATATATAAATCTATATTTTAAAAGTCCGCGAACCGAACATATCGATCTACGAACTTTGAATCATTTCATATTCCTGCATTCTTTTGAATAAATCATGACGCTTTAGTGGATTAATTAGTGAATCACAAACAAATTTACTGGTTAAGGGTCACTAACCCTTTTTAGAAGTTCATTCTTCCTACAAGTAAAGTAATAAACAGAATTGATTTGGTTTATGTATTGCAAAAACTCAAGGCATAAGCTTAAGGCCCGTTCGTATGCATGGGATTAGATTTCCTAGTTCTTTTATATTTTTGTTGTATCATAATTGTCAAAATCTAAGATAAGACTGAGTTTATAAGTTCCGCAATAAAATTTACATTACCAAATTCCAAAGTATGAGTACATAAAATGTACGAGGAAAGGGTACAAAATTTTAGGTTAAATATTTCAATATTGAATATAATACTCTTTTTTTTAGTTTGCTTCCTCTTCTTCTTAAATAAATTATTGACTTGAGTATTGAAATGTATTTCAAAATCCAAAATTTGACATTCTTCAACCTTTATTTATTTTTTGGCAAGTCTTTAACAACTTTTAGTCAGCTTTTCATCCTTTTTTTTAGCAAGACAATCTTTCCATTAACAATAATTAAGAGAAGAATTTTTTTTCTACTAAGAAATATGAAAAGTTCTCTTGATTTTTATGCATGTCAATTTAGAGTATAAAAATAGAGATTAAAATTTTCAAATAATGAATTTCAAGCAAATATACAATGATATTTTCAACTAACTATTTATGATAAATTTCAATTACGAAGAAAATTTTTATTAAAGTTCTTTAAAAAGAAGCATATTGCAGTTTTCACGAAAAATGGTAATCAGTGATCTCTTCGTCTCTCCCCTGGTGATGCCTAAAATCCCCTTCTATTCTGTCAGCTCAGCTGTCCCACGCCCCCTTCCTATCCTTCCAACTTTCGAGGTCTTCATCATTAAATAGGTGATGCCATTGCCAATTTGCCATACAACTATAAGATGCTCATTTGAAATAATGAATAATTGTATGTAATATTATTGTTAAATAATTACCAATTTTGGCCCATTGCCATATTAATTACTAATAGCAGTTATAATAAATTATGAAATTATAAAACAACCAAAACTTAATCAAATCGTAGTTATTTCTCTTTAAAATATTTTAAATTTAAGCTTCGATTTTTCATAATAATTTCCTTGTATATCTCCCAATGAGCAAAAAGAATTTATGGATTTATATTTAACATTTATAAAATGAAATTTTTTTAAAAAAATATTAAATTCACTAATTAATAAAATGTCATTAATCACATATTAATGCATCGAATATAAACATACACGTCTATTGAGATGATACTAATCCATGATAAAAAGAATTGACTTTAAGAGCAGCAAAAGAATATTTAAGAGCAGTAAAAGAATGAAATGAATTTGTAAATATTCCTACCATCTTATAAGAAAAACACGAATTCATATTCAAATCCCATTTCTATTTTACTACAAAGCTATACAAATTATTCTTTAAAAAATGATTAGTTGTAGTAATTACCAAATGGCAGAAATGAAAAAATGACTATAGTTATATTATGGGGGCAAACTTAAATGTTATACCTACATATTTAATGATGTTGCCCTTTAGAACGTGGCTGGGATTTCTGGCCAGTGGATGCATGTGGGCCGTTGTTTGCAAACTCTACACTGTGTAATGCTTAATTTAACTCTTTAGACACGGCAATTAAGGATTGATTTTGAAGTACCACCAACACAATGATGACTCGACTAATCATACACTGTTGAAACCATATATACTGATGCTGCAATTGTGACTGTTTTTTGGCTACCAATCAATTGTCTTGGGTGATAAAAAGGAGAAAAGCTTTTTGGAAAATTCAAAGAAATACCTATTATGTCATTCATACTCAAAATTATAAAAAATTATATTTGATTTATTGTCATTATATAAATTTTATTCATTATCAATATGTTAATTCAATAATTCTTAAATTTAATGACAATTTATGATATTTTTTAAAATTCATTATTTACTCTAAAACAATAAAATCTTCAATTCATATTAACTTAACTCACTTAAGGAAGAAATTATACGCTTAAATCCTCTTAAATCCGTAATTTCTAATGATTTGTCAACTATGTACACAATTTGAACTAATACTCACTTGACGTGTATAAAATTTATATGTTCTTAATGCATTAAATTATAAATAAGTATGTATAATAATATGAATAAATTAAGAGAAAAACAAATTTTCCTCTTTAAAAAAAATTCAATCAAAGGTTTGATTTCTCCTACTTTTTATGAAAAAAAAAATTACCGAATATTTTCTAAACTAGTGAGGGCATCAACTTGATTAAGGGTGTTTAAAAAGGTTAATTGAATAAATCAGGTTGAGTTTATATTAGATTATGTTTGAGTAATTCTTTATTTAAATTAACAAGTGTAAAATCAAATCAATTTAAATCCAAATCATAAGTATATAATCTTTCAAATCATTCGAGATTGAATTATTTCGGATTTAAGTTGAATGAGTTGGAATGGCAGAGTTTCCTTTATAAAATTGGAAGGAAAACGAAAACGTGAATGCGACCTAGGTCGGCAGGTCCCCGGCTGTATTTCGGGTCAAGAACGTGACTCCCACGCCATCGTAGTCGTAGGTGCCAGTTAATGCTATAATTCCGCGAACGTTGTTCAATTATTTTGCATATATTTTCATAAACTCTCTTTTTTTGTCTGCGTGACTGCACGTGGAAGCAAGAAGTGGTCCTTACAAATGTCACAAATTAAGACAATTCATGTAAGAATCGGTGACATATGGTTGAATAATTCAAGTACTAAACGACATATGCTTACTTTTAATCGTGTTTTAAAAACGAAAATTCACAGCAAGAAACGGAGAAAGCGAGGCAGCCTTGGAAATAAATTAAGGTACTCAACAGAAATAACAGAATAAAATATGTCGTCTTTATCCAAAAAAAAAAAAAAAAGAATAAAATATGTCGTCCATGTAAACAACAATATCCTATAAATACTAATTTAATATTCAAAACTTCTATTCGTAATTTAACTTTTATTCACACATTCAAAGTTTTTTTTTTTTTTAAATGTTACGCTAAAAATACTTAATTTAATTTTCACTTTTTTACTTCTCAACTCTCCCTTTTTCTTTTCTTAAATTGAAAAATCTTGCAAAAAGTCAAAAACTATTGAATAACTTGTTTTGAGTTTTTTTTTCAATTATTGCACGATTTTTATAAAAAAAAAAGCCTCCTACTCCCTTTGAATTAAAAAGATATGTGGATTTGTAAAAACATATATATTATATATGAGATAATTATTTTATATACTATCAATAAAATTTTTTTATTCTATAAACAATCGCTTTTTAATGAAGTAAAAAAATTTCACTTATAATACATGAATATATATTTATATCGTTTAACATTTAAAAAAATTGGAGTTCTTAATATAATTTTATTTATTTATTTATAATTTTTTAATATTTAAATTTGTCAGTATCAAATCTTAATTATTAAAACTAATAATTTTACATTTTATCAACGAAACACATGATTTCTAATCTCTATTTTATTTTGGAACAAATAATAAGAAAAAAATGTAAATAAATAAAAAAAAAACAACATGATTTAGAACCACGATGTTTTTTCAGACAAAAATCTCGAACTAGTTGTAAAGTAAATAAAAGAAGCCACGACAGAGCAAAAAAATAAAAAAATAAAAAATAAAAAGAACAACAAAGGATCTTCCCCACCTTCTTAATTATTACTCCTCTCTCCTAGGATGAAGTCTTCTCTCTCATTCTCTCAAATCTCATAGGCTTTCTCTCTGTCTTAAAATCCTCTCTCTTTCTCTCAGCTCAGTCTCCCGTTAGACCCTGCCTATCCATTCCATCTCCTTTTTGCAATAAATATCGCTTTTCCCATTTATTGTAATCTCTTCTTTCTTTAGGGTTTTGATTCAAGCCATTTTTTATTACGAAGAAGAGAATGACAACTACTTCTGTGAAGAACAACATGGTGCCTCCTGGCTTGGTTAACAATCTCCAAGAAGTTCTTCTTAGCAGAAAAGGAGGGAACAACAGCAACAGCAACAACAACAACAACAACGACGATGAACAGCAGAAGGATAAGGATGATTCTCTTAGTGGTGATTCTACTGAGCCATCTACTTCTACTTGTAATGAGAACGCTGCTGATGAAAGTGACAGCTCCAAGCCTGTCGTTTTGGTTACCAATGGGGAAGGGATTGATTCCCTTGGCCTTGTTTATCTCGTTCAAGCTTTGGTCCGTTTAGGCCTCTACAATGTCCATGTTTGCGCTCCTCAATTGTGGGTCTTTCTTTCTTTTCCTTGAAATTTCTCTAATTTTCTGATTTCTCTGCTTTGTTTTGCTGTAGTTTTTGCATTTGCTCATCTGGGTCAACTCCATGTTCTGATTTTCTGGTTTGCTTCTCATTGTTTATTTACCAGGATATGTGTGTATTTTTTTTATCGTTTATCAAATTTGTTTTCTTTTTTCCCCTTTTTGATTGGCTTCGCTACCAGAATAGGAAAATATTCAAACTTTCTTTCATTCGTGGTAACTTTTTTCGTTTTGTGTGCGTCTTAATTTTCTTATTTGGAAATGTCTGTTATTATATCAAATTTCGATTGCTCTGTTTTTTTTTTTTCAAATTTGGATGTGTTATCTAAAAATATATAATTTCTAATTTTATGGCTATTGAATTTGGTAATTTGCTGTGATTTATTAGTTTCTGAATCGATTGCTTTAGGGACAAATCTGTTTCGGCTCATTCCATGACTGTCCGAGAAACAATTACTGTTACTCCAGCAGAAATAGATGGTGCCACAGCTTTTGAAGTATCAGGTGTGATGATTTTGCATTTATGATGTTCAATTTTCCAGTCAAGTTATAAAATCTCAGTTTTCTTAAATTGGCATATGAAACCTTATTAGCCAGGTAGTGCGTCAGAATCATCATTTATATGATAAAATTTGCTTTAAAAAAGAATTTTGCTGACTGTTATTTGTTACCCTTTTTCAGATATGATTGCAAGTTAGTGTAAATTTATGTGGGTTTGAGACTGAGTTAACATTGATAATAATCTGCTTCAATGATGGTTCTCTGCTTTCAGGGACTCCTGTGGATTGTGTCTCCTTAGCATTGTCTGGGGCGCTGTTCTCATGGTCAAGGCCTCTGCTGGTTAGGCTTTCATCCTGTTATCAACAAGTTAAGAACATAATTTGTTATCAAGCATTTATTGACTATTGGTATATTTTATTTAATTTCTAGGTAATTAGTGGAATTAACCGGGGATCAAGTTGTGGTCATAACATGTAAGTATATGAACATGCCTGCACGATAATACTAATTGAATTTTGCTTTATTTTTGACAGGTTGGACTACTATCCTCTTAATTGATTATTATAAAAGATACTATAAGTTTTCCTTTGACTATTTATCTCAATAATAATGAGTTTTTGATGTTTATCTTGTTAGTTTACCATCAATCCTTTTTGCTCTTGTTTGGATGCCTAGCATATTTATAATGTGCAATATGCCAGGTTTTACTCAGGTGTTGTGGCTGGAGCCAGAGAAGCATTAATTTGTGGTGTACCATCTTTGTCAATATCGCTGAACTGGTAACTTACAATCCTGTTTATGGGGATTTAGTTTCTGCTCTTTCATAATTGAATGTTCTTTTGAGCGTTGGGTACTGTTGCAGGAAGAGGGAAGAGAGCCAAGAAAGTGATTTTAAGGATGCAGTTGCTGTTTGTTTACCATTAATAAATGCAGCCATCAGAGACATTGAAAAGGGTGTTTTCCCTAAAAGTTGCTTTCTAAGTGTAGAAATTCCTACTTCTCCTTCAGCAAACAAGGTTTGTTTCCCCAGTGTAGAGACATAAATAAAATATGATTGTGAAACAGTAATGTAATATATGCTGATGTCTATCGTATTCAAAATGAGATATAATAGTGGTTTTGGTCTTTAAAATGTGGAAATAATCTAATATTGGTTTGGGAATTGTTGCTTCTTCGTCATGCCCTCGTCAATCTTGTTTATATACATCTGTTTAAAGGCAAATTACATTCTATTAGACAAAACATTGTAGTTGATGGTGATGATAATTTTTTTAGGGTGGATGTTGGGTTCTTGGGTATTACATTTTTTAACTGTCTGTTGTGCTTCTAATGTTAGTAGAGGTGAAATTTTGGGATTGCTAATATCATAAAAAAAATCTTTTGTTATAGCTGAGGAGAATATCTTTGCTTTTGCCTTAGAAGAATAGATCTGTTCATCAATTCATATTCATTTGTCTGTTTATAGGTTATAGCAGGAATCTTGTGGGAATTCTTATTTAGTCATATTACGCATATATCAGGTTCAAATTATTTAGCAATCTAGGATTTCTTTATAAAAATGTCCATTTCCAAGATCTCTAGATATTCTTTTAATTTTCTTAGATATAGAGATTTGAGTGAGAGTATGGTTTACTTCGTAATTATAATGGATGGCTGAAGTTTCATTACTCATGAATCAAAGAGCTGGATGTTCCTAAAGGCAGCATTATTGGAAATTGTTATACAATGATATTGTCTTATCTTCTTTATTGGAATTGAAATTCTTAGAAAACGTTATAATAGTGTACATCTGGTAGGAAGCTTCAGGTCATACTCTTTATTGATGAATTGGAAGTTTCCCTGATGCAATTTCCCTTTTAAAAAGATTAGCACGCCAGCTGATTGGCTGAATTTTTTTTTGGAAATCAAATATATGAAGCTTCAAGTAGAAAACATCCAACATTCCAACTTGTGAATGGAAGCTTCATTGAAAGGGAAAGCTTTAAATCACCCTTGGAAGGAAGCTTCATCATGGTAGTTGGATGTTCTACAGAAAATTACATTAGGGGAATACTAGTTCCAAACAGCACTGTTTTGGAATTGATTAAAGTAATGCTAAAACATCTGAATATTTAACTCCAAATTGTGTCCAATTAGATGCAAAAGAGTGGCCTTTGAAGTTTGATAGAGTTACACACTATGTCATTGTGTTTGGCCAGACACAATTCGGATTAAAAATTTCAGCCTGTTTAACATTTCTCTTTTAGATAACCTGTCTAACTGTGCCTTTTTGTTTCTTTTTAATGTCTTACACATAAATTAAGCTGGATGGAGTTTGAGGCCTAGTTGGACTCCATAATCTATTCTGGTTGACTGATACTTAATACGCAATTGATCTGCTATATTGCCTTACTTATGATCTTTCTATCGGTAATTTTACCTGCTTATATTTGTTCTATTGGGATAACTCCTATATGACAACTGCATCAACTATTTATTTATTTTTTGAATGTATTGTTCTAAGAGCTGATCTATTTAATGACCTTTTACTTTGATGTAGTTTCTGTTTTATCAGATTCTTTCATAAAATCTGTTTAGCTTGATATTCCTTCTTTTTCTTCAAGCACAATGTATGATTTCCTTCATCAGCTGCATGCTCTTTCCCCTTCTCTCACTGTTATGTGTAGTTCTTGTTTCATCTTTGCTTTATTCATAAAAAGAGAGGCAATGCCTGCCTATTAAACAAGAATATGTACTGCTATATATATATATATAATATTTCAGTATTTAATTTTATCTGGTCTTGTCCTTCATACATTCTTGCTTATTTATATGTGATAGGGTTTTAAATTGACCAAGCAAAGTGTGTGGAGATCTGCTCCAAGTTGGCAAGCTGTTTCATCTAATCGGCATTCTTCTGCTGCACATTTCATGTCTAATCAACAAAGCCTTGGGATCCAACTTGCACAGCTTAGCCGAGATGCATCTGCTGCTGTAAGTTTTTTTTTTAATAATAAAGGGGATTCCATCATTTACTTCCCCTTGCTCAACCCCATTTTCATGTCCACATTTCACGATATACATATATATATATATATATATTTGTATATATATAGAGAGAGAGAGAAAGAGAGAGAGAAGACTAGCATATACATTTCTTTATATTGATTTCTTCGAATTGGAGGATTAATATTCTCACCTTCTACTCTTGATAATATATGCATATTTTCCTCAGGGTGCTGCTCGCCGCTTGACCACTCAAAGGAAGAATGTGGAGATAGAGTCTGTTGGGGCTGTTAAATCTGATACCGAAAAAGTGAAAAAGTGCTTCCGAATGGAGGTAGGAAAAATTCCAACCAACAGATCTAGAAGTTTTATATTGCTATAAAACCAAAATTTTATTGCTCTTGTAGTTGGTGAACCTGAATGACAAGTCCCATTTTTATCACCTTCTTATATAAATATTTGTTTTAAAATATTAATTTATATAATATGTTTCAACATTTCCATAGAATCAGGGTTTGCCTGCTTAGGAATCTCTTAGAAGGAAAAGGCAGTTGTCTCATACAGGTTGCATATGCATCTCATAAGCTTAACACCTTCTCTTGTATTTTTCAAAATTTCGCTTGCTATTTAGTCACTCTCTTTCCTTATGCATGTATATCTTAGCTTTGTTAATTACAGCTGATGTGGGTACACATATTTTGCAGTTTGTTGAAAAAGAACAGGAAGATACAGACGAGGATTTGGATTTCAGGGCACTTGACAACAGATTCGTAAGTTAATCCCTACAGTTGGTGTCATCCAATCATGCAAGAGTTGAATGATTGATTTTCATTTTCATTTTAACCATGGTCTTGAAATCGACCCATGAAATATGAAATGATTCCTTTATGTTACTTAAATTGATCATGATTTGGTTCTTTCATTGGTTTTTGCTTGAAATGATAGATTGCAGTAACTCCCCTATCGGTTTCCCCACAAATTGAGTCAGACATTCAAACAGCTGCATCGGACTGGATCTCCGGCGTGCTCCAAGGGGAGCAATAGAACCTTGGGACCAACATAAAATCTTAATCACTCATTTGTATACAGCTGCAGGAGCCATTACGTTTGGTCATCAATTGATGTGTATTTTCCCTTGTCTTTTTTCTTAAAAGGGGTTTAAGTTGGGTGTCTTGGCCTGTTCTAGTTGTTGATACAAAGGAAGTAGCCTGGTACTAATTATATGACCTCGTGCCTTCTGCAATTGTTGATGTTTTCTTACCACTTTTGTTTTTGTCTTTTTATTTTGTATTTGTATGTAATCTGGTCTTTGTCTTCTCAGATGGTGTTCATGATTAATCAATATTTTGAAGTTCACCTTTGTGGTTGATTAATTATTGAGCAATACCATCATAAACCCTCGATTCACCGATTATTTTTATTTTATTTCTCAACCTTTTTTCATGTTAATTTCAAAATCATGTTTATTTCATCTTACAATCATGGTGAATGTGGTGGGCTGCTCTTAGTTAAAGTTAGATTCGAAATATTTTTTAAAATATATTATATTTAATATAATAATTAAATGTTATATAATATATTATATATAGTCTATTTTTTTAAACAAAAAGTTGGGTTTTAAAACTTATTTAAAAAAGTAACCGATTGTTCACTTCTATAAAAACCTTATTTATGTTAAAGGTTTATTTTGGTATAAAGTAAAGGTTAAATGATTATTTGAATATTTAAATTAAAATTTATGGGCTTACTTGAATACAAATTAAAATTTAAGAGTTATTTGAATGCAATAAAAGTATAAGCATTTATTTAAATAAAATAATAAAGTTTAAGGACTTTTTTAATAATTTAGCCTAAGTTATTTGATTTGCTTCCTTTCTGGATTTCTGCTTACCATTGCTGTATTTCTTCGGCTGTGCAAGAGATTCATCAAGCGAGCCAATGCTATTATTTCCCAAAAGAACATATCAGCCTGGTCACATCAGGCGCAAATGAATCATGGATTTTTTGATCCGTATAGCACTCTTCATTCCCACGATGTGAATCAATAACATTTGGCAATTCATCTGTCCTAGTATTGGTGATTTTGTGTGAAATATTGCTTGATTTGAAAAATCAGAATGGCTGGTTCAGTGGCCTGGTTGATTAACCTAATTACCACTCATATCTTCGTAAGGTTTTCTTAGAATGGTTGATTAATCTAATTACCAACCTTATCCTTATAAGGTTTAGAATGGTTGCCTCTGCCACATTACTAGTGCTATTTTTTCACAGCTGACAGCAAGGCAACGGAGGGCGGCTGAAGAGTCATTGCTCGAAGAAATGCAAAGGGTCGTTCAAGAATTACTGCTTAGTTCTTAGCATTTGATTTTTTTTTTGGTGATGTTTTAATCAAAATCAAATCTAGAAGCTGCCTGAAATATGGTACATACAATACAACTAAGCAATTTCACAGCACCTGCGCTTAATTTTGTTGGCTCTGCCTATTCCGATGACACCTTGGAGGAATATTGTTCTTCCCTCAGATGTTTTCTTTAGTGCCATCTAATATGTCGACTTCTTGATTGTCTTTTTGATATGTAAATACTTGCGAGAATTAATTGTTACTAAGAAAAAAGTTATTAATTATTGTAGTTAATTATCTAGAAATGTAGTTGTATTTGATTTGATCTGTGTCTGGCCGTTCAGAACAATTGAAACTTTGAGGCTGAATTAGGGATCGAAGATTGTGTTAGGAAGGACAAATTGCCTTTGTTGATTCCACTAGTTTCCGAACCTTACTTGTTCTTGCTAATTACAAATTGTGCAACTGCTTGTTAGCCCTTGGATGAGATTGCAAACCCATTCCCCCACAGCTTACGGACCCATTTTTCTATGTCATCTCACGCTTTTACCATCCATCTCCATTTTCTCTGGCTTTCCAAACAACGTCGTCGCTGGCTACCAAAAAAGAAAAAAAAGGTTTCCTTTCTTTTTCTCCCCTCATCGCTGTTGTTTCTCAAATTGAAAATTTAATATGAATTTGATTTAACTTTTATAAAATTTGTATAATTATAACAAATATAAAATTTTTTATATTATAGTATCGTAATATACAAATTACAAATAAAAAATATTGAATAATACATATGTTGTATTTTCCATAAACGTAATAGTTTGTATTATAAAATTTGAAAAATATATATTATTAATAATAAATAGATTAAGTTTTCATGCATCGCATGTTAAAAAATATTTGAAATAAATTATTAAATATTTTTAATATGTATAAATTTATTGTTTGATTAATGTATTTTCGTGCATTGCATGATATTACAATTGTTAATGTATTTAATAGTAGAAAATATTCGTAAAAACTGTAGATGTAAATGTTATATTTTATAATATTAATATGAAAAAAAATGAATGATTACATATTATGTATTTATTAAAAAGATTTAAATATTAAAAAAATTATATTAGCTTTTAGAAAATTAAACAAAAACTAATTGCTAATCTAATAATACGTGTTGTTATATTAATATATTATATTACATTGTCTATACTGATGTTAATATATATAGATGTTTTCTTTTTGAAAATGTTTTATTTTGTATTTATATATATTATATAGGGAGAGATATTTATCTTTTTGAAATTTTAAAAAGGATAATTATTATTGAGTTTGTATATGATGCACTGACAGTGTATAGTTTTTATACACTGTCAATGCATCAGAGGTTGACACCTCATCAATAGGCCCATATGGGCAAATTTAAAAAATTTATTTATATTTGCATATAAGGGTCTATTGATGAGGTGTCAATTTCTGGTGTATTGACAGTGTATAGAAACTATACACTGTCAGTGCATCATATATAAATCCATTATTATTTTAGTATAATAAATACCACATGTCAGACATATAGACAATACACATAGGATAGTTTACTTTGAGTTAACTGCTTTGATTTTTTATATATATATTTACGTTTTTTTAAAATTTAAATCAATTTAAAATAATGTATAAAAGTTTAATTTAAATAAATTATTATCGTAATTATTAATGTACACATTATTTTTTTAAATCAGATAGTTATATTTATTATAATTAATATTTTAAGATAAAACATGTATTATCTTAAATATTATATGTTTTATACACTTATATACCAGTGCACGGGTTGTGATTTAGATTTAGATATTATAATATTGAAACGTGGTTAAATCAAATTCATATTAATGTATAAAACTTATTCTAGGACATAATCTTAAGGCTAAAATATTAAAAAAAACCCTGAACTTTGTTACTTTATTTAAATAGGTCCTTATACTTTTATTACATCTAGATAAGCCCTTATACTTTGATTTGTACTCAAATAAGCCATTATTTCAAATAAAAGATTAAATATGAATAAAAATTATTTCAAACTAATTTAACGAATCAAAATTCAATTAATTTGATTCAACTAAGTCACTTTTGGATTTAAATTAATTTTTATACATTGATTTATTCGATTAATTCGATGTCTAAAATTACGAATTAAACTAACTGAATTAATTAACATTTTTTAAGTATATAATATATAGTATAATATACATAATTAAATAGTATATAATATATATAGTATAATATACATAATTAAATAGTATATAATATATTCTATCTAATTAGCCTTTTTTTATGTAGAAAGTTAGGTTTTAAATGTAATCAAAAAAATTGATTAATCACTTTTATAAAATATTGATTTATATTAATGGCTTATTTGGGTATAAATTAAGAATGAAGGGCTTATCTGAGTACAAATTAAAGTCTATGAGCTTATTTGAACTCAAATAAAAGGTGAAGGGCTTATCTAGATGCAATAAAAGTATAAGGGCCTATTTAAATAAAGTAACAAAGTTTAGGGGCTTTTTTAATATTTTAGCCTAATCTAATAATTTATATTGTAATTTAATGAAAACCTAAATCAATTAATAATATTTTTATAATTAATATTTAAGATAAAACATGTATTATCTTAAATATTATATGTTTTATACATTTATATAACAGTGCACGGGTTGTGATTTAGATTTAGATACATTAATAATTATATATTGGATATACATTAATAATTTATGGATTTATATATGATTCATTGATAGTGTATAGTCTCTATACACTGTCAATACATAAAATGTTAATATATCATCAATAAACCTTTATGAGCAAATTGAAAAAAAAATTATTTATATTTATTTTTAAGGGCTTGACATATTTTTAGTTTACTTATTAATGAGGAGTCAACATATAATGCATTGATAGTGTATAGAGATTATAAACTGTTAATACATTATATATAAACCCATAATTTATTTATTTTTGGTGTAGACCACAAATATCCTCATCCGTTTTAACAGTCTGAGACTAATTCTGTTCGAAGTTTAGTCACAGTTTAGGCTCTTCACCCTTTTTCAAAGATGTGTTTGGTGGAGATCGAACCTGAGAGCTCGTCCCGCAAACTCAACCTGCGTTGCCAACTGAACCACAACTCATAGGTTTAAACCCATAATTTATTTACATTTAATATAAAGACAACTAATGCATATTTAATATCTTGTATATTACGATATAGTAATATAAAAAAAATTATATATTGGTTATAATTATGCAAAATTTTATATAAGTTAAATCAAATTCATATTAAATTTAATATATATGCAAATAAGAACATGATTTACTTGTGCTTAACAAAATAAATAATTCTATTCAATATGGTTTATTGCTATATTAAAATTAGCATATTGGAGGTGGCTTGAAATCTGCACGAGCAAAACTTTGTAGCACTGAGTGGCTTACCTACCGTCAATCTATTATTTTTCCCCGAACAGTTCTCTAGTTCAAATTCACTGAGGCTCTGAGTGGTTTCTTCAATGAAGGTACAAGAAGCCATATAATCCATTATTTACTTCATTTTTTGTCCCAATTAGGATAGGCATCCTAGCTTTGAGCCCTTCTTTGGTCCAACCCAAGAGCCAACCCTGCTTGTAGTTACCACTGAAAAAGGTTTCCAGTTTATTGTGCTATTGCAGAGTCCAAGGCCCCTTTAGCCATACAATGGAGTCGTGATGAGATGCAAGCCGGTGCTTTAGCCTTCTAGTTTTTACGGCTAAATGCCATTAATATTAGGTTGTAGACGGTAAAGGCATATCTTTGGGGCCCCTATAAGCTGCCTGATTTCCCTTTTACTACCTGTGTCAAACATTGATCACATGTTGTATCAATAAAAAAAGTTGACCTGTTGGCTCACTCTTTTGACTGCTCGATAATTGATCTTACAATAATTATTTAATGCATCATCAGTGAAAATTTGTTATTTCATAATAAGTGTTAGGATCAAGACACATGTTTTATAAAAATATTTAAAAAATAAAAAATTAAAGTAAAACATGTGTCATGATTCTAACTCTGCTTATATAATAAAAAAACTTTACTGGTAGTGTATAAAATAATTTTATTTAATGTTTCGGATTTACCAATTAGAAAGTGAAAAATACTAGCAAATACACCAGTAATCAATTAGCACTTAGCAACCTTGGCCATGGGCCTGTGCCTCTGGATGCATATTGTAGGCTTAATACCCAAATATGTCCTCCATGTTTGCCACAAAATAAAATTAAGTCGTCAACGTTTAATTGGGTAGAAATTAATCCTAAACGTTTCAAAATAATAGAATTAAAGATATTTCCGTTAAATTCTTTAATTTTCGTTACCATTGCACAGTAATAAAACTTAACGTTGTTAGAGGATATTAATGGAAATGTCCTTAATTCTGTTATTTTGAAACGTTTAAGACTTATTTTCATGCAATTAAATGCTGAGGACTTAATTTCATTTTGTGGCAAACGTGGAGGACATATTTGGGTATTAAACTCTTACTGTATTGGGCTAATTTTAAAAGGAAAATACCTTCCAGACTTCTGCATTTAAGAATAATTAAGAATTTCTCTCGCAATGCATTAAGAAAATGAGTAAATGTTGGAAATTATATACTACTTGTAGATATCTAATTTTGTCCAAAACTATAAGTGTATTTGAATCGAATCTCATTTTAATCTCAAAGATTTGAGATTGAAACTTATTTATTAATCAATTCGATTTAATCATACGTTTTTTAATCAATTTGTCAAAAGTAAACTTTGAGTAAACTAGTGTTCAAGATTAATTTAAAGTTCGAACGGGTTCAAGTAATGTGGAAATCAAATTCTGCCTTTCCAAATCGATTCCAAATTTGTACTAAACAATTAAGCATTTTCTTTGACTTGTTAAAATTAACTTGTCATTTGGGTTAAAGCCAATAGTCTAATTAGCACAAAGGTTGGGCTGAAAGAAACCAAAGATTTAAGCCCAATTTTTAATTTTAATCTTTAAATTAAGTTTTTATTTTATTTTATTTAGAATTATAAAGGAACAAAAATAATTCAATTAATATACCAAATTTTTAATTATTTTGTTCAAAAAAAAAAAGAAAAAATTTAAACGAAAAAGGTAGTGCTGGGAGCCGGTGCCGACCGTCGGCCAAAATCAGACCGACCCCGTTGACAAACACAGAGGAACTTAGGAAAAATCTGCAAGATATAATCCCTGGATCTCAGGGATTTGATCCGTTTTTCTTGACTAAAAATGCCAATTAAATGGCTTGAACAACACAGAAATGAAAAACACACACCCTCTCCACAGATCCCTCACAAATTTGTCAATGCCCAATATCAACATAGATAGAAAAAAAGGAACCCGAACTCAACAACACTAGTAGTTGCTCAACCTCAAAAATTAACCCTTTACCCAAAATCAATATCCATTCAACACCACAAAAAATCCAAAACACTATACAGTGGCGGAGCAGCACCAACGAAGAAGCCCGAGCAGCGAAACGGCTCCAACGCGGGGACTGGCGGACTGGAAGCTTGTGACCTGGTGCTGTGGGACGAGGCTACCGGACGGCTCGAGACAGCGGAAGATCGTCTCGGTCAGCACTGCAGCGGGAACCAAGAGAGTAGCTTAGCAATCGGTTATGAAAAGAAAGAAGGAGAAAGAGTGTTTTTGTTGGTGCTGCTGCAGGCATGTTCATTCATTATTTTACTTGCCTTGGGACTATTTTGAATATTTTGCATTGAAATGTCAGATAATTACATCCTTGCTTTGACTACTCAACGTTCTTGAGTGTTTGCTTTTACACTTAATCTGTTTTTTGTTTGGTTGAAATATTGATTGGCTGTTAGCACCAAAAAAACAAAATATTGATTGGCTGCTTTGAGTATGTTTGACGTAGCCCATGTCTTTATTTATTGATTTGTCATTTTCAATTTTTGAGAATATATTTCATTAGCTGTTATATTAAAAATAGAAAGCAAGATCATGTAAATACATTTCATGATTATTTAAATATAAAACGTATTTACAAAATTAAACTCATAAAATAAATTTGTGAATTTTAATTGTCTTAAGGAAAAATAATAAAGTTTGAACTTAAATAAACCTTGTGGAGTTAAAAGGGAAATGACTAGTGGTGAATATTTTGAATTTTCTACATAGAGAAATTTTTTAAATCTTACCAAAAGTGTTGGAAAAGTTTTGAAATATTCAATATTTTCTTGACTTAAAAGCAAGGTTTATAGGAATGAAAATATATGACATAATGACAAAATTTTTAATAAGGATAGTAATATATTTTAATGAAGTCCCTAAGTGAGGGATTTACTATAAAACCTTACCAAAAGTGTTGGAAATGTTAAATGAAATTTTTATAATATATATGACACCTTAAAATTAGTAATTTCAAATAAAAGATTTTACAATAGTCAGATTAAAAAGAAATCATTGACTTTTCCTAGGAGCTCTTTAAGTGAGGGACTTTATGAATTTCCTAAGGTGTTGGGAAGTGTAAATAAAAATTTATAAGAAGGTTTTATTTTTTTGATCGAAATCACCCGGTATCTCCACATCATTTTTGATATAAGATTAATCTGGATTCGAGTCGAGCAGGACCCAAAGGGCTGCAAAGCTCTCCCTCAAGAGTTTTAATACAATTGCATACTCAGGGCTTGAACTCGAGATCTCTGGTTAAGATAGAACAGCCTCCTGTCAGCTGATCTACGTGCTCTTGGGTTAAATTTATAAGAAGGTTTATAGAGCATAAAAGATTTCAATTAAGTAATAAAATTCACAATTAAAACATAATCCTTTTTTAAGTAATTAATATAAAAAGAAATTGAATATAACTATTTTCTTAAAAGCTTCCTAAGTGAGGGACCTTGTTTAAATGCTACCAAAGGTGTTAGAAATATTTCAAAATATTAAAAAGGAATATTAAAGTAAAATATTTAAAGTTAAAAATTAAGATAAAATAAAAATTTTTATATAAAAAATGTTCAAATTAAGTCTGACGATAGAGCCTGTTTAAGAGAATGAGTGATTTTCTTAAATACTCTTGAGATGAGAAAGCTTTTATGTTATATCAAAAGTGTAAGAAAAAACTTAAGAAAATTCTCAATACTTAATAGATGAAAAAATAAAATAATAAAGATTAAAAGACCATCTTAGTTAAGATCTTTTGAGATTACATACGATTACTTGGTACTGTCTATTGGACGAGTGTTGCAGGGATGCTAATACATTCTCCATACGTAACCGTACTCCTGAACCTAACTTTGGAACATAAATTAAGCTTTATCCTTAGGTTGTGTTTGATATAAGGGGAATGACTATTTTGCTCTGCAATTTAAATGGGCTTAGTCACTTTGCAGTGTTTGATATGGACATTATAGTTGCAAAGTGAGATCCTCATTACAATCACTTTGAAAAGTGATTGCAACCTAAATTAGATACAAAGTACTTTGCAAACAACTATGTGAAGTCCCAGCCCAAAAATACCCTTTTAATTAAAAAAACGCAACCCTTCTCCAAGTGATTTTATCATTAAATTAAAAATACCGTTTGCATCAACGACTTTTAGGTTATTTAAAATTACATTTTTTTACTACACGATTAATAATTTTTTTTATTTAAAACTTTAAGAAATTTTATTTTGTAAATGAAAAAAATGTTGACAGATGATTATAACTTTATATTTGCAAAGATTTAGATTTTATAGTAATAATTTGTTTCTAATTATTTTTGAATGAAGAAAAAGGAAGGATCGCGGTTAGAAAATTAAGTTAAGTATGTTATATTAAATTGTGCATGGAGATAGGTTTTTTTCTAATGAACCAATGTGCCCTTTTAGACAGTGTTATCGGGAAGGTGCAACTGGGGATAAAAACATGTAACTTTTATTACTAAAATATTTTTTATATTTTTGTTTTTATGAAAAAAATTTATAAAATAATACATATATTTTAAAATATATTACAAATGATGACCAAATCTTTTAAAATATTTTAATATAATAATTAAAATTGAAATTAATAATATATATAAATTTGTTATTACAAATAATGAGCAATGCTGATAATATAACTTTATATTATTTACTTTTTTATATGGTAATGACATTTTTAATTAATTCAATGTACCAATTTTGTGTTTATATTTAAGGGTATTTTTGGAATTTGGCACTACATTACTAGCAAAGTGAGTGCATACCAAACACTATAATGTTACTTTCCCTGCAATTTAGACTTAACTTTACACTGCATATCAAACACTATAACTTTACTTTTTCAGCAATCACTTTTCCAGTAATTACTTTGTGCTGCAATATACCAAATGTAACTGTATAGTCAAATAGATGACCAATCACACTTAGGTCCCTAGACTTAGACGTTACGACACTACCAACTTTATAACTGATCTCCTAAAGGCATAAGTCATATTTGATGCATGGAACGAAGCATGGGATAAGATAATTACCATCTTATTTTTTATTTGATTCACACATAAAAGGAAAGATGGATTGTAAAAAGTTAGTCATCCTCTTAGTATAGAATGATTCAATTCTCTCCAAAAGGTAATGAATATTTTTAATCTCATGCAATTAGGTAATAAGTACTTATATTCTAGAGTTTATATTTAAAAATTAACTTCAATTTTTAATAAGATGACAATAATCAATGATTAATTGGTTAATCCAAATTATTTTTTTCTTCTTTTATTTTTCCCCATTTTTGAATTCTTTCTTTCTTTGCCTCTTTTTTCTTTATTTCTTTCTTTCTCTTTCTCTTTCTCTTTTTTATTTTTTTTATTTTTTAAAAAATATAGTTTAGATAAAAAAATAATTTTAAAAACAATTAATGTTTTTCAAGATTATTTTTTTTGAAAATAATTGATGTTTAAAACCATTTTTTAAATTAACTCTTAAATATAAAAAATTATTATGAATTATTTTTTTAATTTATAAAATTGGAACTTTTAAATTTAGCAAGTATTTTTATTTTTTCTCTTTTTAATTTTTTTTTCCATTTTAGATTTTTTATTTTTTTCTTTTTCTTTTCTCTTGTTGGGAAACAAGGCTCCCACATTGTTGGCAAAAAAAAAGAAAAAGTAAAATAAAAAAGATAATATTATTTAATTTATTGAAAAATCAATGTATTTTTTAAACCATCATCTTATTTGAAAAATTGATATTTTAAAAATATTTATTTAACTTAAAGTCATGCAAATTCTTTTAAATTTAATTCATAAAAAGAAATAAAAATGAAAAAAAAGAAAAAGAAAAAATAGTAAAAAAATACAGAGAAATATTTATAATAAAAATAATTTTGGCAAAATAAATTTCTTGAAACATATAATTTTTTAAAACAAATATTTTTTTGAAAAATTAACTTTTTTTTAGAAAAAAAAATTAACTATAGGAATTATAATAATATATTTTTTTTAGTTAAAAATCTTTGAATTATATTTATTAGAAAAATTATAAATTTCATTTATATTTACTTTAAATAAGAGTATTTTTTATCAATAAAAAAATCATCTTATTCTACTCTTGATCTTCGTACACACTAAATATAAGTTACAGTGATACCATCTAATCTAATTCTATCTACAATTTTATATTATCCTATCCTATATATCCTTATTCTATGCACCAAACATGGCCATAAAGTACAATATCTCTATTTTGTTGGAACCAACAAAATTAATAATCATGGAATATTGATTCATTAGCTGAATTACTAGCTATACCCATTCCAAGCCAAGAACATTTCGGTCCAATAATTAAAAAAAAAAACGATAACATACTATAAAGCTTGAGTTTTTTTTTTTTTTGATAAGCAATGTTTATTGATAAAGTGGGATAACTTCAAGAGTAAAATAACTTCGTAAAGTCATTTACAGCAAAATCAGGCTATAGTGAACATAAAGCTATAGTCATTTAAAGCATGAGTTTAACCCTAAATAATCTTAAACTCACTCTTAATTATAAAAAAAAGCTATATGCTTATACTGAACCTAACCCCAAGTTATGTTCATGAAAATGATCAAGGTTTGATTAAATCTTCCATAGAAAGAGGTGAAAGTCAGCCTTTTATTTTATTTAAAAAGAATATGTCTATGTATGTATATGTACATGTGTTTGTATATATATCTAGTTTTTTTGGTGTAAATCCCCCGGTATCCGAAGGCTATTTTGGATCTCAATTAATCTGGAATCGAGCCGGGTTGGACCCCATTCAGAGGAAAGCTTTTCTAATACTGTTTTTTTATTCACAAAGCTCAACTTGAAACCTTGCTTAAGGGGCACCAAGCTCCTTCTACTTGGTCCAACAAACATTAGTGTATATACATCTAGTTTTAATTCAGAACAAAACAATCATGCATGTATGGTACTGGATATACATGAAGCTGCATTATATATATTTGAATTATGTAAATTCTTTATTGCTCTTAACTTTTTATTGTGAAATTCATGATGAGTAAGTTCAGTCTATGTCTACTTAGCTTTGTATTTAATCCTTAATTCATGCTCTTCCCCTTAGTTCCAAAAGTGCATTTACGAAAATTGAAATATCTTTGGAATGGAAACCAACTTCCAAAGTAATCAATCTTAAGAGAAACATTTGATTAATAATTAATTAGGACCAACATGTTAATATTCTGTATCGTCAACAATTCAAAAAAACTTTTTTATAAACCATATAAAAGTGTATGAATATAAAATTTCCCTATGGTTTTAATGTCTCTACCTAGAAATGAAAGAGAAAGAGAAAGCTATATATATTTCAAGAAAATAAGTACTTTTGCATAGTGAGAAGCATACCTAGCCAAATCCAGTCCCACTATAATTATGCATAAGATGTGAATCTACCAAGTCCCAACTGCTTGAAGGAAGATTAGGGTTTGTAATATATTGCCCGTTGGATAATGCTGGTAAGGATGATGACGATGATGACGATGATGATGGCATTGATGTTTTGATGATGGTTTCAATGTGCCCCATCTGGCTTGTTGCCACGTGCATATCATGTGCATAGGTTGAATCAGTCGATGGAAAACATGATGAAAGCGTGGAGTTGACTATTAAGTCAATGTTTTCTAAAGAAACAGATGAGTGGGGCATGGTGCAGATCTTTCCTTCAAGGATTTCACAAACTTTGGGCACTGTTGGGGCAGCCATTAACGGATGGTCGTAGGGGTTTACCGTAGTGGTTGGGTTGATAAATTTGTCGCTGACAAAATTCTGAACTACTTCATTGCTTAAAATTTGGACGTCTTCTTGATTTTGATGATCAAAATCATGTTGAGGTGTAACAAATGGCAATGGCCACAAGGGGTTGAAGGAAGATGTATTTGAAGGGGGTGGGAGCATTGAGGTTAATGGCAAATGATGGTGAACCAAATCAATGTTGTAATTGTCAAGAGGTGGCTTAAAATCTGCATGAGGAAAACTTTGTAGCACCGGTGCTGTGGCGGAAAGATAGAGCTGCTCTTGTTGAGCACCAAGGATCAAATTAGGGTTTGCATTTAGAGAAATAAATCCTTCCTCTGAAGGTGTGTAATTGTGA
Organism: Heritiera littoralis; assembly: GCA_031772115.1. Lineage (NCBI taxonomy): Eukaryota > Viridiplantae > Streptophyta > Magnoliopsida > Malvales > Malvaceae > Heritiera > Heritiera littoralis. Next base: position 181,463 of record JAPDPK010000041.1, read on the forward strand.
ACATCACCGAAAGAGGCTAAAGCTGGAACATCATGGGAGATAAGCTTCTTCTTGATACTTGAATTCCAGAAGTTCTTCACCTCATTATCTGTTCTCCCTGGTAGATGTTTTGCTATCTGTGCCCATCTGATTAATGTACAAATGATCATAAAAGAAAACAAGAAGACATGGTAGCCAATTTCCAGAACACTAGAAAACAATAGTGATGAAAAGTATTTAAAATTATAGGATAAATATTAGTTGAAATACCTGTTGCCCAGAACATTATGGAGTTCAATGATTAGAGCTGCTTCTTGTGGAGAGAAACTCCCACGTTTTAAATCAGGTCTGAGGTAATTTATCCATCTTAATCTGCAGCTCTTTCCACATCTTTGCAGGCCTGAATCATGAAACAACCCAGAAAGGAGCAACAACAAGCAAAACCAAAATAAAAAAAAAGGAATCAAATGTATAGTTGGTATTTGCAGTTAATTATTCTGCAAAAGAGAAGGGTTAGAAAAAAAAGAAAGGAAAAGAAAGATGGTTATGAATCAAGAAATTAACCATCCAGAGAGGAAAAATTGACCTGCGAGTTTAGGGACTGAGCTCCAGCAACCATGGCCATAGGTTGTAATGTAGTTAATGAGTTTCTCATCTTCCTCTGGTGACCATAGCCCTCTCTTCACCTTCTGCTTGTTGCAACAAGAATGGTGCGCCATCTTTCTCTCTCTCTCTCTCAGAGTATTGCAGCCAATGGCAGGCTAGAATCAGTGCACAGAATTGTTTATTTCTTTTAAAAGTGAAAAAGGAAAATATCAGAAAGGAGAGAGACAAAGAGAGAGGGTGGTTTTAATTTCTATGACGATGAAGATCAGACCTAAGCCCTTGAAGGATGGTTAACAAGAAAATGTGAAAAACTTTGAACCGAGGGTGAATATGATTCACTGATGAGAGTATAATGAAGCTGTGACTTTAATGTAGTGCGCTACCACGGTGGCCCAGTTAGGGTTTGAGGGCAAATGGCTAAAATCTGCAGTGTAAACCGGTGAGAACTGTATGGCTTATAATGGGATCCCCACTTTTCTCTCTGTTCATTCTCAGAGTTGGGGTGCCTTGTACACGTGGCACTCATGCAGGCTGGTGGGACCCAATGTTTTTGACATGTTCCACTTTGAACTTGTCGACCTCATATAGGCTCAAACCTGTGGAACACTGGCTGAAAATTTTCTGGTTTCCATAAAGAATTAAACTCACAGGGAGTTTTCCTGAGGATATTTTATAATAATTACAACAACTGTAATAATGATAATGAGCTTAGCTGATCTGACGGTTGTGATTGCATGAAAGTTTTGATGTGATCTTGTGTGGGTCATGCTTGGATCATTGAAACAGTAAACAAACCCACCATTTGCAGATACTTTAAACCTTGCATAATTATGTTACCTTTCTTTCACAAAATTGACAACAAGGGTTCCAGGAAGTGTTCCAATCACACCATGGATGCTTCTTATTTATTATATTCAATATATATATATATATATATATATATATATATATATATTTGTCTCACCCTCTCCCATGATGTGACACTTGTTCATTTATTTTTTTTTTCCCTCAACAATTTTTTTTTTACTTAGGTCCTTTTATTTTGTTTTCTCAATAATTTTTTTAGTTAAATCCTTAGCATGTTTTTTATATGGCTTTTTAACTCTTTTTAATCCAGTCCTTTATTATTGTTTTATGATATTACTTTATAGTTTTATCTATTTGCTTCTTCTACTTGCATATATTTTGCTTTCGAATGAAAATTATTATATGAAAGGATTTTTACTTCTAACTTTTTCAAAAAAAAAACTTTTACTTTGCATATTGTACTTTGTAGTAAATATAAATAATTCAATTAGCTATTCTTAAAATAAAAATGCTTACAGATGGGTTTAAAATTTTACACTTGATTAATAATAAGAACAAAGCATTCTTAGCTAATTTTTCTATGAACAAAGCATTCTTAGCTAATTTTTCTATGAACAAAGCATTTTTAGCTAATTTTTTTACTTATTTGTTAAATTGTCTGAACTACTATGCCATATATATATATTGGTGCTTTTACTTTTTATTGTTATAGCATAATTATCTTAATTTGTTTGTTTTTAGAACAGATTATCTGTTTGTCATATTATTTAACTTAATTATTGTGCATTTTTTTAATTCAAGCTAATCCAATTTTCTCAAAAAATTATTTTTTGACATTTTGTTTGATATATAAACTCTATCCTTAGTAAACATGTTTTTCTTTTGTACTAAACAATATGAAGGAAATAAATATTTTTATGACCAATAACTTTTATCTAATAATCAATTTTATTAACTTTAAAAATTGCAAAATAAAAATAGAGCTGCAGCATCACGCGAGTTTATTTCTATATATATATATATATATATATATATGATCATCTGCATTTTTTTTTGCGTCATGCATGCTTTAATTAATATGTCACAACCAGACAATTAGTACAACCAATTACACTTAAATCATTGACTGTTAAACTGAAAAATTCAATATTGAAAATCAGCTGTCTGTTGGAGACAAGGCTGGCATGATATTTTTTTACCACATGTATCTTTTGCTATTAGTCTGAGATTTATTCTATTTTGAACTGATACTGATAAACAATAAAATTTTTCTAATAATTACGGCTCCAATGACATTTTTTTTAATCTTTTCTTACTCTATTATTTCTCTATTTTCTTTTGACTACAAATTAATAAGCTGGTTACAAAGGCTAAATGGACATTGGCAAGAGCAAAATCGAACCTTTTGCAAGTAGAATTCAAGTTCTTACAACAATTCATAACAATCTAAATGTTACTTGACTTTAGGCTAGCTGTAGTTATTAAATTAGCTAGACGTATAATTTTAGGGTATGTTTTGTACCAACTTGAATCTTTCTCTAGTTTGTCAACCTTAATTCGTAAATATCAATTATATTTAGGATTAATATTCAATTCACTATTAGTAGAGTTAGTGTATTAGATAATTACTCTTTATATTTATATCAAAAAGTTTCAAACATATATACATATAGACTTGATTCTTTGTTCATTACCTCATAAGTTTTTGTCTTAAGTCAAATATCTTAACTTTTTTTTTTTCGTGTCATTTTCAAATAACGAAAGTAAAAAGCCTTAGATGAAATTAGAATTTTTTCTGAAAATCTGAACGTTATAATTAATAAAATATTATTAATATTAAATATGGGACGGTGTCAAGAAAGTATGTAGATGGTATTTTGTAAATTAATTAGATGAAATCAATACATTAATTACTTGCTATACTATCATTAATTAATCATTATTATCATTTCCTCCAAAGGAAAGTCTAAAGTCTCAACTCCATTCAAGTAATATTTCTCCCTTCCCTGCCTCTTCTTCCAATGGAAGTATTATTTATATACATATATAGGAAAGTAGTAGATATGCAATTAATATGACCACCTTTTCCTATCCTTTCTCATGGGAAAATGATGAATTATATGGCAAATTCTACAGTAAGGTCACAAAAATTGACCTTATTTTAAGGTCATTGAATTAGAACTATTGGATTAGTCAAATCTAATATAAACCGTTGATGAAATTTTAAAAATTAAAAAACTCTTTAACCTGGTAACCTGCTAAACCAATTATTAAAATTAACATTATTTACTAAATATTATTAAAATTATACTATTATATTACTAATATACCCTTGTTATAATTGTAGTACTATTCTTCTTCTTATATAAACCTTTTTATTATTTTTAAACCCTAATTCCTAAATCATAAACCCTAATTCCCAAATCATAAACCCCTTTATTCCAATTTTTGTCTATTTCACCTTTAATCTAGTTTGTAGCTGTCTCAATATTTTATAAATCCTAAACTTTAAGCCTAACCTCAATCAAATAGTTGTTCTTATTTATTTCCCTCTTATATTTTTAACAATTGGTAAGTTTGTGGAAGAGAATTGCATAAACGATGGAAATTGCGATGAAAAGTGCAAAGAACCAATGATTTACAAAGAAAGTCCTCCCAAGCGACCAAGGAATCATTATATTTTTTACTAGTAAGATTTTTAATTCTTGACATGTTTTCAGGCAGTTGACTGCCTGGTTTTATAAGTGTTTCGATAAAAAATTTATCGGAGTTCCTTAGAGAAAATTTATTGCAGAACGTTAGAATGCGTAAGGCAGTCGACTGCTAAATAGCCAGAAGCATTCTGTTTCCAGAATGCATATGGGAAGTCGATTGATATTTTCGGGCAATCGAATTCCCAAATTTTTTAAGCATGCTATTCTTAATTTATTTATAGAATGTCGACTTTTATTATTAAGAATTCGACTTCCTATGTATTTTGAACATAATTTTCACATCACTTGTGTAAATTGGATTGTATTTATCGTGAAAGTAAATAGATTAAACGTAAATTTGTCAATGATCATCAGAAATTAATAAAAGATTATCATAAATTGAAAAAGGGTTATCGTAAATTTGAGTAGATTATTCGTAAATTTAAAAAGGATAATCGTAAATTTGGGTAGATTTTTCGTAAATTTAATAAAGATAATCGTAAAAATTTTGACATTCAATGTAAATTTAATTATATTTATCGTAAAAATGATTGGATTTATCGTAATAATAATAATGATAAATATAACCAAAAAAATAATAAATACTTATTAATAATAATATAATAATAAAAAATATCAGAACAACATTAATAAATAAAAATATATATGTAATAACAAAATAAAAAAAAGTTTCATACTGGGAGTGGACTTCCCGAGAAAGATAGTCGACTGCCCAGATGCATTCTGGAAACAGAATGCATCTGGTAATGAAGCAGTCGACTGCTAATAATTAGCAGTCGACTGGTTCATTACCAGATGCATTCTGTTTCCAGAATGCATCTGGGCAGTCGACTACCTTTCTTGGGCAGTCGATTTCCTAATTTTTTTAAGCTCGTTGTTCTTATTCAATTTATGTTAAGTCGACTTTTATTATTGAAAATTCGACATTCCATGTATTTTAAATGTAATTCTCACATCACTAACGTAAAGTAGATTAGAATTATCGTAAAACTAAATAAATTAAATGTAAATTTAGCTAAGGATCATCATAAATTAATAGAAGATGTTCGTAGCTTTAATAATGTTCATCATAAAAATGATGAGATTTGTCGTAAATTTAAGTAGATTGTTCGTAAATTTAATAAGGATAATCGTAAAAATTATGAGATTCATCGTAAATTTCGGTAGATTATTCGTAAATTTAATAAGGCTAATCGTAAAAATGATAAGATTCATCGTAAATTTAATAAAGATAATCGTAAAAATGATGAGATCCATCGTAAATTTTGGTAGATTGTTCGTAGATTTAAAAAGGATAATCGTAAAAATGATGAGATTTATCGTAAATTTGGATATATTATTTGTAAAATAAATAAGGATAATTGTAAAAATAATGGGATTCATAGTTAATTTAAGTAGATTGTTCATAATTTTAAAAAGAATAATCACAAAAATTATAAGATTCATCATAATATTAATAATTTCAACAAAAAAAATATTTATTAATAATAATATAACAATAAAAAAATCATAACAATATTAATAAATAAAAAATATATATAATAACAATTTTTTTTTAAAAAAAATTCATGGGGAGTCGACTTCCCGAGAAAGGAAGTCGACTCCCCATGTGCATTCTGTTTCCAGAATGCTTCTGGCGATGAAGCAGTCGACTGCTAATTAGAAGCAGTCGACTGCTGCATCGCCAGAAGCATTCTAGAAACAGAATTCAGATGGGGAGTCGACTTCCTTTCTCGAGAAGTCGACTCCCCATGAAAATTTGGACTTCATACAGGATTTTTTAGGCAAAAAATCCCTAAACACGAGTAGTCGACTTTCCAAACTTTTCTGGGCAATTACCTTGTATTTTTTTAATATTAATGGGTAATATCGTAATTTAATTTTGATTAATGGTTAAAGATGTAAATATAAATATTTTCTTACCTTTTAAAGGATAAAAATGTAATTTAAATCTTTTTAATTAAATTTTGGTTTACCTGTTAACCTATTAAGCCATTATTAACATATTTAAATAATTTTTAAATTTTATTCAATATCTCATGAGATATTGAATATCTCATGAGATATCATGACCTTACAATAAGGTCGATATTTTGCGACCTTACTGTAGAATTTTCCTGAATTATATACCTAGCTAGGTTAGTTGGCAAATTCATCATTATTTCCCACTAAAATGTAAGACCCTCCGTCTTCAAATTCACTCACGTTTCTTCAACTAGTATAAAATCTAGACTAATTTTAGTAAAACTAGAACTATGGGCTATGCTATAATATTTTCCTAGGAAAATTCTACAGTAAGGTCACAAAATATCGATCTTATTGTAAGGTCATGATATCTCATGAGATATTCAATATCTCATGAGATATTGAATAAAATTTAAAAATTATTTAAATATGTTAATAATGGCTTAACAGGTTAACAGGTAAACCAAAATTTAATTAAAAAGATTTAAATTACATTTTTATCCTTTAAAAGGTAAGAAAATATTTATATTTACATCTTTAACCATTAATCAAAATTAAATTACGATATTACCCATTAATATTAAAAAAATACAAGGTAATTGCCCAGAAAAGTTTGGAAAGTCGACTACTCGTGTTTAGGGATTTTCTGCCTAAAAAATCCTGTATGAAGTCCAAATTTTCATGGGGAGTCGACTTCTCGAGAAAGGAAGTCGACTTCTCGAGAAAGGAAGTCGACTCTCGATCTGAATTCTGTTTCCAGAATGCTTCTGGCGATGCAGCAGTCGACTGCTTCATCGCCAGAAGCATTCTGGAGACAGAATGCACATGGGGAGTCGACTTCCTTTCTCGGGAAGTCGACTCCCCATGAAATTTTTTTTTAAAAATTATTATTATATATATTTTTTATTTATTAATATTGTTATGATTTTTTTATTGTTATATTATCATTAATAAATATTTATTTTTTTGGTTGAAATTATTAATATTATGATGAATCTTATAATTTTTGTGATTATTCTTTTTAAAATTACGAACAATCTACTTAAATTAACTATGAATCTCATTATTTTTACAATTATCCTTATTTAATTTACAAACAATATATCCAAATTTATGATAAATTTCATCATTTTTACGATTATCCTTTTTAAATTTACGAACAATCTACCGAAATTTACGATGAATCTCATCATTTTTACGATTATCCTTATTAAATTTACGATGAATCTTATCATTTTTACGATTAGCCTTATTAAATTTACGAACAATCTACCGAAATTTACGATGAATCTCATAATTTTTACGATTATCCTTATTAAATTTACGAACAATCTACTTAAATTTACGACAAATCTCATCATTTTTATGATGAACATTATTAAAGCTACGAACATCTTCTATTAATTTATGATGATCCTTAGCTAAATTTACATTTAATTTATTTAGTTTTACGATAATTCTAATCTAATTTACGTTAGTGATGTGAGAACTACATTTAAAATACATGGAATGTCGAATTTTCAATAATAAAAGTCGACTTAACATAAATTGAATAAGAACAACGGGCTTAAAAAAATTAGGAAATCGACTGCCCAAGAAAGGTAGTCGACTGCCCAGATGCATTCTGGAAACAGAATGCATCTGGGCAGTCGACTATCTTTCTCGGGAAGTCGACTCCCAGTATGAAACTTTTTTTTTATTTTGTTATTATATATATATTTTTATTTATTAATGTTGTTCTGATATTTTTTTTATTATATTATTATTAATAAGTATTTATTATTTTTTTGGTTGTATTTATCATTATTATTATTACGATAAATCCAATCATTTTTACGATAAATATAATTAAATTTACAATGAATGTCAAAATTTTTACGATTATCCTTATTAAATTTACGAAAAATCTACCCAAATTTACGATTATCCTTTTTAAATTTACGAATAATCTACTCAAATTTACGATGACCCTTTTTCAATTTACGATGATCTTTTATTAATTTCTGATGATCATTGACAAATTTACGTTTAATCTATTTACTTTCACGATAAATACAATCCAATTTACACAAGTGATGTGAAAATTATGTTCAAAATACATAGGAAGTCGAATTCTTAATAATAAAAGTCGACATTCTATAAATAAATTAAGAATAGCATGCTTAAAAAATTTGGGAATTCGACTGCCCGAAAATATCAATCGACTTCCCATATGCATTCTGGAAACAGAATGCTTCTGGCTATTTAGCAGTCGACTGCCTTACGCATTCTAACGTTCTGCAGTAAATTTTCTCTTAGGAAGTCAACTGCTTCAATTGAGCAGTCGACTTCCCCGATAAATTTTTTTATCGAAACACTTATAAAACTAGGCAGTCAACTGCCTGAAAACATGTCAAGAATTAAAAATCTTACTAGTAAAAAATATAATGATTCCTTGGTCGCTTGGGAGGACTTTCTTTGTAAATCATTGGTTCTTTGCACTTTTCATCGCAATTTCCATCGTTTATGCAATTCTCTTCCACAAACTTACCCATTGTTAAAAATATAAGAGGGGAATAAATAAGAACAACTATTTGATTGAGGTTAGGCTTAAAGTTTAGGATTTATAAAATACTGAGACAGCTACAAACTGGATTAAAGGTGAAATAGACAAAAATTGAAATAAAGGGGGTTATGATTTGGGAATTAGGGTTTATGATTTGGGAATTAGGGTTTAAAAATAATAAAAAGGTTTATATAAGAAGAAGAATAGTACTACAATTATAACAAGGGTATATTAGTAATATAATAGTATAATTTTAATAATATTTAATAAATAATGTTAATTTTAATAATTGGTTTAGCAGGTTACCAGGTTAAAGAGTTTTTTAATTTTTAAAATTTCATCAACGGTTTATATTAGATTTGACTAATCCAATGGTTCTAATTCAATAACCTTAAAATAAGGTCAATTTTTATGACCTTATTGTAGAATTTGCCTATTTTCCTATGTTAAGTGTTATAGGAAAATACAGTCAGCCTAAATCTGGATAAAAAAAGGAGGGTTGACAGTAAGTTTGGACAATTAATCACTCAAAACTTATTCAGTTTTATGATATTAACCTATCTTAGTTTTGAGGTAAGATTATGATAATAATGATGAAGTATCTGAAATTATGACACTTTTTTTTTTGCATATATATCTTCGATGTCGTCATTCCAGATCAGATAGCTCGTAATTTTAGTGACGTATTTACTTTGAAACAGTTTAAAGTTTGAAAATTGTGTTGTCTTTCTCATTTTGATATTTGGCGTCCAAACTTAGCTAAATGAGAACTTGGGCTGAATTTTCTGTCCTTTTGACCGATTACATCTATTTCCCTTGAATATATATATACTCTTACAGCCACTAGATAATGACAGGGGTATAATTATACTAAATCTTCTGGCATCTTCGAATAATTAACTTATTAATCAAACTTTCTTACGAATTTAGCTACAAATTAAAATTAAGGATACTGCAACGATAATCTTAATTAAAAGACTTGATCACATATCATTAGATTTATCACGATTTTTAAAAAAAATAATAAGCTGAAGTGTCAACGTTGGAAAGTTGGTTAATTATAATGAACTATGGTGAAAGTTACGGCGTAGCTAACATTATTTAATAAAAAATAAGTCTAAGCATGTTTCACAAAGAGGAAAAGACAAAGCAATTCATCAAGAACTAGGGATTTATACAAAAGGGTGAGTCTCTCTAGTTATGCTTCAGCTAGCATTTCGGTTGGCCTAATGCGTTTGTTTCGATAAATGAATGAATTAACAACGATTTAATTTGAAAAAATAGCTACGCTTTTGATTCTGTTAATGTAATATTTTATAATTATGTACTCAAATGTAATTTAAATTTAAAAGATTTTCAGCATCAGCTATAATTACATAATTCTAAAAATTGCAGTAGCTTAACATTCTCTCCCTTTATGTCCGATTGCATAACTACATAATATCACATTAACATTTATCAAGATAAATGTTTTCTAAGTCAATTATTCAATATTAATATTTAATTTGCAGCATTTGTTTTAATATAAACGAGGTTGTGATTTCTGTCCAAAAAAGAAAAAACGAGGTTGTGATTTGAACATAAAAAGGAATTGCATATATTGAGATTTGAATATGGAATTTCAATTCTACTAAACTCGCTTCTTAAAAAAGTTATACGGATCAATTAGATTAAACTTTGAGTTCAATATGAAACATTTTCCCATTGTCATATGCAATAGAACATTAATAGGGAGCAAAAATGTAGTATAAACTTCATATAAATATAATAGGTCAGACACACAAACACAAAAAATTTCCTTTTAAAATTAATCGATAAAATCCTTAATTTTTGAGGATTATTTCAAGAGTTTGCGAAACAACATGGCTTAACCATAGGATATAATACTATCAGATTGCATTGTTAGTAATATATATATATATATATATATATATATATATATATGCATTTCTCCTAAAAATAATTAAGATCGAAAAACTTTCTCAAGTAATTAAAAACATTTGTTGTTCTTTGGTTTTGGAAGTGACAAGAACCAGTCTTAATTTACTAGAAACAAGTTCCTACACATAGTAATGACCACTGATCAGTTGATTCTCCTTGCAATATACAAGGAAACCCATATCCTAGCAAGTTCTAGCAATTAGTTATAAATAAGCATGCATATGTACAAAGTACAATATCTCCCTTGTAAATGCAATTACAAATACAAAAAAAATAGTTAAAATTAAAACCTAGAAATCCTTTCTAAAGAAAATGCTTTTCTTGTGGTTAAAGAGGTTAATTACATTCTTGTCTTTGCTTGGGAAAGAAAAAGTTAAAGAGAGGTTGGAATGCTTGTGATGGAAGAAATAGGACCAAAGAAGCTAGAGATTCTTGATTTTATTGTTGCACATGCAACAATTATTACCCTCAGCCTCCTTTGCTTTATTTGTTGAGCCATCCGAGGATACAAGCTGAACAGAAGAATTTTGTCTTTCTCAACTCACTGAGCCATCAAAAGCAAGTACACGTGAAAGAATGACTAGGTAATTCCCTGTTCTCTCTCTTGAAAGAGAACTGGTTTTGGTACGGGTCATTTTCATTCAAAAATTTCATAAAATAAAATAAAGTAATTTAGAGAGCTGCACTATCATTTTCCATACTAAAAATGCCCCAAAACCATAAACAAAGGAGTGTAGATTTTTACAGTAAGTCATGAACTTCTCACCTAAATTTAACTCTTCCTCTTTGTTATATTCTTTTTCATTAACATTTCCTTTTTCGCTCATAAAACTAATTGATCTTCAAATGACCTAACATTACTATATTTAAGAAACATAAATAGATATAAGAGTATTATAAATATAAGAGAAAAAAGGTTTTCTTCGATGAAGACTTCTGATCTGAGAAAAAAAAATGCAAAATTTAATAAATTTCGAAGTTACAAAAATTTCGCACCTTAAAGACGGTGACGTTCTTATTCAAGGGCTCACGGTCAAAAGCAACTTCCTTTTACTTCATTTCTTTTAACTATGGCAAGGTGAACTAATTAAATTTGTTACATCTTGCTTAAAAAGAAAAGAACAACTTGAGTCCTATAAAAGTCAGAAGTGATGAGAGGTAGGCCACCTGAACTCCTATGGAGTTGGCAAATGTCAAAAGCTCAATCACTTTATACCAAACTAAAGATTAAAAATCAATGCATGAAAAGCATGAGGGCAATCATAAATTTGGCTCGCACCCCAAGTAACATATAAGAAAAGAAACAAATAATTTTTTATTTGGTTAAACTGAAGTTTTGTTGAAAGATTGAAAATATTAAACTTTCAAGTTACCTCTCATCCATGCGAAAATTAAATCACTCCCTCTACCTACCTTGACAAAGTTTTGATCCAATCAAACTTATGAGCATATGTTTAGAAAATTGAAAAATGTTGAGCAATAACTCTAGCTATCAACAAAAATAAGCAAGTGGCCAATATCTTTTTACTTTGACAAACTTAATTGCATTCAAGCCTTTAATCATCAACAGCTTAATTCCAAATCATTAAAATCGACTCTATCGTCATCTATACAGTGTACATATTTATTTCATTTAGCATTACACTTTATACAAAATCGATGTGATAAAACTAATAATTTGTTTATTGAATGGTTAATGAAGAACTTTGACATATTATAAAATTTGAATTCAAAATCAAATAATCTCATCTCTACTTCTAATTAAAAAAAAATAAATGCGGTGAAGAAGATCAAAAGAAAGTTTTTACAGACCAAAAGGGCAATGAAAACAAATTACAATGCAACCCATTATACAAGAAAAATAGGCAGCCTACTAAATCCCAACTGCCTCCACAGTACTCTTTTCCTTCTCTTCATGACAACCCTCCATGAAAGAAAATCCACTCGTTTGCTCAAAATTGAAGAAAGCTTATTTCCGTACCATTTGAGAATCTTTATCAAGTTGCATCCAAGAAGTTTTTACAGCTTTTGGTAAAGCATCCTATTTTGCCTTTGTGCACATCCCCAACATGAGAAGCTACGACTGAATTGATCAGTGTTCCCTTTGGATGACATATAGTCCACGCAATTACAAAGAAGTCAAACTTTAATGAACCGGAGCATACTGTCTAAAATTTCTCAAAAATACAATGTCACTCAATTTTGAAGATGACTGATTAATTATCTCATCGTGCAATCAATTTGAAATCCAATAATTCGATTTATTTAATTTTTACTATTTTTGTTTATATATAAAAAATTTCTCTTCTCATCTCATGCCGGTTAAGTGTTACATTTCTTTTGATCTTAAAACTCATTCTTAATTAATTTTAGATTGGATCGGAACTTAACCCATATGCTAGATAATCAACATTGATAAACTATACTTAATTACTTTAACAAATTGATACGAAAATTAAGAATTATATAAAAAAAAATCTGACTAGAGTATATACTCATTTGCTATCAGTCTAACTAGGTTAACGAATGATTTTTTTTGGAGGTTTATAAGCAAGTACAAATAAAAAAAAAGAAATCAAACCTTAACATAATTTTTTTTGTTCATAAGAGGTACAAAAAAAAAGAAAAATCGAACTTTGGACTTAAATTCTTTTTGAAGAAGGATAATAACCAAACTTTAACATAATTTCTTTTATGGTAAAAATCATTAGACGAAAACTTGGTTGTTAATGATATGAATTTTCGATACTCCCATTCTATGTTTTAAGCTTGATTTTTTATATCTTTTTATTGCTTAAAATGGAAGGAGTGGGTGATTCAAAGAATTGAGGGAAAGGATGCGCGTGGTCCTTTGAAAATGAGCGCGAATAACGGGCCATGGTTTTCACGTTTGTATTCAGTTTGTTACTATTAATTGATTTTAGTGATACTAAGACATGAATAATGATTAAGGTTTACTTACATATGCAATGACGTGTCATCAACCTTAATTAGTGCTAATCATTTGATTAGAGAAGTCGGATAGTAAATCATCATTGTCATCATGAAAGCTAGCTATATGCTTGTCCGCTGATCTTGGACTGTCATAATTAGCATTTTTGTTGCATAGTAAGAATGACTTTGCATGATAGAGAAGTGTCATAATTAGCATTTTTGCTTTAAAAAAAAAGATTTTGCATTACAGAGTGATCATAAAATTACAAATTCTCCGCCTAAAGGTTGTGGCTCAGTTGGTAATACAAGCTGAGTTTGTGAGAAGAGCTCTCGGGTTCGACTCTCACTAAACATATCTTTGGAGAGAGGTGAAGAACTTTAACTGTGACTAAATCCTAAACAGGATTAGTCTTTTACTGTTAAAACGGATGAGGATACCTGTGGTCTACACAAAAAAAATTACAAATTCTCCTGATAAAGTGAAGTTCTTTAATTCAAGGTTTATTTGCCATCACCATTGCGAATCGTCGCCAACAACTAGCTGCCGATGTCGGAAAACTATTGTTATCGATTACGAGAAAGCTAGGGTCGACAACGTAGGAGAAAGAGAAGAAGGTTTAAAATTTATGACAAATAAAGAAATTTAAAAAATATAATTTTTTTTAGAAATTTTAAATCAAATATAAAAAGTGTTAAATATTGACTCAAATTTTATTAGGATTCACTTTAAATTTTAGTGAAATTATATTGGTTAAAGAATTACTTTGTAATTAAGTTTATTTAGGATAAATATATTTAATTAGAATAAGAATAAACATTTTTTTTGTTATAAGGGATGTATTTGATAATTGAGAGGCAAGAGTGAAGTTGCTTGGATTCGAACTCAAATGTTACGATATATTATATAATTCTTTCTTAAACATTCGATCAAGAAGTTGTTAGCAATAAGAATTTTTTGTAATTAAGTAATTTGGCTCTATAAATATAAAGTAGGTCTTAGCTTTTAGAATGTGCCTTGAGATGAGAGAGATGTAATTGCTATTTTGATCTCCAAATGTAGGAGATGTTGGAAAGAGTTTTGTTACATTGGGTTACACACTTAATAACAAACTAGTTTTATTTCACACCTCAAACTAGTGTTTGGTTTTACAGTGCTTTGTATCTCTACACTTAATGGCGGATATTTTTCTTTCATTCTTGGATGTAGACATTTGGGCTAAACCATGTTAAAAATTGCCTTTTTTTAGGTGTTTTATTTAAATTTTTGTTGATCTCATTTTGAAATACATTTATAAATGCTTGAAAATCCTAACCAGTGGTATTAGAGTTATGGTTCGAGAACTATCATCATAATTACGATCATGAAGTATGAGGCTGAGAGGTGATAATTCGATTTAGTGGGATTTGTTATTACAGGTTGCTTGTGAGATCGGAGACATGTAAGAGATTTTTTTTAAAGGCCAATGTTTTGAGGAAATTTGAATCAACGTAGAGATTTGTTAGATATTAACTTAAATTCTATTGGAAGTCAATTTGGATTTCAGTAAAATTTTATTGGTTAAAGAATTACGAGTACTTAAGTTACGATTTGGATTGAGGGGAAGTGAAGTGAGAGAAAAGAAAGGAAAATAGGTGAAACATGAAAAACCTTTTCTTTACTTTTTTTATAATTAAAAAAATAAAGGGAAGAGAGAATTCATATTGACGTATTAACGTGAATTTATATATTAGTTCATATAGCCCACTTTAATATAATGAGATAAAGATTCTGATGATGATGATGAAGACGACGACGACGATAATCAAATTAACTAACTTATCACTATCAGGTCAAGTTGAGCTTAAACTTTAAATGGTGAGCCTATGTTTGATTCAATTTTTTATCTGGTCTTGATTTTCAAGCTCAAACCTATTTAATTGGCTTAATTTTTTTTCCAATTTGTCCAAAAATTTGGATCAGGCTTTAAGATTAAACGAATCACTCATTTCATGAACAAGCCTAGCACTGGCAAGTTGGCAGCAAGAGTGGGGTTTGGTGAAATTTGAAATTTGATGGTAACAATTGGATTTAGAGAGATGGTATGATTTAGAGAGAGAGAGGAAAATAGAGTAAAAAAGCTAATTTTAATACAAAGCAAAATGTTAATTTCATAGGGAAGGAAGTAAGAAAAAAAAACAGAAAGAAAAAAGAAAGTTGATAAGCATTAATTTATGCCACATCTTTAATTTTGCGTGTATTTGATTTTTTATGTCATCGTGTCACATGTATTTGATTATATTTATAGCTTTGTGTCAATTGGATATTTTTTTTTTTACTTTTGAAACTTTATTATTATATTTATTGTAAAACAAAAGATTAGGCTTTGAGTATTAAAGGAATTAAATGAGAGAATATTTGAGGATGATAAGACATAAACTTATATCCGTTTCTACGTGGGAGTTCGCCATTAAGATCGTCCAGTGAAAAATTCATCTAGAGATGTGCATAAGCTGGTCCAGAAATATCCTGACAAAAAATGAAAAGAATTTGCTAATTATGTAATAAGACTAATCAAATTTAAAATGAATATCATTTGAACTTTAATGAGGGGGCAAATTATACTTTTCTTAAGCTTGTTTCAGTGACATAAATTTACATGTAATTCTACAAAAAAGTCATTTGTAGGATTGAAACATAATTCGTGTTATCGTCACATAAAAAAGTTTCCTTCTCGTCTGCCTCGACGCCACTGATTCCTTGGGCAATCTTGTCTTCCTATTTGTCTTGGTCGGTTAAACTCCCTGGAGTTGTCAAATGGTGGATTGGAATCAGCACAGCTCCTCGTGTCCTCACAAGAAAGTGTCACCAATTTCTTGTGAAAATATTGCAAATCATCATCAGCGACATGTCTCCGCACATTGTCGGAAGAAAACCTGAAAGTCTTCTGTTTAGCTTTAATGGACTCTGTAGGATTCATGTAGCTTAGTTTCTGGGTCTGATGATCTTCTAATGTGCTCGCAACGAGAGTGTTGCCAGACAATGTAGTTGGAGATGCTGATGCAGTTGCGGATGAAGTTGATGTTGAGCTCTCGTCGTAGACAGACTCAGAGCTTGGGGCAGACACTGAACCAGAAGTTTGATTTGTCATAGGAGGCCTTGCAAGAACTCTTGTCGTGACATTGTTCCTTCTTACTTTTAGGGAGTCATGTTCAGAAGAGCTGGAGTGAAAGCTGAAAACCTTGTCTTCACTTTTCCGAGAAAATGTTGTCGTCATTTCTGATGGTTCTGTGATCTCTTCCATCATGCTGGAATCCCAGGGCTTGGTTGTCATCCAGCGGTCTAGCCAATTCCAATCTGGGCTATTCCTGTCTAGCCTTTGATGCCTGCGAGAGAGTGGCTGCTTGCTTGCTCTCGTATTTGGGCTGGCATACGATCTTGCTTGCTGAAGGGACGAATTAAACAAATTCAAGTCATTTTAACAATTCAACACAACTTTGGTATCCATTTCAATTATCTAACTAAAAGGGCTAGCACAATGCGCAAGGCACCCACATTTTGAGGCTTGAAGAGGGACAAACGTAAGCAGCCTTCTCTCCGTATTAACAGAGAAGCTGTTTCCGTCACTTGAACCCTCACTGGACGAAAATCAAAGTGTGCTGGTTTTCAAGCTCAATTACCTGTTTTGAGACAGAGTATGCTTTGGCTCTCTCCCTCTTTATTGCACCTTCTTGCCTCATTTGTTGTTTTGCTCTTAGTTCTTCTAAAGTTCCTGAACTATTGCACCATCCTTTCTAAAAATTGTTAGGATACAAACATAGTTAGCATCTTGTAATTTTTCATATAGTTTAACAGTAAAATTATACAGAAGTTATACCTCAGCTTCCTTGGTTGGATCAGTTTGGTTGTGGTATTCATCTACTAGTTGCTGCGTAGCATGTCCTCTTACTCGAGCCTGGATCCTTACAAGGGCTTGCATGCACCTTAATGTCACAGCAGCTTGCTTTCGGACCTGACGACCACGGAATATAGCTTGAATCCTTACTACTGCTTTCAAGGCCCGCAGAGCTCGTCTTGCCTGCATTTCATCTTACTAAATAAATCATAATTTCCCAAGAAAAAGCAGATGGACAAATTTTCACCAAAATGCACTCAAGTCCATTACATTGAACGTTTGAACACTGACCAGTTGGTAAATTGATTTGGGTATTTTATGAAACTTTCACAACTCAATTTACCAAAATCAAATCTTTCGCAAAAGAACAATCTCATAGCAAGAGTCCAAGTTTACCATTTTTATTTGCTTATATCAACATCAAAGCAGAAATAAGCTATGCAGGTTCAAATCAAACAAAGTTTCATCCATATCTGGCAGGAAAGACCTTATTAAACTTGAACTCAGTTGAGTTAGTTCCATCCTCCATACAAATTAACAAAAAGCAGAACCACAGGATCAAAGAAATGAAGAAAGAGAAGTACTTGAATATAGATTTATACTCAATTGTTCGCCTTCGTTTTGTTTATTTGTTGCACCTGAGAAAGCTGGGGCATTTTTTTGACTAAATCACACGCTGGAAGCTATCATTTGAAGAGGCTGTTTCCTAACCAATGTATTGATGGTTAGTAAGCACTCCAAATCTCCAGTGGTGATATGGGCCTCAAAAGTCCATTAGCCTCACCTCACCGAACTCAGGCCTTCTTTGTGTTCAATTGCTTATCCCACTAACATTTAATAGAGTTCGTGCAATACAATTGGGTCCAACAGGCACCATATTCTGTAAATTTTTTTATGTTCAAATTTTGAGAATTTATATTCAAATTCATAATTTTTGCTACTTTAATTCATACGAATATTTAAATTTGATTAATAATTTAAGCACTCTAATTTTTGCTACTTGAATATTAAGAACCATATTTTTTTTTTACAAAGCACATGTTAATTAGCTAGACTTGTTATATATTCGTTTAAAAAATCAATCAAAATTTTATTTTTATTTTTAAATTTAAATTTAATTATATTATTAAAAATAAATTAATAAATTTTAAGTCAAACCAGAAAAATATAAATTAAAGTTAAAAAGCAAACACTTAATGAATTCAGTGTTATAAAGTAAATAACTTTCAATCTGATCATTTAGGAGGAAATATAGCTAAATTTTTTGTCATCTAATGAGAAATATTAATTATTAATACATTAAAAGGAGAGTGAGAAAGCCATATACCAACAAGCCTCGAAATGCAGACTGGATTCGAATCGCCGCCCATTCTCGCTTCACAGCTCTGAATTCTTTGGGTTGAGCACGAACAACGGTAGCCATGGCTGCAGCCAGCAGACCATCCGCCGCTAAAGAAGAATCGGAGGCCTCTGAAGCAGCCGCGTGGCGCATCTTGAGACCCTTGGATGCGGAGGATCCGAACCCTTCCGATGAGCTCCTCCATAGCCTCCACTTATTCTTGACCTTATTTTCTTCCACTTTCTCCTACAAAACCAATTAAAAAAAAACTGAAACCCTGAAAGAAGAAAAGAACAGATATCTGGAAACTGAAACCATGAAACCAAATCATAGCTTCTGGATTGAGGAAAATTACTTGGTTACTGGGATCTTGAAGAGGCTTGAAAGTTATAAGTGATTTAAACCATTTTCCTGAGGCACCCATTTTTAGGAATTTCAAAGCTTCAATTCGCTGGAAACAGAGATCGAGAGTAAGAGAGAAAGAGAGGGAAAGGTGAATTTGGATTTAAGAACCGTTGGGCGTTGCTGCTCTTGGGTGAGCATTTTATTGGGAAAGATCGCAGTTTTGAATTTTTGAAATTCGAAAATATAAGATAAAAAGTAGTACTTAATGAATTGTCGTAACGGACAATTTGACTTGTAGCTTTTGGATTTGGTACTGACGCTCCTCATTACGTTGCATGGTTGTTTGCCATTTATATTTGGACAAAAAATTATTAAAAAAAAAAAAGTAACATCACAAAAGTTGATCTTTCTTTTTCATAGGAAGCATTATATTTAATTTGCACAAAACTTAAATGATTTGTTTTTATAAGAGTTTTGTGGATTTAAATTTTAAATCTCAATAATTGTATTAAAACAAAAGAAAATTTAAAAATATTCGACGATATTTTTACATGAAATTTTGTTTAGTATAAAAAGGAAAAAAAACCTCATGAATTTTTTTTATAATAACCAAAAGTTGCTTGGGTTAAAAACTAAATTTTACCTAATATCAAAATTTTTTTAACTTAATCGTTTGGTTATTAACAAGTTTATATTTGAAAATAAGAAATGATTGAAAGAAGTAAAAGTGAATATTTTTCATCAAGCATTTGGACAATATTGGAATCTTGGAGTCATAATTTTTTAGAGAAATTTCTCGTTTACTATTTTTGATCCGAATAGAATTAATATCATACAGTAAAATAGATGAAAATATATGTGATTACACCAAAAAAACAAGTTTATATTTTCTTATTTTGGCACAAAAGATCATTTGGTTTGGGTTTCAATTTTGGCAAAGCAACATTGAATCCCTTTTACAAGCACTAAAGAACTACTATTACATCTTTTCTTTTTGAAAATTAAATACTACTATTACTCCTGGATATTTGTATATTTATCCAAAATGAGCCGTAAGTTTTCAATTGCTGTTTTATCTTCACTACACAAAGGAGAATGGCATGAAAATGGAGTTCCCCCTGCTTCTTTTGAAAGGTTGTACTTGTTGGTTGTTGGGGTCTGCTGGACCCATGTCTTTCTAGTCTTGGCCAGCTTTTCTTGGGTTTTTCTAGGATAATTCGAACGAAGGGGTAAAGAAGTTTCTTCTGTCATATCATTTTCCTATCTTTTAAAACAATTTAAGAATTAGAAATTTGTATCTAAAATTCATGTTTATAATGTAAAATCATGTTTTTATAGTATAAAACATAAAAATTTTGTGTTAAAATTTATATTGATACGTTAAATACATTTTTGTAAAATTTTTTCTTATTCATATACAATTTTTTATCAAATTTTAATTTATATTATATTCGTGTATTTTATTTGTATTGTTTTCATGTTATATTACCGTGTTGTTTAAAATTTTGTGTTAAAGTTCATGCTGATACACTAAATACAAATTTTTTTTGCCATATTTATATAGAGTAAATTCCATTAAGGTTCTCAAGGTTAGACTATAATTTAACTCTTGTCTATTAGTTTAAAAAATGGATATTTTGGTCCAAAATTATAAATTTAACAGTACAAAAACTTGTTCTATTAAGTTATTGTCAAAATATCTATTAATCTAAACATTTGTTACTCATGATATATCCATAATACCCTTTTTTGTATTAGAAAATAAAAATATTACATTGAATAATTTTTAAAAATTAGTTAAAAATAATAAATAATAAAATTTATTGTTGATATGAGAATGTGATTTTGTTAATTCAAATTTAATAATTACCTAATATATATAAAAATCATTTGTGATTTTGGATTAAAGTGTCTATTTTCAAAACTAATAAATTAAGTTGAATTATGATAAAACTTCGATTTCTTCAATGAAATTTACCTTATTTATATACAATTTTTATTAAATTATAATCTGTATCTTTTTCATAGTTTTTTATTTTTGCCATATCAATAAATTGTATCTAGGATTATCAAATTTATCTATAGCAATATATAGCAGCATTGGTGCATGAATTACTTGTACCCATTATTTTAGAGTTAATCAGTACTGCAGAATGTATTCTATTAATATTGCTATACTAAAAGAACAGAATCTTAACTTTTTGTCTAGGATTGAAACGAATGAAAATATATTATCAGCTGGATTGATTAGAGTTGGCATGGAAGAAGTTTCCTTTTATGCATCATAAGAATAAATCAATTGCAAGGTATTGTTCTTTGTTTTTTCCCTTTAATTTGCTTGTTCAAATATTTGATGTTGGCAATCTTCCTTTCTACATACATATATATATATATATATATAGTAGGGATCCACTTACACACGTAAAACAAATTTGTAAAACAAATTTGTTTTACACAATTTTATATCTTCGTATAGGATTAATATTTTTGCAAACTAACCGTTGGATTTAACAACCTATTCATATTTATTATGTATGTAAAATTTTTAATCAATCTGCTATTTCTATCATTTTAAGCGAGAATAGTATTTTTTTCAATATATATCAACGGTTGAAATTTTATTTACGAAATAAATAGTTAGATGTATTCGATTAATTTGAAATTTGGCATGCATGATCTATGTGAATAGAACATAAAATTTAACGGTCAGATTAAAAAATTATAAATCATATAAAAAAATATGAAAATATATAAAATTAAATTTGTTTTACACATGTGTAAATGAATTCCTTCTTATATATATATAAATATATATATAGGTCATGTACGAAGGAGAGAGAGTACTTTTGATACACAATTTCCCAAGAAATTTAACTTGAGTTACAAAAAAAAAAAAAGAAAGGAATTCTACAAGAAGAATTCAACTAAAATACAAAATGACCTGCACAGTGCGTCAAGGTCAAAAAAAAGTATGTAGTCTATGAAAGAACAATAAATTTTAAGTTATTCCTGTAAAAACGCAAAGGCCTATATTGACCTAAAACAGTATCATTCGGTTATTTTTCTTGGTTAATTCTGACTAACTACTAGCCGGAACCCGAACCCTTGGGCTAACCAGTCCAAGATACGCAAGCCTGGGAGACAAGTGAACCTTAGGACTCGGTCTCGGCGAAGGAATCGGGCCACCAGTCAGCGATGGAAGTCCTGGCTTGACCCTTGGTGACAGATTCACCTGCTCGAGGGCCTTGAATTGTAGGGGCGCTGGGTAGTCTCTCACACAGCCAATCCGTGGACCAACCCCTGTGCTCCACTTGCATTTCACAGCCTTCCCCAAATCATATGCCGCAAGTTTGTCAACCAACTTGTTTCTCTCACCGTTTCCATCGTTGTCATGTTCTTTTCCAGTGGAAGTCTCTTTCGCATGAATTGGTTCGGTAGTGGTTTCTTTAACAGGCTCTGGTAATTTCAGTTCCTTTTGAGTTTTGATTTCACTGGGGATGTGATCGTCGTCTATGGGAAATTTCTGCAGAAGAAAGAAAAAATAATCTTAGTTTAAGAGCATTTATTTAAACTAGCTCAATCAACAAAATATCTTGAAATAATGGTGGTTGAACAAAACACCTTAACATTTGTCAAGTCGATGTGATATTCCTCCAGGAACCTGCAAAGTTCCATGAAATTCTCTTCTGTTGGGCGATAATGACCACTGTAGGCCCAGACAGCCTGAAAAAGCAGACAACAACAATCAAAATGTTTTTCATAATCGGTCCGTTGAAACTTGAAAAATGGATAACCTCGTGCATAAAATTTTCGTGCATGCGTGCAAATGTTATTTACGAGTTGATGAGAAGAAAGGTAGCGACATACATCGAGAGTTCCATGACGGACGACCAATCTGCCGGAAGCAATGGTGGCTCCGCCGGCTAGGAAACTGGAGTGCTGAAAGAGACCCCTCTCCTTCTGCCCAACGTAGAGGATTCTTGATGTGCTAAGAACAAATATCCATTTGGTTCCTTGTATGGTGTTAACTGCAGCTTTGCTTTGTTTGTAAATCAGCTTCCCTCTTTCCAGAATAACTTCGTATGCTTCCCTTTCTTTCTGCAAAACCAAGCAATTAATGATATATCTGGGCATTGAAAACTCATTATCAATCAGCAGAATAGCATTATTTTCGACTCATCTTTACTTGGTCTTAGAATCCAAAAAGTACCAACAAATTTAGAGACCTAAATAAATTATTTGAGTTCAATTGAAAATTATTTGAGTTTTAACTCATTTATTTTCAAGTGAAATTCAAGCTCGAGTTATTCGAATAATAAATCAAGTTGAGTTTGAACATATTAATACTTAACTCGAGCGATTTGTTAGTCTAATTGAATTTTTGTTAATATATTTTTTTTATATTTTATTATTAATTCATTATTTTACTTTCATATTACATGGTCGAAAAATGTAAATAAAACATATTGAGTCGAGTTCAAACTTACCAACCCAAACTTAAAAAATTAGAATATTTTATCTAGTCGAATTTGAATTTTAAAAATTACATTCGATCAAATTTGAATCAAATTTCAAATTTTTTAATCCAATCAAATTCAAATTTAAAACTAAATTATCTCATTCAATTTGATTATATTCCCATTTATAATTATCCAGTACAGAATTGATCTTAATAATGAAAACAAAGAAAAAAATTACTCTTTTCTAACTAAAAGCTTGTTACGCGAATCAGTGTCATTGTCCTGAGGCAATTAATTATCATGAAGGAGAAATCTCCCTTGTTGTGCCTTGAATAAAAGGAAACGGCTGCCTGGCATGTGCCATTTCTTTCAATTAGAAAAGACAACCAACGTAGGCAAGAGCCAATGGGGAGTTAGTATAGTCGTATAGGTAATAAATTTCGCTTACCGGTCCCAGATATTTGATGCATTCCCGCTGTAGATTTGTCCTCGGACATTTGTCAAGGTTAACTTCCTTGCCATCTCCAACATCCAACCTGCAATTTGATGGAAATTTAGCCAATTATTTACTCAAGAACAGTGATAAAGAAAAAAAAAGGAAAATCTAAACTCATTCTGATTTTCTTGTTTTCCTATTTACCAGTAGAAGAAGGGTTGAGAACTTCCACTCTCAAACCAGATATCATAGTAAAAATGCAGATTGTGACCGTAACGATGGCGTGGATCAATCTGCGTACGTAACAAAATCAAAAGGTTAAATTGGAAGAATAATGGATTAATTAATTGAAAGTAGAAGTGGGAAATACTCCGAAGGTTGACTTACTGCTTCAAGCCAGTGTCGTAAAGCCAACTGCTGACCTTTAACATCCTTTGACAAGCCTTTCCCAACCTACAATTTGTCATCATCGACAACGAAATTGAAAGTGAATATCAAGTTTACGGCATGGAGATTTTTGGGCAAGTTATACCCCGTCAAACAATGGTTTTGATTGACATATTTTCGTGACAATGTAATTTCCATCTTTCTGAGACAGAGACTTGGATTTGGTCTAAAGTTGAAACATGTGACACCCAAATCAAGACTTTGTCTGAAACATTTCCAGGAATCCTTGTCACAATGATAGAAAAACAAACAAGTATACCTTGGCTGCCCTTGTCCGAGCTCGTGCCCACCGGGAAACAGCTGTTTCTGATTTGTTAGAATTGAAGAATGAAACAGAACTCCGCCTAAGAGCTGCATATTCTAATGCCTTCCACCTGAAGAAACCAAAAATGGGATTTCGGATTAAGAACTAGATGACCCAAAAGAATAAATTTCCATGCGACACTAATATTCCGGAAATGATGGTTGAGAGAACAAACCAGAGTTCCTCAACGACAACGGCACAATCTGCAAGGTTTCTTCGAGTTCGGTAACTCTTGTAAAACTTTTGCAGCTTGGTAGCAGCTGCATGAAGCTCGCTAGCAGGCCTGGAAGACAGAAATTTCGCTTGTTCTGGGGAGGCAAATGTGATAGAATCTGTTTTGTTAACCAGTTCATCATTTCGACCATCTAAATGGATGAAATCCGGCGCTGAAACAGTCATGAATTGGAGCTCTAGCTTCCCGGGTTTCTTTTTCTTGAAGCTAATCTTCTCTCCAACAAGGACATTGTCTTGCTCATGATCTGATTCATCAGTTTTCTCTAAATCCCTTCTCTTGAAGCTGCTTGTTCTCAAAACCATCTCGGTGTCTGCTGCAAATTAAACTAACAAATTTGACCATGTCAAAAATCCATCAGAAATTGCAAGTCAAAAAGAAGAAGGACAATCTCAGTTAATAAAATGCCTGAACATGAAAGAAGCAAGGATCTTAATCAATACCTGATGAAAGAAGAAAGCCAGAATCTACAGAAAAAAAATGGTATTCAAATGTTTTCTGTCAGTGTTCTTAAAATGACTGAGACTCCCGTTTTATATAAATATATATACACTGCAAACATGTTAGTTCAAGGAGACTGGAAAACATGCATGTGGTTCCTTCAAATACGTAAGAGACACAACAGAGACAGAAAATGAGAGCTGCTTTTGAAATCTTTGTCCCCATTAAACCCTGGTGGTTTGAATAGAAATACAGAACACGAGTTGTTTGAAGATGATGAAGACTTCAAACTTTCCATGCTATTTCCATTACCTAAATGTACTTTCTTCGGAAACCAAAGGTGACTAGCTATAAATTTAGTAAATTTGTGGACCGTCCAATTCCTAATCTAAATTAACAAGTTTTCCTTTTCTTTCGCTTGGATTTATGTATGTGAAAGAGAGATGGTCAAACGACCTGCTCATTTCCAATGTAGAAGATTGCGTTGTTTTTTCAGTACTAGTCCGAAAAGTGAAGACTTTGATTTCATACATTTTCCCCAAACTTGGTCGGACTTTGCATATTTTTCAAGCTTATTTATAGAGTCAAATGCCATGAGTATTTGTATTTTCATACATCAAATTAAGTTCATCTTTTTCAAACAAAATTGTTTGTAAAACTATTCGATCGATTATAAGTAAATCTAATAATCTTAAATACTATAGGATAGTATTATACGAAAATGATAAAAATAAAAAATACGAAAGTGATATGAATTAAAAATTTATAAAAATTATATATAAATATAACAAAAGCTAAAAAATAAATTTTATATTTAACATATTCATATAAATTTAGATTTATATTTTTGTTTTTTACACGACACGAATATAATTTTTTATAGTATAAATACAAATCCTTTATACAAATTGTCAAATCTAATTATAAGTAATGATTTCGTTAGTGATACGTTCTAAGATAACTATTGAACTTTTAAAAAATGATCAAGAGAGAGGAATTTGAAAAGCATATTGAAGAGAAAAGAGGAAGGCAAGAATAACAAATTAACGCGGGAAACTACCGACCAACTACCGCAAGTTCACGTCAAACACTTCAAGGAAGAATTTCCTGGATATACTTACATTGTGATGGTCAGCATAAATTAAGTCATTATTCATGCATGCGGGACATGCCAATGCTTATCATGACCATGATAGAACACAATTTTCTTCATCTTTAATTTCCTAATATACACTAATTAATTAATTAATTAATGTTCTAGTTACTGTTATATGTATTTGATCTGCATGCAGAGAGGGAAGAAATTAGTCTGTCTTTTTCTTCTCGAACATGACTTTAACTGTTCACTGCCAGAGGCAAAGAAAAGATCAGTGTATGGGTGTGATTCACAAAAAATGTCTTGTTTTCATGAGAGCTGCCTCTCATAAGCTTGAAACATCATTGGCAAAACTAGCTATATAGATTGAAAGAATTGCCCAAATATTACAAGTTTTTTTTACTAATAATCTTTGCCTTTTTTTCTATAGGATTAATATCTAATACATCGTCAGTAAAATTTTTTAACTTCACAAACGGGATTAATATAATTTACATGTCCTTTAAAAATATTAAAAAAATAATAAATAAAATAAGATATATGTCATCATCCTAATCTCGTTTGTAAAATCAAAAAACTCCTCTAATAGTATTTGAACAATTATCACTTTTGGTATTACTTTCACATTTTAACATCTCTCTTATCTATCTACCATATAAAGTATTATGCTGACAATATTAATGTAGACAAATTTAACTCTTTTTTTTTTTGCTGAATAAGGTACTTTATATAAACTAAAACAAAGAATTACATCTAGGTCTGTCTGGGATAAACAATTCCCATAATATCATACAAAGCAAACTCCCTCACAGAAGGGGGAGGAGTGTCAAAACAAACGAGGCCAGTATTAAGGGAGGTTCCAAGTTTAGCAAGGGCATCAGCACAGTAGTTTGCTTCTCTAAACACATGTGAAATTTTCATGATTTTCAACTGCTTCATTAGGTGCCTGCAATTGGAAATAATAGGGTAGTAAGTATGAGAAACAGGAACACCTTCATTTACATACCTGGCAACAATTTGTGAATCCACTTCAACCAAGAGGTGTTGTATCTCCTGTCTCTTTGCCAGTTGAAGGCCATCTCGAATAGCCCATAGCTCTGCACAAGTGCTATTAGCTATTCCAATAAATCTAGCAAATCCTCCCACCCAATTTCCCAGATGGTCTCTAAGTATTCCTCCCGCTCCTGCAGGTCCTGGACAACCTTTAGCTGAACCATCTGTGTTCAGTTTGTAGTAGTTAGGTAGTGGTGGATTCCAGCCAACATTGGAGTAACTCTTTTGTTTGGCATTTCTTCCATCTCCTAAAATTGCCCAATATTCTTTCGACATTTTTATAAGAGTCGAGCTCCAGTTGTTAACAGTTTCTGTGATCCCTTGGAAAACCATCTTGTTTCTATAGTTCCAGACAAGCCATAACACAATCGAAAATATAAAATTCTAGGGTATACCAAAGCTATCCAATATCACATTGTTTTTACAGTTATTAATCAACTAGTCATTAATGTCAGTGTTAAAAAAAAAATATCAGGGCTATCAGGTAAGCATAAAGTTCTCCATTTCTCCTTCACAGTTTCACAATCACGCAAGCAATGGCTAGTTGTTTCCTCTTCAGAATTACAAAGCGGGCAAAGTGAGGATATATTCATTCCCCTTTCATGCAGGAGCTTTCGAGTGGGGATTTTGTGATGGAAACAGCTCCATAAGAAGTGTTGGATTTTTGGAGGAGTTCTCACTTTCCAAATTGATTTCCAATTGATATTCTGCTCTTCCATTTTGCTTCCAGTTAGTTTGTATGCAGATTTTAAATTGAATGTTCCTGAGGGGTTTTCCTTCCAACTAATGTAATCTCTTTCTTCAGATTCTCTTTGAATAGGAACACTAGAGATTTTGTGTTGGATATTTTATGGGATTTGTATGCTAAGGGAGCTGAAATCCCAATTACCTTGATTATTGATTACATTTTTAACCAAGAGTTTATTATCTTCAGGTAACTAAGGACCATGTAAAATTGAGTTTAAAGGGCCAAGTCCCGTCCAATCATCCACCCAAAAAAACGTTTGGTTTCCTGAATTGACAATCCAACACATACCTTTATGAATCACATTCGAGCCTTTACGCATAGCAGACATATTGGGGAACATCCTTTACTTTTAAATTCTCCATTTCTGAAATATTTTGCTTTGAGAACTTGAACCCACATGCTATTCGGTTCATTAAGAAAATTCCAGCCCATTTTTGCCATGCTAGCTTCATGAAGTCTCTTCATGTCTTTTATTCCAAGTCCTCCTTCTTCTTTAGAGAGGGTAACTGTATCCCAATTAACCCAATGCATTTTTTTCTTATTGTTTGTGGATCCCCAAAGGAAATTTCTTGTGATTCTGTTCATCTCATTACAAACACTAATTGGTATTGGTGCTCCTTGCATATAGTACATGGGTATTGATCCAAGGATAGATTTAATAAGGGTAGTTCTTCCCGCTATAGAGAGGACTTTGGATTTCCAACCTGCAAGTTTCTTATTGAGTTTATCAATGATAAATCTATAGCTAGAGGCTTTTCTAGTGTTTGACATAGGGAACCCAAGGTATTTACCAATATCATTTGTAAGATTCATTTCCAACCTTGCACTGAGTAGGTTTTTGATTTCTTCATTGGTGTTATCAGAAAACATGATAGAGGATTTAGATAAATTGATAGTTTGTCCTGACACATCGCAAAATTCTTTAAGGACTTTTTTCAGTGTGTTGCATGTTCTCTCATTTGCTTTTCCCATAAGTAGAAGATCATTAGCAAAGAACAAATGAGAGACCTTAGGACCTCCTCTAGCAATTTGGATCGGTTCCCAATTCCCTTTCTCACATTCCTCTAAGATTTTGAGGTACAAATATTCCAGACATAAGATAAAGATATATGGGGAGAGTGGATCTCCTTGTCTAATGCCTCGAGAAGGAACAATGGTCAAGCCTTGATCACCATTAACAAGAATATTCATGGAGGCTGAAGATATGCAGGACATTATTAAGTTGATCCAATTGTCAGGAAAATTAAAGAATTTTAGGATTTTTCGAATGAAACTCCACTCAAGTTTGTCATAAGCTTTTTCAAGATCAACTTTAACCATCATATATCCTATCTTTCCCTTCTTTTTCTTCATTGAGTGGATGATTTCTTGGGTAATAATTACATTGTCCTGTGCTTTTCTTCCTGTTATGAAACTTGATTGGAATGGGTGAATGCATCTAGAAAGGAAGGGTCTGATGCGATTCACTATAACCTTAGTAATTACCTTATATATGGTATTGCAAAGACTAACTGGTCTAAATTGTTGAATGGTCTCTGGGTTATTGGTTTTTGGAATAAGACATATGAGACATGTATTCACTTTATCAGGGACTTTTTGAGTGTTAAAAACGTCTTTTATAAATGAAATCAATGAATCCCCAACCGTCTCCCAACATTTTTGATAGAATATTAGGTGTAGTCCATCAGGTGGGCTTTCAAAGGTTTCATGTCAAAGACTGCTCTTTTAATCTCTACATCTTGTAAAGGGAGGTTTAGAGTTGTTCTTTCACTCTCCAGGAGGGGATTTCCTACAGGGCTATTGATTGGGTCTCTTAGAAGGCTACAGTCCAAGGAGGAACTATAGAGGTTAGTGAAGAATGTTGAGATAATATTTTTAATCTCGTTAGCTCCACAAAGATAATTTCCTGTCTCATCTTCCAAAGAGAGAATTTTATTTCTTCTTCTATGTTGTATGGTGCTAAGATGGTAAAATCTAGTATTGCGGTCACCATCATTGATCCATTCGACTCTAGCCTTTAATGCCCAAAGTTCTTCTTCAAGTTTAAGAACTTGTAAGTATTCATCCTCTAAGTTTTCCTCTAACTTTTGGAGCCAAGGGTTAGGCCCTAATGATAAGGATCGTTGAATGCCTTCAATTCTTGCACGTAACTTTCTCTTTTTATACATAATATTTCCAAAAGAGTTTTTGTTCCATATCCTAACATTATCTTTGAATTTCGAGATAGCTTCTAAGATATCGTGGTTAGCTTCATTCCATGAATTTCAACAACTTGTTTGAATTCTAAATGCAAAAACCAAATCGTTTCAAATCTAAAAGGCCTAGGTCCAAAACGAGGTTCAACCGGGTGTGTGTCAAGGAGAATTGGGTTGTGGTCTAAACTAATCTTGACTAAATGGTAGACTGTTGCATTTGGGAATTTCAATTTCCATTCACTATTGGCCCAGATTCTATCAATTCTTTCCCTAATGATTTGTCCATGGTGATTTTTATTGGTCCAAGTAAACTTTTGACCAATAAATCCAAGGTCAATCGTTCCACAATCATTCATGCATTCTTGATAAAGTCTAGCCTTATACTTATTTATGGGTTTTCCTCCTAGTTTCTCAGACTCTTCAATCACTTCATTGAAGTCTCCTAACATGAGCCATGGGTAGGAGTGTGTATTGGCAAATTCTGTTAGTTCTTTCTATAAAGTTTTTCTTTTTTCAAATTGTGGTCGTGCATACACAGCAGAAATAATCCAAGGAACAAACGGGTTAGCTTCAGGTTCATAATTCTTAGAAGGAATGAGATTAGGACATACTTGTATAGAAGCATGGATAACTTGGGTTGATGCAGTAAGGATATTTATCGTGATTTCTAAGCTGTGCCAGAGTAACTAGATTCCTCCCGCAAAGCCTTCTGCATCCACTCTATACTTGCTATCAAATCCCAAAGAATTGCAAATGGCTTCAGCCCTGGTGCCTGAGATTCGAGTTTCTGTAATGATGACAAAACTTGGGTTGTTAACTCTGACAAGTTCCATGAAGCTTCTTTTGAAGTTGGGGTTTCCAGTGCCCCTAGCATTCCACAAAAGTCCTCTCATTGGATAAGAGTTATTGTTCACTTGTTCTAGTAGCCATTCGGCTAGCTCCGGTAATTCTATAATCACCCCTTTCGACGTCTTGCATTAGCATCAATGTCTTGTGAGTTTGAGGGAGGAATAATATTGTATGCTTCATTTCTAGTTCCTCCTTCAATGCCCTTGTCTTTAGTACTACTGTGGTCGGGTTGATCAGTGGTATGTATGATAATATGGCAGCCTCCTCGTGAGTTCCTCTCAACCTCATTTTCCGAACTGTGTCGATGGATATCATTTTCAAGGGAATGTTGTGCAGTGTCGGTAGTTCTTCTATCCTTCTGGGTGTTACTACTTGTGGTTTTTCTTTACCAGGTGTAGGAGTGGTCTTGGATCTGGGATTTTGATGGTTAAGATGAGATTGTTCCAAGCCATCATGATCTCTTCCTCGTTCCATCCCCTGTTCTGTGTTTCCATTTCCATGAATATTTTCATGGCTTTTGTCATTTTTATCACCCTTTCCCCCAACCGAAGATGCATCATCTCGAGATCTTTGAAGATTTCTAGTAGATCTTTGACGCATGGTTGTGGCTGTGGATCCATCGATTTTTCTTGCTTCAGTTGATTTGTTGGCAGAGGAAGGTGCCTTACTTTTGAATCTGAAGTTGTTTGTTTCACTGTTCTGGTTCCTTTCAAATAAGGTCCTCTTAGTTTGGTTATCCTCACTAAACTTTGAACTAGAAAAAGGGTTGGCCACATCACTTCTATCAGTGGAACTCTGCCCAATGCAGAATAGTTTTTGAGAAAGTATCCATTGGTTCTTGTAGTTCACGTGCTCAGAGACCACATTTTTCCCTTTCTCTTTCATACTCGACGGGTTGTTCTTCGGGTCAGTTTTACTCGTATTTAGGTTCCTGCCATTTTTGGTTTTTCTTCTAGTAACAATCATCCATGGTCCAAATTCTTCTTCACCATTTTTGTTGTTAGTATTGTTGGTGCTTGGATCGTTGGTGGGTTCTTCCTGAGCCATGTTAATAAGAGTGTTTTCTTTCCCTGTCATGCATTGCTCTCTACGATGGCCAATCATGCCGCAAGCGAATCAGAGATTAATACTTTCATAGAGGACATTCTGAACAATTTTCCCAACTCTGATTTTTGGAATTAAGGGTTTATCTAAATCCACTTGAATACAGAACCTAGCATATCTTCCCCTAGAGTTCTGTTCAGTGATAGTATCAATTTTGAGTAGTTTACCAAGCTGGTTTTTGATCCTTTGCAAGATGGCTTTGTTGAAGTATTCAATGGGCAGCCCTGGTAGTCTGACCCATACTGCAGTAGTTGAGCAAGAGGTTGATGTATCTGGTACAAATCCTGGCTGCCATATTCTCATTGTCAAATAGAAGGGACCAACAAACCAGGGTCCCCCATGGATAACTTTGTGAAAGTCTTCTGTAAGGTGGAACCTAAATAAGAAAAAGTCATTACTAAGATCCACGCAGTCCATATTTCCGTTGGGTTTCCATTGAGCTTTAACCCTTGGAAGAAGGAAGTTTTAGCCTACATTTTTGCCGAATGTCTTCACTATAACTGCGTTCTTCCAAGGCTTACGGATTCTGTTTTTTTCCTCTCTTGACAGGAGTATTGTTGGGATTTCTTCTTGATCTTCAGGCTCTTGATCAGATTCTTCATCTGTATATGCCGGCTGATTTACGAAATTGAAGGATGAATTATCTTGATTTTCCATAAGAGAATCCCTGTAAGATAGGCTACTAGTTTTGTTTTCTGGTATATTGTGTTCCACCTGTTTGAATACACCATTCTTTGATCTTTTGACACTTCTTTTTTGTTGATCTTCTTCTTCTGGGCATTGTGGAATGTTGTTTTTGATCTCCATTTCAGAGCGTTTTCAGAGCAATCGTTTCGACTTTTAGTGGACAAATTTAACTTTCAAACATACAAATGGTGGCTAATGATATTGTTTTTGTTTCCTTGTATCCTAACAAAGTAGGCGGTAGTCTGCAAGGTCAGCTTTGATAAGTAAATAAATAAATAAATAAAAAGTATATAGGATAATTATTTCATACATTGTCGGTAGAGTTTTCTTACTTTACAAGTAGGGTTAAGATCATGACACATGTCCTATAAAAATATAAAAAGATAAAAAATAAATAAAATAATACATGTCATGATCCTAACCCATTTGTGGAATAAAAAAACTTCACCGACAATGTATGAAATAATTATCCATGTATATATAAAATATAAGTAGGAATCCATTTATACTAATATAAAACAAATTATTTTACATGATTTTTATGATTTTATCTAAGATTAATTTTCTTACAAATCAACTGTTAGATTTATCAAACTACTTATATCTATCATGTCATATAGTTTTGAGTCAATTTGATATGTTTATCATTTAAATCAATGTATTAACAGTTACAATTTTTTATTATCAAACAAATAGTTAGATTTTTTTATTAACTTCAAATTTAGTATGCATGATCTATGTGAAAAAATATAAAATATATTGATTGAATTAAGAAAATATACAAATTATATAAAAATATTAAAACATTCAAAACTAAATTAATTTCACACCAACTTAGACAGATTCTACCCTTCATATTTCTTTTGAAATAAATAACCAAGAAATTTCGCTACCGTTTTGGAGCGAAAGAGTTAGATTTTCCACGCGCTTTCGTTGACAATGGAGACGATTGAAGAAATGGTTGGACTTGGACCCTTGCAAAATTAATACATTCTTCTGACTTCTTCAGCCTCATTTATGGCCGAGGGGCCATCAAAGAACCAGGAGATTCATGTGGTGCAAGCGATCTCCGACCAAAACACGCAGCGCAAATCGATGATCATTAGCTGATTGAAGTCAAAACCGGAGAAAATGCTCGTGGTTTTCCATTTTTAGGATGCTACCTAGCCATTAGCTACTTATTACTATTCACATATCTCTGCATCTTCATTCTCACGATCACTATGCCATTTTTGCTCTATGTTCTTCCCATTTCCATTGAAACTTTGAAATGTATTTTTAGAGAATATATATTCACGTTTTTCATTATCATAAGATTTGACCATTGTTACATTACAAATTACTTTCATATGATCATTTTTTTTTTCAAATCAAGATTTTTCAAGTTTGAAAATTATGGTCCGGTTTAAGATTAATTGGCATAATTAACATGTAAAAACTGAGTCTTAGTTAAGTTAAATTTACATAATTATCAAATTTTTCTTTGAAATATTGATATTATTTACTTTTTAATTTTATGAGAGAAAATTAAAATATATATAATTTTATTAATTTATCAATGAAAATTAAAAATTCTACTGATCATATCGATAATGTATGAAACGGTTTTTCATGATTATAACATATTGACTAGTGACAAGAAGCATGATGCCCAATCATTTAGGGAATCTTCTGAATTTCAAAGAAGAATAATAAATTATGGTGTTTACTTTGAGACCAAAGTGATTGGTCCTTAAACAAACCGTTTTACATCTTTTCCTTGTTTCTCTAAGTATTCTGCGTCTCCTCTTTAGACATGCTGCATGCGGATGGACAGAAAAGGAATGAAGAAAAAAAGATCTTTGCTGCCCTTAGTAGACAGCCTCCTTGTATCATTCAATGCCCAGTTTGAATATTAAAATCAGCCGATCTATTAACAGGAAAAAAAACCATCGTGAAACACATGTAAATGGACTGACAAGTCTGATAATTTGTGTAAATTTAAGAAAATTATAAGATTTAAGAAATTATATCTTGTAAAATTAGGAGCATAGATATTTTTGTTAAGTCATGTAAAACACCAAATCAATTTTTCAATCTTACCAAACAGTACTGAATCAATTTTCAATTTTTATTAAATTTATATATAATTTTTATCAAAATTTTAATTCAAATTTTTTTAATCATTTTCGTATTATGTCATTATATTGTGTTTATGATTATCAAATCTAAATAAAATATATCTTTTAAAATTTATAAAAAAAAAAACATGTCATAGTTTCTTAACTCAATTTATGAAATTAAAATGTTTCAATTTCTAAATAAAAAAATGAAATCAAATTTATTTTAAAAACAAATAAATTACTCGGATGAAAGTTAGAATGTAAATGTACAATTTTTATTTGTGTTATGAACTTAAGACGATCGATATGGTTACTAATTTGTACTCGAGACCAGTTATATAGTAATGAATCTATCTAAAGCATGTGTATTTGTCTTAGTTTGATTTTATTTTGGGTGTGAATTCTATTATTAGAAAGAATGCACCAAATCATAGACATTGATTTGAATCAGCTTTTGTCCATGAAGCATAAGTTTATTTTTATGTATTTTGTCGTATAAGTTGTCAATTAAGCATAATTACTTTCCACTTCTTTGAATTTTTTTTCTTTAGATTCATAAGGAGGTAAAAAGAAAAAGGGAATTTAAACTTTTGACCTAATGTCTTTTAAAAGATGATAAAAACCATTAAGCTAAACATTGATTGTACACTTCTTTATATTATTAATATTAATACATGATAAAATATTTAAAATATCTTTAATAAATCAACAAACTCTTGACCGAATAATCTAAAAAAAGTTATGGTATATTATACAGTTTAGGTTTGAATTCAAGTAACTTCACTCCCATCTCGAATCATCAAATATTTTCCTTGTAATAAAAAAATTAGAATTCATTTTATAATTTATTACACATTGAATATATACTTTTTAAAGGATAATCTTGGATACCTAGCAAAAAAAAAATTTGATGCAGACTAGCTTGTAAACTTGAGTCAAATAAATATATATTAGACATATAAAAATTTTTTTTTGGTTACAAACATATAAAAATTTTGAGCGCTAGTATAAATGATTATGTTTTTATGTTTAAATATAAGAGTTTTATAAATTTAAGATTCAAATCTTAAAATCTATATTCTCATTTTTCTTAGATCAAAAGCTTTTGTTGATACTCAATGTATTTGGATTAGTGAAAACTTGGTCTAATGGTCCTAAATAAAGAGCCTGACATGTCACTAAAAAAATTCAAAGAAAAAATAAACTCCAACTTGAGAACAGTCAAACCTAGCCCATAAGAGAGGTAGAACATGACCTAAGCATAACAATAACCACCTATGCCCTATGTCTAACCATCCATCAGACACTTTTTTTTTTCATAGAGAGGTACAATAAAAAAAATTTGATTATTGGATCTAATCCCATTTAAAAAGAGATAATAATTATTAAATTAAGTCTTTATTATTTATATCAAACACATTTTATGCATAAAGGACAATATAATCGCAATAAAAAGGCTCTCAATATAATGAGAGACCTCTCGTAAATGCAAAGATACGAGCTTTCTTTCTTATATCAATGATTTTAAAATTTTATCTCTATAAATGCAAAGATACGAACTTTTTTTCTTATATTAATACTTTTTTAAATTTTATATTCAAACATTCTCAACATTTTTACTAATTTAAGCATCAAAGCAAATTTTACTCAAGAAAATTCAAATCAAGTTTTCTATTTTATAGAATGATGCAAAAAGAGAAGACAAAGAGATCATCCAGAGAATCATCAACCTTTTTGGGCATCAACAACCTTAATTGTATGTGTATATGTGTGTGTATATATATTTATGTAAAGGTTAAATAAGAACACACTACAGTAAAATGTACTTTTAGCGGCGTTTTTTTCGTTATTTAGCTGCGTTTATAAATGCCGCTAAACTGTAGCGACACTAGCAAAAAACATGCAAAATGCGCCGGCTTTGCAAGTTTCGGAAAAAATAGCGACATTTTCTATGAAAAACGCCGCTATCTTTGAGGCAATTTTACACGATTAGCGGCATTTATATTCGCAGCAAGTTAGAGGCGTTTCCTGTTAAAATGCCACGAATTTAGCGGCGTTTCTTTTGTAGAACATAGAAACGCCAAGTTAGGCTTTCAATTTTCCCGCTATTTGGTTTTTCTTGTTTGCATTGCGTTTACTTTTATATTAAATTTTTCCTGCTATTTCATTTTTACATTTCTTTCCCGCTATTTCATTTTTGCGTTTACTTTTTTATGACTTTTTTATGGCTGTGCAATATAACATAACGCTTTTGCTCGACGGTTTCAAGAAAAGCTTAGTTACCCGTTCAGATTTGGGCCTCGATATGAACTTGGCTACAGAATGATTTACTACCCAACACTCGTTACTTATTATCTTCAACACACAAAGTAGGCCTCCATTTTGCAGAGGCATAGTTCCCTGATGGTAATGATGAAACTAATAACTTTTTAAATCATATAACAATCCTTCCAACCACACAACTTATACCATGTTTCACACAGCCATTAATCACGCGCCTCCAGCCTCAGCAGCACAATACACATTAGTAGAAAAAATTTGTACAAACAATATTAATAGGAAATGATGAAACTATGAGCTTTTGCCTTCAATATTAAGAGTTGTCAAAATAAGTGTAATGTAAAAATATATTTATATATAAAATATGTCTCCTATTTTATATAAAAATAAATCTGTCCTATAAACATTTGAGTCTCTCAACATCTAAATAAGGAAAGCATATATAAGAAAAAAGAAAGAAAGAACAAAGATTAAGGTTACAGAATACTTAAGCTTTTAAATCCAAAAGTAGCCCTTTCTTTCTTTAACAAGTTCCCATATAACAAAGACCACAACATTTAGTTGCAACCACAAAACGTAAATAAAGCACAATTATTAGAATTTGCATTATGTGTAAGGACAATTTTATATATTTATACGTGTAACTAAAGCACAATTTTATGTGTAAGGACAAGATTTAGTAACATACCTGCACTACAAAATAGTCACCATCTTTTCTACATCCTTGGGGTCACATCTCAAATCTACAAAAACCAAAATTAGTAAAAAATATATATGTATATATATTTAATTAAAAAAGATCATTAAAGGCAAAGGGAACTTCGAACAGAGTTTCCAATGTTCAAAAGCTGCCCATGTCTGTAATTGATGTGTAGCCCATGGCTCTACTTTTTCATCTTTGGTTGCCTTATGACTAGTTTTTCACTTCGCTGGAAATTGCTAAAGCACAAAAAGAAGAGAACAAAGAGATTGAAAACATGGGTAGAAAAGTGAAATGGATGAACTTCGGGTAATTGCAGGATATTACAACATATTGTAGGATTTCTGTGGAGGTAGGTGCTCCATTGTAAATCTGTCTTTGCTAATACATGAACTCAGCTTTGTATTGTCCAGTGGATAGCTATGTCATTATTGCATCACAAACCGAACGTTAACACATAACAGTGGCATGCCATGGACAAAATTTTCTGCGTGCAGTTATGACAAACTTGGTTAAATGAGTCAGTTCTTATGGAATGGTGAACCAGGAGGTGCAACCAAGCCTAGACCTTGCATCGCTCTCTTTCTGGTACTTGACTTGGGAGATTTTCCCGCTGAAGTTCTCTCCTAAGAGATGCAATTTAATTCAAAGTATCTGCTGGGAGAAATGAAAGATTTGTACAAAAAATTGGGGAAAAAATTGAGTATACTCATAGAGCTTTGGCTATTAGACTTGTCCTTCAAAAGCTTGTTTTTTTTAGGAGTACTGCTCTTAATGCCATCAGAACTCGGGCTATTTGGCTTCGCCTTTTCCTCCTCCTCACCTTGCTTAGAGGCTTTGCCTCTTTTTTGTTGAGGAGCAGTACTCGAGCTCTTTTGCTTGAGTTTCTTCTGAATCCCATCTTGCTTAGAAGTCCTGCTTCTAGCTTTATCCTCAACATTTGATCCATTTCGACTGGGATTCTTTCTTCTAGCAACCTCCTCAGCACGTGGTTTATTTGGTTTTGATTTCTTCACTAGCCTATCTTTATTAGAAATTTTACTATTTACCACCTTCTCACATCTTGTCTCATTTTGATCCTACTTTCCTTTTCACCCCATTTTGCTTGGAGACTTTGCTTTTTGTTTCTCTATCTTTTTTAACGAGTGCCTCACCGTCATTCACGTCCATCTACCGTGCCATCAAGAGCATCAAATGCATATATTGAAGACAATTGTGTCAAGCACTCACTTAGAGGAAATCACTATTAAAACTACAAGACTGTAAGATGATAACTAAACTTATAGGGTTTGAGTCATTCACCTGATTTCCTTTTGCTCGTTTTTGATTCAATTTCTTCTTGCCTTTAGATGCATCAACTCTTCTATTTGCTAGTCCAGAATATAAATTTTCATATCATCAAATGTCTATTTGTAGCAAAAAGTGAAAACTTCTAAACAAATAATCACAAAGATTTTAGTTCAATAAACATGGATGAGATGAAACTTGTACTGAATATGACAATTCTAAGAATATAATGAAAGGGCTCAGAAGAACAGCTCAGTGAACTTATCTTCATAACAAGCTAATTCGATCATGATTCTAAACTATATATGTATATATATTTAATCAAACCTACATCATTGTCTTGCATTTTTAGTTCACAGCAAAAACAAAAGAAACAATAGAAAATGGAAGAAAGGAGAGAATAAAAGATAAAAATACAAGAACAAAGAGCTAAAAAGCAAAAGTAATAGTCATGAAAGGAATAGAATTAATACTTAAAATTGCTAAATCATAGAGAAAAGAACAAGCATAAAGGTCTAAAACTTCATGATAAATGAAAAGCAGCCAAAAGAATTTCCGCTAAACAATTTAAAGAGAATTTTTTGTGCCATTGTTACGGATATGATCTAGGTTCAAGCTGCCTGTACCTGAGAAATGCTGGAAAGCCAAATATGCTTCGATCACCAAGGAAATGATGGCACCTTGTTGTGTTCCCTTGCCAATGAACAAAGAAAAATATAGCAAAAACACATAAACCCAATCAAACGTAAGAAAAAAAAGAAAAACAATAGCATCAATTTGCCTAAAGTAATACATTCACCAACCTTAAGTTCATTACTTGGTAAGGGGCCACAATCACCAAGAGTAGTGTTAGGAATGGCAGCTCAAGTTCACCTAGATACAGAAAAGGATTACTTTGTCCTCCAATTATTAGCAAACAAAACAAAATGAAAAATGAAAAATGAAACTAAATGAAATTAGAAGACTTACACGGAGGAGATGGTGGAGATCCACTGGAGATTAAGAGATGAGATAGGGGCGGCGTGACAAACCACACCCGATCCTTTACTCTTCTTCTTTATTTCCTTAAACTTTATTGAAAATCTATACTTGCCAAAGCCAAACCCAAATTCAGAGAAAAAGAACTCAAAATTTACTTCAATTTTCGAATTTATCGAATTGAGATTAAATTTACCTGAGAGAATTGAAACTGATCGAGCTAGACGAGGAGTGTGCGAGAGTAGAGAGCTTAGTTGTAGCTTGAAACGGCGCCTTTCGAAGAGGAAAAAAAGGTGCTTTTTCTGCTTTGCAATGCAAAGAGATCATGTTGCTGCTGCTACAGGAGAGATCGAAATTGTCACCATCATTATTCTCAGTAAGAAAAGCTGAAAAGCTTCAAATTGGATCGTATCCGTAACAATGGCGCAAAAAAAAAACTCTCTTTAAATTGTTTAGTGGAAACTGAAACCTGCCAAAGTTTTAGATCTAAAACTGAAAGAGAATCGGAGAGAGAGAGAGAGAGAAAAAGACATGAGCTTGAGAATCGGAGAGAGAGAATTTGGGATTGGCGACCGGGATCAGCGAAGGAGAAAATGTTTAATTTTATTTTCATTTTTCCACCAAAAAAACCATTAAAACAGATAATTTATTTATTTTTTAAGATATAGTGGCGTTTTTAAGAGAAAAATGCAGTTATATCTAAAAAAACTTATTTTAAATATTTATTAGATGCGTTTTTGGGAAATAAACGCTGCTATTTATTAAACTTTACGGCGTTTTACCATACAAATGTCGCTATTGATCAAAATTTTTTAATTAAACGGCGTTTTTTAGATAAAACGTCACAAGATGGTTAAAAAACACGGAATATAGCGACGTTTTATTGAAAACACCACTAAATATATGCCGTTAAAAATCAATTTTGCTATAGTGACAGTGTATGTGCTAAACTATGGGGAGTTCGAGATGGATTTGTTTTGGCAGATAACTTTGGCTTCAAGAATTTGATTATTGAAGTGGACTCAGAAGTGGTAGTAAGGTATGTAATCGATTTTATTCCAACATCTCATACTTACTGGGCAATTGTTTCTAAGTATAGGGAATTAATGAGGAGACCAGAGAATGTTCAAATACAGCATAGTTACAAAGAGACAAATGCCTGTGCAAACATCCCAAAATTGGATCGGAGCAGGAGAATCTTTTTGTTTATTATAATGATCCTCTCATGTGCTTAAGAAAACTTATCACTACTGACTTTATGAGAATAATGTTCCCGAGACGTCTTAGGATGTAACTTCTGTTTGTTGTATGTATTTGCTATCCTGTTTATCATAAAAAAAAAAAACATATCGCTCATTTCCTGAAAAAAAATACCTGTAAATAAAAGATGAAATATCAATTCATGTGGGCCTTGTAGCCCAGTTACAATAATCCAGTTCAGTACATCAATTGTGAATCTGATCCTTCCATGCCATCGGGTAGATCGTGTCATGGGGCCTCACGTGACTGTAGATAGGCATCCAATCTAAACCACTCTGAAAGTTCCGAATCAAACAAACGTTAAGATTACCTGTTGGAAATATTGTCTGATCAAATGTCTGAACCAAAACAACATCCAACAGACTCTCTCTCAGGTACAATGATTTGGTCTCAATTTCTCCTTGTCCTCTTTTAATTTAACTTATTATGCTTGATTGTCTCTGTACTTTGTCAAATTTTGTGTGAACATGTACGTTGATTTGTGAATATTTAGCCTTTTTGTAGAGTTTTTTCTTTTTTTTGGTAAAGGCCTAGCTTTTCGGGCTACTGTTGAATTTTTTTTTAATTAAGAAGTCATTTGAACTCTTTGCTTGTGGTTGTGGCAGTTTCCATTGAAAAAAATGGAGCCTATATTATTATTATTATTATTATTTTTTCACTCATGATTTAGGGTTGTTCATTTTAGCTTTGGAGGTAAATTAACTGACAATTTAATGGTTTTTTTTTTTATCTTTTTTTTTTTATTTTCTTTTGTATTTTGATATGGAAGACAAAGATGTTAAAGCACCTAATGTAAGTGAGAGAGCTAAGGAAGAGGATGAGGCAATAATCCACACTTATAAAACACCACACCATCACAAAGAGACACATGGAAGGAGCGGCGATATCGATGAGGACACCCCTATAGATGATGTTAAAGGCCCTAATGTGTTTGAAAGAATGAAGGAAGAAGTGGAGGCCGTTGCCGGAGCAATTCATCCTAAGAAAGAGTCTAAAGGATCATGAGTCATCTTCAAAGTAAGAGGTGGGTTGAGACTTCTATCATGAGAAATATATCGTAAAATTTGCTTTGAGTGAGTAATTGAGGATCGGTCATAGAAGTTAAATATATATATTTTTATGATGTTTGATTGCTTTAATTTGTTTACACAACTGAGATGATAAGAATTATTCAAATGTAGTCCTTGTTTGCATTCTAGAATTTGATTCTTGTGTTTGACAAGTAACTTGTCTTTTTCCATCATTTTCCCTCTCTCCCTTTCCCTAAATTTGGATTTCTTTGTCTTAATGATGCCTAGTTGTTCTTTGACAGAGTCCATGTGACACAATTTCTTACAGTAATCATCAGCATCTAACGTATTACCTGGGTAAAAGATTGTATATGATGAAAGTGAAACACAAACAGATGTCTCAAACTTCCAAAGTTAATTAGCTCACGAACTTGTATGAGTCACTTAACGGAGGAGCTGATTTTATCTGTGTTAAAACACTAAATTATGTGTGTAGCAACTGTTGTGATAGAATTTTTAATAAAATGCATATAGTACTCAGATATGGAAGATCAGAAACAAAAGATGGGTGCTTCAGTCATATTGGTTCAAGTTGCGGTTACTAACCCTTACTTATGGATGTCATCAAGTGGGAACTTCGTTTTCCTATTCAATTTGCACTGCAGTTTAGATTCAATAAACCCGAGCTTACTGATCTTTGATTATTGAGCGAATCCTTTGGTTATTATTGCTTTTACATACACCTCAGCTGTAATGTTATATAATCATGTTGTGTAGTAACTTTTAGATCAAATGTTTCTTAGTTATGTGCCTTCAAGTCTGATATCGTTTTCATTTTTATGGTTGCAGTCATTTCCACTGAAAACTTATATGGCATAGATTCTGCCTTGAAATGCTCCAGTTAAGAATAATGCAATATCACTGGAATACACATAGAAAGATATATATGTCATTTCTTTTTTCCATTGATGGATTTGTGGATAATTATAGACATACTCTGCTTCTTTCAACTCAGTCATGAGCAGGTCTGCTGGATTTTAGTATCGCCTACTCGAAGTCGATTTATTGGACAAAAAGAAAAGGTAGTCTGGTATTTGTGCGTATGGCAAATTTACGGTCAAATAGGATTTGGAACAGCCAGATTAGTTCATCTATTCCGGAGATCATAGCCATAAAACATTATCAGATATTTCATTAAAACTGTAATGATTCCACTTACAAACAGATATAAACTCTGTAATTTCGAGGGACCCTTTATTAGGCAGATATGAGGCCTTTCTGCACTTTCAATCTAAAGTACTAAACTGCACTGGCACTACACTACACACTGTTTGTAGTAAAGCTCAGATTTGGGAACACTCTACAGGAATAGTAAAGAAAACGTCATGAGCATTTATTTATGAGATGAACACAACAATCATCTTGGAAATGAATAAACTCAGCATTTCATCTCAATAATGTTGCTCAGTAGCACCTAATCCAGATTTAATATGGATGCTGAATGCTGTAGACTGTATAAATAGAATGTATTTTGTTTTAGATATTTGGAATTTGGAGAGAATGATGACTGATCTCAAAGCATTTCAATCTTAACCTCAACTCATTTGGCTTGGAAGTCTGCAAATGCAAGATTACCATTAAAAATTGCTGAGCAAAGTTAAAGTTGTCTTTCATGCTTTTGGGTGTGCTTGGTGAAAATGGATGATGGTAAAAGGTACTTTGAGCTCTGAGCATGGGTTTTCTTACATCTAGCAGTAGATGAAAAGAATATAGTGAAGTTTTCCTCAGCATAATTCAAATTGTGATGGTGTTTTGTATGGACAAAGTGGTGTTTAATGCTTAAGAGCAGAGACATGTCCTTGTGCTCCGGTAAAAGTTGAGGAATCAGCAGTGCTCTCTCTCACTTTTGTACATATGGAAAAAGGATACCGACTGGGGATAGTACAGTACCTTGAAAGATCATATCACTGTAGTCACACACAAATCCATAGAAAAAATAGAAAAATATTTGTAATTGTTTGCTAGTGCCAACTTTCATTGATGATAATTTGACTTATCCTTTGAAGGTCCCCCACCTCCAGGCTCCAGCCTTTCATTGTGGGAAAATTTTCCAAGCAAGCTCATAGAAA
Organism: Heritiera littoralis; assembly: GCA_031772115.1. Lineage (NCBI taxonomy): Eukaryota > Viridiplantae > Streptophyta > Magnoliopsida > Malvales > Malvaceae > Heritiera > Heritiera littoralis. The sequence goes on from JAPDPK010000041.1 coordinate 226,308, forward strand.
TTAGCCCGCAGCAGAGCCTACTTCTCAGACTATCAGCAAAGGAGTGTAGAAAGGTTCGCTGAGTGGTGCAATCAAGATTTCCTTACTCCAATCTTTACTTCCCTGGCTCAGTTTCACAGCTATCACCTCAAAGCTTAATATTCATATAACATTGAATGGATGGCATCGCCCTTTAAGCATTTGCCTGCTTACTGGGTGGCTCCTGGTGTTTTTTCCACTATTAGAAGAAAATGGAAAACTTAAAAATGAAATAAGATGGTGAATGGTGATGCTGTCCGGTACAGTGGTACTCCCTATTAAATATGCACATCTGGAGATACAGAAAAGAATCAAGGGACCACGAGTTTTCTTAATTGCCATATTGGCTCATTAATCAAATGGACGATCAAGATCTGATCAATGGTCCATTAGTTTGTGTGCTCCCCACGTACCAACCTTTGGAAAGTTGACCCCTAGGAGTAATTTTTTAACCAACTCATTTAAAGTTTCTGCAGTCCTGATTGTCTCAGTCATTGATGCTTTTCTTTGCATAAATGGGACTCTGCCACTGGATTTTCCCACCCTTTAATAGGAATGAAACTATCAGAGGTAAAAAGGCACTGCAATCTAGGCAAAGGTAAGATTTCTTCTGATTCATAGGTCTCTTAGACCCAAAAAAAGCATCTGTTATCCGGGGCTAATGCACCACCTCAAAAAATACTATATTAGTAGATTGATTTGAAGGGTGCAAAGGTTAGCTTGTGCGGAGAAGCAAGACTGCGAGAGGTCAAGAGGATAGGAGGGGAAAGAGAGAGAAACAGATTAATCAGAAGGCTTTCTTGAAGACGTTGAGTATTGCTGGCGCTTTTACCAGAATCACTTGCTTGTGAAGCACTATCTCCATGCCAATGCAAGATAGAGGAGTATAGAAATATCCAAGAAATACTAGAGGTTTTAGCTTGCTTTCTGGCTTTGGGAAATGGGATTTCTGTCTGCGAGGCTTTGCCCACCGCCTTATATTCTAACAGTCATGCATGGCCTCTTAAAGTGTGCAAGTGCTTAACATTCTCTAGCTGCCTTGATCTCTCACATTGCCATCATAATTAGTCAATCAACATCACCGTTTGAGGTTTTGAAGAAATGGAGGGAAGATTGTTTTGTTTTCTGTTGGCTCTTCAAATGGCAAGCTGGACTTCTGCAACAAGCAGGCCTTTAGCACCAAATGATGGTTTTGGTGTTCATCAACCAGGTTAGCTAAGCTACTTGCCTGCCTTTGCTTTCTTATCTACCACCAAAAGTAAAGGTCCACTCTTTTTCTTCAATGATTTTGTCTATTAAATTACCTTAATTAGCTTATTATCATGTCATCACAAAAGATTTTCCTCCATAAACTCTCTTTTCCACTCCATCAGTTCAGCTTTCTCTCTGATCTTGAGCCTGTCCCTATTTTAGTCATTTTGTTTGTTGTGTGATACTGTGATGAGTTCAATAACAATAAAATTGCTGCTGTAGTACTAATCCACTTAATTTTATTCTGTCACAGGCCAGAGTCCAGAGTCTTCACAAGTTTCCCGCTCAGGAGAAATCTCTTTGCAGAGTTTTAATAGCAATGAAGGACCGGCTGCCATAAATAAAGAAGCATACAATGAAGTGGAGAGCAAACTGGGGATTGGGTCAAGTCCTCCAAGCTGTGAACACAAATGCTATGGCTGCATTCCATGTGAAGCCATTCAAGTGCCTACTACAAGCAAGCGCAGTCATGTGGGTCTGCAGTATGCAAATTACGAGCCTGAGAGGTGGAAATGCAAGTGTGGTCCTTCCTTTTACAGCCCATGAACTAAGCCACAGTTACCTCACTGCTTAGAGTTAACTTCATTCTCCCTTTCAGTTGATTGAGAATGAGACAATTTCTTAGCCATTTGTACAAGTACTGAATCCAACTTGTCTTTGAAAGGTAGTCTTTGTTGCAATGCCCTAGTCAGTGTATGGAAAATCATGTGTTTTGCTACTTGTAATTAGCTATTATAACACCCTTTTCTGTTTAAAACAAACACACTTCTCATCTCTGACTGAATTCCTATCCCTTTGCACATTTGAAATATCTGAAATTTTAGACTGATAAGAATGATTTCAGACTTTGAAACAAACTAAAATGTCAACTACAGGAAAGCTGCGCTTTGCTTGTTTACACAGTTCTGTATTACCAATATCTACAATTTTCATTGCTTGCTAGATCTTGATGATGATTGAAATATGAACATTTATGATCATCAATAACCAAACAATTTTGTTGGGGTTCAATTCAATTCAAGCTTTTGAAAGAAGACAAAAAAAGTTAACAATCTTTAACTTTTCTGCACCAAATACTGAACAAAACTTGCTAGGGTGGGAAATGTAGCCAGCAGTTAACAACATTGAATGATGTGAGACCAATGGCTACTGGAGAAATAACCTGCAACAAAGTGAACTTTAGATTGTGACAGGGTGTTGGACTGCTGATTCATCTTTATATTGCCTTCAACTCTAGCAATACATCTTCCAAATTATACAAACTAGTGAACCAATTTTCATTTTTAGTCCAAATAAACTTTTCTTTAGAAGAATATAATTATATACCAATGGATGTGTCAATGAGTTCCATCGTTCCTAGCATCGGATAGCTTAAATCCCTGGCGATTTGCCTAATTGCCTTGGATTGATGTCAAAGACCTTAACAAGAGTGATGGATATCTCGAAACTACCTTTATATAATTAATGCATAAACCTGCATACAACTGTCACCATCCTTGATTACGAATCATGGCTGTCAAGCCTTCTTCAGTGGTGTTATTGTACCTGGCACCACTCTGGCGCAGAATGTGAACCTTTAGCAATCAGTTTAATCACAAACATAAACAGTTTTGAATTTGAAGTTTGAACATAAAGCTAGTTTAACCAATTCTATATGATTATCAAAGATCACAAACGAAATCTACACATAATTAGAATTCCCAAGCCTAATAAGAAGGCGAATAGCTTATAACTTGGTCTATCTGCATTTGAAAAGAATCAACGCTAAAATTAACATTAGCATACAGTGGACAGTGCGAGAGTCTGCTATTCATGGATCAAGAGGCAAATTCAGCAAATGCAGTGTCCTCTGTATTTGGTGGGTGAAAAGGATTTTTACAAGAAAACCTTGCTATGCATACAAGTTAGATTGTTATAACTACTTGTAGCGGAGATTCTCAGTTTACTCGAAGAAACATTAAGGTGTACCTGGTCTCTTTCGTGAAACTAACTCATCTATACTATTGAAGTTGGAAAAAAGGCAGCTCACTGGTGCGGCCACGTTCGTGGCCTCTTTGTTAAATGCGTTCGTCTCTCCTCTCGCTGCCACGTTGCCTCTGTTTCTATTCATCCCTCCATTTTCCTTTTCATGACATTCTTTCATGTAATTTTTGGCTTTTCTCAAGGGTATAATTTTTTTCCTTCATCGCTTTACATGTTTTTTCTTAATTTTCCTTTTATCTCTGGCAAAAAAGAAATTTTTTTTTACAATATGATCATTTTTGTTCTTAAAATGTGTGTTCTCGATTTTCTATTTAGCTTTTTCAATTTTATTCTTTTCAAGCTTTCTTTTCAATCTCAATCATTATCAACCTTTTTTTCTTTCCTTTTTTTTTCGTCTTTATCTTTTTCCTTCCTCTCTTTTCACACCGTATATGCTTTCCTTTTCTCTTGCATAACTTCTTCATATCAGTTAAAAAAAAACCGTTCTTCATATCATAGCGACCTTTTTCTCCGATCTCTCTGTGTTCACTGTTGCCAACATAAACCTCATCCTTTTCATGCTTCTGCTGAGCACCTAATTCTCTTTTTCATGATTTCCCTTTCTTCTTCTCTTCATGAAAAAATTACGTTCGGAAACCCTTGAGAAACAAACCACATATTAATTCTTAGACAAAGAAACCCACCTTGGGTAAACCACCGCCAGCTGTTTTTGAGTGAATAACTGTACCCAAGCCCCACTTCGAGGAGAAGCCGACTAAGGCTTTTAGGACTTGGATAAGGACATCTCCTAGGAAGAAGTTGATTGCTCCTAAGCCTACTCCAGGGTAAAACCAGTGATAGTCTTGAGGTAACCAAAGTTTTTTGTATTTTTTGTTAAATTTCTATATTTTGCTGCTATGTGAGGATTTTTTTTGTTGTTGAATGATGTACGCAGATAGCAAGAAATTTAAAACCATGACTTCCACAGCTGATAAGAAATTTCCTGCGGAAGTGCAAGTTCTTGGAAGGGTTGGGCACAAGAATCTCTTGGTCAAAAAGGGGTTACTACTTGGGACTGGTCCTAGAAGTTTTCGATGTGGGTCTTCTTATTTTGGTATGGGGAGTAGTTTCAAAGAAAAATGCATTTTTCTTTGACCTTTTCTTCATGATTTTTGTTTTTATATATATTTTTTACTTTTTTGCTTGCAAATGTTTTGGTCACAAAAAGTAGAATTGATTGTCTGAGCTATGTTATAGTCATAATTTTTTAAAAATTTTTATGGAAATTCAGAATTTGTTAAGTGATTGGCTGAAAATACTTTATTTTTAGTTTTGATGATTTGATACTTAAATATTAAAGGAAAAAGGTCCTTTTTTTCCTGAAAAGAAATTATGCTTTAATGTGTTTGGTTAAAATTTGATTTTTCATTAGAGCAGGCAGCACTTTAACGATTGCAATATGGATAGAGGTTCTTTTCATTGTTCTAAAATGACCCTTTAAATAAACAAAAAAAAACCTTTAACGATTTACTTGCTAAAAAGATCTTTGCTATCCATGTTATTTACGGGAAAATTCTTTCAATTAAACAATTCTTTTCAATCTTTTATGATATTTTTTATTTATTGTTGGCACTTTTACAACTTCGCCTGTGTGAGTTAACGCAGCCGGTCCCAAGCCCGGGTAAAGGAAGAGGGTGGCAGTAGGTTTGGACAACCAGCATTAAAAACTAGTCCAATCTCATGAAATAAACCAATATCAGAACATCGTTAAGGCGTCCCCTAGTCAGCGACGCGCTGCATCGGAGCCTGGGTGTAGTGAAAAGTGGGCAAGGGTTGCTAGGTCATCGCCCGGAAGTGATGCGCCACATCGACGCTTGGATGTGGTGTTAAATAGGCAAAGGTTCCCACACCACAATGGACGGGGGTGGGTAAAAAAGTTAGTCCATAACCATAACCATAAGCTTAGGTTAAGATCTTAGAATATAAGTACGCTTAGTGGTAAGTTAGCTAAGATTTGTGAGGTTATGAGTAGGAGGAGAGTTAACATCTTGTGTCTTTAAGAGACTAAATGGGTTGGGGAAAAGGCTAGAGAGATAGCACCTTTGCAATATAAGCTTTGGTGCACAGGGAAAGATAGAGATTGAAATGGAGTAGGTATCATTATAGATAAAGAGTACTATAAGGATGTTGTATAGATTAGGAGACAAGGGGATAGGATTATTTTGGCTAAGCTAGTTCTAGGATAAGAGGTGTTGAATGTCATTAACGTGTATGCACCCCAAATAGGAGTTGATGAGGTTAGTAAACGACAGTTTTGGGAGGATTTAGATAAGGTAGTACAAGAAGTACCTCTAGGAGAAAATCTTTTTATTGGCGACAATCTTAATAGACATGTAGGTACAAGTAGAGAGGGTTTTGAGAGCGTACATGGGGGTTTTAGTTATGGTGTAAGAAACGAAGGTGGAGATGCTATCTTAGATTTTGCTTTATCTTATGGCCTAATCCTAGTAAACACATTTTTTAAGAAGAGAGATTCTCATCTTATAACCTTTAGAAGTGGATCAAGAGCAAGTCAGATAGATTTCTTTTTAACTAGGAGTAAGGATAGACATAGATGTTTGGATTGTAAGGTTATCCCAAGTGAGAGTGTTACCGCACAACATAGACTCCTAGTTCAAGACATGAAGATAGATAGACGACATCGAAGGAACCAACAAAAAGGAATTGAAAAGATTCGATGGTGGAAGCTAAAAGAAGATTGTCATACAACATATAGAGATAGTTGGATTCAAAAAGAGGATTGGACAACAGAAGAAAACCCAAATGTAATATGGAATAAGATGGCAAAATGCATTCGGGAGGTGGGCAAAGAGACATTAGGAGTATCAAAAGGAAGAGTGCCGATTGGAAAGGATGTAACATGGTGGACTGCAACAGTAAAAGATGCTATAAAGACTAAGCGAGAGCATTACAAGGCTTTGAAGAAGAACAATATAGAAGAGAGTTTTACGGAATATAAGTTAGCAAAAAAAGAGGCAAAGAAGGCTGTGGCAGAAGTTAAGACAAAGGTTGCGATAGAGATTTACAACAAGTTGAACACAAAGGAGGGAGAGAAAAAGATATACAGATTGGCGCGAGTAAGAGAAAGGAGGAGTTGCTACCTAGGAGTCGTGAAATGTATTAAGGATGAGCATAAAAGAACTCTCGTTAAAGACGATGACATTAAGGATAGATGGCGTGATTATTTTGACAAATTATTTAATGACGGACAAAATAAAGTTTTGAATAATATCTCGGTGCCTCTCAAGGATTTAAATCGGTGCTTTATAAGTAGAATCAAAGAGACAGAGGTAAAAGAGGCACTAAAGATGATGAAGAACGAAAAAGCTGTTGGACCCGATGACATCTCAATTGAAGTTTGGAAATGCCTTGGAGATGTAGGAGTTAGCTGGTTGACAAATCTGTTTAATAAGATTTGGCGCACTAATAAAATGCCAGAGGAATGAAGGAAGAGTGTCTTGATACCTCTATATAAGAACAAGGGAGATATTCAAAGTTGCACCAACTACGAAGGCATAAAATTGATGAGTCACATGATGAAACTGTGGGAAAGAGTGATAGAACGAAGATTAAGAAAGAATGTAGAGATATTGGAGAATCAATTTGGTTTTATGCTGGGTTGATCAACTATGGAGGCAATATATTTGCTTAGACAACTTATGGAGTGCTCTCGAGTAAGGGGTAAAGATCTCCATATGGTCTTTATAGATTTGGAGAAAGCATATGATAAAGTGCTTAGGGAGGTACTATGGTGGTCCTTAATGAAGAAAAGAGTTTCTTTGAAATATATTGAACTAATTAAGGACATGTATAGAGATGCAAGGACACATGTGAGGACAGGTGGGGGGCAAACAAGTGAGTTTCCTATCACAGTGGGATTACACCAAGGGTCAGCGTTGAGTCCATTCTTGTTTGCGGTAGTTATGGATGAACTGACAAAATCTATCCAGGATAAGGTGCCTTAGTGTATGATGTTTGCAGATGATATTGTCCTATGTGCAGAAAGTAGAGCGGAGATCAATGCAAATTTGGAATTATGGAGACAAATGTTGGAATCAAAAGGATTTAAACTAAGCAGAGTGAAGACTAAATACATGAAGTGTAAATTTAGTTCTAACCGAGTGGAAGAGCATGATGTAGTGACGTTAGATGGGGTGACGATACCTAACCGAGACCATTTTCAATATATGAGATCAATAGTACAGATGGATGGAGAGATTGATGGTGATGTAACCTATAGGATCCAGGCTGGATGGAGTAAGTGGAGAAGTGCTACATGTGTGTTGTGTGATAAAGGAATTCCCATATGGTTGAAAGGCAAGTTTTATAGGACAGCTGTTAGACCAACATTGTTATATGGTAGTGAATGTTGGGCGACTAAGAGACTATATATACAAAAGATGAGTGTAATAGAAATGCGAATGTTACAATGGATATGTGGATATACAAGAAAGGATAGAATGAGAAATGATGATATTCGTAAGATGGTTGGAATGGTACCTATCGAAGACAAGATGTGTGAAAATCATTTACGTTAGTTTGGACATGTAAGACGTAGACTTGTAGATGCTCCAGTTAGGATAATAGAGTCTATGGATGTTGAGAGAAAGGTTAAGACTAGAGGAAGATCGAAAAAGACTTGGAAGCAAGTAGTTTGGAAAGATATGGAGATTTTAGAATTGGATGAGTAAATGGCCTTGGATAGGAATCTATGGAGGAGGAGAATACATATGGATGATCTAACGTGAATTCAGATATTGGTTCATATAGCCTACCTCAATACTTGGGATAAAGGCTTTGATGATGATGATGATGATGATTGTTGGCACTTTTACGAAATGTTCTTTTTAAAAGAAAATTAAACTAATTGCATAAAGTTCTCATTTTTTGTAATATAGGTAAAAGAGATTGAGAAATAGATAGAAAAACTCTTTGGATTAGTTAGGCAAATCAAAGTATGTAGGATTTCTATTGGATGCATGCTAAATTTCAAGATAGATATAAGCTTTGAGAACATATATTGTCTTTGTACATGGAAAAATTAGAGCCTTGTGTATTTTTTATTCCTTATTTGAAGTTGTATTTGCTTTTATTAGAATTCGTGAATTGTTTAAATATTCAATGTTCACCTTATTTCAATCACATTTAATAAATTAATAATTTAAAAACAAATAAAAATTGATAAAAAAGAATGAAAAATGATATATAAAATAAATCTTAATGAAGTTTCTCTTTGTTATATGTTCTTCTAAACCTTCAGAGTTCTTTTTACATGTTCTACTTAATTTTCTTCATTGAATTTTTATCACTTTACTTTTTTGCATGTGTTTGTTTAATTATAAATTTAGCATTAATTTTTTTAACTAATTTTTTGTTTGCCTATTTTAAATAATTTCAATTATAGAATTGTCTCACTGCAAGTGAAGTTTTTTTTTTTTGGGTTTTCTTTATTAATTTAAGGTTGGTTTTGTTTAGTTTTATGATGTTAAAGTATATTCGGTTTTCTTTGTAGGTATTATGATGTTAAAGTATATTCGGTTTTCTTTGTAGGTATTCTTTGCTTTTTTTGTGTTGCATACGAGTTCAAAATATGATATTTTTAAAGGCTAACATGAGCATGTTCTGTATTTGTGCTTTATGAGATATTGTTTATGTTTTCATATATAAATTTTAGTACTATACTCTTACATATCCCTAAAAAATGTAACTTACCTTTACATCTCTTTAAGTTTAAGAGTCCATGCAATTTAACTCCTGAAATTGGAATGCCATGCTTAATTCTTTGACAATTTTAAGTACTATTTTGGTTTTTGAGATTGTTGAACATACCTAAGTAGATTATATAAAATCATTAGCATGGATTTTGAATATTTGGATATGAAACTAGTAAAATGCTTGCTTTGAAAGATATGGTTAGTTGCTTTTTATTCAAATTCACCTCAACTTTTGTTGCTTCTTTTTTTTTTCCCTGTGTTGTTTCCAGCTCCAGCCAGGCCTCTACTTATCAACATTACCTGATGATCTTGGAGAACAAGATCATTACTATGTTGACTTTCACAAGAAAACCAATTGCTCTTTGGACACATACCTGCCTTACTTTGAATGCACCATTTCAAAAACCAATGCTGAAATTTCTTTCATTCTGGATATATTTCCAGTCTTCTCACTACCCAATAATTTACAATAAATTTGACTATTCTAGCATTATTTTGTAGCACATCCCAAGAGGATTCCATGAGACATACATGCCTACACAGTCATTTGACTTAACTCTGATAGTAGCAAACAAGACTTAGCAATGGCAAGTATGAGACATAAAAGCAAACAAAACAAGTTTTTACGTGGCTGCAAATTCTTGATGATTCATCCTGAAACCTTTAGGCTTAAAATTTATAGGTCTAGGGATGGCATGTTTCAATACATGTGACTGTTTGACCTATCTTGGTTCTTCAAACAGAACGAACTTTGTGATCTGTTGGCCCTAACTGACTCTGAACAGTGTTTATTTCCCTTTGCCTTTCGATTTATGTTGCTTTTTATATATGCTTATCTATGTAAAAAAAATCATGAACGTATTCACCTAAAACTTCATCAATGCTTTTCAAATGTTAAGACTATTCTACTTATCTTATGGTTTTTATGTTTAGTTCAACTACCCGCACCAACGGGCGGGTATTATCTAGTACTTCTTTAAAGCCAAATCCAAGGGGTAAGTGCATACAAATGCTATTCCTCCAGCTGCAGAGCCAGCTAAATATACAACAATGGCTCTGTTCCAACATAATGGCATATGTGGTGCAGCAAATCGTCGTATTGTTCATATGTCATGTAATGAAATGCAGAAAGGGGTAACATCCAAAGATACAAACACCACCCCTCCAAAGAGACAAACACCTAGAGGTATCAAATGGGCTAAGCTGTCCATTGCACGAAACCACTAGGCATGGTATGGGCTGTATTTGGTACGATCCTCACCAGCACAAGTAGGTCAGACCAAGCATGATATATATATGTGCTGTACCCGGATAAAAGTTTTTAAGCACATGAGTTGATATGACATGACAAATGAAGAGTTAGTGTTAACACATGGCACATGGGTTAGCACGACACATGAGCCCATGAGACATATTTTATTAGTTCATAACTATTATAAATAGGTTCAATTTGTTAGTCCCTTAAATGTATTTTTGTTATTTTTATTTTAGGATATATTATAGGCTTAATAGCCAAATGTGTCCTCCACGTTTGCCACAAAATGGAATTAAGTCCTCAACGTTTAAATGCATGGAAATTAGTCCTAAACGTTACAAAATTATTGAATTAAGGACATTTCCATTAAATCCTTTAATTTTCGTTAAGTTTTATTATTGGTAGGGATAACGGAAATTAAAGGATTTAACGGAAATGTCCTTAATTCAATACTTTTATAACGTTTAGGACTAATTTCCATGCATTTAAACGTTGAGGACTTAATTCCATTTTGTGGCAAACGTGGAGGACACATTTGGCTATTAAGCCTAAATTATATTTACTTTTGATATTTTATTTTGATTTATAAAAATAATATTATATTAAATAAATCTAATAGTGAAATATCTAAATTCTTGGTACATAAATTTATAATTCTTTCATTTTTAATATAAAACTAGAGTGTCACCCGCGCGATGCTGCAGGATGACATTATTTTGTTATCATTTTATACGTTTAAATACATAAACATATAAAATTATAAACTTATAAAAGTGATTGTAACTACACTACTTAATAAACGGACAAATGACTTACATTCAACTATACATTATCTCCAATATAAATACAACTAACAAAGGACAATTCACTAACAAATACTATAGGACTTTCAAAAATTAGAAGATGTTGCAAACATGTAGGATGACTATAAATGTTTGTAGATCTGATATAATCTTAAGTTCGGCTATGAAAATCAAAATAATTATATCTTATTGTCAAAGAGATATAATTTTAAATCCAAATCTATGCATTATCTTGCATTCAGAAAAAGTAGAGTCAATAAATTTACCTATCCCATTTCCATATGATAGATCTAGCACTTCAGCCTTTCATATCAAGTTGTGTATATTGACCATTACCAATCTAAATAGCCCTTTAAGGTCTCCAATCTGCAATAATAATAATAATAATAATAATAAGTGATATATTCAAGAAGAGGATAATGACATGACCAAGATAAGCTTTTGCAGCAAAAGTTAGCTAAAATAAAAATTAAAATCTTAATCATTGTCTTAGTCATGGAACTGTGCAAGTCATGCCACAATAAAGGCATGCCACTCAATAGCAGCTTATGGAAATTAAAAATAGTCACTACAATTTTGTAATGCTTTATATTTCATTAGTTCATGAAGAATATTTCCCTCCAAATTGCCTTATAATGAATAAAAAAGTTCACCAATCAACCTTTTCACATCAAGAATACAACATATTGCTTATTATAATTCAAGATTATACAGCCTATAGTTTATTAAGCAACATGGACCATCAAATCTAACCTTTAAACTCTAATTATTTGAAAGATAAAAAAGAAGAATATATTTGGCTAGTTCACATAGATTATTAATATATTTAAGATAAAAGATTGACAAAAAGCTGTTGAGTAAGCACTTACACCCTTGATATGAAGTATCTAAGCAATCAAGGGTTGAAAGTAGTTAAGCCTTGTTTATACCATATTGCTGACACAAAAAAAAAAACCTTGATATGCCATATTGTGTAGATCGCATCCTATTCCAACTTCAAGATCTTCTAGCTTATTCCAGCTCAAAATTATAATTTTAATACACTTATAAAAGAATAAGGCAGAATGGTAAAGAAAACTAAAATTTTCTTAAGTTTATCAATTTCAAGAGAAAGAACGTCCTGTAGCTTATTTCATCTCAAATTACCAAACCAAACTCAGAAAATTAAAGAAATACATCAATTCAAAGATTAAAAAACCTAACAAAAACTACCCTTTATTCCATAACTTAGGTTCCAGCTATGGACCTAAAGAACATACAATGTTCGATTAAAACTAAAAGAATATAAGGAACTCACAATATTTTAAGAAGTTTGAACCTTCTGATTTGAAGAGGAATTGGTTCAGGCAACCTGTTATTATACAGATCATTGTTGTATGCATCATTGAAAGTTAAACATATAATTTTACTTTTTATTTTTTCTAAAATTGTTTTTTCACAAATTTTATCAAGCAAACAACAAACATAAAATATAAAAGATGAAAATTGAGCCCAAAATATACCTTAAACAAAACAGCACAGATGCCCTAAAATTAAGAACTTGTTCTAAATCCGTAACTTCCTTGTTCTTCCATTTCTCTGCAGCATCCACTCTTTTTTTTTTTTTTAAATCTAGAATGCCCTGAAAGTGAAAAGTGAAACCCAAACGCCAAAACTCAAGCCGCTATAAACCACAGAACCTCTTCGACCTCAGACCACCGTCAATGATACCAACACCCTTTTTTCTTCTTCCTTTATATCCTATCTATGAAACCTAGAAAACTTAAAAAAAAAAAAGTCTAACAACTGAACCCAAAACAGTTAAGGGTTTTGAAAAAGGAAATTAGAGTTTTGAGAAAGGAAATTAGGGTTTTGCAAAGTCGGAGCCACGTGAAGAAAGGGGATTTTTTTAGAAAGAAAATGAAGGATTTCAAGGATAAAATTAGAATTTTTTTCTCCCTTCCCTCTGTCCTTCCTCTTTGGAGAAGTTTTCTGGGTCAAAGAAAAGAAAACCAAGGCGTTTCGTGGAGGACAAAAAAACGGTAAAAGGGGAAGAAATGATCTCAAAGTAAGCAGGCCTCATGGCTTGGAAAAGAGGGAAAAACCCAAACTTAACCAACCGAATTTCTTATTTTCCTGCGCAAAACATGATAGGAAAGAAGTTTAAAGGACAAGAGATGTAAAAAAAAAAAAGAATCGATGTGGACTCATGTGGGAAGAGGAAATCCCACAAAATTTATATATTTGATGTATGATATACTACTTTATACACACGCACACACACATATATACACACATTTTTTATAATACTACACTACTAGTAAAAACTCACAAAACACAAATTATTACGATAAAAAAAAATTGTCACTTGATTTAGTTGTAGTAAAAATATCTAAGATATGATAAAAATTTTGAAAGAAAATAGTGATTAGCAAAAATAAATTAAGTTTAAGATAGATACAAATTCAATATATTCATTTAGTAGAATCTATTATATTTCTCGATGGATGTAGGCATTTTCTTAAATATTATGATTTTAAATTTCAATATCTTTATTTAGTAGTTAGATTTTATTATTTTTCTTTATAAATGCAAGATTTTGTTGAACCACCTAAATTATTTGTCTTTTTAATTTAATTTAATTTATTATCTTGCATGTTATCTAAAATAATAAATAAAAAATAATTTAAAAATCTAAAAAAATATTAATGGACTATGCTTGGCATTACTCAACTCAAAAATAATATCGTATTTGGTCCAGCATGACATAAGTTTAAGGATAATATGCCATATTGAGCCATGCCCTTAATTTTTATGCTCTAAACTAATACAATCCGTTAACACACAAGCTAATATTTAACTGAGTTGTTGCCAGCCCAACACAAGTTGTTTGACACCTTTACAAACATCATTTGTTTGGAAAGAAAGTATGTATGTATGCATGCATTTATGAGTAAAAATTTGATGGTTTTTCAAGAAAGCAATACAAAAATTTGTGTGCACAACTTAAATTGTATAGCCCTCAATTGCTTTATATAGGAAAGAATCTTAACCAACTTTATAAATTTGTAATGATATCGGAAAAACAATTGATATTGAATCAATTAATCAAAAGATAAGAATCTGTTACACCGCTGTAATTATTGCATTCAAGCCAGCTTGGATTGATAGGTAATCGAGGAAGAGCTTCTAAAGGAGCAGTCATTTGTGGTGTGGGGAAAGGTCTCTCGAATTGACAGTGACTGAACCCAATATAGAATAGATTAAAGTTTGAAACTTTGGTTATTATTTGTTTAGAAATTGTACAAGGTATTAATAACGATGCACACTACAGCAAAATGTACTTTTAGCGACGTTTTTTTGGTTATTTAGCGGCGTTTATAAATGCCGCAAAAATTTCATGGCACTAGCAAAAAACGCCGCAAAAAATGCCGGCTATTCTAGTGTCGGGAAAAATAGCGACGTTTTTATGAAAAATGCTGTTAAGTTCGCGGCGATTTTATGCCGATTAACGGCGTTTATAATCGCCGCAAAAATAGTGGCATTTTTGTCAAAAACGTCGCAAAAATAGCGGCATTTTTCTGCATAAACGCTGCTAAGTTATAACTTAGCGGCGTTTTTATTGTAAAACGCCGCTAAGTTAGACTTTTTTTTTAAAAAAAATTTATTATATAATTATATTTTATATTTTTTTCAATTTGAATACATTTAATGAATTTTAATTATATTTTTAGAAAACATTTTAATTATTTTTAGAAAAGAACAGAAGAGAATGATGAAACTATGAGTTTTTGCCTTCAATATTAAGAATTGTCAACTGTTAAGAATGTAAAATAGACTTCTTCTTTCAGTAAAAAAAAAAATAGACTTCTTCTAGTTATACGAGAGTCATAAACTGTTGATCAGCTTATTCATATATAAAATAAGTGTAATGTAAAAACATATTTATATATAAAATACGTCTCCTATCTGTCCTAAACATTTGAGTCTCCCAACATCTAAGCTTTTACAGAATACTTATGTAAGAAAAAAGAAAAAACAAAGATTAAAGTTATAGAATACTTGAGCTTTTACATCTAAAAGTTGCCAATATAACAAAGACCATAACATCCACTCTGCAACCATAAAACAGTAAAGAAAGTACAATTATTAGAATTAGCATTATCCTAGAAGAGCACAATTTTATATGTAAAGATAAGATATAGTAACATACCTGCATAACAAAATAGCTAAGTTCCACACAGCAGCAACTATTCCAAAGAATATAGTAAAAAAAAAAAACATCTTACTTTCAACTTCATTACTAGAGTGGATAATTGACAGTACCTTTAATCAAATGCATATGGGTCATCTGCATAAGGATTTCGAGAACCTTCTGAAAACAAATCACCAATGTTTGAAGCATTTGGATGACTTCCCTTAGTTCCCTACATCAGAAATGCATAGATTCAGGACATCTCTAACATCAGGAAGGAATCACACTAAAAAACTCAAGCATATCCTGATACAACTGTCATTACAATAACAGTTATCATTCTACACTTACACTCAATTACAATATCCAGAACAAACTAATGCCTAGTATTTGGGCTTCAACACTTTCTAACCAAAATGGAAAATAATAAAGGAAAGGCAACAGATAGATATTGTACCTTTTTGTGATGCTTAGGAATGCTCATTACACTTCCCGTATTGGCATTTTCTGCTTTCCTCAACAACTTTGACATCGGTGTCTGTGTTACAACTGGGAATGGTGATTCTTGTAAGAAATATAAAAAGATAATAAGGTGCCTTGTATGTTACAGTGACTCCTCTAGACAACATAAAAGGCAATAAGGGGACTTGCATCTTTTTTCTTAACTTTTAGCAAAAGGGAGTCGATGATTTATTGCTTTTTGACTTTTTACCTTCTCTTCATTCTCTATCCTTAACAGAGTATGTTGACCCCTTTTGCCAACATCAGAATCTCTCATCTTGATTGAAGAAATGGAATAATCCTGCAAGGAAAGGCATCTATCAAATTGATGGCATTTTACATGATGTGTAATAATACACAAGTAATTACATTTTAAATATGCTTATTGAAAGATTCCATACTCAATCCTACTCCACGACAAATCATAGAAGGTAAAGTTTTTGACTCCAAAAAGCTCATAACAAGAACTAGAAGATCTATGTCTGCCAAGTATGCATGCGTTGTCTGTGTCTATATGAGTTTTATCTATGTGGAGTGTCTCAGCATAAACTCTAAACTATGATTTTGGCTTTCACAGTGATTTCTACGAAGTGTGATATGGATGACATACATGACCTTCTACTCTACTATTCTTCATTACTCTCCATCCTCTAGTGCTCACAGACTGGGTCCCTCATGCTGAGAAATAAAGTTCCACTATGCTCAATAAACAATGAAAAGAAAATCCAGCCAATGCAAAAACTGATAAACTGTCTTCAAAAGCACAAATATGATTTAGTGAAATATTTTGATAAAAATGATCACTGAGAAGCTTACCTATAACACATTGCACAATGGAAGTTTCAGTACCTACGCATTGGGACAACATGAAATTGTTTATGTGACAGTGTATGTTCTATACTTCTATTCTTTAGATAAATGCACAGGACCAAAGAGAAAGAATGAGCAATATATCAAAGAAACAAGCCAACCTTTTTCGAATTCACTTCTTGTCACTCATCACCCTCCACTGCAGTTGCAATAAAGCTCTTTGTCTATCTTCCTACAATGTATTAACAAAAATTTAGTTCAGAGCAAATATTAAGTCATTTAACATAAAAGGTGAAGCAAATACATACTTTAGACTTCTGGAGACTTAACTCCTCCTGAAGCTTTCTGCACTGTTCTTCAAATTGACACCTCAAAGCTTTTATCTGAACTTCATGTTCATTCCGAAGAGATGTTGTTTTCTAGACCAATTCTTAAACTGTTAGCAATCAAATACATTTTAATACTAATATGAATAATTCAAACTTAAGAATTATAATATAAAATAAACAAACTTGATCAGTATATTACACCATAACAACATAAACTACCAATTCTAGAGCTCATATAAGCTGAAAGAGAATGACAAACAACTTGATTTTAAGTTGCACTAGTTTCTCTGCCTGAAAGTTTAAGTAAGTGAGAACCACTATTTGCTGTATATTGCAACATACAACAATCATAAGCTAACCTTCTCTTTTTCCAGTTTAAGAATCTCCTGCTTCTCCACCTCGTACTTCCTCAGTATTTCATTAATTGCCTAGCAATTTCCTCGAAGTATAGAAATCGAGCTTCAGCCTGAGCTAGAGAGAGAGATTATCGGGAGAAATCAAAGCTTTCGGGTGGATTTTTCAGAGGTCATGAATGCTTCAAATGCTGATGAAAATGGAAATCTCAGTGGACACAAAAGCTTTCGGGTGGGGAAAATGGAAATCGGTTTAAAAAATCACAATGCATTATCGATGGAGAAGCATCAAATTGCTTAGGTTTAGAAAATGGGGAAAATGGGATTTTAGGTTTCGAAACAGAGAAGTATTTTTATGCTGAGGTTTAAAAATGGGGAAAATGGTGAATAGAAAATGAATATATTTGCTGCAGATCATACGGAGAGCTTTTTTGCTGTAGTGGCGTTTATTTTCATAAACGCCACTATTTAATTTTTTTTGATAAAATATATAATTTCAAAAAAATTAGAATAAATATTTTTATTTTTTTATTTTAAAATATCGCAGCATTTTTTTTCTTGAAAACGCCGCTATCTGGTTCGTTTAGTGGCGTTTCTTCATATAAACGCCACCTTTTACTAAATTTGATGGCGTTTTTAAGTAAAAAAACGCCGTGACTTGATAAAAACACGGTATTTAGTGGCGTTTTATAGAAAATGCCGCTAAATAAGTGCCGTAAAAAGTCATTTTTACTGTAGTGGCAGCACGATTTGAAGAAGAAACTGCACCGCACAGGGAGAAATATGGATCAGTGCATTGTGCCTACATAGTGTGTAACAAGGACATTGTCACAAACGAAGACTTCCAGAGATTAAAAAGCAAAACAAATAGTTAAACAAAAATGGAGAGTCAAGAGGAGCATGCTGCTAGTGAGATTCGCAGGAGAACCAAGAAAAAGTTTAAGCGCTTGAGGAACCCCAATGATGATTCGGAAGGGTACGATATGTCGGATTCCAACCAAGTCAAGCAGCCGCAACCAGTTCCATTGCTCAAAAATCTAAAGGACTCATATAGGGATAAGGTGACTGAGAAAAATGAATTCTAAGACGCTGGATGGTGTGATTGGAAGGAAGATGAAGACATGTTTTTTTATGATCAGATTTCTGATAATGAGGAGGAGAGTTGCGACGGTAGCATTCCTAGAATTTCCTTCACAAAGGAGGAAAATTCTCTGATGCGGAAACCATGGACGAAGGCTATAATAGTGAAATTATTGGGGAAAACCATTGGCTATTATGCCTTGTCCACGAAAGTTAAACATCTTTGGCAGTTGTTGGGAAGATACAAGATAATTGACCTTGGCCATGACTACTTTTTATTCAAGTTTGAGTATAAAGAGGATTATATCCATGTCTTAGAGGGGGCCCTTGGATTGTTGGAGTCATTATTTGGCTGTTTGCTAGTGGAGTCCTAATTTCAATCCTTTAATGGACAGAATTGAAAAGGTTATTGCTTGGATTCATCTGCCTGGTTTACCTATGAAGTACTATAATCCTTTTGTTTTGACTAAGATGGGTGCTTGTGTGGGTAGGGTGATCAAGGTTGATAAGAGTACGGAGGAGGCGTTACGTGGCAAATTTGCTCGTCTGTGTATTAAAGTGGATCTTGCTAAACCTTTAGTCTCGAAATTCTATGTAGGGAAGCACAGACAAGTGGTGGAGTTTGAAGGCTTTCACATGATCTGTTTCCATTGTGGAAAATTTGGACACAAGGTTGACTCTTGTCCTGCTATGATACAAGTCAGTCTTACTGAACAGAATGAGCCATCCCAAAAGTCTACTTCGAAAGCATCGACTTAGGAAGATGGTCAGTATGGGCCATGGATGCTAGTACAGAGGAAAGGGAGGAAGCCTCGGCAAAGAGATGAAGCTTCAAAAGGAAAGTCCAAGGCTTCTAATGTTTCACCGAGAATTGATCCATTGATCAAGGAGTTCGATTCCTAAAAGAATGGTAAGGAGTTTTTTCAACCTCCAAGTCTAGAGATAATGAAGGGAGGGGAAATAATAGACTGTAAAACCTGATTCTACATTACTGTAGAGTCTAATTTCATAAAATAGATAATGGGAATTAAGTAAATAATAAATATTGATTTCCATTTGGGTGAAAAGCTCCTTAATTTAAGATGTGAACGAAGCAATTTCGGTGAAATACTGTACGGGCGAGTATATTGAGCAATTCGCCAATGGCAAGCTAGATAAAGGCTGACCGCCAATGGATATGGGCGAGTATGATTCAATGGCCTATTGGCGACTAGGGTAGTTCTCCAGTCAGCTAATTTAAATGATAGCTTCATAGGCAAGTAGGCAATATAAACTCGCCAAAGTTGTTGTTGAAGGGGCGAGGTCACCCAGCGCCAGTTTAAATTATAGGCGAGTCCATCTCTGAGTAGAAAGCCATTTATGGCGAACCCAAATGCATAAACATTGGCGCGGGTTGAAATGTGGGCGAACTCCCACATTTAAACCAATGTAGCCTTGGCGAGTTGAAGGTTGGGCGAGTTATCAAGTTCGGTGATGGCGAGTAATGGCGGGCAATCTTCGATCTATAAGCCATTTAAGTAATGGCGAGCCCAGTTGGGCGAGCTACTAAGAGCTCTGTTGGGCGAGCCAGTAGAATGTGTGTGGGCGAGCTGGTTATGGTTATCTTAGGTCTCGCCCAAGTGATAGAAAGACATATAAAGAAGATATTAATGGAATTTATAAATTATTTTGCAGCCGGGAATTATGGACTCGGTAAATGCGATCAGGAAGGCGAGCAGGAAGCAAGGCTTTGTTGGACCAGGTAAGGGAGATGTGTGTGAAGTGATGCATGTCCTGTGGAGTAAATCTTATGAAAATATTGAGATAAATGTTTTGTTTTCTGACATGCATTGTTTGAGAAATCTATTTGATACTGGGCGAGCTACTAAGCCGACCCTTGTAATATTTCTGGGTGAAATGGTTTGGCGGGCGATCTAACTTTTTATGACATTTGGGTGAAGAGCCCTTTTATGTTATCTGGGGCGAGTAACTTTGTTTTAAATAAAAAGGCGGGCAAGCCATGTTGGGCGAAGCCCTTTATATTCTTTTGGGCGAGCCGCTAAGGGCGAACCAATTTGCCTTGTTTTGAAAAGCTATGTGGCGGGCGAATACTATGTCCCCACTGATGATTGACCATGGGCGAGCCAAATAGGCGAGCTGACTATGGCGAACAGGTTTCACGTTTCCAAAGTTTCTTAATTGAAAAATAAACTGATTTTAATATCTTTGAAAATAGAAATTATAAACCCTTGTTGGGCAATTTGACTATTGGGCGAGCCACTGAGGGCGAGCCAGTTTTGCTTATTGTTTTAAAAGCAAGGTTGGCGGGCGAACAGAAGTTCACTGCACTAGGCGAGCTGCCATGGGCGAGCCATGTTAGGCGAGCTGACCATGGGCGAGTAGGTTTTAAACGTTGAGATTTTGGAATGTTTTCAAGGTGTTTTGTAAACAGAAAGCCTAAACCTTTTTGGAAATCAAATCATTTTGAGAAAATGATAATATGGGTGAGATAATTCCATAAAGGTTTTCATGAGATGTAAAAGTTATTTTTGAGACTTTAGGCCATGAGTTCATGCATTACTATTGCGTGACCCGCCTGGGGCGGTGGCTCGGTCGACGGACCAACGAGTGCACCTCAGGGCGTCACAGGGCTGATGGACCCGCCAAGTCATCAGCGGTCTCGAGGTCACTTGGCAAGTGGACCCGAGGACCACCTAGAGATTGTGGCCATAGATCTACCATATCCCTCTTTTGGGATGATTATTCCGTTCTCGCAAGGGGGAGGGGGAACGATGATAGCATGATTTGTTTGTTGCCTAGTCTCAACTTACCAATTTCTGTTTACTAAGAGGATTTGTTAAATCCTATTTACTGTTTACTACATTTTTAAAGTAAACTGTTTAACCAGTGGTTTGAAAGGTGCATTGAGAGTGTTGCTTACCATACCCACTGTTTTCCTATTTGATATGATTTTAGGAAAAACAAATATTTGGTGGTATATGGTTTTAGTTTTTATAAAGCAGCATATGTTTCCTTTACTGAGCGTATGAATCGATCACCCCTTTATTTTAACTCCACAGATAAAAGACACGGAGTAAGAGGATTAGCTCCAAGATGGTTATAACTACTTATATAGCACTGGGGCAAAGTATGTTAAATATGACAGGTACGGTCTCTTCTCTTTTACATTTCAGACATAAGTATACAGTACTACTTAAGTGAATTAAGTCAATAGGGGATGTCATATGTAAGGAATAGTGAAAAAGAATTTTCTATTTCGTATTTGTTGAATAAATGTTTATCATTTATTACTATCGTTGTTAAGTGGTAATGGCATCGCAGACAGCCCAACCGGTAAAGTTGTATAGAAATACGTGCAAGATGTGGTAACGGGATGTTACATAGACAATGGAAGAAAGTCAAACATAGCCAATGGTAAGAAAGGTAACTCTTCGAATATGAAAGTTAGCCTTGGCTCTGAAACATGACCATTAAAAGAGGGAATATTTTGTAATAATTCCTTTACGCCATCAGCGGTTAACTTAGAGAAGGGATTCGTTTTCCATGCTGGAAGTTCTTCAAAAGAACCAATTATTGGATCGAGTAACAAAAGGGGGTCGATGGGTTCTGGAGCTAGGTCGAGGTTAAGCTTAAGGATTGTGAAAGAAATTGCAAGAAGAGGAGTACACAGTGGGCTTTTACAAGGTCCAATTAAAATAACGTCTGGAATATCTTCCCAGGATGCTATAAGTAATAATTCGATTGGGCTTAAGGTCCTAGAGGTGACTACACCAGGTAAAGGTGGATCGATCCTGGAAGGTGGGAACTTTGGCCAACGAACTGTTTTGTCTGAAGAGGTTATCTCTGGTGGTGTTAAGGTGAATGGTTTGGAGCAGGCCTTGACAGATCCTGAAGCCAATTTTATGAAGGTTCTGTAGTGGTTTTTTGCTATGTGGACCTCACTGTTTTGTTTCATAATCATCATGTCAGTGATTTTTTGGAATTGCAGAGGTGCGGGAAGTAAGGAGTTTTTATGTAATGCCAGAGAGATTATCTCTATTCACAGGATGGACATGCCTATTATAGCTAAACCACGTATTAGTGGTACAACAACAGATGCTGTTATTCGTAAGCTTAAGTTTGACAAGTTGACAAAAATGGATGCAGTGGGCGTCTCTGGAGGTACCTGGGTTTTATGGATTGAGAGTATTGGAAATGTTCGAGTGGTCGAAAGGTGTAGTCAATTCATCTCACTTAGTGTTACAGATTGTCGTGGTTTCAGTTGGTTTTTCATAGCTTTATATGCTAGCCCTTCATTTTTTCAGCGTATATTGTTGTGGAACTATTTTATGAATTTTAATGAGTTTGACTATGAAGCTTGGGTAATTATGGGTGACTTTAACCAAATTGTTTCAATGGAAGAAAAACAGGGAGGTGCACAAGAGAGTCTGAGAAAGTTAGAGGTGTTGTGGGATGTTTTGATTAAGTGACAGTTAATAGATGTTGAATCTGTCAGATGTAGATATACATGGACTAATATAAGAATATGTGGAGGGCTCATCAAGAAGAAATTGGATAGAGTTTGTTGTAATCAGACTTGGAGGCTAAAATTTTCAGATGCTATTGTTCAAAACCTTTCAAGGGTGCACGGGGATCACTGTCCGATTCTACTCAAGCTACATGGTCTTTGAAAGCAACTAGGAGTTGAGACCTTTTCGTTTCAAAGCTTCTTGGCTCCTACATGATCATTTTAAGAACTTTTTAGAAAGCTTGTGGAAACAAAATGAATAGCTTGCTACCAACTTAGTTCATCTACAAGGGGCAGTGAAGGATTGGAACGTTCGGACTTTTGGTAATATCTTTAGAAGGAAAAAGCAGTTGCTGAATAAGTTAGAAAGGGTTCAGAAAGCTCTTGAAAGGTGTCCACTATCTCACCTTCAACAACTTGAGGAGAATTTGATAGTTGAATATAATAAGATTCTCCAACAGGAAGAAATTGTTGTGGTTTTAGAAATCTTGCTCCAAATGGATTCAACTTGGTGACGGAATACAAATTTTTTTCACACTACAACTGTGATAAGGAGA
This sequence comes from Heritiera littoralis, assembly GCA_031772115.1. NCBI lineage: Eukaryota > Viridiplantae > Streptophyta > Magnoliopsida > Malvales > Malvaceae > Heritiera > Heritiera littoralis. The sequence goes on from JAPDPK010000041.1 coordinate 249,682, forward strand.
AATAGAAACAGAATTTTAGCTTTGAAAAAGGAGGATGGCTCATGGTGTGATAACCAAGGGGATCTAAAGTTTATGGTAGCAGACTTCTTTAGGAGTTTGTATTCAGCCGAAGAAGTTGAAGATGACTTTGACCGATGGTGTCCAAGGTCAAACTTTATTTTTGATGAACAGGGACAACAAATTTTGGGTCAAATTCCTCATGAAGAGGAAATTTATAGAGCACTTTGTTGGATGCCTTCGTACAAAGCCCCAGGTCTATATGGTTTTCAGGCTTATTTTTATAAAGAAAATTGGGATGTAGTTAGAAACTCAGTATGCAGGTTCGTTCAAGAGTCCTTTGCTACAGGTCATTTCAATCCAGATCTCAGTAAGGTGCTGGTTGTTTTTATCCCAAAATTTGAGCACCCGAAGTACATTTCCCAATTCTGACTGATAAGCCTTTGTAATGTATTGGTTAAACTTATTTCGAAGATAGTGGTGAATAGACTACGTCCCTATCTAAATGATATGATAGCTCTAACTCAAAGTAGCTTTATTTCGGGGAAGAGTAGCTCAGACAATATCATGATCATGCAGGAGGTTATTCACTCAATACGAAGGAAGAAAGGGAAAATGGGGGATTTGATAATGAAAATAGATCTCGAAAAAGCCTATGACCGAGTAAATTGGCAGTTTCTCAAATGGGTTCTAATGGATCGCTTGTTGCTACAAAATTTGGTTGATCTGATTATGTTCTGTGTCACTTCGACAGAAATGAATGTTTTGTGGAATGGTGAATTATCACAGTATTTCAAACCAGAGAGGGGTTTGAGACACGGTAATCCGTTATCTCCCTACCTTTTTGTAATGTGTCTTCAAAAACTTTTAGAGATGATTAAAAAACTAGTGGATGATGGTTCTTGGTAGCCTATTTCCGTATCACGTCAAGGGCCTTTGCTTTCACATTTATTCTTTGCAGATGATTTGGTACTCTTTGGGAAATCTACGGTTCAGCAGTGTAATGTGATAATGGAATGTTTGGATACTTTTTGTTCAATGTCTGGACAAAAAGAGAATGAGAATAAATCTAAATTTCTAACCTCACCGAATGTTCCTTTGTTTATAGTGAAATAGATCAAGAACATCACGGGAATGAAACTCAGTAAAGAGTTTGGTCAATACTTGGGGGTTCCTATACATTCAAAGCGTGTAGGTAAGGCTTCCTATTAGTACATTATTGACAAAGTGAATAAAAGATTATCGGGTTGGAAAATGAGTCAACTATCTCTTGCGGGCAGAGCCACACTTGTTTAGTCTGTCACAAGTTCCATAGCCACCTACTCAATGCAATGTGCTAAATTACTTGAGTCGACCCTAAAAGCCATTGATAGCTTGAATATGAATTTTCTATGGGACTCGATAACTACAAAGAAGCGAGTTCATTTGATTAATTGGAATGAAATTTGTAGACCTAAGAATCTTGGTAGTTTGGGATTCAAGAAAGCCAAGGATATGAATATTGCTCTCTTAGCAAAACTCGGTTGGAAGCTAGAAATTGGGGATAATGGTTTGTGGGCTAAATTATTGTTGACTAAGTACCTTAGAGGGGAGACTTTTATCAGAGCTAAGAAGAAGAAACTTGCATCTTCGACTTGGCGAAGCATAGAAGTTAGTAGAGACATCGTCAAGAAGGGTTGCACTTGGATTATTGGTAATGGACAGAAGGCTTTCTTTTGGAAAGACAGATGGTTATGTGACAAATTGCTGTTCGAATTTTGTGAGGGAGTTAGTGATAGTCCCAATCAGGATGAGAAAGTAGCTGACTTTTTACTTCGTAATGGAGCATGGAATGCAACTCGCCTGAATGTCCTCCCAGCTTGTATAGCAAATCTGATTAAGTTAGTGATTCCATCCTTAATAGATGAGGATAGGCCCTATTGGTCAGCTTCTTCAAGTGGTGAATTCACTGTCAAGTCAGCCTACAATCTAGTGCAATGCAATTCTATATTAGATATAAATTGGTTGCTCTTGTGGTGTCTTGACATCCCTCCAAGGATTAAATTCTTTTTGTGGATAGCTCTGCATGAAAGATTGCTTACTCGAGAACATTGCAAGAGAAGGAATATTTTATTGGTGGCAAATTATCCTAGATGCTCTGCTGACTCAGAAGATATTTTACACGTATTGAGGGACTGTACAAGGTCTCGTTGCCTTTGGAAGAATTGGCAAAATGATTCTAACTTGAATTTTTGGCAGGTTGATAGTCCTAAATATTGGCTATGGCAGAACTTGATTTCAACAGATATAGTGGCTGGATTAGGCTTTGCTTGGTCAGAATTATTCAGCTTTGCTTGTTGGTTCATATGGAGTTGGAGAAATAAGGGCATATTTGAGGAGGGTTTTGTGTGGCCTAGCAATGACTGTGACCTTATCATCAATTACATGAGGGAATTCAAGGCTTATAGTGGTGCAACAGACAGGATTATACAGAAAAAGGCTGTGCATGTTGTGTGGCGAGCTCCTCCAACAGATTTTGTTAAACTTAATGTTGATGCAACGACGTATTCAAATCCAGGACTAACGGCAGCAGGAGGTGTCTTAAGAGATCATAATGGTTGCTGGATTATGGGTTTTGTCAAAAGATTATGTTGGGGTTCAATTTTGCGGGCTGAGTTGCTGGCTATATACACAGGCCTCACTGTCGTGTGGGATACAGGATTCCGAAAGGTAATTATAGAATCTAATTCTTTGCTTGCTGTTCAGAAGCTCACTGGTCCGAAGAGATACAGGGATCCACTATATGGTATCATTCTTGCTATTCAGAATTTACTGAGCAGGGAGTGGGATGTCTCCATTCATCATATATTCCGTGAAGCCAATAAATGTGTTGATTTCATGGCTAACATTGGTCGTGCCGGCAGAATTGATACTGTGATTTTCAGCAATCCTCTTCTGGTGATTCTTAACTTGTTAGAAGATGATTATAAAGGTTTTGGTTGTAACAGACTTGTTTTAGAATAACATCAGCGTAAATCGCTTTTGCACCAAAAAAAAAAAGAGAGATTGAAAACGATCCACCAGATGAGGTAATGCTGATTTCGGACTCTAATCACATGGTTATGTTTTCTAAACCAAAGGAGTTCCAGTCTTGGTTGCCTAGAAGAAATTACCGAGAAATATGATTAGAAGTGTGCGTGGTGGGCAGGAAATTTGCTTGAGTCTAGTATTATCAGCCTGCTTGATGCATTGTGAAAGTTAAACAGTTAGAATAAAAATGAATACAAATGCCAAACTTCAAGCTTCGTAATTTGTTTTGATTTCTTGTTGCCCACTTGCTGTCTCTGTGATGCTGTCCTCTTGGCTTAAGCATATGTTTTTCCTGCGGACTTAGTCAGGATTACGTGCTTAATTGAACAATGATTATGAATAAATTAATAGGGATATGTGGTCCGGACTTAACCAAAGGATAAAATATAAAAGTAAAAGAAAAAGGGGAATTGATGGAGACATTGATGAATTATTAAGCAAGCAATGAGCTTAATGATCCACGGTGCAGGAGTCTGAACCAAAGGTAAGAAAAGAAAGGTTAGGTCCGATAGGTCGGAGGAGATGGTGAAGAAAGAGAGGCATTTTGTGCTGGTGCATGGAGCCTGTCATGGAGCATGGTGCTGGTATAAGGTGGCGTCTCAGCTGAAATCGATAGGCCACAAGTTTACAGCACTTGACATGGCTGCTTCTGGGATCCATCCAAAGCAACTTCATGAAGTTCCTTCCATCTCTGATTACTTCGAACCATTAATGGAATTCATGGCGTCTCTCCCAGCAGAGGCGAGGATGATTCTAGTTGGCCACAGCAGGGGTGGTTATTGCATATCAGCTGCCACGGTAAGGTTTCCAGAAAAAATTGCCGTCGCAGTATTTGCCACAGCTTTCATGCCGAGTCCAAAACTCACTTACCAAACTATAACAAGAATGAAACGGCGGATTCCGACGGGTTCATGGACTCGGAATTTGGATTCCACAATGGGCTGGATCAGCCTGCAACCTCGTTGGTCTTTGGTCCCACTGTCATGGCATCCAAGTTTTACCAGCTATCCCCTCCCGAGGATTTAACGCTTGCACTAAGTTTAGCCAGACATATTGGTCTCTACAACGATGAAGTATCAATCAAGGCTACTGCAGTCACGGAGGAGAAATATGGATTAGTTCATCGAGTGTTCATCGTCTGCAACAAAGATAATATATCGTCTGCAACAGCAGAAATAACTTGTCAAACTTCCAATGTTTGATTTTAGTAGCCTACTTTGTAATATTGACTTGTTAATCCAGCTCCTTTAATTCGATGGAAATTGGAAAGTTTCACTCCAAAAAAAAAACATCTGCAAGAACAATTTAATAGGACATAGATCAAACACGTGGGTGATAAAAAATATTTTAAGATGAAACCGTGATAATCTTGAAACAATCATTCATTGAAGAAGAAAATTTTAAGTTATTAACTGATATATCTCATATTTTACCTGCAAAACTACCATGGTTCGCAACCATAGTTTTTGCAAAGTTCCTAGAAGCACCAGAAGTGATAAACTCCATAAAAAAGTGCAAAGAATGAACAAGTTGAACTTGTTCATAGTGAAAAATTCTAAATATACCCATTTTTTTTACTATTCATATCCCATTTCTTTTGTAATAAACAGTAGCTCATGGAAGGAATTGGGGTTTGAAGAGTAAAAAAATGGCTATGTTTAGAAATTTTCTTTCATTAACAGTCATCCTTATTGGAAAGAACTTTCATTGACCATCAAGAATTGGACAGAAAAATGTTAAAGAAACAGTTCGATGTCATCAAATTGTTGGATAAAATTGTGTGAATCAAAATTTTAGGTTGAATGGTTCTTTGATTACTTCTCCTTTCCTTTAGCTAAACATTTTGAAATTGTCATCAAATTGTTGGATAAAATTGTCAGGCCATCAATGGTGCTATTGTAGCTGGCACCATTCTGGCGCAGATTCTCAACCTGTAGTAATCAGTTTAAGCACAAATATAAACAGCTTTGAGTTTGAATTTTGAATACAAAGCTAGTTTAACCAATTCTGTATGGTTATCAAAGATCACAAACGAAATTTACACATTATTAGAATTCCCTAGCCTAATAAGAAGGCAAATTAAATTGGTCTGTCTGCATTTGAAAAGAATCAACTCTGAAATCAACATTAGCAAACAATGGACAATGAGAGAGTCACGAAATCACTTAGTATCATTTAACTAAAATTCTATGCAACTCTTATAAAAATTAAGATTAGTTACACTATTTTCTTACCAATATTTAAACTAAAATTTTAGTCTATATATCACAAATCTTTCCCATGTTCCTTTTTTCTCTTCTTTCTTTTCTTTTCTTTTCTTTTCCACTGCAGCCCGACACCACTCTCTCTTCTACTTTCCCCTGTTTCCCGTCAGGATTGGCCTCCAGAGCAGCCCCTCACTGTACCTGGTTTAGGGACCAGAACCACCCTTTCCAGCCCCATTTTTACCTCGCCACTATAGCACAAAACTCCCTTGTTCTAAGCTCCAAAGCTTTGTCTTCCTATCAGTCCCAAAAACCCCAACTCACAACCCCTAAAACACCAGCTCTTCAACCTTGCTTTTCAGCACCACTAGGGCCCTCAACTCAGCCTCACTAAGCCCCAATTTCGAAGCCAACAACCATCAAAGCAGTCCCTATTTTCCCATGTTTGCCGTCCCTAGCAGTAGCCGGTTCGGTCCTCCCTTGTTTGGCTAGTTTGCCCAGTGGCTCAACACCCTTTTTTTTTTTCTCGCCACCTTGCTCCTGTTTTCGATGCCCTTCCAGCACTCAGACAATTCCTATCTTCATCCTATTGTAGCATCCGGACAGCCATGAAGACCAACACCAATGGTCCCTCATTCAGGCCTCAAACCAGTCCCAATCACTGCCCGAAAGCCAATATTTTCAGCCACCAAACATAGCCCAAACATTACCCAAAATCGCCTATTGTCTCAGCCCATTACAGCCTTGTTTCACGCCTCACAACAGCCCTGAAATGAAATCAACCTTGGAATAGTCAACCAAAACCATGCTTCAGTTATTTCTATTTAGTGCCGAATGAAGCTTCCTTTTCTTCCTAGCTTCATGCCGCCGAAAGTCCCCTGCTTCATCCATGTTTCAGCACCACCAAACAGCCCCAAGATCACATTGATTCAGCCGCGCATTTGCCTCTAAACCATACCACTTTAGCACTCCTCCATTTCTTTCCTTCTCTAATTCCTGCCCTGTTCTCTATCACTCTCGGTCTCCGTCAAATCTTGCTCCAGTTTCTTCCTCACCCGAGTGCCTCTCTACTTTCTTCTCCAATTTCCTTTCGTTATCTCTCCTTCCATCGACTGGCTGTCACGACCCGAAGGTCGTGACTTGCACTTACGAACTTGCACTTTTACTACGTCACAACATTTACTACTAAATTTTTTTTTCCTTTCACTTTACCGTTTATAATTGGTGTCAGTGTAGTCACTAAGTGATACTAATCTTTTCATTATGCTTCATCCCTAATAACTTAAACCTTAATCCATAGTTGAGTATTTGAACCTTTAAGGCAAGTAATAAGCATTTCTAACTCTCAATACTTTCTTGCTTAAAAAACAAATTAAAAATATCTCCCCTTATAATAAGATATTTCCTCAATCAAAATACCTACAAGATACACTTTTCAATATATCCTCAATCATGACAATCAATTTCACAGACAACATCAATCACATCAAATAGACATCATATACGATCCTAATATCTACAATTATTAATCACATGCATGTCATATTGGGCAACTTACTATTTATCAAAATTTATCAATTACGTGTCGTAAGACAATTAATTAATATAGCATTAGTTCATTAGTTTAGTCTACATCCCATCCTATAAATACCGTGACAAATAGCCTTAAATTAACCTTACATACAAAAGGGATATTACTGTACCGAAATACTTAAAAAAGATCTCCTCGTAGAGTTAGGACGATATTTCGAGCCTCTGCTATTTCAGATAGATCCGAAATACTTCCCTAACTCTATGCTCATTTTGAAAAAAGTTTGAAAAAATTTTAGTGAGAGAGAGCTCAGTAAGTTATTTATATAAGTGCAGAAGTAGAATTATACTGTTCTAAATGCAATGCATGAATCTGCAAGTTTACAATCGTAATTTACCATTTTAATCGATAACATCTCATATTTGTAACAAGATCATGTCCTAGGAACTTTAAGTGGGTTGGGGTTTTGGGGTAGTGATGGAAGGGTACTTCAAATACCTCATTATCCCCATATCTGGCATTTGTCAACAAATCCTCAGTTCACAATATATAACAGTTATACAATATCAATTCACAATATCCATCGCATATTCCGACATCAATCCACAATATTTATTGCGTATCCCAATATCGATCCACACTATTAATCATGTTTCCAATAACAATTCACACTATCAATCACATATCCAAAATCAATCCGCAATTGTAAAACCCGAATTTTATTATACTATATACCATATGTGTACATGATTGATAGCGGAAATAAATTCTTTTAGTGAAATTAAAGAATAATCGAATGTGAATTTCCACTTTCATTTTAAGTTATGATTTATAGTATGTGTATAAAGAATAGATGGATTTAATTTTGATAAAAAGGTGAAGATAATATCCATGGTATGAAAGCATTAAATGAGGGTGGGAAAGGGATTAATGCCTAGAAGACAAAATGAAGAAAAGAATGAGAAGATAGCCAATAAACGTTGGCTGGAAGTGTATTGGCGTAGAGAAGAGAAGAAAAGAAAAGAGAAAAGTCAAGGAAAGGGGCTATAGTGGACTTCTCGCCACTTTGCTTCTCTTGACAATGGGGCTAAGCAATAAATGGCAAGTGAAATTAGTCAAGAACGGATTGCAGTAAGGACTTTACCACCGTTCTTTTTGCTGCAGTTTTCTTTGGTTTTAATGCACGAAATGATGAAGAAAATGGGATAAGGAACAGGTGGTAGTTTCTAACAGGATTAACATGGCTATATAAGAAGGAATACGTGAGGGAAACCGATTTAGCCAACTTCATCTTCCTCAAAATCATTCTCGCCCATTCTGTTTTTATTTCAAGTTCACAAATCATTTCTTCCGTTACTCCCATATATGAGCAATGAAACTCATCCTTAGTTAGCTAAACACTTATCCAGTGTGTGAAGAACTGAGGAATAAGCAAAGTAAAGCTAAGTGAGGCAAGAAAGCACTCTATTTTTGGAAGAACAACTGGGTTAAGGTGAGTTCCATAATTTCTATGGTTCTCTTGATATTCAATATTGGATTTTTATGTTTTATAACGTAATAAACATGGATATAGCCTTGTTTTAATTAAATATTGTTGGAATATATAAGAAATTAGATGGAAAATAATCAAGAATGATTAAAAAAACAATGGGTGAACGGGATTATCCAACAGCTTGCCAAATAGGCGAGCAAGGAGTACTCGCCCAAAGGGCAAGGCGAGTACAATGGAATGCATGGCTAGGCGAGAAAATGTTCGCCAACAGTTATGGGATAACCAGAATGATAGGTAGATGGGCGAAGACCAATGATCGCCCACAAAGACGAAAATGGTGACTATTGTGTTCGCCCATGTGAAATGTTGGTGATCGCCAATGAGGCGAGTGGGAAATAAAGAGGTTGACAAGTGTTAATTCAATGCATGGGCGAGCCCATCTATGAATAAAAGCCACGAATGGCGAGTGAATTGAAGTAAGGGCGAGGTCGCCACATGCAAGTTTAATACATAGGTGAGCCGCCAATGAATAAAACAGTAGTGTCGGGCGAGCTCACATGCATAGGCATGGAGATTTGGCCATGTCGGGCGAGTTGGCCATGTTGAGCGAGCTACCATGTTGGGCGAGCTCCAACAAATAAGCCAATTAACGTATGGGCGAGCTATTTCATTTTTAAGTCTTGCCAAGATGTTGGAAATATTGAAAATTAATAGAATTTATAAATTATTTGTAGCCGGGAATTGGGAATTGCTATTGGCGAGTAGGAAGCAAGGCGAAGCAAGGCTTCGTAATATCAAGTAAGGGAGATGTGTATGAAAGAGAATGCATGTCCTGTGGAGTTAAATTTATGAAATTACTGAGAAACTGTTTTGGTTTATGACATGCATTGTTTTGATAAATTGCTTTGCTTTGGGCGAGCTATAAAACAAATTTTATTATTAATTGGCGAATTGATAAAAGGCGGGCGAGCCAATGAGTGGCGAACCCGATTATAATGTTTTGGGGCGAATGACTTTGTTTTAATAGAAATCCAAGTGAGCCAATATGGGCGAACCCTTTTATAAATTTTGGGCGAGCGACCAGGTTTTTATGAAATGGGCGAGTTGACCATGGCCAATGCCATTGTGGGCGAACTGACCATGGCGAGCCGCCTCGGGCGAGCTAGTTTCGATGGGGTTTAAATGATACGGTTGGCGGGCGAACACTAGTCACCCTAACGGGCGAGCCACTATGGGCGAACTGACCCTGGTGAACCAATTTAACCCCTATTTTCTCATGCGTAAAGTGGTGAAAATGAGTTGTTTTTTTTTTAATATGATTTTGAGACTTTAGGCCCTGAATTCATGTGTTATCATTCATATAATTGCGTGACCCGCTTGGGGCGGTGGCCCTGGTCGATGGACCTACGGGTGCACCTCAAGGCGTCACAAGGCTGATGGACTCGCCAAGTCATCAGCGGTCTCGAGGTCACTTGGCAAGTGGACCCGAGGACCATCCATAGATTATGGCCATAGATCTAGTTGAGATAGCCGTGAGGGGCGATGGCCTACGGGTGCACCCCAAAAGCGAATGACTTGTGTTCTGAGGGAACAATGAGAGCATGATGTATTTGTTGCCTAGTCTTAACTTATTGATTTCTGTTTGCTGAAAGGATATATTGAATCCTGTTTAATGTTAAAGGGGTTTGAGTGATTGGATAAATGAGATCATTTTTGGGAGTATAGTTTTTATTTTTATAAAGCAACGTACACCTTCCTTGCTGAGCACGTTATCGCTCACTCCGTATTTTCCACTCCACAGATTATTTAACTTGGGCTAAGCGAATTACTTTCCAGAGATCTAATATAGAAGGTATGTTGTATTCTTTATATTCAGTAAAATGGTACAATACTACTTTAAATAGAAGGGAATTTATATACATCTTAAGGAAATAATTAATAATTCATATTTCCATATAAGGGATAAGGAATTGAGAGTGCTAATTCTTATAAAAGAGCTAGGAGTTGATAAGCATCACAGACAGCTCAATCGGTAAGTGAGTGTAATTAGTAACTGAATATTATGTATTTTGTGGATTTGGGATGTTACAGATTTAATGGTATCAGAGCAGGATTGGTCGGATTTTTAATGATGCTTAAAGTAAATGTATACATTCCCTGTAGTACTATATAATCTGAATATATAATTGACATACTTAACGATAAGTGACAAATGATCTCTGTGATACAGATATGAGTGAAAGGAGGAGGATACGCTCAGTGAGAGATATAGGCCGAGGTAGGGTAGCACAGACACCGGAACCTGCCCCAAGACCTCCACGTCCTATACAGCCGGAGAGTATTGATACTCGTGTGAGCTGAGTGGAGAGGCTAGTAGCCGATTTTATGGCTATGTATCAGGCGAATAGAGCCGCGGCTAAGGCGAAGAGGGAGAAAGCCACAGCTCTCGCAGCCTTAGTAGAGGTGCCAGTACCGCCACAGCCGGTACTAGTTGTACTTGAGCCTCAGCCTATTCCACCACCAGCACCTCAGCCACAGGTAGCTCCACCACAACTATTAATTCAGTTGCCTCGAGATGCGGAGTCTTACTGTAACGTGGCATTGGTGAAATCATTTAAGAAGTTGGATCCACCTAAGTTTAAAGGTATTAGGGATCCATTGGCAGCAGAACAGTGGATTATCAAAATCGAAAGATTACTTAAGATTATGAGATGTTCAGAGACGGAGAAGGTAGGCCTAGCAGTGTTTCAGTTGGTAGATGATGCGAGACATTGGTGGAAAGCCACTCAGACTGTCTTATTTGCTCAGCATTAGGATCTGTCATGGGATATTTTTGTTGATGCTTTTCGGAGGCAGTATATTCCCGACATTGCTCAGGAAAAATTACAGCAGGAATTCATGGATTTAGTGTAGAGTAGCATGTCAGTGGCCAAGTATGAGGCCAAATTTACTACATTGAGCCGTTTTGATCCACAGACTAGTGCGAATACCAGATATAAGATTTCGAGGTTTAGGCTGGTTTGAGGCCATCTATCAGAGTGAAGCTAGCCCTATTTGATATACAGACTTATGATGAGATAGTTAAACGGGCTCAGCTATGTGAGCGGGACTATGAGTAGTTCCAACTCGATTTCAGTAGCAAGAGTAAGGGTAAAGCAAAGGGAAAGGCTAAGAGGTTTATGGAGGATAGACCAGGTAGAGAGCAGTCTAAGAGGACTAGATCTATGGGCATACAGATCTCAGAGGGTAGATTTGATAGACCAGTAATTTCTACTCCTGCCAGCTGCCCCACCACTACTCAGAGAAGTGTTGCGCCCTTATGTAGACATTGTGGAAGGTCGCATGGGTCACGCCCTTGTCCTTTAATGTCTGGGGCATGTTTTAGATGTGGACAGACGGGGCACTTTATCAAGAATTATCCGATGCTCAGAGAGTCAACTGCTTCTACCAGACCTCTTGCATTACCTCCGATAGCAGCCTCGGCAGCTCAGAGTGAGCCAGAGAAAGAGACAACCTCACAGCCAAGGCGGGCGACAGCCGCAGAGAAGGGTAAAAAGGTTGTAACTCAGGGTCGGGTGTATGCATTGGATCAGGAGACTGCCGACGCCTCTATCGATGTGATTAAAGGTAAGGTTTATCTTTTTGATATTCCCGTAATTGCCTTATTTGATCCGAGTTCTACCCATTCATTCTTATCGCCTGCATATGCCCACAGGACCCCAGTAGAGACGGAGTTGTTAGAGTATACTTTGCAAGTGAAAACTCCTTTTAATGATTTCCAGAGGACGGATACTATATATAGGAATTGTAAATTGACTATAGGAGAGAAGGTTATGACAGCTAACCTAATTTTGTTGGATATATCATTTTAGGAATAGATTGGTTAGCTACAAATTATGTTAGTTTGGATTGTATTACTAAGTTTATTACCTTCTCTCATCCCGAAAAATATATTGTAAAATTATTGTAAATTAATAAAATGTTTGTGAATATATGTTTGTGAAATGATGTGTACTGAAATTGTGGATGTGTATGAATGTTTATGAAGGATATATTGCTAGTGTGGAGGATGTAGAGAGGAAACATCCAAAGATTCAAGAGATTCCCGTGGTTAAGGACTTTTCGGATGTATTTCCAGAGGATTTACCAGGGTTACCACCGGATCGAGAGACAGAGTTCATGATCGAGTTGGTACCCGGTACGGAGCCGATTTCTAGACCCCCATACTGGATGGCACTAACTGAGTTGGACGAGCTCAAGAGGCAGCTCCAGGAGTTACTAGATAAAGGATTTATACGTCCCAGTGTGTCACCATGGGGAGCTCCGGTATTGTTTGTTCGGAAGAAGGATGGTAGTCTCCGGTTGTGTATAGATTATCGAATGTTGAATCGGGCTACCATTAAGAATAAGTATCCATTACCTCGGATTGATGACCTGTTTGATCAGCTCAGGGGTGCACAGGTATTTTCCAAGATAGACCTACGATCAGGCTATAACCAGTTGAAGATTAAGGAGTCGGATGTGCATAAGACAGCATTTCGGACTCGTTATGGTCACTATGAGTTTTTAGTGATCCCTTTCGGATTAACAAATGCCCCTGCAGCTTTTATGAGTTTGATGAATGAGGTGTTTCATCCTTTTCTGGACAAGTTTGTCATAGTATTTATATATGACATACTGATTTATTCTAAGACTCCGGAGGAGCACGAGCAGCATTTGCAGATTGTTCTACAGACCCTCTGGGACCGAAAGTTGTATGCCAAGCTTAATAAATGTGAGTTCTGGCTAGACCATATTATATTTCTCGGAAATGTAGTGTTGAAGGACGGGGTGTCAGTTGATCCGTCCAAGATAGAGGCCATTGTTCAGTGGGAAAGGCTTAACACGGTTATCGAGATATGGAGTGTCTTAGGTCTTGCTGGGTACTATCGCAGATTTGTGGAGGGATTTTCTAGACTTGCTGCTCCATTGACACGACTCACCCATAAGGATGTAAAGTTTGAATGGAATGATGAGTGTGAGCATAGTTTTGGTGAGCTTAAGAGGAGATTGACTACTGCCCCCGTATTAGCCCTTCCTAGTGGATCAGGAGGATTTATGGTGTATACCGATGCATCTGCTCAAGGTTTAGGGTGTGTGCTCATGCAGCATGGTCGGGTTATAGCCTATGGTTCTCGACAGTTGAAGGATCATGAGAGGAATTACCCGACACATGACTTAGAGCTAGCCGCAGTGGTGTTTGCACTGAAGATATGGTGGCATTACTTGTACGGGGAGAAATTTCAGATATATACAGACCATAAGAGTCTGAAATATATATTCTCACAGCGAGAGTTGAATTTGAGACAGCGACGATGGATGGAATTGATAAAGGATTATGATTGTGAGATTTTGTATCACCCAGGTAAAGCTAATGTAGTAGCAAATGCACTGAGCCGTAAGCATGTTGGCATGATATCTTACATGATGATTAGGGAACATGATTTAATAGAGCAGTTCTCTAACCTTAGCCTAACAGTTGTTTCCTCTGACCAGTACGGATTTACGGCTAGTTTTCGTATAGAGCCGGATTTGATAGATCGAATCAAGGAAGCTCAGAGGAGTGATGATTATTGCATCGGGATTGCCAGTCAGATTCAAATGGAAGATGAGTTGGATTTTGAGATTGGCACCGATGAGATACTGAGGTTTAGAGGTCGGATATGTGTTCCCAGTGATCAGCAGCTTAGAAATTTGATTTTATCAGAGGCCCATACCTCTAGATATACATTACATCCGGGTAGTACTAAGATGTACCAGAATCTCCGGAAAGTGTATTGGTGGCCTAAGATGAAAAAGGACATCGCAGATTTTGTTACTAGATGTCTAACATGCCAACAGATTAAGATTGAGCATCAGAAGTCGGCAGGTATGCTTCGACCATTATCGATTCCTACGTGGAAATGGGAGCATGTAACTATGGACTTTATTATGGGATTACCATAGACCCGAAAGGGGTATGATGCTATTTGGGTGATAGTCGACAGATTGACTAAGTCTGTTCATTTCTTAGCCATGAGATCTACAGATTTAGTTAGTGCCTTGGCCGAGTTGTATGTCAGGGAAATAGTGAGGTTACATGGTGTTCCAGTGAGTATCACCTTTAATAGGGACTCTTTCTTCGCCTCTCATTTTTGGGAGAGATTTCAGGAGGCTATGGGATCCCAGCTGAATTTTAGCATCGCTTTTCATCCATAGACTGATGGACAGTCTGAGCGTACTATACAGACGCTCGAGGATATGTTGAGAGCGTGTGCATTGGATTTTAGAGGCTCATAGGACGATCACTTACCCCTGGCAGAGAGTATCAGCATGGCACCGTATGAGGCATTATATGGCAGACGAGGCGGATCCCTGATAGCATGGGAAGAAGTGGGAGACCGTAAACTGTTAGCTCCCGATTTGGTCGAGCAGGCTTCTCGTGATGTACGGATGATCTGTGAGAAGCTCAGAACGGCTCAGAGTCGGTAGAAGAGTTATGCAGATACTAGACGCCGAACATTGGAGATCGTAGCGGGTGATTATGTGTTTTTAAAGGTTTCACCATCCAAGGGTATAATGATATTTGGGAAGAGAGGAAAGTTGAGTCCTCGATACATTGGGCCTTATGAGATCTTAGATCGCGTAGGAGATGTGGCATATCGGATAACACTACCACCAGACTTGTCAGGAGTGCATAACATATTCCATGTCTCGATGTTGAGAAAGTACCATCCAGATCCTTCTCACGTGATTCGACATGAGCCACTGGAGATTAGAGAGGGTATGAGTTACGTTGAGAAACCGATACGGATCTTGGATAGGAAGGAAAAGGTATTGCGATCTAAGACGATTCCTTTGGTTAAAGTGCTCTGGCAATATCATAACGAGGAGGAGGCTACTTGGGAGTTAGAGAGCCTTATGCATGAGAAGTATCCAGAGCTCTTTCAGTGATAGGTCCTAATTAAATTTGGAGGATCAAATTTCTTAAGGTGGGGAGAAATGTAAAACTCGAATTTTATTATACTATATACCATATGTGTACATGATTGATAGCGGAAATAAATTCTTTTAGTGAAATTAAAGAATAATCGAATGTGAATTTCCACTTTTCATTTTAAGTTATGATTTATAGTATGTGTATAAAGAATAGATGGGATTTAATTTTGATAAAAAGGTGAAGATAATATCCATGGTATGAAAGCATTAAATGAAGGTGGGAAAGGGATTAATGGCTAGAAGACAAAATGAAGAAAAGAATGAGAAGATAGCCAATAAACGTTGGCTGGAAGTGTATTGGGGTAGAGAAGAGAAGAAAAGAAAAGAGAAAAGTCAAGGAAAGGGGCTATAGTGGACTTCTCGCCACTTTGCTTCTCTTGACAATGGGGCTACGCAATAAATGGCAAGTGAAATTAGTCAAGAACGGATTGCAGTAAGGACTTTACCACCGTTCTTTTTGCTACAGTTTTCTTTGGTTTTAATGCACGAAATGATGAAGAAAATGGGATAAGGAACAGGTGGTAGTTTCTAACAGGATTAACATGGCTATATAAGAAGGAATACGTGAGGGAAACCGATTTAGCCAACTTCATCTTCCTCAAAATCATTCTCGCCCATTCTGTTTTTATTTCAAGTTCACAAATCATTTCTTCCATTACTCCCATATATGAGCAATGAAACTCATCCTTAGTTAGCTAAACACTTATCCAGTGTGTGAAGAACTAAGGAATAAGCAAAGTAAAGCTAAGTGAGGCAAGAAAGCACTCTATTTTTGGAAGAACAACTGGGTTAAGGTGAGTTCCATAATTTCTATGGTTCTTGATATTCAATATTGGATTTTTATGTTTTATAACGTAATAAACATGGATATAACCTTGTTTTAATTAAATATTGTTGGAATATATAAGAAATTAGATGGAAAATAATCAAGAATGATTAAGAAAAACAATGGGCGAACGAGATTATCCAATAGCTTGCCAAATAGGCGAGCAAGGAGTACTCGCCCAAAGGGCAAGGCGAGTACAATGGAATGCATGGCTAGGCGAGAACATGTTCGCCAACAGTTATGGGATAACCAGAATGATAGGTAGATGGGCGAAGACCAATGATCGCCCACAAAGACGAAAATGGTGACTATTGTGTTCGCCCATGTGAAATGTTGGTGATCGCCAATGAGGCAAGTGGGAAATAAAGAGGTTGACAAGTGTTAATTCAATGCATGGGCGAGCACATCTATGAATAAAAGCCACGAATGGCGAGTGAATTGAAGTAAGGGCGAGGTCGCCACATGCAAGTTTAATACATAGGTGAGCCGCCAATGAATAAAACAGTAGTGTCGGGCGAACTCACATGCATAGTCATGGCGAGTTGGCCATGTCGAGCGAGCTACCATGTTGGGCGAGCTCCAACAAATAAGCCAATTAACGTATGGGCGAGCTATTTCATTTTTAAGTCTTGCCAAGATGTTGGAAATATTGAAAAATTAATAGAATTTATAAATTATTTGCAGCCGAGAATTGGGAATTGCTATTGGCGAGCAGGAAGCAAGGCGAAGCAAGGCTTCGTTAATATCAGGTAAGGGAGATGTGTATGAAAGAGAATGCATGTCCTGTGGAGTTAAATTTATGAAATTACTGAGAAACTGTTTTGGTTTATGACATGCATTGTTTTGATAAATTGCTTTGCTTTGGGCGAGCTATAAAATAGATTTTATTATTAATTGGCGAATTGATAAAGGGCGGGCGAGCCAATGAGTGGCGAACCCGATTATAATGTGAATGACTTTGTTTTAATAGAAATCCGGGCAAGCCAATATGGGCGAACCCTTTTATAAATTTTGGGCGGGCGACTAGGTTTTTATAAAGTGGGCTAGTTGACCATGGCCAATGCCATTGTGGGCGAACTGACCATGGCGAGCCGCCTCGGGCGAGCTAGTTTCAATGGGTTTTAAATGATACGGTTGGCGGGCGAACACTAGTCACCCTAACGGGCGAACTGATTATGGGCGAGCCACTATGGGCAAATTGACCCTGGCGAGCCAATTTAACCCCTATTTTCTCATGCGTAAAGTGGTGAAAATGAGCTGTTTTTTTTTAATATGATATTAAGACTTTAGGCCCTGAATTCATGCGTTATCATTCATATAATTGCGTGACCCGCCTGGGGCAGTGGCCCTGGTCGATGGACCTACGGGTGCACCTCAGGGCGTCACAAGGCTGATGGACCCGCCAAGTCATCAGCGGTCTTGAGGTCACTTGGCAAGTGGACCTGAGGACCATCCATAGATTATGGCCATAGATCTAGTTGAGATAGCCATGAGGGGCGATGGCCTACGGGTGCACCCCAAAAGCGGATGACTTGTGTTCCTGAGGGAACAATGAGAGCATGATGTATTTGTTGCCTAGTCTCAACTTATTGATTTATGTTTGCTGAAAGGATATATTGAATCCTGTTTAATGTTAAAGGGGTTTGAGTGATTGGATAAATGAGATCATTTTTGGGAGTATAGTTTTTATTTTTATAAAGCAGCATACACCTTCCTTACTGAGCACGTTGTCGCTCACTCCCTATTTTCCACTCCACAGATTATTAACTTGGGCTAAGCGAATTACTTTCCAGAGATCTAATATCGAAGGTATATTGTATTCTTTATATATTCAGTAAAATGGTATAGTACTACTTTAAATAGAAGGGAATGTATATACATCTTAAGGAAATAATTAATAATTCATACTTCCATATAAGGGATAAGGAATTGAGAGTGCTAATTCTTATAAAAGAGATAGGAGTTGATAAGCATCACAGACAGCCCAACCGGCAAGTGAGTGTAATTAGTAACTGAATATTATGTATTTTGTGGATTTGGGATGTTACAGCAATAGATAATATTCAATCAAATATCAATCTACAATACAATTCTTTATCCCAATACCACAACCCATGTGGTATGCGCATAACAAATTTGATCTATTTTGTAGTGAGTTTAAAGCCTATTGAGTAAGTAAAAGCATGATCGTTATAAAATCTTTTCGTACTACATTCCACATGCTCAAACCGTTTGTAAAACCACTTCATAATTATCAATGCGGTGCGGAGTTTCAAAAACAAATACCAAGGCTTAGGTTATACTCAAGCTCAAAGTTCACTATGCATGAACATGTTTCAATCATGGTTTCAAAATCGAGGCATCATTATAAGTCATGTATAACATTGATACTATTTCATTATTCAATGAAATATTTTCATGCACGATAAAACAATATCATATTTTAAAATACTACATATGGTTCGATAATCGTTTCACTATTTAATAAGCATTTTCACTATTCGATAAATCCTTCACTGTTTGATATATCTTTCATTGTTCAATAAAACACTTTTCGATAAAATACTTTGATTAACGTCTTGGGCTTATTGCTCGACTCAGAGTTCACTGTTTGATAAAACACTGTTCAGAATAAGACAATTGAAATCTTGAGATTTGACTTAATTGTTGTGAGAGCCCTGAATTTCTAATATTTTAAATAAGTTATTAAGTGTAGGAAATTAAAAAGAGAAATTATTATTAAAATATTTAAGTAAAGAGTCAATTTGAGAGAGTTCAGGGAGGTACTCGATGAGGGCCCCACCAGGACTTTCTCTGTTCAGATCAAAGTGAGACCCTAGAATGATGATATTTAAGGTGAATAATTTTATATGTAATAAGATTTTAGATCATGTGAATTGATAGGAGAAATCAAGCGTAAAAGTAGGAACTTAGCAATTTTACGGTTAAGGGTAATTCGATAATTTCATTACCGATAACTGGTCAAACAACTTTGAGAGTTAGCAGTTAACTATGTTTGACTTAAATATAGAAAAAATAATTAGAAATTAAATATTAAACCCAAAATTTTAAGGATTAAATAAATTACAGGACATAAGTGAAAATAATGAAATTTTATAAGGGTATTATGGTCAATTAACATGGAGATTAGTCAAACTAGTCAATGTTGACCAAAATTTTTTTAAAAAGTACATAAGTTAATTAAATTTAATTAAATTAAAAAAATTTAAAAATCTGAAAATTATAAATTATATGATATTTATGTGGCATCAGTGTAAATAGTAAAGATTTTAAGGGGAATTTTATTAAGTGAACAAGTGGCATATTCCATTGGACAAGTATACAACAAATAAGGCCAAATTTCAGCTAACTTCATTTTTCTTTCTGCCGATTTCTCCCCTGCCTCACCGACTTTCTGCGGCTTCTATTTCCTTCTATTTTCTCACGGTTTTCTCCTCTTTTCATAACCGAATCCCCATTTGCTTCCATCCCTGCACCGAGTATCTTCTACTAAACTTAATTCTTACCTTCAAAACCATCTAAATTCAGAATTTGAGGAAAGGGATGGACGGCAGAATTAACATCGGTTTGGGTCCTGAACAGTGCGGTTTGAAGGAAGTAAGAAGCTGCTGACGTTTCATCAAATTTGGTTTTAGTTTTGGATCACTTTGAGTATGAGGAATATGTTTTATGTTTGAAATTGAAACAACTGAAGTATAGTAGCAGGAGGGGTGTTCGGCTGGGATGGAAAAGTAAAAGAATTTGTGGTGATTTAATGTAATTTTAATGTATTGTGAGTAGAATTTAGGAAAAGACGATGATGAATGGAAATGAAATGAAAGATGATTGTGGAAATAATTTGTGAAATCTTGATTGTTGGCAGAACATATCAATGGCGTAAAAAGCGGTGCTTTTCGGCCAAACATAAGCTGAAAGATGGGATGACTTTTAGTGAATAATAGCTGTTTGAATTAAATCCTAAGTGAGTATAAGATAGCTATAGGTTAAGGATTAACGAGGATTGAAAAATTCATGAAAAAATTAGACTAAAAGGGAAGCTGTCGAGCATGGCTGTCGGGGAAAAAGAAAACGTGAAGCTGCAGTGAAAACGAAAGAGAAAAGAAAAGAAGAGAAAAGAAAATGTTAGTGTAATTTTGGGAAACAATAATAATAATAATAAAATTATATGATGAAATGAAAAAGATTTATAAGTTCAATTGAGAAAGAGTAGAAGGGGCCTTGGAAATTCATGAAATTGGACAAAAGAGACAGTCGGCCATGAAGAAGAATAATAGAGGTTCATGTGATTTTATTAAATAGTAATTATAAAATTTATTTGATAACGAATTTAAAATTTTTGTAAAATGAAAAATTGAAAAAGAATGAAGTTGGACAATTGTGGTATTTGGCCATGGCTGTTGGAAAGGTAAATTTTATAAATTTTAATATAAATGAATATAATATTTATATATATATATATATGTATATATAAGGAAAGTAGAAAATAATTCCTAAATGAATTGAGAAAAAGGTGAATGAAAAATATTGAGAATTAGACCATAAGAAGTGTAGATTAAGGCATAATGCAAGAGATGAGTGAATAAGTTCCATGATTAAATAAAAAAAGAATAAATTTTAATTAAATAGTAATGAAGTTGAAATTGGAAGAAGAATGAATTTTTAGATCAATTGAAGTATAGTATTGATAAAAGATGTGTGATAAATGTTTTAAGTGAAGAGGAAATTATTTATGAATGAAATTGAGAAAGGAGAGAATGAAAAATAATGAAGATGAAACCTTAGGAAACTACAGTCATGAAGAAAAGAGACAAGTGTTGGTATAAATTGTATTAAATGATGAGAGGAAAATCAATATGAGGTTAAATAAAGATTAATTGTGATATTGAATTTAGGAAAATGAATGAGTTTTGTGTAGATAAAGATTTCAAATAAGCTTACAAGAATAGATTTTTTATTGAATTTTATAAGTTTATGGGTGAAGAATAATAAGTGTAGTGCAAGAATGTGAATAATTAGCTAAAGCATTGTTCATGAAGCCCTCGTGTTAATGTTGGCATTTAATGACTAAAGAAAATAATTAAGGATAAGTAGAGGATATTTGGAAGAAAATAAATTGTGTGCATGAGGAGATGTAAGACTAGGATTTGGAAATAGAATTATAATGTGAATTTCATGGTATGAGAATTAATAAATAAGAAATAAATGTTAATGAAATTGTTGGTGGAATTAAATTTGGGAAAAGAATGAGTTTTCAGTTAATGGGAGAAATTTGGAGAATTTATGATTTATTGAATTTCCATGATTTATCGAGTAAGGAAAAAAGATTAAAGATAATGAATTTTCAGTATTATTGGAGTTGAATAAAAGATATAATTTAATTGTAATCATATATGGTAATTAATAGAAAATAAAATAAATCAATTCCGAAGGATAATAAATGAAAAATAGAAAATTTAGACTATCTATTATCATATTGTGATATGGAGATATAAAATATAAGGTGATATTATTGTGCAGAGTGGAGATTCTGGAAAATAGAATTTCACAAGCGATAGTGGGAACGTAGAGATATTGCGTGGACTCGAGGTAAGGAACATATATAAGAACTGCTTAGAAATATTATATGTGTTCTTGGAAATTTTCTAAAATTCTATTCTTAATCGTTTCCATCAATTTTCCAAAAAAGGGGAAATACAATTTATTTACAAAACCAAATGTGTTTAAATTGCATGTTTACTGTACTGTGTACTGAATTATAAACTACCTTGGTCTGGAACAGAACTGTCTATCGATACTAACATATTTCTGCAGAGATTTCAGATTTATTGTTTATACACAGTTTATATACTGAAATACAATATTTAAATATTCATGTTATTAAATTTTTATACGTGAAAGAGTACCAGCATGTTTTTTTAATCCATTAAAGTGAAACGGAATATTTTCAAAACTGAAAACTGAATTGTGAATATTTTATAAGTTTTTACTTCTGCACTGGATATATATTTTTCTTAAAACATGAGTTGTGAAGTGATTTCCTTTATGGAATTTACACGGTTTACAAATTGTTTTGAGACTGATAGGCCCCGTATCTTATTAATACATGATATGTGATATGTGACAGTGACATGTAATGTGCTGTGTGAAGCTGTGAATACTGATCCTATCCTCAGCGTCCCAGTTAACACTTGATCAGTGTACGACCGAGGACATTTATAGACTATGGCCATATGTCTCAGGTAATACTATTACTGTTCCCTACGGGGATTATAGCATGATATATTGACGGTGTTGCCTGGTCTCCACCTACTGTCACGGTTTACTATACTATTTTACTGAACTGTTGCTGGTACTAAATTAATTAATGTAACTAAACTCTTTACTGTTACTGATTGTTTACTGTTATAACTGAACTGTTTACTGAAAGCGAAAGACTTATTATTACAGAATGAGTTACTGTTTTTTGCAGTATTTTTAAACATGGATTATAGATGAGTTATATATTGAAATACTTTATAATATGTTTTCTAACATATTTCTAAATTGTTTTCAGCACTTTTATATATATATATATATATATGTTTCTTACTAGACTTTTCCCAAAGCTCACCCTCTTTACTCCCTTCTCCCAGATAGCTTTTCAGTGTACGTGTCTACCATTGCTTCCCAGATTATTGAAGAAAGTATTAGAAGCTTACAAATAATAAATGATCACATACATATTTTCATTTATATTCAAACATGTAATTGCACAGCAAGTGTATTTATTGAAATAGGATGTAAACTTTAAAGTGGGATGTAAATTGGATAGATAAATATTATATTGTAGATATATTAAACTTATGATTATTTATTTATTTGATAGTATCAGGAGTTTACTAATAAAGAAAATGTGGAGTGTGCTTACACTGACACCGAATGCAAATTAAAAGATCGTAAGTGAATAAGTGTCTTAAAAAGAAAAAATTTGGTTTGGAATTTTATAACTCTAGACGTTACAACTGTCCACTCCTTTTATTAATGTCTAAGGTTTATTGCCCAACTCAAAGTCTACTCGTCTATACAGACGTATCTCACTGTAGCTATTCAATGAGCCATTCGTCCCTAAAAAGGGCACTATCTATGGCCATAGATCCACTAGTCTCCAGTTCCACTAATCAAGTGTAAATTGGAACTGTCCACTATTATTGTTGGATAAGCCACTAATCACCCATTTAGGTGATCCACTGGTGCTTTATTAGCACTATCATCTCATATCATTTTTACCAAAATCTCTAAAATTAAAGGTTTCCTGATTCTGTAGTTCAATAGTTCAAAAATCCACTTGTTCTAAAATGAATCATAAAAGATGTATCAAGTTTTTTTTTTCAAAAATCACTTAAGCAGATGCAATTATATGATATGCTATTTTAAACTCAAAATTGAGTTCAATAGGTTCACTCTTCAAATAATTAAAAAAAAAATCCGATGTATAGTTCCAAAATCTTACTTTTATCTCATGCAATACCTTAAGCTAGTGCATTTAAAACATGAATTTTAAAATATGAGTGATGAGGTGTGCAAACGTTATGTCAACGCAACACTCTTATGACTTTCTAATTCGCGTCACAAATATAGTGCTAAGCATTATTCCAAAAACACTATCACTTAGCTATCTCAAATCTCATCCAAGCATAACTCATTATTTCAAATTGTCATATGCACCACTTGGGTTTCTATGCCTTCATTAGGCAGTAGGATCACACTATATATATATATATATATATATATATATATATATATATATATTCAACAACAACCACAATGATCCATTACCATTCAATTTCAAATCTCTAACTTCATTATCATAATTCATCCTTTCACAATTTATCAGTTATGTATTTTTATTTTCGACAATTTCCATAAGACATTAAAATCACTTATCTATTTCTTCAAGTTCACATTACCATAGCAACTAATGTACCATGGCCCATATTCACCTTTCACATATCACTTGACTATCTCTCAACAGTATTTCAATCATTTAAATCGTCTTACGACCATCCATATTATTGCAATAATCCCAATTCACATCTATTTAATATAGACATGTACAAGTATACTTTTACGTAGACGTGTGTTCTATCAAATGTCTACAAGGCATCACAAGTCTACTTTCTTATTCTTATAGTCTCAATCACACTACTAAGATGGACCATTCATCAAGCCCTCATTCCATACATTTCACAATATTCCCTATCATATAATTATGCCAACTAAATATCTTCCTCCAACTACAAACATACTCTTATCATCAAATCTTTATATCAATTAATCATTCTAACAAATACAATCTAATTGAATTATTTTTATTTTTTTTAATCAACAATTAATCTTCATTCAACCACAAATATAATGATAAGATTAAATGTCGTCCCACAGAGATTGAAAATTTAAAAACCTTAATGAAGTATCAGAATATGTCAGCCTAAGATTTATTCAAATACATCACAAAGCATGCAATCTTTTAATAATAATTAGCTTAAATAAAAATAACAACTTACTGAAACTTGAACTAAGGAAAATACCGGTAAAATAAAAGAAATTAAAAAGTAATAATTCTGAAATTTTGACAGAAATGAAGGGAGTGAAAACTATCTAGAATTAGAAAAAAAAATCTAAAATTAGAAAAAAAAAACACTTACCAACTGAAATTTAACTTACTAACTTAAGGACAAAATAGTAACTAAATTAAAATTTTAAGACTCCAAATTGACTTAAACCAAAACCCTAAGAATTAGCAGAATAATTTCCTTATGTAAACCAACTTCTACAGTTCTATTGCTTGCATAAAACTTGACTTCTAAAATTTATTTCAATTGAACTACATTAAACATCTCTGGAAGTCTTGAGTTGCTGAAACCAGGATGGTTTATAGAAAGTTTTAAACCAAATTAGCGAAATTCGATTAAAATGGATCGATTAAAGGGGCCATTTTATTTATTCAGAAAACAGTTCAGTTATTTGATCATTGTAGTTAATTACATTAACAAATTGTTTTTACTCATCTAACTTGTATTTTTGATGCCCTGATTATCGAATGAAGTGATGGGTTATTATATTAATTGGTTTTCTTAGTTATTTGATCATTGCAGTTAATTACATGAACAAAATCTGTTTTAAAAATATTTAACGTATTTAAATAGCTTGCCATTCACACACTCCTAGTAGTTAAAGTGACAACTTATCGGCGTTTTCATGTTTTTTAATATTTTAAATTACTATTTGAAGGTATGAGTTATGTTTTACCGGGGAGAAAATGGTGAAAGATGCACAGGCATCTCATCTCAATCGCATGAAGCAAATATAGAGAAATCTCAAAATCATCACTCGCATTCCTCAAATGATGAGAAGAATGACTTTGATAACATCATTATAGACGTTTTCAGACGGTCTTGCTGTAAGAAGCCCCTTCTAGAGCTTGTTATCGGGCCGGGTTGGCCCGACCTGGTTCGCAACCGGATCGGGCCAATCCGGCTCAATAATCAAACCGGTACTGTATCGGTTAGAAACCGGCCCAGCCCAATATGTTACCGGGTTGGGTCGATTCTTATTCATTGGAATCAAGCCCGCTAAAGGCCCGACCCATTAAGGACCGGGACTGGACGGTCCCGGTCCAGTTCAAATTAAAAAAACAAAAAAAGAAATGAATAAAGGAGCGTGCAGTGGCAGCCTTCTTCCAGAGGCAAGTCACAGTAGGCAAGTCACAGTGTGACTTGCCTCATTTGATGGGCAACGGCCAAATATCAATTTTTTTTTAATTTTTAATTTTAAAAATTTTATTTTAATTTTTTTCTTATAAATACCTCATTCTATCTTCTATTTTTCTTTACATTTCTTCTATATTTTCTTTCAAATCTACTATCTACATTCATCTACTCTTATTCTCTTCACTCACATACTCTCTCAATATTCACTCAAACTCTCTCAAATTCACTTAAATTCCCTTATTCCAAATTTATAATATCATAATTTCCTTTCTAAATTTCATTTTTCTTTTTATTTTATAATTTTACAAATTTTACTTTTAATTTTCAAGTTTCAAGTTTCAATTTCCAAATTCCAAATTCCAAATTCCAATATATTATATATGTTGGATTATGCCCTTAGAACCATTCATTAGATGATTGACTTTGGTATTTTTTTTATGTATCATGACATTTTATTTATTATAGTTCATTATTATATTTGTCTTATAACTGCGTAATGTAATCTTATATGATAATGTCCTTAGAATAGTAATAACACACTATTCTTAAAATATCCCTAGTCAAGTATTATTGTGAACAAGGATAACAATGATACGATAAGACTAGTATGTGGTTGACTGATGACCATTGTCATGGATATAGGATATCAAGTCATCACATAGGTACATGTTAGAGAACTATGTACTGGATTGACCCTCCATGAGAACGCTACATGGATTGTTATATGAGTGTCATAAGCGATTCTCATAGTGATGATGGTGTATGTGATCCTTTGACTTGAGATCATCAAAGATCCCAACATAGAGAATTGCATACTTTAATGCTGCTAGATGTCATTCGTAACAGGATGGACTATAAAGGTAGTAATTGGGTATGCCTTGATCTATGTAGAGGGATGTTGAGTGATCAAGATAGGATTTATCCCTCTTATATAACAAGAGTGATGTCTTGGACCCTTTGATAGAGTGAGACTAAGAAATGCATGGCCGTACTCGAATAAGTCAATATGAGATATTGATTTTATTTGTTTAATTAGTCTACTCATGAATCAAGAAACGCTGATTAGACTATACAAGTGTGACACATTCCATGACTTGTGTCTAATCAAGACATCAAAGGATAAAGGGATTAGACTACACGGTAACATCTATCACGAGTAAGGTTATGTCGAGTCATTGACATTCTCGTTACATGGGTAGCAATGATGTGTTGCTAGATACCGCTCATTGCCTGTGACAATTTTGTCATTGCCATTGTTTTGAGAACCTATTGGGTCGCACATTTAGAACGGATCAATAAGGAGCTTAATTAATCCTATTCTGAATTGGATTAAGGATATAGCTAATCCTATTCTGAATTGGATTAAGGATATAACTAATCCTATTCTAAGTAGGATTAGAGTTCTGTTTGACAGTAAATTTTAGGGTAAAATTTACTGCCTATAAAAGGATGTTTTGTGTTTTCTAAAGCCGAGCCGCACAATTAAACAGAAAAGAAAAACCTGTTCTCTGTGGTTTTAGAGCTTCTTTCAAACAAAAACAAAATATTCTTTTAATCGAAGCTAGCAATTCGGTTAAAATAAAAAAAAATGCTCTTTAAGGCTTCTGATCGTGAGACGTTCAAGAGTCATGAGATCCGTTCGTGTGGATACCATAGAGGTAGGAACGAAAAGTTGTTGCTTGTGACTCGACCAACGACAGAAAATCAGAGAAAACGTTAGGTAAAATCTCGAAACCCTAATCAGGCAACTCTCCGAATCGATCCTGGTGGAGGCCGAATGATTTAAATTCTGCTGCGTGTTTGTTTCGGTTTCCTTCAATATATATCAATAATATCATACATCTATTTTTTTAATTTTTAACATATATTTATTTTCAAAAAAAATATAAAAATGTCAAATTTCTTTTGTCGTTTATGCTTTGTTTCTCGACCTTTTGGTTCCACTGAAATTTCTAATTTGGGTGACAAATCATTTAATGAAATCGAACCCGATATTCATCCGGAGGAGGAGCTTCCTTTGGCACCATCGTTTGGTCGTGCTCGTGGTCGTGGAGGAGGTCATGCTCAAACACAATCATCAGCTGCCATCACTGCTGCTACATCATCAAGACCGAAGTTTAGTCCAAAAAAAACAAGCAGGGTATGGGAGTATTTCGACATTGTAGCAAAAGAAGGTGAGACGAATAAATATTGTGCTATCTGTAAATTGTGCAAAGGCGTTTACTCTTATAACTCCGATGGAGGTGGTGGCGGTACAGGTACGTATAAAAGACATTTAATTACTATATATAAAATTAATCCTAATGCCGAAGAAAATGAAATTTTAGAAGTTAAACAATCTCAAATTAATACACATGATGGTGGAAAAAATTTTCATTTTGATAATGTTCAAGCTAGACGTGGTTTAGTTAGATTTGTAGTTAGGACTGAATAACCATTCACAATTTGTGAAAAAACAGGATATTTAGAATTTGTTTGTAAATATTTACAACCCGCATATAAATCTGTTTCTAGACATACATTAAAAAAAGGTTGCATGGATATGTTTAAAGAATATAGACAAGCTTTAATTGATAAACTTAGTAATATTTCATGTAGGGTTATTTTAACTAGTGATATATGGACTAGTACTAATGATATAAGTTATCTTGTTATAACTTGTCATTGGATAGATGAAGATTGGTCCATGCAAAAACGAATTTTATCTTTAGATGTAATAGAAGAAGCACATAATTCATATACTATTCATAAATATATTACTAAAGTTTGTAAATTATATGGACTAGAAAATAATAGAGTTTTTGCTATTACTTTTGATAATGCTTCGAGTAATACTGCAGCTATTCCTTATTTAATTAAAAGTTTAAACCCTATTATGCAAGGCATATTTTTTCATGCAAGATGTGCATGTCATATTATAAATTTATGTGTTCAAAGTGGTTTTAGTTCATATGGTACTGGTAGTGGCATAGGTCCAATTGATAAAATTAAAATTTTAGCAAAATGGATTCGCACACCAAGTAATAAACGTGAATGGAAGCAAATTTGTATAACAAATAATATACCTGTTAAAGCATTTCCACTTCCCGTGGAAACAAGATGGAATTCACTTCATCGTTTGCTTTCTTCTATTTTACCTTATAAAGAACTTGTTACTTCTTTTTATAACAATTATACAAGTAGCACGCATTTAGTACTTTTTGAAAAAGATTGGACTTTTATTGAATATTGTGTTGATTTATTATCTACTTTTAAAGATGCAACCGAAAGATTTTCAACTCAGTTTTATCCAACTACACCGTATTTTGTTCCTATTATCTACACAATGTTTGAAAATTTTGTAAAATTTAGGAATCATGAAACTTTAAGTTCTTTTGTATATGATATGGAGGAAAAATTTAAAAAATATTGGGAAATAATTCCTCCTATTTATTGTATTGCAACTTTACTAGATCTTAGTCAAGGTGAGGTAATTATAGAGATTTTTTTTTATTGTTACAAAGAATTGCTTGGTCTTGATTCTATTGAGGATCAAAAGTCCTCAATTAACAATCTTTTTCGAGAATTGTTTAATGTTTATGAAGCAGAAAGGGAGCAGTTCAACTTTAACCAAGGAGAAGAAGATTCATACGAAGAAACCGAGAGTAGCAAAAAAGGAAAAGGAATTTTAAATGCAATTAAGGAAGCAGCAAAGAAGAGAATGAAGCTAAAAGGAAAAGCCAGCGGATTGGGATCAACAACTCGATGAAGTTCTAGCTTCAATGAGCTAGGATTTTTCTTAAGTCAAGATTTTTATGTAAATGAAAATTTTTGATCTTCTCCAATGGTGGAAAGAAAACCAAAAACAATTTCCAATTTTAGCTTCCATGGCCTGAGATGTTTTTACGGTGCAAGTTTCTTCTGTTGCTTCGGAATCCGCATTCTCGACGTGTGGAAGAATTATTGGAGACCATCGAACCATTCTTAATCCAGATTCATTGTGCATGTTAACATGCCTTAAAGATTGGTTTGATGCGGAATCGCGCAATGTCGAACTTGGAATGACCAATGAATTCGCTGATAATAATTCAGAAGAGGAGAAAGAAATTTCCAAGGCAATCCATATAAATTATGAAGAATAGAGAATAATCTTTTTTTTTGTAAATTGTATGTAAAATTATAAATAAGTTTAGTCATAATAAATATTTTTATGGACTACGGTCCCGTGGTTTTTACTCTTCTAACTTTTGAAGGGGTTTTCCACGTAAAAAATCTTTGGTCTCTCTTACTCTCTCCTTTTTCTCCTTTGTTGTTGTTGTTGTTGTTGTTGTTGTTGTTGTTGTTGTTGTTGTTTTATTATTATTATTATTATTATTATTATTATTATTATTATTATTATTATTATTATTATTACAAACCAAATTAATTAATATAATACTTATCTATGTTTAAAATAAATTTAAAAAATACAAAATGAATGAATATTTTAAAAACATATTAAATAAATGAATAAATAAATAAATGAATAAATATTAAGTAAATGATATTTCAAATATAATAAATTATTTTAAATGCAAAATGAATATATAAATGAATATAAATAATGATTTGCAAAATGATATTGCAAAATGAATGTAATAATAATATTCATAATATCATTATTTGTATTTTGAATCAAATATCATTTTATCATAATAACTTTATTATAATATTATATTCATAATATAACTTTATTTTATTATAAAAATAATTTTATTAGATAATTTTATAGTAATTTTTTTTTACATTATTGTTACATTACTTAAATAAATTATAATAACTTTATAATACATTATTGTTAAATTAAACTATTAACATTATTTATTATAAAAATAAATTTATTAGATTAAATTATAAAAATATATTAAAATAAATTAATATAAATTTTAAATAATAAAATTTTTAAATTTATCAGTTTTAAAAAAAATTAAATTATA
Source organism: Heritiera littoralis (assembly GCA_031772115.1). NCBI lineage: Eukaryota > Viridiplantae > Streptophyta > Magnoliopsida > Malvales > Malvaceae > Heritiera > Heritiera littoralis. Next base: position 280,543 of record JAPDPK010000041.1, read on the forward strand.
AAAAAATGGACCGAACAGGTTTAAACCGGTTTGATCCGGTTTTTAAGCGAACCGGGCCGGTTCGCATCTTAAATATCATGCGAACCGGCTCGGCTCGGACCGGTTCACTGCCGATTCAGACCGATTTGCCTTTAGAATGGGCCGGAATCGGTGAAAACCGATCCGGTCCGGCCCATAACCAGCTCTAGCCCCTTCCCCATAAAGTCATGCATTCTATTGGAATTCTGCTGCCACCTGAGCAAGTATACGTACTTTATTTCAGAATTTACTTTCTTGACGATGCATGTTTTTTTTGCCCATTTTAGCATCTGCCCTGTAAATAACCCTATGAGAAATTACTATAAAAGCCGATAGGAATAAACTGCACAAATTCACAGGAGAAGCATATACTGTGGAATAATCTGAAAGACCATTAATACCTATTACTATTAGATGATGGACATTAAAAACCCTAAAAGATGAGATATAAAGCCCATGTAAAAACATAGGCCACTCCCAGATCACATTTTCTTGTTTTCTTCTTCACCAAATGCTGTACAAGGCATAAAATCATGTTATTCTCCTTTGTAGCCCGCCAATTCGATCCTTCTAAGAACTGACATAGAAATTTAGTGTAGTTTTTATTTTTTTCTTCAGCCCGATCCTTATCAGGACCTTGTTACGATCAAACAGGTATTGGTCACAAACAGGTGTTTGGATAGCTGGGAAAGAGTACACACTTGCTCGGATGCGTTTCCTATCTTCGAATTAGCTGTTAGTTTGAAGTTGGGCATCACATGTACAACTATGTCATGCTCTTTTGTATGAATGAAAGCTACTAATTTTAAATATAATATGCCAAGCGTTAGATGCCAGTCTTTATTACAACTACAATGAATTCAAGGGCCAAACGTTGACATTCATTCTCATTAGAGTTGGCAAAAGTTGGTCTGAACTCAAAAATTCATCTAAATTTGTCTGAGACCAAATTCGGATTAACTCAAATTGACTAAAAAAGTTAAAGACCTAAAGTCGAAAAAAATTGAGCCTGAAAAAGCCCGAATTTGAAAAAGTTCGAACTTGAAAAAATCTGAAACTGGAAAAACCCGAACTCGACACTACTTGAACTCAATATAACTTAATACGATCCGAACTTGAAACTGATCCGATCCGAAACTCCCAAAAAACCGAATTTATAACAAAAAAACTCGAATTATAATTATATGATTATTATTTACAAATAAATAAATAATTTATACATTTTTTAATTAAAAAGTTCAAAATTTAATTTTGAAAACAAGTATTATTTATTATACAATTATATCAATTATATATTATCAACTAAATAAATATTAAATCTTTTTAATTCAATTATTAAATAAAATTAATTTAAAACACCATAATATATGAATATCAAATAATATTTAATATTATACTTATTGTATTTATAATAATATATATTATTGATTTAATATTTGATTTTATTATACAAATCACTAAAATATTTTATTATTTTTATTTATATTAAAATTTTAATTTTAATACAATAATAAATCAAATATATAAAAAAAATCATTATATAATTTCAATATTTGTTTGAAACTTTGAATTTGATATTTTGTGCAACACATTGAAAACATTAAACTATATTTTCTTAAAGTTTCAAATATAGAAAAACATTAAATTTACTTGAAAATAAAAACCTAATCTTAAAATTTAAATTTTAGGTTTTAAGATTAAAAAAAGTCAAGTAATTAAATTAAATAATACATGTACAATTAATATTAGTTTTTTATATTTTATTAATATTATGATTAATTATATTTAAATCACTAGCATTATATTAATTAATTTAGTAATATCTACTATTTAACATTTTAATTAGATATTCGATCAATTGGTGTACATCTAATGTATTTATCTTAATATGAGCATGAAAAAAATTAGTACTTAATTGGTGTAATACTGTATATGATATAATTGTATCAAATGTTATTATTTATTAATATTAATGTAAATTGGTTTTAGGACATTTTAAATTCAACATTATAAATTTTTATTGTGAGATATTTAATTAACTAATGTATACGAGTATGATTATATTTAATGTAATAATGTTAGTATTATGATTTCTGTACAAACCAAGAACCAAATAAATATAATATTAAGCTACTTAGTTGACCAATTATTCATAATATTAAGTATTATTTTTTAATGTATACTATAGTACTATTCAACATTATAATAGACGAATTAGTAAACTAGTTATACGGTTAGATTCAATGTAATTACTAATTATGTTTGTATTTAAAAAACAAAATAAATGTAAGAAAAATTCTTAAAAATTTAAAGTTTTATTAAAAATATAATAATATTATTTAAAAAGCTAATAAAACAAAGTAAAAAAATAAAAATTTATTGGACTACGAGTATCTAAATTCCAATGGCCAAACTTTGGCCAAAAACAAAAAAAACCACAATGACCCAATGAGTTATTGGTTTAACTTAAAAGTACAAAACTATTTATATAATTGTTTAATTGTTTAGTATGATTTATTTATAATTTGTTAGTTATTTGTTTGAAATAATTATGTTTTTTTATGTATTGTAGCTAATACTTTTGGATTTTCACTTTCCTTTAGTTTTATTATATATATATTGGCTCACTTAAATAATAAATTTTTATATAATTATTAATATATGATTATATATTTTATAACAAATGTGAATATCATAGGAAATTAAAAAAAATCATTATCAAGTAATAAAAGCATTAAAACGTAAAAATTTATATTTATATAAATATTTATTAAATTTTAACTTTAGTTTAGCGTTTCTATTATATTTTTATTTAACTATATAAGAAATTAAATTAATTATTACATTCAAAATTATAAAAAATATTTATAACTTATAAAATTTCAAAATAATTTGAACTAAGCTCGCTAAACCTGCTCAGTTAGAACCAGACTGAACTCGAAAAAACTCAAATTTGAAAGTATCCGAACCTGAAATGGTTCGAGTCTGAAATAACCCGAATCCAAAGACAACTTGGATCGAACCCGCTCAAATCGGCCCATTTGCCACCTCTAATTCGCATGGCCATGCCTTACTTGAATCAAATTGAAATAAATGGAGAGAAGTCATATGGTTCTCATTTATAGAGTTTTTGAGAAGTCCGTTTTGATTTTAGTTTAGCACAACGTAAATCAAAATACTGGGGACTTCTACATTAAGTTTACAAAAATTGATCTTACCATAAGGTCTTTGAACTATGAAAGAACCGCGAATTTCAAAACTTAGTGAGTAAATCAAATTATTAAAGCTTTACGAGTTGGAGAGAATTATTGGTGAATTAAGAAATTAATGATTTAATATGGAATTTATAAATTAGGGGATTGAATATGAAGATCAAGATAGAATTTAAAATTGTGAGAGTCAAATAAATAAGTAAGGGATTATTAGGAAATTAAGAATTAATGTGTATGGAATTAGTTGGAAGCAAATTAATGGAATTAATTGATGAGAAAATTTGACTATGGTTGTTAAAGGATACGTTGGAGTAAATTAGGTTATTTAAATGAGAAGGATTTAAATTTAATGAAATGGAAATATATAGATGCATTAAAATATTAAAAATATATTAAAAAAAAGGAAATGATGATTAATAGATAAAAAATAATAATAAATAAAATAATAATAATAATAATCGATGGTAGGCAGAGCACCCATACGCAAACCTATACCTACCCACAGTTTTTTTTCCCTTCAAACGCCATTTTACAATTTCTCCCAACTTTCTCCATTTTCATCTCATCCTCTCCCATTTTCTCTCTCTCGTCCCTCACCCTACTACCGTTGCCATCAGCCATCACTTGAGCTACAAAAGAAATATGGGAAAGGTGAAGGAACCAGCGTGAAGCAGCTCCACGCATGAAGAAGAGAGCACGAGAAGGCTGTAAGGCAGGGGCTGAACAGAGACATTTATGGAGCTGAGCGCTGGTCTGTCGTGTTAGTATATCTCCTCATTTATGGAAATAAATATTTGGTTGACCAATTCCGGATATGGTCCATAATTTCACGGTGAATCTCAACTCAATATTTGGCTATTAAAACACGATTTTATGATGGTTAAAACGTGATTTTATTGCCATAATTAGCACGCTCTCATTACTATTTAAGGAGGGCTCCTTCCGGTCCCCAAGTACGTTAACCTAAAAACACACAAACACCATCTAGTGAGGTTTTGAGTGCTTGGAAGATCTGGAAGGTCTGTGATCGGCACAGAGTAGATTGTCAGATTCAGCAATTGCTTCAACAGCAGAGTTACAGAGTGCAATGGCTGGAGGTTAGATCCTGTCGCTTCCGCTTTTATTTGTTTAACATGTTTCATATTGTGTAGAAGCATGTATGATCTGTATGATGTACTTACATTTGGTATCAGAGCCTCAGTTTAACCTCTGTCTTGCTAGAGATCTGTAGAAAAAAGCCATAAAAACCCATATTTTGAAACTTTAAGTCTCGGATTTCATAAAACTCATTCTGTTTTCCTGTGATTTTGGTTCAAATACTTTAGATCTATTGTTGTAAAGCTCTAGGGATGAAAAATACATGAAAAACGAGACTGTTTGAAGGGTTTTGTGCCGGGTCGGGTCAAAAGACCCAAAATTCTGCAAAACACCCATTCGGGTGAAGAAGAAGCCTCGGGCGCGTGAGTCACACGCGCCCGACAAGGGAAGAAAATGCGGGCGCGTGAGTCTCACGCGCCCGACAGGAGAGGAAATGCGGGCGCGTGAGTCTCACGCGCCCGATAGAGATAATGCGGGCGCGTGAGTCTCACGCACCCGCCTGTTGTACAGTGCAGTGACACTGTGCAAAAAAAAAAAAAAAACCTTTGGGCTTCGGGTTTTGGGCCACTGTTTGGGTCCTTATTTGGTTAGTTTTGGGCCATTTATTTTGGGCTCTTTTGGTTGATTATTTGGGCCATATGGATTAAATAAAAGGGTCATTTGGTTTATTTTAGACATTAAGGATTTATTTAATTTAAGTAAATTTAAATTATTTAATTTAGACCAAATAATTATTTTTTGATAGTTTTATATCAGATTTTCAATTCTGTAATTTTCATAATTTTATGAATAATTAGATTATTTTCATAAAATTAATATAATTATGAAAACTTCTCATTATTTGGATTTTATGAGGATTTTTCATAAATTTGGAATTTTTTATTAATGCTATAATTTTAAATTGAATAATTTTGTGAAAATTATCATAAAATTATGATTAAATTATGAAAATTTGATTTTGAATGTGCATATGTGCTTATTTTGAATATGTATAATTTTGTTATTTTTTATACTAAAAGCACATGTAGCTAAGTTATTCATATTATTTGGAATTAAAATTGCCTTGTGTTAATTGCAATTTTTAAAATATGAATAAACTTAGAATTTTACCAATATGTCTAAGTGATTTATAGTTTATTTAATTAGGGCTTAGCCACAGCAACCTTAATTAAGTAAAATTATTTTGTAAAATCACATAATGATATTAGACATAAATTGTGATTAGTTATAAGGTTATAGTAAATTTTATCCCACAGGAATTTTTATTATAATTTTATAACTAATTAGGATAAAATATCAAATTAGTTTCTTAATTTACCCACAGGAATTAGGAAATGATATAATTTGATAGTTTTATCATTATGAAATAAATCTATTAGAATTAGAACTTTAGCCCACAGGCAAGTTTTATGTCTGAGATTCATTAATAAAATATGTTTACATTGGTAGACATAATTAAGTTTGCCTCAAAAATTCTAGATACATAAGCATGTTTATTTTCTAGATGCAGTGTTTCCTCAGGCTAGTATTAACCTAGAAGTTCCCGAGCTGGATGGAGAGAACTACAAGGTTTGGAAGGAGAGAGTTCTCCTCCAATTAGGGTGCATGGATATAGACTATGCTATAAGGAAAGACGAGCCCGTATTGACTGAGACCAGCACTCCTGCTCAAGTAGCTTTACATGAACGTTGGGAGCGATCCAATCGCCTTAGTGTCATGTATATTAAGACAAAGATATCTGCTGGGATACGTGGTTCAGTCGAACAGCATACCAACGTTAGGACCTTACTGAAGGCCATAGATGATCAATTTGTCACTTCAGACAAAGCGTTGGCCAGCACCCTGATAATGAAGTTCTCATCGATGAGGCTCACCAGTGTCGAAGGAGTGCGTGAGCACATAATGACCATGAGAGATATAGCGGCCCAACTCAAGAAGCTAGAGGTGGAGATGTCTGAGTCTTTTCTTGTGCACTACATATTGAACACTCTACCAAAGCAGTACGGACCATTCAAGATATCCTATAACACACATAAGGATAAGTGGACCATCAATGAATTGATGACCATGTGTGTTCAAGAGGAGGGAAGACTGCTTATGGAATCGGGTGAGAGTGCATTTTTTGCAAGCCAAGGAAAGACCAAGGATCGAGCCAAGAACAAGGGAAAAGGTAAAATCCCTGCCCAAGCTGATATTAAGAAAGAGTCCAAGTGTTTCTTCTGTAAAAAGAAGGGACACATGAAGAAGGACTGTGCCAAGCTTCAGCAGTGGCTCGTTAAGAAAGGTAATCCACTTCATATGTTTGTTTTGAATCAAATATGGTTGAGGTTAATCATAACACATGGTGGATTGATTCTGGATCTACAATTCACATTTCGACTTCCTTACAGGGTATGACAAACCTAAGGAAGCCAGTGGGAAATGAGGAGAGCATCTATTCAGGAAACAAGATGCGCTCGCGTGTTGAAGGCGTTGGAACATGCACTTTAGTTCTTAGGAGTGGTTTTGTTTTGCAATTGGAAAAGACCTTTTATATTCCTAGTTTTTCGAGAAATTTAATCTCTGTTTCTAGGCTGGTACCTTATGGATATTCCTTTCAATTTTCAAATAAATCAGTATTGATATATTTTAAGTGTGATATTGTTGGGAATGGTACCTTATGTGATGGTCTTTTCTCTATTGATTTGCAAAATGACACTGCTCATAACGCCTTGCATGTTCAAACTGGTACTAAAAGATGTGTTATGAATGAGGACTCCTCTACGTTATGGCACCGGAGATTAGGTCATATCTCCATAAATAGAATTAAGAGATTGGTAAATGACGGAATACTTAGTACTCTCGATTTTACTGATTTCGACACTTGTGTGGATTGCATTAAGGGTAAGCAAACCAACAAGTCTAAGAAAGGTGCCAATAGGAGTTCAACCATATTAGAGATCATACATTCTGACATATGTTGTCCAGACATTGATGCATATGGTCAGAAATACTTCATCACCTTTATTGATGATTACTCGAGGTTTATGTATCTCTACATGCTTCATAACAAGAGCGAAGCATTAGATGCCTTTAAAATCTTTAAGGCTGAAGTAGAGAAACAATGTGGAAAACCCATAAAGATAGTAAGAACTGATAGAGGTGGGGAGTATTACGGTAGATACACTGAAGATGGACAAGCACCTGGACCATTTGCGAAGTTCCTTCAAGAAAATGGGATTGTTGCCCAATATACCATGCCTGGTTCACCGGATCAGAATGGTGTTGCAGAAAGAAGGAACCGAACTTTGATGGAAATGGTGCGTAGTATGCTTAGCAACTCGAAGTTGCCTAAGTCCTTGTGGATTGAAGCTCTTAAAACGGCAGCGTATATATTGAACCGGGTTCCAACCAAGGCTGTTCCAAAGACGCCTTTTGAATTATTCAAAGGTTGGAAACCGAGTTTGCGTCATATGCGCGTTTGGGGATGCCCTTCTGAGATAAGAGTTTACAACCCACAGGAAAAGAAACTGGATCCTAGGACCATAAGTGGGTATTTCATTGGATATGCCGAACGGTCCAAAGGCTACAGATTCTATTGTCCATCTCATAGCACTAGATTTGTGGAATCAAGGAACGCCAAGTTTCTTGAAAATGACTTAGTTAGTGGGAGCGATCAATCTCAAGACCTAGTTTCTGTGAGAGATCAACCCTCTACCTCGAGTCAAGGATTGGTTATCATGAACAATGTCCCTTCAGTACAACTGGACATTGAACAACCAATCGTTGAAGATCCACAAGTAGTTGATAACTTACCAGTAGACGAGGCTCCTCTGGATACACCAGAATTAAGTGAGCAACCAGTTGAACAACATGATCCTTCGGAGAATGTTGAACCAACATTAAGAAGGTCTACTAGGGAAAGGAAATCAGCTATTCCTAGCGATTATATTGTGTATCTACAAGAGTATGATTTCAGTATTGGGCCCGTTAATGATCTAGAGACGTTTTCACAAGCCATGAACAGCAAAGAATCAAAACTTTGGTTTGATGCTATGAAGGATGAGATGGATTCGATGGCATCTAATGGAGTATGGGATCTTGTCGAGTTGCCTAATGGGGCCAGGGCTATAGGCTGTAAATGGGTCTTTAAGACCAAGACTGACTCATTAGGCAACATTGAACGTTATAAGGCAAGACTCGTAGCCAAAGGATTCACTCAAAAGGAGGGAATCGATTACAAGGAGACCTTCTCTCCTGTATCTAAGAAAGATTCTCTTCGCATCATAATGGCGCTTGTTGCACATTTTGACTTAGAGTTGCAACAAATGGATGTGAAAACGGCATTTCTCAATGGTGATCTAGAGGAAGAGGTTTACATGAAACAACCTGAAGGTTTTTCCTCTAGTAATGGTGAGCATTTGGTCTGTAAGCTCAAGAAATCCATATATGGGTTGAAACAAGCTTCCCGCCAATGGTATCTAAAATTCCATGAAGTCATCTCTTCATTTGGTTTCGTTGAGAACATCATGGATCAATGCATATACCAGAAGGTCAGTGGGAGCAAGATTTGTTTCCTTGTGCTATATGTGGATGATATTCTGCTTGCAACCAATGATAAGGGGATGCTACGTGAGGTGAAACAATTTCTTTCTGAGAACTTTGATATGAAGGATATGGGCGATGCATCTTATGTCATTGGCATTAAGATCCATAGAGACAGACATAGAGGTATATTAGGTCTGTCACAAGAAGCCTATATCAATAAAGTCTTGGAAAGATTCAGAATGAAAGATTGTTCACCAAGCCCAGCTCCCATTGTGAAGGGTGACAGGTTCAATTTGAGCCAGTGCCCGAAAAATGATCTTGAGCGGGAACAGATGAAGAACATTCCATATGCCTCAGCTGTTGGAAGCATTATGTATGCACAGGTCTGTACCAGGCCTGATATTGCTTTTGCTGTGGGAGTGTTGGGTAGATACCAAAGTGACCCGGGGATGGACCACTGGAGAGCTGCGAAGAAGGTGCTTAGATATTTTCAAGGCACTAAGGATTACATGCTTATGTATAGACGGACTGATGAGTTGGAGGTGATTAGCTACTCAGACTCAGACTTTGCTGGCTGTGTTGATACCCGGAAATCAACATCCGGTTACATCTTCATGCTTGCCGGTGGAGCTGTTTCATGGAAGAGTGCTAAGCAGACACTGACTGCCACTTCCACTATGGAGGCCGAGTTCGTTTCCTGTTTTGAGGCTACCTCACATGGTGTATGGCTTAAGAGTTTCATTGGTGGGCTTAGAGTTGTTGACTCCATATCTAAGCCATTGAGGATATATTGTGACAATTCAGCTGCGGTATTCATGGCTAAGAACAATAAGAGTGGAAGTCGAAGTAAGCATATCGACATTAAGTACTTAGCCATTAGAGAACGTGTTAGAGATAAAAGAGTGGTCATTGAACACGTTAGCACTGAATTGATGTTAGCTGATCCTTTGACTAAGGGCATGCCACCGTTTAAATTTAAGGATCATGTAGAGAGAATGGGACTTGGTCCCACATTTTGATTGTAATTGAAACTCTTATTAATAATATGATGTTTCTCATTTTGATTTGTATACACTAAAGTTTTATTTGAGAAATATCCTTGTTGTTTGGACCGAGAATAAACATAAGGTTTATTCATTAAGTAAAAATGGGTTGATTTAGAAACATTTTACATAGTAATACATGGAAGATAATACTCGCCACTTGAGGAACTGTCGCCATGATTCATGTGATTTGTTTCTTCTATAAGTGAAATATATGGACCAAGTGGGAGAATGTTAGTATATCTCCTCATTTATGGAAATAAATATTTGGTTGACCAATTCCGGATATGGTCCATAATTTCACAGTGAATCTCAACTCAATATTTGGCTATTAAAACACGATTTTATGATGGTTAAAACGTGATTTTATTGCCATAATTAGCACGCTCTCATTACTATTTAAGGAGGGCTCCTTCCGGTCCCCAAGTACGTTAACCTAAAAACACACAAACACCATCTAGTGAGGTTTTGAGTGCTTGGAAGATCTGGAAGGTCTGTGATCGGCACAGAGTAGATTGTCAGATTCAGCAATTGCTTCAACAGCAGAGTTACAGAGTGCAATGGCTGGAGGTTAGATCCTGTCGCTTCCGCTTTTATTTGTTTAACATGTTTCATATTGTGTAGAAGCATGTATGATCTGTATGATGTACTTACATGTCGATCTAAAGCAGGGACGGTTGTGCTACTTTCGGTTGGCATTTGACACTGAGTATGGCAGCCTCTTTAGGTGATGAAAGGCCTGGAGTTTTGAAGCAGTGATTAGGCTGTTCATGGTGGCTTTTGGGAAGTTGAAACGAGGCAGTAAATGGCTTGAAAAAGGGCTGTGGGAAGATGAGTTGGTGGCTGACGGTAGGCCGAACAGGGGAAGAAACAGGTTATTTAGGTGCTGTTCAGTGGAACTTTTGGTGCCGATTGGGACATCAAATCAGGTGCTAGACAGGGCACGTACAGGAGTGCTGAAACAGGTCGAAGAAAACAGAGGTGTAGCGGATGCGTTTGTGCTGAAAATAGCAGCCAAAACAGGGCTGTAACAGTGGCGTAAGAGATGTGAGGTTGAAGGAGCAGTATTCTTGGCATTGTTGGGTTTAAAAATAGGGGTTTTAAACTGAAATTTTTATTGCGTTTAAAGGCTGGAAACTGGAACGTATAATGAACTGTTGGGTGAAATTTTTCAAGGCTATTAGGTGTTATTTGGTGGCTAGAAGTGAATGGAATTAGGGGTCGGAACAAGAGTTTTCCAGGTTGTAAATAAGACCGAAATGGCAAGAAGAAGGCGTGAAACAAAGGAGACTCAGGTGATGTATTTCATGGGCCATTTGGACTGATTTTTAAGAGGTAATGAAATCTGTTTTAGGATGGTTCAGGGATAAGGAAAATTGCCCGTTAAAGGAGGCTGTGTAAATGATAAGTTGAAGCTAAGAGAGGCTCCAATTTAGCACTGTCAAAATGAGCCAAGGCCCATTGGATTGACCCGACCTGACCCATTTATTTAGAGTTTGGACTTCATTTTTGTAGCCCATTTAAGCAAGATGGCTTTTTGGCTCGACCCATTTAGGCCCGGACCTAAATGGATTTATCCCGAGCTTAAATGGGCCGGCCCGTTTAATGTTTTAATATTTTTAATTATATTAAAATTTTTTTTATTTTAATTATTTATATGTTTAACATTTTAATTAAAGTAAAATATATAAAATTAATACTATTTAGTATTATTAATTTACTTCAAACAACGTAACGACTCATAACCTCTTACACATACTAGTTGGAAGGGGAAGAGTACATTTGCTTTAAGTGATGTAAGTTCAATTTTTTTAAGTATATACTTTATTTTAAATTCTCTTTTGTAATGACAATTAATTTATTTTGAAATGTCCAAGGATATAGACTTTCAAAAGATTTGAAACTATTTAAGTAGAAGAACCAAAATCTCAATTAGATCTTTATTTGAAAGAGCTAAAGATTATGGGTCGCATAATTAAAAATTTAAATGTGCTGCAATGGTAGAAAGATCATAAACCAAAATTTTCAAAGCTTGCAATTATAGCTTGTGATATCTTAAGCATTCCATTAACAACAATAACATCAGAGAGTTTTTTTAGTATTGGTTTTTGTATTTTAAATAAGTATTGAAGTTCTCTAAATCATGAGAATGTGAAAACTTTCATTTGCATCCGAAATTGGATTCTTGGTTTTGAAAGTAATGTTATTAATTAGTTGACAATTTTTAATCAATTCATAAGTTTAATTCGTGTGAGTTCTTATATTGTTCTTTATTTATATTTGTAAATGGAAAAGTTGAAAAAGAATTGATTGAATGTGATTGACACTATAGAGGAGATGGATAGACATGGATCTATTTATCATGTTTTTTATTTTTAATATTGTTAAGACATGTTTTTCAGTATCTAGGTTTGTTAAAACAATTTATATTATGCTTGTTAAACTATTAATATGTAATGTTCAAATGATGTTGAATACTTGATGGATTTGATGTGAATTTATTTGATGTTTGTTTAATATTTATTTCAAATTTTACTTTGTTTATTTACTAAAAATGAGATTTTAATATAAAATTTAATTTTTTTAATTTCTTATACAGGTCGGCCCATTTAAGCCCGTTAGCCCTTAGGGTCGGATATGAATTTGCATTTTTAGGCCCATTTAACCAAAATGGCTTTTTGGCCAGGCCCATTTTGACAGTGATACTCCAATTCAGCTGAATAAAGGGTTGCTCCGGTAGGCAGTTTGCTGCCTTGCTGTGCTGGCCAAGAGATAAAGAAAGGAAAGAAAAGAGAGGAAGAAAAAGAAGGGAGAAGGAAAGAAATGAAAGAAAGAAAAAGGAAAGAAAATAAAATAAAAAGAAAAAAAATTCCGAGTTAGTGCACGTATTTGGTGAGAAATGTCGTATCCTTACCTTTTATTTTTAATGAAATAATTTAGTAATAAGTTGGGCTATACTAAACTTTATTGATTATGTTTAAACATGTAGCATAGTGTTAAAGTGAAAAATGCGAATTTAGCTAAACCCAGGGCATTCACCTAGTGTTTGGTTTAAGGAAGTTGGTAAGAGAACGCCATTTTATTTTATAAATATATAGAATTGTATTATATCGATGCTAAGCCATCTTAATAATATTGAATATTTAGCTCAATGATAAGACGACGAGTTCAGGCTCGGTGAAGCTTAGACTATGTGCACGCTAAGCTTTAAGTTGGTAAGACCACTTCAAGGTGCCCCATTTTATAAAGTTAAATTAGAAAATGATTTAGTTAAATGGGTACTAATCTGATGCTACCATATTAAAGGTGTAGCAAGTCGCTAAGGCGATAACTCGAGTTTGGGCTCGGCTCAACACACAAGCCCCGAGCATAGGAGTCGGTAAGACGTTTATATAATTCAGATTTAGAATTATATTGTATAGATATAGTTAGATTGCATGATAATGATTAAAGGTTGAGACTTAGTGATATATAAGGAATAATATGCTTATGGTATAATGACAAATTGAAGAAATGATTGAATAATTTACAGTGAATGAGTTCAATTATATTTGAATGATTGTAGTGTTATTGTTAAAGTTGCTAAGGAAATATTTGGTTATACGTGAAATACTAAGAGGACACGCATTGGTGGTAAGGGTTTTAGTATTGATATTAAAAGTAAAGATGATTGATTTAATGGGTAAATATTGTGAAATGGTAATGAATATTGTGGAACGATAGGGGATATTGAATTGATCTATTAGGTATAATCCAGTTGAAATCAAAAGGATGGAAATGATGAATTGGGATTATAGTTAGTGTTATACCGAATTATTTTGCATCGATATATTTCATGAGCATGATAGTAAATTGTTTTTACTCAAGTTTTAAATTACATCGCTTTTAAGCATGCTTTGTTTGTAACTCGAGATTTTGAAAGGATTTGTTCATGCGATACTTATATGAATACTTTATATGTTTTAATTGTTTTGAAAAAACTAAATATATAGTGTAAGTGTATGTATTTATATATGTAAATGATCTTAAAGAAATGTGTCACATACTGTCGTAACGTGTCAAGTCCTAAGACCTAACCTGCTAGACTTAATATCAAGGAGTCGCCACCAACCATTCAAACCTAAGTTGTGATTGGTCACCTATTCATGTCTAAAGATAAGGCATGATCTACGTTCATAGATTCTTAGACTCGGGAGTACGGTTACGTGTGGGGAAGGATTAGCACCCCCACAACGCCCATCCTAAGATGGTACCAACTAGCTTTAGGTTATCTTTATAGTTTGCCTTGAGTCCATATTAATTTCGATATACTTATATATTGGGAAAATTTCTAAGATTTTTCCATCAATTTGGCTCCAACCTTAGAAACTCCCCTCACCTCAAGATATTCAAGGAGTCTCAATTGACTTTCCTGAACTCCATCGTCGGATAGATTTTAATATTTTATGAGATTCCTATTTTCTCCTAATTTTGTTTCTAGTTTTGACTCCATATTCATTTTATAAATTTCTTAGATTTTTTAATTTATTTTTATATTTTTATATTCTTATTTACTTTATTTTTAAGAAATACACATAAATTATGTTTTATTGAAAATTCACTTTTAACCGTCCATCAATTTGGCTCAGCCCAAAAGGAACCTCCTCACCTAGAAATTTCCAAGGAGTCTCAATTGACTTTCTTGAAATTTCATCATCGGCATAACTCATATTTACTCTTTTTTATTTATCTTATTACTCTATTTATTATTTAGATATTTTGTCTTATCTTATTTTTATCTATTTATCTTTATTTGTTTACTTGTCTTCAATGGCTCATTTGTATTTATCTATATCTAATCCATTTATCTTATCTTACTTTTTATTTTTATTTATCATAAATAAATATGAATTAATAAAAAAATCTTTCAAAAGTATTCCATCAATTTGGCTCAACTTAAGAAAGATTCTTTCACCTAGAAATCTCCAAGGAGTCTCGATTAACTTTCTTGGAGTTTCATCCTCGGTATAACCCATATTCATCCTAAGTATTTTATTTAAATTATTTTCTATCTTTTATTTTATGAAGTTTTATATTTTGCTTATTATATTTTCCTAAAAATTATTACCATGAATTTAATATCCAAATAATTGATCATGCGAAAAGTAATATAAATCAAGAAATAAAAATAGTTATCATGCAAACAAGTTAAATTATATGCACATCCATGCTCTTTAGTTCAAGCTTATCAGAAGAAGAATTTAAATTAACATGCAAATTAAGTAACGTATTATATCAATCATCATGCAAACAGATCACTAGTATACAATATATCAAATTACCAATTATCATGCAAATCTATATTAATTAATTGTCATGCAAATAGTCATACATATCAATTTTCAATCATCCTACAAACTTACAATTATTAAATCAATTTAATTTATTGTTAAATTATCCAACTATTAACTTATCAACCTATTATTTAAAATACTAAGTTATTGACAAATACCAAGTAATTATTCATTACATTAATTACATGAACTCCATTTAATGAACTAATGAATTAACTAATATGTTAAGGAAAAGTTTACCTGCAATTCACGTTTCTTTTCTTTTTTTCTGCGTTAGTTTCAGGTGGCTAGGGAAGACGCCAGGAACTGCAATTGATGATGACGACGAGGCTAGGCAGAAACGCAACAGCAAGGGGCGACGTGATGCAGGGCAGGAAGTGAAGATGACGATGCGGCAAGTGTTGGAACCGTAGCTGGTGCAGCGAAGGAGCAAGGGACGGTGTGAAGCGGTTGCGGCGTGAAGATGCGGACACAGTGAAAATGATGATGCGGCAGGTATTGCAGTGCAAGGATGGTTAATCGTAGATGCTTGATTGTGTATTTTTTTTTTGTGTCCCCCCTAAACCCTGAGCTCTAATCTTTTTTATAACCACAAATTTGTTAGAGTCCTAATAAAACTAAACCTATTCTAATAATTATCTCCTATTTTTAATATTTTATTTATCTAATTCTTATATTAATCCCAATCTAACTCTAATTCTAAAAAGTCTAATTTTACTCTAACATTAACTCTAAAATAAATTATCCTAATCTAATTATCCTATTTTAAAAGGTTAATTTTATTTTATTTTCTCATTTTTTTTAAAAAAAATTATTCCTAAATCCTATTTTATTTCTAATTTCCTAATTAATGTTAATTCTACATCTAAAAATCTTAATTTAATTCTAGCCTAATTCTAAGATACTATGTCACCTAAATCAATTACAAGTTAAGACCCCGGACAAAATAGGGTGTCTACAGCTGCCCCTCTTTGTGTATTGGCTGTGAAACAGTAATTGCACAAAGACACAGACACCTATTTTGTCTGACTTCATTTTTTTATTTTTGTTTTTTTTAATTTTTTTCATTTTTCATTTTTTTTTTAAAAAGCTCCCTCTAAACAGAAAGGCAATCAAACTTTAAAATCTTGTCCAAAAAGCTCCTCCTAAACAGGCAAGCAGTCAAACTTTAAAATCTTGTCCAAAAAGCTCCTCCTAAACAGGCAGGCAGTCAAACTTTAAAATCTTGTCTTAAAAAGCTCTGATTTTTTTTTTTGAAAATTTTAGGAAACTCCTTTAAATTTTTCTTGTCAAAATTTGGAATCTTAGGAAACCCCTCTAAAATTCCTTTTCTTATTCAATTTTGAAATTTTGGGAAACCCTTCCAAAACTTCTTTTCCTTTCTAATTTTGAAATTTTAGGAAACCGCCTCTAAAATTCTTATCTTATCAAAATTTGGAATTTTAGGAAACCCCTCTAAAACTCCTTTTCTTGTCTAAAATTTGAAATTTTGGGAAACTCCTCCAAAACTTCTCTTATCTAATTTTTGAAATTTTAGGAAACTCCTCTAAAATTCCTTTTCTTGTCAAATTTTGAAATTTATGGGAAACCCCTCCAAAACTTCTTTTCTTGTCTAATTTTGAAATTTTAGGAAACTCCTCTAAAATTTCTTTTCTTGTCAAATTTTGAATTTTAGGAAACCCCTCTAAAATTTTCTTCTTGTCAAAAAATTTGGAATCTTAGGAAACTCCTCTAAAATTCCTTTTCTTATCCAATTTTGAAATTTTGGGAAACCCCTCCAAAACTTCTATTCTTGTCAAATTTTTGAAATTTTAGGAAATCCCTCTAAAATTTCTTTTTCTTATCAAATTTTGAAATCTTAGGAAACCCCTCCAAGACTTCTTTTCTTGTCTAATTTTTGAAATTTTGGGAAACCCCTCCAAAATTTTTTCTTGTCAAATTTTAAATTTTAGGAAACCCCTCTAAAATTCTTTGTCTTGTCCAAAATTTGAAATCTTGGGAAACCTTTCCAAGACTTCTTTCATGTCCAATTTTTGAGATTTTATGCAATTTATCCCATTCATGCAATATCATTCATGCAATTTATCCCATTCATGCAATATCATTCATGCAATTTATCTTATTCATGCAATATTATTCATGCAATCTATTCTATCCATGCAATGTTATTCATGCAATCTATTCTATCCATGGAATGTTTTCTTTGAAAAATATTTCAGCCTTTATTGTGGCAACAAGGTTTTTCTTCATCAATCTATCTTCATGCATTCTCCATCCTTCATCTGTCATCCTGACCTTATATTTCTTATTTCTTTTCTCATTTTGCTTCTTCCATTTTTCTTTCCCAATGAAGCTCTTGTCTTCGTATCCTCTATATCCCACTTTCCTTGTCATTCATTTTCTCATTGAAAACCCCATCAAAATCTCATCATTTACTTTTTCTTATTCATTGATTTTTCTTGATTTCCAATTTCTATTCATCCATGAGTTTCTTTTTCTTCTCTTTTCCTAAATAATATAGGAGTCTTTCACATATTTTGCCAAGCAAACATTCATTACCATTCTATTTTCAAGATCAATGCAACACAATTTCTCTATCCCTCAAGGTAAGGATATAGCAAAGAAATGATAGGTGAAAAGAAAAGAGTGGTTTTTTTCAACATTTGGAAAGATTTAACAAGAATTTGCGAGTCTTAAAAGGAAAGTAAGCAAGAATTTTCAGGATTAAGTTTCAGGTAATAGTATCCAAATAACAACAATTCAATCAATTTTGATCAATGAATACAAAATTCCCTTCAAAGGTCCACTTATCTCATCATGTTGAGTTTATCAAAATATCCTCTTGCCTCAGTATCGTTGACATCCAGTATTTTTTGGTATCTAAGCCGCCTTTTCAGGTTTTCAACTTAGACGCACTCCATTGCTCCAAACCGCCCTTTTTGGGTTTTCGATTTGAATCCTCCTTTCATTTTTTCTCTTTTTTTTATTTTATTTTATTCATTTCTCTTTATTTTCAACTTCGTTGTCCTTAATGAAGCTTCTCTTATCTATTCTCCATTCTGATTCATGCCCCAACATCAAATATTTCTTCACCCAATTTAATTCTCACATGGATCCAAGAGAGTCTTTGGAATCTCACTTCTTCCATCTAGACGAAATCTTTTTGCTTATCTTGATCTGCTTGTCCTAATTCCATCCAAAGGATCATCATCTCATAGTGTAAGTATGCCTTTATTCAACACATGATTCTTCAATAGGAGTACTCATATTTGATCAAAATGGACTTTTAAGGCACGTAATGTAGGCTAAGGTGAGGGTTCATGAAAGAAAGGATAATATAGGCCCAAAATAAGTGTTTCAGGGTTCATCAAACCAAGAATCATTTTTCATGAATCATTTAGGCATTTGACTTTTGCCTCATTCTAATTTGCTTTCTCTCTCCTTTTTTTATTCAAATGTGACTAGGGTTTTCACTTTCTCTCTTTTTTGATTTTTTCAAAATTTCCTTCTTTCTTCTTCATCTTCTATTCTCTTTTTTGTTCTTTTTTTTTCACAAAAGGGTTTTTTTTTCCTTTTTAGATTTTTTACTTTAACCTACTGATCTTTTCATCTTCTATTCTCTTTCCCCCCCAATGTGGAGGGTGATTCTTGGTGGGTTATATCAAAAAGAATATAATAGGCTCAAAAGGGGTAATCAATGGATAATTTTACTCACGCTTGAAAGGTAATGAAAGAAGGCCATTTCTCATCTCAATACAAGTACTCTCATTAAAGGTCATCTATTGAACAAGGACAAACTCATTAGAATTTCATGTAGAGATTCACCTTTACTCGTAACATTATATAGGTGAAGATTTTAACAAATATCTTCTATTCTCTTCTTGCTGGAACAATTTTGGCAAACTGGAAATCCATCTAACCAAACAAAGTAGTTCTTTCAAATTGAATTTTATATTCATTGCTATTATCATGTTCATTATTTGGATACTTTCAAGCTTGGTAACAATGTAAATCATGTAGGTATTGGTGTTTTGCTTAAAAGAACAAGGTAGGAATGAGGAATTGAGAAATATGCATCATACTAATCTTTTATTGAAAATGAAGACAAATGAAAGTTGGCCCAATACATAAAAGAATTCTTAGTGCCTTGTGGGCTTAGGCATTCCTATATTACCTAAGAAATTGAAACGTCCTAAGATGAATGAAATTAGAAACAAAGAAACAACCATTATCTTCAAATTAAGTGAATCAATCAATATTATCCACTTTCTTCCATAGCATTAACCGCTACCCTTCGTGTGATCTGGCAGAGGATTATCATTCACATTTGGGTCATTCTTTGCCCCAAAACTCAAAATTCCAGTATTGACAAGTGCTTGGACTTTCCTCTTCAAGCCCATACAATTCTCAATATAGTGACCAACATTGTCATTATGATAAGCACACTTTGCGTTAGGATCATACCACTTTGGATAGGGAGGCTTCAAGGGCTCTACATAAACAGGGGAAATAAGGTGACCCCTTACCAACTGTGGGAACAACTCTGTGTATGTCATTGGTATAGGGTCTATGGTGACATTTCGGCTAGCTCGAGTATTCTTTTGGTCATTAGGTGAAAAAGTGGGGTCTTGTGAATGGGAAATGGGTTGGTAAGCATTCTGATGATAAGTTTGTGGGTGGGGTTGAGAAAAAGTGTAATTCACTGAAGGTGAATAAGAGGTATAGGAGCGACGTGAGTTATTGGAGACAGCTTGTGCATCTTCTTCCTTCTTCTTTGAAAACCCATTCCTCTTGCTATCATTCATAGATGCTTCAATCTTACCACTCTTAAAGGCATTTTCAATAGCTTCGCCTGTCAGCACCATGTCTACAAAATTCTTGGTCACACTGCTAAGCATACGCTCATAGTAAGGAGCCTTGAGAGTATTAAAAAAGAACATGGTGATTTCCTTTTCAGTCAAGGGAGGTTGAACTAGTGATGCCACGTCTCTCCATCGTTGGGCATATTCTTTGAAGCTCTCATCTTTTTTCTTTTCCATACCTTGGAGAGATAAGCGGTCAGGAGCTACATCAGACACATGTTTGTATTGAGCTATAAAAGCTCTCGCCAACTCAGACCAAGAAGAAACTTTGCTCCTTTCCAATTGGTTGTACCACTTAGCGGCTGACCCAGTCAAACTGTCTTGAAAAACATGAATTAATAGCTTGTCATCCCATGCATATGCCGCCATCTTCCTACAGTACATGGTTAAATGATCTTTTGGGCACGATGTTCCGTTGAACTTTTCAAATTCAGGCACCTTGAATTCTTGTGGAAGTACGACACCCGATACCAAACACAACCTTTCAGCATCAATGGGTCCAAAATAGTCAAATCCTTCCATGGCACTTAGTCTTTCCTCTATCAAGCTCAGCTGTGCTTTAGTACCATTATATTCTTCCTTATACTTCAACTTTTCTAGCTCTGTGGGATCATCTAAATTTGGCACCTCTACTGGGTTTTGAGCTTGTGTTGTTGATGAATTTCCTTGAAGACTTTCTCTTTGCATCTGTAAAGGCATTGGGGCTTTGACAGTACCTCATTCGTAGACAAAAATGGGATTGTCTCGCATGCTTTGTTGAGTCTCTTGAATAGACTCCTCTTGATTACTCATCTTCTCCTTTCCTCTAATCATGGCTTTTAGCAACTGGGTAATTTCACTCAATTGCCCCCTTATCTCTGCATTTTCCTTTTCCAACTTCTCTATCCTATTATTTTGGTCTTCTTCCATTATGCGAGCTTAATACCTTGTATGGTATTTATGGAGGGCGGACCGTCTACTAGATGCAATTTGATACCTTGAGTGCCACAATTAAGTTGAAATTATTTCATGTGGTGATATGTTTATGCACAAAAATGAATGCACACGGAATGCACTTAGGTCTAGCAATCTCTCATAACAATCAAAAGTATGGTCATTCTCATGATAAGATAGGTGCAAACTTACATGAATGATATGTTATGTGACACAACTATGCACGACTTAATGATACAGACAAACTCTTTTTTTTTGTTTTTTTTTTTATTTTGAAAAATGGAAGAAAGAAAAACTATATATTTTTTTATTTTTTATTTTTGTAAAAACAATGTACAAAAGAGGAAGTAAAACTTATTCCTTCATGTGTCCTATCTTAGGTTTATATCTACACTTCAATCTAGCATTGTCCCACTCTAAGGCTAGGTCTTATGTTTCATTACATGCTGGGTTAGGATAATTAAAGGTTCTAAAGGTTCCCAAATTGTCCTTCACTGTCGTCCACTCAAGACTAGTAAGGTACCCAATCCTCACCCATGACAGGCTACAAACGGAAAGGTTCAATTTGAGTAGTAGTATTTCACTAGCCATTGCGGAGGTATTACCTCACGAGAGCGTAGTTACTCTACTTCCTCCTAAAAAGGATAAAGCCCGGGTAGAGGGCTAATGCATGCACATGCACGTGAAGTGTGTGTTGAAGGAACAAACAATTATTTTATCAAAATTAACATTCCTAAGGCAAACATAGAATAACATAAAACCAATCATTGGCTCGACTCTCTAAAGTCCCCAGCGGAGTCGCCAATCTGTCGTAACGTGTCAAGTCCTAAGACCTAACCCGCTAGACTTAATATCAAGGAGTCGCCACCAACCATTCAAACCTAAGGTGTGATTGGTCACCTATTCATGTCTAAAGATAAGGCATGGTCTACGTTCAGAGATTCTTAGACTCGGGAGTACGGTTACGTGTGGGGAAGGATTAGCACCCCCACAACGCCCATCCTAAGATGGTACCAACTAGCTTTAGGTTATCTTTATAGTTTGCCTTGAGTCCATATTAATTTCGATATACTTATATATTGGGAAAATTTCTAAGATTTTTCCATCAATTTGGCTCCAACCTTAGAAACTCCCCTCACCTCAAGATATTCAAGGAGTCTCAATTGACTTTCCTGAACTCCATCGTCGGATAGATTTTAATATTTTATGAGATTCCTATTTTCTCCTAATTTTGTTTCTAGTTTTGACTCCATATTCATTTTATAAATTTCTTAGTTTTTTAATTTATTTTTATATTTTTATATTCTTATTTACTTTATTTTTAAGAAATACACATAAATTATGTTTTATTGAAAATTCACTTTTAACCGTCCCATCAATTTGGCTCAGCCCAAAAGGAACCTCCTCACCTAGAAATTTCCAAGGAGTCTCAATTGACTTTCTTGAAATTTCATCATCGGCATAACTCATATTTACTCTTTTTTATTTATCTTATTACTCTATTTATTATTTAGATATTTTGTCTTATCTTATTTTTATCTATTTATCTTTATTTGTTTACTTGTCTTCAATGGCTCATTTGTATTTATCTATATCTAATCCATTTATCTTATCTTACTTTTTATTTTTATTTATCATAAATAAATATGAATTAATAAAAAAATCTTTCAAAAGTATTCCATCAATTTGGCTCAACTTAAGAAAGATTCTTTCACCTAGAAATCTCCAAGGAGTCTCGATTAACTTTCTTGGAGTTTCATCCTCGGTATAACCCATATTCATCCTAAGTATTTTATTTAAATTATTTTCTATCTTTTATTTTATGAAGTTTTATATTTTGCTTATTATATTTTCCTAAAAATTATTACCATGAATTTAATATCCAAATAATTGATCATGCGAAAAGTAATATAAATCAAGAAATAAAAATAGTTATCATGCAAACAAGTTAAATTATATGCACATCCATGCTCTTTAGTTCAAGCTTATCAGAAGAATTTAAATTAACATGCAAATTAAGTAACGTATTATATCAATCATCATGCAAACAGATCACTAGTATACAATATATCAAATTACCAATTATCATGCAAATCTATATTAATTAATTGTCATGCAAATAGTCATACATATCAATTTTCAATCATCCTACAAACTTACAATTATTAAATCAATTTAATTTATTGTTAAATTATCCAACTATTAACTTATCAACCTATTATTTAAAATACTAAGTTATTGACAAATACCAAGTAATTATTCATTACATTAATTACATGAACTCCATTTAATGAACTAATGAATTAACTAATATGTTAAGGAAAAGTTTACCTGCAATTCACGTTTCTTTTCTTTTTTCTGCGTTAGTTTCAGGTGGCTAGGGAAGACGCCAGGAACTGCAATTGATGATGATGACGAGGCTAGGCAGAAACGCAACAGCAAGGGGCGACGTGATGCAGGGCAGGAAGTGAAGATGACGATGCGGCAAGTGTTGGAACCGTAGCTGGTGCAGCGAAGGAGCAAGGGACAGTGTGAAGCGGTTGCGGCGTGAAGATGCGAACACAGTGAAAATGATGATGCGGCAGGTATTGCAGTGCAAGGATGGTTAATCGTAGATGCTTGATTGTGTATTTTTTTTTGTGTCCCCCCTAAACCCTGAGCTCTAATCTTTTTTATAACCACAAATTTGTTAGAGTCCTAATAAAACTAAACCTATTCTAATAATTATCTCCTATTTTTAATATTTTATTTATCTAATTCTTATATTAATCCCAATCTAACTCTAATTCTAAAAAGTCTAATTTTACTCTAACATTAACTCTAAAATAAATTATCCTAATCTAATTATCCTATTTTAAAAGGTTAATTTTATTTTATTTTCTCATTTTTTTAAAAAAAAATTATTCCTAAATCCTATTTTATTTCTAATTTCCTAATTAATGTTAATTCTACATCTAAAAATCTTAATTTAATTCTAGCCTAATTCTAAGATACTATGTCACCTAAATCAATTACAAGTTAAGACCCCGGACAAAATAGGGTGTCTACACATACTTTACACTATTTTCATAAGAAAAATGAAATATTTAAATGTTTTATGAGACTATAGGCACCTTAAGAGAGTTAAATTCAATAAAGCATAGTGGAAACCGCCTAATTGGAGATTACTTATTAGGTAGAGATGCTTGTTCGACAATAGTCACGGAAAGGGCTCAGTCATACTTGATCAGTGTGGCTGAGAGACATGAGGTCATGGCCATAGATAGCGCCCTAGTTGGTTTTCAGGGAACGATGACATGATTTTTCACTGCTAGTTACAGTGAAGTAAGTCTTTATTGATAGAGTATTAGGAATTAGCCTAGTCTCAAATATGATATAAAATGATGTTTACAGTTTTATTTGATATGAACTATAGACTTAACATGGTTTTATAGTATATGAGAAATGTTTTGCGACTGTACATATTTTAGACATACTCTAAAAGTGAATATGAAATGTTTTGAGATATTACATGTTTTTAAACATGCCTTAAAAGTGCAAGTGATATGATTTGCGAATTGTTCATACTTTAACATGTCTTAAAATTGAAAATGAAATGAATTAAGATTTTACATGTTTTGAACATGCTCTAAAAGTATATATAAAATGATTTGAAATGATAGTCGTTTTTATACAATAAAGCTTACATAAGTTTTCATAATGAATCATGACAAAACGATATACTTTCTGCATGAAAGATGTCTTGACCTTATACTGTACCTGAACAAGAGATGTATATGAAGAAGTGTCATGAGTTATATACCATATGGGATTACGTTTCTCCACATTGAAATTGATATGATTTGATACAGTATAGAGTGTACTTACTAGATGAAAAGTGCGTCTGAACATAATTTTCATATAAGATTGATATGAGCGTAAATTAATACCATATGATATGGGAGTTATATATGATTCATTATTGAATGACATAATGAGAAATAATGACAAGAGGATTGAAAAATGGTTGATTGGTTATGATCAAAGGTTAATGTGATAAACAGATGCCGAAACGTGGATAATAAGGTATTTCGAAATACCCTTTTCTATTAATACCTTAAACCCTTGCTCACTTAGAAACCTTTAGGACATGATCTGAGCTACTTGATAAACGATTACAAAGTGAATATGACATGAGAATCTTTACTTAAAGGTTTTATGCATTTGCATTAAAATAATATAAGTCTAATTCTGCACTTATATAATTGGCTTACTAAGCCCTCACTCATTAAGTGAGAACTATTTTTTCAGATTAATTACACGTTGGACAGTTCTGGAGATTTAATAGTGTTTTGACTTCCAAAGATCGCGCTATTGAATATTTGGTATTGTAATACTTCTCTCGTATATGCTTTTATTTTCAGGCAAATTTTCGTACAGTACTATATGATGGGATGTAAACTAGGATAATATGTAATCGATATAATCTTTTGATATTATATGATGTGTATGTGGTGATTAGTTGTGGACATTAGGATTTTAAGATGATACCTATTTGGTAAATATAATATGGATTGTGGGAAATGTTATGTTGTATTGTGGTGATTTGCAGGTAGTTAACTTGGAAAATCTCAAAATATAAGAGGGATATTTTCAGTCTGTTTCCAAGAAATAATAAGATATGGGCTACAATTGATCTTTTCCTATCTTAGAGAGTAATTTAAATAATAATTGAAAGAATGAATGAAAATGGTTTAGTGACTACACTGACACCGAATACAAACTGTAAAATGAAAAGAAAAAAAATTTAGTCCATAAATTTGTAAGAAGGAAAAAGTATGAGTATCAAGTGCAAGTTACGACCTTCAGGTCGTGACAAATTATAATCCTTAAATTAGTCATTTTTAATCTAAACCATTAATTAAACTTTAAAAGTAAAAAAAAAAAAACATTAAATCTAGTAACTTGTTAAACCAGTTATAAAAATTATTATATATTAATATTATTAAAAATATAAATTATATTACTAATTTAATTTTTCTATAATTCTCACAGCTTTACTTTATATTACTTTTTTTACACAGTCCCTTTATTCTTCCTCTTATATAAGCTTTTTTTTTGTTTATAAACCCTAAATCTAAATACCTTTATTCCATTTTTTTGTTACACCTTCAATTTGGCTTGTAGTTGTTACAATCATTCTTAAATCCTAAACCTTAAACCAAGCCTTAATCAAATAGTTGTTCTTCTCTCTTGAAGAGTTTTTATTTTTAATAAATGGTAAGATTGTGGAAGAAAATAGCCTAAACGAAGGAACTTGCGATAAAAAGCGCAAAGAACCAATGATTTACAACTAGTGTCTTCCAAAGCGATCAAAGAATTGTTTTATTTTATACTAGTAAGATATTTAATTGTCTACAATTGTTATAGACAGTTGATTACTTGGTTTTCTTGTTATTCGTTTTAACATTATATAATTTATGAAAGTTGTTACTGTTATAATTTTATTTGGGCAGTCAACTGCCTGATAAAGGCATTCAACTATGTGAGATTCACACTTCCTATCTTCTCTAAATAACTGTTAAGGAGTATAAAAGAATAAGATATCTCATGGTGAGTTAAATGTTATATGTTTTATAGGTAAAAGGGAGAAATGAGTGGTGGGCCCCACTTGGACCTCTACTACTCCGATGGCCATAGGACTTCATAGCATTGATAATTGGAGCCAAATACCGAGATGGTAAGAATCTGCACCTCAAACTCACTTATTTATGCATGTTTCATAAAAGCGTGCAACAATTATAAAAATGAAAGTTAAGTCCATAGACCATCGAAATTTTCGTGAATAATGGTCCAATCAAGTTGACTTTTGACCAACTGATAGTTATAGGTAGATTCTCATGTAATAAAGTTCTAGGCCATGTGGACTGATAGGTCTAATCATGTGAAAAAGTAAAAAATTACATGATTCAACGGTTATAGATGTTTTGGTAATTTCACCTATTTGACCAAACAAACCCCAACAAAAGCTCAACCAATGATTAGAGAATGTTAAATAAAGGTGTTTTATGATTAAATGAAACATTCTGAGGGTTGGACAGACTAATTTCAATGAAGTCAAATCACAAAGGGCAAAATTTAAAGATTCTCTTAAGTATAAGGGCAATTTGGTAATTTACACCATAAAATCATTATTTTAGAAATTTTCAGCAACCTTCTTCTTCATTCACGTCAACCACCATCTTCTGCCATTTTCCTCCATAGCCAAAGCTTAGTAAGAGAGAGAAAACCCTTAAAACACTACCTTAACCACCTTAAAACCGAAAACTGTCCACCAAACCTATCCAGCTTTTAGAGTTCTACAACTTGACACCAAAATCAAGTGTTAAAGTGGCCATATTCATGGTGAAACAACCCCCATCATTTTTTACCACCATAGGTAAGAGAGAGAAAGTTTATTTTTTTAATTCAAATGATAGATTTTGATGTGTACTTGATGTTTAAACTTGTTTATGGCTTCAAATTGAAACAAAACTTAGTGAACCATGCTAGAAGGGTTTCGGCCATGAGGGCTTAGTGTAGCATGATGCATGGCTACATGTAAAAGTGGTGTAGAAATGATGTAAAGATCATGACTAAGCTAGCCATAGTGTTGGAATTTAATAAAACTGCGAAAATGGTGATGTTATGTTTTCAGCCAAGCATAGTTAATGAGGTTACCATGTTTCAATTATTACTTTAATGGTCTTAGAATATTGTACTAATGATAATAAGGCTATTAGTGAAGTCAGATTTGAAAAAGGAAGTGTTTTGACAATAGTTGTAGTTTTGGCATCCGGTAAGAAGTAGACCGGAATTGCTGTTGTATTAGGAATTATGGAATTTCTTGAAGTGTAGAATAACCTTTATAAAAGAAGTGTTGAGTTTTAAAAATGTTTTGATATTGTTTTTGTAGCTTTAAGTGAAGGAGGCTAAAGCTCAAATAGCTTATTGGTTTGCTACCTTTGAATTTCTATTGGAGACTATTGGCACTATGGTAAGGGATATATATTTATATATATATATGTAGACACCATTTTTGTCCGGGTTTTCTTCAGATATTTTTAATTAATTAGTTTATATATATATTTTTATTATTGATTTTTATTTTTTATTTTTTTTTATTCTTAATTTAGATTTAGAAATAAATTTCGGATTTTTATTTTTATTTTTTTTATTTTTTTTTTATTTTTATAAAATATAATAAAAAGGGAAAGAAATCGGAATTAATTTTGATAGGAAAGCAGACTTAAATGAGATTATTAAAGATTGGAATTTAAATAGGAAGGAAAATCAGAATTAATATCGGATTTAAGATCCGATTCTTGAAATCTAAAATTTTCCTAAAGGATTGATTCTTGATTTATTACCAAAAACAAAAAAAAGAAAACCTAGGTGTATAAAAAGAACAACACAAGAAAAAAAAAGGTGGGGGAACCCTAGAAAAACCTTGAAGAAACCCTAGAGAAAAAAAAGAGGAAAAAGAAAAAACCCTAAAAAAATTTTCTACTGTTCTTAGTCACCAGCCAACCTTCCACAAAGAACTATAACCTTCCCTGGCTGTCCTCACCGAAACCTGGGAAGCCACCCTTTGCATCGCCATAGTTGCAAACCGCCTCCTGGCCCAGCCCCTGTTTTGCCATTCATCATCAAGGCTGGCACCGTTCCTTGTCCCCAGTTTCAAAAAGCCACCCCGTCCCTAGCAACCTTGGACCAGATCGTTGCTGTGCCGTACGCCATTCTCCCTAGGCTATGTGGAAGAAGAAAGAAATAAAGTGAGAAAGAAAAGAAAAAGAGAAAGCAGTCGTTGTCTGGTCCAAGGCTGCTTGTCCATCGCTTGTTCCACACACCCGCACGCCCCTGTTCCACATCATCGCTGCCCTGTAGTCGCTGTGCTGTTGTGGTGCCTCGTCCTACTCCAGCTCGTTGCTGCCTTCATCACTATTGTTGCCGTGGCCACCATTGCTCACGCATCGCTTCCCTGCTACTGCTTCTTTTTGCAGCTGCTGTGTACCGTTCCATCATCATCACCAGCTACGTTGAAGTGAGACAGAAGCAAAACGTTGCTGCTTTGTTGGTTCTGGTTGCAGCTGTTCAACGTTGTTGCAATCTGCTGGTGCGTGGCATGTGTGCGGATAGGGAGAGGACAAGCAACACACGGATCGTAATTCTTGGAGGTTGCCGTTGCCCCGCCCTGCTGCGTTACAAACATCTTGTCCTTGTCGTCTCCCTACTGCTGCGTGTATACCTGCTCTTGAAAGAAAACTGAACACAAAGCTAAGGAAAGAATTGTGCACGTTAACAATAAATTAAAAGAAACGTGAATAAATATTGGGGCTGACAACAATTGAAAGGTATTGTGGGCCAACAATTTTTTTATTAGCTATTTATTTGAATTACTTAATACTTTTTATTTATTTACTTAGCCTGTTTAAATCAGTTTAATTTATCTAACTTGTTTGTTTTCTTTATAATGTTCATATATTTTATTGATTGTATAATTAGTTATTAGATTAGTTTGTTAATTAAAATTGTTTAAGTTTACTACTTTAGATTTTTTTTTTTAACATGGAGATGTAGGAATAAATTATAGATTTGGAAATTAGAATTAACCTTTACTGTAAAAGTTTTTAAGGACTATAAGCAAGTTAAAATTATTAGGAAAAATAAATTTAAACTAAATTTGTAAATTAAAAAAAAATAGTTTTAGAAAAGTAAGATTGTTATTAAAAAGTTTTGAGATATGAAGATAATTATTAATTAATCCGACGATGGAACTCTTAAAGGACTACGCTCAAGTGGTACTTTTAGGGATCTTGAGGTGAAAAAAATTCTATCCAAGGCCTCACCAGCTTAATGGAGGGTCTAAATAGGATTTTTGATAACAAATAATTCATATTCATTTTAAAAAAAATAAAATAAAATAAGTTTATCATAAAATAACAATAAAAATAATTATTTACAAAATTAGAAAAGATGTTAATGATTAGTAATAATATGATAAAAATAGTAATAGCAAACAATAAAATAACGAAGGAAATAAATAAAATAACTAGAGTTGGATATTAAAATAATAATGAAAATGAATATAATTTGCTTCGATGATGAAATATTAAGAGGATTGCGCTTAAGTAATTTTCTTAAAGATTTCTAGATGAGAAAGTTCTATTCAAGGCCTCACCAGCTTAATGGAAGGTCTAAATAGGGTCTTCAATAAAAAGTAATTTATATTCATTTTTTTAAAATTAAAATATGAATAATTAGCAGATTTGTCATTGAATTAGAACAAGATTAATTAGAAACGATATTAATAATCCATGATAATATAATAGAAATAATAATGAGTAATAAAATAAGGAATGGAATGAATAAAGATTAGTTATGAAAATTATAATGAAAGTGACCATGAATTACTCCAATGATGAAATATCGAGAGAATTACGCATAAGTGATTTTCTTGAAATTTTCTAGGTGGAAAAATTATTTTCAAAGTCTCACCAGCTTAATGGATGGCCTAGAGATAGTTTTTCAATAATAAGTGATTTTTATTCATTTTTTTTAAATTATAAAATAGGTGATTTTTATCTAAAATTATTATTAAATTAAAATTAAAGCAATTAATTAAGAAGATAAAAAACTTCAATAATTCATGTTAACTATAATAATAAAATAACAATAATAAATAGTAATGAAATAATAAAATGATAAATAGGAGTTATTGAGAATGAATATTGATTGTTCCTATGATGAGATTCCAAGTAGATTTACGCTTAAGTAATGATTTGAAAATCTTTAGGTAAGAAAATTTCTTTTGGGTCTCACCAGCTTAATGGAAGATCTAAAAGGAATTTTTGATAAAAATAATTCATATTCATTTTTTGCATAAAAATAAACAAATAAAATTAAGAATTAATAAATAGTAGAATGGTAAGAATAAATTGGGTAGAAGGAGTCAAAGTTAGGAATTTCTCATAAAATATTAAAATGAATCCGACGACGGAGCCTCTTCAAGCAAGTCGCATAGTACTACTTGAATACTCTTGAGGTGAGAAAGATTTTTGAGTTGTCCCACCAGCTTAATGGAGGACACTTAGAAATATTTTTCAATAATAATTATATCGAGATTAAAGATCAACATAAGCAAATTTAGAAGATGACCTAAAACTAAGTGGTACCATTTTAGGATGGGCGTTGTGAGGGTGCTAATCCTTCCTCACACGTAACCGTACTCCCGAACCCTAGTATCTTTGAACGCAGACCAGGCCTTATCCTTAGTTTGAATAGGTGACCAATCACACCTAGGTAGAATGGTTGGTGGCGACTCCATGTCTTTGTGTCTAGCTATTAGGTTTTCTTTCCAAAACTTAATACGTTATGACAGTTTGGCGACTCCACTGGGGACGTTAGAGAGTCAGGCCAATACTTAGTTTTAGGTTATCTTAGAATTTGCTTAAGAGATCTTAATAGAAAACGAACATTAAATGAAACATTATTCCTTCATACACACACATCACTTTGCATTAGCATACATAAGCCCTCGACCCGGGCTCGGTCCTTTTTAGGAGGGAGTAAAGTATCTACGCTCTCGTGAGGTAATACCTCCGCAATGGCTAGCGAAATACTCCCACTCAAATTGAACCTTTCCGTTTGTAACCTGTGATGGGTGAGGATTGGGTGCCTTACTAGTCCTATGTGGACGATAGTGAGGAACGATTTGAGAACCTTTAGAATTCTTACTTATCCAAACCAAGCATATAAAGAAACCTAAGAGACCAACTTAAGTTAGGGCCATGTCAACTCACCATGTAGAGATAACCAAGGATTAGGACACATGAAGGAAAAAATTTTCTTTTCAAAAAATATAATATTGAAAAATCAAAATAAAGAAAATAAAGAGATGAAATGTGTCTGTTCATCACATGAGGCTTTCCTTTGAATTTGTGATGCATAACATGTCCATTTGAACATTGCACCTATACATTTAGACATTTTTGGCCATACATAAATTGAGCATGCATCTCATGCATAGGTTTGTATGTGCGTATCATGGCATCTTGACTTAGACTATGGTAATAAAGGTGAGAAGATAGCTTGGTCGTCAAAATTGTCAGCCACCCATATGATACTTGTTTGCAAACAAGAGTAATGGAGAATAAGCAATTGGCACGAATTGATGGAATTGAAAAGGTGCAACAAGAGATTGTCAGGGCCCAAGAAGAGTCTAGGGAACAAATGGCCAAGATGATGGAGATCATGATGAGCTTGGCAAAAGGGAAGGGAGTTGATGAAGACACTAACGTTAGAGTGGAGCCACAAATGGGGGACCCCATCAAGCAAGAAAAGCTTAGAAGGGAAGCGATTGAACTAGGTTCTCATGAGGGGATGCATCGTATGGGTGATACGTTAGAGGAGAAACTGAGAGCCATCGAAGGGAGCACTATTTATGGAAACATTGATGTGGAGAAATTGGGTTTGGTTCCTGATTTGGTGTTACCCGCAAAATTCAAAGTCCCCAACTTTGAAAAATATGATGGAACTAAATGCCCATTAGCCCATATTACGATGTTTTGTCGAAAAATGGCAGGGCATATTCACAATGAAAAGTTGCTAATCCACTATTTTCAAGATAGCCTTACTAGGTCCGCAGCAAGGTGGTATGTCCAATTAGATAGAGGACGCATCCATTCATGGAAGGATCTTGCGAGGGCCTTCATGGTTCAATATCAACATGCAAAGGATATGGCACCAGATCGATTGTTCTTACAGAATATGGAAAAGAGGGCTACCGAAAGCTTTAGAGAATATGCTCAGAGATGGCGGGTATTGCTGCTCAGGTTCAGCCTCCCCTTACAGAGAAAGAGACGACAATTCTATTTGTCAATACACTTAAGGCTCCATACTATGAGAGGATGATTGGAAATGTCACCAAAAACTTTGCAGATATGGTACTCTCTGGTGAGATGATCGAATATAGCGGGAGGATCAAATGGGCAAATATAATGAGAAGTGCAACATTTAATGATGAGAGTCAAGATGTTCAAGCTGTGACTAATGAAAAGCAATATGAAAGTTATACCCCATATCACCCATACCACATACAACAAACCCACCACCCTCGTCCATATCCTCATCAGTCAATTCCTCAAAATGGTTTTCAGCCTAACTTTTGTCCTCAATCACTCTCTGTCCTACCAAACAATCCAAGAAAGCCAAGAAACGGTGTAGAGAGATTGCCAATTCCAATTTCTAAACTATTGCCTTTGCTAATAAAGAACCAGTATCTGGTGCCTATGCCTTTGAAAACAGCTCCAAACCCAACAGTAAAAAGTTATGAACCAAATGGTAGATGCGAATATCACATGGGGGCAATTGGGCATTCAACAGAAAAGTGCAGGCAATTGAAGGAAAAGGTTGAAGAACTCATCAGCAGTGGTGCCTTGACTCAAGAGCTTATTGAACAATAGAAGTTTGTTTCTCCATAAGCCAAGTTCCTATGTGTAATTTGTGGATGTGAGATGTTCTCAAGATTCTTGAAATTTGCATCAAGTTGTTTTGAAAGCTTTCCATATTTTTCCTTTCCAAGTAGATGAAATGAAATAATTTTGAAAACATTGGTGATTGTTATTGAGAAATTACATTTCCAGTATAATTTCCAATTGAGTGAAAACTTGGAATCCATAAAGACACACAAGCTTGAAATTCATTCATTTTTGCTTACCATGGTGAACTTTTGAAGTCAATGATCTTCGTTAAGGCAATGAGCAATGAAATGATTGATGAATTTACAAAACTTTTGAATTGTTTTGAAAGACCAATTCATGAAGCATTCTCTTAAGGATTTTGTTTTTGGAAATTTGATAGATGTTAAGGCCAAGCTAAGAGTCCCAAACACGTTAACCCAAATTTTTTTCTCATAACTTGAACTTTCTGACTCAAACCATCTGTTGCTATATCTTGAGGCAAAATGATTAAAAGAGCCAAGCTTTTGATAACCTCAACATCTTTTAATGCCCATCCTTAATTTGATTGATATCCTTTTTCCTATTTTAAACCATGATAATGAAAATTGTTGCATAAGGCCTTCATAAAGTTGAGTTGATACATTCTGGGCATGAGTTGTGAAAAAAAAAAAGCAAAGAAAAAGGAAGTAAAAAAAAAAGAAAAGAAAAGAAAAGAAGAAAAAATTGACTGTGAAACCATGCACGAGGGATATTCAAATGATTTCAAAAGCCGAATTTTCATCTTGAGGATTGGTTTTCAATAGAAGTGTCAATATTTGATATGACAAATGGCCATCTTTCATATTCCTATTACTGAAATGAAATCATCCCTTTGTAACCCCTTTTGAGCTTACTGATTTCTTTTCTAAATGAACCTTGACCAAGGATCACCCTCCACATTGGAGAGGTAAATACATCAGAGGAGTTTTAGAAGCATTAGTGATTGGTCCTATGTCAAATGCAAGAAAATGATGCCTTTGTTAAGGGGCAAATGTGAGAAGAAAGATATGTGAAGATGGAAATCAATATGAAAAAAAAACAAAAAACAAAAAATGAAAAAAGGTAGATGAAAAAAAAAGAAAAAAAGAAGAAATGAATGCGAATAAAATGTTAGAAAAGAAAAGAAAAATGCTTCGAAGAGTGGGAAGGACAGATGTTCACAATCGAAGAAATGATCCTTGGTTCGATAAACCTTGAAAATACTCATTTTGGGCCTATTTATCCATTCTTTGAAAACCCTAAACCTTGGCCTACGGTACGTGCTTAAAAGTCCATTTTGATCAAATAGAGATGCTTGTATTGAAAAGCTTTTCTTTGAGAAACCATCATCATTATTTTGTTTGGAATGAAATTTGAGTTCTCAAATGCATGGTAGAATAATCAATAAAAAAAAAGAAAAAAGAAAAAGAAAAAAGAGAATGAAGCTCTAGGGTGAAAACCCATGAAAGGGCAGTCTAGAGCAAATTTGAAACAACTCAAGGCCATTGTTTGTGACTATGCTAAGGCAATAACAAGAAAGAAAAAAACCAGAGGAGTGATGCTTTCAGTCAAGACCTTTTGAGAAATTCAAAAACCATCACCTTTAAATTTTGACTTGAGATTTGTATCTTTGGTTTCCTTACCCCGAAATTTGAGCCATCACAGCTAGTCTTGACATTTGTTAAAGTCCACGTATCAAGAAATTAAGAGAGTGCTAAAATGGATTGTGTTCTGTGAAAGTTATTTTTACAAAAGGAATTTTGATTTTCAAGGAATTTGTTTCATTTGTGAGCCAAGATTGAAGAGACATTGATCAATAGAACCTTTCTTGGTAACCAAACATCCTTGATGCACCAAATCAGCACATTTATTCAACTAAACCAAGTTGTAACTTTCTATTTGTTCTCAATAGTAATCACCAATTTTTAAGAAATTTAAATGTCAAATGTTTTTTACCTTGGAAAGTTATTATGTGGGGCAATTTTCTATTTTCAAAAAGAAACTTGAAGAAGTGAAAAATGAGAGTTTTGAGATTTTATGGGGGCAAGTTCTTGTTTTAAAGAAATCAAGTGTGGTGATGATGTTTTTAAGACCATTCTTGGGGCAATCTTTGGTTGTTATGAGAGCATGAATCTTCTGGAAGATATGAGAAGTGGTGAAGTGTTCTTGTGAGTAGTTTGAGATGATTTTGTTGTGATGATTTGGATTGATGAATTTTAAGTTGATAAGAATTGCGAGGCAAGAAAAAAAAAACTAAATGATGATGATGGGGCAATGGGAAGACTGAATGAGTGATGGTTGCTAAAAGAAAGAAGAATTGTGGGGCAACAAGAAGACTGAATAAACGACGATGATAGGGCAAGTGATTTTAGGATTGCTAAATTTGAAGAAAGAAGAATGATGAGGTAGCGAAAGATTGAATGATAAGGCAAAAAGAAGATTAAAGGATGATAAATTTTTGAAGAAAGGAATAAGGAAGACTGATGATGTGACTTGGTAAGGCATTGTTTATCATTAGCATTGCATTCATGACATGCATGGCATTGCATTCCATTACATGCATTTTGACACAAAAAAAAAATAATAAATAAAGGTTTGTTTGTTAAGACAATAGGATAAAAAAAAGGGGTTCTGAAAGACTAGATGACTAAAATTTTGAAAAATTTTTTGTCAAAAAAAAAAGAGAGAGAATAAGAAAAATCAGAAAATGTGAGAAGGATTAGGAATAAGATATGATAAAAAAGGGTTCCGAAAGACTAGATGACTAAAATTTTGGAATTTTTTTTAAAAAAAAAAAGAAAACAAAGAAGAAGAAAAAGAAAATCAGAAAATGTGAGAAAGATTAGGAATAAGATGTGACAAAAAAGGTATGAAATTTTGAAACAAAAATGTTAAAAATTTGGAAAGAAAAAGGAAATTAAAAAGGTATGGATATGATGGGACAATGAAAAAGAGATTGAAAGATGTGATGAGATGAGATGGAAAAATGTGATATTTAGATAGAAAATAACAAAAAGAAGAAACTGGAATGATAAGATGATTTAGAAGATAGAATTGAAATGATGAGATAAGATCAGAACCTCCGAGTACAATCTGTAAGACCTCCGGGCATGATTCATTAAAACCTCCGGGTGCAATCTATAAGACCTCCGGGCATGATTCATTAGAACCTCCGGGTGCAATCTATAAGACCTCCGGGCATGATTCATTAGAACCTCCGGGTACAATCTTCAATACCTCCAGGCATGATTCATTAAAACCTCTAGGTACAAGCTATAAGACCTCCGGGCATAATTGGGCACTTTTTAGAGAGGAGAAATTCTAAAGTTTCAGGGCCTTCCTAGTCGAAGGAGCATTTTAGAGAGGAGAAATTTAAAGTTTCAGGGCCTTCCTAGTCGAAGGAGCATTTTGGAGAAGAGAAATTTTAAAGTTTCAGGGCCTTCCTAGTCGAAGGAGCATTTTAGAGAAGAGAAATTTAAAGTTTCAGGGCCTTCCTAGTCGAAGGAGCATTTTGGAGAAGAGAAATTTTAAAGTTTCAGGGCCTTCCTAGTCGAAGGAGCATTTTAGAGAGGAGAAATTTAAAGTTTCAGGGCCTTCCTAGTCGAAGGAGCATTTTAGAGATGAGAAAATTTAAAGTTTCAGGGCCTTCCTGGTCGAAGGAGCATTTTAGATGAGAAATTTTAAAGTTTCAGGGCCTTCCTAGTAGAAGGAGCATTTTAGAGATGAAAAATTCTAAAAAAGTCTCATGGCCTTCCTAGTTGAATGGGCACTTTAGGTGAAAGATTAAAAAAAAAAAAGGGGGAACAAAACAAAAAAATAATAATAAAAATAAAAATTTTGAAAAAAAGAAAAAAATAATAAAATGGATGCGGACAAAATGGATGTCTATGTCTTTGCACAATTACTATTTCATAGCAAATGTACAAAGAGGGGCAACTGTAGACACCATTTTTGTCCGGGTTTTCTTCAGATATTTTTAATTAATTAGTTTATATATATATTTTTATTATTGATTTTTATTTTTTATTTTTTTTTATTCTTAATTTAGATTTAGAAATAAATTTCGGATTTTTATTTTTATTTTTTTTATTTTTTTTTATTTTTATAAAATATAATAAAAAGGGAAAGAAATCGGAATTAATTTTGATAGGAAAGCAGACTTAAATGAGATTATTAAAGATTGGAATTTAAATAGGAAGGAAAATCAGAATTAATATCGGATTTAAGATCCGATTCTTGAAATCTAAAATTTTCCTAAAGGATTGATTCTTGATTTATTACCAAAAACAAAAAAAGAAAACCTAGGTGTATAAAAAGAACAACACAAGAAAAAAAAAGGTGGGGGAACCCTAGAAAAACCTTGAAGAAACCCTAGAGAAAAAAAGAGGAAAAAGAAAAAACCCTAAAAAAATTTTCTACTGTTCTTAGTCACCAGCCAACCTTCCACAAAGAACTATAACCTTCCCTGGCTGTCCTCACCGAAACCTGGGAAGCCACCCTTTGCATCGCCATAGTTGCAAACCGCCTCCTGGCCCAGCCCCTGTTTTGCCATTCATCATCAAGGCTGGCACCGTTCCTTGTCCCCAGTTTCAAAAAGCCACCCCGTCCCTAGCAACCTTGGACCAGATCGTTGCTGTGCCGTACGCCATTCTCCCTAGGCTATGTGGAAGAAGAAAGAAATAAAGTGAGAAAGAAAAGAAAAAGAGAAAGCAGTCGTTGTCTGGTCCAAGGCTGCTTGTCCATCGCTTGTTCCACACACCCGCACGCCCCTGTTCCACATCATCGCTGCCCTGTAGTCGCTGTGCTGTTGTGGTGCCTCGTCCTACTCCAGCTCGTTGCTGCCTTCATCACTATTGTTGCCGTGGCCACCATTGCTCACGCATCGCTTCCCTGCTACTGCTTCTTTTTGCAGCTGCTGTGTACCGTTCCATCATCATCACCAGCTACGTTGAAGTGAGACAGAAGCAAAACGTTGCTGCTTTGTTGGTTCTGGTTGCAGCTGTTCAACGTTGTTGCAATCTGCTGGTGCGTGGCATGTGTGCGGATAGGGAGAGGACAAGCAACACACGGATCGTAATTCTTGGAGGTTGCCGTTGCCCCGCCCTGCTGCGTTACAAACATCTTGTCCTTGTCGTCTCCCTACTGCTGCGTGTATACCTGCTCTTGAAAGAAAACTGAACACAAAGCTAAGGAAAGAATTGTGCACGTTAACAATAAATTAAAAGAAACGTGAATAAATATTGGGGCTGACAACAATTGAAAGGTATTGTGGGCCAACAATTTTTTTATTAGCTATTTATTTGAATTACTTAATACTTTTTATTTATTTACTTAGCCTGTTTAAATCAGTTTAATTTATCTAACTTGTTTGTTTTCTTTATAATGTTCATATATTTTATTGATTGTATAATTAGTTATTAGATTAGTTTGTTAATTAAAATTGTTTAAGTTTACTACTTTAGATTTTTTTTTTTAACATGGAGATGTAGGAATAAATTATAGATTTGGAAATTAGAATTAACCTTTACTGTAAAAGTTTTTAAGGACTATAAGCAAGTTAAAATTATTAGGAAAAATAAATTTAAACTAAATTTGTAAATTAAAAAAAAATAGTTTTAGAAAAGTAAGATTGTTATTAAAAAGTTTTGAGATATGAAGATAATTATTAATTAATCCGACGATGGAACTCTTAAAGGACTACGCTCAAGTGGTACTTTTAGGGATCTTGAGGTGAAAAAAATTCTATCCAAGGCCTCACCAGCTTAATGGAGGGTCTAAATAGGATTTTTGATAACAAATAATTCATATTCATTTTAAAAAAAATAAAATAAAATAAGTTTATCATAAAATAACAATAAAAATAATTATTTACAAAATTAGAAAAGATGTTAATGATTAGTAATAATATGATAAAAATAGTAATAGCAAACAATAAAATAACGAAGGAAATAAATAAAATAACTAGAGTTGGATATTAAAATAATAATGAAAATGAATATAATTTGCTTCGATGATGAAATATTAAGAGGATTGCGCTTAAGTAATTTTCTTAAAGATTTCTAGATGAGAAAGTTCTATTCAAGGCCTCACCAGCTTAATGGAAGGTCTAAATAGGGTCTTCAATAAAAAGTAATTTATATTCATTTTTTTAAAATTAAAATATGAATAATTAGCAGATTTGTCATTGAATTAGAACAAGATTAATTAGAAACGATATTAATAATCCATGATAATATAATAGAAATAATAATGAGTAATAAAATAAGGAATGGAATGAATAAAGATTAGTTATGAAAATTATAATGAAAGTGACCATGAATTACTCCAATGATGAAATATCGAGAGAATTACGCATAAGTGATTTTCTTGAAATTTTCTAGGTGGAAAAATTATTTTCAAAGTCTCACCAGCTTAATGGATGGCCTAGAGATAGTTTTTCAATAATAAGTGATTTTTATTCATTTTTTTAAATTATAAAATAGGTGATTTTTATCTAAAATTATTATTAAATTAAAATTAAAGCAATTAATTAAGAAGATAAAAAACTTCAATAATTCATGTTAACTATAATAATAAAATAACAATAATAAATAGTAATGAAATAATAAAATGATAAATAGGAGTTATTGAGAATGAATATTGATTGTTCCTATGATGAGATTCCAAGTAGATTTACGCTTAAGTAATGATTTGAAAATCTTTAGGTAAGAAAATTTCTTTTGGGTCTCACCAGCTTAATGGAAGATCTAAAAGGAATTTTTGATAAAAATAATTCATATTCATTTTTTGCATAAAAATAAACAAATAAAATTAAGAATTAATAAATAGTAGAATGGTAAGAATAAATTGGGTAGAAGGAGTCAAAGTTAGGAATTTCTCATAAAATATTAAAATGAATCCGACGACGGAGCCTCTTCAAGCAAGTCGCATAGTACTACTTGAATACTCTTGAGGTGAGAAAGATTTTTGAGTTGTCCCACCAGCTTAATGGAGGACACTTAGAAATATTTTTCAATAATAATTATATCGAGATTAAAGATCAACATAAGCAAATTTAGAAGATGACCTAAAACTAAGTGGTACCATTTTAGGATGGGCGTTGTGAGGGTGCTAATCCTTCCTCACACGTAACCGTACTCCCGAACCCTAGTATCTTTGAACGCAGACCAGGCCTTATCCTTAGTTTGAATAGGTGACCAATCACACCTAGGTAGAATGGTTGGTGGCGACTCCATGTCTTTGTGTCTAGCTATTAGGTTTTCTTTCCAAAACTTAATACGTTATGACAATATATATATATATATATATATAAAATAAAGTGTAGGAGATACTATATTGCATTAGGAATATTGGTTGGCGGTGAGATATAAATTGTGTTTTCAATGCAGGAGGGTTAGGCTAGTTACTGCTATGATGCTATTGAAATTTTGTAAAATGAAACTCAATTCTTTTGCACAATTAGTACCAAACCGTTTTAGAATAACTAAATTCGAAGAAAAGAAAGAAATGAGTGAGTAGGTTATTAGGACTTAAGATTGCATTAATTTGTAACTTAGTTTTTGATTGGAATTTTAACTATTTTTACACGTTTTCGATCTCCTGTATATTTTAGACGCATGTCACACGTAAGAAAAATATTTTGAATTTTGTTATCGTACCAAGAATATTTGCCGAATTTTTATACTCGACATGTAATTAATGTTTGTTTTAAATATTTATGGACTAAGTGATGATTTGATTAGTTAAAATGTTTTATGTAAATGTTTTTGAGTGATAGATGAACGTGTTTAAGAATGTTAGTTTCCATAGTTGCCATTTGGTAATCATGCAAATGAATGAAATGGGCTGTTTGACATTGATCACGTTTTCAGCACCACAATAGTCACCTAATCAATGCACTTGTGGACCTCTGATTATGGCCATATGTCTTAATAAACTATCCCTCATAGGAAAATTAATGGGCATGATTCTGCTGAGATGTCGACTGTCTTTATTAGATGGTTTACGAAATGAAATGGAATGTGTTATTTATTCTTAGAAATGAAATGTCGTGGCATGAGATGTTTTTCTACTAATGAAATGGTGTGTTTTTACGCAAAGAAATGTCTTTATGAGATTGTTTAAAAGAAATACTGCATCTTATTGTTATTTATATGACCTTATTGAGTTTATTGTTTATTGGTTTTGTATTAGAATGATTTTATATTGCATAGCATTTTCATTGAAGTTGAATGAATAGAACCTCAATTTATACGCATGAATTTCTTCTTTAAGAAACACATTTGTATTCTCTATAGTCGGACTTATGGACTAGGACAAGTGAAGTGCTTTAAAGTATTCATACTCAGCCTGGTATTCCTAACCGATTATAGAATCCTTCTTTTTAAATTGTTACCATCGTTGGTATATACATTGTCATGGAGCCAATTAAGATACTTGCATATAGTTGCATAGTATCTACTCTTTTATATATGTTTCTTACTATGCATAAGCTCACCCCCTTTATTTTTCCTTCCAGATTACTTTAAGTAGTTTTTGTGCGTTGGATGAGGAGTTTCGTGTTTCCTCGATTTTTGGACAATATTCCTCGAGGCGAAAGTTCAGCTGTCCCTCAAGGTATATTATACTCTAGTTATATGTTCAGACTTCATGTACAATAACTTGTTGTATATTTTTATTGTACTTAGTGATATAAAACAATTAGATTTAGTTGCATGTATAGAAATGAAAATTAACTGTAATATGTTTAACAGTTAATATATTTAATGATATCGAATTTACCTTTAGCTTAAGTGATTAAATGAAATGAATAAAATGACACGACAAACAGCTTAACCAAAATGTAATGAGAAAAAGGAAAAAGTTAATTCGTATTTAAGGAAATGGTGCGTTACAGACTGCCTGAGTAAAAATTTGTAATAGAATATTAATATTATATGGGCAATCGACTGCCTTATTGACGCAGTTGATTGCCTATGTAATGTAACATTCTGTTACAATTATTGACTGAAACAGTCGAATGCCTTCATATGGAAATCGACTGCCTTAGTTTAAAATTGTAACAGAATGCTACAATTATATAGGCAACCAATTGTGTAAATAAAACAGTTGACTACCCTTATGATTATAAAGTTCATGTTCTAATATTAAATTAAGGGAGTCGACTGCTCGATAAAAGCATTCGATTGGGTTAATTTAAAACTGTAATAGAGCATCACAGAACATTACATTTGATGAAAATTTTCTTCTTAACTACTATGGTTTCATAGTGTTATTTTTACTTTTTTAAAGAATAACAATTTTTAAACTTTATGGTTGTAGTCAATCAATATGAGCTCAGAAGAAAAATGTAAAGAAGATGACAAACTTGAATGAGGTGGAACACGTTATCAAATTTGGTTCATATGCATATTGTAAATCAAATCATATAAAATGTTTATATAATCTTTTATTTAAAATTAACTTTTTGATAAGTTGGAAAACCATTTTT
Source organism: Heritiera littoralis (assembly GCA_031772115.1). Taxonomy (NCBI): domain Eukaryota; kingdom Viridiplantae; phylum Streptophyta; class Magnoliopsida; order Malvales; family Malvaceae; genus Heritiera; species Heritiera littoralis. Next base: position 323,556 of record JAPDPK010000041.1, read on the forward strand.
AGCTCTTCCTGATGATGTAAAGCCAGTGTATGATTATTTGGCGCTTGCTAACCACGTGCAATATCATAAAGATAAGAAAGTATTGAGTTTAAAGCTAAACAAGGTATGATATTAATAAAACCATCATATTGTTTTATAACATAATTGATTAACAAATTGTTTAGAAATAACAATTTTTTTAATAAAATTGTAATAATTTGGTATATGTTTTTAAATGTAGGGTTCTTGGGATACTAGTTGTAGTCCTTATCAGTTTTATAAGTTATTGGAAACTATTGAATCATAATCTCATGATTCACTTGTAGTATCGGTTTAGAAGGTTTGCTACACCTTCAGGAGCATAAATTGAAACGAGATCTTGCTTGTGGCTGGTTAAAAGGGTAGATTTAAGAAAACTATGTTTGAATTTGTATGGTCATCAGATACCGGTGACACTTATATCAGTATCAGTTATACTTGGTGTCTTAACTAAGGGTTCTCTTGTTCAATATGAAATTGATGAGTCAGAAAAATCAAGTGTTTTTAAGCAATTTTATATATATAATGGTTCCATGACATTTAATGAATTAGAAAATGAAATCATTACCGTCTAATTCAAACGAGTTTAAGGCAAATTTTCTTTTATATGCCTTAGGTTGCTTACTATGCCTTTAATAGGTAGATATATAGAAAAAAATTCATTTCTTGTCTAAGTAGATAAAGTCTGGTAAACCTTTGAATTTGGCTAAATATATATGTCGAACATGGATAATCTAAGTTCGTAAATTTCACAACAAAAGCAGCGCCAAGGAAAAGGAAAACAAGACAGTTGTGTGGATGTGTTTTGGTCCTTCAGGTTAGTATTGCCTAAATAGTTATTTGTACTATATTTGTTAATGGTATTTTTGTAACTAGAAATTATCTAATGTTTGTGACTTCTATATTATTGCATAGATTATTTTTTTGGATTATGTATCTAGTGCATGATTTCACTGTGGATATGAAGTAGATCCAAAACCTAAGATTGCTGTATGAAACTAAGAAAAGATTGATCAAATTTTAGATGATATTAAAGATTTCAAAAATCCTCAAGATGTTAAGATAATGTGAATTTTTTATGCTTATTGACACTACGTTTACGTTTATTTTTATGTGTTTATGCTTATTTTCATTTGTTTATGCTTATTATCATATGTTTTTGTCGTTTTTACCCTAAATTTACTTTTTTTCATATGTTTATGTTTATTACGATGTAATTATGTCTATTAATATTAATTTTATACTTATTTTCATGTGTTTATAATATTTTTAAAGTGAAAATAATTTTAAAATAGGTATAAAATAGGTCGATCATACAATAAGGTTGACCTTGCGGTTGAATTTCTCATATGGGAACTGTTAACTAATTTCAAGCCTCACAATCATTTTTTTGTTTGGTTACAAGAGAAATATTAAATAACAGAGAATAAGGGTGGAGTTGCTTAGATTTGAACCCAAACCTTACAAAATATCACAGCTTATCCTTTACCACTCGATTAAAAGCTTGTTGGCATTTGTTGTAACTTAATAAACTCACTTCATAAAATCTTTCACAATAAACCCTACCAATTCAGCTCCATCAAACTCCAATAATTAATGACACTTGTCATATAATTAAACACCTTAGTTGAACAAGTATACATCAATTCATAAATCTTCCAATGTGAACCCAATCAATTCAACCCTGTCAATGAATTAATGAATTAACAACACTTGTCATATAATAAACTCAATTCATAAAATCTTCCACAATGAAACCTACCAATTTAGCCACATCGAACTCCCATAATTAATGACACTTGTCATACAATTAAATACGTTAGTTGATCAAGTATACACCAATTCATAAAAGCTTCTTGTGTGAACCCAACCAACTCAACCCAGTCAAATTCTCATAACCAATGGCACTTGTCATATAATTAAACACCTTAGTTGACCTAAGTATACATCAATAAATTTCTTTTAAACTGAAAATAATTATAAAGTATTGATGTTACGAACACATATTTTGTACCTTAGTTGACCAAGCATACACCAGTTAATTTCTGTCCCAAAATAATTATAGAGTATTGATATTACATACACATATTTCATACATATAAATTGTATACTTAAGCATTTTTTTTCCAATTTTATTTTTTAATTAAATCTTTATGTTATCAAAATTTATGTATGTGTAAATTTTGTGTAGATATTATGAGTATGTAATACTTTCTTAAAATAAATGTCATCATTGCTTCAAATATCCACTCCTAGACCTATCCAAGGGTCAGTCGACCCGTTAAAGCTCGAAGGCCTTCCGCTTTTTGGAGTATCTGGACAAAATCTAATAAACATGGTTAAACAAATAAATTTGACCCGATTAAAAATCGACACGCTGACACGACCTTTATCCTCGTACACACCCACTTTAAAAAATCTGTTGGAGATGTGAGAAATCCCCTCGAGCATTAGCCAATGACATCTCTCCCTCGATTTTTATTTTTTTATTTTTTGTGCAAAACCCAAGACTAATAGGGGTTAAACCCAAAGTAAACACCTATCCAAATACATTTTTGGGCTCGGTTTGAATGCAATCGCACTCCAATGGTGGGTGTGATTGCATCGTAAATGTGTTGAGCACCCAAACGGCATGGTGGAGCCATTCCTACTGTGCGGTTGGGCCAAAAGGGCACTGGTGAGCAAACAAATTTTTTGTTTTTTTTTTCATCCTCACCTCAAATGTTTTTTTTTAAATATTAGATTTATAATAAATAAATATTTAAAATAGTAAATATATAAATAATTAATTTTATTATCAAATAAATCACGAGTAAATAAAAAATAAATATTTTTATAATAAATAAAAAATAACTACATGAATAATAACATAAATAAATATAAATAATTTTAATTTTAAGATGAGTAAATATTATTATTTTTTAAATAAATCTCACATTTATTAATAAAAAGATTACTAGATAAAAAACAATTGAAGTACATTTTTATTATTTATTAGTTTAACAAGTCCCAAATAAATTTTATCAATTTCATAATATAACAAAATTTAATCAATGTTTTTAGTAGTCATTTTTTCTTCTCACTACATTTTATCTTATCATCACCATTGCGTTTGCATCTAAACACATATCCAATCACTGATTTTAGTCCCACTATTATAGTATCTAATCTCACATCCACTATTATTTTCAATCCTAGTAAAATCAATCTTACTATCCATTCAAACTAACCTTTGGTCCCTCTTGCTCTTTATATTTCTTTTCTGTTGCAATGCCATTTTTAAAGCAATTAATGGGACTTGAGAAAATTCATTCGAAGGACACAAGCAATGGTGACCATTCTATACATCTCCATATTTTCAAGATAAAATCAATTTTCTTAATTTTGTTTGTATAAATGCATATATTTTTCTCCATTTGTTTCTGTCTAGATTCAAAATTATTAGTTTATAGTTTTTTATTTTTTTTTCATCAATCGGACGGATCAAATTGGATCAAATTTGAGGTTTTTAAAATATACATAAAACTAGATTGTATCTCGTGCGATGCACGGATTTTACTAGTAAAATTTTTTATTTGATTTTAGAATATAATTATAGCATATCACATATATATATATATATATATATATATATATACATACATATCAATGAGTGTAATAAATTTATTATTACAAAAATATATGCGAAAGATGTATATACGCGAATATTATTTATATAACAATCTAATTATATTAAATGTATTAGATAATTGTTTTAAATGAAAAATATTTTTAAAAAATAGGTAAAATATTCCTTCAAAAAATGAATCTAACTATCTAAAAAACATTTAATAGATACCAAGACAGAGTGAAGAAAAAAAAGGGTAGAAGACAAAATAAATTTAAATAGATACCAAGAGAGAGAAAAAGAAAAAAAAAAGATAAGATCAACAATCATACAAAATAAAAGATGAGATGGAATGATATGGTGGATGTGAAGCAAATAAGATATTAGAAATTTAGATAATAGTTTTCAAATTTTTATTTTGAAATTGTAGCTTGAAGGTGAGAAAAAAATCTATAGAGAAAACTAATTTTTTGTATTGATAAACACTTGAGGGTGAAAGAAAATAACGGAAGAAAATTGATTTTTGGGTATTGCTAAACAATTAGGTGTAAAAAAATGGATAATTAAAATTAAATAAGAATAAAATTATAATGGTAGTTTAGGATAATGACAATTTTTGTCGAAGTGGATTGATGTTATGGTGCAATAAAAAATTGCAAATAAAGATAGATAAAAAGAGTAAGGAACGTTCTAGATTAAAAAAAAACTTTATTCAATCAAAAAAAAACTTTAAATTATTTCTTGTTTTTTGGATTGTTTGACACGTATCAACCAGCGTTTTTTGAAATATAATATTATATATGATGGGGCTTGGGTTGAAAATCAAGCCCAAATAATATGTATAAGTGTGTGCTTTAATATATATATATATATATATATATATGTGTGTATATATATATACACACACACACCATGGAGGCAAGTTATTGAGACAGGAAAAAAAATCATGATGGCGGTACTTACATACATTGCTTTCATGATCACAATTGTTCATCTACTCATTGCTTTCCTTGGCTATTCCAGAAAAGCTAGCAGCCTGCTATACAGCTGGCCTCTAGCTGGGAATGTTACCAGCATTGGTTCCACAGTTCCTATGGTTTCATGACAAGAATGTTGAAATACTTGAAAGTAGCGGCGGCACATTTCAGATTTTACCCAAAAATTATTGGTTTCTTAACATGGACATGTTACTCACAAGCAATCCTGCTAATGTGAGCGCAAACTTCTCTGGATATCCCAAGGGTGTCGAGTGGAGGAAGCGGTTTGACATCTTTGGAGATTCTATGTTCAATTTTGATTTAGGGAAATGGAAGTACCATCGTACATTGATTAGAAGCTTTCTAAGTCATCAAAGGTTGCAGGAGCAGATGCCAAAGATATTTGAAGATAGCATGGAGAAACAATTGATCCCAAGTCTCGAGCATGTCTCTAAACAAGATGTTCCAGAGGCCTTGCAGCATATACTCGGTAAGCATATATTTTATTTTTCTTGTAAAATTCTCTTCGGCTGTGATCCGGGTTCGTTCCAAACCAGTTGTCATGAAATTTTATTTTCAAAGGCCACAGCTGATGCATGTGAAGCAATAGTTTGTCGATATCTCTTACCAGAGAGTATATGGAAGTTGCAGAAACGGCTACGTACTGGAAAAGAAAGGAGACTAAGTAAGGCTTGGACATCTCTAGAAAAGTTAATTTCAGAATATATGTCCATAAAGAGAAAAGAATTGAGGAAGGAAGAGATGAGTTTCAGTGCATTAGAACTTACCTTGATCAAAGACGAACTCATGGGACAATTATCAGTAGCCTCAGATAAATTTATTAGAGATAACCTTATAAGTTTCATGTTTGCTGCTCACGACACTGCAAGCACAACTCTCTATTGGTTCTTTTGGCTTCTTTCAAGGCATCCAGCAGTTGAAAAGAGAATTAGAGAAGAAATACAGCAATATTTGCCTGAAACTGGAGAATTGAAATGGCTAGCATTTGGTGCCAAAGAGTTGAACAAAGTGGTTTATCTCCATGCAGCTTTATGCGAAACGTTAAGACTTTACCCACCGGTTCCTTTCCAGTCAAGGACTCCTCTTCAAAACGACACCCTTCCAAGTGGGCATAGGGTCAGTGAAAGAACAAGGATTGTGATCTGCACATATGCAATGGGAAGGATGAGTTCAATCTGGGGAGAGGATTGCCATGAATTCAAGCCAGAGAGATGGATCACCGATAATGGAGGAATTAAGCACGAAGCAGCGCACAAGTTCTTCGCATTTAACGCTGGGCCTCGGATTTGTCCAGGAAAAGATATCGGCTTTACACTGATGAAGGCAACTGCTTCAGCTATCATCCACAACTACGATGTTCAAGTAGTGGAAAATCAGGGAATCAGCCCTAAGCTAAGCATCATCCTTCACATGAGTCAAAACCTAATGGTTAAAATTAAGAAGAGATCTACTAGTCCTTAATTCAATAATAGGTTGCTATGTTGTCGATGTTTCATCCTCTCTCTCTAGTTCAATATGTTTAAGCCTTTAAAGCTACATGCTGGCCTAGCTATTTGAACTTAGTGCTTCAAATGTAGTAGTTGTTACAATAAATAATTGTTAAAGCAATAATTGATAATTATGTAACCAAAAAAAATTGATAATAAATTTTTGGGGATTTTTATAATAAATTTTTGGGGATTTTTTCTTCTTAGAATATATGGGAATTTTCTATGGTAAATATAAATCATGACTTCCAAAGCAAAAGAAGGGTAGTCGCTTTTCTATTTCTATACAAGCACTGCATAATGGAAAATATTTTTGATATGGGTTATACAAATGGCAAATGAAAATAATAATAATATTGATTTTACTATTAATAATGATATTATTATCATTATTAAATAAATAAAATCATTAATCTAACGTAAACGGAGAGCACTCTCCCGTGTGGGAGAATGCACCATGCACTCTCATTTGAGAAGAAGTGCGTCAGGCACTCTCCCGCAAATGGGAGAGTGGGCCAGACACCCTCCCATTAATGTTAGAGTGCCAAGTACTCTCCTGCAAGCGGGAGATCGCCAAGCACTCTCCTACAAGCGGGAGGATCCTGTCGCTTGATGATATGCCGCTACATAAGTGTGGTCTCCGTTTATGGCCTCTGCCTAGTGACAGACCTTTGCCGCATCTAGGTGATTGATATTCGACGTGTTAGTGCCGTACGGGGAACATACTCCTCTAAAAAGACCAAATTGCCCTCCATATAATTACTCTGTAATATTCGCCTATAAATAGGCTACGAGTATTATTTTACTTTCTAATTTTTGACTTCTGGCTTTTATGTTTCCTACACTCAAGAATATTTGGCTGACTTAAGCATCGAAGTGCCTACGCAGGGAACCACTCCCTACGTACCTTTGACTTTTCTTGTTTTATAAAAACTTTTGGGAGACACGTGGAGAAAGAGACAAAGATTGACGTCAGCAATTACTCATTGTTATTTTGTGCAACAAGAATTTTATTTTTACTATTCAACGTACATTGCAAAAATGCCAACTATTCTCATGTCAAAAAATTTAATTGCATTTTAAAAAAGTATTGTCTCCTTTTCTTTCTTTTTTTTTAATATTTAACAGTATTTTAAGTGTCTTAACATGAAGTCCAAAGGATTATGTGTATATGCATATATAGTGATTTTTTATTTTAAAAATGCCGCTCAATTAAGATATAAACGTTGTCGAACTTACAAATTTAATGACGTTTAAAAATACAAGCTCTACTAAATTGTGAAATTTTATTTTTTAAAAAATATATTACTATAGCTGAAAAAGAAAATAGTTTTTTGTGAAGAAAATGGAAGCATATATATACACACCATATAAAAAGAATCCCATTGTGGGGATATGTTGACACCTGTCCATCACTTTTTTTTAGTTGGTTTCATAGGAGTTATTTTTGTGGTTTATTATTATTTTTTTTTACAATTTTTATGTTGCTTTGGTTTGATAAAAATCATGGCAGTGCATTGGTTAAACTTATACTGATAGGTATAAAAGTTATCCACTTAATGGATGAGTAGTTGTCATATAGCACTTCATTACGTTTAGAGACAATTTTTTTAATTTTTGAATTTATAATTAGTTTTAATTTTTTATTTTTACTTTTTTCTTAAAATTAAAATATTAAAATATAAATTTAGTCATGGGATAGTTTTTAGTTTTATATGTGATATTTTTTAATTCAAATTAAAATATTTATTTTTAAATTTTTTAATGTTAAAATATTAAAAATACAAAAAAAATGAACTTACTATGAAGAAAAGAAAGAGGAGAAATAATGAAAAGTTAAAATAAAAAAATTAAAAAGAATTAAATCAAATATTCACAAATTTTTCTTTTATAAATACTATTATTGCTTTTTCAAAGTTAAAACAAAAAAAAATGAAACAAAACATATGAAAAGTGGATGGAGAAAAAAAATTAAAATTCAAAGAATTTTTTTGTAACTAAACCAAATATTCATGTAACAAAAAAATTCAAAGTTATGTATTAAAATTTTTTAAAAATTCAAATCAAATACCAAAAAAATAAAGTTTGCAAAAATAATAAAATTCAAATTCAAATACCAAAAAACCAATTGGTTAAGAAGGATTAATATTTGCATGGTGTCAAGGGTTCGAATCCATTCGGATGCAAATTAGAATTGTGGCTAATTGGCACACTCGAACAAACCCGTACAAAGCGGTAGCCCTACGAGGTGCACTTCAGGGCGAACAATACAGTTGAATTGAATCGAGACAAACTTGCGACAAAGTGTCAAAAGGATGCCAATCGACGGCCTATTGAACAGGCTGGGCCTTAACAATATGAGCTTATTTTGTCTATAATTCGAACAAAATAAAAGCTAGGTATAGAATTCAACCTAGCTACCCTAATTCCCTACCTAGGAAGGCAATTTACACAAATTCAGAGACTTAACAATACAAAGAGTGTAACGACCCTTTTTACTAGAAATACGAACCAATTTTTTTTTCCTTTTTCATTTACTTGCTTGGGCTGTACATAGTGTCACTAATTTATTCTTAAGCTAAATTTATATTAATTAAATCAATATCCTTTAATTATCTTCGTCCCAGTTCAAATTCTCTCACTAATGTGCATTCACAATTTGAAATCATTCTACTTGACAAAATATTTATCCACCAATGTTGCATGCATCATTATAAACCATAAATATATCATGTACTTCTTTTAAGTACATCCTCTACTATAAAAGTACTGAAATACAAGTCTAAATACAAAATAAATAACTGTACATCACATACCTTCAAGGGTGGTACGAAAGCCTTGAAGGATGTGTTTAAACCTCATGTACCAAGCACTTACTGCAATTAATCTAGAAGATGGAGAGAGGGGGAATGAGCTTATAAAGCCCAATAAGAAATATGTATAAGAAATAGATATTGAATTCCTATATGCAAGTTTCTAAAACATTTATTAAAAACTCGAAATCGAAATTCATACAATTTGGAAACCAAATTATGCTTATGCAATGCATCAAAAAGCATTTTATTTAAGCTGAAAATAAGCAATTGAATTCCAAACATAAACCCACGCATGTATGTACTTCTCATACTTAGTTTCAATGCGATAGTCGAAAATAAAACCATATCAGTTTCGAAATCCAATATCAGAGATTTAGAATTCATACATGGAAATAAGTACGAAAAAGCATACACATACTAAGCTGGAGGCATATTAACGACTAAGTAATAATCATGTAGTCCAGATATTCCCATGAGGGAAAGTGCAAGTTGAAAAGACATATGGCCATAGTCTAGGGGGGCTCCACAGTGAGCACTGATCAAGTGTCAACTGGGCCCGCTGTAGACTGGATCAAGGTCACACAGCTTGGAAGATAAATACCTACTGTAGATTGGATCAGGGTCAAACAGTAATTAGAACTAATACTGCAGTGACTTTAGTTAGTCATGTCTCAAAACATTTTTATATATATTTTGGAATTCAAAATAGTATTTTCAAACTTCATAAAAGTTCACAAATGAATATATATTTATATATATATATATATATATTTTCTTTCAAAAGTAAATAATTCATAAATATTCATAATATTTTCTAAAAATACCATATTTTAGAAATTTTCGTAAAAATCAATATTTCGGCTAAAAATTTCATAAGCAATTCAAAACCATGCAATTTAACATTTTCCCAAAACAATCTTGCTAGAAAATTTGCTATTTTCAAAAGGTTACTTAAATTCAAACTTAAATCACAAAACTAATATTTTCATAAAAATCTGACAGCATAACGGTTTAATTTTCTTAAAACCTTTTGTAAATAAAATACAATTTATAAAACCCATGGCAGTTTATTTTAAAATTATTCAGTATCTCCTATGTTCCGATATATATATATATATATATATATATATATATATATATATCTTACCTCAATTTAGCACAATCGTAGCTTAATCAGACAGCCTTGTAGTCAGTACCCCAAAATCAAACTTGTATGATATCAGTCACTAACTCACTCCCGGACTGCAGAAAAGTCATTAAAATATTTAATTTTCAGATCATCATCATATCCGACTAAGTCAATAATTCCACAATTTAATGTTTAACTGTATAATTACCAATTCGATATTCAACTTCATGCTATATTGTATCATTATCCAATTTAACAATTTTATATAGCTTATCCAATATAAATCTACCGCATTGCTTATATAAGTCTTACCAACTCTTATGCTCAGGGCTTGTGCGTTGAGCCTAAACCAAACTCAATTTGTCGTCTTAGCACCTTGTTACACTTTAAACACAATCGTATCAAGTTAGTGCCAATTTACTAGAGTTATTTTTTACTTAATTTTACAATATGTGGCACTACAGAATTGTCTTTCCGATTAAAGCTCGACGTGCGTGAATCCCGAGCTTCGCACCCATGCATCGACTTTTGTGTGTACATCGGACTTGACGCTTGTACACCTTCAATTATCGGTAATTCATTTAGTATAAACTTTATAAAATTAAAACTATAAATATTTCTAAACTTAAACGATATTGGCTTACCTATAAACCTGAGCCAATATACATATATATATATATATATATATATATATTTCCTTTTTCCTTTCTTTTTCTTTCTTTCTTTTCTTTTCCTTTCTTTTCTTTTCTTTTTCTATCTTGATCTGCAGTATCCGAACCTCCCTCTTTAGCCTCCGAACAGTCTAGACTTCGCTTCCTTTAGCCACCCAAAACAACCACCCTAGGCGGCACCCTACTTCCAGCCTTGGAGGTCACACTCAGCCCCTAAACTAGCCCACTTTAACCACCTAAAACCTTGTTTTAAACCTCCATTTCTGTACTTCAAAACTCACTTGATTAGCCCCAAAAATGACTTAGCCGAGAGCCTTCCAAACAGCTACAACCCCTCTACCTTTTCCTCTGTATGTAGCACCTAAAAATTACCCTTGTTGGGCACCCAAATGTACCACCCGAACAGTCACACTCAATGCCCACAAGCACAGATGTGCACCAGCCAAAACTTCTTGCTTGTCAGTGTTGCTTCACCCTCCTCACAATCCAGCCAACTTCAACCCCTTTTCGCCTCTGTTTTGGCCCTGGAAATGGCCCTTCACAGTCACATTCTTAGTCCCTATTTGCCAAGTTTTAGCAGCCTAAGAACCTAGCCAACACCTGCATTTGCTCGGCTTAAACTCAGCCACCCGAACCTCCCCTCTTAGCCTTAGACACAACCACAACCAGTGCCCTGTTTCAGCCAGCCTCGATCTGCCTTGCTCCACTCGTGTGCTCTGCTTTGTTCTAGCCTTACAAGTGGCCTGTCCCTGTTTCAGACCGAGCTTCTCTACCGACCAGCCTAGCCTTTTCAATCGCCCTTCACTGCCACCAGTCAACCTTACCTTACCCCTGTTTCCAGCCATTGCCGACCATGGAAGCAGCTTCCATTTTCCTGCAGTTACATCGAGCCTTTCTCTCCTTTCTCTCACTCTCGTTCTCCCACTCTTCAGCTCACTCTCAGCTTCTTCCTCAATCTCACCCTCTTTCACTTTCTATTCCATCTCTCCCGTGTCTCCTTTTCTTTCTGTCTCATCCGACTGCTTTCTTTTCTATGGTATTTATCATTATTATTATTATTATTATTATTATTATTATTATATAAAGAGTAGGGGAGGACTGCATCGGGTTTGGTTCTCCTTCTCTACTTACATTTTCTTTCTTTCTTTCTTTCTTTTTTTATGTAAGTCTGCAATTTGGAGATGGGTTTGGTGAGTAAATCTCACCAAACCGAGACAAAGCTTCCAAAGGATTAGACATAAAATATATATATATTATATTATCTTAGCTATTTTTTTAATATATATATATTAGACATAAAATATTTATTATATATGTATCCTTTATTTCCTTAATATACATATGTGCTATGTACTTTATTTTATTATTATTATTATTTTTTATACATATATATCTTTGATTTATTTAATTTCCATATATAATTATGTATTTGTTTGTTATATACATTTTTTTTTTCATATATATATATATATATTTATATGTGTGTGTTATATACTTTGTTTCATCCATGTTCCTATTATCTATTTATCCTATATACTTGATGATTAATTTGAATATCCTTATAACACTAAGATTCACAAGCTTTAAAATAAATTAATTAAATCCCATGCACCTTACTAAATTACTTTAATCCACAAGTAAATCCTTGTTCTCATTATGATATGTCCCTTATGAATCTTGAATTAAATTTTTATAATCTTACCTCTATCTGCTCACTTAATTCTCTTAATCTCGATTTTATTATGATCATCATTTTTACTTCTCAAGGTCACGAATTCTCATGCTTACTTCGTCACTTTCATAATCTGCATAAAGCTCAAATATTTTTTTTAATAATCCAATTACTCCCGATATTGCTTTAAATGTTTGCTTATCAAGGTATAAAATTCGCGGTTGTCACAAAGAGAATTTGCAAATTATCTTGTAATAATTAGTTAATTCATATATCAAGCATACATATATACACACACACACACACACATGTCACTACAGGACAAATCACTTTTACCGGCACTTATAAGTGCCGGTAAAAGACAAATTAACCATCGGTTTGTCAACCGCCGGCTAACCGCCGGTTAGGTGAATGTCGGTAAGGTCTGCCGACGGTGATGTACTCCAATGCTGGCAAAGGCTTGACAAATTACAGCATGACTTTTTTCGACGCTTTTAAATGCCTTTAAAAATAAAATGTTTTTACCGGCACTTTAAAATGTCGGGAAAAGTCCTATTTGAAATTTAAATTTTTTATATTCATTGAGCTTTATTTTAAATTTATAAGCTTTTACCGGCACTTAAAAGTGCCAATAAAAGTCTTATTTGAAATTTAAAATTCTTATATTTATTAAATTTTATTTTAAATTTAAAAGTTTGATTAATTCTTTGTGTTAGTGCCATTGTTCATTGATAGTATAATAAAATGATTTTAATTCTTAATTCAATTTTTTTAATGCAAGTTAATAAATTGTTAATGCAAGTTTTTGTTAATAAAATAATTGTTAATGCATGAATAGTATATATGGAGGCAATGGCCGCATGCCTCATTTGGTAACTCAATTAATTCATGTCCATTGCACTAATAAAAAGAGAAAGCTAGAATTATTTGCACCGTAACACTCACATGCATTAAGAATTTCCTAAGAATTGTGACTTTCATTTGTTCAAAGTTCAATTCAAAGTGCTTATAACCAAAAAGTTATCAAAATACCAATTATCAGCCTTAAAACAATTAACTTCACAAAGTAACCAATAATGTCCTCAAGAACCAATCACAACAGCCACAAAGTTTTTTAAACTTCCTAGAAGTCTACTACAAGCATAAAATTTCTAGCTAAATTGTATACCGATTATTCTTGGAGCTTTCATCGTCACTTAAGTATTTGCACGTAGTGACCCAAACAAACTAGATGCGTCTGAAACCTACGGTAAGAGAAAATGAAACCTCTTAACTATTATCACCATCCTATAAACAAAGGAATGGGTACAGGTCAAAATATTTAGTATTTTCAGTTTTTATTTTGAATTTTTCTTTTCATTTTTGATATAAAGTTGAGATTTCAAACAATGCTGATGATTTACAAGTTGTTGATTCATTAGTTGGACAATCATTGAAACCAACCTAGCCCAGATCACATGTAAATAAGAGAAAGGGAGGCAAGGTTCAAGAAATGCATTTTAGATCACATGCAAATCAAGCAAAGATGAAAAAAGAGTGTACTAAAGTATTTATAACTCCTTCAACCTGACATAACATTACTAGCCTTCAACCTGACACATATGACCATCCATTGAATTTGACACTGAATGTTGAAAACATCATACAGATTCATATTTCTAAGAAAGATAAGAGTGTTGACCAAAACTAAAGTTACTGAATTAAAAACACCTCAATTACTATACCCTGCTTTAGGTCCTGTCTGCAGTGTGAGATTTTTCTTTACTTAATGATTACCTTTTTCAGCTAGGAGAAGTGGCCAATGATACGGATTCTCACCTGCAAGCGACTGTGGACATTCAACATGAAGTCATGAAAATGGATCCTTTTCTTCCTCCAATTGCTGGGCCTAAAAAAGGGGTTTGCAATATGAGGAGAGTAACCGGTGACTAAGAGCAGTTGGCATGGCTGGCAATGATAAGTAAGAATATCACAAGTTTTTTTTGTGAATATCAGATGTTTATACACATCAAATATCATATATTATTTGCACAATATACCCATCTTTTAAGTCAAATAAAATTATGTCTCCATTTTTCTGACTGACGGCATCATATACAATAAAATCAACAAATTAAACATGTTAATGAAACTGACAATTGATCAAAGAAGAGGTCCATCAACATTGTTTTCCAAGTGCCTATTCCTCCATAAAGATATAGTCTGTTGACAGGGGAGTATGAAGACTAGCATTAAACGAGACCAAAACCACTGATTCCTGAAGAAAAACAAAATAATGACCAACTGTTGACAAATGAAAAAAAATTGACAAGAACATGGTGAAACTAAATTTAATTAAGATGAACAGCAAGAACACAATCTATCCATATACAAAAAAAAATTAGAAAACCACTGTCTAAAGATGGGAGCAAAGCAGAAATTTACCTAACAATTTTCTCAGGAACTGCATACCGATCCAGCCGACAAGCATCAGCTAACTCAACAATCCCATCATAGAGCCTTTGAAGTTCTCTTAGAGTTCCTACCTGCAATAATCACAGTCAGCATAACTTCACAACGCCATATCTCAAAACTATCTAACTCCATACCAGAAGATCACAATTTAATAAATAAAAACACATGATTTCCATATAGTCACAAATAATATAACATGAAATAACCTTTCAAACATTTAGCAGGTGCATACAGTTTCATCAATGTGAAGCTGGATTCAACACATGATTTCCATATAGTCACAAACAATATAACATGAAATAACCTTTCAAACATTTAGCTAGTGCATATAGTTTCATCAATGTGAAGCTGGATTCAAATTGTATTGCTTTTGGTTAAAACTGGTCATTCACAACATTTAAAATAGCATCAAGTATAAGATCCTTTTTATTGATTTATTTGGCAATTCTTATCCTCTGGAACAAAATGAAAAACAAATGTATGGCTAAGGAGAAATTCATACCTGGCAGGCATCACCATCAACGAGTTCACCAGCTGCAATTTTGTGTTCATACTCCACAAGTGGCCCTGCTCTGTTCACTTCTGCATAACAAAACCACATAAATCACAAGTTCACATTCAGTTCCATGTCCTAAGCTATTTTACCTTATTAAAAAGAAACGAATGATATGGACTAGAACCTATGACATTAACTTTAGCAGCAGCATCCGTTGAGAAAGCTCTTGATGTAAAAATTGCAGGGAATAAAAATCTATGGATTTCGGCATTGTCGGGCAGTCTATAAACAGAAGTATAATTGCTTTGAATCAAATGACATCGCCTTCTTACAATGGCACTCGAATAACTATTCCTTTGATGCCGAAAAGCTGATCTTATGTTGCGAAATGATCGAACAGCAGCCGTTCTCATCTTCGGTCAAAAAGATAATTCCAGTAAATAGTAGCTCGCCCCAACAAAATAACAGCTTAAAGTTATAAAAGTCCTGCCAAAATACAGCTCCCTGAAACCAAAAACAAAAATAAAAACCAACAACAACAACAACAAGAGAGTAAGTAAAGATTTTAATTATATGGAATGGAACAAATTCCAAATTCAAATTAAAAAGATTTATTTAAAAAGGAAACCATTTATCTTCACAGCATAAATCTTTCATTATCAATAACTTTTTTGAGAGAATAAACGAAAAATATATTTAATCAATGAATAATTGTTCTGTATGAATGAAAATAGTGAATATTGACCTCCCTTTTTAAAAACGAATAAATCACAAAAAAAATAACTATGAAAGAAATTAAAAAAAGAAAAAAAAAATCGGAAGGAAGGAAGTCTACTCTTTTTTCATCTTTGCTAGTAGTATATATTGAAATATTAAACGCAATTGAACCTAATGTTTCCTTTTTTAATTTACTCTGTTTTGTATTTTCATATCAATTTCTTCTTATCTTGGGTAATTATGGATTTCTTTTTAAGAAATAAAATCTTGATTTGGTGTTTTGTAGTTATTCAACTCAATTTATGACATTCATCTTACAACAAAGAAGTATTCAAATTATTAAAAACTAAATTAGAACCAAGCCAAACATACTTTAACATCAATTTGTATAACAGCTAATCCCACGCACCAACAACCTATATAAACTCATATACAACATGAAAAGGTATTGATTTTCTACAGGTCAACAGGATTTTCTCCAAAATGAGAAGTGATGAGGAGGATCACAAGCAATCCCGCTAAGAGATAATAAATAAGAAAATAAAATATTGAATTCCTGCATGTTAAATGAAAGGTTGAAAAAAAGAAGTGACAAATGTCCATGCAATACCAGTTCTTTAAGTGAATAAACCGAAGGGGTTACACTGCCTTCTTCTGTTGCAGGCTTCGAAAAATATTTGTAACCTAATGAAAGCATAAACCTACAACCTAATGACATAAGATTTGGAAACATAAACAGTCAATATGAGAGCGGAAAGGAAATTATAGAATGAGATCGACAAAGGATCAGTCCATTACCGTTGAACAAGAGTGAGCAGAGATGGCGATGTCACTGGTTTTGAACAAGAGTGAGATCGATTGATTCTTTTCACTCCACGAGTCTTCTAGTAGATCAATCCACTGATTCTTCTCACTCCACCTCGACAAGCCAATCTTCAATTCGCCGGCTTGGTGATGCTCTGAATGTGAGAATTGAGATGAGATGATCGATCGAAAGAAGAGAAGAATGTGAGAGTTGAGAGGAAAAGCTAGGGTTTGGTTTCCAAATTGGGTGAAATTTGATCAATAACGGAAAATTGGGGGAAATGTGAGAGTTGGGGGAAATTTGATCGAAAGAAGAAAAGAATGTCCGAGTTTTTTTTTTCCATTAAAGCATATAGAAAAAGCTGGTATCAAGTACAGTCATTCCTTACAAAAGCCCTTAACATCAGCAGCCATATGAGCAATACCTATTAAAGGAGGCTGTAATAACTTGCTGCATCTTAATCTTGAAGGATCTCTACGTTGAAGCTCATCCATAAGCAGATGTGCAACTGATTAAGATGTGCAACTGATCTTAATCTTTTGACTGCAGAAATGGTAGCAAATTCCAAAAACAGAGTTGTAAACACTGCACCTCCCCTCCTTGCCACGGCAGCGCCGAGCAGAATCCTTGGGCGATAATTGATGCCTCGCACCATAATCCTTAACCGATGGAGCATTTGTAGGCCTTTTCTCTTCCCTTTGTACGAAGAAGAAATACTCCCTTTTCACTCTCTTCATAGTCACTCACTTTTCCTCTGAGCCAGTTCGAGTGACGCAAAAAATTGCTAGTGGGAGTTGACGCACTGGGAATTCGTTTGAAACAATTGGAGCGGCGCAAAGGCGTGATTTGGTATTGTTTCTTTTGCCATTTTCTGACCTGGATTTTCTCTAGTTTTGCCGACGAAACGATCAACTGGAGGTTGGAGATGGTGTTGTGCACGCCCAGAGAGGCTAATCGAGCCTGGTTCTTTAAGATGCAAGCATTCCTGAGACTTTCATAGTCGGATTTGGCTCTAAGCTTTCCCATTTGTTTTCTCGAATCTCAATTTCAACTCTCACATTCTCCCATCTCAAGAAAGTGAGAGTTGAGAGGAAAAGAATGAAAAAAAAAAATGAATTCTTAAAGGAAGTAGAGTAAAGGAGGAGCTCTAAACCCGCTACATTTTTTGCTCTTTACACTACACCTTCAAATAACAAATTAAACTTACATCATTAAATTACAAATTTAACCTTACTATAAAAACAAATATTTTACTGCTACTGTGTATCATCTTCACTGAAACCATCTTCCCTCCCAAATTTTCTTCTCCACGCAGTTGTTCTCCTGCAACTCCTTTCAATTTTAACCCTTCCCAATAGTAAGGTCAAATTCATCCGGCCTTTCTCTCTCTCCCAACGTTTCTTCCTTCCCCGTAGTTTGATCAACTAGGCAACCTCGCAGCAGGCACTTGCAGGCGAGCTCGCGGGACGGCAGAAGCAGCTCTCAAGCTCGTTTGTGCGAGGTCGAGGTCTGCGCAAGCTGACTTGCACGAGATCGCAGTGCCCGCACAAGAGAACTTGCGCGGAATCCCAGTGCCCGCGCAAGCTCGCTTGTGCGAAGGCGTAAGGTAGTGCAAGCTTTACAACAATTTTCGATACTTTTATAACAATTTTACACTTTGGCTATATCCATGTCAGTGGCGAGCACACTTTGGCTGTACAGATGGCATGGCGAGCACAGGCCAGCTGCGCTAGGCTCGCCTGTGCTTGCCTGCGAGAGGGCCCTTGGCCGCGCAAGGGAAAAAATTGGGAAAAAGTGAGTTGAAGGAGAAAGAGCAAAAACGTCATTTTACAAAGAGGTATTTTTGTCTTTTAATATTTTGTAGTAGAAAGAGTAAAAAATGGGGTGCATTTAGAACTGCTCGGAGTAAAGAGAATATTCAGATTGCTTAATGAGAAAAGTAAAGAGAGAAGAGTAAAGGAGTTGGGTCGTTAAAAGAAAAATCAATAACGGTGCTTGTGGTTTAAGCCGGGAAATTCATTTAAAAAAAATGAATTATCGACGTTTGTTAAAACCGCAAAAAACAAAGTGCCCTTAAAAATTGCTTTCTTTGTAGTGTGTCCAAATCCTACCAAAAGATTCCAGAATGATCAATCGCTTATTAGATAACAACTACAAAAAAATTAATAATCTTAAATTTAAATTTGAAAACTCAATTGTAAAATATTGAGGAATTTGTGTATTAAACGTCCCCATGTATCTGTTTTAAAATCTCCATATATCTATCAGCATTATGCAAATTTCAAAATCAAGACAAGATATAAAATAAGTCTTGAAGGTACCAAGGCTCATTGCTTAGATTGTACTGTATTGTAACTTCTCGAACAAATCTTTGCTGTCGTAAAGCATTCTGAGAATTGAAATGCATCAAGTAAACACATTTGTATTTGATAAACAGAAATACAACACATTAGATGAAGTACAAAGCTCTATTTCCTCATCTTTTTTCTAAATTGTTATCTTAATGAACTGCTGCCAAACAAACTACACAGACACCGTATAAATCGATAACAGAAATTTAAGAAGAAAAGGAAACAGGATTCAACTTGTTACACAATAGTTTTCATAATACCATGCATTCCAACACTATAATTTATTACTGCCTAAAATAAGTATGCACGCACACACATAAGCACACATCATGCATGTAGTTCAAATTGTATGATATTCTGAATGGTCATTTTTCTATATGGTTGTAAACTTACTTCCCAATTGTGACCACAGTTACAAGCTATGGGTGCCAAATGATATGAGATATGCAAGTTCCACCAGGGCAAGAGCACTTACATGTTACACAAAGTAATACAAACTACAATTTATAACAACAGCTCCTTTAAAAAACACAAGACAAAACTAAAATTGTAACTTCGAGAAATTAGATAAACAAAGAAGGCAGGAAATACGGAAGCTGCTGCCCTAGTAGTCATTGTTCGTTCTACAGCTACTGGAGCAAGGGTAGGCTCCACAGTTGATGAATGTGTAAGGCATGGCTCCAAATCAATAGTTCCACCTCCTTTCTCAATTAAAATATAGCAAGCAGACACAATATGTAAGAAGCAGAAGAAATTATAATCAATTATGGAATTCTAGATCAAGAAAAAGCAAAATCAAGAAACATTATAAATTTTTCAAACACTTGTTAAAACTGATGGGATAAAGGGAAAAAGATCAGAAACTTTCTAACCTTAACAATGCAGCATCGTTCAACACAATAACTACAACCGATTCCGGCTCCCGAACCATGGGAACGAACATTGTTCCTAAGTTTGGAGGTGTAACCTAACAAAAACAAAAATAAATAATAATAAAGAAGAAACCAAAAAACAAAATCAAACCATGGTGTTGGTTGGTTGAGCTATAAGAAAACCCAAATAATCCATGATGATGATGATGATGATTATTATTATTATTATTATTATTTTAAGTGCTTATTTATCTTTAAATGCAATTCATTATTTAAGCCCAAAATAGGTCAATACACAAAGTAGAGCTCAAATACTGCTTTATTTTAATCATGCGGTGACGAAATAACGGAGCTGAGCTACTGAGGCATATGTTTCTCAATACAGGAATTAATAGAAAAGTAAGATACAGCTGAATGTGGACTTATAATCTTGTGGCGGCAGCACATGGAGAGTAGCACGCAACTCTTGGATAGCAGGTGGAGGTGGAGACGCAGTGGGGCGGCCGTAACCCGTATGCATAAGAACTAGAAAGCAACATTCCAACATCAATGCAAAAACTGTGTATACCGCTAAAAGTTCTATGATTTACATGGCCAAGGAAGGCTAACCCTACAGACTTCATGTCGCCAAACTACATATAGCAGCAACAAGATCAGAGTCATCTGTGTAAATGTCAGTACCCCATAGCTAGCCACCTCTAACCTGCACATATGCACATACAAAACTTAATCATGGCTTTGATAAGTAAATAGAAAGGTCCATAGAACCATAAAGATCTGCTCATGATAAAGACCTCTCAAGGCAAAAAAAAAGAACACAATTAAAACAACGAGAAAAATCACAATTAAGAAAAAATTTTCAGCAGTTCCAAACTACTTGCACAAGAAAAAGAACAGAAAAAAAAAAAAAGACATGTCTTGGGCCTAACCTGGCGATTTGTAGCGGTGACATACTCAGCGGGACCTTTCTGTTCCGTCAGTGACCACAAACAATCCACTTCAAAGTTGCAAATATACAGTAGATGTCAAAAGGAAGAAGCAAAAATCAACTGAAATTATTCATCACTAACAAAACCATACTATGATAACCATGGTATAAACAAGGCAACACTTAGATAACCACTGTAATATTGTTCCCTTCATTCATAAGGCTCAAAAACTTTTTGAGTTTCTATCATCACCAAGTCACTCATAGTTCCTTCTGAGCATCCTTGAAGCCCTACAAATTATTATAAACTTTAGTATTTAGAAACTTGATCATAACAATAACCATCCACACTGATGCTGCCCATTTAATTATTCCCTTGCCTTGTTCCTTCTATGTTAAGGCTTGAGTCAATTAATGCAGAAAGGCCTATATACGTCCAAATCACACAGAGAAAATCTTTGAGAAGACATGAGTTCCAGTTTTCATCTCTCAAATCAAATATTAGTGCACAAGATCAAGCCTAAACTACCACTATAGATTACTTTTTAAGCATACAAAACATAAATGTCCGCATGTTAAGCACAAGCCAAGAGAAGCTTAGGAACCTAAATAATTTCTTTCAAATCAATCTTACTTCAAAATACCAGACAATGGGTCTCCTTCAATAGCATATGAAACAAAATTCCAGCTAAAAATTTGAATTTAGAATGCATTAAACCACGTCTTACCCTGAGATCTGCAGAGTAGAAAAAAATAAGAACCAAGGTCAAAAAGCAAAAATAAAAAGGGCAAAATGCCAGAGTAAAGCTTCATGAAAAAGAAAATGAATAGCCCCCAAAGCCTCAACCAGACGCCAAAAGAATTTTCAGTATACTTAAATTCTTCTTCACTTAAAAAGAACTTGTACAATAGTTAATATATATGAATTCCATTTTATGTAGTGACAGAAACATTGCAAATGCACCCGGAACAGACATCTCTGTAAACAATTAGCTTCAACTCCATACCATGCATGCCATTGAATTAATACCAGCAGCATTGGTTTTTAACACTAAGATCAATAGTAGCAAAAATATTTCTAAAACACAGTCAAACAACCAATGAAAATGGCCAATACAAATAGACAACTCAATAAATATGCATGTAATAGTAAAAACCAGAAGACAGGGAAAGGATTATATAGAGTGGCAGCACATTGAAGGTGGCGGAGGCAAAAGAACGTGCTAGAAAGAGGGAGTGCATCTTGACATGATAAGAGAGAGAGGAAGAGAAGTCATATCTTCCATGGAGAAAATTCCTAAGGCTAGGCTGTTATATTTTTGCTTCCAATCTCACACCCAAACTTTCCATCCATTATGGATAGATTCCTACCATTTTTATCCATAAATTTATTTAACCTTAAGACATCTCAATGTGTAAACAGAATTAAATAACTCTCAGTTAGTTAATTCCATCAGTTAGTTTGTTGACTTGATTAGTTAGTTAAGACTCTATGACTATAAAACTCAGCTGTATCTTAGTTCTTGATTGAGAAACTGAAATCAGAAAACTTCATTCTTCTAAATCTTTCTTTCTTCTCTTTTCTTTCTTCATCTTCTTCTTCTTCTACATATTGCTTTATTCATATTTTCATCATGGTATCAGGAGCTGAAAAAGAGAGTAACCATATCTCTCTTTCGATCTTGAATCCTAGCTCTCAAATCATCACAGTGAAACCTGGAGATGACAATTTTTACCATAGAAGCAAAAGGTTGTGGCTACTCTTTGAGGGTATGGATTGAAAGGTTATATAGATGGTAAGCAAGTTATTCCCCCAACTGGTTCTACTGAATTTGAGTTGTATGATAGACAAGATCAAATTCTTGTATCTTGGATTCTTTCTTTGATTGATAGTCAAATCTTGCCTAATTTTGTTGGTTGTGGAACAACAAAAGACTTACGGGAAGCAATTGAAGATTATTTTGCCTCTCAAACCAATGCCAAGATTATGCAATATAGGAGAGAGTTGCAAAATGTCAAGGAAGGTTCTCTTAGCATGAAAGATTATCTGATCAAAGTTAAATCCTTATGGGATACTTTATGTAACACCCTCAGAAGTTAGGATTTTCGGGCTAACTTTTTCCTTTACTTACTATGTTTGCACTCGCTCAGTGTAGCTAAATCCTAACAAGTAGATTACTACTTGTTTATTTGTTTAAGACTAATTATCTAAGGTCCCATTCAGTTGCCTCATAATGCGTGCCAAAATTGAAATTGAAAAACTCTGTCCCTTTATACATAATTATTGCCCAACCACACTCTGTAACACAACAATAATTCCAACTTGTGGCACAATAATCATCTCAAGAAACCATCCAAAGTATCACATTTTCATCAAGTTATACTATCGAGATACTATTCATTACAAGGCGCAATTATATATAATTCTCGATACAGTCCTAGTACTTACACCCCAATCCATGTACACTATGTATATCGAAAATAATCTTATCGTCTAGAATTAAACAAAAGAAATGAAAGGTTATACCTCAATATAAAAAAAACAGTAACTTAACAGCACATAAGTCGTGCTCTTAGTGCAGCACTCCTCACTTGATCCTATCTAAAATAACCTGTGAGGTGGAAGAAGGGGTGTGAGCTAATGCCCAATAAGAAAATATACTCTAAATGATATTAGGTTTCTACTATGTTTAATGCATGTGTATGTGTGAGTAAATGCGTCAAAACTCATGCTTAAATATGTCTTATTGAAAATAATGCAAAGTTGATAAATCATTATTTTATAAGCTATAAAACACTTATGCTCATGCATTTATAAAATCGAAATATACATTCAAAGTATTTTCAAGAGGCAGGCATCCATTGGTAAGATATGGTAATATAACCGGGATCTTTGGAAATAACCAATAAACTCTCTATGAAAGCATCCACTGTAGCTAGCAGTGGTCACAGTCCCATACCAGGGCTCTATCCATGATCATGAATCATCCCAACACCAGTGATAATCTAGTAGCTGAGGTACAAGTCACGACTATTTGTTGGATGCCTGGAAGATCACAAAGCATCCAGGATATTTCACAATTCATATATATACATAGATATCTATCAACACATAGGAGGAAATCTAAATTATGTATATATAGATAGGCGCCTCAATGTCATACAGGCTTACTAAATGCCACACAGGCATAATTAAATGCCACACAGGCGAGTGCCACACAGGCTTAATAAACGCCAATAGGCGAGTGCCACACAGGCTTAGTAAACGCCACAAAAGCGAGTTAAGTGCCACACAGGCATTTCCAAGTGTCCCCTATCTCATACATCAAAATTCGTGCAAGAATACTTTTACAACATATCTTGAGTATTGGAGGCATGAATCGTGTTAAACACTCTAGTTTTGATAACCTCATCGTACAAAACACATTTTAAAAAGACATTATTTCAATGACAAGTAATAGTGCTTAAGGTATACGAGGTTTTAAATACATTATAGAATTTAAACTAACACCAAAATCCACTTAATAATTTCTAACGAAATTTCAGCATTATGACGGCATAGGTAGGACACTACCCAGCATCATAATCCAAAACCAAATAACCTGCAGAAAACTCCAACCAACAGTATATTCATTCACCAATCCAACACAATTCAAATCTCAAGACCATTTGCACTTTAAACTCAGTTCAATATATTCGAAATTTAACCAAGAATGCATTTAAATCCATAAGTATTAAATAACAATAATTTAGACATACACAAATAGAGCAGACTAACAAACATGTGCCGTATATTCCCTTACTTCTACTTTATGGTGGCTACATCAACTCACTTTCCTTAGTGTCTCTCTACAAATAAATAACAAATAATGGTCATCATTGCTCCAGCACGTGCACACACACACATATATATTAAATTCACATATCACGGCTAGTGTACTCTTGCAATGTAGTTTCTTACCATTTGTATCAAGGCTTGGTGCTTAGAACACTACACTTGGCCAATTATGCACCTCAACTTCCTTGATAAATTTCTATAAATTTAGCATACTAAAACACTTAGGATAATTCCACATATATACTAGAATTATAATTACATAGTAAGAATCAACTTACCTTATGAAACTTACTTGGCTGTGAGCCCTCACAAGGATTTTCTTGTGCTTTTCTACTCTTACTTCACTTTAAGGCACTATTGAGAAAATCTTTCTTTAGTTCCTCCTCTTCAATATTTTCTCTACATTAAACATCGACAATTACTACTCAATGTTACTTTAGAAAAACCAAAACAATTCCTCAAGGTTGTTCAAATATTCCTACACTCAAATGATCTCAATTTCATCCCACCTAACTTATATTTCAAGCTTAACTCATAGAATTAACCGTTACCCCTAAGATCACCTTATGGCAACACTCACTTGCATTTTCTGTCTTCACCGATCAGCAGCTGTTTGCTTCCATTTCAGCTGCTGTCCATGAGGCTTTAATGGCTTAAAAATGATGGAGAATACGGTGGTGGAGTAGGCTGAAGTTTCCTTCCTCCCTCCCTTTCATTTTTCGCTTTCCTTTTCCTCTTTCTCTCTCGGTTCCAGGCCAGCCAAGAGGTCCCCTGCACCTGTGGTTCTGCTCACAGTTACGCAGCAGCAGGTTTGGCCTTGCTTCAACCCTTCCTTCTTGTCAGTCTCCTACTCCCAGATTCCCTTTCTTCTCTCTTGGCGTCAACCTCATTTTCAAGTCAGATTCTGACTCTATTCTCCCCTGATCAGGCATGATTAAGGCCCCTTGTTTATGTACCTTTCCTCAATCTCACAAACTCCTTCAATGTCCCTTGTTTTGGCTTTTCAAAATCAGCTGCAAATTTCACTCTCCTTGCCCCTTTTTTTTTGGCGAGAAGATCCCCAAACGTGCTGAATGTTTTCAGTCCATTTCAACCCCTAACCACTGAGAAAGCCCAGCTGCATTTTCATCACTCCTTCAGCTTCTTAAACTCAACAAATAACAGCCCTTGTGAGCTGAGTTTGAAGGTAAAATGGTGGTGTTTAATAGCTCTCTTTTTCTCCCTCGATCACTCTCAGCTTTTCACTTGCTTTTCCAGGTTGTTTTACTGCTAATCTTCTTGATGGCTTCCAACCGAGAATGGCCCTCGGTTTGCTTCAAAAATTGGCCATTTGTTGCTGCAATTTAGGTGCCGTTATCCTCCTCTTCTGTTGCCTTTCTTTTCTTCGCCTGACACTAGCAAAATGGTCCTCTATTTCAGCTTTGCAAAAACCCAAAATGAAGCTTTTCCTTGGCTTATTTTATTATTATCATTTTCATTTTTTTTATATTTTCTTTTGTTTTAAATATACATATTACTTTTGTTTGTCTGTTACTTTTAATAATATTAGTTTAAATTAGTATACATATATATATTATGAATTTAATCCTCCAATATTAACTTTACTAATTTACTATATACTATCACATGTTGCTTATTTAATAAAATTCTAGTAAATCAATGAGTCTATTAAATTGTAAGGTTAAGTTGTATTTCATAGAACAAGTAGCTTACCACTTGTTTTTTTTTTTTTTAACCCAGAATTTTGGGTTCGACATGGTAGGCTTACCTTGGAGTTCATGTAGGAATACCCACATATTTGCTTGTCCACTCTTTTGCATCCCAACACTCTTGTTCAAGACACTGCTATTATATTCTCAAATTCTTATCAAGAATTTAAATAAACAATTAACTAATTAAGGCATGGGAGAATCTCGGTTATCACACTTTACAATCGTATGGTTATGTTATGAATGATTCTGAATTAGTTCATACTGCTTTATCTGGTCTGGGATCTAAATATGATGCTATAGTTGCTACTATTTCCACACAAAAAGAGCTACCAAATTGGAAAACCATCTCAACCTTATTGTTTGCCACTGAATCTAGAAACTTACAGAATTCTTCCTTCACTGAAACTGTTTTACCATCTACTTATCTTACCACACAACAGAAGAAGTATTCCTTTGAAAATACCAGAGCCTATACTGGTGGAAGAAATTTCAGGGGTAGGGGTAAGTTCAAAGGCGGAGGCTTTGCTGGATCCAAGCCTTAATGCCAACTTTATGGCAAAACTGGACACAGTGCATAGATGCTACCATTGTTTTTATATATCTTTCAATCATGATCCTAGTGAATCATTTCAAACTTCAAGATTCTCTTATACTAGTGAATCTTCTCACGTTTCAAGATCCTTCCAACACACCACTTCTTCCCACATCAAGCAAATTCAGCAAAGGCCTTCATAGCTACCCCTTGCTCGGTTGTAGACTCAGCTTGGTATTCTGATTCAGGGGCCACAAATCATATCACCAATACCTTGGAGAACCTCAATATTGGGTCTAACTATCATGGTGCTGATAAAGTCTACATGGGGAATGGTGCTGGTCTTGATATCAATAGTATAGGTCATTCCCTTATTCATTCTCAATCCAAATGTCTTCAATTAAACAATATCTTACATGTTCCTCACATAACCAAAAACTTACTTTCAGTTTCCCAATTCTGTAAAGATAATTCTGTATTTTTTGAATTTCACTCTAACCTTTGTTTTGTAAAGGACTCAACTACCAAGGAAGTACTTCTTAAAGGCATAGTTGATAAGGGCCTATACAAGTTCAACCTGTCACCAGATAAGCCTATTGCAATTGTCTCACATAATCAAAAAGAAGCGTTATTCTCAAAAGTCTCAACTCCATCACACATATCAGAAGCTCCTACTTTAACAGTGGACACTTATATTCTCTAGCATAGAAGACTAGGACATCCTAATCCTACTATTGTTTCCAAAGTTTTAGAATCTTGTAATGTTTCACATAAAATCAATAAAACATTCATTTGATCTCACTACCAATATGCAAAAAGTTATAAACTTCCTTTCTCTCCTTTTATAACTTCATACACCACACCTTTCACTCTTATAGAATCTGATATATGAGGTCCTGTGTAAAATCCGAATTTTATTATACTGTATAACGTATGTGTACATTTTGGCAGTGGAAATGAATTATTTTAGTAAAATCAAGGAATAACTGAATGTGAATTTTCACTTTTCATTTTATGTTATAATGTACATATGGTGTATAAAGAGTAGATGGGATTTGACTATTTAATTAAGGTATGAACACATTTAATGAAGAGTAATGAATATAGGACAAAATGAAGAAAAGGATGAGATGTTAGCCAATCAACGTTGGCTGGAAGAGATGTTGGCGTGGAGAAGGGAAGAAAGAAAAGAGAAAAGTCAAGGAAAGGGGCGGTGAAGCACTTCTCGCCAATTGCCTCTCCTGACAAGGGGTTAAGCAATAAATGGCAAGTGAAAATTGTCAAAAAGCAAGGAAGAAAACGGACTACAACGGGAAGCTTACTGCCGTTCCTTTTGTCACCAAATTCTCTCGGTTTTAATTGCATGAAAGACGTGCAATGATAACAGATTACAGGTGGTTGCTTCTAACAGGTCATATTGGGCTATATAAAGAGAGTTCATGAGGGAAGATCGATGGAAGCAAACTTCATTTTTTCCTCAGAATCATTCTCGCCCAATCTGTTCCTCTGTGAATTCATCTTTCATTCCTCCGTTCTTTCATAAATGAGCCATACAATTTCATCTTTTAGTTAGCCAAACCCTTCTAAAGTGTTGAAGAGCTAAGGAACAAGAGAAGAAAAGCTAAGAAAGGCAAGAAAGCATCCTGTTGTTGGAAGAGCAGCTCAGTAAAGGTGAGTTTCATAGCTTTTATAGTTCTCTTGATATTTAATTATAGACATAGCCTGGTTGTAGTTGAATATTGTTGAACAATATAAGAAAATAGATGGAAAAATAACCCAGAATGAGTAAGGAAACACGACGGGCGAGTAGAAAGTTGCTAGTAAAAATGGGTGAGTACTCGCCCAAAGGATGGGACGAGGTTAGGAAAATGTTTATATGAGTCCGCCAGTATGTGGTCCGGCGGGCGAGAACAATTGATCGCCAATAGGCGAGAATGGCGATAAGAAGTCGCCCATGTAAAGTTGATGATCGCCAGTAGGGCGAGTTGGAGAAAAAGAAGTCGCCAACGTATTCCATTACAAGGGCGAACTCGCACGAATAAGCCGCTAATGGACAGCGAGCTATGATGGGCGAATGGCGAACTGAGTTCGCCAAAAGTGCCATATTTTTAGGATAAATATAAATCCTTGTTGGAAAATATTAATAATGTGAATAAATGCTTTGCAGACGGGAATTGAGCAAGGCGTGCGAGAAGCTAAGCTGTATCAGACGAGGTAAGGAAGTTATATGTGATGCAAATGCATGTCCTGTGGAGTAAAAACGTTAAGAAAATATCGGAATTTGTTTTATTTTCTGACATGCATAGTTTGATAATTTGTTTTGGTTTCGGGCGAGCTACAAGCCGCCATAAGTTCTTTGGTTGGTCGAATTGACTAAGGCGGGCGAGTAGTTTTGTGTTAGACAGAAACTCGGGCGAGCCAATGGCGAGCTCTCGGTTTGAGATTTGGGCGAGTGCTTTGTTTTAAAGAGAAATCCGGTAAGCCATAGTCGGGCGAACCCTTTTAAAGTGTTTGGGCGGACGACCCTTGTTTTAAAGTTAAAGGCGGGCGAACTGTTATCAGCCAGCCATACTTGTGTTTTGAAAACTCTGAGGCGGGCGACTATTATTCGCCGTCTTGTCGAGTAGTCAGGGCGAGCTACTGAGGGCGAGTAGGCTCTGACGAACGATTTTTAAATGTAATTTCGTAAATGAAAAATGAAGTATTTTAATTATTTTGAAAATAGAAAATATCAAATTTTCGGGCGAGTAGTCCCTTGGGCGAATCGATTCTCGGGCGAGTAGTCCCTTAGGCAAATTGGCAAATGGGCGAGCTGACCCTGGGCGAACTAGCCGTGGGCGAACCGGCTCCCAACGTGCCTTTTTTTTCATAGAAAATGTTGAAAATGGAGGGTTGTTTTACTAGTTATAAACCCTTTTGGAAACTAAATCATTTTAAGGAAATGATAACTTGATTTTGAGACATTAGGCCATGAGTTCATGCATTATTACTCATGTACTTTGCGTGACCTAACTAGGGCGATGGCTCGGGTCAAATAGACCAGCGAGTGCACCCTGGGGCGTCACAGGGCTGATGGACCTGCCAAGTCTTCAGCGGTCTCGAGGTCACTTGGCAAGTGGACCCGAGGACCACCTATAGATTATGGCCATACATCTAGATGAGATAGCCATGAGGGGCGATGGCCTACGGGTGCACCCCAAAAGCGGATGACTTGTGTTCTTTGCATGATTTGAATTATTGCCTAGTCTCAATTAAAAGATTTATGAAATGATCTGGTGAATCCTGTTGTTATGCTAACTGTGTTTATTATTTCCTAATGAGTGTGATCGTTAGGATGATTAAATGGTTTTGAGATTTTAGCTTTTATATTTTTTTTTAAAGCAGCATGCACCTTCTTTACTGAGCACATTGTCGCTCACTCCTTATTTTCCACTCCACAGATATCTGATTGAACTAAGAGACTTACCTTCCTGAGATTGGATTTCGAAGGTATGTTATATTCTTTTATATATTCAGCAAAGTTGTACAGTACTACTTTAAATAGGAAGGGAATGTATATACATCTAAAGGAAGAGACTTTATTAATTCCTAATGTAGTAGAAGTTGTTAAGCATCACAGACAGCCCAACCGGTAAGTAAGTGAAGTTTACAAGTGAATATTCTATTATATAGTGGTTTTGGGATGTTACATCCTGCTCCTTATTTGTCTGATAATGGATTCATGTATTATAACTCATTTGTGGATGCTTATACTAGATATACATGGATTTACTTCCTTCAGTCTAAAGGTGAAGCCTTACAATCTTTCATGGATTTTAGAAAATGATTGAAAATCAATTTTTTGCCTCAATTAAAATCTTATAAACAGATTGGGGGGGAGAGTATAGAAGTTTCACCTCATTTCTTAATTCAGAAGGCATTATTTTCAAGCACTTTTGCCCTCATACATCACAACAGAACAGCATAGCAAAAAGAAAACATAGGCATATAGTTGAAACAGGACTAACCTTAGTTTCTTAAGCTAGTTTACCTTTTAAATTCTGGTCTCAAGCCTTCTCAGTTGCAGTATACCTTACTAATAGGTTGCCTAGTACAGCTATACACTCAAGGACACCTTTTGAAGCACTTTACAAGGTAACACCATACTACACACTTCTTAAAACCTTTGGTTACTTGTGTTTTTCTTATCTTAGACCTTATCACTCTCATAAAATGGATTATAGATCTGCTCTTTGTATCTTCTTAGGCTATAGTCCAAATGACAAAGGTTACATGTCTCTTGATCAAAATGAACATCTTTTCACCTCTAGACATGTCATTTTTTATGAAAATAGGTTTCCTTATACTGAATTGTTCTCAAAATCTTCCTTCAGAAACTCTACTTTAGTTTACTTACCTCTACCTTCTTTAGTAACTGCCAACAGTACCTCTATTTCTTCTTTGCCTATTTCTGTTACTTCCTTAGATAATACACAGCACACTTCATCCTCACATATCTCACCTCCACATACTTCAAATAAGTCTAATTCCTCTTCCTCTTCACCCTTCTCATCTATTCCAAACAATGACAATACCTCTAAATTAGGACCACCACTTTCTTCTGTTACTAATAAGCACTTAATGAGAACTAGGTCCAAGAGTAGTATCTTCAAACCAAAGGTATATCTTACGGATCTTAATAACACAAAACCAACTATTGTATCTCAAGCTTTTCGACATCCTAAATGGAAAGCTGCTGTTCATGATGAATACACTACCTTATTGAAGAATGGAACTTGGACTTTGGTAACTCAACCCTCTCATAGATATGTGGTAGGCTATAAATGAGTGTTCAAACTCAAAGAGAACTCAAATGGCACTGTTGCAAGATTCAAAGTTAGACTGGTGGCTAAAGGCTATCTTCAACAACCAAATATTGATTTTGGTGAGACCTTCGGTGCTGTTGTGGAACCAGTGACAGTTAGAATTCTTCTCACCTTGGCCTTATCTAGGGGCTAGTCACTTAGGCAGGTAGATGTAAATAATGTCTTTCTTAATGGCAAACTTAATGAAGAGGTATGCATACATCAACCTCTTGGATTTAAGTCTCACACTAATGGTCAAAAAATGGTCTACAAGCTTCATAAAGCTATCTTTGGCTTGAAACAGGCACCAAGGGCTTGGTTTGATAAGCTTCAAAGCTTCTTACATCAGCAAGGCTTTGTGTCATCCAAAGCTGATCAGTCTTTGTTCATTAAGCAGACTTCTCATTTCAGCCTTTATGTTCTGGTTTATGAATATGATATTATCATCACTAGCAATTCAGCAACCTAAATTGACCAGCTTGTCACTCACCCAAACATTGCCTTTTCACTTAAAGATCTTGGCTCACTCAATCTATTTCTTGGTATTGAAGTTATAAGAATGCCTAATTGGGTGCTGCTGACACAATCTAAATACATTAAAGACTTGTTGACTAAGTTTCAGATGCTGGAAGCTAAACCGGTGCCTACACCCATGGTTAGTTCCTTGAAACTCTCTCTTAAAGAAGGCTCACCAATTGAAGATGTTCAACAATACAGAAGTGCTGTTAGTGCTCTTCAATATGTCACTATAACTAGACCAGAGATAGCCTTTGCTGTCAACAAAGTTTCTCAATTCATGCACCAACCACTTGAAACACATTGGAAGGCTGTTAAAAGGATTTTCAAATATCTCTATGGCACTTTGCACCATGATATTTTTCTTCAACCTTCACCTGTTTTATAGCTTATAGGCTATACGATGCAGATTGGGCCACTGATCCTGATGATAGGAGGTCTACATCTGGCTATTGTGTCTACTTGGGATCTAATCTTGTTTCCTGGAGCTCAAAGAAGCAAACCACTGTATCCAGGTTAAGCACTGAAGCTGAATTCAAAAGCTTAGCCAATCTGACAGCTGAAATCATTTGGATTCAATCTCTACTATCTGAGATTGGTTTGACCCTTCCTATGAGACCTCATATCTGGTGTGATAATCTACCCTCTTAGTTAATCCTACTCAACACTCTAGAACAAAACATATTGAGTTGCATATGTTTTTTGTTAGAGAAAATGTCTTACAGAAACAGATCACAGTGAGTCATATTCCAGCTATTGATCAAGTGGCAGATGTGTTGACTAAGCCACCCTCTTTCTCCAGTTTTGCTCGACTTAGATCTAAACTCACTGTGAGAACCAGAAGCTTGGAAGAACAGCTCAATTTGTAGGGAAATGTAAACAGAATTAACTAACAGAAGCTTAGAAGATGAGTAGCTTGATTTGCAGGGGAATGTAAACAAAATCAACTATCTCTCAGTTAGTTAATTCCATCAGTTAGTTTATTGACGTGATTAGTTAGTTAAGACTCTATGACTATAAAACTCAACTGTATCTTACTTCTTGATTGAGAAACTGAAATCAGAAAACTTCATTCTTCTAAATCTTTCTTTCTTCTCTTTTCTTTCTTCATCTTCTTCTTCTTCTACATATTGCTTTATTCATATTTTCATCACAATGTTAGCTTCTCTTTTAACTTCACAATTTCCCTTCTCAAATTTAAGTTAATCTTTTTATATTTGTGATGAGAAAATAAGTGATTCAAAGAATTCAGTGACCTAAAGAACACCTAGATAAAAGTATCATCGAAGTAGCACAATATTATTATGTTCTTAAGTGGATAGAGGATTTCAATATCTAAAATGTCGTACTAATAACCTTTTGAACCGTATTGCCTAAAGTCAGGTTGTTCTGTTCTACTCAGATTATTAAATTTATTGCATAAATGTCTGTTACCAATAAGTCAAGAATTCTCGACATATGTAGTCTTCTATTACTTTTGCAACATGAAAGATGCATTATAAGTATCGATTAATACCTAAATATGAACATCAAACATTAAAAAATAAAATAAAATAAAATTCTCCTTTGCTGCAAGGACATTGTCCTCAAATTTAATTCTGAATTTCCAAACTTGTTCATATTTTATGCTGACAACAAAAAAGTTCATAAACCTGAATTGCCTTTGTGAGATTGAGAAAAATGCAAGTTTTTGTGAAATGTTTTTCTAAAGCTAAAAACTTTCCTTTTTAATTCACTTAAATTATAATTAAAAAAAAGGCCACTAGATCTAAATAACAAGTAAAACAAAAGATCAAGGAATTCGATTGGTAGGAACTTATACATCGAGTCTTAATTACAAAAGCTGGATAGACACGGAGATTCAAAGAGAATAACTCCGCATCACTGTAGAACAATGCCATGTTAAGGTAAAATATGCTTGAAACTAAAATGACCACTAAGAAGTATAAGAAGGCATACCTTTCTTTGTCCTGAGGTCGGGGCCTAAAATGAGGCTCACAGTTTGCCACTTGAGGGCTGCCTCTTCACCGAAGCATCCTTTTACGCTGTTGGACTCCATAATTAAAAACTTCCCTTTCCCTTTCTGTAGTCCCTTCACCATTTGCACATCCATCATCAGAATCTTTATCATAGCACCTGCTGCGCTTGTCAGGTCTGGCTCCTTCTGTGTCACCATGTCTTTCTCTTCTCCTATCTCTAGCTTCTCTGTCAATGTTTTTCCAGCTATCCAAATCTTTTTGTTTTTTCTGCTCAGATGCCAGATTTTCCTGCTCTTGTATTCTAACGGATCCATCTTCTCGTTCCTTCTCATTGTTTAATCCTTCTTTCTCAGATCCATTAAATGATTCTCTCTTGACATGATCCTTTTCCCTCTCTTTTGGCCTTTCTTTTTCCTTCAAATCCTTTCTGTCTCTCTCCCATACATGGATCAAGAGGCTAATCCAAGAAATGCGGTGTCCTGTACTTAAAAGGGTGAAAAGGAATTTTACATGAAAACTTTGCTATGCATAAAAGTTAGATTGTTATAACTACTTATAGCAGAATTTCTCAGTTTACTGGAAGAAACATTAAGGTATACCTGGTCTCTCAGTGAAACTAACTCATACTTTATTAAAGCCAAATCCAAGGGGTAAGTGGCTAAGTGCATACAACTGCTGTTCGTCCAGCTGCGGAGCCAGCTAAAATATCCAACAGTGGCAAACAAACACCATTTGCTCTGGCACGAAAAACATGTATGTATGTATGATGAGTAAAAATTTGATGCTTTTTCAAGAAAGCAATACTCAAAATGGAGAATGAAATCCTTCTGCCCTTGTCTATGGGTGCCAATCAACGATAGGCTTTATATAGGAAAGAATCATAATAACTTCATATATTTGTAATGAAATCGGAAAAACAACTGTTATACTGAATCAAATGATATGAATCCGTTACACCATTGCAATTGTTTCATTCAAACCAGATAACTCGATTGATATTCGATACAATAACAACGGTAAGAACAAATTAACTGGACATAGATCAAGACATGGGTGATAAAAAAATACTTTAAGATATAACCATGGTAATCTTGAAACAATGATTCATTGAAAAAGAAAATTTTAAGATATTAACAGATAAATCTATTTTACCTACAAAACTATCATGATTTACTATGCTAAACAACAACAAATGGGTTTTGCTCTTCACTGCAAAAGTATCAATGTTTCGCTGTTCAGTATGATGGATTTACAATGCGCTCTATGCTTCTCATTACCATCAACACTTTTTGCCGTTTCATCAGACTGTTTACATAGGAGAAATAGCCAACTCCTCTCTTCCCTCTATTGTTTGAAGTTCAATATCATTCTAATTCAATTTTCAAATGGGTTGAATTCCTTATGTTTTGGAATCATAGTAGTCTTTTTATCCACTTTCTTTTTACAAAACCCCTTGACCCGTCTCCACGTTGTTGATACATTTGCGTGGCATTCTCTTTGAGTGTATTCATTGCACTTTTGGCATTGAGCATAAAATTATACCAACTTCATTAATGTAAAAGTTACTGTAAATAAAATTGGTATAATTTTATTCTCATCACAATGCCAAATGGTGCTATGCATACAGCTATACAGAATGCCATGCAAATGTATCCAACAATCAAGAGGGTTTGTTGGAAGAAAGTTGAGAAAAATACCACTAAGAATCCAAAAACATTGAAGAGGAGATCACGACCCAGAGTTCAACCCATTTGAGAATTGAATTAGGCTAGATTTCTGGGATATAGCCTAGTGGTTTGAATAAAAATGCATAACACGAGTTGTTTGAAGATGATGAAGACTTCAAACTTCCCAAACTATTTCCATCATCTAATATTAATGTACTTTTCTGGAAACGAAAGGTGACTATTTTCCATATTATGTGGCTTGGTTGTAGCCTCTCTTTTCTCATTCAACAGTTCACCATATTCTCTCTTTCAGTTGATTGAGATAATTTCCTAGCCATTTGTACAAGAACTGATTTCAACTTGTCTTTGAAAGGTAGCCCATGTTGCAATGCCCAGGTTAGCGATGGAAAATCATTTTTAACTACAGAAATGTATTTTTGCTACTTATAATTAGCTGTAATAATAACACCCTTTTCTGTTTAAAAAAAACACTTCTCATCTTTCCTTTGCACATTTGAAATATGTGTGTTTTCGGAATTTGAAACAAACTAAAATGTCAACTACAGGAAAGCTGCACTTTGCTTGTTTACACAATTCTGTATTAGCAACATCAACAACTTTCATCGCTTGCTAGATCTTGATGAGGATCGAAATATGAATATTTACGATCATCAGTAACCAAACAATTTTGTTGGGGTTCAATTCAAGCTATTGAAAAAA
The DNA here is from genome assembly GCA_031772115.1 of Heritiera littoralis. Classification (NCBI taxonomy): domain Eukaryota; kingdom Viridiplantae; phylum Streptophyta; class Magnoliopsida; order Malvales; family Malvaceae; genus Heritiera; species Heritiera littoralis. Next base: position 360,385 of record JAPDPK010000041.1, read on the forward strand.
AAACAAGAAGGGTCAACACTATTTTACTTTTCTGCACAGATATGAACAAAACTTGCTATTCCAAGGGGTAAGTGCATACAAATTCTGTTTCTCCCCAACAATGGCTCTAGTGGTGCAACCATAGCTAAAATATTAACAGATAAATCTCATATTTTACCTGCAAAATTATCATGCTTCGCAAACATAGCTTTTGAAAAGGTGCTAGGAGCACCAGCATTGATTAACTCCATGAAAAAAAGACAAAGAATGAAAATTTTGGACTTGTTTATTTTCACAAGAATCATCCTCGTTGGAAAGAACATTCATTGTCCATCAAGAATTGGACAGAAAAATGTTGAAGTGTTACATAAGCAGTTATAGCCATAGTACAATTTGGTAAGTTCCATGTCACATTAATAAACAACTTGAAACAGTTTGATGATGTCATCAAATTGTTGGATAAAATTGTGTGAATTAAAATTTTTAAGTTGAATGGTTCTTTGATTACTTCTCCTTTCCTTTAGGTAAACATATTGACCAAAATTTCAGATATTATTGAAAAATAATGGTTAAATTTTTCTCACTGATCTGCATTTATTATACTTGTTACATGAAACATATGGATATTAACAGTAAGCAGTTTGCACAATGTGTTTCTTTCATGCTTTTCTGAGTGGATCTGAAAATGTTGGGATTAATTTCAAGTCAATTGACATCTGAATTTGCGAAATCACGGCAGTTTTTAACGATCCAACTGCTGTTTATCTGCTTTATTCATAGGATTCAATCAAGTATTATTCAGATGAATGGCCAATTAATAGTGCCAAGTTAGCTTTTGAGAAATTTACCTTCGCAAAGACATTGAAATCAAATGCTCAAACAGAAGGTAATCTGCATAAGGTCTTATTAATTCAATTTTTTTCTCTGTCAAAATTAATGCAAATTTTACGTCCGAGTCGGGTTCATGCTCTATGCATTGTTAAATGGGAACACTGTTGATAAAAGGGAAGCACTTGAGAACTAATATCTCATCTTCTTATGCATTGATGAAATTGTTGATCAAGGGTATGCAATAACTTAGATTTTATCCAATACCAATGTCAAAAACTTGAACAGCTCCTCCAATTCATATAATCTCTACCAGCAATCGCTTTTTCCATTGAAATTTGATTGGCAGAAATTCTTGTGATTTGCATAAAATGTAGAAGTCATGTCTTCTTTTGTTGGGGACAGGATGATACTTGAAACAGATGCAAGGAAAGGTGACAATCCATAACATGGATGGTTCAATACCAATGTCTGAACATGATTATGATCTTTCGTCATTGCATCATATCCAAAACTTTTATTTCAATACAAGAAAAATTACATAAATCAATATATGATCTAACATTAAATTGTCAGCATGAATTTTTCTCATCTATTCTTTCTTATTCAAGATAATGCACTGTTGTATTTTTTCGAATAACTTTCTTTAAGTCTTTTTCGTTTTTCAATTCTTTCCTAACCTTATTTTTTTTCTTACCATTCGTAATTTTCACTTTCTTAACTAAAGCATCACAAATATGCGTGTGTCGAAATCAGACCTAAACCAACGTGTGTCAAAGATCTTTCAGCACTCAGCACATTGCCAAACAAACTTATCAAAATCCTTAAAATCTGCTACATATTTATTTATACAAATTTTCCATGCCCATTAGTCCTGCATTAGGCTGTAACTATATAAAGGCTTTTATATATATTTTCTATTTCTAATAACATTGCAGACCATAAGTCAAGCATTGGCTACAGCTCGCAAGAACCCTTCTAAATTGATTCCCATAGCCTTCTTCTTTTTGATTTAAACCCTATTTTGTCAGTTGTTCAATATGTAATTTCTTTTGTCAGCTCTTTTTCAATTCGGTCAATCAAATAAACGAAAGAGAGAAATTCTGTCTCTTCTTGCTCAATTATTTTGATTTGGGCCTAATTCTACAGTTGGCATTGTTATCTTTCCAGCTGCTATAATTGAAGCTAACAAGAGCCAAATTATAGAAAAAGTTGATTGCTAAAATCCATGGAAGAAACTCAAAGAAAACCAACCATTGTCCGCTTTCTTAAACTTTTTTTTTGCCATCGACGTAGGTCGGATTATTTATGTATAAATTTGTGTTCATGTTTTTGTAAAACACAAATATTTTATATATAAATTCGTATCGATAACTTAAATAAAAAAATTTAATAGTCAATTATATCCTAAATTTTTTGTACAAAATGAGTATAACTCGGCATTTTATTACATAAAATTCAGTCTATAATTTTTTATTCTACTGTAAATAACTTTTCAACTATTTAAAATCATGTAATTAAGTTCAAATCCATTAAATGACCCTAACTTTTATTTGTATTGCACACGTGGCAACCAATTAAGCTATTCACGTCAATTTTCACATAAGATGTCTTAATGACAGTTAGTGTCATTTAACATATTTGAATTTAATTATATGATCTTGAAAAATTGAGAGTTTATTTACAGTAAAATAACAATTTATGAACTATTTCACACAATAAAATACTAAAAATTTAGTTTCATTTTATGTAAAACATTAAAGTATATTTTGCTATTAAGCCAAAAATAAATTTAACTTCTATTATATTTTGTATCCCCTTTCTTCGTTGTTTCACCAAAACTGGTAAAAGCAAGTCAATCAGTCGGTCTGAGTCGTGTATTATATTGCTGTTCATGAAGTCTTTATTGGGTCAATGTAGCATTCAATTGCAGAAGCATCTTGTCTTGACGTTAAGGATTGACGAGTGTAGCAGCCATCAGCGATGGACCCAAAAAAAGTGGAGTCTTTTCTTACAATTTTTATTATCGTACCTAACACGCTTGTATTATGGGTTTTTTTTTTCATTGTATTATAGGTTTTTTTTAGATTCATTTAAATTTGTTCAGCGTAAATTTAATACTAGAATTATTTAAAATACATATTTAAAATATATTCCAAAATTGAATAAATAATAATAAAATTATATTTTCACGAATCATGTAAAGTTGAACTCAGATTTAAAATTTTTTACATGAACTTATGAATTTATGATTACTTTTGATTTGCCGTGATTTTCTAGTTGTACTTTTGATTTGCCGTGATTTTTTAGTTGTATGTTTTTTCGGTCTTGTTTGGTATTGTTTTTATTTTATGTTTTATGTTTTTGTTTTTCATATTTTACAAAAGTGAAGTAAAAGTATATTTGGCAATATGTTTTTGTTTTCAAAAATTAAAAATAAAACACAGTATTTTTTTTTATCAAAAACGGTATTTTAACATTCAATCACACGTTTGGTAAGACTTGAACCTGAGATCTCTTTACTCATTAAGGATCTCAGACCTCCTCCTTGCCACTAAGCCAAGGCATCATTGGCAAAACATAGTATTTTGAAAATAATAGGAAACACAAATACGATGTTTTCATAATTTTGGAAACAATTTAACTATTGTTACCACACTGGCACTATTCATCAGTGCGGTAACAGTAACTCGTTTTAATAGTTTAAAAAAAATCTTCCTTTAGCTTTGCAACTAAATGGATTCAAACTTGGGCCACTTTCCATTTTAACGTTTTTACCACTTTCACCAACCTGTTGCAGTTTATAAAATTTGATAACAAAAGCATGTTATCCAAACATGTTTTCAAAGTCAAAAAATTGAAAATAAAATGAAAATAAAACAAAACAAAATTTTCAGAAACATAAAATACAAAACACAAAACACACAACAATCTCAAACGACCCCTTATTAATTGATTTTGGTTTAAGAAAAGGATTATTTAAGATTTTTAAAAAAAAAATTGCTGAAAAGATTTTAAAAATTGATGAATTAATTTTATTTTCAGAGATTTAATTATTTTATACATAATATGATGATATGATATGAAAAAAATATTAAAGTGATAGGGATTAAAATTTTGATAAAAAATATGTATAAGGTTAATTAAAGTTAAAAATTAATTTAGTATTAGATATATGTTAATACAAATTATAATATACTATAATTTGCATATTTTATACAAAATAAATATGACACATATACAAAATACAATGAGATAAATTTGTTATCCATAACATCGAATGCTAAAATTAATTAAATTCGATTGTCAACTCCATCTCAAACAAAAAAAATCAAAGCTAAAATCAATTTAAAATATAAACAAGTTGGGTACTCATTAATTTTAGGACATCCAAATGTCACATCCCGCACGCAAATCTGAGACCTGATTGACGAGTGCAGGCCAAACCAAGCCCCAGTTGAGGTGATGAGAGGCTGGAGAGCCAAACCAAGGCAGCCCAGGGTGGTGGGCCTGAAGATGGCGCAGGCCAGACGGATGGGCGAGCTCCCAAAAACCAGGCAAGCATGACGGATTGGCGAGCTTAAAGGAGCTAGGCGAACCAGCCGGGTAGGCGAGCTCCTAAGAGTAGGCGAAGGCGAGGGCGAGCGAACTAGGCAGGCAGGCGAGCAGAGCGAGAAGGCTCTCAGGTGGAACAGTGCTGGAAGGAGATAGCAGGCTTAAGGGTGACACCAGAGGGCCCAAACGCGCACACCAGCAGGCCCCGGTCTAGCTCGACTCTAGTGCGTGCCAGAGAGGCAGGGGAAGTTCCCAGAGCAGTCTGCCAGCCACACACTTGGCCAGACCACCACTATCGAATCTGTGAGGGCTTGCCTATATAAAGGGGTGCCTTCCCCCACATTTGAACATATGAGAGCTGAGTGAGAGTCTCCATTTGTGGGTGAGGAGTGAGTTGAGTGATAGGTTAAGACCCTTGTACGTGTCTCCTAGGCAAGGCTTGGGCATGTCCAGCCAAAATAGTTGAGGTCATAGGCTGGTTCTCCCTATTGTAAGCTCCTGTACATTTTTGAGTTAAAGGGAAATACAAGTGTACAATTCCCCATATCTGTGTGCTGCTTGCGTGCTTGACTTGTGTGTTACAGGTTGTGCGTGAGATTTTCGTAGGTGTCAAAGTGTCTTGGGCAGACGAGAGGCTGACTTAGGACTATGGACGGAAGAATCCCACCTAAGGTCGCATGGTTGCTGGGCTAAAGCCCCTGGCACGTGACAGTTGGTATCAAAGCGGGCGATCAGTGTTCGGTGGCGAGCTGCAGTTGTCCAACCTGATCAAGCGTGAGCAGTACTAGCGGATCCTAGTGCTGGTTGAGACGTGGTCCGAGCCAAGTTAGATGAAGCAAGCAGACGAGTGTGCAGCCTGAACTGAGCAGAGATGGCGAGTTCAGAGGCAAGCGCGCGCATTGAAGGGCAGGAGGCCCATGAGACTCGAGCCGAGAAGGGGAAGAAAGGTGGCTCCCGAAATGATGCTGTGTTTGGCCTTGAAGCACGGATAGCCAAAGTGGAGCTGACCATGGGCGAGATAGGGGACAGACTCGAAGACTGCCTCACCGATTACTACTCCAAGGGGAAGGAGGTAAGGCTTGAGGTACGGGAGAAGCTCGCCGAGATTGAGCTGCTCGCCCAAAAGAATGCAACCCTTGAAGCGATGGTCGAGGCCATAATGGTAGAGCTAGAGCAGTTGCACGGCAAGGTCAGTGCATGAGAAAAAGTGCCATGGCAGGTCGCCTACTGGCGTTTGCTCCCCAATTCAGGGCAGATGTCCCCAAGTCGAAGGAGTTCAGAGGGATGAGGTCGGCTAAGGATGTGGACAACTTTTTGTAGGGCTTGGAACAGTATTTTCGAGCTGTTGGCATCGAGGAGGAGGCTACCAAGGTGAGCACAGCCTCTATGTACTTGGTTGATATTGCCTTGTTGTGGTGGCGACGCAGGTGTGAGGACACCCGGCGAGGAGGTGCTGCTGTCGAGACATAGGCAAAATTTCAGTTGGAGTTCAGGTAGCAGTTCTATCCGGAGTACACAACAAAAGAGGCGAGGTCCAAGCTCGAGCGGTTGACGCAGCGTGGAGAAGTGCGCAAGTACGTGCAGGAGTTCTCCGAGCTGACTGCAGATACCGAGCCTTGGACAGGATGAGGCTCTCTTTTCTTTCCTAGATGGACTCAGGCCGTGGGCGAGACAGGAACTGAAGCGGATGGGCGTTCAGACGTTGTCAAGGGCCATAGCAGCCTCAGAGTCCTTGATGGATCTCAGCAGATCCGAGTCATCTAAGCCAAGAGGGAAAGGCTTGCAAGGAGATGATGGCTCAGATGAGGAGCAGCAGTCTGATGCTTCCTAGCTCAAAGGGAAAGGCCATGGCGAGGAAGATCGTGATAGCAGTGGCAAGGGAACGCCACACATTGCCGAGCGAAAGTCCTCAAGGAGTGAGGACCGACCAAGGAGACCCATGGAGTGCTTCTTGTGCGAAGGGCCACACAGAGCGTGAGAGTGCTCGACCAGGGAGAGTCTCGTAGCAATCGCCAGGGGTGGCGAGCAGTCGAAGGAGGAAGAACCGGGAGTGGTTCGTTGACTTGGTGTCCTGAAGTCTGTGGAAGAACCGGGGGAGGTTCGAAGATTGGGCACCATACGAGTGTGCGGGCGGGTGCACAACTCTCAGTCAGGGTATGAGGGCAAGGTTCATGGTCGAATGGTGCAGACAAACCCCTCAAGCATAGACATGCAGCAGAAGGCACAAGGTCGCCGGAGGATGCGGTGACCCCGCTCAAGGAGAAGAGGAAGAGATGCGCAGAAGGAGAACAGACGTTCCCCTAGCAACGAGGGTGTTGCTAGAACAAGTGGGGCAGAATGTCACGTCCCGCACGCAAGTCCGAGGCCTAATGGACGAGAGTAGGCCAAACCAAGCCCCAATCGAGGTGATGAGAGGCTGGAAGGCCAAACCAAGGCAGCCCAGGGTGGTAGGCGTGAAGATGGCACAGGCCAGACGGATGGGCGAGCTCCCAGAAGCCAGGCGACCATGACGGATTGGCGAGCTCAAAGGAGCCAGGCGAACCAGCCAGGTGGGCGAGCTCCCAAGAGTAGGCGAAGGTGAGGGTGAGCGAACCAAGCAAGTAGGCGAGCAGAGCGAGAAGGCTCTTAGGTGGAACAGTGCTAGAAGGAGATAGCAAGGTTAAGGGTGACCCCGGAGGGCCTAAGAGCGCGCACCAGCAAGCCCCGGTCCAGCTTGGCTCCAGTGCGTGCAAGAGAGGCAGGGGTGGTTCCCAAAGCAGTCTGCCAGCCACATACTTGGCCAGACCACCACCATCGAATCTGTGAGGGCTTGCCTATATAAAGGGGTGCCTTCCCCCACATTTTTACATAAGAGAGCTGAGTGAGAGTCTCCATTTGTGGGTGAGGAGTGAGCTGAGTGATAGGTTGAGACCCTTGTGCGTGTCTCCTAGGCAAGGCTTGGGCATGTCCAACCAAGATAGTTGAGGCCATAGGCTGGTTCTCCCTATTGTAAGCTCTTGTACATTGTTGAGTTAGAGGGAAATACAAGTGTACAGTTCCCCACATCTGTGTGCTGCTTGTGTGCTAGATTTGTGTGTTACAGGTTGTGAGTGAGATTTCCGCAGGTTTCAGAGTGTCCTGGGCAAACGAGAGGCTAACTTAGGACTGTGGATGGAAGAATCCCACTTAAGGCCGCACGGTTTTTAGGCTAAAGCCCATGGCACGTGACACAAACTTGAACATAATTATTTTACATAATATTTGAATCCGATTATTTTAGTTTGTGTTACTGAACCCTACTCGTATAATATAAAAAATACATGTTAATTATAAAGTTGCTGAATTTAAATTTTGACTTTCAAATTTAAATTTAAATCAAACAAATTATTTAAAGAATAAATTAATAAATTTAATTTTATTCATAAAAATAAATTAAAGTTAAATTTCAAAATTATAATATGTCACAGCCTGTGACAACATTTTTTTTTGTTTTTTCACACATCTTATACGGTTGGACTATCTGTGATACTTTACTTTTCATTTTCGTTTAAACTATTTTATATTAAAATTATAATGTCGTTTACATCTCCTATTTTAATTCACAATAAAGTAGTACTGTAGACAAGTCTAAATATAGAAAATAAATGATTGTACCTCATTATTTCAATAGAGCTATCAAATTGTCCCCGGATGCGCAGCCGAGATGCTCAGATGTCAGATCTCTCAGTCATAAAAATCTGAAATGTTTAAAAGTAGGGGAGTGAGCAAACCACGGCTCAGTAAGAGAATTGTATGCAAATTTTGATATCACGAAGACTATATGCAGTAAAACCTTTTAGTTTACTATCGATATGTTGGGCACACTATAAGGAAATGATACTATAGTCGGCCGAGAAATCCTGATAGAGTAAGAAAGGTATTTTGAAATACCTGTCTTGTCGTGAAAAACCATAGCGACTATAAGGAGTAGAAATTTATTTTTTTCATATATACTTATTTCAAATTACTGCATATAAATATTTCATACACTTGATAATCATAAAGTTTCCACCACTGAAATCATTACTTTCACACGTGTAACAGTAAAATAACTGTTTAATTATAGTGACAGTTTAGTAATAAAACACTTCAGAAAATCATTATAGTTTTCTGAAAATACCACAAAAATTAATAATAACACGTGAAATCATAATGGAGACCAGGCAACACCCAAATGATATCATGCCATAAGTCCCATATGGAATAATAGGGTACACGTGAGATCCCTGTAGGGACAGTATAATAAACACATGAGATCTATGGCCATAGTCTATAGGTGTCCTCGGTCATACACTGATCAAGTGTCAATAAGGACGTCGAAGACAGGATCAGTGTCAACAGCTTCACACATGAAACACGTGACACGTGAGCATGATACGGGGCCTATCAGTCTCAAAACAGTATATAAGAAATCTTATTACCTTTATGGAATTTAGTTAGATCAATTATGTTTTCCAGAAAATCCATAAAGGTATAAATCATAATATTTCGTACGGTGAAAAACAGTTAATAAGATAATCACTCAGTAGTAATAAAATTTCATAACTGTTCTTTTTCACCATAGAATACATACACACATGTTTCCATACTTTCTTTCCAAAACTTGAAATTCAAAGTTATTGGAAATCAATTCCAATATTTTCATACTTAATGGAAAAACAAAAATATTTATTTTCCAAAATTAACAATAATTCCACCAACACATTTTTCACTATAAAACACGTGCAGAGACATTTTAGTCTCAAAACAATAGTTATACAGTGTAAAACCTTTATGGAAATCATTACACGTGATAAAATTTATTTAATCCATAAAGAAAAATCATAATAAATTAGTGAATATTATACTGAAAATTATTTATAAAATATTCACCATTTCACTTCACCAATCACACATTTCCTATAAAACACGTGGAATGAATTTTCGATAGTTTAATCTTTACCGAAATCGGTATCATGAATATTTAATAAATACTTTTCAATAAATTCACCGTTTATGAAAAATAATTAATTTATCACTTTTGAGGCTAGGAAAAATACCAATAATGCACTAAAATATTTAATAATATTTTTGGAAATATCTTTAGTAAATTTCGATAGCATAACGACTGCCAGAGTCCTAGTCTCCCTGCACTTTCAAACACAGTTTCAACAGCCAGAAACCACAATTTCGTAGCATTTCAAGGTAATTCAGTATCCAATAAATCTTATAAAATTCATAGCATGAAAACCATGCATTCGGATATCCCTACAAATTCACACACGCATCCCTTACCTGTTCCGGGTCAGAGACTTCCTCACTACGTGGCGCCCGTAGTCCACTTCTCCCGATTTCCATCAATCTTCGATCACTGAGTATGATTTTCTATCAACTTCAATAACATACTCAATTTAGAATTTTATTAAATTATTCAATAAAATAATAATAATAAAATTCTAATAATTTTCCTACTTATTTTCTCTTTCTTTTTCCTCCTTCTTTTTCCTTTTTCTTTTTCTCTTTTCTTCTTTCTTTTCCTTTTTCTTTTTTTTTCTTTTCTTCTTTTCTGGTCTGAACCGGTTTGGACCGATTCAGACCGATTTGGCCTCCCTCAGCCAGTTCACCATCCTCCCGCTAGTTCAGCCCCTCGTCGGCCAGTTCTCCGTCGATTCAGGCCTTCCTCGACTGTAGACGCCTAATTTTGTCCGAGCAAATTTAAAATAAAAAAATAATAAAAAATTAAAAAAAAAAATTTTTTGAAAGCAAGTCAACCTTATACCAAGCCTATTAAAAGAGTTGACTTGAAAGATTTGGAAAGAAATAAATATCAAAAAGAAACAAATAAATAAGAGACACAAATGCTTGTAATATTAAATAAAAAGGGTCAAACAAAAAATGATTGAATGAAAAAAAAAATCCCACAGCCATGATCATGGGTCGGAATTGAGGGAAAAAAAATTAATATTATTGTCCTTTCCTTAAAAGATGAAAATGAAAGAAGGGTACACGATTTTAAAAGGGAGTCTGCTAGGGTTTTGAAAGGAGGACCTTGAGACAGAAAAAAAAGAAATACGGAAGAAAAAACCCTACGGCTCTTGGTGACCAAAGCTACCATCTGCCAACATCATCCTTGGTCTGCGTCTTCCACTCCTCTACCATCATCATCTTTTCACCGCTGTTCATCTTCATTCCCATCACTGAGCCATTTTAAAACCGTCTCCTACAACTGTACGCTGTCACCATTCTTTTTCCTCTTCATCGCATCCCTACTGCACTGCACCACTACTTGGATTCGTCTTTGCAAACACCACCTGCTTCGGTGCTACCATCATGGTACTGTGATCGCACTTCATCATTCCCAGCTGCTGTCACTGCTTTATCGAAGCTACACACTGCTGCCATCGTTGCTGTCCGCCATTTCTGCTGCATTTCCACAAGCCTGGCGCTATTCTGGTTTTAGTGCCCCTGCACAGCAGCATCCTCATTTGCTACCCGTGGCCTTGCTGTTCGGTGTTGCCTTGAGATCCCATTACTGCGACCTAGCTTCCGCCAACCATTGTTGTCCCATTTTTCTCTACGTTCCTGCCTTTGTACGTAAACAGGGCCAGAAACCTTGCCATTAACTCTCTTTTCACGTAAGTCCAAATTGTGTTTGATATTTTATGGTTTTCTTTTTATGCCGGCAGCTTTGCTTCATGTTTGTGGTTTGTGTTTAGATTTTATTTATTTTTTTTAGTCATAAATGGTTCCTTATAGATTCCTTATCATGATGATTAAATTTTAAAATTTAAAATAGGTTTTAATCATTTAGCAATATAAAATACAAGTAAGAAAAATCATAAATCACGTTTGTTTATTAGAAATTTATGGTAACTTAAATTTTGAGAAATACAATTATAAGAAAAATGGAAATATGAAATTCTATGTAGTAAAGTATTCTTAAGTCATGAAAAAAGAACAAAAAAAAAACTATTCCGATGATAAGATTTCGAAGAAATCACAAGTAGTGATTCTTCGATAATCTTTAGGATCGAGAAAATTCATTAGATGTTACCAGCATATTGGAATATCTAATTAGTTTTATCTCGATACCAAATTTTCTTATAAATATAAAAAAAATAATAAAAATAAAAAAGGGTAAAAAGTAAATAAATATAAATATAAACTTAAAATAAATAAATTGAGATATAAATTTTAATAACAAATTTTAAATCTCCGATGATAGGATTCCTTAGAAATCGCAAGTAGCGATTCTTTGACAATCCTTAGGATCGAAATAAAATCTTTAATGTCACTAGCGTATTGGGACATTCAAACGATTTTATTTCGATATAAAGAAAATATTAATAAGATGTCTTAGTATAAAAATAAATAAATATAAAAATGGTAATAAAAATAATAATATAAAAAAATAGGTAAACACAAGGAAATAATAAGTGAATAGAAATAAAAACTTTTAAATAAGTAAAAATTTAGGAGTTAAAATAAATAAATAAATACACATCTTAAATATATAAAAGGTCCCCGATAATAGGATTCCTTAGAAATCACAAGTAGTGATTCTTTGATTATCCTTAGGGTCGAAATAAAATATTTGAATATTACCAGCGTATTGGGGTATTCAAATAATTTTAGTTCGATATTAAGATTTCTAATATAATCAACTTATATGAAACAAACTAACACTAAAAATAATAAATAAATAAATATTTTAAACAAGCAAATAAACAAGACTTCAAAATAAAGAGTAAAACAAATTAAAAATAAATAAGATGTAAATAATGTCCGATGATGAGATGTTACGGAATTCATAAGTAGTGATTCCTAACTGATCTCTAGGTGAGAGAAATATGCTAAATGTTACCAGCGTATTGGAATATTTAGTATGATTTTTCAATAAAAGTAAGATTTTATAAATATAAATAAATTACAAAATAATAATATAAGTATAAATGAATTAAAAGATAATAAAAATAAAATAAAATTTCTTACGTGCATCACATCTATTTTGTTTGCATCATTTGCATTCATTGTAATTCCAAACTAAATGCGAATCTCCCGAAGATGGGATTCTATAGAAATCGCAAGTAGCGATTCTTAAGAAATCCCTAGGTGAGGAAATTATCCGAAATGCTACCAAAAGTATTGGGGTACTTCGGAATAATTTTCAATATAAGGGATTTTCATTTATAAAAACTAAAATTTATGAATTAAAAAATAATAAAATGAAATAATGGATTTCTCATGTACATCATCCATATTTTGATTGCATCATTTGCATTCATGAAATTTCAAAAAAATAAGTGCGAATCTCCCGAGGATGGGATTCTAGAAATCGCAAGTAGCGATTCTTAAGAAATCTCTAGGTGAGGAAATTATCCGAAATGCTACCAAAAGTATTGGGGTATTTTGGAATAATTTTTAATACAAAAGATTCTCATTTATTTCAAATAAAAATAAATTTAACATAAATAAAAAATAAAATTTAATAACAAATTGATTTCAAAATAAATGAATTTCTTTTTAAATGTTTAATTAAGACCATTTTATTAAGATCAAAAGATAATACATGATTAAGTGGTACCGTTTTCTAACGGGCGCTGTGGGGGTGCTAATCCTTCCCCACGCGTAACCGAACTCCCGAACCCAAACTTTGTTTTCGCAGACCAAAAATTATTTTTTTTGATAAACCTTAATTAATTTTAAGATTTTATTGAAAAAAATAAATGATTTTAGGTGGCCAATCACACCTAGCCAAAAAAGATTGGTGGCGACTCCATTTTGTGTTTTTCCAAAATCGTCTAGCGATCGAGTCCCCGGACGAAAATCGTTACGACATCGACTAGCGAAGGTGGCGGCGGTGGATCTGACGGTGGTAGCTTCGGTCCCTTCTCCTCTTTTCTCTTCCTCCTTTTTCCCTTCCTCCTTCATCGTCGGTGGCTCCTTTCCCTTTGGTTCGCCTTCGCCGGCGATGAGGACGCAGTGGTGGTGGCCGAATCGGTCGGCACCGCCGTTTTCCTCTTTTTTTTCTTTCCTTTTCCGCTTTGGTTTCCTCCTTTCCTCTTGTTTTCTGTTGCCGACCAGCTCCCTCTTCCTCTTCTCAGCTCACAGGCGACCTCTCCTCTCTCTACCTTTTCTTCTCTCGCCGATGGTGGCAGTTGTTGCTGCTGTCAGTTTCAGCTGGGATCCCGATTTCCTTTCTGTTTCTTTTTTTATATATATTATATTTATAAATTTTATTTATAAAATATAATAATAATAATAATAATAATAATATTATTATTATTATTATTATTATTATTAGTATATGTATTTAGTATTTTACAATATATATTATATAGAGATATATATTGTATATTAACAATATATATACATATAATATATATCTTTTTATATACTTTAAATTAAAATACCATATACATTTCATATGTATATATATATATATATTTATATATATACAAAAATATATATAATAATATATACATATGTATTTATGTAAGAATATATTTATATAATATAATTATATCTATATACTTATTTTTCATTTTCTTTAATTTTGGATTTATAATATCCAAAATAAACTTCTCGATAAGCATTTTTTTTCTTATTTAATTTGGATCTTATTATATCCAATTTAAATTCTTCCATATAATTTCTCAAATTCGACACTTCACCATTTACAAAAATTCCAACAATATTTCATCTTGTAAATAATTTCATTTATTTACTTTAACTTATTTATTTACATTAAAATTAAATTTCCGGATAATTAACATTAAATTTAAAAAATCCGCGGTTATCACATAATATTTAAGGAATTGATTTAATTAGATATTACTTTAATAATAATTAATTAAAAATATAAATATAAATATAAATATCATATTAAAAATTATTATTTATAATCAAATTTAAATAATAAATACCCTAAAATAACTATCAAATTTTATTCGAACTTATTATGAATAATAATTTTTGAATTCAACTTTATAATAACTTAATCTTAGTTAACCGAAACAAATAATATTAAGTAAATGGGCTATGGCTATTCCCTGTGATCCCATAAATCATTGTGGTGTGGTCCACCTGTATCAATATTCTCGAAAATCTACAGCAGGTCAAAAACCATCAACTTAGGGAAACGTAAAAGAAAGGTGAACAAGGAATTCGAAGTTGCGCAGAAATTACCTTCCATTGGACCAACAACTTGAATACTAAAAATAAACGAATTTCACGTTTACTTTAAACCCGACAACACTCCATCTAATGAGCAAATCATAATCCATAGTAATGCTTGAGATTGTGACATTTATTACTTATTTAACATTTCATTTTACACTAATTTTTTTTAAAGCAATGTACCAAAAAAAAGACGTTTTTTTAAACTATGAAACGAATTCATAAAAAATTAATTTTTATATTTTTTAATATATATAAAATTAACTTAAATCAACATTCGTTGATTCTTTTGACACTAATTTAAAGGTAAATTTTTTTTGTATAGATCACATGTATCTTCATTCATTTTAACTGTTTGAGATTAATTCTATTCGAGATTTAATTATAATTAAAGCTCTTCACTCATTTTCAAAAAAATGTTTAATAAATTAATTATATTACAAATTCGTTCTATATCTATATATATATATAAAAAAAAAGGCATTACTTTTTTTTTCTCTGCCAAAATTTTCAAGATTGGCACGTTGTATTGGTATGATTGTAGCTAGATTGCTTTCACATTGCAAATGGAATACAATTTTGATAAGCGACAAGGGTGATGTCGTGGAGCCCATAAACAATTTAAAAGTACCCTATTATTTTATTGTAGGCTGTTGTACTTTTTCCGAACCTAAAATATATATTTATATGTAACTGGTCAATATTTCTTATGTAAAAGCATACTATGAAAATGAAATTTATAAATTTCATTGAGTACCTGAAGCATTTACTTCTCCTGTAAGGGTTTGTGCTCCGTCCCACATTGTGTGTATGAGTGTGGTGTGTGTTTATAAAAAACTCCGCGTTTAACAAAATCATCAGATTTTGTTAAGTGACGTGATCCTTTCCTGAATTAAAAAGAAAATGAAATTTATAAATTAAAAAAAAAATGTTGCACCGACTCTGAACCAAATAGAAGATTTTAATCCTCGAAGAAGATTGGGATCTATTTGGCTTTAGAAAATGTTTTTAGTTTTTGTTTTCTATTTTTATTTTCTAAAAATATTTTTTATTTTTTGAATTTTGAATTTTGAAAAATACATTGGGTATATAAAAATTAAAAATCATTTTCAAAATGAAACTTATAAAAGATGTTCTAGTACCTCCATTTTTTTTTAACAAGGCTGCTTTATGGTATTTCTAGCATAACAAGGCACAATCACACTTATATGCTAATTTATTAGCATTTGATTTCAATCAAAATCAATTTTTCCTTTTCAACATACATTTTGAAGAGGTAAAAAGAACAATACTATACATACATACATATGTACATACATACATACACACACACACACACACACACACATATATATATATATATATACATATATATATAAAACTTATTATAAGCAACTCCAAACTCAAAGGAATTAATAAAAAAATATAACTCAAAATTTCTCATTAGCCAAATATCAAACATGTTGAGGGCATATAAAAAAAAAATCAAATATTTTGATTACAAGCAATATAACAAGTGACAATTCTAACCCATCAAGTAATTCAACAACTGATTATTAGTGAAAACAACAACCATTTACCAACGTGATAAAAAATAAAGTATGAAAAAAAATATATTACATACCAAGTAACCAACAAGCAAAAAATGATTTCAATAACAATATTGTGAAGAATTGACTTATAAGATTGTTTTACCTTTTACAAAAACTAAAATAAATAAAATCTTACGTTTATTGTGAATTGAACTTGAGTTTTTAGGTTTTTGCAACAATAATAAAAGTTTTTGAAGAAATCTCATGTTTTCATTTATTCTAGTTGTTCTCATTTTTTTTTTGAAAATCTGGAAACAACTTTTTGTTGTTTTCTAATTTTGACTCGTTTTAATTTTCCAAAATTTTATTTTTCATTTCTTCAACCAAACATGTTTTCCTTTTTTTTGTGAAGATGACAGAAAACGAAAATAGAAAACAGTTTTGTTTTCTTAAACCAAATACACACTTATAACTTTGTTAGATGTGTGAGGTCCAGCCCATATTAGTTATTAGAGTCATACTTAGAGACAGTTAGGGATTTGTTTTTTCTCTATATAATGTGTTGCATAAACAATTTGAAAAAGTAGTGAGAGAAGTTTTTCTTTGTGAGGCAACACAAGAGAAAAAAAAAGTAAGCTTTAGGCTTTGTGATATTTTTCTTGTTCTATGGAGAGAGCAAGGGGAGAGATAAGCTTATATAACAATTAGGTATTCTTTAGGTAGATTATCTTGGTGAATCCAAAGAGGTAAATTTTATTATTTTTAGGCCAATTATTAGAACCTTGAGCTGTGGGCAAAAAGCCTAAGGTATTGAAACTTTGTAATTTGCTTATTTCTCATAGTGAATTTTTATTCGGTTTGCCCCGTGATTTTTCTCTCTACACTGGAGAGTTTTTTACGTTAAATTTTGGTGTCGTTTTATTTACGTTTTATTGTCTGCGTATTATTTGTGGCTTGGTAACTTGATTTATTATTACTATTGACTTGGAATATTGTTGTTAATTGTTGTGAGTACTGTTATTATGACATTGCTTCCTCGTATTTGTCATTTGAGGCCCAACAACTGGTATCAGAGCTCGGGTTAGTGCTTCAAGATCGTGGAATGAGATATATGATCTATGATAAAATTGACAGCTTCAAATTATTCAATTTGGAAGCCAATGATGGAAGATCATCTATACTGCAAAGATCTGTATGAGCCAATATTAGGTGATTCTGCTAAGCCAACAGATATGAAAGATGATGAATGGAAAAAGTTAGATAGGAAGACTTTAGGAACTATTAGAAGATGGGTAGACATTAGTGTTTTTCATCATGTTGCGCAGGAGACAAGTGCTTCCTGTGTTTGGGAAAAATTAGCATCACTATATGAGAGAAAGACCGCTTGAATAAAGTTATGCCTGTTAAGAAGCTTGCTACTCTACAATATAAGGAGGGAAGATCTATCTCTGAGCATTTGAGTGACTTTCAAGATCTATTTAATCGGATGACCACTATGAAACTGCCAATGGATAATGAGATGAAAGCATTGTTTTTTCTGGGCTCATTGCTAGATAGTTAGGAGACACTAGTTGTGACTGTTCTTAATTCAGCTTCTAATGGCACGGTGACCTTGGAGATGGTAAAAGACATTATGTTTAATGAAGAAGTAAGGCGAAAGAAGACAAACTCTGGGAATAAAGCTCTTGTCGCAAAGAATAAGGGCAGCACTAAAGATAGAGGTAAAGATTCTAGAGGTCGTAGTATGTCTAAGAATAGACAAAAGTCCAGAGATAGGGTTAAGTGCTTTCATTGTAGCAAACTTGGTCACATAAAGTGGAACTACAAGATCTTGAGTAAGAGCGGAAAAATGAGAAAGTGTAACCATGTAAAGTGTAACCATGATGAAAATGTTACAACGATGAATTCTAATAGTGAAACGATTTCGTTGATTTGTACACATGGTGAGTGTAACCATGTAAAGGATTCTGGCATTGAGTGGATAGTTGACATCAGAGCGTCATATCATTATGTTCCTAATAAGGAGTTGTTTACAACCTACAGAGTAAGTGATTTTGATTATATCAAGATGGGAAACAAGAGTATGTCACAGATTGTTGGGATTGGTGATATAGTGGTACAAACAAGCATTGATTGTACATTGACTTTGAGAGATGTCAGACACATTCCAGATCTGAGGATGAACTTACTTGTAGTGAATGTCCTTGATAAGGAAGAATATGAGAGTCAGCAGAAAAATGGGCCGTGGAAACTTCTCAAAGGATCTTTAGTAGTTGCAAGAGGAAAGTTGTATTGCACTATGTACAAGACTTGGATGAAGTTGACAAGCAATCAGATAAATGCCATTAAGGATGATGCTTTAGCAAATTTGTGGCATAGGAGGATGGCCCACATGACTGAGAAAAGGTTAAAGGTTGTGGCGAGGCAGTCTATCATTCTTTCGCCAAAGGCATTTCTCTTAACTTATGTGATTATTGTTTATTTGGTAAGCATCGTAAAGTTTCTTTTAGGAAGGTTTCTAAAAGTAAGAAAAATAAAGTTGAGTTAATTCATTTTGATGTATGTGGTCCTATAGAGGTAGAGTCATAGGGTGGTAATAGATATTTTATTACTTTTATTGACGATACTTTACGAAAAAACTTGGGGGTATATGTTGAGAAACAAAAGCCAGGTTTGCAGTATTTTTAGAATTTTCATGCCATGGTGGAAAAGATGATAGGATTGTCCTTAAAGTGTATTCATACAGATAATAGAGGTAAGTATACATCGAAAGACTATGAAGCCTATTGTTCAAAGCATGGGATCAGGCATGAGAGGACAGAACCTGGAACACCACAACATAATGGTGTAGCTGAAAGGATGAATCGCACCATTATAGAGAGAGTCAGATGCATGTTGAGGATGGAGAAATTACCAAAAGCATTCTCGGGTGAAGCAGTTAACACAACTTGCTATTTATTAAATAGATCACCATCAGTACCATTGGGCTTTGACATTTCAGAAAGAGAATGGAAGGAAGAAAGTTTCATACTCACATTTGTAGGTTTTTGGCTGTGCAACATTCGTGCATCTGCCAAAGGAGCAGAGGTTAAAACTAGATAGCAAGGCTACTCCATGTATATTTGTTTGGTATGGTGATAAGTAATATGGTTATAGGCTATGGGATCCAAAGAAGAAAAAGACAATTAGAAGCAGGGATGTGGTTTTCTATGAAAATGAGTTCATCACAGACTTTGAGAAAAATGGAAAGACTACACGGGTTACGGTTGAGTATAATGACTCAACACCTATAGGGATTCCACATATAAGTGCCACAGATAGTGGAAATGCACAAGATATAGAACTTGGGGATACAAATGAACCAGCCACAGTTGGTGATAGGATAGATGCCGATAATGACATTACATAGCCAGATGCAGTAGATTTTGAGCAGGGGAGCATCACAACCAAGGAGTGTTGAGCAGGGAGAGCCAGCCTTGATACAAAATAGTGTAGAGTTTTAAATTAGAAGATCTACTAAGGAGCATCAACCATCTACTAGGTATCCTAGTTCATAATATATTTTGGTCACAAGTGAAGGAGAGTTAGAGAGCTTCCAAGATGTGCATGATACTCCAGATAAGGAGTGTTGGTTAAAAGCAATGAAAGAGGAAATGGATTCATTGCAGAAAAATGACATTTATGACCTTGTTGAGCTTCCGAAAGGGAGAAGACCATTGAAGAACAAATGGGTGTTCAAGATGAAAAAGGATGGTGAAAAGCTAGTGAGATACAAAGCCCAATTGGTGGTAAAATGCTTTGGTCAGAAACCAAGCATTGATTTTGATTAGATTTTTTTCTCCTGTTGTGAAGATGAGTTCCATTCGAGTGGTATTGGGATTAGTAGCTAGTTTGAATCTTGAGCTTGAGCAACTTGATGTGCAGACTACATTCTTGCATGGTGATTTGCAAGAAGAGATTTATATGGATTAGCCCGAAGGTTTTGAAGTGAAAGGGAATGAGCACATGGTTTGCAAATTGAAGAAGAGCTTGTATGGCTTGAAGCAAGCTCCTAGGCAATAGTACAAGAAGTTTGATTCTTTTATGGTAAGCTAAAACTATAAAAGAACGAAAGCAAACCCTTGTGTGTATCTGAGAAAATTCCCAGATGGTGACTTCATTATTCTCTTGTTATATGTTGATGATATGTTGATTATAGGGCAAGATGCTCATATGATTTATAGGTTGAAAGAGGCATTGTCTAAGTCCTTTGACATTAAGGATTTAGGTCCAGCAAAGCAGATTTTAGGTATGGATATTATTCGTGATAGGAAATCTGAAAAGTTGTGGTTATCACAGGAAAAGTATGTTGAACAGGTACTAGCGAGATTCAACATGCAGAATGCTAAGTCAGTTAGCACGCCTTTTGCTAATCATGTTCACTTGAGTAAGAAGTCTTGTCCGCTGACTAAGAAAGAAAAGGATGCTATGTCTACTGTTCCTTACTCCTCTGCAATTGGTTCTTTGATGTATCTTATGGTTTGCACACGGCCTGATATTGCTCATGCAGTTAGTGTAGTGAGCAGATTTCTTTCCAATCCAAGAAAGGCTCATTGGGAAGCGATGAAGTGGATCTTCAAATATTTGAGGGGTACTTCTAAGATGTGTTTGAGTTTTGGGACTACAAAACCAGTTCTTGAAGGGTATACTGATGCAAACATGACAGGTGATCTTGATGGTAGGAATCCACTTCAAGGTACATATTTATCTTTGCAAGGGGAGCTGTATCTTGGTAGTCCAAACTGCAAAAATGTGTTGCTTTGTCTACTACAGAGGCTGAGTATATTGTAGCAACCGAAGTAGGCAAAGAAATGCTTTAGGTGAAGAGATTTCTTTTTGAGTTGGGATTAAGTTAGAAAGACTATGTGGTATTTTGTGACAACCAGAGTGCGTTGGATTTGAGTAGGAACACCATGTACCATGCCAGGACAAAGCACATTGATGTACGATACCATTGGTTGTGTTCAGTGATTTACGAGCAATAAATGCATTAAAGAAGATTCACACAGATAAGAATACAGTTGATATGTTAACGAAGACACTTCCCAAAGATAAACGTGAGTTGTGTAGTGACTTAGCTTGGATGAACACTTTGGCCAAGGTGAATTCCAAGTGACAAGTCGTGATGATGGATCTTCTCCTAATGGGGCTGGAGGGAGAGATTGTTAAATGTGTGGGGTCCAACCCACATTAGTTATTAAAGTCCTACTTGGAGTCAGTTAGGGATTTGTTTTTTCTCTATTTAATGTGTTGCATAAACAATTTGAAAAAGTAGTAAGAGAAGTTTTTCTTTGTGAGGCAACACAAGAGAAAAAAAAAGTAAGTTTTAGGCTTTGTGATTTTTTTCTTGTTCTACAGAGAGAGCAAGGGGAGAGATAAGCTTGTATAACAATTAGGTATTCTTTGGGTAGATTATCTTGGTGAATCCAAAGAAGTAAACTTTATTGTTTTTAAGCCAATTGTTGGAACCCTGAGATTTGGGCAAAAAGCCTAGGGTAGTGAAACTTTGCAATTTACTTATTTCTTATAGTGGATTTTTATTCGATTTGCCCTGTAGTTTTTCTCTCTACACTGGAGAGTTTTCTACGTTAAATTTTGGTGTCGCTTTATTTACTTTTTATTGTCTACGTATTATTTGTGGCTTGGTAACTTGATTTATTATTACTATTGGCTTGGGATATTGCTGTTGATTGTTATGGGTATTGTTATTATGACATTACTTCCGCATATTTGTCGTTTGAGGCCCAACAAACTTTTCTTTTCTTTTCTTTTCTTTTTTTGGTGAAGACACACTTAATTATAAGTAATTTGTTAAATCTAACTGTATGTTTATTAAAATTCTAATCATATATATAATTACAAAAAAAATAATTTTGTATTGATAGAATCAATTATTTTTGTATATATAATTCACGTTTATAGTATTTTTTTAAAATTTAATTGTTTTTGAATAAAATTTACTATTGCTGGCTTTTTGAAGCATATTGACAAATTAATTAAAAGCAAACACCACTTTTTTTTGGATAATCAATTTGTGACTTGAATTTATTGTCTGATCCATATACCATATCCACATATTTTGGAATTTCTAGTTTAAACCTAACAAATTTAAATTGCAACCGGAAAGAAAATTTTTAACAAATTATCATTGCAAACCTAATATATAATTTATTTAGTATGAAAAAGAGATAGAGAAAAAAAATTAGATTGACAGGAAGAGATGGTCCATATGTGATATAACTACTGATTTATATTCACTATTAAATTAAGTAGTGAGTATTGGGAATTTTCATAGTAAAGTTAAATTTTTTTACTTTATTTATGGTCAACATAAACAAATGATAATAAGCATAAATTTATTGTTAACAAACATAAAATATATTAAAAGTATAATAAATACATGATAATGAATACAAACACATCTTGTAACAAAAAGTATTATTTGTTTACGTTTATTGACACTAATTTTATATTTATTTTCATGTATTTATGATATTTTAAACATATTTTATGTCTATTGAAATTAAGTTTACGTTTAATCATGTGAGTTTACATTGACCTTATAATAAGATTAAAAATTTTGACATTAATGTAGAATTCTCTATTTTTAACTAATACCATGTCTCCATTATTAACAAATACTATGTTATTACTTGAAATTTATCATTTTATTTTATTTTTATTACTATTCTTTTTGGTACATATGAAGCAATTCCCTGCTTAACTAAAACAAAGCCTAGGACGGCTAACTCTAAAAATATCATCCTGCAATAGTTTTTCTAGCCGCATTGGTGGCTGAGTAAGATAAACCAAATTGAAGGAAGCATCATGCGCATAAGCTGCCAGGAAATTTGCACAAGTATTAGCTTCACGATAAATATGCTGTGGAGAACAAGTCCAGACCCTGCCTAGAATCTCCTTGCAAGCCCTTAACAATGATAATAAAGGATCACATTCATGCAATGGTTGCTTAAGCTTATTAACTGCAAACAAGGAATCTGATTCAATAACAACATTTCGATATCCAAGATCCCAAGCTTTTACTAACCTAGAATATATGGCATAAACCTTTGCTAAAGCAATCGAGCCCCATCACACTTTCCTTGCGGCCAAATATCCAACTCCCTTGAGGATCTCGTCCAAGACCCCCTGCTGCTGACCATCCAGGATTCGACTTCACTGACGCTTCCACATAGAGTTTCATATTTAGAAGAAGAGGAGTATGTTATATCATATTTAGTTTAGACTTTGTGCCCAAAATTAAATCAGCCCATAAAAGCTTGAATAATCTCACAATAGAACTCGACAGCTATTAACACACAAATTATGAAAACCGCCTTAAGCAAAGATAATCCCTGGCCAAAAATAAGGACGAAATCAAAAGGAATTCTCATTAAATAAAATTCTTATTAAATAAGATATTCAAAACAAGATTACAAGCATCTATGGATATAAAATCATGATTATTTCTAAATACAATCAACTTGGTAAGGTATTTAATGGGTCAAGGTTAGTACAAAGATTTGTAACTCTAGTACAATTTATATACTATCATTTATTCTCCTATAAATGATTACAATTTTAAGTTTAATTTCATGTTTTTATGTCAAATGAGAATAGTTTTATGTTTAATCTCATGTTTTTTTATGTCAAATTAAAATATGTTTACATTTAATCTCATGTTTTCATACCAAATGATAATCATTTTATGTTTAAACCTCATGTTTTTAGACCAAAATGAGAATGGATTTACATCTAATCTCATGTTTTTATGTCAAATGAGAATATTTTTACGTTTAATCCATGTTTTTATGCCAAATGAGAATAGTTTTACAATTAATCCCATGTTTTTATGCCAAATTAGAATAATTTTACGTTCAATCTCATGTTTTTATATCAAATGAGAATAGTTTTATGTTTAATCTCATATTTTTATGCCAAATGAGAATGATTTTACATTTAATCTCATGTTTTTATGCCAAATGAGATAGTTTTACTTTTGAGTAAATTTTATCTAATCGTTAAGGTTTGCACCTAATTCAACTTTAGTCCATTAGTATTAAAAATGGATACTTTGTCACAAACTTTTTTCATTTTGCAGAACAAATAAGTCCTTCCGTTAGTCAACCGTTACGTAAACTGTTAAAAACTTAAATTTGAGACAACTTTGATCTTGAATCATTTGGAATACTTTAAATACACAAAATCAAACAAAAAAATGTTGAAAAACTATTGGGTTTTGAAAAGTTTGTTTTCTTTTTACTTCTAATTTATTTTTGGTCTAATTATTTGAAATTATTTTTTGTTTATTTTTTATTTATTTATTTTCACTTCTAATTTATTTTTTATTTGTTTACTTCTAATAAAAATGTAAATAACTTAATTAAAATAAAATAACATAAAATTATTTATATTTAAAATTATTCAAAATCAAAATAATTTGAAATTTGAAAATTTTGAAACAATGATTGAAATTATCAAAATTTAAATCTAATACATCTGAGAAGATATTTTATTGAATAATGCTCGTGAAAAATTGTGAAAAAGAGTAAGGAATCGTGGAAGATAAAGAAAAATAGATAAATGAAGAATTATTTATATTGAACGTTTAAGGTTTGGTAATTTTGTAATTGCTCACATTCCATTAACTTTTGTTAATTTTTAATACTAATGGACTAAAATTGAAAGACTTAGATGAAAATTTACCCTTTACTTTTAATCTTATGTTTTTATGCCAAATGATAATAAATTTATGTTTAATGTCATATCTTATGTCAAATGATAATAGTTTTACATTTAATCTCATCTTTTATATCAAATGAGAATAGTTTTACATTTAATCTCATGTTTTTGTGTCAATTGAGAAATCAATCTTATGTTTTTATGTCAAATGAAAATAGTTTTATATTTAATCTCATGTTTTCATGCCAAAACAAGAATAGTTTGACATTTGATCTTATGCTTTTATACCAAATGATAATTATTTTACATTTAATCCATATTTTTATGCCAAATGAGAATAATTTTATGTTTAATCTCATATTTTTATGTCAAATAAAAATTGTTTTATAGTCAATCTCATGTTTTTATGCCAAATTAGAATAATTTTATGTTCAATCTTATATTTTTATGCCAAAAGAAAATAGTTTTATGTTCAAGTTCATGTTTTTATGTCAAATGAGAATGGTTTTATGTTCAATCTCATATTTTTATACCAAATGATAATAGTTTTACGTTTAAACTCATATTTTTATGCCAAATAAGAGTAGTTTTACTTTTAATCTCATATTTTTAAGTCAAATAAAAATAGTTTTATGGTCAATCTCATGTTTTTATGCCAAATCAAGGAATTTTACGTTCAATCTTATGTTTTTTTATGCCAAGTGAAAATAGGTTTACTTTCAAACTCATGTTTTTATGTCAAATGGGAATGATTTTATGTTCAATTTCATGTTTTTATGCCAAATAAGAATGGTTTTATGTTTAATATCATGTTTTTATGCCAAAATGAGAATGGCTTTGCGTTTAATCTCATATTTTAAGCCAAGTGATAATAATTTTACGTCTAATCTCATGTTTACATTAAATGAGAATGACTTTACGTTTAATAAAATATTTTTAATCTCATTTTTATGTCAAATGATAATAGTTTTTACATTTAATCTCATTTTTTATACCAAATGATAATAGTTTTATAATTTGAAAATCTAGTTAAATAAGTTACCAATTTTTTTCCCTCAAAAATTTAATCAATGGTTTAGATTAAGGATAATTATCTTATATACCTTTAGTGAAATTTTTTGACTCCATAAGCGATGTTAGAATGATTACACATGTCCTTTAAACATATTAAGAAAATAAAAAAAATAAGACATGTGTAATCATCTTAATTCCACTTGTAAAGTCAAAAACTCTACTGACGATATATGAGATATTAATCCTTAGATTAATTATACCTAATCTAAATGTTATTATTTACTCACTTTATAATAAGGTCAAAATCTATAAACTTACTATAAAAGTTCCCTTATAAAAAATGAACTCAGACTAAAATACGTGAACAAATAAAAAAAAATTAGAGAGAAATAGTTCCTAATAACCATTGCCAATAATTCAGCCAATTTCCTCATAAATTTATTTCATAAAATATTCCTGAAAATCTAACTTGAATTGTATTATTATTTAACTTTTTTTTGTTCATAGGAAGTATAATGAAAAAATGAAAAATCAAACTTTAGACCTAATCTCTCGTAACTTTAAATTTTATTAGTGATTGTCTTAAGAAAGATTTGTTTGGATAAATATTTGTCTATGCGTGCCCACGCATTTTAAAAACAAGTAACATATTATGTGAATTTTGTGTGTGTGTGTGTGTGTATATATATATATATATATATATATGTATTTAAGTTGATTATTTTTTGATAGTAGGCTATAGGAAAAAACATGACTTGCATACGAAGATTCACGTGTCCAAACTCTTACTCTCAATGCAGAAAAAATTCTTCTAGTTTCGATTTAAAAAACAACGGGAGGTTAAATCACATTAAATTGTTATTATTCTTCATTTGATTATATGTGTGTCTATATATATATATATATATATATATATATATATATATATATATTATATATTTATTTTGTTTTGATTATTTAATTTTGTTGTTACCTATTTGCAACAAATTTTTTTGATGACGTACGAATCTCGATCTGCGTCTTAACCTGTCTCCAAGAACTCTACAAGAAAGAAAATGATCAGAGGGCGCAGGGGTTTTCCCCTGCGCGCGCACTCCGATGCTTAAGTCAGACAGGATCTAAGTAGGATTTCAATAAGTCAATCGAGATTAAGGTTTTAAAACGATACCTGTGACCTATTTGTAAGAGTAATATAGCGCGTAATTACGGTTAAGACCCATAGCTTAAATGATAACCTAGTGGATCTTTCATGGCCCTTCTTAGTCCTCCTTCCTCTTGGGCTTAGACTACCATTAGGCCCAATGTTCTTCAGCATAACTTATATCAAAGCCCAATGACCTTTAGTAAGACTCTCATCAATTGCTCCCCACTCTTTCATAGGATATACCTTGTGGAAGAGTATATAAAGTTTTTTTTTATTTAAATCATGTCTATGCATAGCCTACTTCGTGCACTTGCTTCATGCCTTTTTCTTCTTATGTGTGACTTACCTTGCACATTTTTCGCTTCAAGCCCATGTGTTACCCATCTCACACATTTTTCACTTATGGACTTTTTTTTAATTCACGGCTTACCTAGCACAGTTTTCACTTCAAACCCATGTATTTCCCATCTCGCGCATTTTTTGCTTCAGGCCCATGCGTAGCCTACATCGCGCATTTTTCGTTTCAGGCTTTTTTCTTTAAGTGCGTGACTTACCTCGCGCATTTTTCGCTTTAAGCCCTTGCACTTTTTACCTTCATGCATGACTTACATCGCACACTTTTCGCTTCAAGTCTATGCGTAGCCTACATCGCGTACTTTTCACTTCAAGCTTTTTCCTTTGAGTGTGTGGCTTACCTCGCGCATTTTTTGCTTCAAGCCCTTGCACTTTTTGCCTTCATGCATGACTTACATCACACACTTTTCGCTTCAAGTTCATACGTAGCCTACATCGTGCATTTTTCGCTTCAGGCTTTTTCTTTGATTGCGTGGCTTATCTCGCGCATTTTTCGCTTCAAGCCCTTGCACTTTTTGCCTTCATGCATGACTTACATTGCGCACTTTTTGCTTCAAGTTCATGCGTAGCCTACATCGCGCATTTTTCGCTTTAGGCTTTTTTCTTTGATTGCGTGGCTTACCTCGCGCATTTTTCGCTTCAAGCCCTTGCACTTTTTGCCTTCATGCATGACTTACATCGCGTACCTTTTGCTTCAAGTTCATGCGTGGCTTACCTCGCACATTTTTCGCTTCAAGTCCTTGCACTTTTTGCCTTCATGCATGACTTACATCGCGTACCTTTCACTTCAAGTTCATGCGTAGCCTACATTACGCATTTTTCGCTTCAGGCTTTTTTCTTTGAGTGAGTGGCTTACCTCGCGCATTTTTCGCATCAAGCCCTTGCACTTTTTGCCTTCATGCATGACTTACATCGCGTACTTTTCGCTTCAAGTTCATGAGTAGCCTACATCATGCATTTTTCGCTTTAATATTTTTTCTTTGAGTGCGTGGCTTACCTCGCACATTTTTCGCTTCAAGCCCTTGCGTTTTTTGCCTTCATGCATGACTTAAATCGCGCACTTTTCGCTTCAAGTTCATGCGTAGCCTACATCGCGCATTTTTCAATTTAGGCTTTTTTTTTAGTGCGTGGCTTGCCTTGCACATTTTTCGCTTCAAGCCCTTGTGTTTTTTGCCTTCATGCATGACTTACATCGCGCACTTTTCGCTTCAAGTCCATACGTAGCCTACATCACGCATTTTTCGCTTCAGGCTTTTTAATTTGCCCGTCTCGCACCTTTTTGTGCTTAGGGACTTTTTTGTTTTGCCCGTCTCGCGCATTTTTCGCTTATGGACTTTTTGTTTTGCCCGTCTCGCACCTTCTGTGCTTAGGGACTTTTGATTTGCCCGTCTCCCGTATTTTTTGCTTAGAGACTTTTAATTTGCCTGTCTCGCACCTTTTGTGCTTAGGGATTTTGATTTGCCTGTCTCGCAACTTTTGTGCTTAGAGACTTTTGATTTGTCCGTCTCGCGCATTTTTCGCTTAGGGACTTTTAATTTGTCGGTCTCGCACCTTCTGTGTTTAGGGACTTTTGATTTGCCCTTCTCGCACCTTCTATCCTTAGGGACTTTTGATTCTTCTAGTCCTGTAACATGTCTATCATACATGGAAGATTATCATAGTATAGATAAAGATATGAATAATTGGCCTTCCATTTCATAACATGTAATATTTCCAATCAAATGGAACAAGAAACAAAATAACTGCAATAAATGTTAAAACAAAAATATCATGTGCTTACCGCTAGTACGATTTCAAGTGATTAGGGGAACCTTCTTGCACTGTAAGGCCTTCAAAGAACAAGTGTTTGGTCTGATCACCTTTCTAATCTTATAAGGTCTTTCCCAGTTTGCTCGAGTTGACTAGGAGTGAAGGCTTATCGACCCAAGGTGATCAAAAGTATGACCTAATCGCTCGAGCTCTGTCTTGAACCCTGCTGCAGCTTGAGTACCTTCCACCAAGGGGTACCCTACTGCAGCCTTGCACCCTGCTGCCAAGGGGTACCCTGCTGCAGCCTTGCAACCTGCTACAAGTTAAGGCATTCTGCTGCATGCCTGTCGTGCACCTGCCAAATGCCTGTCGCAGGCCTACCACACGTTACACCCCTACCGCAGGTCTCCTACCTCAGTTTGCCACCTAATCTGCCATAAGCTTCCACATTCTACCGCAGGCCTACATACCCTTTCGCAAATCGTGTTTTCACTATCTTTTATACTTGGCTTTTTTATTTGTTTCCCACAAACGGCGCCAATTGTTGTTACCTTTTTGATGACGCACGAATCTAGATCTGCGTCTTAACCTGTCTCCAAAAACTCTGCAAGAAAGAAAATGATCAGAAGGCGCAGGGGCTTTCCCTTGCTCGCGCACACTCCAATGCTTAAATCAGACAGGATCTAAGCAGGGTTTCAATAAATCAATTGAGATTAAGGCTTTAAAATGATATCTGTGACCTATTTATAGGAGTAATATAGAGCGTAATTACGATTAAGACCCACAGCTTAAATGATAACCTAGTGGATCTTTCATGGCCCTTCTTAATCCTCTTTCCTCTTCGGCTTAAACTACCATTAAACCCAATGTTCTTCAGCATGACTTATATCAAGGCTCAATGACCTTTACTAAGACTCTCATCAAATTCCTTTCCCAAATTTTCAATTTGAATTTACTCTCTTTTCATTTGTTTTCACCATTTCTTTCCAAACAAATGCAAAAACAAATCTTGAAGAAGGGATTAGGTGGATGGGGTGCTTGCATTGAAAAGCAGCCACATTGGAGAAGTAGAATTTTTTTTTTAGTATTTGAATATGATTCGAATTTTGAAATTGTTATTGTTGAAAGAGATTTATCATTTATTACTCTTATTCCGAACATAATTAATTTCGTACCATGAAATAGATGAAAATGCTTATAATTAAAAAAAAAAAAAAAAAAAGGCAGCCGCACTTCGGACAAATAGGCAGCAGCCATAGCTAGGGGGAGCTTCCTAGCAAAAGCCGTTTGCATCTTTGTAAATGTGAAAGTTCATTGGCCAGAACAACTGGGAAAGAAAACCCAATAATCTTTCATGCTTACTGTTTTTTGCTTGAAAACTCTCACATTTTTCTCAGTGACCAAATTCCAGTTCTCCTCTCAGCTTTCCATCGCTATAAATATAGAGCCCCAGAGTGCTTCATAGCTCGTGGGATTGAGAGAGAAAGAGGGGCACAATCTAGAGATGGCTATTCACCTGTCTTCGGCTTTAATGTTTGTTTATTGTTTCATTTTTGGTTTCCTTCCTTCACTGTAAGTCTTTTTGTCAGTTTTTTTCCTTCTTTATTATTCCGGTGATTTTATTGTCCTTTGAAAATTTTCCATTATTAATGGATAGTCATCCATGTATATAATTTTCTGGCCAATTTATTAAATATACAAAAGGATAATGATCAATTCTCCACATGGTTCTTCCCTTGTATATTTGGTAAAAAGTCGGTCTGGAAATTATATAGTTGACCACCATCTGTTAACAATGGAAAAATTTTAAGGGAGAAAGCTGACAAAGAAGAATTACGGAGGAGCTACAAAAACCAAAAATGAAACGATGTTGCCTGAAACAAGAAACAAGCATTAGATATTGATGAGAAAGAAATGCTGATATGAAGGAAAAAAAATGAATATTTGTATATCTAAAATGCCAAAAATGAAAGGCCAGAGCCAAGACAGGTGAAGAGCCATTTCTAGATCGTGCCGCAAGCTTATAGATATTAGCCTGCACAGCAGCAGAGCACTATCAGCTAAAGAGTTCGGAAAGGTTCACTGAGTGGTGCAATGCAATCAAGATTTCCTTATTCCGAGCTTTGCTTCCCAGCTTTCACCTCAAAGCTTAATATTCAGATATAACATTGAATGAATGGCATCGCCCTTTAAGCATTTGCATGCTTACTGGGTAGCTCCTGGTGCTTTTTCAATGGTGCGATACTGCGGTAAGACTGAGTTCAATATCATCCAAAATTGCTGCTGTACTAATCCATCCTAATTTTTGATCAATCACAGGCCAGAGTCCGTAGTCTCTACAAGTTTCCAGCTCAGAAGGAATCTCTTTGCAGAGTTCTGATAGCAAGGACTGGCTACCATAAATAAAGAAGCATGCACTGAAGTGGAGAGCTAGCTCTGAACACAAATGCTATGGCTACTGCAAGCAAGCGCAGTCATGTGGGTCTGCAGTATGCAAATTAATTACGAGCCTGAGAGATGGAAATGCAAGTGTTGTCCTTCCTTTTACAGCCCGTGAACTAAACCACTGTTAGCCTTGATTTATGTTTTTTTTTTGTCGAAACTCCTACTATTCAAAGGTCACTTTGGACCTCAACTAATTTCAAATTGAGCTGAAGTTGAACCCGAAATTAATAGCTCTTTTAATGTTGTTTTCTCTATTTACAATACTTGAAATCTTGATTTATGTTGCTCACTGCTAAGAGTTCACTGTATTCTCTCTTTCAGTTGATTGAGAGAGACAATTTCTTAGCCATTTGTACAAGATCTGAATTCAACTTGTCTTTCAAAGGTAGTCTTTGCTGCAATGCCCTAGTCAGTGCATGGAAAATCAGGTTTAGCTATAGCTACTTGTATTACTTAGAACTCTACCAATACATCTTCCAAATTGTACAAACTAGTGAACCAACTTGAATTTTTAGTCAAATGAACTTTATTTTAGGAGAACACAGTTATATACCAATGGATTAGTCAATGAGCTCCATATTTCCCAGCTTTCTACTTCTACAGAAGCATTATGAATCGGAAAGCTTAAATCCTTGGCGATTTGCCTAATTAATTTCCTCAGATTGATTTTAAAGGCCTTAACAATGAGTGATGAATATCTCGAAATTACCTTTATATAATTAATGCATATGTCTACATTCTTGATTACGAATCATGACTGTCAGGCCTTCAACGGTGTTATTCTACCTGGCACCACTCTGGCGCAGAACGTCAACTTGTAGTAATCAGTTTAATCACAAATATAAACAGCTTTGAATTGGAAGTTTGAACACAAAGCTAGTTTAACCAAGTCCCTATGGTTATCAAAGATCAGAAACGAAATTTACGCATAATTAGAATTCCCTTCCTAACAAGAAGGTAAATTAACTTGGTTCACCTGCACGTCACCTAAAAAAATCCATCAGATACATGACAGCCTGTCCAAATATGGCAGCCAAAGCTCCACAAGAAAGATTCAATGAAACTGAGCTTTGAGCATAGTAACTTCAGAACATTGTAAGATAGGATTCCCCTAAGTGTTGGACCTTATCTTTAAAATTTAATAATTTTGATTGAAGTTATCAAGATGCTCTAGTCAGTGTATAATGGACAATGAGCGAGTCAGCCATGTATGGATCAAGAGGCTAATCCAACAAATGCAGTGTCCCGTATTTGATGGGTGAAAAGGATTTTTACATGAAAACTTTGCTATGCATACAAGTTAGATTGTTAAAAACTGCTTATAGCAGAGATTCTCAGTTTATTGACTTCTTTTTCAGGCATTTGGACATGGTTCAAATTTTCAAGTCATCGCGGTTGGGAGAGCTTTACCATTTACCACTCCTGTCCCGAACAGAATTAATATCAATCCGTAAACTAGATGAGGATTCCTATAATTACATAAAAAAAAAAAAGGAGATTCTCATTTTACTGGAAGAAACATTAAGCTTTACCAGGTCTCTTAGTGAAACCAACTCATACTTCGTTAAAGCCAAATCCAAGAGGTAAGTAAGTGCATACAAATGGTGTTCCTCCAGCTTCAAAGCCAGCTAAAATATCCAACAATGGCAAACAAACACCATTTGCTCTGGCAAGAAAAGTATGTATGCATGCATGTGTGCATGTATGTATGTAACTATGTATGTGTAATAAGTAAAATTTGATGCTTTTTCAAGAAAGCAATACTCAAATGAAATGCAGAATGAGGGAACATTCCTATACCCCAATTGAGTGAAATCCTTCTACCCTTGTCTATCAGTGGCTCAGTGCCAATCAATAATAAAAACCAGGCTTTATATAGGAATGAATCATAACAACTTTATAAATCTGTAATGAAATCGGAAAAACAACTGATATATTGAATCAAATCAATTATTTCATTCAAACCATATAACTGGTTTGATATTCGATACTATAACAACCACAAGAACAAATTAACAGGACATAATCAACACATGGGTGATAAAAAAATACTTTAAGATATTCTTGAAGTAATTTATTAATTAGGTAATCATGATAATCTTGAAATATATAATGATTCATTAAAAAACAAAATTTTAAGATATTAACAGATAAATCTCATATTTTACCTGCAGAGCTATCATGATTCGCAAGTCGCAACCATAGTTTTTGCAAAGGCAAAGAATGAACAATTTGAACTTGTTCATTTTAATTGGAAAGTACTTTCATTGTCCATCAAGAATTGGACAGAAAAATGTTAAAGAAACTGTCTCATGTCATCAAATTGTTTGATAAGTGTGAAATAATTTTTTAAGTTGAATGGTTCTTTGATTACTTCTCCTTTCCTTTAGCTAAACATTTTGACCAAAGTTTCAGATATTGTAGAAAAATAATGGTTGTATTTTTCTCACTTATCTGCTTTTATAATACTTGCTACATGAAACGTAAAGATATTAACAGTAAGCAGTTTGCACAATGCGATTCTTGTCATGCTTTTCAGAGTGGATCTCAAAATGTTGGGATTAATTTCAAGTCATTTGACTAGTGAATTTGGGAAATCATAGTAGTTTTTAACAATCCAGCTATTGTTTATCTGCTTTATTAATAGTATTCCTGCCTTGCAGTAAATAACACTCTTATTCTAGACTCTGAAGGAAAACGTGTAGCAGTCATGTATTATTTCAGATGCATGGCCAACAAATAGTGCTAAGTTAGCTTTTGAAAAATCTATCTTCGCAGATGTTGAATTCAAACGCTCATACAGAAGGTAATCTTCACGAGGTTTTGTTAATTCAATTCTGTTTTCTCTGTCAAAGTTATTGCAAATTTTAAGTTTGAATCGAGTTCTTGCTCAAGGCGTTGTTAGGAGGGAACACTGTTGATAAAGGGGAAGCACTTGAGAACTTGGATCTCATGCAATAATTTAGATTCCATCCAATACCAATGTCACAAACTAGGACAGCTCCTCCATTTCATATAATCTCTTACCAATAATTGCTTTTTCCACTGAAAATTTGATTGGCAGAAATTCATTTGATTTCCATAAAATGTAGAATTCATGTCTTCTTTTGTTGGAGACAGGCTGATACTTGAAACAGGTGCAAGGAAGGGTGGCAATCCACAACATGGGTGTTTCTGCACCCTTGTCTCAACATGATTAAGCTCTTTCTTCTTCTTCTTCTTTTTATCCAGGACTTTTATTCCAATATTGAGATAAATCAATATTTGATTTCACGTTAAATCGTCACTCATCATGAATTCTGCTCATTCCTATCAAAGTAATTTTTTTTTCCAATTATCATTCTTTCTAAATGATTTCATTTCAAGTATTTTTTGGTTTTTTTCTTAACTTCACTTTTTTATCCTTCATAGTCTTCTTTTTTTAACTACAGCGCCTACAAGTGTGTTGAAGTCAGACCCAAACAAACATGTGTCAAAGATCTGTAAGCACTTACCCAAGGATTGTGACTCAGTTGGTAACGTAGATTGAGTTTGTGGGAAGAGCTTCGGGTTCGACTCCCAAAACACATCTTTGGAAAGAGGTGAAGAGCTTTAACCGTGACTAAACCCCGAACAAGATTAATCTCAGACCGTTAAAATAATGAAAATACCTGTAGTCTACAAAAAAAAAATCTGTCAGCACTCAGCAGATCGCCAGACAAACTTATCAAAATCCTTAAAATCTGCTACACATTTATTTATACACATTTTCCATGCCCATGAACACTTGACAAGAACCCTTCTAAACTGATTCCCGGAGCCTTCTTCTCTTTGATTTAAACCCTTTTGTCAGTTCTTCAATATGTAATTCTAGTCAGCTCTTCTTCTATCCCATCAATCAAACAAACGAAAGGGATAGCATTACAGACAGCATTTCTGTCTGTTTTTGCTCAATTATTCCGGTTTGGGCTTAAAGTCTACAGTTGCCAATTGTCATCTGTTCCCGCTGCTATAATTGAATCTAACAAAAGCAAAATTAAAGGAAAAATTGATGGCTAATATCCCCCAAAGAAACTCACAACCATTGCCTGTTGAAAAATTCTTTAAGTGGATCTATATATATCAATTAATTATATATTATAAGTTATTTAATGTGTTTAGTCTACTTAAAAATAATTAAATAAAGTTGAAGTTATTGAATTTTAGGATATCTCAATTAGTATAGGCTTTACAATGTATAAAAACTCAATATTTTATTTTATTTTCATGATGGGTCAAAATAAAATAAAATATATATCAAATATAAATAAGTTATGGTCTACAGTCTAAACATAACGTAATTCTCACAATCAAATCTCATCATTAAGTGAGATACAAATTCTCTCAAAATATTTAGATGTGAAAGACTCTAACCCAAAAAATCAATTTCAAAGAATTCAGGTACGCTTCCGTTACTATTTTGTTGATAATTGAACATGAGATCCTGAATATATTTATCTGTATAAATTTCTAACATTGCCTACTATCCTAAACTTTCTTTTTGCAGCTAGATGTATATTTAGCAATTTGTGTATAAAATTTTTATTGATATTTTATAAAATACAAAAAAATTTTATATCAAAATTTATAATATATTAAATATAAAGTTAATTTTTAATCCTTATAATATTTTTTACCATTTTTATTAAATTTTAATCTATATTATTTTTATATTTTTTTATTATCGTCTTAACGTTTCATGTTTAAAATTATTATGTTTATATATTTTTTTTATATCACATATATCACTTTTCTTGGTTCTCTCACCAAAGACTAAAAAACAGTCAAGTCAATCAGTCTATAAAACAATCCATGAAGTCTTTGTTGGGTCAATGTCGCATTCAATTATCTTTGCGCTTGGGGCAATGACGCAGCTCATCAGGAAAAAAAGTGTCGCATTCAATTGCAGA
Organism: Heritiera littoralis; assembly: GCA_031772115.1. NCBI lineage: Eukaryota > Viridiplantae > Streptophyta > Magnoliopsida > Malvales > Malvaceae > Heritiera > Heritiera littoralis. Next base: position 396,810 of record JAPDPK010000041.1, read on the forward strand.
AATATCTTGTCTTGACTTTAAGGAGTGAGAGTGTAGCACCCATGGACCCAAGTGGAGTCTTTTCTTACAATTTTTTGTTATCGTGCCTAACACACTTGCATTACAGATATTTTTAAAGGGCTTTTTTAAGATTCATTTAAATTTGTTCTACATAAATTTAATATTAGAATTATTTTAAAATATATATATAATATATTTCAAATTTAAATAAAATATAATAATAAAATATTTTCACTAATCATTTAAAGTTTAACTCAAATTTAAAAATTCTTATCAGAACTCAAATTTCTGATTACTTTTAATTTGTCCTGCTTTTTAAGTTGTAAGTTTTATAATGATTAATTAATTTTGGTTTTAAAAAAATGTTTATTTAAGATTTTTAAAAATTTGGTCAATTAATCTTATTTTTTATAACTTTGATCATTTTAAATATAATAAAATGATATAATATGAACACGTTTTTAAAATTTTAATAAAACTTATATATTAATTTAATCAAAATTAAAAAATCAAATTAATATTTAACATATATTAATATAAATTATAATATAATAATTTTTATATTTTATACCAACTGAACATTAATACAAACTAAACAATAAAGAAAAAATCAAAGCTGAAAGCATTGTGGCGTGGTCCACTTGCATCAATTTCCAGAAAGTCTGCAGCAGATCCAAAGGCCATTAACTTAAGGGATACGTAAAAGAAAAGTGAACAAGGAATATGAAATTGCATGGAAATTACCCTCCATTGGACCAACAAATTGGATACTAAAAATAAACGAATTTCACCATTTCTTTAAACCCAACGACTCTCCATCTAATGACTTAATCCATTTTAATGCTTGAGATTGTGATATTTATTACTTATTTAACTTTTCATCTTACAATAATTTTTTTTAAAAGGGTCCAACCAATAAAAACAGAACAAATTCATTAAAATTTATCTTCTCATAATTTTTAAATTTTTATGAAATTGACTTAAATCAACGTTTAATCATATTATAAAATTCTTATATAATTTCTTTTTTTTAATTTTATTTATATATATATATATATATATATATATCCACAAAAGCATTTTTATTCTTTTCTTTTATTTTTCCGAAAATTATCAAGATTGGCGCGTTTTATTGGTTTGATTGTAGCTAGCTTTCTTTCACATTGCAACTAGAGTGTAACGTGAACAAGGGACAAGGGTGATGTCGTGGAACCCATAAACCACTAACCACTTTAAAAGTATCACATCATTTTATTAATTGTAGGTCATTGTACTTTTCCGAACCTATAATATTAATATATATGTATGTAAATGGTCAATATTTCTGATGCAAAAGCATATTATGAAAATGAAATTTATAAATTAAAAAAATTGTTGCACCAACTATGAATCAAATAAAAGATTTTAATCCTCGAGGAAGATTAATCATTAGTATTTTTCTATTAGATTAAAGGTCGTAGGATCTTGTTATTTATTTTAATTGTTTTAATATAGGTATATAATTACTTGCGGAAGATTAATTTTTCTGTGTGATAATTATGAGTAATTTGTTAAATTTAATTGCATGTTTATTAAAATATTAATCATATATATAATTACAAAAAAAATCTAGTTTTGCGTTGATATAATCGATTAGTTTCGTATATTCTTAATTCAAGTTAATAGTATTTTTTAAGAATGTGTTTTTGAATAAAAATACTATTGCTGGCTTTTTGAAGTATAGTGACTAATTAATCAAAACTAAACACCATTTTTTTTAATAATTAATTGGGATTGGTAAGATACAACTATCATGACTTGAATTTATTGTCTTATCCACATTCCATATCCACGTATTCTGGAATTTCTAGTTTAAACCTAACAAGTTTAAATTGCATACAGAAAGCAAAGCTTTAACATATCATCATTGCAAACCTAATATATATGATTTATTTAACATGAAAAAAAAAGAAAACAGAAAAAAATTAGTAAGAAGAGATGATCCATATGTGATCATATGATTGTTGACTAGTATTCAGTATTAAATTTAGTAAGTATCTTTTTTTTTGTGGGTAAATTAGTATCTATCTCACTTTTAACTTTTAGGTATACATCATATGCCTAATAAAATTTATCAAAATTTATTATTATTATTAATTTTTTATAAAAAAAAAGAGTATGTTAGTGTGACGTCTTGAGCGCAGTCACTAAACTGTAAGATAATTGGTTAGGAGTAACTTGATACTTGAAAAAGTCAAGAGTTCGAGTCGCTCCAGATGCGAATTGGAGCAGTGGCCTTTCGAGGTGCACTTCGACAAAGCCGTGAGGGGCAGTAGCCCAATGGGTGCACCCCAAAGAGGACAATACAGTTGAGTGACTACTGTCGTAACGATTTCGTCCGAGGATTCGACCACTCGACGATTTTGAAAACATTTAAAAACAAAGGGAGTCGCCACCAATCTCTTTTAACTAGGTGTGATTGGTCACTTAAAAATATTTATCTTTTTAACAAAATCATAAAATTAATTAAGTTTTATTAAAAAGACAGTTTTTGGTCTGAGAAAAACAAAATCAAGTTCGGGAGTACGGTTACACGTGGGGAAGGATTAGCACCCCCACATCGCCCGTTTAAAAACGATACCATCTTAATCATGTGTTATCCTTTAGTTTCAATAAAATAGTCTTAATTTAATATTTAAAAATAATTTTTATCTTTATTACAATCAATGTTATTCTTCAAAGTCATTTTTTTTATTTGTAAAAATCATTTTTTCTTATTTTAAAAAGTTAAATTTTATTTTTCAAAAATGAATGTGAACCTTTTTTGTATTGAAAGATTAAATCAAATACCCCAATATTTTTGGTAATATTTGAAATAACATCCTCACCTAGAGATTTCTTGAGAATCACTACTTGTGATTTCTATAGAATCTCATCGTCGAAAGATTCACACTCTTTCAAAAATTATCATGAATGTATATGATGCAAGCATATAGTATATGATGCACATGGATTTCTATTTCCTTATTTAACATGCTTATTGTTTTGTTTATTTTTTTATTATTAATTGTTTTATTTTAAAAATAAAACTCATGTATTGAAAAATCAGACTAAATATTCCAATACTTTTGGTAACATTTAGTGGACTCTTCTCACCTAGGGATCAGTTAGGAATCACTATTTGTGACTTCGTAACATCACATCATCGGACTATATTTACTTAATTTAAATTTAAATTTTATTATTTATTTATTTAATTTTCTTTCTTTTAAAAAAAAGCTTATTTATTTTCTTTTTTCACGCATTAAGTATTCCAATACGCTAGTAATATTTAATGGACTTCTCTCACCTAGGGATCAGTTAGAAATCACTACTTGTGACTTCCGTAATATCCCTTCATCGGAATCATATTTATTTTAAAAAAAATTTCTAATACATTTTGAAACCTAATAATTTGCGTAGTATTAAGAAAAATTTTATATATATATAAAAGAAAAAAGAAAAAAATTATTGTTATTATTATATTTTATTTTTCCAAAAGAAGTGCATAATTTTATTATTGAAGCTAATCCCATGTAATTAAATAAATTATTATAAATCCTAAATTATTTTACATGCAAATAAATATGCATTTTTACCATGAAAATATATTAGAAACACAAGAAATAAATCATCTAACAAAAACGAAAAATAAATAAATTAGAGGAGTGGAGATATACCCAAATTAATTGGGTTTAGAACCCAAAAAAAAGGTCTTTCAAAACAGCCCAAACGCCAAAGGGCTCATGCTGACAGGCCTGACCTGCTGGGCTAAGAAGCGGCTCGAGATTCGGGTCAGGAGTGCGAATCAGGTCGGATCAGGCTGTGGCTCGCGGATCTTCCTCCCTTGACGGGCCGGGTGCATAGATCCTAGGTCGGATCCGGGTCCGCACGCAGGTCCTTTTTTTTCTTAACTCTAAAAGCCTCCCCTTTTTTTAACTCTTCACTTCTTCTTTCTTTCACAAAAAAAAAAATTTAGAGCCTTTGCAGGCTCTTCGCCAAGCGATTTTCAGCGACCGTCGGACCGCCGTCGCCAGAGGCCAAATCACGAAAAGCTTTCGACTTTCAGAAAGCTCTTCACCTCCTCTATCCGATTCCAAGCATAGTTTTCAGTAAAAACCCCTAAAACACCTTAAATCTGGGCTTGACCGAATCATCCTTCCCCCCTTTTATGGTTGATGATGTTTTGTGTTGGTTTAGGATTTTGGATCTAGGTCTTGGGATTTTCGGGTTCCAGGGTTTTGGATCTGTTTTTCTTTTTTTGTTGGAATTATTTTGGTTGTGGCTTGGTGATGATGATGATTTCTGTGATGATGTTTTGGGATGATGGTTTTTGTCATAATGTTTTTGGGGGGGGGGGGGGGGGGGTTCTTGGGTTTGTGTGGGAGGTGGTGGCCGAGTCGGGACCTTGGGAGTTTCTAGGTGGTGTAAGTGGCGGCTTGTGGGGTTGTCTATGGTGGGCTAGGATCGACGATGGGTGAATGGGGCTTGAAAGAGGACGGAGAATGGTGGAGGCAGAGGTGTCTATGGCTTCTGTGTTGAAGGGGGTTCAGAAAATGGTCCTGGTGAGCAATGGCACTAGTGATTTTAATCAAATTGAAAAGCCTCTCTTTGTCCAATTATTGGCTTTTGTCCTCTGGATTTTAACGTTTAAGTTCAGTAATTAGGGTGTTTGATCATGGGAATGGGTGAGTGGTAGTGTGATGTAGCTGGTGAACAGCCTAGGAGAGAGGCCATGGCAGGGGTTGGTGACAGGAACTGGTGCCATGCACGGCGCTAGTTCTTTCCCTTTTTTTTCATTTTTTCTTTTTTATTAATATTAATTAAATTCATTAAAGTATAAAAATAAAACTAAATTAGAAAATGAAAAAAAAAAAATAATACAATGACAAATATTAAATAAAAGGATTTGGGCTTTCAAGCCCATGAACATAGCCTAAATTGGGCTTTTAAGTTCTTAAGCCCAACAAAATCTATATCATCCCAAATTTACTCGAATTTATTTAGAATTTTAAATTACAAAAATACACCTTAATTAAATTTGTGTCAATTTCATTTCATAAGATTTGATCTTTAAATTTTTAAAATTGCCAAGTTCGGACAAAATTAGGTGTCTACAACTGTCCCTCTTTGTACATTTTTGAGAATCAGAAATAGGGCAAAGACAATAGACAACAATTTTGTCCGACTTATGACCTACTTTTTTTTCTTGCTTTTTCTTTTTTTCTTGTTTTTTGTTTGTTTTTTTTTTAAATTCTTCTTGGAAGAGTGCTCCTCCTTGAAAGATTACACATTCGAAGATCTAGGAATTCACATCTTGAAATTTTTGTTTCGGGAATTCACATCCGAATATCTACTTTGGGGATTCACATCCGAAGATCCAAATATTCACATCAGGAAAATTTGTTTCGAGAATTCACATCTGAAGGTCCGTTTCAAGGATTCACATCCGAAAGTTTAGGAATTCACATATAGAAATTTTGTTTCGGGGATTCACATCCGAAGGTCTAGATATTCATATCTAGAAAATTTGTTTGGGAATTCACATCCGATGGTTAAGGAATTCACATTGCAAAATTTTGTTTCAGGGACTCACATCCAAAGGTCTAGATATTCATATCTAGAAAATTTGTTCGGGAATTCACATCCAAAGGTCTAGAAATTCACATCTAGAAATTTTGTTTCGGGGATTCACATTCGAAGGTCTAGATATTCATATATAGAAAATTTGTTCGGGAATTCACATCCGAAGGTCTAGGTATTCACATCAAGAAATATATGTTTCGGGAATTCACATCCGAAAATCTAGGAATTCACTTCTAGAAAATTTAATTTCGAGAATTCGCATTCGAAGGTCTGTTTCATGGATTCACATTTGAAATTCCATTTCTAGGCTTCACACCTGAAAGTCCATGTATTCACGTCTGGATAATTTATTTCGGGGATTCACATCCGAAAGTCTAGGAATTCACATCTAGAAAATTTGTTTCGGGGATTCACATCTGAAGGTCTGTTGGTTTCGGGAATTCACATCCGAAAATCTAAGAATTCACTTCTAGAAATTTGTTCAGGCATTAGCATCCGAATGTTGGTTTCAAGAATTCGCATTCGATAATCTAGGAATTCACTTCTAGAAATTTGTTCGAGCATTCGCATCCGAATGTTGGTTTTGGGAATTCGTATCCGACAATCTAGGAATTCACTTCTAGAAATTTGTTCGGGCATTCGCATCCAAATGTTGGTTTCGAGAATTCGCATCCGACAATTTGTTTCGAGGATTAACATCCGATGGTCTAGGAATTCACTTCTAGAAATTTGTTCGGGAATTCACATCCGAATGTTGGTTTCAGGAATTCATATCCGAATGTTGATTTCGTGAATTCACATCCGACAATCTAGGGATTCACTTCTAGAAATTTGTTTGGGCATTCGCATTCGAAAGTTGGTTTAGGGAATTCACATCCAAAAATCTAGGAATTCACTTCTAGAAATTTGTTTGGGCATTCGCATCTAAATGTTTATATCGGGAATTCACATCCGAAAGTCTAGGTATTCGCGTCTACAAATTTTGTTCGAGAATTTACATCCAAAAATTTATCTCGGGAATTCACATCCGAAAAGTCTAGAAAATTTCTCACATCTCAACTTTTTCTCTTTTTAAAATTTATTTTATTTTAATTTCCTATAAAATTCAAAGTTCATCATTTAAAAATCTTAATTCTTGCTTTAAAATTCTTGAAAATCATGCTTCCAAAATTTTACTCAACTTAAAATTCAAAATTCTCCTACTCAAGGTTAAAATTTTTATATTTCTTTCCCAAATGTATGTGATGAATGCAATGAAAAGGTTGATAAAAAAAATGAAAAAAATGATGGTAACATGGTTTACAAGGCCATCCTCTCTTTTCCTTCCTAAAACTAATTTCACAATCTCAACTGATTTTTCTTCATTTTTCACTCCCTAATCAACATTGGCAGATTTCAATTGGAGACTTCGAGCATCAACACTCTTCGTTATCATTTCAATTCTCATTTGCCACATATCATCCCTAAAATGTTTGGTAATGCATGAACTTTTATGAATATTACTGCTCATTTATTTTTCATCATTTCAGTTTCATAACAAATGCAATGTCATCACATTTTCTTTATTTGCTATTGGTATGCAATGGGATAAAAATTAAAGGAGGGGTATTTATAATGAAGGGAATAGGAATAGTTTTGCCAAAGAACAAGGCAACTTGAAGGAAAGAAAAGGCAACAATTTTCAAACAACAAATATTCAATCAATCTTGATAGAAAATTTGAGATTCTTTCTCTAACAAATCTATTTCCTTAACGTCCTTAATCTTTTTGAGTTAATTGTATTGAGATTAGCCCCTACTTGACAAAATGTTTCCACCATAACAATCTAAGGTGAAGATCTCTTCTCTACTTGCCAACTTGATCATCCATCCTTATTTGACTCGAGCCGCCCTTTTCAGGTTTTCAATTTGAGTCATTGTTTTTCTTTTTCTTTTTTTCATCATTTTTCATTTCTTTTTTTTTATTTTTTTGTCATTTTTCACTTTTTTATTTTTCATCATTTTTTATTCATCCTTAACATCCTCATTATGGTCCCCTATCGAAGAATCGCTATCTTCACGCATTTTCTTGGCCCAATGTATGGTCCTTCGACTCAAATTTTCACACTTGATCAAAATGGACTTTTAAGGTACGTAATGTAAGTTAAGGCGAGGGATTATGAAAGAAAGGACATAATAGGCCCAAACTTTGTGTTTTAAAAGGTTATAAACCAAAGGATCATTTTCTAATACATGACTAATTTAGGCACTTTGCCCCATTCTTCATCCATTCTTTTTCATTCTAATTCCATTTCTTATTTTCTCCCTTTTTTTTTTACAAATAACTTTAAAATGTAAAGGGGTTTTCTTCTTTCATTTGCCTCTTAAATTCTTTCATAGATTTCAAGTGAACAAACTTCTTTCTTTTTTTCTTTCTTCTCTCCCTTTTTTTTTTTAAGATTTTGCCTCCCAATGTGGAGGGTGATCCTTGGTGGGTTTTTTAGAAAAAACAAACATACTAGGCTCAAAGGGGTTAGCAATGGACAATTTTCTCACGCTTGAAATGTAGGTGAAAAATGGTCATTTTTCCTTTCAAATGTGAAAACTCTTATCAAAGAATTATTTACTGAGCAAACACCAACATGTGGAACCATCTATTACAAAACTGCATGTCAACTTCCACCTTCTCTATCATATTTTCACTGCAACATTCATGCCAAGATTTTGGACAAGAGTGCCAACATGAATAAAGCTTTGGTATTGTTCTAATCCCAATTATTATCAACATTGATATCATATTTATTGTTTCAAAATTAAAAAATGGAGGAAATGTGGTGAGGTATATAAAGAAGACAAAGCCAAATTTGTATCGAGGGAGAGAGAGAAATGTGATGAAAATGCATATGCTACTTCATTAAGATGATAAAAGATAAATGAAAGTTTATACATAAAAAGCCATTAAAGTTGGGTCATAACTTTAACCAAAAACAACTTCACATCATCATGGATGACCCACCAAAAGGATCCTTTTTGTAGTTATACCCTAGCATGGTTGGACGAGAAATTAACATTCATTCGTTCCTTTATCTCAAGATTCAATCAATAAACCCTTTTCTGATCAAACTTTGCACCGTACGCTTAAAAGCAGGACAGCTTTCTATCGAGTGACCCAAGTTTCCATTATGATAGTCACATCAAGCATCATTGTCGTACCACTTTGGATATAGAGGCTCCAAAGGCTTTAGTGGGAATAAGGTAACAAGTTGGTTTTCTATGAGGTATTGAAATACTTCAGTGTAGGACCAAGGAATTGGATCAATGTCGGTCCTTCTCTGTTTATTTCGAGATCTTCTTTGGTTGCTTTGGGTAAGTATAGGTGTTTGGAGACCCATTTGCCAACTAGACTGTGGGATTGGCTGATGAGTATTCAAGCTTGGAAAGGTATTATTTGTGGTGGGGTAATGGGTTTGGTACATTGGATAAAGATGATATGGAGCAAAGTATCCCACATGTTGCCCCTCATAATTCATAGCATGAACATCTGCTTCACTCCTCAATGTATCACCTTTTCTTGCATTCATGGCATCATCTCTTACAAGCTTGCCACTCTTGATTGCATTATCTATTATTTCACCAGAAATCACCATATCTGCAAAATTCTTTGTGGCATTTCTGACCATCATTTCATAAAACGGTGCTAGGAGTGTGTTGACAAACAAAATGGCGGTTTCTTTCTCTGTGAGGGGTGGTTGAAATTGGGCAGCTACATCCCTCCACCTTTGAGCATATTCTCTAAAGCTCTCCTCATGTTTCTTCCTCATGCCTTGTAAGGATAAGCGGTCTAGTGCCAAATCTTCAATGTGCTTGTATTGAGCAATAAATGCTCGAACCAATTCTTTCCATGAGCGGATATGGGCTCGATCTAGTTAGGTGTACCACCTGGCAGCTGATCCGGTAAGACTGTCTTGAAAAATATACACCAATAATTCATCATTCTGAGCATAAGCAGTCATTTTTCGGCAATACATCTTGATATGAGTTGTCAGGCATTTGGTCCCATCATACTTTTCAAATTCTAGAACCTTGAACTTTGGTGGGATAACTACACCTGGTACCAAACACAGCTCGCTTGCATCCATGGAACCAGATAAATCCATCCCTTCGATAGCTCGTAACCTTTCTTCAAGGAGATTTAACTTTGTTTGAGGCTCTAAATTCTCTTTCACTGTTAATACACTCATCTTCAGTTTCTCTTGTTCTTTAGGATCATCTGAATCATGGACATGGATTGGGTCTGATGGCTTCCTCCTGGGGCTTGGGATGTCGAGCCCCGAAAATAGCATATGCTGTGAAGTACGGACTTAGGGTGGAATGGGACTCTGTGGATATGAACGTTCACCATCTTGTGCCCACCTTTCTTGAATAGTTGCTTCCTCTACTGGTTCCTTTCCTCCATTCATTTTGATCATCATCTCCATCATTGCAGCCAATTGCCCTGTCATTTCTTCTTGCGCCTTTTCTATTTTCTCCATTCGGCTAGCCTGTCCTTCTTCCATGGTCTAAACTTGTGAGAGCCCCGAACTGCTTTATAACCTTTGATGGTCGAGAGGCCTTGAACCTTATTATTACGATTTTCTTTTAGTTAGAAATCCACATTATTATCTTGCTTTTGTCTAAAACAAGACTTTCTCTTATTTTTTTTCAAGAATTTTTGTAACAAACAAATTTCTCTTTTTTTATAAAAAATAAAGAGTATTGGCATATTTACTGAAGTATAACAAGTCTATGATGTGAATTTTATGAAAATCATGCTATTTGTATATGTATGCAAATGCTATGTGTGAAAAAAAAATCTATTCTTATTATCTTGAAAGATGAAATGGAACAAATTTTTTAATTTCTTACAATTTTTTTAATTTCTTTTGTTCATTTGCATAACTTTCTTGATTTTATACGTTAGGTATTTAGGACTTCACTTGAACCAACTCTTAGAGAGAAATAATCACGTACATAAACTTGATAGAAAAGAAAATTGAAAGAATAAACAAATCAAGTTTAAAAAAAGACTTGGTCTAGTTTCTCAAAGATTTATCTACAAAATATGGTACAACAATGTAAAATGCATACCAAAGTTCAAACCAAAATTCGCTCCTTACTTAACACATTCCCTTATTAACTTGAGAGATCAAGTTTGAAACAAGTCAAAGAAATTGAAGAATAATCTTAAGTCATACCAAAATTGTTTCAAAAAATATCTCCCTTTTTTTTTCAATTCTTGGTGGGAAATAACTTTTTTTTTACCATGAAATGCTATGTAAAATGTTCAAGACATGACATAATAACAAGGCGTGATGAAGGACATGTTTATACAAAATGTAATTTATACATAATGCAATTGTAATGAAGATCAAATTTGGTTTTATTTCACCTAACTTTCGTGATTCTAAAATACATATGACATGACTATCAATATATATAGACACAATGACGATGAAATGAATTAAAATGATATATATCGCTAACATGCTTGAAAAAATGAATATTTGTATTCACAATACCTAGACACTAATCCTATTGTTGTTGAGTTTAACATGCAAGGAGGAAAGAAGAAAAATAGAATCTTTAACTAAAACTAAACACTCTTCACATTTTTTTGTAAATCCTTTTTTTTTTCTTTTTTTACCAAACAATTTTTTTTAATTTTCTATTCTTTCTAAAAAATTCACATTTCCTACTAGATTTTTTTTTCAAAAATTATTTTTATTCCATTTTTATTCCAAATCAAATTATTCTTTAAATTCTTTACCAAATAAATTCAAGGACAATTTTTGTTGACATCTTTTGGTTCAAGAAAAAAAAAATTTTGCAATGAGATAATCAAGAAAAGGGAAGAAAAACTTTTTTTTTAACCATTTTTCAAATTTTTAGCATTTTTAGATTTTCATTAAAATCCCTACACAACCCAAAAAAAATTTTTCATGTCAAATTATTCTTTAAATTATTCACACAAAAAAAATCAAGGAAAAATTTTGTTGACCCTATATTACCTTTATTTAGGGAAATGTCAACTCTCTTTTTTCTTAGTTCACTTTTTTTTTATTCATTCCTATTTTACTACCCATATTTTCAAACCCCCCCCCCCTCTTTTTTTAAAAAAAGAGTTACATGTTTGTTTTATCATTTTTCTCACCTTTCTTTATTAAAAAAATTACTTGAATTTCTTTTTTTTTTAACAAGATCTCTTTCCAAAATTTTTTTATTTTATTTTACAAAAATTCTTTTTTGAAAGAAAAGAAAAAAAATTATGGACAATTCAAGCCAAAATCAATAGTATCTTTATTATTGACATGCGAAAATGGGTTGAATAATATTCCCTCATGTGTCCTACTTTTGGGATAATCTTTACATAATTTGAGCATGACTCTACTAAAGACTAGCTTCTTAGGTTTTTCTATATGCTAGGTGTGGATTTATAAGGATCTAAAGGTTCTCAAATTATACCTCACTGACGTTCACACTGGACTAGTAAAGTATTTATTTGAGTGAGAGTATTTCGCTTGCTATTGCGGAGGTTATTACCTCACGAGAGCATAGGTACTTTACTCCCTCCTAGGAGAAATGGAACCCGGGTATAAAGTTCATGTCATGAAAATGCAAATGCAAGTGCAAGTGTGTGTATGAGGGAACATATCAAACATTCATCGTACTATAACCCTTATCCTACATGCCCCAACAATTTATTAAGAATAATATATACAAAATAAAGAACGCCGTAAAATAAACATAATAACTAAAACACAAATGCAACAAATTATTTAAAATTAAAGAAATTAAATTTAAATATTAGTTAAGACCATTAAATTAAAACTTAGGATAACACATGATTAATAAATGGCTCGACTCTCAAAATTCCCCAGTGAAGTCGCCAAGTTGTCGTAACGATTTCGTCCGGGAATTCTTCTCAACGATTTTGAAAATATTTAAAAACAAAGGAAGTCGCCACCAATCTTTTTTTACTAGGTGTGATTGGTCACCTAAAAATATTTATCTTTTTAACAAAATCTCAAAATTAATTAAGTTTTATTAAAAAGACAGTTTTTGGTCTGCGAAAAACAAAATCAAGTTCGGGAGTACGTTTACGCGTGGGAAAGGATTAGCACCCCCACATCGCCTGTTTAAAAACGATACCATCTTAATCATGTGTTATCCTTTGGTTTTAATAAAATGGTCTTAATTTAATATTTAAAAATAATTTCTATCTTTATTACAATCACTGTTATTCTTCAAAGTCATTTTTTTTATTTGTTAAAATCATTTTTTTCTTATTTTAAAAAGTTAAATTTTATTTTTCAAAAATGAATATAAACCTTTTTTGTATTGAAAGATTAAATCAAATACCCCAATATTTTTTGTAATATTTGAAATAATATCCTCACCTAAAGATTTCTTAAGAATCACTACTTATGATTTATATATAATCTCATCGTCGGAAGATTCACACTCGTTTCGAAAGTTATCATGAATGTATATGATGCAAGCATATAGTATATGCTGCACATGGATTTCTATTTCCTTATTTAACATGCTTATTGTTTTGTTTATTATTATTTGTTTTTATTTTAAAAATAAAACTCATGTATTGAAAAATCACCCTAAATTTTCCAATACTTTGGGTAACATTTAGTGGACTCTTCTCACCTAGGAATCACTACTTGTGACTTCCGTAACATTCCATCATCGGACTATATTTACATAAATTTAAATTTTATTATTTATTTAATTTTCTTTCTTTAAAAAAAAAAGCTTATTTATTTTCATTTTTAACAAAAATTTAAATTATTGAAAAATTGCATTAAGTATTCCAATACGATGGTAATATTTAATAGACTTCTCTCACCTAGAAATCAGTTAGAAATCAGTACTTATGACTTTCGTAACATCCTATCATCGGAATCATATTTATTTAAAAAAAAATTCTAATACATTTTGAAACCTAATAATTTGCCTAGTATTAAGAAAACTTATATATAAAAAAAAAGAAAAAAGAAAAAAATTATTGTTATTATTATATTTTATTTTTTCAAAAGAAGTGCATAATTTTATTATTGAAGCTAATCCCATGTAATTAAATAAATTATTATAAATCCTAAATTATTTTACATGCAAATAAATATGCATTTTTACCATGAAAATATATTAGAAACACAAGAAATAAATCATCTAACAAAAACGAAAAATAAATAAATTAGAGGGGTGGAGATATACCTAAACTAATTTGGGTTTAGAACCCAAAAAAAAAAAGGTCTTTCAAAACAGCCCAAACGCCAAAGGGCTCACGCTAACGGGCCTGACCTGCTAGGCCAAGAAGCGGGTCGAGATTCGGGTCAGACGTGCGGATCGGGTCGGATCAGGCTATGGGGCACAAATCTTCCTCCCTTAGAAGGCCAGACGCGCCGATCCTAGGTCAGATCCGGGTTCGCGCACGGGTCCTTTTTTTTCTTAACTATAAAAGCCCCCTTTTTTTAACTCTTTACTTCTTCTTTCTTTCACAAAAAAAAAAATTTCAGAGCCTTTAAAGGCTCTCCACCAGGCGATTTTTCACGACCGTCGGACCGCGGTCTGCCACCGCTGGTCGCCGTCGTCGGAGGCCAAATCACGAAAAGCTTTCGACTTTCTGAAAGCTCTTCACCTCCTCTATCCGATTCCAAGCATAGTTTTCACTAAAACCCCCTAAAACACCTTAAATCTAGGCTTGATCGAATCATCCTTCCCCTTTTTTTGTGGTTGATGATGTTTTGTGTTGGTTTAGGATTTTAGATCTAGGTCTTGGGATTCTCGAGTTCCAAGGTCTTGGGTTTTCGTTTTCTCTTTTTTTTTCTTGTTTGCTGATTTGAAAAGAAATGGTTTTGGATCTATTTTTTTTTGTTGGAATTATTTTGGTTATGGCTTGGTGATGATGATGGTTTTTGTGATGATGTTTTGGGATGACGGTTTTTGTGATAATGTTTTTTTTTTGGGTTCTTAGGTCTGTGTAGGAGGTGGTGGTCGAGCCGGGACCTTGGGAGTTTCTGGGTGGTGTAAGTGGCGGCTTGTGGGTTGTCTATGGTGGGCTAAGATCGACGATGGGTGAATGGGGCTTGAAAGAGGACGGAGAATGGTGGAGGCAGAGGTGTCTGTGGCTTCTGTGTTGAAGGGGGTTTAGAAAATGGTCCTGGTGAGCAATGGCACTAGTGATTTTAATCAAATTGGAAAGCCTCTCTTTGTCCAATTCTTAGCTTTTGTCCTCTGGATTTTTAACATTTAAGTTTAGTAATTAGGGTGTTTGATCATGGGAATGGGTCAGTGGCAGTGTGATGTAGCTGGTGGACAACCTAGGAGAGAGGCCATGGCAGGGGTTGGTGACAGGAATTGGTGCCATGCACGGCACCAATTCTTTCCCTTTTTTTTCATTTTTTTCTTTTTTATTAATATTAATTAAATTCATTAAAGTATAAAAATAAAACTAAATTAGAAAATGAAAAAAAAATACAATGACAAATATTAAATTAAAGGATTTGGCCTTTCAAGCCCATGAACATAGCCTAAATTGGGCTTTTAAGTTTTTAAGCTCAATAAAATCTATATCATCCCAAATTTACTCGAATTTATTTAGAATTTTAAATTACAAAAATACACCTTAATTAAATTTGTGTCAATTTCATTTCATAAGATTTGATCTTTAAATTTTCAAAATTGTCAAGTTCGAACAAAATTAAGTATCTACAACTGCGCTATGTTATTGTGATGTCCTGAGCGTAGTCACTAAACCGTAGGACAATTGGTTAGGAGTGACTTGACACTTGAGGAAGTCAAGGGTTTGAGTCACTCCGGACGCGAATTGGAGAGGTGGCCTTTCGAGGTGCACTCTGACAAAGCCGTAAGGGACGGTGGCCCAATAGGTGCACCCCAAAGTGGACAATACGGTTGAGTGACTTGTTTGGGCGGTGGCCTGGGTCGTGACCTGCAAGTGCACCCCGAGGCGTAATTGTCCTTGACCCAGGCCACCGCCCCAGTTGAGTCACTCATCCGTATTGTCCGATTTGGGGTACACCTATTGGGCCTCCGACCCTTACGGCTTTGTCAGAGTGCACCTCAAAAGGCCACCTCTCCAATTCGGGTCCAGAACAACTTGAACCCTTAACTTCCTCAAGTGTCAAGTCACTCCTAACCAATTGTCTGCAGGTGCACCCCGAGGCATTACAATAATTTATTGTGACGCCCCTGGTGCACCTGCAAGTCCTTGACCCAGCCACCGCTCAAATTCACGTCCGGAGTGACTAGAACCCTTAACTTCCTCAAGTGTCAAGTCACTCCTAACCAATTATCTTAGCGTTTTATTGTGACACCCTGAGACATCAGAGTTATACCATATTTAGTTCAAGTTTTATGCTCAAAATAAGATCAGTCCATAAAAGCTTGAATAAGACCTATTAAATATTAAGCTACAAATTATGAAAACCAGCTTAAGGAAAGATAATCTGTGGCCAAAAATAACGACCAAATAAAAGGGAATCCTCATTAAATAAAATTATTACTAAATAAGATCTTCAAGACAATGTTACAATCATTTATGGATATAGAATCATCATTATTTCTAAATACAACCAACTAGGTAAGTTATACAATGGGTCAAGGAAAATACAATGATGTCTAAGTCTAGAATAATTTACATATTATCGTATTTCTTATTCTATTGTTATTATCTAACTTTTGATTATTTTGCCGTTGAGTATCAACATTGGCTCTCTCTCATTGTTTTTATTATTGATAGGCATAGCTCTAATATTCTTATCCCGACAGTTAACTTCCTTTGATGTTAATCAATTTTGAAAAAAATCATCAGTATATATAGTAGTTCCTCGATAACCAACGTTGAAATTTTTTATATCAACAATTAAAGCATATAAATTAGATCGTACGCTATTAATATGTCCAAAATGAACTCTAAATAAAATATGTGAATTAGTTTAAAATTTTTATAGAGAGTAAATTTTAGAAAAGAGAAACAGTTCCTAATAAATGCCAATATGTCAGCCAATTTTCTCGTAAATTTATTTCATAAAATCTTGGAGATGTTCTAATTTGAATTGTATTATTACTTAATTTTAAACTTTACTTATGATTGTCTTAAAAAGATTTGTTTAAATAAATATTTATGTCTATGTATGTTCACACATTTTAAACACAAGTAACATTTTATGTGAATTATGTTATATTATACATATACTTGTTTAGAACAAAGGATAAGTTAACAAGTAACAAAGTACTCGTAACAAAAAAAAAATGTAACAAAATACTAGTAGATTTTTGAAAAACTAGAAAAAAAAAGCCATTTTTTCTCAAACATAACTACATAAAAATAATAGTAAAAGAAAGAAAAATTCTCCTTCTTATGCAATATATATTTAATTTGATTATATTTTGCTAGCAGGCTATAGGAAAAAAAAATGATGAAACTTAGATGCTAACCAAGAAAATTTGACCTTTTTTTGGTGAAACAAGAAAATTTAACTTATTAACATATAAAATGGGTATTAAATACAATTTCTTTTGGCTCAAAAAATTAAAAAAATGCCAATTAATTCATGGCATTAGAAAAATGTAGCTAACAAATATATTATCAAAATGTCAAAGGGAAAACAATGGGAAAAAGGGATAAATTAGTTTATATTTATCTCATTTTAATAAATAATGAATGAATCTATCATCATGGGGAACGAGTGGAAGAACTTGCTGTGGTGTCCCACATCGAATGTATATTTTTCAGTTCTTGAAATAATTAATATAAATAAGTAGTCTATTCTTAAAAATGACTAATTGAGAAGTGTGAATTAGGAATAATCTTATTAATCTTTTCCTAAGCTTTTTTTTTTTAAATTTCCATTCTTAAAAATAAAAAAACGCGTTTCATTTAAAACAAATTATAGAATATTATGAATCTCTCAAATTATTGCATACTTTTTGGAGTTATATCATTACCAAAAAAACCTCTTCCCAGTAAGTCTAATTTTTAAAAAAAATACTTTCGATTTCAAACTATTTAAAATTTCAATCATAGAGTAAACTATAATAAATGATAGAACACTTAATTGATCTTAATTCCCTTTAATCAAATTTCGAAAACAATTTTCAAAAGTTACAACCCTATATTAATTAAAATTAAATATATTCGTCGAATTTGAATTTTAGTTCAAATTGTTCTTTCACTTCTTTTTAAAAAGTAAGTTCTCCTAAAATCGATCTTTAGCAAATTAGCACTTATAATTATTCTTTCTTCATCCATTAGACAATTATTCTTTCTTCATGCATTAGACTTCGACCTCTCTTTATTAAAAAAAGAAAGTAAAGTAGCATTCAATTTAGATCCAATAATTAATGTATTTATGCTTTTTCCTATTAAAATAAAATCATATAAAAAACTAAAATAATCATGTTACAGTGCAGTGACACACTCGACACGTAAATATTTTTTCAAATTTATTAAATTCGTATAAATTTTTTTATCAAACTTTAACTTTTTTTTTTGCCATCATCAAACTTTAACTCAAGCCACATTTTAAGTTTTTTTTTTTTCTATTTATTTACATTGCATTACCTAATGGTCCGTATCAAATTTAAAATTACCAAATTTAACAGTTAATGAATCATACAAGTAGTTTACTTAATTCATTATTCTTCCAACTACACCCGTTAACATTTGAGACATTTAAATGTTCAAAAGTTCTTTATTAAATATGAAGTGGGTCACTATTCAATATTTATTTAAAACAATTTTTTTATCAAGTAATTTATAAAAATTATGACATATTATAAAAAATTAGTATCGAAAATTTCAAATAGTTTGTCTCTAGCCGAATTCTACATAAAAAAAATCTCATTTGCAAATTTGAAAAACAACTTAATTTCTTTCGCAAAATTAAAAAAAAAAAAGGGACAGAGGTGAGAATCTGCCACGTAAGATAATAAGTGGGGCCCGTGAACAGCAAACGTTAGAGAAGACTGGTTCTCCTTTGGCTGTTCAAATTTTCTTAACAATAAAAAAAGAGAAATGTTAATTGCCAAATCATTCTTTGCAAACAATAACCAACAGAAAAAAACAACTGATCTCCGATCAAATTTAAGACAGTAGAAACCTTAAAATTTTCTAAAGCTCAGAGAGAAAAATAAATTTTGAAAAATAGAAAAAATTATATTATTTATTTATGGGAGGCAAGGGGACCCCGGGAATTCCTGATATTGGTTCAAAGACAAGAAATTTCTCTCTCTTTAAGCCTAAAACCCTGCCTTTTCTACCTCTCTCTGTCTCTTTCTCTCTCTAGATTTCTTCCCTTAATTCAAAATTAACAAAAATAAAAATTCTTCTCCTTTTTTTACTTGTCTCCCTTCATTTCTTGATCTGGTAAAGACATTGTCTACTCTTTTTGAATGGTTTTGGAAATGGGGTTTTTTTTTTGTTTCTTTGTTAGTTTTGTATTGAAGATGAGCCAGTCTCCGGATTTGAAGGTACCTCTGTTTTTCTTAATTGGGCTCCCTTTTCTCCTTGGTTTTTTCTTGAAAGTCTGCTTTGGTTAAATTTTCAAAATTTTGAGTATCTGGGTTCTTTTCTTTGAGTCAAATATCAATGATCTGCTGATTTGTTCAAATTTTAAAGTTTAGCTGGCCATTGTCTCCTTTCTCCGTTTCCGCTTTGTTTCCAGGATTTCAATATGGTTTAGTTGTTTATTTGGATATTTGAGGTCAAAACTGGAATTGGATATGGGATTTTTTTCCCAGCTATCAAATTTCACATTTTAATGTTGAATTTTGGATTTTTTTTCCTACGTTGGGAATGGCCGTATGGGTTTTTTTTTTTTGTTAACAGTTACTAGGATTTATTTTTTGTCAATTTTGTAGCTTTCACCAATGCAGAGTTGTTCTCCTCTTCGTCTTAATTCATATTTCATCTATAGACTTTTATAGCTCATAAGACTTTAAAATCTGGGTTATGCAAGAATATTGAATGTAATTGAAATATGACATATTTTTCAGAATGTTTGTGCATTAGAATGTTGGCATTTTCTGGGGAGCTTTAGTTGTTGTAAGCTTCGAATTCTAATTGTTAGTTATGTATTTATGTTTAATTTCCATTTGGTTTTGTGAAATCAGGACGGTAAAGCAAGGGAATTGTGAACGAGTGGCTGCATTAATATCACCCGCGAAGGATAGATTCGGAGCTTCTCTTTGTTCGACAGTTGTCTGCTTTTTTTCCCCTTAAAGCTTGATTCTGAGAGATGGCACGGGGTAGGATAAGAGCAAGGCTCCAGCGGAGTCATCTCTACACATTCTCATGCCTTAGGCCAAGGACTACTGAAGAGGGGCCACATTCTATGGAAGGGCCAGGATACTCAAGACTTGTGCATTGCAACCAACCTCTGATGCACCAGAAAAAACCTTTGAAATACCGGTCGAATTACATCTCCACGACCAAGTATAATTTTGCCACTTTCTTACCAAAAGCTTTGTATGAACAATTCCACCGAGTTGCGAATTTATACTTCCTTGCAGCTGCAATTATTTCAGTTACACCCCTTTCGCCATTTTCTGCCGTGAGCATGATTGCTCCCTTGGCCTTTGTTGTAGGGCTTAGCATGGCAAAGGAAGCTTTGGAGGATTGGCGAAGGTTTATGCAAGATATGAAGGTTAATAGTCGGAAAGTACAAGTTCATAAAGGGGAAGGCGTTTTTGGTAATAAGTCATGGCAGCAGGTTCAGGTTGGAGATGTGGTGAAGGCGGAGAAGGATCAGTTCTTTCCAGCAGATTTGCTACTCTTGTCATCGAGTTACGAGGATGGAATTTGCTATGTGGAGACTATGAATTTAGATGGTGAGACTAACTTGAAGGTAAAGAGAGCTTTGGAGGTAACCTTGCCTTTGGATCAGGATGAGGCTTTCAAGGATTTCACAGGAATGATTAAATGTGAAGATCCCAATCCTAGCCTTTACACCTTTATTGGTAATTTTGAATATGATCATCAAGTTCATGCTCTTGATCCAAGCCAAATTCTCCTTAGAGATTCGAAACTGCGTAACACAGCTTTTATCTATGGGGTTGTGATTTTCACTGGTCATGATAGCAAAGTCATGCAGAATGCCACAAAGTCCCCTTCAAAGAGGAGCAGAATAGAAAGGAAAATGGATTATATAATATATGTTCTTTTCAGCCTCCTTCTGGTGATCTCATTAATCAGCTCCATAGGCTTTGCTGTGAGAACGAAGTTCTACATGCCAGACTGGTGGTATCTGCAGCCCCAGGATACAGATGATTATTACAATCCCCAAAAGCCTTTGCTATCAGGGCTTACTCATCTGGTCACTGCCCTTATGCTTTATGGCTATTTAATACCAATTTCACTTTATGTTTCAATTGAGGTTGTGAAGGTTTTGCAAGCATCCTTTATTAATCAAGATATTCAAATGTATGATGAAGAAACTGGGAATCCTGCTCAAGCACGGACATCAAATCTAAATGAGGAGTTAGGCCAGGTAGATACAATCCTTTCAGATAAAACTGGCACTTTGACCTGCAATCAGATGGATTTTCTCAAATGTTCTATTGCTGGTACTGCATATGGTGTGCGTTCGAGTGAAGTTGAACTTGTTGCTGCACAGCAGATGGCTATTGACCTTGAGGATCAGGATGCAGAAAGATCGACTGGTTCTAGGCGAAAAGGCAAACAACAAGAAATTGAACTGGAGACTGTTGTTACTTCTAAAGATGAAGAGGTCCAAGAGGACCATAAATCTCCCATAAAAGGGTTTAGCTTTGAGGACAGCCGCATCATGAAAGGGAACTGGTTGAAAGAGCCTAATGCAGATGTCATTATGTTATTTTTCCGAACATTAGCAGTTTGTCACACTGCTATACCTGAGCTGAATGAAGAGACCGGCAGTTATACATATGAAGCAGAGTCACCTGATGAAGGAGCCTTTCTTGTTGCAGCCAGAGAATTTGGTTTTGAGTTTTTTCAAAGAACTCAATCAAGTGTGTTTGTTCGCGAAAGATATTCAGCTTCAGGACAACCAATTGACAGGTGGGGAAACCAATGCACGAAGGTTTTGCTCTTTGCTAAGATCTCCTGAATTTCTTTTGTTTTAGCATCTTAATGGCCCTCTGGGTATCTTGTAGGGAGTTCAAAATTCTAAATATGTTGGAGTTTACTAGCAAAAGAAAGCGGATGACAGTAATTGTGAGGGATGAAGATGGACAGATTCTTCTCCTGTGTAAAGGTGCTGATAGGTTAGGCTCTTTCTATTACCCTTTTGATTTCTTCAAGGTATTAACAGATGAGCAAGGTAGCCTACACCAGTCCGCACCTTCAGTGGCCTGATGATTCGTGTTTGACTGATTTATTATCCCTCTGTTTTGGAACAGCATTATTTTTGATCGGTTATCAAATAATGGAAGATTGTATGAGGAAGATACTACTAGGCATTTGAATGAGTATGGAGAAGCTGGATTGCGTACATTGGCACTGGCTTATAGAAAGCTCGAGGAGTCTGAGTATTCTGATTGGAACAAAGAATTTCAGAAGGCAAAAACTTCTATTGGGGCTGATAGAGAGGCAATGCTTGAAAAGGTGGCAGAGATGATGGAGAGGGATTTGATTCTCATTGGTGCTACTGCTGTGGAAGACAAATTGCAAAAGGGGGTACATGTTATTTTTGCTTGCTTTCCTCAAGAAACTTCTGTTTTGGTTTACTTCAACCTGATTTAACTTTTCTTCATTTCAGGTGCCCCAGTGTATAGATAAACTTGCACAAGCTGGTTTGAAGATCTGGGTTTTGACAGGGGACAAGATGGAAACTGCTATAAACATAGGGTCTGTCTCTTGCCTTAATATTAGGCTCTTCTTCTCTTGGGAACCTCAAATTGGATTTCTCAATGGAAAGGTGCTCCATGAAAGCAATTTAATGAAAGTTTTATTATGTGATGCAGATATGCTTGCAGTCTGTTAAGACAAGGCATGAAGCAGATCTGTATTACAGCAATTAGTTCAGATGCGAAAGAGGTATGTATTTCTCTGTGAAAGAGGACAGATTTTTCTTCAGGAAATTGATTTCATTTGATGTTAGACTTTGTCGCTTTTTGTTACTGATCAGGTAGTTAAGGAGAACATATTGATGCAAATTACCAATGGTTCACAAATGGTAAAACTAGAAAAAGATCCACATGCTGCATTTGCATTGATCATTGATGGGAAGACTCTTGCATATGCCTTGGAGGACGATATGAAGCAACAATTCTTAGGCTTAGCAGTTGATTGTGCATCTGTCATATGCTGTCGTGTATCTCCCAAGCAGAAGGCACTAGTAAGATTTCTATTTTCCTTTCTTTTACTCCCAAGTATTTACTAAGTTTTTGAAGGATCAAATCAGGTGATGTTCCTGACAGTGGAGATCTTATTGTGTATATTTATTTAGTCCATTTTCTTGGCACCAGGTAACAAGATTAGTAAAAGAAGGAACTGGGAAAACCACTTTAGCAATTGGTGATGGTGCAAATGATGTTGGAATGATTCAAGAAGCTGACATTGGAGTCGGCATCAGTGGTATGGAAGGTATGCAGGTTGGTAACATATCTAACTCACTCTTTCTACAGTTGCAATACATTCCTTTAGTAATAGTAGTGAGTGAATCTTTTATGTAGTTTTATATTAAGGTTATTTCACATTTATGAGCTGTGGAAAAGGAGAGATTATCTCATTAGAGTTGAGCGTTATGTGGGAGTTTGTTCATTTGGTCCTTTTCTGAATTCTTGTTTTATGTATCTCTCTCTTGGAGGAAGAGGTAGTCATGTTTTTGAACTCCATGGTTCTGGTCACCGTTCTGTTCAGTTAGTAGTAGATGTAAAACTTAGCAGTTTATATACAAGCATCCTCATCGGTAGATAAAGATATTGTTAACCTTTTTTTGACTGTACTCACAAATGTTTGGGAGCATCAACTAGCTAAAATGTTCAGAATCACATCTTCATTAATTGCTGATGATTGTTTCCTTCTGTATCTTGTTTGCTGTATTTAACCATTGTTATTTAAGTACTACATTTGAGGCTTCTTAAGACAAGTTATTACTGCATGTCACTGAATTACCTAACTGGTTCCCTTTTGCAGGCTGTAATGGCCAGTGACTTCTCTGTTGCCCAATTTCGTTTCTTGGAAAGACTTCTTGTTGTTCATGGACACTGGTGTTATAAGAGGATTGCACAGATGGTAATAATTAGGGATTGTCTGCAATGATGTTTCATTTTCTTGCTTTTTTTTTTTTTTTAATCCTTGGTCCTTCTCTAACTATACCGATTTTACTCTGGTATATTGGATTCAGATTTGCTATTTCTTCTACAAGAACATAGCATTTGGCCTCACCCTCTTCTACTTCGAGGCATTCACAGGCTTTTCTGGACAATCAGTTTACGACGACTGGTACATGTTATTGTTCAATGTTGTTCTTACATCATTGCCGGTAATCTCACTGGGAGTTTTTGAGCAAGATGTTTCTTCTGAGGTTTGCTTACAGGTTAGTCTGTAAACAATTATTTTATTATCAATTCATCCATATTGCAGGTGACTTTATTATAAGATTTTGTATGCCATTTGTATTGCAGTTTCCCGCATTATATCAGCAGGGACCTAGAAATTTGTTTTTTGACTGGTATAGGATACTCGGGTGGATGGGCAATGGTCTATACTCCTCTCTCATCATTTTCTTCCTCAATATTATCATCTTCTATGACCAAGCCTTCCGTGTTGGAGGCCAGACCGCCGATATGGCTGCCTTGGGCACGACAATGTTTACTTGCATCATTTGGGCTCTCAATTGCCAGATTGCGCTCACGATGAGCCACTTCACATGGATCCAACACCTCTTAATATGGGGCAGCATTGCCACTTGGTATTTGTTTCTCGTAGTTTATGGCATGTTATCTCCGACTATTTCCGGCAATGCCTACCAAATTCTAGTGGAAGCTCTTGCTCCGGCACCCATCTACTGGTCAGCCACCCTCTTAGTAACAGTTACTTGCAATCTCCCATACTTGGCTCATATATCTTTCCAAAGATCTTTACACCCATTGGATCACCATATCATCCAAGAGATGAAGTACTACAAGAAAGACGTTGAGGATCAACGCATGTGGTCTAGGGAGCGATCGAAGGCAAGACAGAAAACCAAGATCGGGCTTACAGCACGAGTGGATGCAAAGATCAGGCAATTAAGAGGGAAGTTGCAAAGAAAACAACCGTCTTTGGAAATGCGTAGTCCAATGGCTCCATCATAACAAAGTTCATGAATTTTGTTTCTTTCCGAAGATTGTTAGGAGTTTTTTTTCAGCCATTTGCAGTCTTACTTTGAGGCCTTACTATTATTATTCATTTGTTGACCTTCTTAGATTACAAGTCCCATTCATTATGCAAAGGCTTTTGGGGCTATTGTATGTACACTACTTGACACATACCCGAGTTGTAGCTTGTGAAAATAGTTACGATTGCCTTGTCTCGGCTTGTTTCTGTATCTCTGTATAATGTACAATGTTCAAACAGCTCATGTAAAGGAAAAGCAGGATTTGAAGCACATAAAATCTTGCTTCTTTGATATTTTAGTTGTATTGTTCATTGACTTTAATGCGTACTTGTATGTTTTTACTAATGTATTATACAAATCTTATGACTCAGCACTAACTCCATAAGAGTGGGTTGATTGCAGTTGTTGGTAAGCCTAGTCTACTGTCGTTGTCTTGTTTCAAACCTAATCCAACAGGCTTTTAGAAATGAAAATTTGCAAGTGTAAGCTTTGTTTTGCACCTATTAAGTAATTTTGACTTTTGATTAGGTATAACAATATACAAAAAAGACAAAAAAATCTGAAGATGATTAAAATTAAAATTGACAAGAGTTATATAAACCTGGTAAAAACTAAAAAATTGTTATGTTTGATGTGTCAGACATAAATTTTGACTGAACAAATATTGACTTTACACAATACAAATACAATTTGAGACGACTTAAACACAACATATACACGAATTATCGAAGTTTATTTCAAAATTTTAACTCTGCTCTGGTTTAATCTATTTTGTCCCGAGAACAAATTTTATACAGATTATAGGGCTTAAATCAGGATGTTTGCGGTCATGTGCCTCTAAATGCAGCTTAAAACTAAACCTTGTTCTTCTATCTAATGTCTGGTCATCCTACTGTTAACAAGTTTAAGAGCATCAACTAAATTCTCTTTGATCAAGGAAAACAAGTTTGATAACTCAAAGCAGTGAAATTGAGTCATTCTGAACATCAGCTTCCACGGAACTCGAAAAGTTTACTAACTGGAACCTGCATTTAGGATCAATGTTTGAATGGACGGATGAAATTGAAAAAAAACAGACTATTAAAGATATATACTTTTTAATAAATAATGTATCTCCCGTCATTATAGTCTACCTTCAACCTAAGAAATACTCGTATCTTTTACATTATTATTTTTATTTTTAATTTAGTAGTTAATTTATGATAGATTTCTCATCGTAATATTTAAATTAGTTAACTTTTATTTTTTAGATATTTCGTGTAAGATAAATGCTTATATGTTCTAGAATTAAATTTGAAATAACAAAATTTTACATGACTGAATCAATCATTTAAGTTTAAATTTTATCACTTTACTTAAACAAATTGTGATACTTTTATTACATCAAAATAAACTCTAATTTTCAATTTACTCATGAATCCTTAACTTTTAATTTGTGTTCAAATTACTATTTAACTTTTGATAAGCATCTAAATATTCTCTTAGATTAAATTAATTTTTTTCAAAATAAAAATTTATTTGAGTACAAATAAAAAAAATACATAATTATTTAGATACAGTTTTTTTAATTTTTGTGCAATTAATATGAGTAATATAGTACAAATTTATTTTTAAAGCTTTAGTTTTAATAATAACAATGACAACCAAGCCCAAATTTTACACTATATTAAATGAAAATTAAAAAGGAAAAAATTAACTTAAAATATAAATTTATCATAAATTTTAATTTTTTACTGTGCTTAAATAAAAAGAAAAGAAAAGAAAAGATTAGAGCATCTGCCGAAATTGAAGGAAATGAAATGATAGTCGAAAAGAAAGAAAACGACAGCGTTAGATAACTTATTGGAGCCTAGAAAAAGCTTGGGCGTTCGATTGGACGCGAGAAGGTTTAGAGAATCACAGCATAATTCTAATTTCTACTACACTTCTACCCCGCGTTCTTTTTACCCTCTCTCTTTCGACTTTCCTGCCCGAGAGAAAGTTTCCCTCTTTTTTGCCATCCGTGTCCCCACTCTACCCCACAACAACTCTTCTCCGCTGTTGATTCCTGATCATCATCGCATCATATATAATCCTTACTCTGCTGCTTCACTGCCTGCTTTATACGGCCCTTCATTTTCCCTTTTTATTTTCTTTCCTTTTTTAATTTTTTTGGAATTTGTGTTTAAGGTTTGGGGCTTTCGTTTTATGTTAATCAAATTGAGCGTTGCTGAGAGTGAGAGAGAAGAAAACTTGGTTTTTTTTCTTATTTAATTTATTATTTTTTATTTCGCCTGTTATGGAGCCTCGAGTTGGGAACAAGTATCGACTTGGTCGTAAGATCGGTAGCGGATCGTTTGGAGAAATCTATATCGGTTTGTGCTTTATTCTTCTTCCTTTTTTATAAAGTTTTGTATTTTCTTTTCTTTTTTGCTAATTTTGTTTAAATTTTAGGTATCAATATTGAAACAAATGAGGAGGTTGCTATTAAGCTTGTAAGTATTTTTTTCTATCGAATTCTGCAACTTTTTACGTTAATTTGTTGGATTTTTATTGTAATTTTCTATTAGTTAGTGTCTTAGTGAAGAATAGAAAATTTTGCTAGGGTTTGGCATACAAGTTGATTAGCTAACCAGCTAATTATTACTAGTTTATTATTTTTTTGGTACAAATTTGCTGCGTAATGCTGTTATGAATGCTTTATCAATGGTACTTGGTAATGATTCCTTGGAGAAACTAGAAAAGTGTTTGTCATTTCTTCCAAATTTAGTTAATTACATTACTTTATCGATCATATTTAGAATAAAAGCCAAGATTGGGAAGGAAAAACTAAAAAGGCCCTTACATTTTCTGCTCAGCAAACTGTGCTTTTGAGACTGCAATGGAGCATCTTCAATTTCTTCAACCTTAGATTCTTCACTGTCGGATAATCTACATTTTAAGTAAATTCTACTGTTTTGGCTTTTAAGCTGGTATTTGTGTACAATGAAAAGTGGGGTTGCGGATAGTAGATTTTAACTGCATTATTGCTTGTTATTGTTTTTATTTCTGGATGATATACTATGGTGGTTGTTCAGTTGAACAATTCTAATATTAATTAAGCCTGAATGTTTTAGCTCTATTAGGGTCGTTATCATTCCTGTTGTTTACCCTATTCGCATAATTAGGGTTTTGTCAATTTACCATTTCAGTTAAAGCCTTTGCATATTGTGAGCAAGGACGTGTGGAATTGCCTATATTTCCAGATCATTAAACTATGGGAGCTTGATTCATGGCATTCAAACTATAATGATTTGAGTTGTTTTGGTTGTGAGCTTATCACTAGCTGAATTGTATGATATCATTATCATATTGAGCTATACCAGTGAAAGTGATTCCATTGACATTTTAGAGATTAAATAATGGAACTATGAATCATACAATAGCATACCTTAATTAATCCAGGTAGCATGACTATTATCCTGCTGTTGTGTATTGAAAAATGTTTCCATATAAGGCATGCATAAATGCAATTTTATTGAATAACAAATTTGTGATGTGATCTACCATGCATCTTTCTTCTGTTTCTTGTGTTTATTGTCAATTGCATGGATTTCCATCAATGACACCTAATATCTATGTGAAGAAATACTGATAATTTTTATTTTGCTCAGGAAAATGTGAAGACAAAGCATCCCCAATTGTTGTATGAATCGAAGTTGTATAAAATACTGCAGGGAGGAAGTAAGGACCATTTTTCCTGCTTGTTGAACGTTTGAATTCTACCCATGTATATTACATGATTAATGTTGAATGCTACTATTTCTATCTTTGGCAGATGGAATTCCAAATGTGAGATGGTTTGGCATTGAAGGTGATTATAATGTCCTTGTGATGGATTTACTGGGGCCTAGTCTTGAAGATTTGTTCAACTTCTGCTGTAGAAAACTGTCACTTAAAACTGTTCTCATGCTTGCAGACCAGATGGTAGGTTTTCCCTCAGCATGTGCATTTTATTCTGGTATTGTGTACTTTGAGCTTCATTAATTTTTTGGTAATTATGGTATTGTCATCAGATCAACCGAGTTGAATTTGTTCATTCAAAATCGTTTCTCCATCGAGATATCAAGCCAGACAACTTCCTCATGGGCTTAGGAAGGCGTGCAAATCAGGTATTATTGCAAAATTGCATTTTTTGTAGCAGATCTTTGGCTTCATGTTGCATACTGTTACTTACTTGATTTTTAATTGCACATATAGGTCTACATTATTGATTTTGGTCTGGCTAAGAAGTACAGAGATACTTCAACCCATCAGCATATTCCTTATAGGTTAGTCCTTGAGTACTTCTTTCTGGTGAATTCATTAATTTGTTTAAAGGTGAATAGTGCTCTGGAATTCATATTAGTAGATCTTTATTTTAGTTATGATATAAATATTCTTAGAACGTAGTTTGTGTTTTTATGACATTAGGGGTTCCTATCATGATTGCTATGTTACTGTATTAGGTTATTGGCCTTCTAAAATATTTTCGGTAAAGAAACAAGCTTATTGAAGGCTACTTATTGCGGCTGTAGAGGTTCTGAGTTTTGAATGGCTTAGAATTAATTAAGAGCTGTTTTCTTCTCTTTCTTTTTTCTTCCTGTTTCATCTCAATCATAGTGTATATCTTTTCCCTTTTCTACCTAGATTCCTCTCCCCTTAGGTTTAATAGCCCTTATTAATTCTTCTTGTCATTCCCAACCCTTCATCTTGTAACCTAAAGGAACTTCATTATACTGTCAAATCAATACAGGAGACATGACTTTCCATTCTAATTCAAACCAGTTCTGGTTTTGGTGGTTCCATATATGGGTAATGAAAAAAATCTGATATCAGAAGTTTATTTCATTGGAATAGGCCAATTATGATCAAGCACTGAGTTGTTACAGTTTAATGCTTCTCTGTGTAGATCTGTTAGCTTTTATCGATAATTATTACTAGCTATGTGTTTATTAATGAATTTGTTTGTTTTAATGTTTAATTGAAAGAACTTAACGGTTCTGTAGCACAACCTTTATGTACTATACTGATGTGGTGTTGTCTAAATTATAAATCTGTGACATACCTGTTTGGATTAAAAAATTTATTACCTGCTTGTATTTATTACAGAGAAAATAAAAATCTGACAGGAACTGCAAGATATGCGAGCATGAATACTCATCTTGGAATTGGTAGGACATCCTTTTCCATCTCTTTTCATTTGTCAGATAACATGTAGACTGATTGAAATTTTTCATTCTAGCTTGCATTGCTAAAGCTCTTGTGTTATTCTATAGAGCAAAGCCGTAGGGATGATTTAGAGTCGCTTGGATATGTTCTTATGTATTTCTTAAGGGGAAGGTAACTGCTCCCACCACTTCTATCTCACATACAGCATAGCAGTTGGATAATAAGTTATAATCCACTGTCTTTGTAGTCTTCCTTGGCAGGGACTGAAAGCTGGAAATAAGAAGCAAAAGTATGAGAAGATTAGTGAAAAGAAAGTGTCAACTTCTATTGAGGTAAATTAATATCTGATTAATAGTTATGCATGTGATACTTGTATAACTTGAAACTCCGTGGAAAACTTACCGGTTTCTTCTTAGGTCTTGTGTCGAGGTTATCCTACTGAATTTGCATCCTACTTCCATTATTGCCGGTCCCTACGGTTTGATGATAAACCGGATTATTCTTATTTGAAGCGCCTCTTTCGTGAACTCTTCATTCGTGAAGGTTAGAACTTTACTTGCCCGCAATTCATTCTTTTTCGTTTTTTTTGGAAGATGTTATTCTTGACTGAAATTGTAAACCTTTAAATAATCAATGAAGCTTCACCTTCTGTTATCTTTTCTCCTTAATTCAGGTTTTCAGTTTGATTATGTTTTTGATTGGACAATATTAAAATATCAGCAATCACAGATTGCCAATCCTCCTACCCGTGCAGTTGTAAGTGGTTTGCCGAACTAGGTTACTTATTGCCATCTTGCATCTTTGCATTGCATTTACTTTTATTAATTTTTTCCAGGGCCCTGGTGCTGGACCAAGCTCTGGGATACCACCTCCAGGTGCAATTGCTGATAGGCCATCAGGTATCTTTGTTGGCTCTGTTTTGCTCCTGGTCTTGTTTAGTCATATATAAATTAGTTTCTTTCTATATATTCTTTCTGCCTTTTGTTTATGCATAGTATTGGATAACATAATATCTTAGATAACGGTCCTTGGTCTAACTGGAGTGATGAACAAAAATTTATAATCTTGCAAGTGCACGAATCAAGATAGTATTGCGTGCAAATACAAGGGTTGATCCTAGAGATTTGCCACATTTATTCAAATTAAATTTAACTACTTATGCCCTAAAATTTATGAAAGTCAATAAAAGAAAATTATCTAATTATCTAATTAACTACTAAAATTGAGTAATGAAATTAATTAACCTAAAAAGATAAATCAACCACTAGAGAAAAGCCTAGGAATTTGATTTCATCAATACATTGAAATTTTATATCTTTAATCCTAAAAATCTCAATTCAATTTTGGGGTTCATTCTTTCTATTATACGATTACTCTGTTTGATGGCAGTTATAATCAAGTATTTTTAATCATTAAATTATCTATGATGTGTAGCATAATTCATCATCATCATCAAAGCCTTTATCCCAATAGATTGTGGTAGGCTATATGAACCAATATCTGAATTCACGTTAGATCGTTCATATGTATTCTCCTCCTCCATAGATTCCTATCCAAGGCTATTTGCTCATCCAATTCTAAAACCTTCATATCTTTTCAAACAACTTCCTTCCAAGTCTTTTTCGGTCTTCTTCTAGTTTTAACCTTTCTCCCAACATCCATAGCTTCTATTCTCCTAATTGGAGCATCTACAGGTCTACGTATTACGTGTTCAAATCAACGTAAACGATTTTCACACATCTGGTCTTCGATAGGTACCATTCCAACCATCTTACGAATATCATCATTTCTCATTCTATTCTTTCTTGTATATTCACATATCCACCGCAACATTCGCATTTCTGTTACACTCATCTTTTATGTATGTAGCCTCTTAGTCGCCCAACATTCACTACCATATAACAATGTTGGTCTAACAACTGTCTTATAAAACTTGCCTTTCAACCATATAGGAATTCCTTTATCGCACAACACACTTGTAGCATTTCTCCATTTACTCCATCCAGCTTGGATCCTATAGGTCACATCACCATCAATCTCTCCATTCATTTGTACTATCGATCCTAGATATCGAAAATGGTCCTACTTAGGTATCGTCGCCCCATCTAACGTCACTACATCATGCTCTTCCACTTGGTTAGAAATGAATTTACACTCTATGTATTCAGTCTTCACTTAATTTAAATCCTTTTGATTCCAATGTTTGTCTCCATAATTCTAACTTTGCATTGATCTCCGCTCTAGTTTCCGCACATAGGACAATATCATCTGCAAACATCATACACCAAGGCATCTTATCTTGAATGAATTTTGTTAGTTCGTCTATAACTACCGCAAACAAGAATGAGCTAAACATTGACCCTTGGTGTAATCTCACCGTGATAGGAAACTCACTTGTTTGCCCCCCACCTGTCTTCACGTGTCCTTGCATCTCCATACATGTCCTTAATTAGTTCAAAATATTTCAAAGGAACTCTTTTTTTCATTAAGGACCACCATAGTACTTCTCTAGACACTTTATCATATGCTTTTTCCAAATCTATTAAGACCATATGGAGATCTTTACCCATTACTCGAGAGCGCTCCATAAGTTGTCTAAGCAAATATATTGCCTCCATAGTTGATCGACCCAGCATAAAACCAAATTGGTTCTCTAATATCTCTACATTCTTTCTTAATCTCCGTTCTATCACTCTCTCCCATAGTTTCATCGTGTGACTCATCAATTTTATGCCTCGGTAGTTGGCGCAACTTTGAATATCTCTCTTGTTCTTATATAGAGGTATCAAGACACTCTTCCTCCATTCCTCTAGCATTTTGTTAGTACGCCAAATCTTATTAAATAGATTTGTCAACCACCTATCTTCTACATCTCCAAGGCATTTTCAAACTTCAATTGGGATGTCATGAGGTCCAATAGCTTTTTCGTGCTTCATCATCTTTAGTGCCTCTTTTACCTCTATCTCTTTGATTCTACGCATAAAGCACCGATTTAAATCCTTGAGAGGCATCGAGATATCATCCAAAACTTTATTTTGTCCATCGTTAAATAATTTGTCAAAATAATCACGCCATATATCCTTAATGTCATTGTCTTTAACGAGAGTTCTTTGATGCTCATCCTTAATACATTTCACAACTCCTAGGTTGCGATTCCTCCTTTCTCTTGCTCGCGCCAATCTGTATATCTTTTTCTCTCCCTCCTTTGTGTTCAACTTCTTGTAAATCTCTTTCGCAACCTTCGTCTTAGCTTCTGCCACAACCTTCTTTGCCTCCTTTTTTGCTAACTTATATTCTAAAACTCTCTTTTGTATTGTTCTTCTTCAAGGCTTTGTAACACTCTCACTTAGTCTTTATAGCATCTTTTACTGCTGCAGTCCATGTTGCGTCCTTTCCAATTGGCACTCTTCCGTTTGATACTCCTAATGTCTCTTTGCCCACCTCTCGAATGCATTTTGCCATCTTATTTCACATTACATTTGGGTTCTCTTCTGTTGTCCAATCTTCTTTTTGAATCCAACTATCTCTACATGTTTTATGACAATCTTCTTTTAGCTTCCACCATCAAATCTTTTCAATTCCTTTTTTTTGGTCCCTTCAATGTCGTCTATCTTCATATCTAGAATTATGAGTCTATGTTGCGCGGTAATACTTTCACCTGGGATAACCTTACAATCCAAACATTTATGTCTATCCTTACTCCTAGTTAAAAAAAAAAATCTGACTTGCTCTTGGTCTACTTCTAAAGGTTATAAGATGAGAATCTCTCTTCCTAAACAATGTGTTTACTAGGATTAGGTCATAAAATAAAGCAAAATTTAATATAGCATATCCACCCTCGTTTCTTACATCATAACTAAAACCTCTATGTACGCTCTCAAAACCCTCTCTAATTGTACCTACATGTCCATTAAGATCACCACCAATAAAAAGGTTTTCTCCTAGAGGCACTGCTTGTATTACCTTATCTAAATCTTCCTAAAACTGTCGTTTACTAATCTCATCAAGTCCTATCTGAGGTGCATACACGCTAATGACATTCAACACCTTTTATCCTAGAACTAGCTTAACCAAAATAATCCTATCCCTTTGTCTCCTAATCTGTACAACATCCTTATGGTACTCTTTATCTATAATGATACCTACTCCATTTCGGTCTCTATCTTTTCCTGTGTACCAAAGCTTATATTGTCAAGGTGCTATCTCTCTAGCCTTTTCCCCAACCCATTTGGTCTCTTGAAAACACAAGATGTTAACCCTCCTCTTATTCATAACCTCACAAATCTCAGCTAACTTACCATTAAGCGTACCTATATTTCAAGATCCTAACCTAAGCTTATGGTTATGGTTATGGACTAACTTCTTTACCCACCCCTGTTCATTATGGTGTGGAAACCTTTGCCTATTTAACACCACATCTAGGCGTCGATGTGGCGTGTTGCTTCTGGGCGACGACCTAGCAACCCTTGCCCACTTTTCACTACACTCGGGTTCTGATATAGAGCGTCGCTGAGTAGGGGACGCCCCAACAATGTTCTAATATTGGTTCATTTCATGAGATTGGATTTGTTTTTAAGGTTGGTTGTCCAAACCTACCGCCACCCTCTTCTTTTACCCGGGCTTGGGACCGATTGCGTTAACTCACACAGGCGGAGTTGATGTGTAGCATAATTAATGACTTAAAATCCATTAAGATTAGAAGAACAAATAAAAGAACCAAGTAAATATTCTAGCTTGATGTATGCTTAAAACATTTACTCAATCATTCAAGAGAGCTATACATGGCTTAGCATATGATGTGTACCTTTTTTATGTCTCAAACAATCAAATTATTCATATTAAAGATGGTCAATCAATAACACAAATTAAAAGATTGAATTAATCACAATAAATGAAACTAGAATTAAAAATTAATCAATTAATTCGTAAAGACATAAAATATGCAAGTAGCTCAATCAAATTCCTAGTAAGATAATTAGTTCATGTTTAATCTAGCATAAATCAACATTGTCAAATTAATAAAAGTCATGCTCTAATTAAACAATAACAAATTCAAAATAAAATATTGTATAAATCTAACAATGCAAATTAATTAAAAATAGAAGTACTGTAGCAGCTATCCACTTATAGCTTGAATTCCATGTGCAAAGGAGAAGTGGATAGTGACAAACAAGATGTGGCGACAACTCAAGCTTTGGTTTTATCCTCTTAAAACAGCAGCTCTCAATTTCTACTTGTCAACTCATGGTCTGCTTCAAAAATTCAGTCCAATAGCTGCTTTTGGTTTTGCCTACCTCCTCAAGCAGCAAACAGTTCTGCTTAGTCTCGGGTGCAATAGCAGCTCACATTTCAGCTGCGGTTCTGCCAAGGTTTTCACAGCTACAGCAACTTCCTGCTCTGTTTCAGCAAACAGAGCTCTCTTTTCCTTCTTTTCACTGCGGTTCTGTAACAGTTTCTGCTACTGCTCTTCACATTACTCTCACTACTCCTCGGTTCTGTAACAGCAACTCTCAAGCTCCCTCTCTGCTCTATTTCTTCCTTAAGCTGCTGCCGTCCTCTCTATCTCTCTATATTCTGGCTCCTTAACCTTATTGCACTTATATAGGGACACAAAACTTGCAAACCAAGTAGAAGAAATCTAATAAAACTTTCCTTTTGAGTAACTCGTGTTGCCGACTCTCCTTAATTTTTTTTTTATTTCCTTTCCTTTTTATTTTGCAACTTAAAGTTCTGTTTAGTAGCTGTAATATAGCCTATTAAATAAATTCCTTGAATTTAAAATTAAATCTTGGCCATTAAACTATGAAATTGTGTCTTAATCTCATGTGGCAGCACTAAACTTAACTTTGGACTAAATTTTCACTATTAACACTATAGAATTAGCTCAAGTCATAAACATGAAAGTTGTAGATCTATCTTTTAGCTTTCCATAAGAGTCAAAAATCACCTCAATCCGATTTGTATAGAGAAAGTTATGCCCAAAATATGACAAGGTGTTCAGAGACCAAAAAACAATTTACAAAATCGGGATTTAATTATAAAATAGAATTTCAAACAATATGTATTTCCAATTTTAATTCCAATCACATAAATTATTGTTTAAATTCATACCATAACTTCCAAAATTAATTCCAAAGCCAATTTTTATAAATTAATTCACAAAACACATTAAACAATTAATTTCACACAAGAATATAGCATAAAATGTAGTAATTAAAATATAAATAATTTAACAAATATATTATTATCATGGAGCACATGATAACTGTGTTTAATATGGTTGATTTTCCATAGGTGGAGAAGAAGGTGGACCTTCTGGTTGGTCTTCCACAGATCCTACTCACAGGAGGCACTCCGGCCCAATTGTAAATTCTGGAAGCTTAGCTAAACAAAAAAGTCCGGTCACAAATGATCCATCTCTTGCTAAAGACGCTATGGTAATGCTAAGTATTATTTTCCTCATGGGTGGATCTCCCATAAATTAGGACTGTTTCTCATTGCTCAGTATCTTCTATCCTTGACATAATGACTTGGGTGAATTGGTTTCTGAAGGTGGTTTTCACAAATTTGAGTTTATTTGTATTCATTTGTTTCCATATGCGTAGTAGATTGGTAGAAAAATGAGATATCAGAATAAAAACCTGCATTCTTTGTGCTATCAGAAGAAAATCATTCCTCCACCTTCTCCCTCTTCCCTTCTCCTCTCTTTTTCTGTTTCTGGTATAAAATTGTCATATGATGGTTTGTGATTCTGAATGCCCTTCCTAACTAATTGTACTGGCTTGAAATGTGCAGTTGTCTGGTTCTAGTTTCTTGCGTTCAAGTGGATCTTCAAGGCGAGCAGCTGTCTCTAGCAGTCGTGATGCAGCAATCACAGTTAGTGACTATGAACCCTCTCGCCTTCGCACCATGGATGCAAGTGCAGGGCCTCTCCCGAAAATCTCTAGTGCGCAAAGAAGCTCACCTGTTATATCATCAGAGAACAAGCGCCCATCTTCTGGTAGAAACGCCTCAAATATAAAGAACTTAGAGTCTGCTCTGAAAGGAATTGAAAGCCTGCACTTTAGTAACGATGACAGGTTACGATATTAGCCTTTCACACCCTTCATCAATTTCTTGCCTCCTGTAAATTTTAAGATGGTAATGATATATACTTTCTTACAAACTCGTAAGTATAAGCTAAGATCAGAAGTTCGAGCTGGGAATCGTAACTGTAAGTACTAATAAAGAGAGAATCAGGCATAAGACAGATGCCCAATGATATAATATGAACTTAGGTATAATACTTGGCTCAAAATTATCTAGGGAGAAATGGCTTTTTCTAAAATACAGTCATAACTGTCATTGCCATATTTTCAGTTTTCACCTAAAATGGTTTTTTATCATATGCTGTGTTTCTATGCTCTTTGTGTTTCACGGCAATTTGTGTGCATATAATATATGATATGAAAATTTTCGACATGTCAAATTCAAACCTTATGTTTTAACTTTTGTTATATTTATATGCAATTTATATTAAAATTTAGTCTGTTATCTTTGTATCGTTTTTGTATTATGTTGTAACCATTTAAGAATTCAAAGCAAGCTTATTGTATTTGATTATGAATTAAGAATTGCTAGGTCTATACCAACAAGTGGTTAGAAAAAATAGAAGTCGATTTTTTCTTCAAACTTGTGGACATAATTTGAATTTTGGAATTGTTGCTGTTTAAAGGATTTTACCGTTTATTATATTCATTTCAAACAAGATTAGTCTTAGATTGTAAAAAAATATTTGTGGTTAAAATAAAGAAT
Organism: Heritiera littoralis; assembly: GCA_031772115.1. Taxonomy (NCBI): domain Eukaryota; kingdom Viridiplantae; phylum Streptophyta; class Magnoliopsida; order Malvales; family Malvaceae; genus Heritiera; species Heritiera littoralis. Next base: position 434,728 of record JAPDPK010000041.1, read on the forward strand.
TATTAGGTTTAGGCATACCACCGATCTAATTGACTAGTGTTAGGTTGGTTGCTCGCAGTCTTTAATCTATGTCATGTCGGATAATGAGTAAGAGCTTGAACTTGTTTGGCTCTTCACCCAAAAAAAAAAACCTTGTTTGGCTCAAATGTCAACTCTAACGTCAATGTCCAACAGTTGAGCCGTTGAGGTAATGAAAGGGATTTTCTATATGCCGGTTGATCCGTAGATGACGATCAATGTATGTGTTTTCACCTTTGTAATTCTACCCCAGGCCCAGGGAAAGGTTCGAAGGTGTTCTAGACGTGACTCAGTTATGTGTAACCCATCAGCGGTTTGACGGATGGCGGAAGACGTTGCTCTACCATCTTTGGGAATAGGATTGGGATTAATTTCACTGCGATCAATCATAGAGTATCTTTACTCTGCAATGCAATCAATTACAAAGTAATATCCACAACTTACATAAAAAGAATCCTCATGGGATTCTTTGGTTGATATTTGCCATCAATATAAAATTAATTTTAACAATTTATTTGTTTATTAAATTAAAAAAAAGGAAAAAAAGAGAGTACAAAAAAATTATAATTTATAACTATTAATAATGAGAATCTCATTAATATGGATTTGATATGTATCTTTTTTATTTTTATATATTTTTTATTTTTATACTATATTTTTTAATTTTTATATTTTATATTATATCTTTTATAACTATTAATAAAAAGAATCTCATTAATATGGATTTGACATTTATTTCTTTTTTTTTATTTTCATATTTTTATAATTTATATTATATTTTTTAATTTTTATATTTTGATAAAAGAATCTCATTAATATGGATTTGACATGTCTCTTTTTTTCTTTTTTATTTTCATACTTTTATAGTTCTTATATTTATTTACATATACAATATATAAAAAGAATCCCCTTGTGGGGATTCTTTGACACCTATCTTCTTCTTTTTTATTTTAATTTTAACATTAAAAAAATAAAGAATTCTCTTGTGGGGATTCTTTGACACTTGTCTTCTTTTTTTTTTAATTTTGACATTAAAAATAATATCTATCTATAACACTATATATTAGGAATCCTTTTGGGTCTTTTGATTGGCAATTGTTATGGGATATAAAAGTAAATTCTTTTATTATTTGTTATTTTTTTATTTAACAATAACGAAATAAAAAGTAATTTTATTAGTTTATTTAATTTTTTATTCTTAAAAATATTGAAAATTTTTTATGATTCCAAATAAAATTTTAAAAAATCAAACTGAGCTTAAAAATGATAAAAAAAATTATGTTTTTCTTAATATAATATACTTTAAGATAATTTGAGTTTACGATTATTCTTACTATAGTTTTAGATTTTAATTATGAATTTATATTTTATTATCAATGAGATTACTAATAATATTTTGTAATAATTATTTTCATATATTTACTTATAAAATTTGACACTTGTCTCTTTTTTCTTTTAAATTTTGACATTAAAAATAATATATATCTATAACACTATATAAAAAGAATCTTTTTGGATCCTTTGATTGACAACCGTCATGAGATATAAAAATAAAATTTTTATTATTTGTTATTTCTTATTTAACAGTATCACAGTAAAAAGTTATTTTATTAGTTTATTTAATTTTTTATTCTTAAAAATATTAAAGGTTTTTTATAATTCCAAATAAAATTTTAAAAAATCAAACTAAGCTCAAAAGTGATAAAAAAAATAATGTTTTTCTTAATATAATATACTTTAAGAAAAAATTGAGTTTATGATTATTCTTACTATAATTTCAAATTTTAATTTTGAATTTATATTTTATTATCAATGAGATTACTAATAATATTTCTTAATAATTATTTTGATAGATTTACATATAAAATATTTAAAAAAAGTTAATATGACAACAATTATAAAAATTAGTTTAATAAATTTGAATAGGATGTTAATTTTGTGCAAATGGAGAGCAATAGCATATTTTGGTAAGGTGTAATTTTCATGTGAAGAGTTTTAGCAAACTATTCAAAATTGGTTTAATAAATTTGAGCTAAACACTAAATTTAAATATTTACTAACTCATTTTATATTTTTTATCTATTTAATTTTTAACTTTATACATAGAATATTTTATCAAATTATCACTAATTTTTATTAAAGGTTAATATTATAAAAATTGAATAAATTAAGTAAAAAATTATTTAACAAATAAAACACAGTAACTTTTTGAATAAGAGAACTATATTAAAAAAATTTATTAAATAAATTTTAATTTTAAAATAATTAAAACAATTGGAAAAATGTAGATATGTTATCTATTTATTATTATAATATTTTTATTCAAAAAAATTTAAACCCAAATTTTCATAATGAATTAAATAATTATATTTTATAAAAATAAAAAATTAATCTTTGACACAGCCGGGAGCACACACTAGTTCCAGTGAAACTTGACATAGTGATTATTACTCACGATAAAAAAATATTTAGGTTTATTTTCTTTTTTTTGTACTTTTTTACGAGAAATAAATGAATAAAGTACAAAAATATTTAAAAAGTTTTATAAATTAATGTGAAGAGCTTGCATATTTTTTAGTTTTATTTATGGATGAGGTGATGTTTTGTAATTGACTTACAACATATAAATGTTATACACTAATGTTACACGGCACTTGGTTTTGAAAAGCAAGAGATCGGCCGCTTTCATTTTAGTCCAAATTTGAAAATCTGTATTCAAACTTTCAACGTAACTCAAACCCATGAAGCAAGCAAAGATAATTAATAGTATCCTCAAAATCACAAGATCAGTAACACTGCCAGATGACCAGATTTTGATCAGACAACTTGAAAGAAGGCAATCTAAGAAATTAATTCTGCTATGGATCTTATTCCATTCTTACCCACTTCAGAAACTCAATCGAGAAATATCAATTTTCATATTTCATAGATTTGACTTTGCTTAAATATCAATTGGATACACAGATGAGATAGCTCTTAATTATAATTCTATAACTACAATTCATGTTATTCTATGTAAGATTATGAAAATTTCAGATTCAAATCCCAAGTTCTCTTCCATCATTCACCAACAAAGTAAAACACAAACCCCAAAAAGAACAAAATAAGAAGAAAAACTAGAGAGCAGCCATGGATCACCTCCACCCATAGATTACTTGGTTGTAGGAGTTCTTGATCCACCTGAAACTCTTCCTTAAAGACCCTTTCATCTTGCCTTCAACTGCATAAACCTTGTAGCCAGCGACCCTTTTCTTCCTCTGCAGCTCAGGATCATTAAAGATCCATCTTGAGGAAGAAGACCCAAAAGTGCTTTTGCTTTTCTTCATCTTAATCTCTTTCCCAAACTGATTTGGCTGAACAGAATTTGCAAAACTAGCACTGTAACACCTCAGGTCTTGCATGCTGCTTGGCCCTCCTCCCCTAACTCCGTAGTAGCTCTCCATCTGCATCCCTCCATCTCTGTATGATTTGGATCTAAAACCCTCCATAGATGTATGAAAGACAAAGATTGCAAGGTGTGTTCAAGGATGGAGATGAAGGCTTGGCGATGGAGAAGGAGAAGATAAATATCAATGGAGTTTAATTTTGTTTGTGGAGTTGTTGAAGACGCTTATTTATTGATGCAAATTTTCTATTATTCTCTTTCCTTTGGGCGAGGGAAACAACTCAAGTGGGTGCCTGCCTTTAGTCTTCCAACTATTTCACATGGACTTCTCCTGGGTGGAGTTCTTCAAAGAGATGTGACATTTTCTACTTTAGTTTCACAATGTAAGGCCGTTGCTCAGTGCACGAGGCAGCTTATTTTGAATGGTCACCTGCCAGGTGTAATGGTAATATTTGACAAGCTAAATGAATTGAAAATCCAGAAAAAGAAAGATTTGGAGCCTCTAGATCAATAGACTAGGAGAAATCAGGTGCATTCGATGTTGAAAATTGATTGAGATTGTCTAAATTTTAGAGCGTCCGATTTTGCGAATCTTACGAAGTTGTTAATGTTGTTCTCCTTGGTAATGGCTTTCGACTGCAGAGCTGTTGTGGGTCCAATCTAACACCAGAGTCATACAAAAAATTCACCTGTGCGCACTTCATGCAATCAAGAAAGTATAACAGTAAATTCTATTGACTAGGGTTTTATCCCGTGTCTAGGAATCAAAGCTAGTAATTCTTATATGTAATTGGTGTTTTTATCGTATTAAATATAAAAATTTCATATTAAAATTTGTATGAACATGTCAAACACAAATTTTTTTATATTTATGTATAATTTTTATCAAATATTAATTTGTCATTTTTATGTTTTTATTTGTTTCATATTATTGTACCATATCTAAAATTACAGAGTCCATTACAAAGTGAAACATGGAGAATTATTTAAGAGAGGCAAGTAGCTAGATTGCAAAATTAGACAAGCAACTAAATTTAATTAGGTCGGAATTTTGAGTGTTAACCATATCTAACACCACTCCACACGTTAGTACAAGGTTACAAGCTTTGGTACAGCTGAGCCCGACCCACATATCTAAGACAAGAGTGGCAGGATGTATGAATTTGTTGATCAGAACTCGACTTTTTCATCAGTCACTTTCCAAGATTGGCTGATCTCAAGATTGCTGCCTCCGAACAGCTGTTGCAGGAGATTATCCCATTTTCAATGTTAGAATAAGTTTACAAACTTGCTAAATTTTCATGTGCTAAAGTTTTCAATTTAGGAATCATTTATTAACAAAAAATTGTAAAGATTCGAACTTGAGTATTTTATACGAATCTTAACTATTTGTGTCAACCTCCATTTACAGTCATGGCATGTTTGACACGTTGTCCAATTTGGAATATTAGCAGAATAGCGATTTTACAGGCGCAGGCCAGGCCAACATAAGATATGATTTTTGTGAAGGAAGTGCCGACGAAATTCAGCAACACCGGAGAGGGAAAGACAGAGATCAATGATACGAATCTTCTTGGAATAAAAATCCAGTCAGACCCTGATATATTATTATGCCAGGATTTAAGTAATGGAAACTCCATTAGATAAATGCTTAAGGGTGACGCAATTGTTCCATTATGGCGACTATTATATAACCACATGCGGTGCTTCAACGCCCGATATCTACATTAGGTAGGAATTTTTTATTTTAATTTTTATGTAATCGTTTTTAAATGGCTATATTCTATTGCGTAGTCTTCAAGAGATTTTTTTTATTAGTCCGGTTTGAAAAAAAAAATTTTAAATTAAATTATTTATTTTAAAAAATTAATCAAACCTGTCAATTTAATTTTATTAAAAATTGAATTTTATCTTACTTTTTCTCTTTTTATTTTCTTATCTTTAATATTACAAACATGCTTCCTAATGCTTGAAATTGAATTCTCAATCCAACAATACATAATAATTTTAACATATATTTAATTATCCTTTAATTATTTATATTATATATAATATACTTATGGAATATATTAAAATGTTTCTATTAATTTAATCGATTTGATTGATAATTTTAAATGCAACGAATCGATTCGATTTCCTAAATTAATTTTTTACTAAAATCGAATTAATCAAATCAACTTAGTCGAATTCCACCGATTAAATCAGTCTAAATTCACTTCTACTCACCCTCCTCAGCTAAGCCTTAACGGTGAAGAGCGAAAAGAGTTTTTAAACCGTAAGGCACAGAGCAACACATGAAAATACGAAACAATGTAAACAAAAAAATACGAATATACGAAACAAAAACCACATAAATAAATTATATGAAAATGACATACTTAATTTTGATAAATATGATAAATAATGAATATGAATATAAAAAAAAATAAGCTAAACAAAAATTTATATTTGACTGATTAACATAAATTTTAATACAATATTATCACCGAATGATTGAAATAAAATTAATCTCGAATCATGAAACAGATAAAGATACTTGTAAATATTCCCACAAATATACGATATTTTTATATTATACACAACACAATCACAATTTTAGATAACACCAATCAGTTCTAGATATTATTCAGGAGTGAAGTGAAGGCTCATCTGATGAAAATATCAACGAACTGAACAAATCCAATCAAAATCTATCATCTTTCAATTCCTCAAGACATATACCTCAAAAGATACGTGATTGCTGTTTCTTGGAAAGGATCAACAGAGAAAATTTCCGACTACAAAAGCAGAAGAGAAATTCATTTTCTCAGATGATGCATACACATATATATAAAATGCAGTAGAGGGAATGATAATTGTGCGAGCTTAATTTCAGGTCAAAGGTAGCTAAAGAACATCTATGCAAAGAAATGCGCAACTAAAGCTTAAAGGAGCTAGCTGCTGAATATTAATCACAGTTTAACAGAGATAAAATTCATGGCCGATGAGCAAATATGCTGAGAATGGAATGCACCCAAAGTAACAGCCTTCAATAATATGTATATATATGGATGAAATACTTAAAGGAAAAGGACATACAATCCAAAAACCCTAGCTGCATCAAAACTTGAAATAACATACACCCACCAGAGTGGGCAAAACTGGACAATCTTTATGTAGCGAAAGTGCAGGACCCATATAATTAAATCGTCAAATATGTTTAAGAACAACATTAACTTAAGACACTAGATGCGCAAAGAAAAGAGAAGAGAAAAGAGCACGTTAAAATCGGACTTGCAAAACAACAAAACCCCTTGCCTCAACAATCTTCAAAATGGAAATCTCATCAAAGGAGATCAGCAACGTTTGATGGCAGCTCCTCGATGACCACGTTGTAGAACTTCTGGATGTCAAACAGCATTCTCTCATCATCTTTAGTCACAAAGTTAATGGCAACACCTTTTCTTCCAAACCTTCCACTTCGTCCTATACGATGGAGGTAGTTTTCTGGTTGAGTCGGCAGATCATAGTTTATGACAAGAGAGACTTGCTGCACATCAATACCCCGAGCCAGGAGATCAGTAGTGATGAGAACACGAGAAGAACCAGAACGGAATTCACGCATGATAATGTCACGAGTATTCTGGTCCATGTCTCCATGGGTGGCAGAAACTGTGTGGTCACGGCTTCGCATCTTGTCAGTTAGCCAGTCAACCTTGCGCCTTGTGTTCACAAAAATGACACTCTGGGTGATGGCCAGGGTCTCATAGAGATCACAAAGTGTTTCAAGCTTCCACTCTTCCTTTTCAACATTCACGTGAAACTGCTTGATACCCTCAAGGGTTAGCTCATCACGCTTAACCAAAATTCTGACAGGTTTGTTCATGAACTTCCTAGTAATCTCAAGGGCTTCAGGTGGCATTGTGGCAGAAAATACTCCAACCTGAATCTTGCCTGGCAGAAGCTGGAAGATATCGTAGATCTGACAGACATAACAAGATTATCAGAGCACAAAATCAAAACGAAAACTTGCAAAATTCAAACCCATTAAAATAGGAAGATAACAAGATGAAATAACAAACCTGATCCTTAAAACCACGGGAAAGCATTTCATCAGCCTCATCCAAGACAAACATCTTAATATAATCAGGACGAAGTGACTGCCTTCTCAACATGTCAAAGACACGACCAGGAGTACCGACAACAACATGAACACCACTTTGTAGAATGCGCTGATCCTCACGAACACTTGTCCCACCAACACAAGCATGAACCTTAACACCAAGGTAATCACCAAGTGCCCGCATCACCTTCTCAATCTGTTGTGCCAACTCCCTAGTGGGTGCCAAAACCAAAGCCTGGCATTGGACTACGTTATAGTCAAGTTGCTGTAGAATTCCAGAGCAGAAAGTAGCTGTCTTTCCAGTTCCAGACTGTGCCTGCTGAATTACATCAAGACCCTTGCAGAATGGAACAATTCCTCTTTGCTGAATTGCAGAAGGCTTCTCAAAACCTTGGCAAATATTTTGTAAAAGAGAACCAGGACTCAGCATAAATTAGCCAAGACAAAACATTAGAAAAAAATATATAGAAGCCCAAACAATGGCTAACAATGTTACCTGAAGAAATTATAAAAGCAGACAACAATTTTTATAATTTGTTTTTCCAAACTACTACATACCATATGCATAGATACCCCTCAGAAGGTTTTCTTGAAGTCCCATTGAATCAAAACTGTCATAAACTTCATCATAACTTGTGAAAAAATCATCTCCATCAGTTTGGAGCCTGTGCCATTTGAATTTTAACAAAATAAAAGCATCAGCAAGTTGTCAAGCAAATAGCATTTTTTTGTTTTTTTAAATAATACTAACACAAGGGAGGAAAGCATGTGGTTATAAACAAGAAACTTACAACTCACTCATTTTTTGATCATATTGACGAGCATCAAATTGAGATCCTTCTGGTGCCAAACCTGCCATGACTGTGCAGAGGAAAGAAATAATGAAAGCATGTTAAACAAAGTTAGGCTCACCTCCAGAGAGATTATAGCTTTTAGATTAAAAATATAACACTACACTGATAACGAAATCCAGATGTTGCATAATACACAAACACATAAGATTGAATATTTTCATTGCTTGAAGAACAAAGGCTTTCCATATCAAGAAAGATGTAACAGAAGAGCCAAACTAGCACACCAGAATAAGAGGTACACAAGCATTAACTTCTGATTTAGTATCCGGAGAGGATATACAAAAAGGCAGATGGCTATCAAATATCTGGTAATAAATCCTTTACCATCAGACACCAAATAGCCCACCTCTCCAAAATTCACCCCGGGCCAGGAACTTAGAAGGAAATTGTCTATCGCATTGCCATCACCAAATTTTAAATATCAATACATAGGACACATACTGAAGACACAGTCTTTGGAACATATAATCATCACTCATCACAACTGGATAGTTAACAGAAGAATCTTCATAATCTAGGCAAAGAAGCAAAGGCCTACTTTGTCAATTATACATTCACTCTGATGAGTTTATGGATGACCAACTGACTATTACCACGGCAGAAGTAACACACAGCCGTCATGAAGGTTATTGTACAAAACAATGATGTCAATAAGTACACATTTCAACTCAGACGAGAACACACCATACTCGTTTAATATCAGACTCAGGTAATATCAATGAAACAAATTAAAACTAAACTATCATAAAAAAAAAAAAAAACTTTAGCATCACAATGTTTGTTGCGTACCAAGTACCAATAATTTTTGCACAGTTACAAAACCACAACCAAACATCTCACTCAACTAATTCTAATACTTCAACCTCAACGCTAGAAGTTAAAATATTGACAGTTAAGATCTGTTCACAATCAAAACAAAACAGAAGCTTGGATAACTATAACCTTCCCAAATTCCTATTCTTTGGAATCTAACAGAAAGAACCTTCTTCTTTTTTTTCCCTTCTTTTCCTCTTCAATATCCAAACAGATTAGTCTAGCAAAGCTTCAAACTTATTAATTTCTCAAATCACAAACTACAAAAAGGAATCAACTTTTAAAAAAAACCACAAAAATCATCTACATGAACTAATCAATCTCAAAAACAAAACCCACAGACATAAAAAGAAAACAGATCAAACCCAGATCCCAAACAGTAAAACCAAATCCAATACACATCAAACCAAATCCAACAAAACAATAAAACATACAATCAACAGGAAATTAATCAAAAACAAACACCAAAATATAAGAAAAGAAAAAAAAAACACAGGAAGAGAGAGAGAAAAAGAGCAACCTTGAAGCAGACGAAGAGAGCAAGAGAAAAAGAGAGTTTCGGGGTGGAAGAGTGGATTTGTTGAAGAGATAGAGAGAGGGTTAAGAAATAGTTTTTTGGAGGCTTTTACGGTTGAGAGAGAGAGAGAGAGAGAGAGTTAGGGTTTCCCAAACTCCTCGGATCTGCGCCGTGGAGTTTTAAGGAAAATAAGGGAAGAGAAGAGTTGACAGCAAGATCAAAAATCTAAGTGCTGCGTTTCCCGTCTCTTTTAGGTTTTATAATCCTTTGTACTTGTGGCCGTGGCCAACTTCCTCCTTAAGTTTCCCTGTTTGCCCCTCTTTTTATGCCCTTATTAGACTCAAATTCGGCCAAATATTTTTATTTTTATGAAATAGTTTATTAAAAAAATAAAAGATAAAAAACACATAATTATACATAGAAAATTATCCCATACACATGGTTTTTAAACTTCAGGATACTAACTGCGTGACACATTTTTTTAAAGAAATTTTAAAAAATAAAAAATAAAATGTGGGGTAATTTTTAGCTCATATGTATATTCATTGGGTTTACTTCTTCATGAGATGTTTTAAATGTTAATCTATTGTTATCCAATTTAAATGTTAATATTTAAAAAATTAATTTTTTGTTGTTCATTAAATACGAATGGAACAAAAATATTTCATAAAAAATTAAAAATTAAAATAACATAACACTCATAAAATAATATCTTGAATTTGATTTAATTCAATTCATCCATACAACCATTTTTTAAAAAAAAATGACATTTTAGTTTCGATAGATTCAAAGTTCAAATTTTAATCTAAAATATTAGAGAATCAATGATTTTTGACAATCAAAATCTTGCGAAAACTTCTTTTTATATGTATTTTGAACCATTAATAAACTTAATCTATAATAATGCTCTGCAACAAAGATTCTAATTGCATTTTCAGTGCAAAAAACTTCTTTCCTTGTTCTTTTGACATTCCATTGTAATTATATAATATCTAAAACAGAGGCCATGCCTTGAAATTGAGTAAGAAATTAAATTAAAAAAAAAAAGAAAAAAGTTAAAGAATGGCTGATGTAATGTAACACCCTCTGGCCTTAAACATTGCCTCTCGCATATTCTTTCTTCTATCCTCGCCTTTCATATTCAGTCAAAGCATAATAAATCTTTAGACTTCAAAAAGCAAAGCATATTTTCATCATCAAAAGAGAAAAAATATAAAGCAAAGTATATTAACACTATATTGAACAACTTCTGGAATTTGTTGTATATTTATTTTTGCAATATAAGCAAAGTGATCAGTTGCATAATAGGGTAAAGGCTTTCTCAGCTTGAGTTCATGTTTAAGAATTTTGTTCGGAGAAAGTGTTATCGTACTTTTTTTTTTTTTTATAATAAATGATGTAATATTCAAATTTATTCAAAGGTTCATCAAGGAAATAAATTTCAAAGTCTTCATTTTCATTTCTCTTTGAGCTTTTGCTTGAAGAACATATTTTTTTGTGCTTCTTTATATTTTATAACATGTTATATTACTTTCTTAATCATTCAATAAAAAATTACGGATAAATCGTAATTTGTAGCTTTTTTTAGCCATAATTAGACAATTATTTTGGGCATTGGGTGGACGGCTATTAAATTTAGGACGTGTTCAACTTTGTCTACAAGCAATGGATATTTTTTTTTTTTCAAGTTTCAGCTTTATTATGTACTGCACTGCTTTTGTTTTGATAATGGAATTTGATTAGTCAGCAACGACAATTCTTCTAAACGAAGAAACCAAAGGGAAATGAAGATAGAGAGATAAATGGAGCATTTTGTCACTTTCTTTTGTTCCATTCTTTATATTTATATTATTATATTATTAAACTTTCATCCAAGTACGACTTTCTCTCACCGACCACTTTGATTTATGCGTTTTCGTCCGTTATTTTTGCCTTTTGTTTTATGAATTTAAATTTCTGTAATCCTTGAATATTTATTGAGCCTTTTGATGAAAGGCAGTAAAAAATTTTATTTTTTTATAATATGAAATAAAGATGATAAATTATTTATTTATGTAACTATTACATATTTATAAAAGATGATTATTCGAATTTATTTAAACAAAGTGAATGAAAAATATTCGAAAAAAATATTAATTTTATAAATTTGATGATTAAACTTTATTAATTTATTTTTATTTTTTACTTACTATAAAATAAAAATTTATAGTTTTAATTTCATAAAATAAAATAAAATATCAATATCTTATTTTTATTTTTTTCTATAAAGTTCAAAAGTCAGTTGAATATTATCTTTTTCAAGAATTATTATAACTTGACACCACTTAATACATGGTTTTGTTTTTTTACTATTTATCTTTGATTTTTCTATTCATATTTTTTAAATTTTTTATTTTTATATAAAAAAACAAATGTATTTATCAAAGTGTCAGCCTAGATATGTACAAAGGATACAACTTCGCCTGCCATATACATTAAGACACCATACAGCTAACTCACAATTGGCCAGTTCACACAGCTACATTGGCCTTCAATCAGCGAATCAGGACTTTATAGACTACCACATCCCCAATTTGTAAGTTTTCTCTGCCTAAGACCGCACGGTAGTTCGACTTTAAGTCTTCAGCCCGTGACATTATCAAGTCCTGCTCCTGGGTACATGGTAGAATCCATTGATAAGCAGGAAGTTTATTCAGTATATTATTATATTCTAATATGTACATTTCCCTAAAAATGCACTGTTTCCGAAGGCCAAAGCTAGTTTCCTCTCTCAATATAATGGGCTAATTGTACAATAACACTATATGATTCATGGTCGATCCTGGATGGATATAAATCCATTTCAACACAATGCCAATGCATTGATTCAACACAATCAATGGATTTATAAATACAGATTCCTAAAATTATCACCTATCACTTACATCCTGAGAAGCTAAGACTCAAGCCAAAAGAACAATCTCGCCTCGTGAACCTGCAGCAGAATGGAAAAACAATTACATGATTAGGTTCCAGAATGCAAGAAAAACATATGCTACTAATTTTAAGTAGATATAGCCCAAGAAAAGAGGACTCTGTAATTTCACATACATTGTTCATAGATTTCTTTCACTAGCTGTACCATTGAATCAGCATCTTCTGCCATTTTGGAGACTCTTTCTGCCTCCTTAACTGCTTCAGAAGCTAAAAACAATTTATTTTCTGCTTCAGCAATTCTATAGGCTGCTGTAATCGCTGCGTCTTCCACTGTTTCATCAAAAATCAATGCACCAGCATTCTGCCGTAACCTAACATCCTTTTGTTTAGGGCTAGGTGTTTTCATTCCAATCAAAGTATCTTTTTTGATCTTGTAGCAATTTTGTATCTGCATTGGATGGTTTTGACATGACTGAGAAGATGTCATCCGGATATGTAAGCTTAAGAAATCCATCACAATTAAATCATTCTATAATGTAATACAACATCAAACCTCTTGCACATAATCTAATTATCGTGTCTCCTAAGCTCAAGGCCAGCAAATCAGCCCCAGAATTGATTTGCTAAAAACATCTTTCAAATATATAAATATAGGACAGGTTCAAAAGTGGAGTTCAAGATTTTTGTCTTCTTTAAAGAAATTGGAGAATTGAAAACCTACATATAGATTCTGTGAAAAGATGGTCAATATAAGGACTCTTATTCAGTTCAACTAACGTGAATGTGCAGAAAAAAAAAAAAAACTTAAAACTCGAATAATTTAATTTATGTTCTCTGCCATTCCTACAATTTTAAAAGGTTTAGATTAGCATGGGAAAATGCCTGCATGAAAGCATTCAATTTCCAAACTCAAACAACAGATCATCCATCAGAAGCAATTTGTCATCATGCTTAGCATAGTCGAGATGATTATACAAAAAAAAATAGGGAAACCATCAATCATGAATGAGATAAGGTAAGTTGCTAAATTGTAGCATCATAATTACCTTTTCCAGTTTGCCTTGAGAAACAAGTCTTCTCAGCCTGGAACTTAGTAACCTTCTAAAATTTGGTGGAACCTCATGCCTTTGCTGCAGCATGTGAATCAAGATAGTTAAAATCCATATTATCAGACATGCAATGATGAATTGATAATGGTGACAGGTTCTAAAAACAAAAAGAAGACAAAAAGCACCCCAAGACAAACACGAATATCAAGTTTCACGATTTTAAAGGATGCGATGTGCCTCTAAAAGTGAATTGTTACACTGTACACTTGAATATAAAAATTCGTTTTCAAGAATGCAGCTATCGCATAAGAGGCAGAAATACCTAATGAGTACGGAAGGATACAATTAAAGATGTCATTGAAACAGTGCTTGTCAAAAACTTCTGTTGCTCGGGAGATTTCAGGGATCCCCAAACAGATGATAGGTTTCTGCAATGGAGAGTTGAAAAAAAATGTTTCTAACATTTGTGAATACAACCTGATATTACCTGCAAGCTACAGAATGACCAACTCCAGAAAAACACCTAAATTTAATGAACCTTGTCTTCTATCTAAAATAATATGACACACATACTTGTTGAAACTCAGCATGTTAGCATTAAGATCATGCAGTGAAACCATCTAATAAATTATTGGGTACAAGTGGACATGAAGTCCAGGACCACTGAGCTTTATAAGGAAAGTTAACAGTTGTAACCCTGCTCTAAGCTTTGGTGCATAATAAGGGTTGCTTGATACTTGCTAGATTTAGATATTACAATTATCACTTCTTATCTTTTCTAGTTTAAGCTAAATTCTATTCCAAGCAGCAATTTCATGCCTGATAAAACATAAGAAATACACAAGAATTGCAACTAAAAAGAGAGGGAAAGAAAACAAAGAAACGAACTCCATCTTACCTCAATGTAGCTTATAATTGCACTAATATCAGATCCATTTGTATCTTTAATGGTTGAAAGAGCTTCAAAAATCATTGTGTTATACCTGGTTAATTGAAAATAAAAAATAATAGCAATTTAAAAAAATAAAGAAGAGAAATGGCATCAACCACCCAACGATAAGGAAATATAATGAACAACTTATTTATCAAAGCTACTACAATGCAAAGCAAAAGAAACTCTCTACAATTAAGAAATAAATGAAAGAGAATTACTAATTATATAAAATGATGAGCCATTCAACTTGCAAGCCAAGGCAATACAGCATAAATTTTGGAAGACACAATAATTAATGTAAAATCAAAACTAGAAATTCAACTTAACTTTGCTAATAATTAACATCATCAATCTTATCTAAGACTTTGAGGACAAAAAAACACTTTTTTTTAACAATAATGGAAGTAAGAATGTAAAGCAAACCATAATCTAATACTTTCATTCACAGCGTGAGATGTTTCAAATTTCTAATTGACCATTTAAAACCAAATCCAAATAAAATTCTTTTGACATCCAAACAGCATTTGCGAATTGGGATGTCCTCTGTTTTATTCCACTTCCAACATCTTAGGTACACGAAGATAAGTCATCAACACGTGTCTTTTGAGTACAAAATAGAAAGAATGGATATACAATACAAACCTAGGAGTATTCTTCCCATCTAAGGCGTTGTTTGAAGGATCACCCACGACAATATCAGTTGTTACATTGTGAGCACGTGAAGCAGCTGGAGCGGAATTGGAAATGTTGGGAAGGGAAGCAACAATTGCTTTTACCTTGGGTCCTCTTGATTTGTCTCTGGAGCCTTGGGAAGAAGTACTAACACTCAAATTCCTCCATTTATCCTGCAAAATAGTGCAAAAATGAGAAAACCATATAGGTTTCACTGATAACAAGCATCAAGCATATGAAAATAGATGACTAGTAGCACACTAACATTTTGTCTTTATTTTCTTTTATCTTTTGCCACAATTACCTCCACTGAATTTTCTTCATGACCAAGGCGGCAAGGCCCCTGTAGCCTTATATTGCCTACCACCGCAGTAAATCCACTACGAATTCTTAAATTCTTACAAAACAATGAAAAGCTTAAATATATATATGATCACCCTAATATTTAGAACAAAACTTTTATTCCCATTGAAGCATTTTAATTATGATACGCTTCACATGAAATTAGGGTTAACTGTTTAGTAGTTTAAACACGTGCATTGTAGAAATATTCCAGAATTTCT
Source organism: Heritiera littoralis (assembly GCA_031772115.1). Taxonomy (NCBI): domain Eukaryota; kingdom Viridiplantae; phylum Streptophyta; class Magnoliopsida; order Malvales; family Malvaceae; genus Heritiera; species Heritiera littoralis. The sequence goes on from JAPDPK010000041.1 coordinate 450,551, forward strand.
TTCAATTTAATCTGCCACCAATTCAATTTTAGTCAAACTCATAGCTAAGGTTTCTTCATGTAAATATCATCTCAATTAAAACAAATGTACAGAAGTAAAAATTTCTACTAATCACGAAATAATCCCTCTAACCAAACAAGAAAACAGAGCAAATATAACATTTAAGGAAAACTTAAAACTATATTGAAATCCAAGAATCAACTAAAGACAGAAAAAAGAGGATTAGTATTGAAAAGAAGAGGGAGAACCTTGAGGTCAATGTTGGAGCGGTGAGTGAGGTAAGGGGCGAAATCGGGATCTTTAAGGATATTCTTCCACTTGCCAGGGCCGTGTTTGGCGACTCCGGCAAGAAGCGCCTCCTCTTCCTCCGCCTTCCATTTTTGTTTCTGATTTCCCATTCTAACCCCCTTCTCTCTGTTTGTCTCTCTCTTTTGCTGTAACCCTAAAACACCGAGAAACTATATTTTAGTGTGTGATGTACTGTGGAGCTGCTGGCTTAAGGATTTTTGTTTTGTAATTCACGTTTTTCACCTATAGAGATATTAGAGTTTGAGGTACGAATTAATTTAGGTACGAATGTGCAGAAGAAAATAATTTATATTAATGATTTAGCGTTATTTTATATATTGATTCATATAAATACCACAATTTATTGAGATAAAAGTTTGATAAAGACGATGAATTCTTGTTTTTCACTTAGCCTCTCATAATTGGCAAAATCAATATTTTGTATTATTAATAATTTTATGGTTAATTATTCTATATATAGGTGGTTGAGTTTTTTATTTTACAAGCAGTTTTACGATCATGATACGTGTTTTATAAAAATATTAAAAAATAATAAATAAATAAAATAAGATATATGTCATAATTCTAACACTGCTTATAAAGTAAAAAATTTTATCGATGGTATATAAAATAATTATCTTAATTTTATATATCAATGAAATTTTGATCTATTGAAAATAAAATTTTTAGATAACAAGTTCAAATTACTTATGTGAGCCTGAATTTGATTTGATTTTGTGTTTTTTATTTTTATAATCATTGAAAATTAATTTACTATATATATTAATAATTAACAAGCATGACATTTTTTGTATAATAAGGCTTTTCATTTTATGGAAAATGTTATATTTTTTTAATTAATAACTTCATGAAAAATAGTTTATTATATATTTTAATAATTAACAAGTACATTTTTTTATGATAGAAGTTTTTTGTTTTAAAATAAAGTAGATGTGAAGATTCGAATTTTAATGGAATTCAAGAGATTTAAATTTCAAATTTACAAAATTTTCATACATGAAAGGTGTATATGTGATCATTAGAGCTAATATTTAAAGTTTAATAATAAATGTGTATTATGTTTAACAAACTATTTATTTTTTTACTTTTATATGTTAAAAAACACAAATAATTCAAAGTAAAATAAAAAGAGAAATAAAAAAATGAGCAACTTATCATTTATATGAATTTGAATAATGAAACAAATTAAGTTAAGAGTTCTTTTATATATACCATATAATTAAAAATAGATATTTATCTTTAAAAAAAAGAATATTTGAAATACTATCAGTACTAATATTGACATAGAGATAGAAATATGGTGTTGCATATACGAATTATCTTATGTTCTTCATTCAAACTTTTTTCCAGTTGTTTGCTAAAGATATTTCAGTCCAATATGTCAAAATGAAACAATGCTATGTATGCGACATGCATAAAATTTCGAGTAGACTTAAGGCCACAAAAAAATTGTATGGACATGCTTGCATTTATAATGTTTTTATATAATAATATTCATAAATCTTTATCCACGAACCCACCCTTCATCTACCAACAACTTTTCATTAACACTACTTAGTGGACTGATTAGCCTCTCATACTCAGTACAAGGCTACGAGCAGCTTTGGCCAAAGCATCAGTCGTGAAATTACCTTCTCTCAAGACATGTTTGAATGAGCAACTCCATAAGTTATTTGCAATGTCTTTTATGTCACTAATGATATCTTGAAGAGAATACATGCTGATGTCTTCTGAACTAATTAGATCCAAAACAACTTCAGCTCTAATTCACAGATCAAATTCCTGAACCCCTCTTGCCAAGCCAAAAGTAAGCCATATATTACAGCTTGCAATTCAGCAATTATATTAGAACAAGCTCCCTGGTGAGCCTGAAATCCCACCGACCACAGACCTGCACCATCTCATAGCACTCCTCGATCACCCGAAATTCCCTGTAACTTACTTTGACCTGCCCTGTATATGCAAATTCATGCCTCTTGGTGTCCGATATGGGTTGCTTAAATTCATGGCTCCTAGCTAGATTGCTGTTTGATGCTGTTGAACTATGTATAATGGAAACTCACTTGTTTACAGTCTGTAACATGATAGGTAAAGCACGTGTTATATTTAAATTGGTTAACTGATGGGAGAATTTTTTTTCTTTTCTCTTAAATTCGAATTTGAGGAGAAGATGTGAGGAGAGAATGTGTTCTCTTTTTCTTTTTTTTAATGAATTCACTAAATTTAATTCAAATCAGCTTATTTAAATCGATCCAAAAAATAATATATTGGATTGGATGAAACCTAAAATTCTCCACCAAAAAGAAGCAATTTCTCAGGACCATGCTCTGGTATTCTATCCTAAAGTCTTAGTTAGTCTTATCGCTAGGGGTGAGCAAAAACCAATCGAACAGATCAAATAGACCAAATCAATTGGTTTTTGGTTTAATCCATTCGGTTTTTTTTTTTAATTTTTAAATTGAGTTATATTGATTAAAATCAGTCGATTTTCGGTGTTTAAAAATTTGAACTGAGCCAATGAAAAAATTTATCATTTTTTTAAATAAATATATATTATATTATATATTTTATATATTTTTTGGTCAAAATTTTATATATCTATATTAAATAAATATATATTATATATTTATACTAAATAAATATATATTAAATGAATATATTAAAATAATAAAAAAAATTTGTTTTAATCGAAAACCGATCAAACCAGACTAAATTTTTTCGGTTTTGTTCATTTAATTTTCAAAAATTCGATTTGATTATTGGTTTATATATTGATGTGGGTTAGGTTAAAGATTACTGGGCTTTTCTATAAGTCAAGTTGAAGACCATTGAGCCAAATGATAATCTAAGCCTAAGAGAAAAGAGGACTCAGAAGGCCCATAAATGATCCACTGGGTTATTATTTAAGCTGTGGGGCTTAAAGGTAATTACGCTCAAAATAACTCCTATAAATAGGTCACAGGTATCATTCTTAAAACCCTAAGCTCTATTTGCCTACTGAAACCCTGTCTGACTTAAGCATCGAAGTGCGCGCGCAGGGGAAAACCCCTGCGCCCTCTGATGGTTTTCTATTTTGCAGAACTTTTCTGGAGACACGTGGAGAAAGAAGACAATATCAACGTCAGCAATCAATCATTGTTGTTTTGGGCAATAACAATTGGCGCCGTCTGTGGGAAATTAAGCAAAAGCCAAATATAAAAGTCTGTGAAAGGGTGTGGAAGACCCGCAGGAGACTACTAGTTTCGCGAGAGATAAAAGAGTCTGTCGCGCACAAATAAAAAAATAAAAAATAATAAAATATATATACACGCGATAGACTACTATCGCACGGAAGGTTTCACGCGACAGAGCGATTCACTCGCCCACATACATGCGACAGACACTCTGTCACAAGCTAGAAGGAGGCTCACGCAAAAAAACAATTAGACGAGAGAGTGGTTTCCGCACGAGATAGCATTGGGAGAGAGAGTGGCTAGCCTGTCGTCATAAGTCTGTCGTCACAAGCCTTTCGCACAAGGCCTGTCGTCAAAAGGCTGTCGTCACAAGCCTGTCGTCACAAGCCTCTCGCACAAGCCTGTCGTCACAATGCTTGTCGTCACAAGGCCTGTCGTCACAAGCCTGTCGTCACAAAGTCTCTCGCACAAGCCTGTCGTCACAAGCCTATCGCACAAGCCTGTCGTCACAAGCTCTGGCACAAGCCTGTTGTCACAAAGGCTATCGTCACAAGCCTATCGTCACAAAGGCTGTCGTCACAAGCCTCACACAACCTGTCGCACAAAGCCTCACATAGCCTGTCGGCACATCATCTATCCTTGCATGTGCGGCAGAGCGATTACTAAAATATACTCGATACCAACATACTATCAAAGTGGATCCGTGGCGCAGTGGTAGCGCGTTTGACTCCAGATCAAAAGGTTGCGTGTTTGATTCCTTTCGTGCGCAAATAATGCAAAAATATTTGCGCGGCATTCGACTCGAACATGGGCTGTCCAACGCAACTGACAAGCAACCAGCCATCAAGCAACACAGATTTGTTGTGATGCTAATCGGCTTCAATTATATTTGAAGTATTCCTACAGAATGTTACAACATTATGGCTCTTACACTTTGAACCGCTCTCCGGACTACCTCGGGTCAATAAGGTTCATGCATTCGAATACCATGGGTCAATGGGCTCCACACTCCCTACTACCATGGGCCTACCATGGGCCGAGAAGGGCCCATGCTTTCGACCACCTCAGGCTGACAGGGTTTACACTTCTAGCTACCTTAAATGACGTGGCTCACACTTTCGGCCATCTCGAGCCGACGAGGCCCATAATCCTTGCCATCTTGGGTCGATAAGGTTGTATTTTTTTTATCACCTTGGGCCGATGGGCCCGCACTCCTAACCAACTTGAGTAACGAGGCCTAAAACTCTATAGGCAAAGCTCGAACCAAGAATTACTAGAAAAACTTTTGCTATGATGTTCTTATCCAACTCCACTTTGGTGTGGGTGAAATTTTAAATACGCGCAGCAAGTGCCCCAGTAGAACAACTGATGCGTGCAAACAAAGCCTAACTAGAAATGCTTGTTTGGCGATGGCGAGCAAAGGATTGTTAAGTTTGCTCACGCCAGGAGCGGAATGTGGGCGAGCAGGACCATGCGGCAGGACCCTTTGGCGAGAGATAGCCACTCACGCATGCAAGGGAGGTAAGGTACCACACGAAGAGCACACGCAAGCGTGAATATGGCAAGCATGTTGCATCGTAGGCCTTCAATTAGAGATTATGGCTCACCTATCGACAGCCAAAACAGGTAAGCACAGTTAACGCGACACGAGCTTTGGCGAAAGAGTAGGCCATAAGGATGAACACCGCACATACGCGACAGTCTTGGGTAGTAAAGAGATGATGACGAGCACGACTTGTAGAGTAAAAGATCGAAAAAATAGCTAATGTACGACAGGCACCACCGCAACGAACACAAGACCACTGCAGCAGACACTTTCGACGATTGAGTGATTACATGACCAACGCCACAGCCTAGCCTCCGCAACAAGGCTCGCTTGTTAAAGCATGTGTCAAGGCACAAGAAATGATCTAGATGGGCAAGCAAGGAACAGGCTGAAGGGTCTGGCAGAGGTGTATGCACAATGCTAGATGAGCTTCCCCAGGAAAGGAAAAAACTGAACGAAGGGCTCGAAACGAGTGAACGTAAATCCAGGGGAGCTCTATTGGGCAAGCCCCAACCAAAGACCTCACGGAACATGCTAGAACTCTAAATGCCCGCTCGTGTTCGCCCAGATGCGTAAGAACATAGACGAGCGGCAAAAACCAAGCAGGGCACAAAAGGTCAGACGAGCTAGTGGCCACCACGCGAGTACGGTTGTGAATGATGAGTAAGAATACAGCCATCCTAAGACCCAAGCAAGCAAGCCCTTGTCAACCGATATAGGAACTCGCCTAGGAGAGAGAACTTTATGAGCAAGCCATTTTAGGTGGCCAAAGAGAAAAAGGATTAAGCAACTCTGTACATCATCAAGCACAACGCTCGAGAAAAAGTCCATCCTTGAACAGGAATGACAACACTGTTTCAAAGAAGAACTTGGGGAGTTATATGGTGTAAAGGTACGCTAAATACTGTAAAAGTAAAAGGTATTGTGCCGCAAAAAAATGGAAAAACAAAAGAAGAGAAAGAAAAAGCTGAGGCGACGACCAGTCACATATTTGGCGGCAGGTAGTGATCTCTGGTGGCAGAATACAAGAAGTAGGCTACAGCCCTGCCTATCGCCCAAAAGTTCCCTGGTGATTGAGTACACGGAATGGGCAGAGCCCAGCTTGTCGCCTGAAAGATCTCTAGCGGCAGAGTACAAGTAATGGGCGACAACCATGTCCTCAATTCGGCGAGCACAGGCACGCACATGACAAATTTTGGCGATAAGGTTCCACGTGGCAGACTCTTTTTGCGAGAGGTGGCTCACGCGTGGGACAGCCAAAATGGAGAGAAAGAGGGACCACTATTGAAGATCTCACAAAGATGCCACTCTTTTGAATAGTTAGTTGCATGCAAGACGTTATGCTACAGAACAATCTGTCGCTCGAAAGGTGCTTGCTACACTGCAAATTTGCGTGGCTACACTGCAAATTTGCGTGACTACAAGCATACAACAGGCACTCTTTCCCGAGCTAGCACAGGGCCACGCGACAGAGCAGTTTGCACAACTATAGGCATGCGACACAACTCGAACATGGGCAACCTTATCTTCTTCGTTGTCAAATTGAACTTCAAAGCCAAGAAGAGTGACAGGCCTTGTACAAGACAAGAGCTCCCGCACGCGACAGGCATTTGGCGAGAGAGGAGCTCCCGTGCGTGACAGGCCCTGAGCGAGACATGAGCTCCCGCACGCGACAGGCCCTGAGCGAGACATGGGCTCCTGCACGTGATAGGCCTTGAGCGAGACAATGGCTCCTGCACGCGACAGGCCTTGGGCGACAGGGTAGCTCCCACGCGCAACAAGCCTTGGATGAGATAAGGCTCTCGCACGCGATAAGCTCCCCACTTTGATAAAATGACAGCGAAGGAAACTAGGTGAACACAGCACCCATAGGCAAGATTCCCCCGTTAGCACAATGCAAGCGAGCAAAGAACACCCGAGTCATGCCTTTCGGCAATGACTATCAATGCTAGCGAACACAGAATCCAAACTACTGGTTCGCCCTTTAGTAAAAACTTTGGCGAGCACATTTAAATTTGACGATCCAAACGCACGCCCAAGCGCGGGATCTGAGCGGAATGATCTAGAATCTTTTAGATCTGGTGCGCTTACTAATTCGACAGAATGTCCAAAAGCTTCCTTCGGCCCATCTGTCGATCGTCTGACACATAAGCTTTCAAGAACTGCTCTAACAACCATCTAGAAGTGGCTTAAGAGCCACACACTTGGCCCATTGACAACCACACATGTGAAAGAGGGTTTGTCTATATAAAGGGCGTGTCGGCTTCGTGAGTTCTTTAAACAAGACAAGGATGTGCCAGCTTAGGGCTTCGAGATCAAAGCTGTGAGAACCAAACCTGCCGGATGAGAAGATGCTGCATCAGCACTAGGATCTTGGGGAGCTGGAGGAGCAATTTCAGAAGTAAGAGCATCGCTCGAGGGTCCGACCACAGCTGCAGAGTCTAGCTAGGGATCAATGGCAGTAGATTGAAAAACTGGAGCTCATCACCTTCTAACCTTTGCAGTGACTTTATAGGCTTGAGCTGATCGCCTGCCTCGACATGTTCAGGCTCATTATGCACTTCGATAGGCCTAGGCTGGTCACGAACCTCAGTAACCCCAAGCTAATTGCGCGGCTGTTGAGGAAGCCATAGACCTTCGAGATTATCCAGGTCATCCATGGCTCCATCCTCTAAATAATTGTCCAAACCTTGTGAGTCGGACTCATCCTTGGTCCCAGGAGGATGCCTCATTAGTATTGATATTGATAACAAGAAATGGGAACTAGTTACTGATGAGTTAGAAAAAGCACGTGGGAGACATATGAGCGCAGCCAATTGCTTGGATGCAAGGTCAGCGAAGTCCCTTGCACATTGTTGTAGTGTTCACCGACCAAGCAAGGACGTATGGGTGGTAACAGATTTGAGGTACCCTCATATATTATGCTTGCGATTTTCTTGTCTATTCTAACAGTTGTGATAGTATTAGGCAGGTGTCCAAAGGAGGCACTAGCCACTATCCTGTAAGGCAGCAAGCCAGGGAGAGCTTAGTTCGACATAGTCGGATAAAAAACAACTCGTGGTAAGCTCGCAAAGGTAGATTGCTGGTTCTTATGAGCAAAGAGCCAAGATGCGACTTAACGCCAATCCATGATTAACAGCCTAATGTCCAAGCAATTGCACTTTACAGACTCTACAAAGACAAAGACTTGGAACTGTACTAGCGGTAAAAACTTGTTGTTATTATTTTAACATTTGCTGCAATTATGTTCTTACTTGTTCCATTTGATTGGAAATACTACATTATGAAACAAAAGGCCAGTTATTTTTATATATACTATGATAATCCTCCATTTTTGATAGACATGTTGCAGGAATAGAAGAAGACGCGAGACGGGCACAAATAAGTCCCTAAGCGAAAAATGCGCGAGACGGGCACAAATAAGACCCTAAGCGAAAAATGTGCAAGACAGGCAATTCTCTATAAAGTCCCTAAGCACAAAGGGGTGCAAGATGGGCAAATCTAAAGTCCCTAAGCAAAAAATGCGCGAGACGGGCAAATCAAAAGTCCCTAAGCACAAGAGGTGCGATACGGGCAAACAAAAGTCCCTAAGCGAAAAGTGCACGAGACGGGCAAATCTAAAAGTCCCTAAGTGAAAAATGCGCGAGATGGGCAAATCAAAAGTCCTTAAGCACAAGATGTGCGAGACGAGCAAACAAAAGTCCCTAAGCGAAAAGTGCGCGAGACGGGCAAATCTAAAAGTCCCTAAGCGAAAAGTACGCGAGACGGACAATTCTTTATAAAGTCCCTAAGCGAAAAATGCGCGAGACAGGCAAATCAAAAGTCCCTAAGCACAAGAGGTGCGAGACAAGCAAACAAAAGTCCCTAAGCGAAAAGTGAGCGAGACGGGCAATTCTTTATAAAGTCCCTAAACGAAAAATGCGCGAAACTGGCAAATGAAAAGTCCCTAAGCACAAAAGGGTGCGAGACGGGCAAACCAAAAGCCTGAAGTGAAAAATGCGCGATACAGGCTACGTATGCACTTAAATCGAAAAGTGAGCGAGAAAGTCTGATTATTACGTAAGATCAATGCAAGGTAAATGTGTAGTTGCCTCTGTAGATGAGTTTAAAAATGTGTTGATCAGTTTGTAAAAGACTAAGCTCTTTCACAAAAAACTGGGGAGCACTCTAGATTAACCCCTGCCTCAAAAGGAGCATCGATACTAACAGGCACCCAAGCATGTACGTCCTGAAATGCTATAATTATCCAAATCATCTTCGTCCAAGTCTGTGAGAACCCTGACCATCTCGGGTCAACGAAAAGGATCTTAAGGGCTGGTAAGATCAGATAGATCTTTATAAATGCCTATTCTCAGAAAAGGTTCCAATTCCTCAGCATCTGGATCAAGCTTTAACCAATCAGGAGCATGCCAAGCACAAATCGCATCTGATGAAACCAAAAGGCTTTGGTGGCTCTGCAATCTTGTAATTTCTCTTTATAGCTCTTGGTTTCAGTCAGCTAAGACCTTAAATTTGAAAAGAAGGGTGGTATATTCCACTGGAGAAGCATTTAGCTCAGAGGAGAAAAACGTATCCCGGTAGTGTTCTGAAAAGACACTTGACAAAAGAAATGATGACACGACGTCGTTTCTGTTACAAATAATAATGAAGTTCATTGGTTGAGCCCTCAAATGAAGATGAAAAGACTCTTGTGATAATCCCAGAAAGAGGATGGCAAAAGAATTTGAAAAGCCCATTTTTTATATACTCTTTCATAGGGTAAACCCTGTAAAAGAGTGGGGAGCAATTTATGTGGGTTAGGTTAAAGATTACTGGGCTTTTCTATAAGTCAAGTTGAAGACCATTGAGACAAATGATAATCTAAGCCCAAGAGAAAAGAGGACTCAGAAGGCCCATAAATGATCCACTGGGTTATTATTTAAGCTGTGGGTCTTAAAGGTAATTACGCGCAAAATAACTCCTATAAATAGGTCACATGTATCATTCTTAAAACCCTAAGCTCTATTTGCCTACTGAAACCCTGTCTGACTTAAGCATCGAAGTGCGCGCGCAGGGGTTTTGATGGTTTTCTATTTTGCAGAACTTTTCTGGAGACACGTGGAGAAAGAAGACAACATCAACGTCAGCAATCAATTATTGTTGTTTTGGGCAACAACATATATATTTTTCAAAAAAATCGATTTTTAGTTTTGAAATATCAAACCAATAGAAAAAATCGAATGCTCTTTAAATGAAGATATGTTGATATTAAAATAGGTTGATACATTCAAATCTATTTGTATTCACCAAAAAAAAACCATCAATTCTATTACTTTTTTTGTATAGACCACAAGTATTTTCATCCGTTATAACGGTTTGAGGTTAATCTTTCGGAGTTTAATCACAGTTAAAGCTCTTCACCCCTCTTTAAAAATATGTTTAGTGGAAATCGAACCCGATAGCTCTTCTCATAAATTCAGCATGCGTTATTAACTGAATTACAATTCTTAAATAATTCTACTACTATGTTTGTTTCGAAAGAATAAACCAGGCAAAACTGTTTCAAAAAAAAGGCAAAACTGTTTTCTATGCGTACAACTCAAGCGTAAAACAAGCAGAGAAAATTTGACAAATTTTGGAATGGAACATAAATCCAATATAGTAACATAAACCTCCCGTGCCGAAAGAACATTAATTGTGCAACTGTTGACGGTACCTTCTAAAAGGAAGGCGTTGAGTCAAATTTACCTGCCCGTCAAATAAACCGAGAATAAGATTTGAGGTTAATTTCGAAAAAAAAAAATTTAAAGTTAATTTCAACGGTCAAGATAATTTTTATTTAAAATGATAAAAAGTATTTAGAGAAACGAGTAAAAACAAAATATTTAATGTAATGATCATATTGAGAGTACTGTAATAAGAATTATCATTCAATTAATTTTTGGTGAAGGTTTTATACTTTACAAATAAATTAAAAATATGACACGTATTTTATTTTATTTATATTTTTTAAAATATGTATAATTATATTAATTTTATTTATAAAATTTAAAAATTTTATTAACGTTGTATTAGATAATAATTTTTTATAATGAAATGTTTTTTTTATACTTACTGATAAATTGATGTGCTAGTTATATGATCTGATCATTTTATGTTATGTTATATCATATTTTGAAGCCAAGTAGGCATTTAGTGTCCATCATAAATGAACTTAAAAAGAATTGGAAGCAAATTAAATAGTATTAAAATTCGAATATTAAGACATGAAATTTAACGAAAATTGTTGGTTAAGCCAAAAACAGAGCAGAGCCAAGTGTCTTTGAGAGAAAACTATCCTCTACAATACAACCCAAAGAATTTTCCTTAGATCTGCTATTCTTCACCGTCTAAGTTTCCCATTCGACTCAATCAACGGTCAATATTTATTCTCAAGCTTCTTACAAACATAAGCACCGTCTTCATAACATACACAAACAGACAATTAAAGGCGGCGATCTCTGTTCTCTTTTTCTTTTGTTTTTTTGTTCTCCTTAAAAAAAACAAAATTAAGTGAGATCTATTTTGATCTTGTTACCAAACCCTAACCAGCTAACCATCACATTTTTTCTACCAAACCAAACAAAAAAAAATAAAAGAATTTTTATTTTCTTACTCTCTTCTTTCACTGAGCTCAAAATTTATTTTCCTTTTCCTTTTTCCATTTTTTTGAATAATTTGATTGCGGGCTGAGAAAATCATGGCTTATGCATCTCATATCATCAATCACTCTAAGAAGGTGCCTCTCGATTTTTCTCGTTTCTCGTTCCCCGATTCGAATGTCTTTTTTTTTTTTTCTTGTTATGCTTTGGTCAGTTTTAGATTCAATTTCCTTCTAGATTTTACTATTTCTCGTTGTTGATTTTAGTTCATTAATGGTATCTATAAATTCAATCCATGATTCCTATTTGCGTTCCTGTGATTGATCATGCTTGGAATTATAACTATTTATTTATGTAATTGTTTTTGGCTCTAAGCGTTATTCTTTGTTTCGAATTAACTTTTGAATTTCTGTTATTATTACAGTTAAGAAATGTTCCCAACTTACTGCGGCATGATCATGCCGTTTTGGTTCGTTGGTTTTCTCATGGAGCACGATCCTCTTTTTGTAAAAGAGAAGGTACATTTACGACTCCGGTGATACAAAGATTGTTTTCTTCTTTGTTTCTCACATTATACGAACTTAAGCATATGAGCTGTTTTTAGAATTGTGTTTAGTCTACTGAGTTGACGTGCAAAACGTGCCTCACAAGCCTCCGATCTAGGTGGCTTTACTAGATATCTTAGGTTTATCTGATATTATAAGTATATGGTTTGCTCATATTTCTTGCTAGGCTTATTCATAGCTCCTGGTCGGCATACTAAATTTTGTTTTGGATTTGTAATTGCACTTAGTGATATGGGTAATTCAGTTGTTTGAAAGCATAACAGAGGGGATGAAATTTTGCTTCATGTTACTTTAAGCAAATCTGGTTGCTTTTCAGATGTTGCAAAGACCCATCCTCTTGGTTATGCACCTGCAGAAAGGGAGAGGGTATCTACGTTTGTTGCCTGTAACCCTGTAAGTGTGTCCATCTCTTTCTCCAATCCGTCGAGTGATAAATATTGCAGTCTTTTGGTGCAATTTTTACCATTTTTACACTGCAGACTCTCCCCTGCTTGTTTATTTACGTTCTTAATTGAAATTAAGACTCAGTTGGCAAACATTAACCGTTTCACATCTTGTTCTGCAGCTATCATCTGGCTTATCTAAGAGCAATCTTTCAAGGACAACAATGAGATTGGGAATTCCAGTGGGTGGTGTGATATACTGCCGAGAACTTTCATGGTATTCTTTCCAACATTTTTTTGTGACCTTATTGGAAAAATTTACTATTTCCTGGTAATGTTTTCTTAATCATTTCAAGCATCTAAACATTTTCCCTGTATCCACTATCAGTTTGCAGGTACTGTCAAGGAGAGGATTTGCATCTGAGGCAGGTGTGGATTATTGCTTTAAATATCATAGGTTGTCCTGATATTGTACTATTTTATATTCTCTCAAGGATCCTTTATTTTTCAAACGCTAAAAAATGCAAAACTGACTAGTGATATAACAAGAATGTGTGTTTAACAGATGAAACTGCTCAGCTAATGCTAAATGCTAAACTGTGACCATATTAATGTTCTTTCCTTGGATATGTCTTTGTTGAGACTGTGATTGGCTGTAAAATTGTATTATTATTAGTTCTTGCTGTGGCTTGTTCAATACCCTTCCTGATGGGAGAGCTCAGACGATAGGAATTTAGCTTACGAGTAATAAATCTATTTAATCTGAAGTGTGTTTATCTGGTTTCTAGATCATAAATAATGGAACACACTGTTTTTAAGAAGTGAGACATCATGATCATCTCTCTTTTACAAGGCATCACTATAGGACTTGTTTTTATTTTTGTTTTGCTAGTGCTATCAGTTAAGTAATGCTGGATTTATTTAGCATGTTTTGGTTTTTCAGTATTTTTTTTGCCAGTGTACAGGTTTGTTATATTTATGGCTGACCACATGGCAGTTGAAATGATGATTGAAGGGTCTCTAAGTTTAACCTGCTGCATTATGCTTGGGTGTTACATTGTTTGTTAACTGTTTCATCATTTGTTGTTGCATGATGTACTCAAAATTGCTAATATTCTGAATCTGCTTTCAGGACTCCCTCCTCACCAAGAGATTGGAATGCCTTCACTTTCACCCACAATGACAGAGGTCTGAACCATTCTGGATCTTTCCAAGATATCATAAAAAAATTCTGTGGTTTTCTTCCAAGTGTGACATTTCCTAAATGCAGGGAAATATTGCGAGGTGGTTGAAAAAAGAGGGTGATAAAGTGAATCCCGGTGAAGTGCTGTGTGAAGTTGAAACTGTAAGGCCTTCTCCTGTTTGTTGGCCAACTGTAGCAACGATAAAGTTTCTTCTTCATTTTCTTTGTTCGTATCAGAAATAGGTATTTTATTTTATAACTTGTTTTATTACTTGAAGGATAAAGCAACTGTAGAGATGGAATGCATGGAAGAAGGTTATCTTGCCAAGATTATAAAGGGAGATGGGTCAAAAGAGATCAAAGTTGGTGAGGTATTGATTTTGAGAATCTAATGTGCATATGTTTATCTTCCTTGGTTCTCACCTTTGTGGATTGGGGGAGTCTATATGACTAAATAGAGGAGCTGCATCTTGTCCTTGCACCTCTTGGGTCTTCTGCCTGCTACTTTTTTGCTCCCAGGATAAAATACAATTCATGTGAACATTTCTGCAGTTAATGTTATTTATTTGGTCTTGCGGTCTTGTGTAGATAATTGCCATCACTGTTGAAGAGGAGGATGATATTGCGAAGTTCAAGGACTACAGTCCTTCAGCATCAGCTTCTGGTGCTCCTGCAGCAACAGAGCCGGCAGCTCCTCCTCCAAAGCAGGAGCCTGTTGAACAACCAGTTAGTTCACCAGAGCCTAAGGCTTCCAAGCCTATCTCACCTCCTTCTGGAGATCGCATTTTTGCAAGTCCTCTTGCACGAAAACTGGCTGAAGATCATAAGGTTAGTCGTGCTGTGACTGGAATTCTCTTGTTCAGAGACAAGACACTACCATAATTATCTAATCATTTCTATCAAACTATATCTTTTTAACAATTCTGCATTTCTATTGGATTCAATATTAGGTACCCCTCTCAAGTCTCAAAGGAACAGGTCCTGATGGATTCATTGTAAAGGCTGATATAGAAGATTACTTGGGTATCATATTTAAATTCCACATTGAGTGATTGATTCAGTTGCAATTTTTTGACCCTGATAAGTAATACTATATAGTAAAGAACGTCCCCCCCTCCCGCTCTCTCGCCTTTTCGGTATTCGTCAATTGTTTTGTTTGGTGTATCATTATCGCTTCTTCTGCTTATGGGAGTTTTCCATCTCATGTAGCTTCACATGGGAAGGAAGTTTCAGCACCAACTGCTAAGACAAAGGATGCAAAACTTGTGGGTCTAGATTATGTAGATATCCCTCATTCTCAGATAAGAAAGGTATGTTGAAATGTTACTATTTTTACAATATTTATCAAATCCAGTGCTGTTAAGTGTTTATGGGACATGGATTTTATTCTATGGATCTACTTCGTAGAAGATGGCGCTTCATATAGAATTTATGCATATGATCTAGTTTTGTGATAATATGCATTAAATTGTAATTAACAGTCTCAAATTCTGGCTACTCTTTGCATAACAATGCAGAGAAGTTGGTTTTCCTAACTTCTCTCTTGTCTCTCTCCCGTTTTAACATGCTTTGTTTCTTTCATAACCTATCTGCTTTGTGAGTCTAATTTCTGCTACAAATTTTGACAGGTCACAGCATCGCGCTTATTATTTTCAAAGCAAACTATCCCACATTACTATTTAACAGTGGATACATGTGTTGACAAACTAATGGAGTAAGTAACAGTACTTTAATCTTTTAAAAGATAAGCAATTATATGATATATTTTGATAATTTTATACTGTTTCTTTGCATATAGTCTGCGGAGCCAACTCAACTCATTACAGGAAGCTTCAGGCGGGAAGCGTATATCTGTCAATGATCTTGTAATTAAGGTAGACAACTTTCTATAACTTTAATACTGAGCTTGAGATGTACAAAGTGGATCCTGATTTTTTACTTTAGGCGTCGTCCGAGGTTCTCCGGAAGGCTCATGTGTAATGGAAAGTGGTCATTATAATGTTGATCTAGCATCACAATTCTTGATTAAGGTTCAGAGTACAAAATAAAAAGAAGTTTACTCCAATAGTGGTCTGAAATAGCTGCTTTATATGTAAACACTAATATAATACTTCTGCAAATAAGAAAATAGCACGTATTCTCCTTTTTCTTTTCTGAACTGCCACTAGAATACTGCAAACTTTAAACATTTCGGTTTAAGATGCTTAGAAGTCTTTTGTCAACTACAGGCTGCTGCATTGGCTCTCCGGAAGGTTCCTCAGTGCAATAGTTCATGGACAGATGACTGTATTCGCCAGTGAGTATCAATTACTTTCAAACCAATTAATTCATGAGTGCATAACGTATGTCATCATGACATGTCTTCCTTTGCTTCCAACCCAGGTATAACAATGTGAATATTAATGTAGCAGTGCAGACAGATAATGGACTTTATGTCCCTGTGATCAGGGTGAGCATTTGTTCCAACTTATTGATGTTTAATTTTTATCAATAATTTTCTAGTTCAACTGATCAGTTTATTTTACATATTGCAGGATGCAGATAAGAAAGGTTTGTCCTCAATTGCTGAGGAGGTCAAGCATGTGGCACAAAAGGCCAAGGATAACAGCTTAAAACCAGAAGATTATGAGGTAAAAATTATGCTTTTATGTTAATAAATGATAATTATTGCGTGATGATTATCTTATGTGCATACTCGGTTTTTGTCTTTGTAGGGAGGCACATTTACAGTTTCTAACTTGGGAGGGCCCTTTGGTATCAAGCAATTCTGTGCCATCATTAATCCTCCTCAGTCAGGAATTCTTGCTGTTGGATCTGGTAAGATTTGTCCTTAGTTTAGCCTTAAAATTAAGTCATATTCATATCTCCATCTTCATAATCACTGGACTTTTCTGTGTGCAGCTGAGAAGAGGGTTATTCCTGGCTCGGGTGCCGAACAATTCAAATTTGCTTCATTCATGTCTGTAACTCTAAGTTGTGATCATCGTGTTATAGATGGTATGTGGTTCTACTAGAACATAGTACTTGATGATCAACCTAAGTCAAACCTTGTTCGGTGCCTTTAGATGTTCAATCCAAGTAACTCCACTTGCTGTTTTTATAGGTGCGATTGGTGCTGAATGGCTGAAAGCTTTCAAAGGCTACGTTGAGAATCCAGAATCAATGTTGCTGTAAATCAACTGCACGTTCTTGTTTCTTTTTGTTTTAGACACATTTCCTTGCTGTGATCAATTTGCATGAGGGCTTGCATGCTATACTTTTACATTAATCCCGAGCAATTTTCTCCGGCAGTAGTGCTTTCACAGTAAACCAAATTAATTTTTTTTGGGAATAAGAAAAGAGATCGACAATTGAGGAACTATTCCGCGGTCTGTTTTTGCCTTTTTGCAGAGTGTAATAATCCCTGACATACAGGTCCCTTGTACGAATATTCGGAATGGTTTTTGGGGTATGTTATTCCTATTCCATCAAATTTCTAGTACTTTACCAGTCAAAATGCCTTACTGTTATTATGATTTTGCGTCATGTTTTCTTTAGTCTATATTTTTCAGTCTCCTTTACCAGCAACTCGTGGCCAATAGAAGCAAGGTTGCAAAAATTTCCTTAAACTTAGCACCAGCCACTAAGGCACCATTTGTGGAATTTAAGTTTGATTCCGCGGGTCTTCTTGAGGAAGTAATTCTTGTCTAAACCCGTTGGGAGCTGTGCTCTGTATTTGCAACCTTCCATGTGTCGAGTTAGGTCCTTGCCAACGTTGGTTCTTCATTTGCTTCCATTGTGTTTTGTTGGTTGGATACGGGTTAGCCTCCTCAGAAGTGGTTTCACATTTGTTGCTCGACCTGCGACTACTCCCTGTGCCGATTAAAAAGGTTCAGGAAACATGGTAGAGTGAATTTTGTGATCTTCTGTTTTTGACTTGGGCTGATCTAAACCTAGAATCAATTCAACCTGACTTTTGAAATGGTTGGATTCCGTTTACCGTGATATTAAATTTTGTTATTTTACAAAAATGATCGAAATATGAAAAGAGAGATTTGAGATGGTTTGTAAGTATTAAGTTTTGAACCTTGAACTCAGCTATTTTTAAAAAGTGATTGTATGAATAATTTGATTTAAATGTCAAATTTTAGATTTGAACTAATTTAAAAGATTATGAAAAATATGTAGCAACGGATGTTATTAGAGTTTTACAGATTGGTAATTTTATGTTATAACCTTCAAAATTGAAGGCAAAATAACTAATAACTAGAGTTGGAGACAAAATAAATTAAGTTTTAGGACTGAACAACATATTAAAGAAGATCAGAATTGTATATAAATTTAACAATATTTAAATAATTTATTTTTGTACGCGCCTCTTACAATATAAAACTGTTAGATTCAAAAAAAAAGATCTCCCCAGATTTTCTTTGTTCAGTGTTTCTCTTAATCCCAGAGCCTGTTTGCTGTTATAAAAAGTCGGTTTTTTTGACCTTGAAAAACATGTGCTCAGAGAAGATTCCAGTATAGTCCCACTTTATCATCAGGAAAAATGAAAGATCATTTCTTTTCCACCAAGAAAGTTCCAATAAATAAAAATCTTCTTATGAACACCCCCCCCCCCCCCCCCCCCAAAAAAAAAAAGAAGAGAAAAAAACCTCAAAGTTAGATGCAACAACAGAACACAACAATGATAATCTACTGCATAAGAGTTGACACCAATCTCCCTGAAATTATCAAAACAAAAATCGATTCACTTCTTTCTATCCTGCAAAAAAGAAATCTACCCTTTCAATAAGCTGCTGCCCCTTCAAAGAGAAAGCAATGGCAGATTTTCCTCTTAAGAAAGACAAAGTATTTCTATACCATTACCATTAATGCGTTAAGCTCTATACTTCAAAATCTAAAACAAGCTACGCTTGTGCAGTTCCTTTGTTATCTCAGTTCATAAACTTTGCTAAGCGCTATCCTTAGAATCCGACCCTAGAAGTAGGGAAAGTAGAGGGGCATATGGATGGGATCATCACTTTGGACAATTACCGGGTAAACAAGCTAGCAAACAACATGACAACAATCATCCAAGATCACATCACCACCTAAAAAAATGCAATAAGAATCTCAATCTAAGTTAACAGAAAGCTAAGCTTGTGCAGTTCCTTTGTTATCTCAGTTCCATAAACTTCACTAAGCGCTAACCTTAGCATCTGACCCTAGAACTAGAAAAAGCAGAGGGGCATATGCATGGGATCATCACTTTCGACCATTAGCTACTGGTAAACAAGCTAGCAAACAACATAACAACGATCATCCAAGACTGCAATACAAAAATGGAAAAAGAATCTCAAACTAAATTCAACAGATTGTTGAATATCGAACATTAACCTAGAATTGCTCGCTTTCATTTCCCTCTTTCAACAAGACAGCAACTTAACTACAAGCAAGTCACTTCAACTGTCTAAACTCCAAACATAATTTCCATGTATACAAAGACATCCAACAGATACAATACCATGGCATCTTTTCCCTACCATGACTAAAACGTATTACCAACGACACAAACTTCAACTAGCAATAAGAAATTTCTAATTACCATTTTCATGACATAAACATAGCATCGAAAAAGAAAGAAGAAAAGCAAGTTTGATCGAATACCGATCCATTAATATTGAAAAGGTTACAAAAATCATTAGTCCTCAAGAACCATTATTTATCATATCAACCTCACATATTACATAAGGTAAACTCCTCACAAATGCCATTTTTCTTTCCAAATTTAACCTAACCATCATCAAAATTTTCGATTTAAAGAAATATCAACTCACAGAAAATTCCTCCTTTGTTTCCCTTTCAAATAGGCACGTATCTCTTCAACATTTGCTTTCCAGCTACCACTGCTCCAGCCGCCAACCCACCAAGCGCACCCGCAACCGCAGCAGACCTCACCCCTCTCGCCGCCCGACAGACAGCTCCGGTGGCAAGACCCGCCGCCACGCTACTCCAGACATCGTCTCGATCAGTCACCGCCACGACACCACTCTCCATCCCCGCATAAATCAATCCCACCACACCGATCCGGTTCCCCCATGACCGACCCGCATGACCCGAACTATTCAAGATCCGGTTCACTTTCAGCTTCAAAGTATCGCCTTGCTCGAAATTCCTTAGAGCCGAGAAGAGCCCGACGGCTGCGCCGGATACAGAACCGCCTAAATAAGCAGAGCCGGTGTAAAAGGTTAGATTTTCTCCCCAAGAGCGGCGTTGGTGGAAGGATTCCTCGGAGAAGAGGAACTCCGGGGACGTTGGGAGCTTGTAAAGATTATTTATGGGAACGTGGAGGTCTAGGTCTTGGTATGGGTTGTAAAGTCGAATGTTTGGATCGGTTTCCCGGTCGGAGCCGTGATGACGATCCATGGTTAGGGTGAGCTAACTGGGTCAAGACTTCGAGTTAGGGTTTTGGTTTATGGGAGAGAAAAGAGAGAAAGCTAGGTTTTATGTTTACCAGTAAGTTACCCCGCAACACGTTGCGGGTGGAATATTTTTTAAAAAATATATATAAATTTTAAATTTAATTATTTAATTATTTAAATTTTTTAAGAAGAACACATCTAATTCAATTTGAGATTTTAGTTTAATTAATTTAATAAAAATAAATTTATTTTTAAAAAATTGATATTCTCTTAAATTAATTTAATTATTTAGAATAAATATTTTTTAATAAGATTTATTTTTATATGTATTGTAATCATTAAAAAAGTATATTATATTATATTCTTATTATTATTTTTATTGATTTTTTATTTATCTTATAAACTAAAAAATTTTAATTTTAATAATAATAAATTATTTTTATGATCATTTGAAATTATTTTTTATTTAGTAAAGTTAACTATATGAAACTAAAAAAATATTTTTAAATTTACCATTATAAATTCTAAAATAATTTTCATGATTCTTTGAAGATTTTTCAAATATTTTTTTACTATTTAAGATAAAAGTTAAGAATATATATATATATATATATATATATATATATACACACACACACACATTTAATAAGTGAACACGATTGTAAAAGAAGGGAAACGAAAATTAAACTAATTACATTTTTTTGTTGAACTTGTTTACTTAAAATATATGAAAGTGATAGTGTGAGTACTAAAAATGTGGTACTAAAATATCCTCAAAGATTTACTTTAACTTAACGAAATAAAATTCAGTTAATTTAGAAAACATATTTTCAAAAGAAATTAGATCATTGACTTAATGCATAAAAATAAACATTAATCTCAAAAGGAGTTTTTTAAATATATATATAGGCATATATTTCATTTTAATTAATGAGTATATATATTAAAATTATTTACTCAATTTATAAAAAAAAAAAGCAATTTCATATACTAAATGTACATATTATATTTTTTCCTTATAATATTCTGAGTTATATTATTTTTATTTAAAATATTTATAAATAAAAAATATATACATATTACGTTTTTTCATCTATTGTAATAGATGTGTGTGTATTACATCCTTATTAATCAAGCATAGACTCACATCTTGAAACTGCATTGAACTTATATTTGTATAATTTATTCTTTCTAATTATAACACAATTATTCTTTTTAAAATTTGTATAATTTATTTTTTCTTAAAATTGTTAAGAAAATTGAAATAAAAATATTTATATTATAAATAGTATTAAAAATAATATTAAATCAAGATAATTATTTTTAAAATATTGATTTATCAAATGAAAATAATAATTTTTAATTTATCAATTAATCATCTTTTTTTTTAAAATAAAATAAAATAAAATTCTAATACAAAGTTAGAAAATTAAACAAACAAAATAAAGAAAACTTATAAAATATTTAAATTTTTATATATTTTAACCCTATTTTGTTTGTCTCAAAATAAATTCATATTAAACTAATCTCACTATCACTTTTTATTTTTATTTGTCATATTCTCTAAGTGTTTAATGTTGAAATTATATATTTATTTATTACTTAATTTTCTTTTTTATATCATTTGATTTTCATATTTAAAGAATTTTTTTGAAAGTTTTTGATTCGTAGATTTATTTTTTTATAATTTTTTATATTTATTTGTGTTTAAGTTTTAAAAAATTATTTTTTGAAATTTTTTGCTTTATACTATAATTTTATCATTTTTTGAATTTTTTTATTTTTATTATTTTATTCAAATTTTTGCAAACCAATTTTTTTTTTGTATTTGATTTGAATTTTTAAAAACTTTTAATACGTATTTTGAATATTTATTTTTTTACATGATATTTGATTTAGTTCGTTAAAGAAAACCTTTGAATTTTAAATGTTCTTCTCTTTCTGCTTTTCATATCTTTAACTTTTTTTTATTTAAACTTTGAAAAAATAATTATTATTTATAAAAAATTATGAATATTTGATTTAATTTTTAAAAAAAAATTTTGAACATTTCATAATCTCTCTCTTCTCTTCGTAGTAAGTTTATTTTTTTCGTATATTTAGTATTTTAACATTAAAAAATTTTAAAAATAAATATTTTTATTTCAATTAAAAAACATCACATATGAAACTAAAAGCTACCACATAATTGAATTTATTTTCAATATTTTATGTTAAGAAAAAAATTAAAACTAATTATAAATTTAAAAAATAAAAAGATTACTTCTAAAATAATAATGAAGTGTCATATGACAGCTACCCACTCATTAAAAATTACTTTTATACCCACTAATATTTTAACCCATGCTTTGCTATAGCTTTTATCAAACTAAAATAGTATAAAAATTGTAAATATATATATATATATATGTATAAAAAATTAACCAATCAACTCAAAAAAAAAATATCAAACAAAGAATCCATTAGAGATTCTTTTTATATATACAGTTATGGATTATATATTTCTCGGTGTTGGAAGTTGGAACCTGGAATAATGATTTTGCGTGCAAGTTTGAACCGTTTGGTGTTTGGTTTTTATATTTTTTAGATATAAGCCGGCCGGACCAGAAAACCGGTCTAGCAAACTTTGCCTTCTTAAAGAAGTTTCGTAAGAAAGACGGGAAAAGACACCGACTTTTTCGTAATTTTATATTTTATTTCAAATTCGAGTTATTGAATTAATTGGATTTAATTATTTTAATATTTCATTCGAATAATTCATTAACTAAATCAAAGTAAATTATTTTAATTGTTAATTTATAATTTTACTTTTAATATTTATAAAAAATTTGAAGTTTCTTGAGATCATTTTGTTTTCCCTTTTCTTTTCCTGGCGAACCAGATTCCATAAAGCTAATGTTGGAAAAAAAAGTATTATTAATTTCTTACTATTTATCAGTCAACGATGAAAAAAATATTAGATCTCTAGGTACACTCAAAGTCCACCACTTTTTCAGACAATCTGTAAATTTAACATGGATTTATATATGATGCACTAACAGTGTATAGTTTCTATACACTGTCAATGCATAAGAGGTTGACACCTCATCAATAGACCCTTATATGCAAATATAAATAAATTTTTTTAATTTGCCCATAAGAGTCTATTGATGAGGTGTCAATCTCTGATGCATTGACAGTGTATAGTTTCAATGCATCATATTAAAACTCATTTTAACATTACAAAACCACATACTAGCAGTGCGAGTAAACGAATCTTTGTACAATTTTAGCACCACAGGCTTAGATACCAAACCAGAAATCTCGCTGCAGGATATTGAGAAGTTGAAATATTAGCAAGACTCAACCTCTATTAGTTTACATTTTACGTGGTATACAAAATCTTTTTCGTCTCTTAAAATAGAGAAGAAGATCGGATCAGTCCAGTTTTTCATCCTAGTTTCTTCTCATTAACATTGTCTAATAATTATAATTTGCTTTTGTTACAGCCCAAGAGATAAGGGCCAAATCACAGCAGAATCCAAAACAAAGGCTACATTGCAGGCCCAAGCACTAGCTCAAGTCTGGTTGTCCACTTGCAGTACCAATTTGGCCATTTGGGATATGACGACTCCAAAGTCCAAAGTCGCAGTCGCCACGGTCCCTAGTGCATCAAAATCATGGTGGAAAATTATGCAATAGATGTCACAGCCCTTGTTATATTTTACCATCTCTAGGATTATGGCAGCATAATATACTTAAATGGTTCTTATTTGATATTCATTTAGAGCCTAGGAAGTTTGGAAAATGTTAATTTTTACTTGATACTTGTTAATTAGTAGCCATCAAGAAATAATGTTGCTATATTCATCTAACCTGCTTGACTTTTTAATCTTTGGGTTACAAATGCAAGTTTAGACAGAAGCACCTCAGATGTCGTGACTTGTGTAGAGTTGTTGTTGGCTATCTTTCCCTTCACACATCAAGTTTTAACATAGCGTTTTGCCATCTGAAACATAAAAAAAATATTGACAACTTAAGTTCTGATATCAATGTTGAGTGTTATTGCCTTAATGGGCATTTTTAACTTCCAAAGCTAGCTCAAGGGATTAAGCTTTACCTTGCGCTAATAAACGTACACTCAGTCCCTTCCACAAACCGTCGTGGGAACTCCAACAGTTGTGTTGTCTTTGGGTGATTGAGGCCTACTTGCTAATCAAGAAATTTGAACTTTTCCTCTTGGTATGACATACAATGCGCAAGATTCTAGTGCATGTTTGAGCAAGCTGGATAGCACATCTGGATTTCTGAGTTTCCTGCAAAGCAATGTCCAAAATCATGTAAGAAAATGCAAACCAAACCAAACCAAACCCTTGGAATGCTTAGTGATGCAAAACAATCTTACAAAGAGAAACAATTACATGCAGGCAACGTGTCTAATACTAGTAATTGTAGAAATTTTCACCATAATTTTCTGCAAATAAATTTCTGTTCTTTCTTCTAACCTGCAAAAAAGTTTGCTTGACATTTCTTTTATATTACAAAGTTTATACTACCCCATGAAGTGAACAAAGACCCTGTCTCTTCAGTTAGAGAAATCAAAGAACAAATAACAGTTACCAACTTCGACAAAAATTCAATGCAATATAATATACTTGAGAGAGAGATAGAGACAGAGGAGACCTTGTAAGAACACTCTTGATTTCTGGCTGAAAGCACAACAACAATATTGCTAATGTTGCTGTTATTGATGAGATCAACGAGGGCACTTGGCACATCAATGTCATGGAGAATTACCTCTAGTGATTGAATGTGAAAGCTCTGGTATTCATGAAATTAATCAGCTCCATTTAAATGGCAAATATAATACAGGCATCTGCTGCAGGATTCAATGCATTGTGTTAAATTATAAAGTTATTAGTAGCCTTAACCTTGTCATATGTGATTGATAAGATCTGCACAATCAATTTTTTATGAAGAGAGTCTTTTTATTTATCTAAGCAGAGAAAATAACATGCAATCAGAGCAAACTCTACAAACTATACATAGGCAATCAGAATACTTAGTTTTATATGCAGATAAAAAATTAATCAATTTGAGCTTCGGATCCATGTAAAATAATTAAGTACACAAACCTGAAGAGATCGGGCAAAATTTCAAATCTATTTTAATGGAATTGAAGTTTAAGCATTTACGGCATGAAATTCATTCTTGCATACATACATACTTGGAAGCAATAACATGCTACATTTTGGGAAATGAGAATTAAGAAGATAAGTTTAGAGGTGAAAAATGACCATAATGACTAAAGATGAGCTGTGACATATTATAAGTTTTAGGTTCGAATTCAAGCACCTCCATCCTCAGTTATTTAATATTTCCCTTGTAACAAAATAAAAATAAAAATTAAGAATTAAGGTTTGATTAAGTGGTTATTATGTCCTTAAGAATAATTAGGTTCAATATTCAAATCTTCTTTTTCAATTGTACCTCTCAATGAACCAAAATATATATAGATATATATATATATATATATATATATATATTTACCACTTGACAAATTTAGAAAATATAACAACAAAACCTAGGCTTCAATTTCCATATCAAAATTTGGAACTTGATATCATCTTAGAGCATCCAACTTAAACTTAATCGACAGTAGACAAAATGCTCAATTTAAATATAAGATTATGAAAATTTAATATTTAACGAACTATTTATTAATCTTTCTTATATTTCATATTCCTACCTTAATAATTTTTAAGGGCTTAAGAAATGCAGTATGTTTCTTCTTTTGGTTATTGACAAATCTCGTCATTTTCTGTTTTTAGGTGCAAGTATATGCCAAAACTAATATTGCCATTTGCCAATGCTTGTTTTTGACACCATACAAGAATATTGGCATATGGATTCTTCTCCCTTAAACAGATTGATTAGCAAAACTTCACTCTTATTGTGCATTTCTTATGCAAAAACAATATTCTTGTTTTACTGCTAGAGATAGCGATTATTTAAACTAGTTTTAAATCCGTGTTATGCACGGAAGTACATTAATTAAATAATAAATCAATTGATAAAATATATTTTAATTTGAATTTTATGTTTATGAAAAAGACAACCTATGATATTTAATATTTTTATTTGTAATTTGTAGATTACAATACAATAATACAAAAAAAATTATATATTGGATATAATTATGCAAATTTTATAAAAGTTAAATCAAATTTATATTGTAATTTATTAAATGAAAATAGTATATAAAAAATTCAATATGTCTTTGTTTTAAAATCAATCTCGTATACATTTTTTTTTAAATTGATAGATGAAATTGAAGACATTGATAAAACACTAATATGTAATTTGATTAAGTTTAAGTTACAATGTATGTTATATATAAATATAACAAAGATAATCATATTATATAAATTTATACATACTTCTTCTAACAATTTTTGACGTTCAAGTTTATAATTAAAGAGATACACTTTAGATATGGTAAACTTAGTTCTTGTTGTCTTAATATTATAATTTGTTGTTTTTGTTTCAAACACAAAACTTTCACCCTTGAGATCTTTAAATACTCTCGAATTTTATAATCTTCATTTTCTTATATCATGATCACAGACATATCATTAATTTAAATTTAATATAAAAAATATTAAAATAATTGTTAACTAATCAAATACCTTAAGAGAAATTTTATAAAAATTGTAAACGTCTCTATAAATTAATTTCTTAGCTTCAATGTTGAAAAGTACAAACATAGCTTTTTTAGAATCATCAAATGTCTTAGCATTCAACTTGTACTATAAGGTATAATTGCAAAATACCTTAAGAGAAATTTTATAAAAATTATCAACATCTTTAATAATTAATTTATTTGAAAGGTATAAAACATCGTTTTTCCAAAACCATCAAAGCCCTCAACATTCAACTTATATTTATAAGGTATACAAAATACTACAATTAAGTTATATATATTAAAATTATAAAATGCTTATATTATTGTCATGAAATAATTTTTGTTTAATATTTTAAATACAGTAAATATAATTATGATTTATTTTTAAGTTGGATTAAAGACATCAATATTACATGAGGAACAATGAAATTTTTCATAAACTTCAAATAGCTTGTTGTTGCACCAACATGATATATATTACCAACCAAAAGTTGGATCAATTTTCATTATATTACTCTATTGGTATAAGATTTTCTCTATATGTGTGTGTATAAAATACAAATTCAAAAGTAGTCAATAACAATATACATGTTAAATCAATTATATTTTAAAATATTGTTGCTATATATTTTATCATTGAAAAATATATGTTAATCTAATACCTTGAATAGTGATTTTATGACAAATACTTTAATTTCTGGCTAAGGTGTCCTATTTATAAACATTAAAACTTCATTGGATGCTAGTTTTTTATGTGGTGTGTGATGAATTTCTACATCATTATCTTTTTTAGATAAACTAAATACAAAAAGTAATAAAAAATTTTGTGTTTGACTCTTAAGATCTATGAGTACCAAGCATTGATAAAAAAATGAATGATTTCATGCAATTTATATAATAAAAATGGAGAAAATTAAAAATTATTTATATATATAGATGTTACTTTTTAGACAATAAAAAAATTTTATTGATAAAAGTGATGGATATAAATGTTATATTTTGTAACATAGATGTGAAAAAAAAAAAAGAGAAATGATTATATGTTACATATTAATTTAACATTTTTAAGAATTTAAAAATGATGTTATAGATTAGAAAATTAAAAAAAAATTAATTGGTAATCATTAAATGTAAGATGTTGTTATATTGTTACATGTTATATATTACATTATCAATACTGATTTTAATATATACAGATATAGATATTATTTTATTAATTGATAAAAACTATACATATAAAAGTTATATTTTTTTAATTTTTATGTAGGTAGAGATAAATAATATGTGGTTTTATTTAATTTTAATCTATATATAGATATAGAAGTTTATTTTTTAAAATCGAAATAAATTATTAATTTAAAAGATAATTTATATGTTTTGTATTTTTAATATATTTATATAAAGATATTTCTATCTTTTTGAAATTTGAAAAGAGATAATTATTTTATTATTTTAATATATTACACGTGTTAAACAATTAAATTATTTACATAGAAAGTTTTACTTATACTTAAATACTTTGGCTTTATATATATATATATATATATATATATATATATATATAAAAAAAAAAAAAAAACTAAAGTAAGGAAAAGGAAAGATTCCAACCCAAAAGAATAAAAAATATCTACACATGATAAATGAATAATTGAGTCCAGACTTTGATTCCATCCATTCGAGTCATTTTCTTTTTATATATTCGGATCAATTTAATTTAAATTTCTCGAATTTGAATTTGAGTTATTTAGATTTCAATTATTAAATTCGTGTAATTTCAAATCTAATTATTTTATATTAAAATTAATTTGAATTTAAATTAAGCAAAATCAAATTATTGATTTTTCTTGATAAGATCGAATTTGTCGAAATTCAAATTCAAATGAATAAAATGAAGTTTTTAAATTCGAATCAAATTTAATAACTCTAAAAGTTGCCATTGCAAACTATTGTTCACAGTATCTAGATTATTTTTGTGGATTAGATAAGAACTATGTCAAAAGGAAAATAGAGGGATTAGATGCCCAATATATTTATCTACTTTTCAATCCAATGATAGATACTTTTGACTTCACAGTAGAAATTGGAGAAAAAGGTAAATACAATAATATACGAAAGAAATTTACAAAAGAGGGAAAAAAATGCAAACATCCTATTTACTTGGAGAAATTGAGGAAGACTACGTAAATAAGTAAACACAGAAAAGAAATATTGAAAAAAAATACAACAAATAATTTAAGAACTATTACTTCATTCATTGAAATTATTTTTAATTTGTCAAGTGAAACTAAAAATTGTCACATAATTTATTTTTTATTTTTAATATTCTCTAAAAAAATATGTGTTATCTTATTAATTTTATTATGGAATCTAAAAATTTCATAAACGATGCATCAAATAATTTTTTTATAATTACCCTTTCAATTGTTGATTGCTTATGTTCAAGCATGTTATTTAATATTAGACCACCAAAACACCTCACCTTCTATAGATGGAAGGCAACAAAAAAAATAATTTTTATAATTTAAACATTCAATTTTAACATGATATTATTAAAAAATAAGCTTAATAGGTAAATATAGTTTTAATTTATATGTAAATTAGTATATAAACTTTTATTTTCTGTAAATAAATTCTCAATATTTCAAAATTATGTAATTAAATTTAAATATATTAACCGACAAACTTTCATTTTTGTTGTATACGTGACATGCCATATGACAATCCTCAAAGTTATTTACATCAGTTGTTATGTAAGATGTTCAAACAATAGTTAATATCATTTAATAAATTTAAACTTAATTGTATTATTTTAAAAATTAAAATTTATTTACAAAAAGTAAGAATCTATAAATTGATTTACATATAATAAAAAATTGAGATATTTGGTCCAAAAAATTTGAGAGTATATTTGAGTATTAAATTTTAAAAATAATTAAGGAATTTCAATAAATTTTTTTAAATAAAAAAAATATCAGAATTTAATTATCCTGATTTTTTAATAAAAAAAAGCACTTTTTTATAGGAAGTAAGAAGCGAGGTGGTGCGATGGATTGGATCACATGGGGGTGTACAATGACATTATTGGTTAAGGTATGACTTTTCAGAGAAGGGGACACGTGTCTGTCCTCAAAGTTTGCCTCATGAAAAATCCATGAGTAGTTGTCTTCATGTAAGCACTGTCCCAAGCATTTTCTGTCCTAAAAGCATTCAATGATGTAAGATAATTACATGTATACGTGTCCTCTGAAAGAGTGAATGGTTAAAAAAAGCCATTTCCCACACTCATGTTCTTTCTTTTTTTTTTTTTTCCTTTTCCTTCTCCATCTTGCTGTATCTTGTTCTCTCTCCTAAGCCTCCCATCCCAAACCCAGGAACATAGAAAAAATCTAGGAAAAAAGAGGCTTCTTTCTTTCACCATTTTTTCCGGAGGCTACAAAGTCTCTTCATCTCCTACTGGTAAGCATGTTTTAATAATTTCTTGAAGTTAATTTGCTATTTTTCCATTGTTTTAAGGCGTTCAACATCAACTTTTTAGCATATTTCCAGGTGGTTTTAATTTAATATTTTCTTTCTAGAGATATATGATTCTAGTAGCTTGTTGTTGTTGTTATCTGGGGTTGGTATGTTTCTTGCAAGGAAGAAGGATATTGAAAGAGACCCTTGTTTAAGAAAAGGCTGAGATGGGTTACCTTAGATCCAGGAAACCCAACTTGTATGTTTCAAAAAGTTTACCTTTTTAGAGCTTCCCTGTGATTGTCTGGGTTTGTTTTTGCTTTATCCTAGGTTCTTTCTCATGACACCTTTTGCTTTCTCTTCTTTTGGTTTAATATAGGTAAAGTCTTGAACTTGGTGCTTCCATTTGTGCTTTTTACGTGTTAAGGGTAGGTGGTGTGGATAGGATTTAATTTCCTTGATTGATTCTTCCTCAAAAGGTGAAGAATTTGATAAGATGTGGACTCTTTGAGAGCCTCAGTTTATTTGTGCCAACAGTTTGAATTTCAATTATAAAGGTTGATCTGCTGTGCTCCTTCACCAGATCTGATCAATCCTATCTTCATTCTGCTTGCGTTTATCTCGTGCCCCTCTTAAACTTTTAATCTTGGTGGTATGCTATTTCTTTACTCTATATATTTGTTATGAACTGATTGGTGGGTCATTGAGATTCATAACAGTGGAGAAGGTGTTGATAGAACCTGCTGACTTGATCCTTAGTTTGTTTCTGGAAGGAGAGAATTAAGATGAACATTGGTGATTTGGTCAATTTTTTTAGAGATTTGAGCGGTAACTATTTGTGGCGTAGGGGAGGGAATTGATGGAAGAGATGTCTCCAGCAGTTGCAGTAACGCTTAGTTTAGGTAACTCTATGTGTGAGAATTCTGGAATTGCAGCCCATGTGGAAATCGCGCGGATCAAGCTTGTAACTGATGGTGCTAACTTGTTGTCTGATCCTGCAAAGGATGTGTCTCAGGAATCTAATTCTAGTAGCGACCGAAATACTGAAGATGGTAAGAATGGACATAACATGGTGACAATGTCAGCTTCAATAGAGGGTGGTGGGGAAGACGCTGATTTGTTGAAGATGTTACCCCAGAATGGAAATCGATCAACTCTTTCTAGTGAATCCATGACTCAGGAAAGTGAGGAAGATGAAATTTTGTCAGTGGACACTAATGGAATTATCAATGAGGGATTACTGGTTTTGAATGCAGGTTCTGATATAAGCTTGCAAAATGCAGAAATTGAAAGTAGCCGAATTCTGGCCAAGGCTATTATTTTAGGAGATTCAAGCATTGAGCAGTTGCCTACAGCTGAAGTTCTTCTCACCACAGTGAGTCCAGATGCAAAGATTTCTGATGTGTTTGATTTAAAGGCCTCTGAAGTGGTCATTCACCTTCCCAGTGAAAAGAATCTTAACAGGGTTAGCCGTAGTGTTTTTGAGTTGGATTGTATACCCCTTTGGGGTTCTACGTCTATTATTGGGAAAAGAACAGAAATGGAAGATGCTGTTGCTGCTGTGCCTCGATTTATAAAAATTCCTATCAAAATGCTTATTGATGATCGTGTTATTGATGGAATCAGTCAAAGCCTGACTGACCTTACTGGGCATTTTTTTGGTGTTTATGATGGCCATGGTGGCTCACAGGTATGACATTCTTCCTAAAAACCTGTTTTGCATTTTAACTATACCTTAAGAAAATTTGAAGATTCTTGAATTAAATGGTAGTTGGCGTTTTGTACACTTTTTACGGCAATAATTGAAGATACTTCCTGATCCTATTAGCATCTAGTTACTGAAAAATCCTCTGCAACTGTGAGCAAATTTGGATGACTGCATACTGTAACATTTTTGTTCTTCTGATGACAAGTGATTTGATCGTTTCCTTCTTTGTTCACCATATTTTGATAATTTAAAATTGTTCATAACTGAATCCAAAGAGATTATCCTTTTAGCATGGTATATTGGAATTTCATGCAGGTGGCAAACTATTGTCGTGACCGTATCCATGTGGCTTTGGCAGAAGAGATTGGGAATGCTAAAGACAATTTATGTGATGGCCATAGTATGGAGCGTCGACAGGTGCTGTGGGAGAAGACATTTACTAGTTGCTTTTTAAAGGTTGATGATGAGATCGGAGGAAAAGTTAGCAGAGGCATGATTGGAAGCAATGAGGTTGCTACTGATGCTAGTTTTGAACCTGTTGCTGCTGAAACTGTTGGGTCAACAGCTGTGGTGGCCTTGGTTTGTTCATCGCATGTTGTTGTTGCAAACTGTGGTGATTCAAGAGCAGTCTTGTGCCGTGGCAAAGAAGCCATGGCATTGTCAATTGATCACAAAGTAAGGCATTTTAAAGTCTCATTTTTTCTAAAATTTAAAGGAAGCTATCTTTGTGGAAACCAACATTTTTGCTTTGTTGCTGTGCAGCCAAACAGAGATGATGAGTATGCAAGGATTGAGGCATTGGGAGGCAAGGTTATACAGTGGAATGGACATCGTGTATTTGGCGTTCTTGCAATGTCAAGGTCCATTGGTATGTTTATTTATGCTTGAAATGAACATTCTCAAAGGTGAATCTTGATAAATTTTGTTCAGACGACTTGAAACCTCAAATTGTCATATCAAAGGTGAATCTTGATAAATTTTACAATGATGAGTAAAGTCTAGACTTCCACTTACTTTTTTCTCTATGTTTCTCACAGGTGATAGATATTTGAAACCATGGATTATCCCAGAACCAGAAGTTTTGTTTATTCCTCGAGCTAGAGACGATGAATGTCTGATTTTGGCCAGTGATGGGTTGTGGGATGTCATATCAAAAGAGGAAGCTTGTGAGGTTGCTCGACGGAGAATCCTGCTCTGGCACAAAAAGAACAGGGTTCCATCTCTGGTGGAAAGAGGCAAAGGAATCGACCCAGCTGCACAGGCAGCAGCTGAATACCTATCGATGCTCGCCATGCAAAAAGGTAGCGGTGACAACATCTCTATAATTGTTGTAGACTTGAAAGCTCAAAGGAAGTTCAAGAGCAAATCGTAATGGATTCTTCCCCATCATCTAAAATCAAAGTCTATATATCTAACATACTAGAGAGAGTACATCTAATGAATACGTAGCTCCGGTCCATTACTTTTTCTTATGGGCTTAATGTGTGTACAAGAATAGAAATTAGTGTGTACTATAGCAAGTGTATTTGAATTCCATATTGCCTATGTTTTTGGTATATAGATGGTGCCAAACTTTTTTATGCTTATATACATATCTTTAAATTCCAGCTGTTGCTAGTATCCATGGGAAGAAGATTCACAACCAGCCCCTTCCCCCTATTGTTTTTTGTAGATTTTTAACCATTTCTGCACCTGGGTTTGACCTTGTGGTGTGCCCTGAAATCTTGATTCCGGGTTTGACCTTGTGCTGTGTCTTGAAATCTTGATTCAGGCTCTCCTTCCTTAAGGAACCATGGATTTTGTCTTCAATGGAGACGTAGCCCTTCATTTACTTTCAGTTTGTTGAATAGCAAAGTAATTCTAATCCAAAGCCTATGAAAAGAGTACCTGCACTCGGAGAGTATGAATACCAGGAAACACTTTGATTCAACTTGTGAGAGTGTGTTTTTTTTAACTTGAATAGCTGTAATACGGATACAAAATGACCAGCTTCTTAATGCAAACAAACCCCCTCCCACAAGGTTGAGCAATGAATCTATTGCAAGAAGAAGACAATGAGTGAAGAATTAAAAGAACTCTTGATTGAGTTACTTTACCTTAATAAACTTGCAAGCCTTCAACTTTTCTATTTCAATGCAGTGTGGGATTTTTATATTTCTTTTTTCAGTATTGTGTTAAATATGTATAAAATAAAAAATATATTATGTTATATTTTGTGTTTGCACGTCAAATATAGAATAATTTTTTTCAATTTTTACAAGATCTATATATATTTTGGATAATTAAACACATAATTAAAAAATAAAACGAGATATGTGTTATTATCTTAATCTCGTTTGTGAAGTCTAAAAATTTTACTGACAATGTATGAGATAATAATTCACATATTTTTTTTATCAAAACTATAATCCATGTTATTATCATTTCTTTTTTCATGTCAATTTTATATTGTCTCATTATGTCGTTATGAAATTTACTAGTCTAGATTTCAACCTAGTCATACACTCCATTTATTTATTTATTTATTTATTTATTTATTTTGGTGTAAACCACAAGTATCTTGATCCGTTTTAACGGTCTGAGACTAATCTTGTTCGGGGTTTAGTTACAATTAAGGCTCTTCACTCCTCCCTAAAGATGTGTTTAGTGGGAATCGAACCCAATAGTTCTTACCACAAACTCAACTTGCTTTGGCAACTGAGCCATAACCCATGGGTATACACTCCATTTATTACCACCCTTTGTTTAATAACTAATTAACTCTTCCCAACACAAAATAAAACCCATTAAATTCTCATTTACACTCTTGTAAAGGATAAATTCACATTACTAGTCTTCAACAGCTACCATGGAAATCATCCTTAAAATTCAAAGTCTTTTTTTTTTTCAATGATCCAATTAAATTATTGTAACACTAAATTAGTTTTTGATTTTAAAAAAAAAAGATTTATATATGATGCACTGACAGTGTATAGTTTCTATACACTATCAATGCCCCAAAAGTTGACACATCATCAATATGCTCTTATATGCAAATATATTTATATGCAAATATATATAATTTTTTTTAAAGGATAATTATTACATACATTGACAGTGGAGTTTTTTTACTCCACAAGCAACGTTAAGATCGTGACACATGTCCTATTTTATTCATTTTAATATTTTTATAGGACACATGTCATGATCTTAACGCTGCTTGTGGAATAAAAAAACTCCACTGTCAGTGTATGTAATAATTATCCTTTTTTAAATTGCCCATAAAAGCCTATTGATAAGGTGTTAACCTCTGGTGCATTGACAGTGTATAGAAACTATACACTGTCAGTGCATCATATACAAACTCCTAAAAAAAACACTATATTAGTTTTATGTTATTTTATAATATTTTATATATTTTTATATTTTTTATTCAACTGTTAAGCTTTATTCTCTATAAATTAGGTGTGTTAAATTTTAAGATAATTAAATGTCAAACTAATTATCCAATAATTATAAAAATTTCAATATTAATTAATATAATAAAAAAAGATGAAACTTCCTATCGAAATAATAGAGATATCGGTTCATGAGAAATACAAATGCATTGTTAAACCTAAAAATTGTTTATAAAAATATTAATTCTATATGAAGTTATAAAAATAATATAAACTAAATTATTCACTGAAATAACTTAATCTACCTCGTGAAAAAAAGAAATCTAACCCCAGATATATTAATTGGCAAATAGCTCAGAACTAAATATAAGAAACATTTTTTTAACAAATAAAAGGCTAATACTAATTGCTAAGGAGAAAAATAGATTTTTAATGTCTCTTTCCCTTAATTCTCAACCTTTATTTCTATGGTTTATAATTGTTGCGTGTAGTTGGTTTGGATATTCTAGCAATTATAGATCATTTTCCATTTCTGACTCTAACACCCCAATATTCTATTTTACTTCTAAAATCGAAAAAAAATAAATTATAAATGATATAATTCCTTTCGAAAATATATATATTATTGTATTTTTTTTTTGGACAAACGCAACTTCAAATGATTAATGTAATGTGAATTAAAATTTTAGATTGAAATATTCAGGTAATTTTTATTTCATAATAAGAACTTATTTGCGTGTAAATTAAAAATAAAAAAATTTTGAAATGTAATAAAGTGATAAATTTTAAGGGTTTTTTTTTGTTATTTTATCTTTTTTTTTTATATAGAAACAATTAACTGTTGGTTTAATTATTGTTTTTGCATTTCTTTAGGTCAAACATATAAGGTTTAAAGTTTGAATTTTTTTTTTATTAGAGAAGGCAATTTTGTTAAAAAATTTTGAATGAAAAACTAGTAATCTCACGTTTGGAATCAAGGATGGAGTATGGACTATCTTCTAATTACTTAAATTAAATATATTGGTTGATTCACTCCACTTGCACCAAACTGAATTCTCTCAGACAGTCAGGCACACAATTTGTTTCTTTTTTTTTTTTAATAAAAATACTACTTTTATTTTAGAAAATGGAATTGGAAACTCATAAAATTGATTCTTTAGAATTTATTTATTTTCATTATATCAAAAGCAATCAGGACATATTAGTTCAGTTCAATTGATTCATGTAATTTTAATTTTGAAATTCAATCTCAATGTTTTTTTTCTTTTCATTGTCAGATTTAACTTTTTTATTAAAAAATTATATTTGATATAGTGTCATTCTATAAATTTCAAACAATATTTATTAAATATTATGATATTTTATTAATTATTAAATTTAAAAATATTTATTTTTAAGTGACATTTTATTAATATGAGGATATATCAATTATATTCATAACTAAGACAAGTATTTTGGAAATTAAAAAAAATGTCTTGGATTGGATGTAACAAATTGTTCCCTGGCAAAAGTAACAGCTGCATTTCTTTAATAGCACGCACAGTGTAATTAACGGAGATTGAAAGAAAGTAAAAGCAGCAACCTTTTTAGTTCAGGATTTCTTTTTCTTTTTTTTTCATTAGTACTTTAATCTCTTTGGACTGTGGAGTTGATTTGATTTAATGGGGAAGATTAACAACGTAACGCCCACATTAATAAAACCCATTAAAAAAAGCGAAGCAAATCACTTTTGAACCAAAATTTGCTTTGCTTTGCCTTTTCTCTTCTGTAAATACCACCTCTTCTCCTTCAGTTTCTCTCTTAGCAGGCAAGTTTCACTCTTTCTTTCTCTTTCTTTCAACATTATACTGTTTCATAATCAAATTTTTATTGCTAAATTTGTAAAATTGATTTTGCGAGCTGATTTTTCTGCCCTGTGTCTTGATGGGTTTTTTGGGTTTTGGAAATTAGTTCTTACGGAAATCAAGGTTTGACTTTTGGTGGGATTATTGGCTACCTTTCTTCTTCCTTTGCTATTAATCATAGGAATGCTTCGGATGTTATCTTGAAGGATATCATGAATTCTTTCCTTTGGTTAGCGTTGATAAAATAAAATTAACTTTACCAAGATTGCAGCCTTTGTCATTTCTTTGCTTTTAAGATAGGAGAGTTTAGTTGATTGAACATTCTTTGCGTAATTAAATCAGTTCTTTAATAGCTCTTCTTTATGTGTTGTTAATTTCTTTCAAGTAAAAGGGTTATGGTTTGGTTGATTTTTGCTTGAAAAATGGTTTTGTAATATTCTCTTTTCTAGGGGAGTAGATTGTAGAACCAGGTATTAGCAGTTTCACCTGTCCTACTGAAGATCAGTATTTAGCATTAAGGTATTGGCAGTTTCTTTTTTATGAAGCCCTTCTAATGGCTATTATAGTTGCTAATATGGTACATTCTTCACTTGTTCTCCTCAGAGCAGGTCCTTCAAAGGCAGAGAGAGGAGCTGAGGATACCAACTTTCTGTTAGAATTCCTGGATAAATGGATCAGAGTACTAAACTTATTCCTTCTACACCATCCCTCTTTTTTTCCTGCATATAACAGTTCAATGCTTAGCCCAAAAGTTGCTTATTAACTGTGAAACTATCACGTTCATCAAGCTTTCTGATTTTTATATCTTCAGTATTTTGTGATATGCATGTTAATTTACAGATTGGTATCTTTTTCTTTGCTTAATTAAGGCCATTTACTATTTTGGCTGATATATTATTGGATTTGGGAAGATGAAGATCATTCAGCTGAAGGATGATTAAAATTTTGTTTGATTCCACCATTTGAAGAATATCAAAGTGTTGGGAGCCTTTTGTTCCTTCCTGCTAAGTTGATTAGCAGAACTGAGATGTCCTTGCTAGTGTGTCTTGGTCTATTGTGTAATTTAAAGAGTGCTTGGTCATCTTTGTGGCTGTTTAAATCAGAAGCATATCTTCTTTGCTATTGGAAGGTTAAAAATCTCAATTTTAGTTTCTTTTATGTGCATTAGTAACTGTTATGAATGGCTGTTAAAGGAAAGTATGGAGCTACCATAAACCATTCTTTTAACAATTCCATGCTTATCACTGCTAGTACATTCCTTTAAAAGTGCCTATATGGGTTTTAGTGTGATCGGATTGTTCCTGCTGTGAGTTTTCTTTATAAGATAAATATAAGAATTGTAACTGTTATAAATGACTGTTAAAGGAAAGTATTGAGCTAACCATAAACTATTCTTTTAACAATTCCATGCTTATCACTGCTAGTACATTCCTTTAAAAGTGCCCGTATGGGTTTTAGTGCAATCGGATTGTTCCTGCTGTGAGTTTTCTTTATAAGATAAATATAAGAATAATTGCTGCTCTTGCATCAGAAAACTTCAAATTGAACCAAATGTGTATTCTAGTGCATGGAAATAAGCAGTTTTTTTTAGTTTTTTGTTCCTATTTTTGTGAAATGAGCATAGACAATAGATAGGTCATGATTTCTGGAGATGAAAACCGCTAGAACAGTGATCATGCATCATACAAAGTTGCTTTCCTGCTCATGCAATATGGTGAACCAATTTATTGCATGCATTAAAATGTTTACCAATGTAGGAGCACTAATGGTTACCAATATTGGAGCTTTCATTAAAACTTGAAATTTGAGATGTGTGTTCTGGTTTCAAAATAGTTTCAGTTATAGCTGTGTTTCCTTCTAACTTGAGGTTTAAACCATGAACATCTGCCTTGTTTCATACTGACATCTCCTGTAGGCCAATGAATGTGTTGAATTTAGCCTCTTTGAGTTAAGTTTATGTGGCTCATTTTCATGGTTAAATTGATTTGGTAAGCATTTTGGTGAATACAGAGCACACTACAGAAGCAGTAGAACACAGAAATGGCGAATATGCACTTATTAGAGATGCAGAAAACCCACAGCTGGGAATGTATGATAAACCTCTCCCTTGCTTTGGCTGTGGAATAGGATGGTTTTCGTGAGTTCTCCTGTCCTCTTCATCTTCTTTCAGCTCATCTTCTTGTTTTCTGGACTTAATGAGCATATCTGCCTTCTTTGCAGGCTTCTGCTAGGATTTGTTTTGCCATTGACGTGGTATTATGCTACCATTCTCTATTTTGGAAACTACTATCAGAAAGATCCAAGGGAGAGATCTGGACTTGCTGCTTGTGCAATAGCGGTAAGTGCTGGGCTAATAAAGGGGTTGATGCTTTGTTTGAGTGTTTGGTTGCTTTTTACAAGGTTCTTAACAGTTTGCCAGTTCTCTTTTACTTTGACTTGGAAAGCATTTTAATGCAATCTGGTAGAAATGGTTATCAAAATTATATTTTATTTTCCTCACTGCATTACTGTGTTTTAGTGTGAGATAGAAACTCTGGTAAAACTATTAGGAATCTTGTTAATATCAATTGCTGAAAATTCAGAAAAAAGAATCACATCTAAAAGTAATTGGAGAAATTGCATAAAGTATCTAGTTGAAGTTGCAGTGATATCATATAATTAAGGATATGCATCCGCTTTATGTGCCATGTATCTTTAATTCCTGATCCTTACTGTTATTTTTTTTGCAGGCATTGATATTTACAATTGCTTTGTTCATCACAATACCTATTCTCATCTTCTAGTTCTTGCCACTGCATTCTGTATCTTTACCCCTGCCTAAGGTGCTTCCTCAAACAACGAACATGTATATATGTAGAATTCTGATAGAGTTTCCATCATGTAGTTCTAATCCTGCAACAGGGGCTCAAAAAGAAAAGGCAAAAATGAGAGAAACAAGAAGAAGATACAAGAGCCTCAAAACAAGGTTCTTTTGTCCGCGATATAGCCCCCTTTAGTCTTGTGCATAACAAAATCTATATTGCAATTTCAAGAATGGAACCTTGTAATACCCATGTTAGGGGAAACTTATGAAGTAGTCGCAAGCACTATTAAACTACTGACTTAGAACACTGAAATTTATTATCCAAGAGAAATTTGAATTATTGCTTGTTTTCAACCGGGAGAATGATTATTTCCTGCTTTTAAAATAGTTCTACGTGTATTCTTCATTTCATGCTCAAAGAGAATGATCATCTAGCTTTCACTTTTCATTTCAAGACAGGAAAACTCATGCTTCATTAATGGAGTTTTTTATGTCATCAAAAAAAAAAACTAATGGGGTTTTTTAGCCGTTTTTGCTGGGATTTAGTTCAGGTAAAGGGATGGCAATGATGATTGATAAGGTAGACAACCTTGATATTTTCTTCATTCAAGGAAAGAGATTATAGTCCAGTAGGGGCCTGGAAACTTGAGTGCTTGGGATCCTTTTGCACATTCGCATATTCCCAAGTGTTGGCATTTCCTCAGCGAATCTGGAAAAAGGAATCCTGGGCCTATATTTTCTTACAAACCCACCGCCCCAACAGAAAGTGGGGCAAAACGATCTGTTGGATTTACACTACAGGTTAGACTAGATTTTCCCACTTGTGCAGGATGTTTCAAGCAATTTACCCAAGTACAAGGTTTTTTTTTTGCTTTTTGGAACATGAATAAAGAGGCTATGAAACCGATGCTAAAGTGAGAAGAGAACTATTCACTTTTGGATAAACAAGTTAACCAAGATTCAGTCGGTAATAATGAACAAAAAAAAAAAAAGATTCAGTCAGTAATCGAGTTGGCTTTATACTTAACCACGTACGAAAGCACTAAAATTTTTATCTTTTTGTACAAAATAGATATGAACTTTTAATGTTTTATTTTATTTAAATCGTTCCATAAATTTTTAATATTTCAAAATCATACAATTAAATTCATAAATATTAAATAACACTTACTGTTATTTAGATAATTTATGTGATAATTATTGTGAATAGTTTTATGGATTATTATGTAGCATGTTATATGTGTAATACAAACGAAAGATAATGTAATTTAATATATTTAAATTTAATTACATGATTTTAAAAAATTATAAGATTATTTAAAGTAAAATAAAAATTTATAAATTAATTTGCATGCAATAAAATTTTAAGATATTATATTTACTTTGTGCAAAAGATTGAGAGTATATTTAACTAATAAACAAAATTTCCCTAAAAACATCAAAAACTGCGACTCCATTGCTATTGTTTCCTCTACGTACTGAACTTCAAAATTCAAAT
Source organism: Heritiera littoralis (assembly GCA_031772115.1). Lineage (NCBI taxonomy): Eukaryota > Viridiplantae > Streptophyta > Magnoliopsida > Malvales > Malvaceae > Heritiera > Heritiera littoralis. Next base: position 492,064 of record JAPDPK010000041.1, read on the forward strand.
TTGTAAAACTTTCAAATTAAATTTATGATCCGCTGTTCTTCATTCACTAGGAATAAAAATTGTTGGTCAACAACTTTAGTAGGAAGTTACTAGTTTAATGAAAAAAAGTTGGACTTTGAAAACAAACTGCCAGAATTAAATTGCTAAAACTTGATCTGGGAGGATGAAAAGGATTTGTTGTCTATTTTGTCAGCCATCAAGCAGCTCACACACCGTCTTTCCCGCTCAATACATTACTTCTTCCATATTCAGTTGACATGCAATTATCACCATTGAACTGGATAAGGAAATTTATTTAATAACAACAGTAATGATAGCCGTCATATTTTTGCTTGTAAAAACAGTCCTTCAAACTTTTGTAACAATAATTAATAAACTTTGCTCTTTTGCATATCAACGGTAATTCAGGGATTAAATTAATGGTCAAAGAAATTGATTTTTCCACATCTTTGCTACAGTAGTTACTGCTTTGTCTGTATAGTTTTGTTTGACATCTGCCCCTTCAGCATTTCCCCGTTGCTTCACCTACTTCTTCTGTTATATAATTTCATTTTAACTGATTTATAATTAGATTTAACAATACATATACATAATTTGTATTTGTGTTGTGTTAAATTATGTTCGTTTCATGTTAAATACGAAAATTTGTGTTAAAATATGTATCTACACAACAATCACAAAATATTTTTTAATTTTTACTGAATATATATAATTTTTATTAAATTTTAACTTATATCAATTTCATATATTTTGTATCATTTTTATATCGTGTCACAATATTTCTTTTAACCGGTCCATTTTTATCTATAAAAGGTTGTGGGTATTTAGAAACTCAATATATATCCCAACCATTTTGAAGTAAGCTATAACTATTCATGAATGATTAGTGTGCTTGGATGGCTTAGCACGATTCATGGCCAGTGCCATTAGTGTGCTTGGATGGTTTTTTAACTTAAGGAAGCCAATAACTTTTTGATCGAATGATTAAATATATAAATTGTAAAACTTGATTTTAAATCTAAACAATTTTACTTCGATCTTCAATCATATATATATTTCAGAAAACATGCACACATGTAAAAGGAGCTTACATGGACACTAACATGTATGTTCTTCTTAAATGACTAGTAAGCAAATAGTTAGATATATATATCTAACTGTTATCACGTTAATTAACAACTTGCTCTTTTTTATCCTATAAATACTCACTTTGTTTATAAACTGTACTGCCATATCCTTTTTTTGTTGGTGCAGACCATATCCTTTTCATCCCCACTTTTTTCTCCTATAAATTCTCAATTTTTTTTTTCAAACTGTACTCACAGTTTTTTTTAAATGACCGTATTCCTTTCATCTCATAATTTTCTCTACGTGGTAATTCTACGATTTTCTCTTTATAACCGGTTATCCCATAATTTTTTCTTTATCACACCCAATTCACAATTTCAAAACTTAGTTTTTAATCAGTTTTTACTCGATTGGGTCTTGCTATGGGTATTCATTGTCTCTTCTAGAGGTATTTCCTTGCTTCTAAGGGTCTTGTTGCGGGTATTCATTGCGGCTTCTAGAAGTCTTTCGTGGCTTCTAGAAGTCTTTCACTTCTAAATGAGTTTGAGTGACATAATTTCTCCACTACAATATCTCTGCCTTATTTTCTTACGTTTTTGTTTCCTTTTTGCAGTTCCGATTTTGACAAATCTTTACGATTTTTTTAGTTTTTATTTTATTTCATTAATCTTATATAAAATTAATCCGTGCATATATCACACGGGATGCAAACTAGTTATTAAATGCTTCTCATGTAACAAAGAAAAAAAGAAAAATAAAAACTCAACAAAGGGAAGGAGGCACTGAGACACAACAGCTCTTCGTTACTTGTAAATAAAGACTCGAATTCTCTGACCTGCAAAGAAACATGCATGTCGTAGCTAGCATTGGTTTACATTTATATGAAAAATTAGTATAATTTTTCCCAGCAACAGCTTCTTGGGATTCATGGGAAATTTGAATTCTCACGTGAACATAGAATCTTTAGTTCTGGCAAAAACATATGACAAAGACAACCACGTCGGAGAAACTCCTTTGTTTTCTACTTTTCAGAGGTTGTCTTGTCTTCCCAAGTAAGATGAAAGGCGTGATCCATGCGTGCAATTACCTTAAATTGCACTATTTTCTAGAAGATCACCTTCTTGTATTTAAGCTAATCTCAGCAACAAGTTTTATTTTTTTGGTTACATCTCAGCAACAAGTTGGGTGTAAGAAAAATCTATGTTTTTGTGTGCAAGTTAAATAATCCCAGTCCCATATTAACATGTCAATTAGAAGAGAATTGTATAAACAGTTAGTTATTTTTTATTCAAATCATGTAATTAATTGTATTAATATTAGAAGAAGTCAATAATATATGTCCATTTCATTCAAACTTTGTAATAAATAAATGATTATTTTTTAATAATATAATTATCTGACATAATCTGAATAAAATAAATATATATTATAAAATATCAAACACTTAAAAATAAATTATATTAGATGAGTAACTTCATTTCTATTTCGACTAATGCAAATTTCAAATTGTTCATCAACAATAACATAACCAAGAAAGCTTCCAAATGAAAATTCAACATAAAAAAAGTAGCATAAATGCAATCCTCCCTTAATTTCTGCCATAAGAAACCCCAGAAGAAATTAAAAAAAAAAGGTTCCGTCTAAATTGTTAAGGTTTTGAGGACGTGTAATTTCTTGCAAGGAAAGCAATAAACAGTGGTCTAAATTACTTTTTAATTATTATTATCTTTTTAAAAGGTTGTTTTTATTGGGATAGAACAGAACAAGAAGCAAAAAGAAGGTACTGAAAAAGATCTGTAACAAAATTAATAAACGCGCTTTTCCAGTTATGTCAATGTTTGTTTGGCTTTTCTATTTTTTTTTTTGTAAGTATAGGTATCTTTATCTATTTTACGATCTGAAATTAATCCTGTTCGGATCGAAAGTGATAAACGGTAAAGCCCTTCTAACAGTGAAAACTTCAAGACTCGAATCATGTCTAAATACTTGAGAAAAAAATCTACTTTCACATCTTCCAACTACTTGCCCGTAGTTTTGCTTTTCTTTTGTTTTCTCGTTGCTTGTCCTTGTCTTTCCTCACTATTACAAGGCAGAAGCTTTTGTAACATTGCACGTCACTCCAGTTTTAACGTAAGAATAAGATTAGTTGTCATACGCTGATACGCGGCTGCTATGACTTTGACTCTCATTTTCCGAATTAAAACGTGACCAATTTATAACCAATTATCATCCCTTCATTTAGATGTTGTATTAAAAAAATATAGAATTCTGTTTTGTTTTTAATTAAAAAATAAATTATGTAGACATGCAATTATGATGAGAATAATTTGATTTGTGTGAAATTTGTTAAACGTGTTCAGATTTAAGTTGGAGTGGGTAGCATGTCTCAACTAAAAAGATTAGAAAAGAAATATAATTAGGATTAATACACTGAACTCACCAAATTATGCATCTTTTACATGTTACGTGGTGATCGTTATACAATTAGCTTGTTTTACGTAAATACTATTTTATATGCCAAATGTACAAATCATAAGTAAAATGTGAAAAAAAATTACTAACAAAATTATCAAAATGATGCGTATTTTTTAACTCTTATAATATATTAAAAATGTGATAGTTTTTATTTTTCTCTTATGAAATTTAAAAAAATTCTTTATCGATGATATAAAGTTCCAATCTTACATCGAGATATTGAGGATTTATTATAGTATATGTGTAAAGATTTGTATTTGTACTTATAAGACGCTTTTTGTAAAACAAAACTATAAGACTTTTGAGTCAAAATAGACACTATTTTGCAGGTTGAATGTAGGTCTCCAAAAATGGGATTAAAATAATCACCAACATAAAAACACATGAACTAAGTGCTATACCGTGGGAACTATCTTTAGAATAAGAGAGCTAAGTACTAAATGATGAGAGCCATATCTAGAATCTCAACGTCTTGTGTGATCTAGTTTTGAATGTGTTGTACTTGATGACAATGTCAAGATTTAATAAGAATAATTTGTAATATCCTAATCTCACATTGAGATATGAAAAGATTATGCAATAATATATAAGTAGAGATTTAAAACTCATACTCATAAAGCGTTTTTTTTAGATAAAATTGTGAGATTTTTTTAGTTAAAACTAATAATATCTCGCAAATTGAATGCAAATCTCCAAGAATGAATAAAATAAAGGATTTATATATGATGCTCTAATAATTTATAGTCTTTATACATTGTCAATGCATCAAAAATTAACACCTCATTAATAAGCAAACTAAAAATATGTCAAACCTTTAAAAATAAATACAAATAATTTTTTTTAATTTGTTCATAAAGACCTATTGATGAGATGTCAATCTCCTGTATATTGACAGCGTATAAAAACTATACACCATCAATGCATCATATATAAATCCTAAAATAAATTCTAATATATATATATATATATATAAAAGAAAAGCATAAGGCTAGATGACAATTTTCATGCAATATCAAAGGAGTGTGATTGACCGAGTAAATTTCAATACATATGATGAGTATTCTTTGTTTTTGGCTGTCAATTCTTAAGACAGAAGTCAGCTATAGACGGCAAATTGTAATATATTTATTTACTTACACTTGCTCCTTGGTTTGGAGTAATTAAACGATAATGACCCCTCAATTATTATTCCATATCAAAATAATCATTTCACTTACTCCCCATTTTTTCAACATTATAATATAATATATTATTAATTTATTCTTTTGGTGAAATATTATTAATAATTTATTATCATATTACTTATAATCTTATCTTCTCAAGCACTGCATCCATTACATTTATATAAAGCTAGGCAAAATATTACCAAAAGCAAAACCAAAAAGCCAATCAAGCAAGCAACCCTGATTACAGAGTAAGATTCCGGCTGAAAATCCTGCTTTTCACCAACCAAACGCTCCCTAAAGTGTTTGCCAAAAGTTGGACACCAAAACCCAATTACATGGAGGAAATGGATGAAAATATGACACCGTTTTGGCTCCAAACCACTGACAACCGCCGTGGTCGCCGCCGTCGCCACCAACCTTCATCTCTCTTCTTCAACACGGGTGTTCTTATCATCCTTTTGCTCGTCATTGCATTCGCTTTTGTCTTCGTTATCACCCCTTCGTTTCAGTCTTTCACTTCCAAAATATTCAAGCCGCACCTTGTTAAGAAATCATGGGACTCCGTCAATCTGGTCCTCGTGCTTTTCGCCGTGATTTGTGGGTTTTTGAGCAAAAGCAACAGCGACAATGATTCTCGGAGTAGTTACGATCATGTCCGAAGATCGAACCCGTCAACCCCTCGTCAGTGGTACGACGACTCATCGTCATCGGATCAGGCGGCTTATAACTCGGTACGTAGGTTGAGAAGCTTCAGCTCGTATCCAGATCTGCGGCAGGAATCTTCGTGGATGATGAACGGTGATGATCGCTGGAGGTTCTATGATGATACTCATTTGTATAATTACCGTAGTAGGTCAAGGAGAGAGCTTGATCAGGAACAAGTTTATACCAATAGTATAAAGGATATTGCTGTTGATACTGTTCACGCGTCTCTGCCTCCTGACCCACCTTCACCTCCTACAGCATCGCCACCGCCGCCACCTCAATCACCTCCACCGCAGCCTCCCAAGGTAGTTAGAAGAAAACCGAAGCGGACTAACGAAGATCTTAAACCTAAGGAGAAAAGTGAACGTAAGGAAGTTATATACAGTGAGTTGAAAATCAAGCATTCTCCTCCTCCGCCACCACCAGCTCGGCCACCGCCTTCACCGCCGCCTCCTCCGCCGCCTCCGCCACTGAGAACTGGGTCGGAAAGGAGTAGTAACAACAGTGAGAAAAAGAGAGGTGGCGTAACTAAAGAATTCTTAAGTTCGTTAAGAAGAAAAAAGAAGAAGCAAAGGCAAAGAAGCGTAGAAAACCTTGAGGAATTCTTTAACCTTTCAACGCTTCCTTTATATCCACCCTCATTGACTCAACCGCCGCCGCCACCTCCACCACCACCACTACCTTCGTTTTATCACAACATATTTTCTTCCAAGAAAAGCAAAGCCAGAAAGAATCATTCAGTCCCTCCACCACCGCCACCACCTTCATGGGAATGGCGTGCATCCAAACGAGAACCCCAGAAACCACCGGTAACGACCCAGAAACCTCCTTTGCCAGTCAAGATAAGTAACATCAATAATGTGGAGGACAGCGTCGAAAGTGGCAGCGAATCGCCGTTACACGCAATTCCCCCGCCACCCCCTCCTCCGCCATTTAAAATGCCGCCGTGGAAGTTCGAAGTACACGGAGATTTTGTTAGATTAAAAAGCATCAACAGTTCACGGAGTGGATCACCGGATTTGGACGATCCATTAAGCGGTGAAGCGAGTCCGTCGGCAAATAATAATACGGGTGAAATCCACAGCGGAGAATTAGGCTTGTCGTTTTGTCCAAGCCCAGATGTAAATACGAAAGCCGATAACTTCATAGCAAGGTTCAGGGCTGGTTTGAAGCTGGAAAAGATAAACTCCGTCAAGGGGAGATCTAAACTTGGGCCTGATCCAGGCCCAAGCACTGTGTAAGAAGAATAACTCAAGGCTTTCTTTTTTCTTTTTCTTTTTTTTTGGTGGAAAATTTGTTTATTTGAGTTGTTTTTACATATACAGAAAATGTTAAATTATACATAGGATTTTCTTTTTTTTAATTGCTTTATTTTTTGGTTTTTTTCATGAAGTTCTATTGTAATGTATTTATTTGGTCAAAATTTCATTTTTGGTGTTTCATGATTGTTAGATATTTTTCCCAATTTGTGATTTTCCACTACACTTGCATGTTCAATATATAATAATTAGCACATGATTATCAAATAAGTGGCATGCCACAACTCGGAAAAGAAATTTAATGTTTAAATCACGATTTTAAGGGTTCAATTATAAAACACAGATACCAGTAGGTAAAAAAAAATTCGTGGTGAAATCCATGTCAAGCAAAAGATCAACAACAATTTTAAAAAATAACCAAAATTAAAAAAAAAATGTAAGAGAATTGATCATTTAAATCACAAATTTAAAAGTTAAAACATAAAATGCAGACATCAGTAGCATGATGAAAAAGGTTCATAGTGAAATCCATGTCGAGAGTAAGATTAACAACAATCTTAAAAAATAACCAAATTAAAAAAAAAAAAAAACTCTAAAGATAATTTAAATAGATTAATTGGAGGTAAGTTTTCACGTGTTACTTGTGATTTAGCTCATAATAAAAACACCAATATGGAATATTGTACATCATTTATTGATGTGAGGTTCTAAGATTTACTGAGCGGTGGTCCAGTCCTACGCAAATCAGATAGCTCAAACATATCTATATGAAGTTATTGCAAACTTGCAATGGTATTTATGACATTCAGATGACAGTCCAAGCTTATCATCCCTTGTGAGCTAATTGCTTGAGTAGGTCTTGAAGAGATTGCTGCTCTTGCTTTATGCTTTCAACCCACCTTGCCTTGATCCGGACCTGTTCAATGCTTTGCTTCAAATTCATTGCGAACGAAGGTCTTATGCGGCTCACAAAAAATTCTTCTATCTCATCAGCTTTCTCGTTGCTGCAAAACTGCAAGTGAAAACATAACAGGATCATTGGATTAGTTTACCCCCACAAGTCAATATTGGAAAGTTATTCATGGCTCAGTAAGGTTAGACCAAGAAAACATAATATGTTTTGCACATATTGTGAACAATTTTCAATATGTTTTTTCTGATCAAAGAGCAGTTTGAAGGAACTGCTTTTCTCGATGTAGATGAAATCCAACATCAAGACAAATTCCCTGCATGTCTGAACAGTTCTTATTGGAAGATGATACTGGCCAGACATCCAACTTAAAATCAATTGATTATATGTGAAGAGGTCTAACTTGAAAATAAGACCACAAGAAACTCAATATTAATAGATATAGGATAACATAACATCACTTTTACAATGCCATTGAGAAGTAATGTTCTTAATTAGTTTATCATATCATTCCTGCTCTATTGCAGTAAGCTTAAACAAGTTATAATTCCTACATTTTGAATAGCATAAGGCTATGCAGCATATGTTCTGAAGAACAAGCTGGCTGATTCTAGGTACATAGTAAGTTGACTATTGCAACTCTTGGTTAACTTGTAATTTGTGAATGATGCAAGGATAAGGCATATGTACAACATCATTATTCTCCGAGGTTTACTTCCTTACCGGAGTTACAATGTTGCGGATAAAATATGTGATAAGGATCCCAGCTCCATACTTGTTTACAATAAAGTTCCAGTCCTCCTGCATTCATTTCGCATTGCTTGGTGAATTTCAGAATAGAAGATATCCATTCTATAACATTTTTAACAGTCACTGTCATCACAGTGGCCAATTCTTTGAAGAGTTTTATGAAGATGCTCAACTGCTCAAGGTAAAGTGCATATATGAGAGATGTACCAAAAAAAAAAGTGCATATATGAGTCTTTTTTTTTTTTAATAATTGGGGGTTGCGAGATGATGTTGCTTAGGTTTGAACCCAAATCTTACAACATACCACAACTCCTTATTGACTACTCGGCCAAGAGACGTGTGAGAGTGTCATCTAGTAGAACTGCATACCTTCAACCACCTCCATGCTATTTCATGCCCTTCTGAGCTTATTCCGGCAAGTCCATAAATAATATCTTGATCTCGAACCTTCAAAGAGAGAAAAAGAGTTAAAATCATGAAGTTCAACCATCAGAAACTATAATCAGAAAAGGGAACTGAACCTAATTCATTAATACCTCTTCAGATATGAAAAAGTTCAGAACCTCTACAAGAATATCTGGGTCTGGAGTAGATGCCATGGTACCTATATTAGAGCAATATACAGAACAACAAATTCAAATAGCATTTGATGTGAATAGGTGAATGAAAACCATTGATTAGCCTCAAGGTTAGCTCAAAATAATTTATTCTCACGTAAGACACGTTCTTTCTCCTGAACTGCATCAGCTTCTCTATAAACCTTCAAGAGGGACTCAAGGCCATGCCTACTTGTGTTATGGCTCCTCATAACAGCAATGTATGCAGCCTGTTGAGCAACCAGTACTTTAATTTGTTTATCGAATCATAATTTTTGCAACGGTTCATAGGAATAAGGAAATAATGTGCAGAAGTTTCCGTTTTTCACCCTTTTTGTGTCTGCTGAAAGGAGTTGAGTGCTTCTATCATTCAATAATGTTTGAAAGCGCTGCATTGCTTCTTCATGAGTTCCACCATGGTCAAAAGCAGCCAAGGCCATAAAGACCTCTCCCCTCATCAGAGCATTTAAATGACTCTCTTCAGGTGATGATTCCCAACCTAATTTTCTGAAAAATAAAAATCAACTACAATTTCATCCCCTACTGTGAGAGACAACTCACTAAAGTTTTCAGAAAAATAGCAATCAGTAATAGCTTTCTCTGTAAACTGCTAGAAAAATTAAATCACCATATCATGCTTATATTTTGGCTCTGGCTCCAACACCATTGAACCAATAATATTGTACCATATTGCTAAACCATAACTGCAAAAAAAATATTAATACCAAAGTGATAAACAATGTCTGAAAACACCATAAAGTTGAAAAAAACTTTATTTTGATAGATAGAGATAAGTATGCATCAACTGAAAATGCCAACTGAATTACTAATTTCAGGATTGCATACATTAGCTGTCATCAAAACAAATTTCAATCAAACCCAGCAAAGAAGATAGAACAAGAAGGCAATTATCTGTGTTAATATTTTCTCCAGTCTAATAAGTTTTCTTACTTGGCAGAAAATTGGAGGACATTGATGAAAAATTCTTTCAATGGATTTATTAAATCTGGGATGGCAACTCTCAAGACCTCCAGAACATTATAGCAAACCTGTCGCATAAAATGTCAGGTTACCGATAATACAAGACAAGAGGTGTGTCATACTTGAGGTGAAAAGAAGTCCTTACATCAATCAGTTTTGATAACACAATGTAATCGATCTCTTCTCTGTATACGTCCATCAATGAAAGCAAAGATGATAATGATTGTTCACAAGCCACACAAAGAGCATATGAGTCATCTAAGATGCCTGAAAATGAGATTGCTTATAAGATCAGCAAGGAAACCAACAACAAATGAAAATAGGTGGCTTGCCTAATATGATGATTAATATATTTTCCAGAACAAGGTTTACATATCTACAGCAGCCTAACTGCAGAGTTCTTAAAATATTTAGCCAGGAAGGGAGCTAAGCGATCCATGTCTGTATAAAAGGAATGATGCACAGAGTCACAGACAGAAATATATGGTCTCAACTCAACTAATTCTACTTACAAATTCCACCACAGCTTTATTTTGGAGAGCAGAGGACTTTGATTTGTAACGCCATTTTAATACAGACACCTAGAGTGAGCTGGCAATAATTAATGAAACACAAGAAAATATTCCCCAGGTTCTCAGCTCAAACAACATGCTTAATTAAACTAAGCTATACCATCTACTATTGCGACCCACATGATACCACTATTACATGGTACATACCATATTTATCTGTTGCTGACAAGCAATTGTTCTCTATTGCTTTCCTAAGTCGAGCACCAAGTTCATCTCCATATTTTACCCTATAGAAACCACTTTGCTCAACATTAACCTTGATCCATGATGCTCCACCATAATTATCTTCGTTCTTTTCATCTGAAGAGGGAAATGATCCAGAGGCATCCAAATTTTCAAATTTTGATTCCAAAAGAAAATTCTTGTTTCTGTCATATGAACCAAGGCACAAGGTTATTGGGACAATCCACTGTCCATCGCCATGTAAACCAGATGAGAAGAACTGTGCCTGCAAATCCCAAGCAATTATCAGATAACTATACTCATGTGAAACTATTGAAAGTAAAGAAGAGAATGCTGATGCCAGTTGACCTGCTCAAATTCCAATATACCATCTTTGGATTTCACTGAGATAACCGGATATCCCTTCTGCTTTGTCCAACTGTCCATCATTGAGTTTACTTGAATGCCAGATACCTCAGAAAGGACACTCCATAAATCTTCTGTCGTTGCATTGTTCCAAGCATACTTTTTCATGTACAAGCTTAGGGATTTCTGGATTGGAGAGGAAATTAAAGATCAGAGTTCAAGATATGCAAAACGATGGCTTAGTAAATAGTGCTTTCCAGACTTTCCAATTCAAGTCTATTCAAGCCTCATGCATGCATCTTAAATATGTAGTGTTCCACACAATCTGATTGCATAAAAAGAAAGAAGTGTTATATGGTCCTCCTCAGAGATCAACATCATTCTATAACTCAAAATGTGAACCCACCTGTAATATCTCATCTCCAAGATATCCCTGCAGCATCCTTATGACAGAGGATCCCTTTTTATAGCTGATAGCGTCAAATATTTCATCAACTGATTGAGCATGCTGAATCTCCACCTGGATAAAAGCTGATAAATTCAAGGAGATATTTTGCCTGTGTGGAGAGGAAGCTTGCTTGCACTAGAAAATTGCCTATGAACATTCCTATTGAATTAAATCTGAACTGGTAACTTCCATCAGATTATATGGCTTTAACTTTTAGGAAATATGCAGAGATTGCTTTGAAAATGAACAATAATAAATATGACAGAAATAAAACTATGAGGTAAACAACAGCAAGAATTTTGGATGAGTCAATCCATCTTAACATGCAAACTAATTATCCATTACCTCAATTGGATGTGATTGCTCCTGTGCATCCAGACGCAAGCCACCATTAGTTTGTTGAAGAAATTGATTCCATATTTTCCACTCAGGGAACATGATATCAGTAGCCATATAACTGATCTGGAAAATATTTTATCAAGTTGATAATGTAACTAGTGAAACGACCATTTAATATAAAATTCAAGGCTTAAATTTACCCATGTAGCAAAACCTTCATTAAGCCACAAATGAGTCCACCATTCCATTGTTACAAGATTGCCAAACCATTGGTGAGCAACTTCATGTGCTACAACTATTGTAAGCTGAAAACAAGAAAAAGCTATTGTCAAATATATGTTGCTAAGGGCCACCTGGGGCGACGGGGCTAAAAGCGTAAAACATTCTTTTTGCTGCAGCAGTAGCTGCTATTGGATGTAAATTATTATTCATTGGAAGCTTCACTTGAATTAGAAAAGAATATTGCAACTTACAATCTGCTTTCTAGCAGCTGTAGAGCTTAAATCATTGTAAAGCATATCATTTTCAAGGAATATGATCAAACCATAATTCTCCATAGCTCCACCACTAAATTCAGGGACAGCAACCATATCCAGCTTAGGGAGCGGATAAGGCATCGAGAAGTACCTAATAAAGGTAAAATCTCCATGATCAGTGCTAAAAGTCAGTCCAAAACACTGATTATTCTGAAACTAACAGCCACCAGTCACACAGCTAAGCTAACGCAGAAAGCGTTTCCAAAATTTTTTAAGAAAAAATCCAAAAAAGGACGACTAAATTTCCATTGTTGTTTTACTTTCTGATGATTATACCTGTCATGTTGCTTTTGATTGGTGGGGCAGAGATGGGAAGGAACTCTTCAAACTGTTTTAGTTATGAGGTATAATTATCTTGTAGACCCTCAGGCATTATCTATTAAAGCTAAATTTCTTTGGGAGGGTGATATTGTAGGCCAATTCTCCTGGACAGAGGATACAAAACAAAAATCTTCCTTGACTTTCATTTAATGCTTCTTTACTTATCTGAAATGTGTTTATCCTGAAATGAAAAGGAAACTCACTTGGTAAATATATCAAGAGACTTAACACAAACTTCTAGTGCAAACTTCCCTTCACCACTCTTACCAACTGGGCAATATACTCCAACCTTGATTCCTATACAGGGGTTAAAACATATAGTAAAATATCATTAGATCATGTGAAAAACAATTGTGGCTCAAATGCATACCATCAGCGGTGGTTTCTTCAATATGATCGAATAAACCAACAGTAACAGCAACCAAATAAGTCGACATGATTGGAGACTCCTCAAAAAAAACGGTTTTAACACTCCCAATGATCTTTTCATCATTGATTGGCATATTTGACAAGGCAATCAACTCCGGTGGCAAGTCCAATGTGATCTTAAAAGTTGCCTGTGAAAATAAAATCGCTTATGCTATAGCAGGAAAGATAAATTTCAGTTTCAAGCCCAACATAACAGTGGAAAGGTGCTATAACATGAAAGTATCATTGAACGTGGTAGCGAGTAGCAACATTACATAAACAGAAGCATAAACTTTACACTTCTTGCATCATCATGTATCTTAAAATTACTTTCAGTTGTATCAAAAATAGGTATAGTCAGTCATCAAGCTTTCTATATCTTTCAAAATCCATCAATGTTGGTCAGTGGTCACTAACATGAAATACAAATCCATGACATTTTAAATCAATACCATGAAATTTTCTCCTTGAATTTAAAACGCAATACCAGTTTTTATGTAGCTTCAATTTCCTCGCAACAGTTATGTTATCTGGGGAAAATAGCTATTTATTTCAACTTTTCAAGTGATGTCCTTAGCATACCTTAAGAGCAGGTTCATCCCAGCATGGAAAACACCGCCTTGCTTGCACAGCTTCAAACTGGGTGACAGCCATATTCTTTCTTACTCCTTTATCCACATAAGTACTGTTAACAACAAAAGATAATACAGCATGAGAAATAAACAATCCCAATGATACCCGTTGGTCTAAACAGAAAATAATTCCATATAAGAACTTACGAAATTCCATTTGAACCCATATTTAGTTACTTAATTTCCCAGATTAGATTGTAAGAAAAAAAAGTTCTTCATAGCTACATGAAAAACTACAGAAATTTCTGGTCGAACAGAGCATGGAAAAGTAAGAGAAACACAGCACCATTTGTAAAGGCCCTTCAAGTGCTCATTAAGAGACCCGGAAAACTCGATCCTTAACACTCCTTCTCCAGCACCAAGCATTTCATCAAATACCAAGACAAGTATCTCATCGTCGGCATCTAAAACCACATCACATGGGGTAAATCTCTGCACACAAATACCTCCAAAAAAGTCAACAACCAAATCAATTTACTATCAGATATCAATATTATCAAGTACGACTTACATGGTTGAGAGAGTTGGTGAAAAAGACTTGATGCACAACAAGTTCACAAGCATTTAGCACAATAAATTTAGTTGGTTCCACGATGCAAAGATTAATATGAACTGAACCAGAAAAAGTACAGGCAGAGAGGTCAAGTTTGAGATGAAGATCATAACGTTTTGGGATAGCAAGTTTTGGTAGCCTCGGTTGGCGTTTGAACTGATCTATATTCTGTCTATGATCCATTTCTCTACCCCAACTTTCCTTCTTTCTTAGTTATATGAACTATGAGAATGAGAGTTGAGCAGGGGAAAAGAAGTTATATCTAGCAATCTGTTGACCGTGGAGTGTGGACAAGCTCTAAAGCGATTGACAGTTGCTTCCGTTTATTGCTCTTTGCTTCATGGAAATTCCAACTCTATCAGCCAATCGAGAGACATGAACTGGGGATTACAGATAGAGCTGGTTGACTTCGTGAAGATGGCTCGATTTTGTCTTCCTGGCGCGTCAAATAGTGTGAAAAAACTAAAATTATCACGATAAAATATGTATTAACATATCAGATGTATTTTTTATTTTTATTAAATTCATACAAATTGCATTTGTACGAGGATTATTAGAATATGATCAAATAAAAAATAATTATAGGAGAAAAATTATGATATTACATATTAAAAAATAAAAACATGTAATATAGATATAGTTATATTTACAAAAATATAGATATTATTAATAATATGTAAAAATATAATAAAATAATTTTTTTGAGTTTATATTTAATTTTGGGATATGTGAATTCAAACAATGAAAATTTAAAAAATAAAAAATTGAAAAATCATTTCCTTTTGAAATTTTTTAATTTTGAGATTTTTAAAATTTTTTAACAAACAAAAAAATTAAATTTTAGATTTTTTAATATACTAATTAAAATGAATTTTCTTTTAAACTCTTTCCTAACACACTCGTGGGATTATAATAAAACTTTAAGTCATGTTATTTTTATGTGTTTTATATCATTTTCGTGTTATATCTAAAATTATCAATTTTAATTTTGGCTTACATAACTGGCCCAAAAAAAAAAACAATACGTTGTTCTCATGGATTATGCTACCACTATCAAACTGGGCCAAGACCTGTCGGGCCAACCTGACCTGACCCATTTATTCAAGGCTTCGACATCATTTTTGTAGCTCATTTAAGAAAACGGACTTTTTGGCCCTGCCCATTTAGGCTCGGGTCTAAATAGATTTAGCACATGCTTAAATGAGCTGGCCCATTTAATTTTTTAATATTTTTAATTATATTAAAAATTTATTTTTATTTTAATTATTTATATGTATAACATTCTAATCAAAGTAAAATATATAAAATTAATTCTATTTAGTATTACTAATTTATTTCAAACCAACTTAATGACTTACAACCTCTTACACATGCTAGTTAGAAGGAGAAGAGTACATTTGCTTTAAGTGATAAAAGTTCATTTTTGTTTTTTAAGTATATACTTTATTTAAAATTTTTTTTGTAATAACAATTAATTTATTTTGAAATGTCCAAGGATATAGGCTTTCAAAATATTTGAAACTATTCAAGTGGAAGAACCAAAATCTCATTAAATCTTTATTTGAAAGAGCTAAAGATTATAGGTCGCATGGTTAAAAATTTAAATGTGTTGCAATTGTTGAAAAATCATAAGCCAAGATTTCCAAAGCTTACAAGTATAGCTAATGATATTTTGAGCGTTCCAATAACAACAGTAGCATTAGAGAGTATTTTTAGTATTGGTTCTTTTAAATATGTATTGAAGTTCTCTAAATTATGAAAATGTGAAAATTTTCATTTGCATCCGAAATTGGATTCTTGGTTTTAAAGGTAATGTTATTAATTAGTTGATAATTTTTAATCAATTCATAAGTTTAATTCTTGTGATTTCTTATATTGTTCTTTATTTATATTCGTAGATGACAAAGTTGAAAAAAATTGATTGAATGTGATTGACACTATCGAAGAGATAGATGGACATGGATCTATTTATCATTTTTTTTATTTTTAATATTGTTGAGACATGTTTTTCAATATCTAGATTTGTTAAAACAATTTATATTATACTTGCTAAACTATTAATATGTAATGTTTAAATGATGTTGAAGACTTAATGGATTTGATGTAAATTTATTTGATGTTTGTTTAATATTTATTTCAAGTTTTACTTTGTTTATTTACTAAAAATAAGATTTTAATATAAAATTTAATTTTTTTAATTTCTTATACGGGTCAATCCATTTAAATTCGTTAGCCTTTAGGACTGGATATAAGCTTACATTTTTAAGCTCATTTAACAAAAAAAGCTTTTTGATCCGATCCATTTATGACCTGACCTGTTAGGGCTAGTTCGGCCTGTCTATTTTGACAGTGCTAGATTATGCTAAGAAATTTATTAGACTTCTCTGCCCAAACAGAACCGTCTCTCCACACACATACCATTCGCATTCGCGCCATTGTCTTAAATACAGTGGCTTTGTGATAACCGTAAATTTTTCCATTTATTGGAAATTAGAAATATTGAAAATAAATATTAGAGAAATTAAATAAGACGAAATAAATATAAATTTGCGAGAAACGGGATATTGGTGAAAATCCTGAGAAATGAGGAAGTGAAGATAAAAATAATAGAGAGAGGAAAAGAATTAAATTGGATAAATTAAAATCCAAATCTAATTAAGAAAAATAAGAAAATAAATGAAATATATTTATATAATTATATATTATTATATAAATGTATTTTTATACCAATACATATGTATTCAAAATATTATGTAGTATATTTTAAAATACGTTGTTATATATATAGAAATATATATACTATTTCATAAATTCAAATAATACATATGTATATAAATATAATGTTTTATGTGTATATATAATTATGTAAATACATATAGAAGAAAAGTAAGTATGGTTTTATACTAAAGTTTATATGTATAAATATTTTATTATAGCATTTATATAATTTATATATATAAATGTTACTTAATTTTAAGTATATATATAAACATACACATATATACTAGACATGTATTTTGTAATGTACAATATGTATTTTGTATATAATATATATTGTATAATATTATGTATGAAATAATGTATGTATAACATATAATATATATTATATGTATAAAATATATTGTATAAAGTATATAGTATATAATATATTTATATGCTAAAAATAGAAAGAAAGGTAAAACAAAAATGGAAAGAAGAAACAGAATCGGAAGACCCCGATTTTTGCCTTCCCCAGGCGAGACCGCCACCGTCAACGGCCGCCGGGAAGGGAGAGAAGAGGGAGATGAGGTTGCGCCGGCAAGGAAAGGAAGAGGGGAAATCGACCGGCGCCGGAAAGGAAAGAAACGGAAGCGAAAATAGGGGAGAAAACGCTGCGGAAGCCGAGAAGAGGAGAAACCAGATCCGGCCGCCGCCGGCCAAACCGGCTGCCGCCATCACAGTCGAAGCATCGACGGAAGAAGACGAAGCCGATGGAAGTCACCCGACGTGCAATGGACGGCGGAGGAACGCCGGCGAAGAGGAGAAGAAGCCGAGGCAAAACCGAGTGGATCCGCCGCCGTGCCGCCGATCCAGGCCAAGCTGAGACCACCGGCAGCTTCGCCTCGACGCCGGCCAGCTGAGGGACGCCCGAACTGCCGGAGAACCGGTCGCCGGCGAGGAACCGGCGAGGAAAGAAGCTGGACCGGTCTGAACCGGTTTGACCGGGAAAGGAAGAAGAAAAAAGAAAAGAAAAAGAAAAGAAAAAGGAAAAAGGAAAAAGGAAAAAGAAAAAGAAAAAGAAAAAGAAAAAGAAAAGAAAGAAAGGAAAGAAAAAGAGGAAAAAGGAAGAAAAAAGAGGAAAAAGGAAAATTTGGGAATTCGGAAAATTCCCGGAAATTCGACAACCCGGGATTTTACAAATTCGGTAAGAAATTTCCCGAGAATTTAATTTCAGAAAAAATTAAATAAATTATGAAAAATTCTAAAAATTAGAATTTTAATTCCAGAAATTATTTTCAGCAATCGAGATAAGGAATCGGGAGAAATGGAGCGCGGGCGCGATCGATAAGCGGAAGTCGCCGACCCGGAAAAAGGTAAGGGATGCATGTGCAGCACTGTAAGGATACTCAGTCTGCATAATTTAATTTGAAATATTTTATGCAATTATTTTATGAAAATTATTATGATGCATGAATTGCTGAAAATAATTTGGGAAGAAGTACTGGCTGAAAGATTTTAAACTGTATTTTCCGTGCAGGAGGTTAGTGAATCGGCAGCCGTTATGCTGCCGAAAATTTTAGAAAAACTTTATAAAATCATATTAAATGATTTATTTCCGAATTTCGATAGTAAATCACGAGACATGAGGAAATTTCTAAATTTCATAAAATATGAATATAATGAGATGGAACTTTAGAATATTCATGTATTCGAGAATGGTGATAATGAAATCACCGAAAATTCTCGAAATAGATAAATTACACGAATTACGAGACGAAAGATGAAGTGAAATATAGTAAATATTTTATGGATATTTTTATCAATATTCACTAAAGGATTATAACCCTTATGGTTTTAAATCATGGAATTATATAATTGTATAAATTCCATAAGGTGTATTTTCCGATGAAAAATACAGTTTTGAGACTGGTTGGTATTCTTATCATGCTGATACATGATATGTGACATGTTTAGTCCCGGTCGACACCTGATCCGTGATCCACCGAGGACAATATAGATTATGGTCATAGATTTGACCGGGTTAGTCCTTTACCCTCCAGGGTTTATAGTACGACAAGATTAACGTCTATATTAAAATCCATAAATGATAGGTGACATGTTAAAAAGGGAAATATTTTACATGACATGGAATATGTCAAACGGAAAAGGCCATACCGAGCAGAGACTCGATGATTGAACCGTGGGAGCCACCTCTAGAGTCCTTCGGGAACTAAGTGCTACACGTGTTCCGATATTTCAGTACAGGCCATACCGAGCAGAGACTCGATGATTGAACCGTGGGAGCCACCTCTAGAGTCCTTCGGGAACTAAGTGCTACACGTGTTCCGATATTTCAGTACAGGCCATACCGAGCAGAGACTCGATGATTGAACCGTGGGAGCCACCTCTAGAGTCCTTCGGGAACTAAGTGCTACACGTGTTCCGATATTTCAGTACAGGCCATACCGAGCAGAGACTCGATGATTGAACCGTGGGAGCCACCTCTAGAGTCCTTCGGGAACTAAGTGCTACACGTGTTCCGATGTTTCAGTACAGGCCATACCGAGCAGAGACTCGATGATTGAACCGTGGGAGCCACCTCTAGAGTCCTTCGGGAACTAAGTGCTACACGTGTTCCGATATTTCAGTACAGGCCATACCGAGCAGAGGCTCGATGATTGAACAGTGGGAGCCACCTCTAGAGTCCTTCGGGAACTAAGTGCTACACGTGTTCCGATGTTTCAGTACAGGCCATACCGAGCAGAGGCTCGATGATTGAACAGTGGGAGCCACCTCTAGAGTCCTTCGGGAACTAAGTGCTACACGTGTTCCGATATTAGTATGAGAAATCGTAGGATATTATGACGATAAGTAAGTGAGTGTGATTCGTGAATTCGACAAATGTCAAAGAATGAAATAGATTTTAATAGCTTATTCTGCTTTTTAACGGACAGAACTAATTAAGAGAGTACATTAAACATGAAATAAGTTTTAAAGAAATAAGATGATGATTTAACTAATATTCTTTTCAAGGAATATACGGATATTAATTATTCTATTTAAAGGCTTTATTTCGTAGAAGCATTATTTTGAAAAGAATATGAAAAAGATTAGGAAAGATTAAAAAGGAAAAGGATTTATTAATTCAAAACAAAAAGAAAAATTTTTCTCTACAGTTGCTTCTAGGTTCCGTAACAAGTATGGTATTCTAAAATACCTACCTTACTCCATTCGGATTCCTAGCCGACTGTAGTATCTTTCCTACATGCGAGCCTAGAGCCCATAGGAAAAATGAAAAAGATTTTCAGCATATAGGAAGCTGAGTATCAAGTGAGGCATATAATTCTCTTACTGAGCCGTGGTTTTGCTCACCCCTTAATTTTCAACATCTCAGGTTTTGATGAATGTGAGATCAGTGGATTGTGGATCCTGGCTGTACACGAAGAACAATGTGTCAAACCGACTGTTTATTTGAGGTATGATCATTTATTCTCTGTATTTAGACATGTCAACAGTACTACTTGTCTGATTTATTACGATAGGGGATGTGTATAACATAAACAATACATTGTAAAATTGTTTAACAGCTAGTACAAGTGAAGTATCACAGACAGCCCAACCGGTTAAGATGTGTATAAGTAGGGTAAAAATGTGGTCACGGGTCGTGACAGATTTAGTGGTATCAGAGCATTGGTTGGCCTGATGTCTATGGATACTTTGGAAAGAAAAGAGTTAAACATCCCCTGTAGTACTGTGTCGTCTGAATACATAGAGAAAATAAATGATTGTAAATGGGGTAAAATGATTTAAAGGGAGTGAGAAAGTATAAACTGAGAATGTTAAAGAAGAAAATAGGTTCAGAAATTACCGAAAAATTTGTGATCCTTCAAATCTATATGAAGGCCTGTTCGGTAAGGAACAGAAATGGACTCGGTGAGGGCCCCACCAGTACTTTTCTGTACGAACCGAACTGAGACCTGAAAGTGATGGTATAAAATAGGGGAATAAAATATCATCATTAAATAGACTTTAAGATCACCGATTGAGGGTAATTTGAAGAGAGAGAAAATTTTTAGCCAAAAATGACCAAAATACCCCTACCCCCAAAATTTTACTGAGAGTCAAAATAGATCACCAGAAGTTGGAATTGATCGATTTGACAGAGAAATTAATGATATAAAGCTGAATTACAAGTAAATTAATCCCATTGTGGATTTTAGTGAACTTCTCTGTCGAAAATCGAACGAGATCTAACTTGCTGTTATAAGTATCAGAAAGGATACTATCAACACATAGATGATCAGTTCATTGATTTGAATGTATATTGAGGAGATAGAAATAAATGTCGAAATGACGAAAATGCCCCTATATTGGGCGATGTCGGAATAGTGATAAAACCGAGCTGAATTGGAATCCATTGATAGTAATGGAATTATTAATGGCATAGAAGATGTCATATGAATCTAACGATCCCTATTACTGATTCCACTAACACTTAGATTATGGACGCGAAAGAAAAAACCCCGAGTGGACTGTGGGCCATAGGGGATAACAGTATGGTTGAGTGAGGCGGCCAGGGCTCCCCCCACGAGTGGACTTTGGGCCATAGTGGTAAATCCTGGGCTTCACAATAAAACAATCCGTGAGGGACTAAGTGCCACGTCTGTGTGACGGGGGCCACCTCTAGAACCCAGAGCGGACAGTACGGATGAGTGGTGCGGCTCGGGCCCCTCCGGCTTGAGACCGGCAAATCTGAGGCATCACAATAAAACGTGTACAGGCAGACGGCGAACGAGCCGGGGCCTTATATGATGCGATCCAAAGAGTGTAGTGGAATGTCATCAGATGATTGACCCGGTTATTGACTGTAAGGGTCGAAAATTAAGAGTGTATTGAACGGGATCGTTAAATACTGTGAAGAGTGAAATGATTACAAGAATTGACTGATGAGGTGAAAAGTACAGATAATGAAATACATACTGGTGTGATTACTTATGGTTCTGTACGTTTTCATTTCTTTGAGGTATCAAACAGATAATCGTACATAGAACCGACGTATCTTGGAATATGTGCTACAGAATGAGGTACTGTTTGGAGTACTGTGAATTAGAGGATAATTATAAGAACAGTCAAGTGATAAAAAGAAGATGACCGCTAACCTAAGTTCTTCAGGACCCTTGAGACAGAAATGTGATGGGCGACCCAATGATGGGCGACCCGTAGTGGATCATGTGTCGTGAGATATAGGCGAACTATCTCATCGCCGACTCACTAGTAAGGATAAACCTGAGGCGAAAGGATCGCCTAGGGGAGGCTCGTCAATGGTCGATATGAACGGGCGAGGCCCTTATAAGTATCCCAACGGTAACACGAGTGTAAGGAACTAGGTACGTAAGGGGTGCCAAGGTTCAAACCTCGTGGAGAATATACTCAAGGAAAACTAAGCCTGAATTCAGTAAATGGAAATGGTTTTAAAGTGAATAACGGAATTGAAACGGGTAGCTGTGAAGTGTGTTGAGAATCATTGTAATTGATACAGCTTACCAGAATGAGATTCGTAACGCTGTAAAGTATGACTAGGTAATGAAATCAAGGTAGAGTATGTATCAAAATGATTTGAATATGGAATGTCTCTGACTTGAAACTACACTGTGAAGTGATGGGAAACAATGATGAAGGTCCAAGATGATAAAAGAAGTGTGGTTAAAGAAACTATCGGATCAGAATCCCGATAAATTCCAGAGTAACATAGATTGAGAAATCAGGTTAATGTTGATTCGATCGTGGATATGAAATTTATTCTTAAGCTTGTATCGAAGAATATAGAAGAAATCCGACAAGCTTAAGAAAATAATTTTTGGAAAATATTATGGATGATGAAATTCACAAGTATCGATGTAAAGAAAGGAAATACAAATGATATGATTTGAGGATGAAATAAATGATGTATTAAAATTTTTGGTTATACACTAAAATTCTTATGAAGAACAAATAAATATTATATGGAAGTGATGCCTTAAATATGATTTAATCGGAGATGTATAAAGAGCTTATAAGAGCAATCTTTGTAAAAGGCATAATCAGATGAAAAGTTGAAGAACGATGGTCACAAGATGATAAGAAAGGTACGATTAAAGAAAGTATCAGATTTGATTTCCGATAAAACTTCCAGAGTTATATAAATTAGAGGAATCAAGATAACATTGACTCGATTTTGAATATGATGTTAAATTCTAAGTTCATATCGGAGGATGTAGAAAGAATCCGAAAAGCTTAAGAGAATAACTCTGGAAAATGTGTGAATAATGAAATTCACGTGTAGAGGTCTGAATGACGAAAATACAGATAATGAAAAATTGAGAATAATGAAATTGTCTGTATAAGTGTAAATGAGAGAAATGCAAATGATGTTGAGTTGTAGACGAATCAAAAAGGATATATTAAATTTCTATCATTGATGAAGTTCTGGTGAAGAACAAGTATTAATCTACGTGAAAATAGACGCTTTATTGATCTGATTAGAGATACGTGAGGAGTAAATAAGACTAGCTGCTATATAAAGCGTCCTTAGATAAAAGATTGAAGGTTGGTGTCCATAAGATGATGATTTGAACTCGAAGTGAATTTTACGAGTTCCGATTGAAGCTACAAAGATAATGAGTTGCCTTGTAAAGTAGATAAACCTAAAGAATGAGGCATCCTTACATGAGTAAATTGATGAAATACTGATAGAGTCTAAAGTATAAATGGAACATGAGCAACATTGTGATATGATCCTTAAACTCTTAAAGGCTATGGGATTGTGCTAAGATTAACAACTAAGAAATTTGGCTAGACAGTATCTCCTCCTGAGATATATGATCTCGAGATGACAGGATTACAGTGAATCTATCTATGATAGAGAGATGATGATTGAGATACGAAAGTAATGAGTCTAGCTAAATACTATTGCCAGCCTATAAAAGAGTGATGAGACTGGCTGCTCTATAGACGAGATCTAATTAAAGAAATTAAAGTCGGCAGATGGCTAGTGTAAAGAAAAAGATGGTACGCAAGATTCTAAAAGATCTTAGCTGTATAGTACCATACCAATCGAGAAAACCGACAAAAAGGAATGAGAGTAAAAATATGAAAACGAAAATGAAAGTGCAATAAGGAAATAAATTGCATGACGAGAAGGGAACATTAATATAAAACAGTTCCCGCAGTTAAGACTGAAAGCGAAGGGTGTTGGTTATCACATAACTGTGGCAAGATGTAAAATCAAAGCCAGAACTGATAAGTGAAAGTAATGATACTCCAAGGAGTAAGATAATTGATATGTTTACTGCCAGTAAAATGATTGTACACATAACCACCTCGAAATGATAGAGATGGTGAAATTGTATAGATAATGTGGTGCTTAAATGGATAATTCGAGGATTCAATCACAGAATCTAAGTTATGAAAAGAGTATATTCCTGGTTATATCTTAAAATTTAAATGATATTGAATATACCATAAGAGTAAGAGATGTAATGACCATACTACATGAAAAGAGACATGGAGAGAAAATGATTGTCTCATGATTTATTTCTGTAAGAGATGATTAACAGTAAGATTGCAATGATATGTAGCCTTGATGGAATAAGTGTGAAAATGAATATTGTGGACAATAAAGAGTCCAAAAGAGAAATAATGACATGGAAGTGATTAAAGACTGATGATCTAAATAGAATCACTTTCCATTATCAGACATCTAGATTCTCTAGTGCCTTAGTCGAAGTATAAGTGTTAAACGGTGTGAATGTGTATGTACAGTTCCAGTGAGCCTTACATGTGATGGGAGTCTCTGTGTTGCCATATGCTAATGAGAGATAGCAAAAGGCTTTGAGATCCCAAGTGCATTGATAGCACCGCTCCATACTGATATATATTTATATATATGAGCGTGAGATGTAAACGCTCCACGATATTGAGAGAGCGTGTGCACGAGATGTGAAAGCTACTGGGACACTTACATATAATTGATTGACACGAGTACATGATAGTACCAAATTATGTCGACTCGGCACTAAGTGAGAAGAATGGATGATGAACAGCATAAATCAGCTGCAATATTAAAATATTATGTATGGCTCTTATATGAAAAGAGTAAAAGTGAATAACTTTTGATTTGAGAAATGAACTTACGGGAGTATAGACATATACGATGAAAGACAGCATGTAGTGGTCTAAAGCACTCTTGATGTTGAAAGTGTGCTGGCAGTATTACTTGGAGGATGAACTAGAGGTCAGAAGTCATAAGTATACGGCATGTACCACCTTTGGACTTAAGTTAAATTCGGAGGACCGAATTTCTTAAGGTGGGGAGGATGTGATAACCGTAAATTTTTCCATTTATTGGAAATTAGAAATATTGAAAATAAATATTAGAGAAATTAAATAAGACGAAATAAATATAAATTTGCGAGAAACGGGATATTGGTGAAAATCCTGAGAAATGAGGAAGTGAAGATAAAAATAATAGAGAGAGGAAAAGAATTAAATTGGATAAATTAAAATCCAAATCTAATTAAGAAAAATAAGAAAATAAATGAAATATATTTATATAATTATATTATTATTATAAATGTATTTTTATACCAATACATATGTATTCAAAATATTATGTAGTATATTTTAAAATACGTTGTTATATATATAGAAATATATATATACTATTTCATAAATTCAAATAATACATATGTATATAAATATAATGTTTTATGTGTATATATAATTATGTAAATACATATAGAAGAAAAGTAAGTATGGTTTTATATTAAAGTTTATATGTATAAATATTTTATTATAGCATTTATATAATTTATATATATAAATGTTACTTAATTTTAAGTATATATATAAACATACACATATATACTAGACATGTATTTTGTAATGTACAATATGTATTTTGTATATAATATATATTGTATAATATTATGTATGAAATAATGTATGTATAACATATAATATATATTATATGTATAAAATATATTGTATAAAGTATATAGTATATAATATATTTATATGCTAAAAATAGAAAGAAAGGTAAAACAAAAATGGAAAGAAGAAACAGAATCGGAAGACCCCGATTTTTGCCTTCCCCAGGCGAGACCGCCACCGTCAACGGCCGCCGGGAAGGGAGAGAAGAGGGAGATGAGGTTGCGCCGGCAAGGAAAGGAAGAGGGGAAATCGACCGGCGCCGGAAAGGAAAGAAACGGAAGCGAAAATAGGGGAGAAAACGCTGCGGAAGCCGAGAAGAGGAGAAACCAGATCCGGCCGCCGCCGGCCAAACCGGCTGCCGCCATCACAGTCGAAGCATCGACGGAAGAAGACGAAGCCGATGGAAGTCACCCGACGTGCAATGGACGGCGGAGGAACGCCGGCGAAGAGGAGAAGAAGCCGAGGCAAAACCGAGTGGATCCGCCACCGTGCCGCCGATCCAGGCCAAGCTGAGACCACCGGCAGCTTCGCCTCGACGCCGGCCAGCTGAGGGACGCCCGAACCGCCGGAGAACCGGTCGCCGGCGAGGAACCGGCGAGGAAAGAAGCTGGACCGGTCTGGAAGAAAAAAGAAAAGAAAAAGAAAAGAAAGAGGAAAAAGGAAAAAGAAAAAGAAAAAGAAAAAGAAAAAGAAAAAGAAAAGAAAGAAAGGAAAGAAAAAGAGGAAAAAGGAAGAAAAAAGAGGAAAAAGGAAAATTTGGGAATTCGGAAAATTCCCGGAAATTCGACAACCCGGGATTTTACAAATTCGGTAAGAAATTTCCCGAGAATTTAATTTCAGAAAAAATTAAATAAATTATGAAAAATTCTAAAAATTAGAATTTTAATTCCAGAAATTATTTTCAGCAATCGAGATAAGGAATCGGGAGAAATGGAGCGCGAGCGCGATCGATAAGCGGAAGTCGCCGACCCGGAAAAAGGTAAGGGATGCATGTGCAGCACTGTAAGGATACTCAGTCTGCATAATTTAATTTGAAATATTTTATGCAATTATTTTATGAAAATTATTATGATGCATGAATTGCTGAAAATAATTTGGGAAGAAGTACTGGCTGAAAGATTTTAAACTGTATTTTCCGTGCAGGAGGTTAGTGAATCGGCAGCCGTTATGCTGCCGAAAATTTTAGAAAAACTTTATAAAATCATATTAAATGATTTATTTCCGAATTTCGATAGTAAATCACGAGACATGAGGAAATTTCTAAATTTCATAAAATATGAATATAATGAGATGGAACTTTAGAATATTCATGTATTCGAGAATGGTGATAATGAAATCACCGAAAATTCTCGAAATAGATAAATTACACGAATTACGAGACGAAAGATGAAGTGAAATATAGTAAATATTTTATGGATATTTTTATCAATATTCACTAAAGGATTATAACCCTTATGGTTTTAAATCATGGAATTATATAATTGTATAAATTCCATAAGGTGTATTTTCCGATGAAAAATACAGTTTTGAGACTGGTTGGTATTCTTATCATGCTGATACATGATATGTGACATGTTTAGTCCCGGTCGACACCTGATCCGTGATCCACCGAGGACAATATAGATTATGGTCATAGATTTGACCGGGTTAGTCCTTTACCCTCCAGGGTTTATAGTACGACAAGATTAACGTCTATATTAAAATCCATAAATGATAGGTGACATGTTAAAAAGGGAAATATTTTACATGACATGGAATATGTCAAACGGAAAAGGCCATACCGAGCAGAGACTCGATGATTGAACCGTGGGAGCCACCTCTAGAGTCTTTCGGGAACTAAGTGCTACACGTGTTCCGATATTTCAGTACAGGCCATACCGAGCAGAGACTCGATGATTGAACCGTGGGAGCCACCTCTAGAGTCCTTCGGGAACTAAGTGCTACACGTGTTCCGATATTTTAGTACAGGCCATACCGAGCAGAGACTCGATGATTGAACCGTGGGAGCCACCTCTAGAGTCCTTCGGGAACTAAGTGCTACACGTGTTCCGATATTTCAGTACAGGCCATACCGAGCAGAGACTCGATGATTGAACCGTGGGAGCCACCTCTAGAGTCCTTCGGGAACTAAGTGCTACACGTGTTCCGATATTTCAGTACAGGCCATACCGAGCAGAGACTCGATGATTGAACCGTGGGAGCCACCTCTAGAGTCCTTCGGGAACTAAGTGCTACACGTGTTCCGATATTTCAGTACAGGCCATACCGAGCAGAGACTCGATGATTGAACCGTGGGAGCCACCTCTAGAGTCCTTCGGGAACTAAGTGCTACACGTGTTCCGATGTTTCAGTACAGGCCATACCGAGCAGAGACTCGATGATTGAACCGTGGGAGCCACCTCTAGAGTCCTTCGGGAACTAAGTGCTACAC
Organism: Heritiera littoralis; assembly: GCA_031772115.1. Taxonomy (NCBI): domain Eukaryota; kingdom Viridiplantae; phylum Streptophyta; class Magnoliopsida; order Malvales; family Malvaceae; genus Heritiera; species Heritiera littoralis. The sequence goes on from JAPDPK010000041.1 coordinate 520,412, forward strand.
GTGTTCCGATATTTCAGTACAGGCCATACCGAGCAGAGGCTCGATGATTGAACAGTGGGAGCCACCTCTAGAGTCCTTCGGGAACTAAGTGCTACACGTGTTATGATGTTTCAGTACAGGCCATACCGAGCAGAGACTCGATGATTGAACAGTGGGAGCCACCTCTAGAGTCCTTCGGGAACTAAGTGCTACACGTGTTCCGATATTAGTATGAGAAATCGTAGGATATTATGACGATAAGTAAGTGAGTGTGATTCATGAATTCGACAAATGTCAAAGAATGAAATAGATTTTAATAGCTTATTCTGCTTTTTAACGGACAGAACTAATTAAGAGAGTACATTAAACATGAAATAAGTTTTAAAGAAATAAGATGATGATTTAACTAATATTCTTTTCAAGGAATATACGGATATTAATTATTCTATTTAAAGGCTTTATTTCGTAGAAGCATTATTTTGAAAAGAATATGAAAAAGATTAGGAAAGATTAAAAAGGAAAAGGATTTATTAATTCAAAACAAAAAGAAAAATTTTTCTCTACAGTTGCTTCTAGGTTCCGTAACAAGTATGGTATTCTAAAATACCTACCTTACTCCATTCGGATTCCTAGCCGACTGTAGTATCTTTCCTACATGCGAGCCTAGAGCCCATAGGAAAAATGAAAAAGATTTTCAGCATATAGGAAGCTGAGTATCAAGTGAGGCATATAATTCTCTTACTGAGCCGTGGTTTTGCTCACCCCTTAATTTTCAACATCTCAGGTTTTGATGAATGTGAGATCAGTGGATTGTGGATCCTGGCTGTACACGAAGAACAATGTGTCAAACCGACTGTTTATTTGAGGTATGATCATTTATTCTCTGTATTTAGACATGTCAACAGTACTACTTGTCTGATTTTATTACGATAGGGGATGTGTATAACATAAACAATACATTGTAAAATTGTTTAACAGCTAGTACAAGTGAAGTATCACAGACAGCCCAACCGGTTAAGATGTGTATAAGTAGGGTAAAAATGTGGTCATGGGTCGTGACAGGCTTGGACGCTTCAATCCATTCGACCACAACTAACAGAACATATTGCTACAGTTATCTTTCACTGAATCTGTTGATATTGACCCGATCAGTTTTAGAAGTAGGAGAGTGTTTAAACACTGGGTTGCCCCAAATCGCAGGTTGACAGTGTTCAACAGAGCAACTGGGGGCAATGTCTCATATCATATTAAGTCACCGTGGAACCTGCAGGATTGTTTTTCATTTTTTCTATCTAAAGGTAGCTAAGCAGCTACGAGAATATAGAAAAAAGAAGATGGGGAAGATCATACGAGTAAAAGATGATCAGCCCTCAACCTGACTAATCAGCACTACAATATATGGTTGAGTTTCATGTCATTTCTCAAACTGGCAAATCGGCGAGAGTTGATTGAGGCAATTGGATCTTATGTCACCAGATTGCCTCTTGATGCCCATCTTCAGGCTTCAAGAAATTTCAGGGCAATAATTATCCAGTCTCTACTAGTTGAAGAATCTTGGAAATCAAGCGAGCAACTGGACTACATTGACTTTGCAATTAGAGCCATTCTCTTATAGTAGATTATTAGAAAACTTGCAATAAAAGTCGTCTCCTTAGACACATCCTTGCTTTCAATATTGAACCTCATCTTTTACACCTTAATTCCAAACCATGATAAAAGGCAACCTTCCCACGTGGAGTCCGGGGAGGATCACGTATACACTGCCTTTCCTTTGCATTAACAAAGAAGCTGTTTCCGCTTGAATTTGTGACATCCAGATTACAAAGGAGTAACTTCACCGTTGCATCAAAGTTCCCCTCCAAACCATGATGATTACAAGTAACGTCTTGGATCATTGTTAGGCAAATAATCTCTTCTGCACATTGATAAGTTAAAATGTTACCAGATAAGCTGATAGAACTGCACATTTCCTAGAATTTGATCATACCTGAGAGGCCCCGACAAAAGGTTGCTTCAATAAAAAGGCTAAAACTTCCAAACAATTTGTCTAAAGAAGCATAACATAAAGGACTAATGGCACGTGTATTCCTGTCATGTTATCCTCTTCTCTAATTACCAGTCCAACAAAAGTACCAATAATTCCAAAAATTAAAGCAATCTACTGAGTACAAAAATATACTAATACAATTAGTAAACACTTCAGGAAAAAAATTCATCAAGAAAAATAACATTGATTTCAAATGGTGAAGAGCTCCTCCAAAATTGGTATGCTTTGGCAAAGATAGCTTCTCTCTTCAAAAGCTACAATCCTAACAACAAAGCTCTCATAAGTTGGAAAAGAAAATTACATTAAATTAGCAACACCAATGCCTAAACCAAGCAATAGAAAGGTACATGAGCAGATTTTTCAGTGCTCATAATAATCAGCTTAATGCGCTTTACTCAACAAATACTTCTTCAGAACATCCATTACCGACCCAAAATCAGCCTTAACTTGCACCGGAGGGTTAGCGAATCGGCAAGCCATATCCTTGATATCCTTGGAGTGATAATCGATCTTACTCTGCGTAAATTTCAACCCATGGGCTGTACTCACCACCACTGTCCTATCAGTAGGACCAATAACCCCACTTCTCCTAAGCTTAATCAATGCAGTCAATGCCACTCCTGTATGAGGGCAAGTAAACATCCCAGTAGAATCAGCTTGTGCCATAGCATCCATCAACTCCTCCTCACTAGCTTCCTCCACGATTCCATTTGAATTTTTCAAAGCATACACAGCTCTATCAATGGAAACAGGATCACCAATCTGGATAGCAGACGCAAATGTTGCATTTGCTTTCACCAGCTTAAACTCCTTCCAACCAGACTTATAATACAAATACAAAGGATTTGCATTGGCAGCTTGTTCACAAACCAACCTAGGAATCCGGTCAACAAGTCCCAACTCTTTGCACATAGAAAACCCTTTATAGAAAGCATAAATATTCCCAAGATTTCCACTCGGAACTATAACCCAATATGGTACTTCCCAGTCAAACTGCTGTAAAATCTCAACAGCAGCCGTTTTTTGTCCTTCAAGCCGCAAACTATTCAGCGAATTCGCCAAATAAATCGGCAACTCAGCTGTTACTTCCCTGATCAACTGCATACATCCATCAAAATCAGTATCAATACTCAAAACAAAGGCACCATTTGCAATGGGTTGAACAAGTTGAGCCATGGAAATCTTATTAGCAGGTAAAAAGACTATAGAAGGAATCCCAGCAGCTGCACAATAAGCCGATAATGCTGCCGACGTGTCTCCTGTAGAAGCACAGCCAACTCCAACAACTGGCTTATTCATTTTCCTTAACCTGTTAACTTGACTAACCAAAACTGTCATGCCCAAATCTTTAAAACTCCCAGTATGGCTAATCCCACAATGTTTCACCCATAAATCGTTCATTTCTAGAAAGTGTTTGCCATACCTTTCGGCCCAGAAGAGGTTTGAGTTCCCTTCAAAAGCGGAGATGATATCGTCATCGTCGATTTCAGGTAGAACCCATTCCTTTTTCGACCAGACACCGGAACTGAACGGCCACGAGGTTTTTCCAACGCGTGAGTCGAAGAGGTTGCGCCAGTAGGCTCCGTCGAAGTGTTTGAGGGCGGCCATGTCGTGTTGGACGTCGAGGAGGGCGCCTGATTGGGATCGGTAGACGATCTCGTCGAGGGAGTAGGATTCATCGGAGGAGGAAGGGTCGGAAATGGCATTGAATGGGACGTATTTAGCAGTGAAGCGAAGGTGGTTGGTCGTGGTGGTCGCTACGTTATGGAGACGAGCTTCTTCGCGGATGTTGTGGTGGGGCTTGAGGGGTGGTTGCAGCTGCGTAGACGGTGCTGCTGTTGAAGCAGATGTCTTGGGGAGATCGGAAGTGGAGGCTTTGATCAAATGGAGGTTAGAGTTAGGGACAATATGCGAGGAGGAGAAAAGAGAAAAAGCCGCCATTGTTGGGAGTCTGGAAGATCTGAGTGAGGTGTTTACACTACTTTGTACGGCGGCGGTTTATTTTGTTAAAACTTTCTATTATTTGTCTACAAATAAAGCCTAGCAACTAATGATGATGATGATGATTAATACAGGATGCAAGAAAAGATTATGTGAAAATTAAAAAAACAATAAATTAAATTTTTATCCACGATTAACTCCAAAAATGAATGCCACTCAAAAAAATAAAAAATAAAAAAAACTCCAAAAACGAAATAAATGTGTTTAATATGTCATATAAAAAAATGTGTTTAATATGTTTGCAGAATTATACATAAACTAATTATATTTAATTGGTATATATCCAACTATAAATAAATTTTTATTTGATACACTATTTTATATATAAATCTTATATTATAACATGTCATCTCATAAATTTATATACCATTTGATGATAATGTGTAAAATTTATATATTAATAATACATTAAATATAAACATATTATACAAAAGGTATGAATAGAATAAGGGTCTTTTATAGACATTTTTATAACAAATTTAGAGTTCGTTTGATATCGTTTTATGTTTTATGTTTTCTGTTTTCAAAAATTCTGTTTTTGTTTTGTTTTGTTTTTAATTTCTGAAAATAAAAAAAGTTTATTTAATACTGTTATATTTTGAAAACAAATATTTAAACTGATTCAGATATAATAATTCAATTCACAAAATAAAATTTTAAAAATTAAATAAAAATAATATATTTATTAAATAATAATATGTAGATAATATTAAATAATATTATTTTATATTATTTAATACTAATAATAAATATTTTCATTTAATCATATAAAAATTTAATATAATGTAAATAATAATATTATTAAATATAATATTAAATAAAATAATATTATTTAAGTTAATTGTAATAATCATAAATTATATTTAATAATATTTTTTATTTAATTGTAATAATAATATTACATTATTAAATAAAATATTTAACTAATTAATTTATAATAAATTATATAGTTATTAAAATATATGATATTTAATATAAATAATATTATTTAATGTTAAGTATTTACTTATTTAATAATATTAAATTTTTAATAGTAGTAGTGATATATTTTAAATTTAAGATAGAATAAAATATTAAATAATAATATTGTTTCGTAAAATAAAAATTAATTATATTAGATAATAATATTAATTATTAACATATCAAAATTATAATAAATGATATTATTTAAAATATATAATATATTCAATAAATTATTATAAAATTTTAAATTAAATAATATTATATATATTATAGTTCAATGTAATTTATATTTAATTGCTTTTTACATTTTCAACTTTTTTATATTAAAATAAATATATTAATTTTAAAATATTAATTAATTAATATTTTATATTAAAATTTAATATTATTTTATGTAAAAATTAATTAATTTTATTTATATTTTATTATAAAAATATTAATATTATATTAATATATAAACTCTGTTCACTTACTTATGAATAGTAATAGAAAATGAAAACATGTTTCCAAAAACAATGAAAACAAGAAATTATTGTCTCCAACAATTTTAGAAATTTTTGTTTTCATTTTCGTTTTTTGAAAACGGAAACATGTTTTCCGTTTCTGTTTCTAAAACAACTGAAAACAAAAACAGAAAACAGGAAATAAAAACGATACCAAACGACATCTTAATATTTGTGTTTTATAAATTATATAAGCACTGTTTTTTAAAAAATTCACTGCACTGAAATTTAATTTTTATGCGTGAATTTTAAGTATAAATGACACCAAAATTCAACATACTAAAAATAATTTTTTTTCGTTCAGACTAAAAATAAATTTTGGCCCTAACCAGTTGAAGCTATAATATTTCAAGTATAATTTTGGAAAAGAGAAAAATTTTTTAAGCATTCATATTATGAAGGAAATGTTAGAGACAGATGCATCTGTCCTTTTTCTTAATACTTAGCCATGTCATCAACTTTTTTCAATAAAAAACCGGAAATTTGTTATTACAAGTTTTATGAATGAGGCAGTTAAGTTTTAGAGAAGAGTGTTTTGTTACTTTTATGTTAAATTACAAGTTTTGACGTTAAAAAAAAAATGACATTTCTTGATATAAATGTAAGTATCCAAAAACAGGGACAGACACGTCTACCCCTAGCATTTTTCATGTTATGAATAAATTTCATTTTTCTCCATATATATTTTTAATAATGAACATCTCAAAGTTAATGCTTAAGATTTAAATTCATATGTAAGTAAACGATTAAATGGTAACGCAACAAACCTCACTTCCATGTATACTAGGAAAATCGGAGGGGTCAAGATTGACCCATTAAAAAATTTACCAGTCAATCTGCTCCAAACTTGACAAAAAAAAAATACATCTCAATAAGATAAGTTTTAGAGTTTATTTTTCTTTAACGATAGATTACTAATTACTATATTGATTTAAAAGTATACATAGGGAATGAATCTCATCTCAATAATAAATTAAAAATATTTATTTTTCATTTTTTTGGTTACATATTTTTCATCTTTTTTACCTCTTATGTTAATGATAAATTATTTATTATTTTAATATGTCACCCGCATAATAATAAGTGTGCATAAATTATAAGTTATTAATAGTAGGGATTGCAAATATATTTTTGAGTCATATTTCAAGCTTTGTATTAATAATTTCCAAGCCCAACCCAATAGACCAGTACCGTGGGCTTTATACACTATTGTAAGTTTGTAGCCTTTGTCCCCCATCCACCGAAACAAATCCTTTGCTTAATTGCTAACTAGAAAATTACCGGTGCTTCACTACAGGAAAATTTTTTTCTTCACAATTTTTTGTTCAAATGAAGTGTTAATACTACATGAGCTCGCTAGCCCGCATATCTCACCAATTCACACAACAGCAAGCCAGCTCGCCAACTCAAATAAGTCGCTAATCCATACAACTGCATAACACCTCGTCAATTATTCGATTCAACTTTCATAATACACGCGTCATCACCAATTGCTTCAATTAGCAAAATACTGTTCAGAGCTATCTTTAATAGTCACCAACTCACATAATAGCAAGCCATCTTGCCAACTCACATAATTCGCCAATCTACATAGTTGCATAACAGCTCGCCAATTCTTCGATTCAACTATCGTAAAAACATGTGTCATCGTCAATTGCTTCAATTGACAAAACAGTGTTCATACACGTGTCATCACCAATTGCTTCAATTGCACACAACTGCATAACCGCTCACCAATCTACACAGCTGTAGAAACTTCATTTTCTTCGATTCAACTATCGTAAATACCGCAGCAGCTCGCCAACCCACATAGGTCACCAATCCATACAACGACATAATAGATCACCAACCACACAGCTTGCTAATCCACACAAAACTACATAACCGCTCACCAATTTACACAACTGTAAAAACTTCCATTTTCTTCGATTCAACTATCGTAATGCCGCAGCAGCTCGCCAACCCACACAATGGCATAATAGCTCGCCAATCGCACAATTGCATAACTGCTTACCAATCTACACAGCTATAGAAACTTCCATTTTCTTCGATTCAACTATCGTAATAATGCAGCAAATCGCCAACCCTCACATCTTGCCAATTCTCACAATAACATAACAGCTCGCCAACCCATATAGCTCGCAAATCCGGAAAACTCCATAACCGCTCGCCAATTCTTCGATTGAAAACACTGTTCATACACGCGTCATCACCAATTGCTTCAATTTGACAAAACATTGTTCAAAGCTATCTTTAATAGTATGTGTTGATCGTCAATCCACACAATGACATAACAACTCACCAACCCACATATATAGCTCGTCAATCCACACAACTGCATAACCGCTCACCAATCTACACAGCTGTAGAAACTTCTATTTTCTTCGATTCAACTAGCGTAATACTGCAACAGCTCGCCAAATCCACATAACTGCATAACAGCTCACCAATCTTCACAGTTGTAAAAACTTTCATTTTCTTCGATTCAACTATTGTAATAGTGCAGCGAATCGCCAACCCACACAACTCGCCAATTCTCACAAAAGCATAACAGCTCGTCAACCCACATGCTCGTCAATCCGCTCAACTGCATAACTGCTCGCCAATTCTTCGATTGAAAACAATGTTCATACACGCGTCATCACCAATTGCTTCAATTGACAAAATACTGTTCAAAGCTATCTTTAATAGTATGTATTGATTGGCATTTTTTTTATTATAAATAATTGCTTATTGGCAAATTAGTTTGGACTTTAGAATACTTACTTTCGTATAATACAAAATTTAAATTTGATGTTTCGAGATTGTAACTTTTATAGAATAGATTCTAAAAACAAAATAAATAAAAGATTTATATATGATACATTAATAATGTATCATTTATGTGTTGTCAATGCATTAGAAATAAACATCTAATCAACAAGTTTTTATGAGTTAATTAAAAATTTAATTTATACTTATTTTTAAGTACTTGATTTTTTTAATTTATGATGTGTCAATTTCTAATGAATTGATATCATATACAAACTCATAAATAAATAATAGAAATGCTAGTCATATATTGACAAACTAAAACGATCTTTTAATGGAAAAAATATTTCAAAAAAGAAAATATAAAAACAAACAAGAGATATCAAATTTTACTTTTACAAGTTATAGAAATGTTCTTAATGTACACTTATTACTGTTTTTTATTATTATTTGTTAGTTGAAGGTGCGTTTGACATCTCAATAATGTGATGGGACAACCTTTACCGTAATTAGGCTGATACCACAACCTCGCATGAGATTTTTTTAAAAATATATATTATAAATAGTAATAAAAATAATAATAAATCAATATAATTATTTTAAAAATATTGATTTTATTAAATGAAAATGAAATGTTTAATTTATCAATTAATCATATTATTTATGTATTATTTTATTTTTCTAAAAAATAAAATAAAATTATAACACAAAGTTAAAAAATTAAATAGATCAAAATAAAAAAAGGCTTATAAAATATTTAAATTTCATTCAATTTGATTCTAATTTGTTTGTTTTAAGATAAATTCAAATTAAGCTAATCCCCACTACCACTTTTTCTTTTTATTTATTGTAGTCTCTAAGTGTTTAATATTAAAATTATATATTTATTACTTTATTTCCTCTTTTATAACATTTGATTTTCATATTTAAAGAATTTTCTTTAAAAGTTTTTTATTTATGGATTTAATTTTTATAATTTTTTTTATTTGTGTTTAAGTTTTATAAAATTATTTTTGGAATTTTTTGCTTTATACTATAATTTTACCATTTTTTATTTTTATACTATTTGTAATATTTTTAGTATATTATTCGAATTTTGTCAAACCAATTTTTTGGATATTTGATTTGAATTTTAAAAAAATTTTAATATGTATTATTAAATTTTTTTTACATGAATATTTGGTTTAGTTCCTTAAAAAATATTTGAATTTTAATTTTTGTTCTGTCTCCTTTTTCATATCTTTTGTTTTTTTTAAGTTTGAAAAAAAATATTTACAAAAGAAAAAATTGTGAATATCTTATTTATTTTTTTAATTTTTTTTACTTTTCATTATCTCTCTTCTCTACATAGTAAGTTTTTTTTTTGTGTATTTAGTATTTTAATATTAAAAAGTTTTAAAAATAAATATTTTTTATTTCAATTAAAAAACATCACATATGAAACTAAAAACTACCACATTGCTAAAATTATTTTTAATATTTTTAATTTTAAGGAAAATTTAAAACTAATTATAAATTTAAAAAATAAAAAAATTGTCTCTAAATGGATAATGAAGTGTCATGTGGTAGCCACTTACTCATTAAGAGATATCTTTTATGCCCACCAATATTTTAACATATGTTGTGTCATGGTTTTTATCCAATTAAAATAATATAAAAATTAAAAATATATAAAATATAAAAATAAAAATATAATATAAAAATTTAAAAATAAGAATAATAAAATTAATATAAAAATTAAAAATATAATATAAATAATATAAAACATGAAAATAAAAATGAAAAAAAGGGACATGTGTCAAACCCATATTAATGAGATTCTTTTTATTATAAGTTATAGATATTTTATAGTGCCAAACACTCCCTCAACGCAACACATATTATTTCTTCAACTAAAATAATTAAGTTTAGATATTATTTTTTTTTCTAAATTTGAAAGAACTTTTATAAAAAAATGTTGATTTATAAATTATGATTTTGTGTCGTGTTCAATGGAAGGCTTTAATTTGCAAATATGATTCAACTTAGCCACTTAATCCATTACTAGTTTTTTTTAGCAAATTGTTCAACAAATCGGAAATCAATTTTGATTTATCGCATCATAACTAAATTATGTAAACACACTTTTCTCATTAACGTGCAACTTTGTGAACAAAATGCACAAACAAGTTTGTTTATGATGTCCAATTATTCATTAGCAATATTAGCTCATTTGCATAATAATTATAGAAATAATTAAAGTCAAACAAATGAATAAAATTAGGCAGTTAGACTTAGCCTCTCAAACTTTGTTTATTTTGTACACAAATTTGATATTCCGTTTCGTGTTTTATACGTATGTTAATATTAATTAAATTACGAATAATATTAGATCAGATGGAATAAATTTTTATATCTATCTACAAGTTGTGCAATTTTTATATTTTACAATTCATATCCAAAATGCACAGGAAAATATATTATCTATATCGATTTATTTGAATTTGTTTTGGTTTGGATTAGTTATTTGAATTTTTGAATTTTGCCTTAATTTTAACTTTGAAAAATAGAACTCAAGATTTCGATTAAAATAATACAAACTACAAAATATTAAATAATAAAATGTTTGGTTATGGTCCATATTCGAATTAATTTGCATTTAAAATGATCCGAATGTATGTAATTTGATAATGTTATTTATGCAAAATCTATTCAAACTCCTAATTCAAGTTTTTTTTTAATTTCATGATATTTTCCCTCAATCCTTTTTTTTTGTAATATTTTCCCTCAATCTTAAAGTAAAAACAAAAAAAAATTATACACTAGTCTAGTAGTAGTTTTTTTAAAATAAAAATAATATTAAAAGATGTACAAATATTTCATTAAGAATTTAATGTTACTTACAAAAATTAAGAAATAATTTGAAATGAATCAACTCCCTAATTTTATTTGTGAAATATTTCATGATCCATGCATAAAAAAAAAAATCCTAAAGCAATTTTCCTTTTCAAGCCCTGATGAAATTTCTTTCCAGTCCCATGTTGGCATGTTGATTTTCTTAGGACTCTCAAAACGTTAAAGCAAGAAGACAGAAGTAGCCTTCCTGACTTCCATAGTTAAATTGAAATAGATTTATATTTTAAGGGTTATTTAGACATTTCATGTCAAAGACAGGTTTGAAAATCGGACAGAAGCCACCGTACAGCATGTGCGAAATTGCATTATGATTTCGTCCAATTATAATATTCCTCTCTATTTTCCCTCCTAAAATATTAATGCTGCGAAATAAAAAATTCGTTAAATATTTAATTTACTATTTTCCGAAATGGCCGGATACCTTTGTCTTGTCGTGAAAGATTAAATTTTGAAACCAATTTAATGACCTTTGTGTTTGGCATAATCACGAGACTACCCTTTCATTTTTTTTTTTGGCCAGGACTACCCTTTCATTTAAGCAGGGCATTTCTAACATTTTTGAGTTTTGTTTCGATAAAATTAAATTGAATTTAACTTTTTTTAAATATAAAATGTTTTTTTTTTCATGCGAGAAAAACAATGAAACAAGAAAACCATTATTAAATTGACCGTCCCACATCGCTTGCTTGGTGGTGTGTGTGTGAGTTTATAAGGAATTCCACGCTAACCCAAACCAACGCGTTTTGGTGTTAGTGGTGTGTTCCTCCTCTGAACAAAAAAAAGAAAACCATTATTAAAAAATTATTATCGAGAAGTTAATTTTTTTTAATACATGAGAGATTTTTTTCTCATTTATATATATAGGCTTAATATTCAAAGTGCAGTCACGTTTATTATAAAATGAAATTATACCATCAACATTTAATTATATGAAAATTAATTTTAAACATTTCAAAATAATAAAATTAAGAATATTCCCGTTAACTCCCTCTAATGCTGTTAAGTTTAATTACAGTGCAAATGTAACAAAAATTAAAGAATTTAACGGAAATGTATTTAATTCTGTTATTTTGAAACATTTAAAACTGATTTTCATGCAATTAGACGTTGAGGCTTAATTTTATTTTATTACAAACTTAAAAGACATATTTAAGTATTAAACTTAGCATATATATATATATATATATATATATATATATATATATATATATAAGCTCAAACGGCAAATTTGCAACTTCAAAGTGAAGATTAATTTTTTGAATTATGTTAAAAATTACTAATTGAAATGTAAAATATTGTACATATGCACCTTAATCTAAGAGAATTAAAGCAAATTATGTACTTTTGAATTTTCAATTTTAAAAAAAATCTTTTCACATGAAAAAAAAATTACATTGAATTAGAAACTTTTTGACATTAAAAAAAATTAATTACATTAAAATTAGAAATAATTAATATAAATAAAAGCATTTTGTCCAACAAGTCAATAATATCCTTTAATTTTAACTTTTGAGTATTAAGAGAAACATAAGCTTTTTTTTTTTAATCAACTATGCTACATGGTAGCAAACTAATCTAATATATATATATATATATATATATATATATATACATATATATATATATATAGAGGGTTTGTATATGATGCACTGACGGTGTATAGTTTCTATACACTGTCAATGCATTAGAGGTTGACACCTTATCAAATTGCAAATTAAAAAATATGTCAAGCCCTTAAAAGCAAATATAAATTAATTTTTTTAATTTGCTCGTAAGGGCCTATTGACAAGATGTCAACCTCTGGTGCATTGACAGTGTATAGAAACTATACACTGTCAATGCACCAGAGGTTGACACCTCATCAATAGGCCTTTATATGCAAATATAAATAAATTTTTTTAATTTGCCCATAAGGGCCTATTGATGAGGTGTCAACCTTTGATGCATTGACAGTGTATAGAAAACTATACACTGTCAGTGCATCATATACAAACTCTCTCTCTCTCTCTCTCTCTCTCTATATATATATATATATATATATAAAAGCCAAAGTATTTGAGTATAAGTAGAACTTTTTATGTGGAGAGCCTAAATATTTGACACGTGTAATATATTCAAATAATAAAATAATTATCTCTTTTCAAATTTCAAAAAGATGAGAAATCTCTCTATATAAATATATTAAAAATACAAAATATATAAATTATCTTTTAAATTAATGATCTATTTCAATTTTTAAAAGATAAACTTCTATATCTATATATAGATTAAAATTAAATAAAAAATTACATATTATTTATCTCTACCTACATTAAAATTAAAAAATATAACTTCTATATATATAGTTTTATCAATTAATAAGATAATATCTATATCTGTATATATTAAAATCAGTATTGATAATGTAATATATAACATACAATAATACAACAACATCTTATGTTTAATGATTACCAATTGAATTTTTTTAATTTTCTAAGCTATAACATCATTTTTAAATTTTTTAATTTTTGAAATTAATATGTAACATATAATCTTTTTTTTTCATATTAATGTTACAAAATATAACATCTATATCTATCACTTTTTATCAATAAAATTTTTTAATTGTCCAAAAAGTAACATCTATATCTATATATATAATTTTTAATTTTCTCAATTTTTATTATATAAATTGCATGTATTCATTCATTTTTTTTTATCAATGCTTGGTATTCATGGATCTTAAAAATCAAATACAAAATTTTCTATTACTTTTTGTATTTAGTTTATCTAAAAGAGATTTTTGCATAGAAATTCATCACACATCACATAAGAGACTAGCATCGAAAGAGATTTCAATATTTATATATATGACACTTCAGCTAGAAATTAAAGTTTTTGTCACAAAGTCACTGTTCAAGGTATTAGATTAACATATATTTTTCAATGATAAAATATATAACAACATAATTTTAAAATATAACTGATTTAGTATGTATATTATTATTGACTACTTTTGAATCTGTCTTTTATACACACACATATAGAGAAACTTTTACATGAATAGAATAATATCATGAAAATTGATCCAACTTTTGGTTGGTAATATATGTCATGTTGGTGTAACAAAAAGCTATTTGAAGTTGATAGAAAATTTCATTGTTCCTCATGTAATGTTGATGTCCCTAAGACAACTCCAAGATAAATAATAATTATATTTACTATAATTAAAATATTAAACAAAAATTATTACATGATAATAATATAAGTATTTTATAATTTTAATATATGTAATTTAATTGTAGCATTTTTTATACCTTACTGGTATAACTTGAATGTTGAGGGATTAAATAGTTTTGAAAAAAATGTTGTTTTGTACTTTTCAAATAAATTAATTAATAAAGATGCTGACAATTTTAATAAAATGTCTCTTAGGATATGTTAACAATTATACCTTATAGGTACAAAGTTGAATGTTGATTCATTTGATGATTCTAAAAAAGCTATGTTTATACTTTTCAACATTGAAGTTAAGAAATTAATTAATAGAAACGTTGATAATTTTTATAAAATTTCTCTCAAGGTATTGATTAGTTAACAATTAATTTAATTTAATGATATGTCTGTGACCATGATATAGGAAAATGGAGATTATAAAATTTGAGAGTATTTAAAGATCCCAGGGGTGAAATTTTTGTGTTCGAAACAAGAACGACAAATTATAATATTGATACAAGAAGAACTAAGTTTATCGTGTCTAAAGTGTATCCCTTTAATCATAAACTTGAATGTCAAAAATTATTGGAACATATATATATAAATTTATATAATATGATTATTTTTGTTATATTTTCATATAACATACGTTATAACTTAAACTTAATCAAATTATATAATAGTGTTTTATTCATGTCTTCAATTCCATTTATCAATTTTAAAAAAAATTGTATACGAGATTGATTTTAAAACAAAGACATGTTAACTTTTTTTATATACTATTTTCATTTAATAAATTAAAATATAAAATTGATTTAACTTTTACAAAATTTGCATAATTATATCCAATATATAATTTTTTATATTATTGTATTGTAATATACAAATTACATATAAAAATATTAAATATACATATTTTGTCTTTTTCATAAACATGATAATTTATGTTATAAAAATTTAGATTTAAATATATTTATCAATTAATTTATTATTTAGTTAATATATTTTCATGCATTACATGCGTTTAAAATTAGTTATTATTTTATTGCATTTACCAATGCAAGAATTGGCCCAACAACTTCTAGGATGATTCTATTTTTGTCTTTAACTAATGATACAAGTTGTTTTTGTCTCATATTGGCATGGCCAACCTCAATAGCGTTTTTGTCATTTTCAATGATAAATTCGTGGGCACCAACCATGCAATTATTTTTACTTTGTTTATGGGCAACATTAATATTTAACAAATATAGCAGCATATAAATTTACATAATAAAGAGGTATTAAATTATGTAAATATGATATACTTTTGATGGTGAAGTAAAAACTTTCTATTGGAAGTATGGATAGATTTATGTACATAAGTAAAGTTTAAGCACTTATTTTTTTAATATTAATTAGTATTTAATTAAATTTATTAATATTAATTCTAAAATGAAAAATACAACTAAGTACTAAATGTTATGCTTGTAGAAATGGCTTGATCTTAATTAAATCATCTTTATTATTTTTTATTTTATAATTGATAAGTTCAAAAAAATAAAAATCATGCATGAATTTTTTTTGGTGTAAACCAAAAATATTTTTATCTGTTTTAATAATTTGAGATTAATTCTATTCGAAATTTTGTCATAATTAAAACTTTTCACCCCTCTCTAAAAGTGTGTTTAGTGGAGGAATATTTTACTTCACTTTTGACAGGGAGAGCTTATAAAAAAAACTGTTGATAAGTAGAGATTAAAAATTTTTATCCAAAGTCCGATTCGATATGTTTAACTAGATTTGACAATTCATTTATTTTATGTCTACAAAATTACCATATTATAATTGGCATTGGTATGCTTAATACGAAATATATATTTTAGTTTTTATTAAATTTATTTATGTAAAAATTTTATAAAAAAATTAACTATTATTATTTTTATATTTTTATATGTATTATCATATCATATTTAAAATATTTAAATTTATCGAGGATATCAAAAACTGAATATATCCTAAAAAATAATTATATTTAAATGTCAGAATTTCCCTCCTACAAAAAATATTTAGCTACTCCGAAGGTAACGTTTCTTGTCAGCATTTCCTTATTTGAAAAAGGAAATGGCAATTAAGTAATAAAAAGCAAAAAGATGGCTAAAACTGTAACGGGGAAATTAAAAACCTCTGATAATCGTCCTGGGTGGGTTATATTAACCAAATAACGACGCCTTCAATGGCGTCTCATTTTTGACGACTGTTAAGAGAAGAAGAAAGAGAAAGAATCGAAGAACGAAAACTGACGGTCACAGCGGAGAAGGGACAGACGGAGAGAGAGGGGTTGGTCTGTGGGACCCACGTTTGTCCCCACCCTTGCTATCTTCAGCTGACCGCACGCAGACGCCAAAAAGCTTTGACACTGGAGAGAGAAAAAAGAAAACTGAAACTCAAAATACAAATCTCTTTAGAGAGAGACACAGAGGAAAACTTCAAAAACCCATTTTTTTCGTTCAAAAACAAGCAATCCCAAGTCTCGGAGAAAGATTTTTTTTTGTTGAAAAGTGTTTATTAGAGAGAGGAGCAAGAAGCAAGAAATAAAGGAAAACCCAGGATTGGAGAGAGGAATATATAAATATATTTATACGAATTCTTGCAGAAAGCTTTGGTTTTAAGGGGAAGGAAGGAGAGAAGATTTCTGGGTTTTGTTCAGGAGTTTGAAAGGTTATCTGGGTTGGTCGTTTCTTAAGAGAGTCTGTGCTTGGATGAGTTGAAAGATCAGGGTTTTCTTTGCTGTTTTCGATGGTAAGGACCAGCTTGCTTCAATATCTTTCTGTTCTTATATCTCTTAGTTTCCATTCTTGGCACGTTTTAGTATTTTCTTGGTATATTTCATTAAGTATATACGATTAAGGCGTGTGCTATTTGAAAATTTTGAAATTTGACTCTTTATATGCTTGACTTGACTTTGCAAGCAATTCATATTTGATGAAGTGGGTATTGGATAATTCAAAAATTTTGAAGGGAAGGGGGGTTTGGAATCAGAGCAAAAAATGATGGCAGTTTTCTGGGATGAATATACCTCAACTAGAATTTGAAACTTTTTTTTTCGTACCTTGCCAATTTATCTCCGGTGTTTCCAAGTCAATTGAGTGTTTTTTTTTTTATTGATTTAGTACTAAAATAGGGGTAAAGAAGCAAATGAATGAAGGATCAGCTTGGCATTAGCTGCCCTTTTTTGATATTCGTTTTAAAGGGTGGATGGTTGCATTTTCAAATTTTGATGAAGTTGGTTCAGTTATTCTTAGTCATAGGCGAGTTTGATACACAGAATAATTGAATGGCTTTCTTTTATAGCTTAGAAGAAACACAGCTGTTTTGATGACCGTTAGTTTTTTCATTTTAGTTTCCATGTTAGGAAGGTAACTAGTATTTCAAAGAGCACTTGTCCGAAAGTGAAGCTTGTAATGTGGCAAAGTTTTTTCGATTACTGCCATTTCCTACTTGCAAGTTGTAAGGACTTGTAAAATGTTGAAGCATGAATTTTTTTTTTTAAGTTAATATTTCTATAGTGATGTTTTAGTTTTTACTGCTTCATTCTTCAATATCAATTGACTTCTGGTTGACTATGTGTTATTTCTAAAAGAATGTTACTAATGAATTCTTGTCTTCTCTGACTATCCTTAGCGTAATCTAGATTTTGCTTTCTTCTTAACCGTTGTAACCTATAGCTTCTACATTTGATATGTATTCTCTGCTTTCTTGTAGTTCGAGTTTCTACATCTAACTTCCTCTTTTTGAATACTTGTAATTGCTTCTTAAATTTATAATTTAATACTTTTGTATTTGATGTTTACCTAGCTGCATCCTGATTTATTTTTTCAGGCCGGCCCAGATAACATAATTATAGGTTCTCATGTATGGGTTGAGGATCCTGCTTTAGCATGGATTGATGGAGAAGTTATTCGGATCAATGGCAACGAGCTTCTTGTTAAAACCACAAATGGAAAAACTGTAAGTGCTCCCTTATTGTTTTTATTAAGGATGAGTTAATTTGTCTTTGCATGGTAAGTACTTGTTTCTAGTTGGAAATTATATATTGAGAAGGCTATTTATTATTTGCAAATGAAATGTGGCTAATAGAACTTATGAATTCATATGTCTTAAATTTGGAAATGCTTTTATTTTGTCTTCTACTATTGAAAGTGGTAAATTATGAAAAAGTACTAATGAAAAACATATCTAGAGTTCTCTTTCAAGGCTCTGCCTTGGCTGAAATAAAACGTGTAATGAATTTTGTGCAATTTTCATGAAAATGTACATTGAAGTAGAAATTTGAGTGAGGGAGTGTTACACGTTTGATGAAAACTTATATTGAAGAAATTAGAGTGATGAACTGTTTATTTTTGGCTTAGAAGTTAGTGCCACAAATAATTTAGGAGAAAAAAAACAAAAAGAAAAATTGATGACCTATGGTTAATGTAGATGATGCTGGATCTAGAAGTATTGCAACAAAATATAGATTGTGCGACGAAGAAAAATTATCCTGTCAGACTTCGCCTGCAATGCTGAAGTATGTAAAACCTATAGAAATACTGCATAAAGGTTTTAAAGTCCAAGTCTACACATGTTTTTCTTGAACTCCCAATGGTAAATGATCATTGTGATCAATAAAGGTGGTCACAATGCATCTTGCTGTCCAGGCTTCAACCCTCATCACACGTAGCATAGTATCATTCATTGAGTTCATTTTTTATTATTAATGGTAAAGACTTGTTGACCATATTATGAGTTCTCTTCTGTCAACTGCAGAAATGGGGTGAACAAGATCACTCTTGCCTTGCCCATGCCAATAAAAGTAAGAAAGAGAACAAAAGGAAAAAATGAGAAGTAAAATGAGGACAATTAAGCTTATTTATTAAATATATGTTTGGTCATACCTGTGGAAATTAAGTCTATAGGTTGGAAAACAGTATTTGATGTTTTTATTTTCAGCTAGCTAAACTTGAAGGTTATGGTGTGTTTATGTGAATCTAATCAGTTGGTGACTTTGTGCAGGTTGTCACAAATATATCAAAAGCTTTTCCAAAAGATACTGAAGCTCCACCTGGCGGTGTAGATGACATGACAAAGCTTTCATATTTGCACGAACCTGGAGTTCTGCAAAATTTGGCTACTAGATATGAACTCAACGAAATATATGTGAGTATTTTTTACTTGTATTTCTTTTTATTTATAGCAGCAAGCTAAAGAGGTATTAGATACTAAAGAAGAACTTACATGTACTGTCTTAGACATACACCGGCAATATCCTGATTGCAGTTAATCCATTTCAAAGATTACCTCATCTTTACGACACTCACATGATGGAACAATATAAAGGAGCTACATTTGGAGAACTTAGTCCCCATGTATTTGCAGTTGGTGATGCTGCATACAGGTGATCAGATATCAATCTTTTTCAGGCTATTGTAAATATTTGTTTCTATTTTGTTTGAGAGGTTCTTACTATGTGCTGTTGGATGAAAATCTAGGGCAATGATTAATGAAGGCAAAAGCAATTCTATTCTTGTTAGTGGAGAGAGCGGTGCTGGTAAAACTGAGACCACAAAGATGCTCATGAGATATCTTGCATTCTTGGGTGGGCGATCTGGAGTAGAAGGACACACAGTTGAACAGCAAGTTCTGGAGGTAAGCTAACATTTTTTTCCCTTAGATAGATTCAAACTGTCATGTTTTCTTCAGAACAAATTTGAGCAGGGTCTTGTCCTTATTATTTTTGGTTGTGCTATTGAATATTGCAGTCCAATCCTGTTCTTGAAGCATTTGGCAATGCTAAAACGGTTAGGAACAACAATTCAAGGTGTGCTCTTGTTATCATGAAGTTTTACTTGTAGAACTCTGTTATAGCAATGTGATAACTAATGAATTTTTAGTGTTTTTAGAGTAATGTTTAAAACATTTTTAGTTTTGATTACAGCTGATTATGCATATTTAATTTGTATCTTTACATTGTTTGCTTTATGTTTATTGCGACTTTTCAATGCAGTCGTTTTGGTAAATTTGTTGAAATCCAATTTGACAAGAATGGAATGATATCTGGGGCAGCTATCAGAACCTATTTACTTGAAAGATCTCGTGTTTGCCAAATATCTGATCCTGAGAGGAACTACCATTGCTTTTACCTTCTTTGTGCTGCACCAGCAGAGGTAGGTTGCAATATCTCGGTTTCCATCTGATGTCCTGTATGTTCTTTTTATTGAGTAATTTTAATACTGCTGGTGGTCCCATGTATCTACAGAATATTTAAATTTTTTGCAACTTTGCAGGATCTTGAAAGATATAAATTGGGCAGCCCAAAAACTTTCCATTATTTAAACCAATCTAGTTGCTATGAATTGGATGGTGTAAATGATGCTCACGAGTATCTTGCAACCAGAAGGGCTATGGATATTGTTGGAATCAACGACCAAGAGCAGGTTTGCCTATCTTTACTTTTTAGAATTTAAGCTATTTGTGTTTTTGTGATGTTTTATTGATATGGATGATACACCATAAATTTCAGGAGGCCATTTTTAGAGTAGTAGCTGCAATTCTTCACCTTGGGAACATTAATTTTGCTAAGGGAAAGGAAATTGATTCCTCAGTCATCAAGGATGAGAAGTCTAGATTTCACCTTAATACGACCGCTGAACTTCTTAGGTATATACCTTTAATATTTCTGTATTCAAAGTGTGTGTGATGTATTGTTTTGAT
This sequence comes from Heritiera littoralis, assembly GCA_031772115.1. NCBI lineage: Eukaryota > Viridiplantae > Streptophyta > Magnoliopsida > Malvales > Malvaceae > Heritiera > Heritiera littoralis. The sequence continues at coordinate 541,481 of JAPDPK010000041.1, forward strand.
GATTGCTAAATGTGATCGTATTTTCCTCCTTATCAAACAAAATCATTAAATAGGTGTGATGCCCAGAGCTTGGAAGATGCGCTTATCAAACGTGTCATGGTTACCCCAGAAGAAATTATCACAAGAACTCTTGACTCTGAGAATGCTGTTGCTAGCAGGGACGCTTTGGCCAAAACAATATATTCTCGCTTATTTGACTGGTATACAGCTGATTAAAGCCTATGCCCTCTTCCTTTTTGCTACATATTGATTGGAACTATAATTGACTTCTTTGTTGTATATGTTAAATATTAATTGTTTTGTTTACATTATTGTTTCCAGGCTTGTGGATAAAATTAATATTTCGATTGGACAGGATCCAAACTCGACGTCAATAATTGGAGTTCTTGATATTTATGGTTTTGAAAGTTTTAAGTTTAATAGGTAACACCTCAACTTTGCAACATTGGAAGTTGGAAGTTTTTTTTTTAAAATAATATTAAACAAATATGTGCATAACTTGTGGTGCACAAAACAGCTTCGAACAGTTTTGTATCAACTTCACAAATGAAAAGCTGCAGCAACATTTCAATCAGGTTACCTTTCTTCATCAGTTGGTTTGGCCATGATTTTGGAGATATAATGAGACTGATTATTATCCATTGTAATATGTGTTTGCAGCATGTATTCAAAATGGAGCAGGAAGAATATACGAAAGAAGAAATAAATTGGAGCTACATTGAGTTTATTGATAACCAAGATGTCTTGGACCTAATTGAAAAGGTTTATGGCTTGTTTCTCTTGTGCTCCTTAAGTTATTTTTTTTTCTTTTTTTATTGAAGGGTCATTTTGTATCAGCTGATATTTTTGCATAATTTCTCGTTCTGTCTTTATTAACTTATTTCCTTTACCCTGATATGTCATTTTGTGTACTTTAATATATTACAGAAGCCTGGAGGAATAATTGCGCTTTTAGATGAAGCCTGGTATGTTCTTGGTTCAAAATTATTATAGAATTTTATAATTGGTTAATTCATTCACTCTCATGCACTCTTTCATGGACTATATTTCTTTCCTTTGACCAATGTTCTTGAGTTTGTTTTCACCAATGCAGCATGTTCCCAAAGTCTACCCATGAAACTTTTGCTCAGAAGTTGTACCAGACTTTCAAAAACAATAAGCGATTTATTAAACCAAAGCTTTCCCGTACTGATTTTACTATCTCACACTATGCAGGGGAGGTAAACATTTTTGTTTTCATTATTTTAACCTTATCTTTGTTGGCTGCGGATTATTAATCATTTCTGATATTTTTCTCCATTTTGTAGGTAACCTATCAAGCAAATCAGTTTCTGGATAAAAACAAGGACTATGTTGTGGCTGAACATCAAGCTCTGTTGACTGCATCAAATTGCTCCTTTGTGGCCAGTCTTTTTCCTCCACTTCCAGAAGAATCATCTAAGTCATCCAAATTTTCTTCCATCGGATCACGTTTCAAGGTAATGTATCCTAGCATTCTCTTATTTAGATACATAGCATATATGATTACACAATTCTATTTGCCAGCCGCCCTAAGTGTCTTACATGGAGATTCATTTGTCCTTTCTCTTTTCCTGTTAGTTTGCTTGTAGCATATATATGTGATATATGTGATACAGACGTCCTTTCACTTGTCTTTACCTATCCTGCCTATATTGCTAATGAGTAATGACATGGTGTCATCATCTTTTACTCTTTTATCCAACAATATTTTGCTTACCTCTTCAATCTTGTGAACCTTGGTGTCAGCTTATGCCTTTTTTTACCCCTTTGTGGGATTTTATTTGATTAAGTGCTGTTGGCACTCCTGTTTTACTTTGACCACTTTGCCTGAGCTTGAAATATGGTAAATTCATGGTGACTGGTGTATGAAAACTGATGGAAAATATGATTTGTCTGAATGACCATTGGCTTTCTGTTTAAATAGCGAAATTCAATTGGCCGAGACATGGTAGGCATTTACTACTCCAGTGTGTAGCAATCAAATTATGCTTTTAGCCTTTCATTGTATTTCTCCAGTAGAGTTCTACCCTGCCTATCACATTTTGCATTATGTTGTTTGCTCCTGTTGATAATTTTGGATAGCAAATTTGCTATTCTCTTAACCTTTAATGATTTTGAAAGACTCATTGGCTGCCATGCACGACAATTTTGTTGTTATTATCTTTTATGCTCTGATCCTGAGAAGTTGTTAACAATTTGTCTAAATTGCAGCTACAACTTCAATCTCTGATGGAGACCTTGAGTGCTACAGAACCTCACTACATTAGATGTGTGAAGCCAAATAATGTCCTTAAACCTTCCATTTTTGAGAATTTCAATGTCATTCAACAATTACGCTGTGGTGTGAGTATTTCTGTTTTATTGAAGCCATTGTTTAATCTAACTGTTTACCTGTCAATATGCTCTGGGTTCATTTTATTTAGGTTTCACCCTGTCTGATATTGACTAAAATCTGCATGTGTTTCACTTCCAGGGTGTTCTTGAAGCAATTAGGATTAGCTGTGCTGGATATCCTACCAGACGTACATTTTATGATTTTCTTAACCGTTTTGGTCTACTTGCTCCTAATGTTTTGGAAGGAAAGTAAGTTTCAGTAACTGTTTCTGGTGTTTTAATGAATTTATAGATTTTAGAAGTATTTGTAGTATTGTTCTTTGAATTGAACTATAATTAACTAAATAGAGTTTAATCTGGTGTTATCTCTTCTCATCAGTCACGATGATAAGGTTGCATGTCAAATGATACTTGATAAGAAGGGACTGAAAGGATACCAGGTAATCTCCTGTTATCAATTTTTTCCATCTCCATTCATTCTTATTCCATAAAATTCTCACAAAATATTTATTTTGATTGGTGATTGTTATTCCTGAGGTTACAATACTTAACTACAATTTCTTTTAAGAGGATCCTTAATATGCTTGCTTATTCTTGGAAAATGTTATTAGCCTAGAGAGAAAGTTACCTTTTGTTTAACTTTAACCATCTGCAGCTTAAGCTTGGATCCTCCACGTAAAATTTACTATATAAGCAGTTGATCCTCCTGAATCCCTTCTATTTCATTGTTCAAAAAGATAAAAAGATTAATTTTGTTAATCATTGGAGGTTCGGTAATTTTCTTGTACATTCATTGAAAGTAAATTGTTGAGTTGTTAGAAGCTGATTTAGCTAGCTTCGGAAATTGATATACCCAATTAACCTGCATCTTTGCTATACTCTCTCTCCAATTGTTTGTTTAAAGAAAAATAACGTAAATGGTAGAAAATCTCGTCACCAATGTTTCCAAAGAGAAGAAAATCAGGTATGCTCCCTCCTTCACCTCTTTAAAGAAAAAGGATGGCTGCAAGTTGTGAAAGTTTCTCGCAGAAGGATCAAGTGCTTTTCCTTTACATGGCTCATAGACATCTTTTCAAGTTTCTTAATGTCTTTGTCTACTTTTAAAAAAAAATGTATTTTCTTTGGTTTTTGAATATAAGAGTGCTTTTTGGTTCTGTGTGTTTGCAGATGGGCAAGACAAAGATTTTCCTCAGAGCAGGTCAGATGGCAGAGTTGGATGCTAGGAGAGCAGAGGTGCTTGGGCATGCTGCCAGGACCATCCAACAGCAGATTCATACATATATTGCTCGCAAGGAATTCATTTCATTGCGTGGGGCTGCTATCAATCTGCAGTCTTATTTGCGAGGTGTTTTTCTAAACTCTGTTAATGTCTACCTGCCCTATTGCTTGTTGCATCATTTTTTTTGAATTTATTGTTGTTAGAGGAAAAAGCAGTGAAAATTATTTTGGCTGAAATAGTCGTTTGGAACTTTCACCAGTTTTCATTATAATTTATCTTTTGCCTTTGTCAGTGTGGTCAAGTCTAATCATCCTGATGCATTAGGTGCCGAAAATTGTTAATGAAAAAGAAAAAAAAATCCAGTGAGCTATAAGAGAGTAGCTGACTCTACTTTTTGTTTTGTTTTTGAAAAGTGTAGCATTTTCCCCCTTCATCAGTCACTAAGTTCATTTTTTCCTTATTGACCTGATTCACATTTTGTAGGTAATACGGCACGTAAAATATATGAAAATCTGAGGAGGGAAGCTGCAGCTTTGAAGATTCAGAAGAATTTCCGCAACATGTTGACAGGAAATTCTATTTGACAATGAGGAGATCTGCAATTACATTGCAGACAGGATTAAGAGCAATGAGTGCCCGCAATGAATTTAGGTTCAGGAAGCAAACTAAAGCTGCCATGATGATACAGGTAAAGTAACTTAACATCTCTAGGATAGTGTAACTCATCGTTTAGGGAAGTTCTATGATTAACTTTTTAGTGCTTTAAAGGAAATTGACTCTTCAATTATGAGAAATATTATATATGAAGTCTTGGTTCTTATTTCTGGTGGTCTGCAGGCTCACTGGCGTTGCCACAAAGCTTATTCCTATTATAAGAGTCTCCAGAAGGCTGTATTAGTTTCACAGTGTGGCTGGAGATGCAGAGTTGCTAGAAGAGAGCTCAGAATGCTCAAAATGGTTTGTATTTTGCTGCTTAACATTGTTGTATAGCATGCCAATTGTTATGGTGCAATATGTGGTTACCTGTCCAAGCTCAGAGCAAATTCTGACCTCTTTATTTATTCAGGCTGCAAGAGAAACGGGAGCTCTGAAAGCGGCAAAGGACATGCTAGAGAAGCGAGTGGAGGAACTTACATGGCGTTTGCAACTTGAAAAGCGATTAAGGGTAGTGTATTTATATACTTCTAAAGCATTTATTTTTTTTTGAGTCTAATATGATATCTTGAACAGACTGATGCTATACATGGGTGCTTCTTATAGGTCTTATGTTATTCTTCCTTGAACTTGTATGCAGACTGATCTCGAGGAAGCAAAAGCTCAAGAAATTGCAAAATTGCAAGATGTGCTGCGAGAACTGCAATTACAAGTGGAAGAAGCTAACTCTATGGTTATCAAGGAAAGAGAGGCAGCACAAAAAGCCATTGAAGAAGCACCTCCACTCATCAAAGAAACCCCTGTTATTATTCAAGATACAGAAAGGATAAACTCTTTGACATCTGAACTTGAGAAGTTGAAGGTATGGATGCATGCTTGTCTGAATGAAAATATCTTATCTGCACATATTTTTTCCTTAAGAAATCATACCTTTTGAGTAATATCAGTAGATTGTGGGTGTTTGATTCAGCTGAAGCTGAAAGATGATTTGACATTGCAATTCTGTAGAAAGTGCTTTTGAATATTAAAATTGGATTATACAAGTATTTGAGGAGGGCATGTAAATAAAGTATGTGAGAGAGCATTATTTTCATACGTTGTCTGGATATTCTACTCATGGAACTTGCATGGTCTTGCACTGCTTAAATTAATTTAGCTCCACTGTAATTCTGTAGCAGTTGAAAGGAAAGGATTTGGGTAATTAATTCTTTTATTAGACAATTTCTGGATTGGCTTGATATTAATCTAGACAAGAGGAAAGAAGATATTAATTTTTGAAGGGATTTATCCTCGTCCAGATGCTTGCTTGAAAACGTTGCAGTGTAAATCTTTAGTGATTAGAGAAGGCTGCCTGGCCTTCGGTGTCAAATATTCATTTCTTGCAGCTGATGAATAAATTTCTAATTTGTATAGGCTTTGCTAATGGCTGAAAAGCAAACAGCTGAAGAGGCAAAGCAAGCTCATACCACTGCACAGGCCAAAAACGAGGAACTGACTAAGAAGCTTGAAGATGCTGAGAAGAAAGCAGATCAGCTTCAAGATTCTGTGCTGAGGTTTGTTACTAGTACCATGATATCCAAAATGAAATTGGCTATGGTTATGTTCCTTGTTTATGGTGTTTCCACTTCTTTTCTTGTGAGTGGCTAGTTGGATAGTTTGCAGCGATGATATTCGATCTCATGTTTATCCTTCTTTTGCCTAAGTTCTATTAATTACATTAGGGTTTATCCCAATCTGTGTGTTACTTTTTCGATTAGAATGACTAGATCTATATTGAATGTAGGACAAATATCTTTTGCTGCCAGGTCCTGTTCTTTATGCTGATGGTGTGCGTGTATAACAGTTTACATGCACGAATTAGATTCAATAAAATGCAAGAACTTAATCCATTTGTAACCTTTTATTTTTCCCATGGTTCAGATTAGAAGAGAAGGTCTCTAATTTAGAATCAGAGAATCAGGTACTCCGTCAACAAGCACTCACCATGTCACCAACAGGCAGAGCTTTAGCTGCAAGACCCAAGACAACAATTATTCAGGTACTGGTTGCATGAGAAGTCTATTAATTGAAACACCTTGATATATGGAGATTTATTTTGTCTGCTTTCTTGAAACTGCAGAGGACTCCTGAGAATGGAAATGTTTTGAATGAAGAAATAAAGAAAGCACTACCAAATCCGGAGGTAGCCGAGACCGAGGGGAAACACCAAAAATCTCTTAATGAAAAGCAGCAGGTTTGTTGTTTCGCAAATTTATGACAATGATGGATACCTTATTTCTTTGGCCACTAGAAAGATATCTATGCAGAGGTTTAAATCTTTGATTTTGTTTTTTGGACTGTTTACATTTCTTCTTTTGGTGCAGGAGAACCAGGAGCTGTTAATAAAGTGTATTTCACAAGATTTAGGATTCTCTGAGGGCAAGCCAGTTGCTGCTTGTCTAATATATAAATGCCTTCTCCATTGGAGGTCATTTGAAGTTGAAAGAACAAGTATTTTTGATCGAATAATTCAAACCATAGGTGCATCAATAGGGGTACTTCGCACATCTGCAATTCCTTATTTTGAGACTGATCAAATTCACTCCGATTCATCACATTTCAAATTTTCAATGGGATAATATCTGAAGTACTAAATTTCTTGTGTTTTTATTATTTCTATCAAAATATTCATGGTTAAAAAATTGTCTTCCTCTAGGTGCCGGATAACAATGACTTGTTATCCTATTGGTTATCAAATTCATCCACTTTACTCTTGCTGCTTCAACGTACACTCAAAGCAAGCGGAGCAGCAAGCTTAACTCCACAAAGGCGAAGATCAACATCGGCTTCTCTGTTTGGAAGGATGTCTCAGGTAAGGAGAATATTTAATCCAATTTTTAATTATCTTTTCGGGCTTACCACAACTTGCAGTTTGATAGAGTTTTTTCATTTCTTTTTGTCTTCTGACTTAGGGGCTTCGAGGTTCTCCACAAAGTGCTGGTTTCTCATTTCTTAATGGTCGGATACTTGGTGGTCTTGATGATCTGCGACAAGTTGAAGCGAAATATCCAGCTTTGCTCTTCAAACAGCAATTGACTGCCTTCCTTGAGAAGATATATGGAATGATAAGGGATAATTTGAAAAAAGAGATATCTCCAGTGCTTGCATCATGTATTCAGGTAATATAGAGCTATTCAGCCTACCATTTTTAGTGATTACAATAGGAGAGAACACTCGAATATGCTTCATTTAATTGCATTTTTGAAAATTGAAACCTTAGCTTTTAACACACCCTCCCCCAAATAAATAAAGATTTTGGTCAGTAACATCTAGGATTATTTAAGGTTAATGACAGCTAACTGTTCAAATAAATGATTGATGACCCATTTCTGCTGTTTGGTTGCAGCATGTACTTTCTGTTCATGTTAATGGTGTGTGTTGTTAAGTATTCTCTTTTTTGCATAGCTAAATATATATTTTGGCTCCCCATACACTGATGCAGGCACCCAGAACTTCCCGTGCTAGCCTAGTGAAGGGACGTGCTCAAGCTAATGCTGTAGCTCAACAGGCTCTTATTGCTCACTGGCAGAGCATTGTGAAAACTTTAAATAATTACTTGAAGACAATGAGGGCCAATTACGTGAGTGAAATTTCAAATACCTTAACCACAAGTGAATTGTTTTCTGTTATGGCAACATAATTCTCTTTGTTCTCGTAACTCTGCAGGTTCCTTCGTTCTTAGTTTGCAAAGTGTTTACTCAAACATTTTCATTCATTAATGTTCAATTGTTTAACAGGTAAATGCACTAAGAAAAAAAAACTAAAGTTTGAGTCTCTGCCTTCTTTTTCTTGACTGCTTTGGTATTATATTTCAAACTGTTTTGAATGACATTTAAATTTGTTTTTGCAGCCTTCTTCTGCGGCGTGAATGCTGCTCATTTAGCAATGGGGAGTATGTTAAGGCTGGGCTAGCTGAGCTGGAACAGTGGTGCCATGATGCAACTGAGGAGGTAACAAAACATACTCTTACATACCAATAAAACTTCAAAATTTTTTTTGTTCTTATTTTCCAAAAGACTAAATTTTGAATATCTGCTTTACATTCAGTTTGCAGGCTCAGCCTGGGATGAGCTGAAGCATATAAGACAAGCTGTTGGATTCCTGGTTTGTCTTAGTACTTGTGTGGTGTTTATTTTGCGTTTTTTTAAATTTCACTTATTGACCTTCATTTTTATTTGGATTTTTTCTACAAAAATAGGTCATACACCAGAAGCCCAAAAAAACCTTGAAAGAAATAACCAAAGATCTTTGCCCAGTGAGTGGTTTACACACCTTTTGAACCATCCTTCTTCCTCTTCCTTCATTCTCTGATTTTCCTTGCACTTTTCTTAAATGTCAGGTGCTTAGCATACAACAGTTGTACAGGATAAGTACAATGTATTGGGATGACAAATACGGTACACATAGTGTATCTTCAGATGTAAGTTCTAGTGTGTTGTTTTCTTCATCACATTTCAACTCTTTTGATAACATGAGGACTGATACAACATGTGTTGGTATTCGATTATGAGAACACTCATTTTCCAATCTTCTGTGCCTCCATTTCAGGCTTAATATTAGTCACCTGAACCTTTACGAACTTTGCTTTACCGTATGTTATTCATGATTTCGATTGTATCATCTGTTTCCGACTTATATCTCTGTTAGCATAGATGCTTAAGCACACGACTTGAAAGTAAAGAGAACAATCTGAACCTGGAGCCTAGCTAAAATGGTTTATGTAGCTACTCTTAAGAGACGTCATCTGGTAGATCTAAAGTTCAAATCTTAGCACCAGCAATCCCTTCTGTATCCTCAGGCTACGGTTTCCTTTGTAACAAAAAGAAAAAGGAGAACCATCATTGCTAGCTGCTGCTTCCTTCTTAGTTTCACCCAAAAATGTTCTCTTGCTGCAGGTAATTGCAAGTATGAGAGTTATGATGACCGAGGACTCCAATAACACAGTCAGCAGTTCATTTTTATTGGATGACGATTCGAGGTACTACTACTTAACAAATACACCTCAGCCATAGTATATTAGTATTCTTCTTGTCCATGGCTATAAAACAAACCATATGCTCTTTCACATGCAGCATTCCTTTCTCCGTGGATGATATCTCCAAGTCAATGCAACAAATAGAGGTGGCTGAAATCGATCCTCCACCTCTGATGCGTGGACACTCTGGTTTCACATTCCTGTTACAACATTCAGAATGAAAGAAGCAATCCCCTCGTCGCGGTCACTCTACTGTTACAACCTTTGCATACCCCCAAGGTTGATGTGCGGCAAAATATGTGCATACTCTGTTCTTATAGTAGGATTTCATCAGACAAATATGCAGTCTCTGGACCAATTCTTTCTTCTCTTATAATAGGTTGGTGTATGTGCTAGGGTCCAGCATAGTAGTTTAAGGTTTGGGGTTTATTGGATTTTATTCAGGTCTTGTAATCTTTCATTCTTTTGTCATTCTTATTATTATCATTTATTGTAAGTTGAAAAAAAAAAAAAAGAGAGGAAAAGGTGCCGCCTTTTATAGGCCAATGAAAATTGTAACAAAGTCTGTCCTTTTGTATGGACGAAGACTATTTAGGCTACTCTTTAGAAGTTGTAGTTCATGTATTTATATACGTCCGGTTTGTTAAACGTGTGCAAAATATAAAAATTACTGCATTACAATTTGTGTTTATACGATAAACAAGAGATAAAATTTTTGATTGTTGTTAAAATATTAGCTCGTGTTCATTTTTGGTGTTATTTTCATAAATTCAAAGAGAAGAAGTTTTAATTTTATAAAAAATTTTATTCATAATAAATTTTTTTAAAAAAAATTTATAACAAAAATATTCATACAAAATCGATATTATTGTCCTTCTGGCTTCTTGAAAGTGGACTCTCAGAAAGCTTGAAGGCTTTTCAGAAGTTAAAGTTACAGGAAGTTCACTTTCAGGAAGGCCCGAAATTTGAGGCTTGCTCCTAATTTTTTACTTGTTTTTGGTTGCAGTCATTTTTCTTACATTTTCAGTCAAAACTTGAATCTTGCCTCTTATTTTATGAAAATCCTGTATTTTTTTTTGATGTAGATCACAAGTATCATCGTTCGTTTTAACAATTTGAGATTAATTTTATTCAGGATTTAGTCACAGTTAAGGTTTTTTACGCTTCTCTAAAAATGTGTTTAGTGGAAGTCGAATTTGAGAGCTCTTTTCACAGATTTAGTCTGTGTTGTCAATTGAATTACAATCCTTGGGTGAAAATCTTGTGTTTTTCCATCTTGTCTTCAAAATTGATATTTTCTTTGTACTTATCTGTTTATCACTCTATCTTTGTTACATTTTTATCTAGGCCATACCACCGAGAATATCAAATCTTGAAAAAATTAAAAAAGCCAAAAGAAAAAAAGGGGCATGAATAAAAATAAGATTATTATGTAATATATTCACAATGAAATTTTGTAAATTTCATAAACGAGTTAAGAGAATGAGTTAACGATGGCAATGAATATCTTATAAATGATTATCTGCTGTAGCTTGAATCAATTAAATAAGATTAAGGCATTATATTAGTGATCTTAAGGTCTCCCAATTATAAATAATAAATTTTAATATGATATTTATATTTTTATTTATAAATTATTTATAATTAATGTAATATATTATAATTATGATTTTAAACTTTAATTTATTTGTATAAGTTAAATTAAAATTATTAATTTAATTTTTAATAATTTATTCTAAAATTGATTTTAAATTTAAATTTGAAAGTTAAATTTTGACTTAATAAATAAGTTTTTAACGGGTTCGGGTAACAACAATCATAATAATGAGATATATAATTGGGTTCAAATATGGGTATCCTAAGATTAGTGGATTCCTTACCTGTTTATATCTATAATTGTGACAAATATTTCATTTTATTTTTTAATATTTTCTAAAAAATGTGCATCATCATCTTAATCTTATTTATAAAGTATAAAAACTCTATTAACAATGTAAACAACTTACTGATAATAATCCATAAAAATATCACTGTTCACCAAAAAAAAAGAATAAACAATTATTTCTCAATTAGGAAGTGGATTTTTGAAAAATTTTAATATTTTTCAAAAGCAGAGGATTTTGGGAATTAGATAATTTCCACAAGATCAATAAAAACTATTTCTACAGATATTTTTAACATAAATTAAAAAAATAGATTAAAGGAGAAAAAAATTAGTTGTAAGTAGAATTTTTCATTTTTTTAAAAATAAAATCATCATAACAAGAAAATTAAAAAAAATCCTTGAAATAGGGCTTGCATTTTCCGATGAAGAAACTGGGCTCTTTAGTTTTTCAGAATTGGGCTTGCAAATTTATAGTCCAACTTCTTTCTTTCAATCGGTGACGTGGCAGGAGTCGTCCGTTTCAATCCATCTCACCACGTAGAATCAAAAATTCCCATGCCAGGTAAGCAATGCAGCCGACTTACGCCGCTGAGTCACACACCCAAAGAAAAAAAAAACCTATATATATAGAAACGGCGCCTGCGTTTGAAAAACCCTAAACCCTAAGAAAGAAGCATTGGCCAAGTAAGAGGGAGCAGAGCCAGAACGGAAAGTGAACCATAAACACCCAAAAGACCCTAAACCCAGAAGCAAGAAAGCTCGCCTTTCTTCGATTGCTCGGTTTATTTGGTTACAATTTTGATTTCAACTTGTATTTTTTACTTAAAACTTTTTGATTTTGCAGGTTAGAGACGCTTAGAAAAGTGGAGTTGTTTCCGGCTTGTATATCTCTTTCGTTGTTACGCTTTTTGGATAAAAGAAACGTTTTTGTAATTAATATAAAGTATAGTTTCTTGCTTTTTGGGATGACTATGGACGGTAGTTTTAGTCTTGAATTTTCACTCAAGAGGTTTCTTGCTCGTTGCCCTAAGGTTGAGAGTGTTCCGCGGTTCCAGTCTCTTGCAGAAAAGGTATATCTTCAAGCCATTTCCACGAGGTTTTTCATTTGTTTGCTTATTTGTTGATTTGTTGGGTGATGATCAAGAAGCGGAAAAGAGAAAAAGAAGGCAAAGGAAGTACTAAAAATTTTAGAGATTTTGTTTTTGAAGAGAGTTGGTAATGAAATGCTAATGTTGAATCCATTAGCTTATCATAAACAAGTTTATTTTATTTCGTATTTTTTTTTATTTCAAAATGCTTTTATTGGTTTTTTACTATGTGTTGGTAGGAGTTTGAGGGTTTTATATTTCTTGTGAGAAGAAAAATATAAAAAATTGAGTCTTACAAAATTTATTTTAGCCGGTAAATTAATATATATTGGATGATCAGTTTAGTCATTTCTTTGTTCATATTTTTCTTCTAATAATTTGTCTTCAATATTCTCAAATTATGAGGTTTTTGTGATTCTTATTAGTTGGTTTAATTTTAACTAATTTGCCATTTTGAACTGGGTTGGGATAGGGACACATGGTGACTGAAGAAGAAGTGGTGAGTTCTGTGGCAGAGTTGCTTCTGCACCCTAAATATACAATTCCACTGATTGGGTGTTTTCGCCCCATAGCCCATAAAGTAGTGGACAAAGCTGTGACTTTGCTTCGGCTTGTGCCGAATTTGAGGTCAAATTTAGATGTTAATGTTGCTGAATCAGGATATCTTGATGATGATGATGTTATTAATGTTATTGAGTTCCATATTCAACATGGGAGGGGTTTGGATCTTCATGAGCTTGCATGCCTCGCGTTCAGCCGTGCCCTTGATTTGGCTTCTTTTCTACTGGGGTAAATTTATGATATTTGCTATTATTTTCTGTTGTAATCCTGTTGATAAAATAAATTGTCATGTGCAAGAATTAGTAACTGTATCTAATGTAGCCTTCTATTTATACAGTAGCTGAAAACAACATTTTACGTTTAGCTAATTCCGAAGAGGAAGCCTGCTCTATACCTCTTCACCAAGTCAATTCTTGATTGTCATAGATGATAAACTTTTTATCTTTATACTTATTAGGGATGAGCAGGGCAAAGTATGAGACGATTGCTTGTCCTTTTGCTACTTCCTTGCGATAAGGCCTTAATGGTGTTATGTAATAATATGAAAGTAAATATCTTATTTAATCTCTTCTTAGGAGATGGTTGTTATGCATTAAGTTGTTAAAAGCTCATTGCCTAAATAATTTGGCTATATTTCATTTCAGAAAGTCTGTTAGGACATTTGGACTTGACTTTCCCTCATGCATGCTTGAGTGGTTGTTGTCAGAGTTCAGATGGACATTAATTTAAACTTCTCTTTTCTCTGGACCAGGTCTGTGTTAAATTACTTCAAATTTGCTCCTCCTCCTTTTCAGCGCATTTTGGTGGAAGGAGGTGTTTTTGAGCTATCTGGCAAGGTATATTTGATCTTAACTTATTTCTTATGTCAGAGCTAAAACTGGTTTTCTTTCTTTCTGTGTATCTAGCCAAGATATCATTTAAAAACAAGTTTGGTGGTTGATGCATGCCAACTTTGCGATGATTGTAATGCATAATAAAAATTGTTGAACTAAGGCATGGTCAGGGGTTTGTCATTTGATTGATATTGTGGTGAGTTATGTTGTTCTAACAGCATTTATATACATCCAATTTAGATGGTGAATCTGCTGAAGGGTGGGCATTTCTTAATATTCTTTCTAACTAATGTCGTCGACAATAGTATCTAGTAAAGAAATAATGTATTATGACACCCTACTAAACAATAAATTTTTTCGTCTGTCTTACATCATGAAGACGAGAATTTACTATTTCCTTATGTTTCCCATTCACTAAATAGCCATTTTTTTTTTCAGATTATTAGCTATTACTTGTGTGTTGTGCGGACATCTTATCGCCTTTTGGTTGTGGAAACCGATGTTTTCTCTAAATGTTGGGATTGGTCGTGTTTCTTGGATTTTGTAAAGGAGGTTGTAAATCTCCATCAAGGCAGTTATATCAAGTTTGAGGAGGATATCTCAGACATAAGATGGTGTGGTATACAAATACTATCTGTCATCTTGAATATGAATGAAAGAGCAATTGCAAAGTTTGGTGTTGGGGCTGAAGAAGCACACTCATGTTTATTGCGGTTTGTTTAGCTTTGAACAAATTATTTAGACCACATAAAGCTTACATAGTTTGTATTTTTTTGTTAAATCTTGTTTCAACTTTTTTCAGATGGGAGGAGTTCTGTCAAGATATAGCTGTAGAGAAGGCTGGTGCATATATTGGAACCTTTGAACACAATAAGCCAGATTCTGAAAATAGAGACCTTGGTTTAAGTCAAGAAAACTGCCTGCATTCATCTGGCCTTTGTTCTTTAACATCATCACAGTTTCATGAAACAGAGCCACCTTTAAGAAGTCGGAGGTTGGTGGATTGGTATGTAACATTGGCCTAAAATCGTTGAAGATTTCCCTTTGGGTTAAAAAAGAAAGTATCTTTTATTTTCCATTGATATTCATCTCATGGATGTGGGTTGTTTTACTGTAGATAAGCTCTGGCTGTTATTTAGCTTTTAGTGTTATACTTATATCATTTTTGTGATTTAGGGACGATAAATCAGCTGGAATTCCTTTTGTCATGACATCTGGATTGAAGCGAAGTTTTGAGATGGTGCTTTTGGCAGTCAGTCAAAAGTGGCCTGTTCTTCTGTATGGTCCTGCAGGTGCTGGGAAATCTGCCCTTATTAGCAAGATGGCCTGTGACAGTGGGAACCACGGTATTTTCTGTTTAAATACATTAAGCAGAGATCCTTTTTCTTGGGGGCAACTTGATTCTTAAGATTGCTTGCCATTTTTGTGATCTGCATACTTGTCACTCTGTCTCTCTTTCTTTCATGTCTGCTTGGCATTTAATGTCTTGCTTGTATCTTTCCACTAACTTCATATCATGCTTCTATATGTAGTACTTTCCATTAACATGGATGATCAAATTGACGGAAAAACATTGGTTGGGAGTTATGTTTGTACTGAGCAACCTGGTGAATTTAGATGGCAGCCTGGGTCACTAACCCAGGTTTGTTTCCTTTTCAATGAGTTTCTATTGCTTTTCTATTTTGGCTTCTGGTTTTTTATGGTCCTGCTAATTTCTGAGATCTCCGAATTCTATTTTCCCTCAGGCTGTTCTGTATGGATTTTGGGTTGTGTTTGAGGATATTGACAAAGCACCATCAGATGTACAATCTATTATATTACCGTTGCTGCAAGGTTCGAGCTTATTTGTAACTGGTTTTGGGGAGGTATGTGACTTTGTTCTAAAATTTCATCATGAAACTAGTGTTGTTCTTGTTCGACCTTGTTGTAGCTCCATGGAGAGGGAGTTCTTTTTGAACTTTTTCAGTGGTTTTAGGTAATTTGCCTCCATGCATTTACTTGGTCATTATATGCGTGTTGATCTGGCTTTGACTTGATTAATCTGTTTGCTATTTTGACTTTTTTTTTTTTTTAAGAACTGGTTGTTATTTGCCAACTAATATAATATGTGAGTTAATGAAATTCTTATGTCTACGAGAATAAGCAGGTTTGATAAGTGTCAGGCATTAATGGGATCCTTTATCTGTTACTATATGCTTGTTGATGCTTGACTTGAGTCAAATTGAACTCATATTTTTCTGCAGCTTTCTATACTGTTCAAAAAAGTGTGGCCTTTTCTTTTTTTTAATAAATTTCCTTGAAAGTGGTGTTGTTACCAACTTTTATAATGTTTTCAATTTTGAGTTTTGAGAATGAGCTTCCTTTAACTTGTCTTATCTTGTCTACGTCAATGGCACACGTTGAGACAGACAAAATAAGATAGAGAAAACGACTTAATTCCCCAACTTATGTTTTGAGAAACTAATGGAGCATCTGGTGCTTGTGCAGGAAATTAGGGTGGCAGAAAGCTTCCGTTTATTTTCAACTATTTCTACATCGAACAGTGATATAGCTCATGGGATAGAAGGTCTGTTAATTCTTTTCTCATTCTCCATATAACCTAAAAATTTCTGGTTGCATTTTTCATGCTTCTTTAGCACATGATTTTCTGACAAATTAAATGCCTCATCTGTTTATGGTTGTCGGTGTGAAAATGAATTCTAGATTCTGCTGGAGTGTTGCTCATTTGCATCTGTCTGCTACTTTTTACAGAGTTTCCTGTGGGTACTTTTTTTCTTGCTTCAACTGAGTTCTTTCTAGGTGACCTTATTTCCTGGAAAGTTCTTTCTAGTTTGATCTTAGTTATGAAAAACCTCAGTAACTACTCAGGTTTTGGTTAAAATTGAAAGAATCCTGCTAGTACCGAATCTTATTAAAACCAGCTGTCTGATTGTGTATTTTGAATAGCCATAGTTTCTCTCTCTTTTCATATTACAAGGGACTGCTGGACAATGTTTTGTAATTCTTTTCCTTGGTAAAGACTCAATTGGCATAAGTTTCTTGGTCATAGTCCTAAGATATCCATTGTTATTTTTTTTTTGGTCTAGACCATCCGGTATCCCTATACCTTTGGTATAGGACTACTCCGGATTCGAGCCGGGCAGGACCCAAAGGGCGGCAAAGCTCTCCCTCAAGAGTTTTAACACAGCTGCATACCCAGAGACTCGAACTCGAGACCTCTGGTTAAGCTAGAACAACCCCCTACCAGTTGATCTACGTGCTCTTGGGTGATATCCATTGTTATTTAATCCTTTTGAACTAGCTCTTTGATCATATTTGAGAATCAGCTGTTAGAAAGAAATGGGAAAGTCAGAATATCAATTTGAAACTTGTCAAGAAGTTTTTTGAACAACTCAGGTTGCTGACGTCCTTTTGGCGCTGGAGATTGTGTCCTTCGTGCAAACCTCTCAGGTGAGTGGACTTTTCCTGTGAAGATGGAAAGAATGGTCAGGGGGTGTTGGAGTTTGTACTCCGAGGTGCGCTCAGACGCTCAAGTTAGTATCTGTGGGAGGTGAGCAAGAAGAAAGAGAGAGCTTTGATAGAAGAGAGAAGGCATAAGGAGCTTTGGTGGAGGTGTTAATACATTAGCTTGCTTGTTTCCCTGAGATCCTGCCTCTTATACCTGTACTCTAGGCCAGAATTAAGTCACATTACCTCTTTTGTTTGGTGGTCAGCGTGGCTTGAGTGTTCCTGCTCAAACATGTTATGGTCTGGGCCCTTGTTTGGGCTTACCTGGGCCTAACAATATCGGGGCATAACACAAGTTATTATAAAAGATGATTCTGATAATTCTTTATGTGAGCAAAAACTTAGGAATCTTAAAAATATGATTATTTTGAGATGAATTTGGTGTACTGTCTGATGAGATGCCAAACTGAAGTTGAATGTGGAAGGTTTACTATCTTTTAATGTGGTTACGTATAATACTTTTACCTGTGATTCTTATGCCATGGCTGTCTCATTATTTAGATATTTCTCCTTGTCATTGAAAATTACGGACTATTAAGAGTCATATATTTGTTAGTTATGGGTTCTACTGTAATTATTGTGGTAGTAGGTGGGAATTTAAATGGCGTCCTGTGGAGGAAAGTGATGATTGAGCCACCAAGTAATCAAGACTTAAAAAATATTGTAAGGGCATGGTATCCAAGTTTGGAGCCTATTGCTGAAAAGCTTGTAGGTAGGTCCAGCCATGCCTCATGAAGCTCTGGTCTTAGACTAATTTATCCTTTCCCTACTAATCATGTTTTTGCTTCAGAAACTTTTGAAGGGGTTAACTCAATCTATCTAAACCAATTGGGGGACTTTCATCCAGGCAACTCTCTTTCATTAAGTTCACTCAGCAAGTTCTCATTGAGGTAAAAGCTGGCACTAAAGATTCAATGTTTGTTGATCGCGGCAACTAGATTTGATTGCTCTGGCTCTTGATGACAGGGATCTACTCAAGTGGTGCAAGAGAATTGCTGGACTGGGTTTTAGTTCTACACTCAATGTTCTGACAGCTTTTGAATGTTTTTGTATTTATCGGGAGGTATGATTTAGCATATGTATCCTGTTTCCTTGATATTTTTTAATTGTTTCTGAATTTTATTATTGCTATTCTCTGCATCTATTGTTATTCTCAGTGACTTACTATCTCAATCTTGTAGGCTGTGGAAATTTTTGCTGCCTTTTCAACATCTGTCGGAAATCGGTTGACTTTAATGAAAGACCTTGCAAAGAAGTGGGTGGTTCCAACTTCTCAGGCAGAAACTTTGTATCCTCAGGATGAACCTATAATTCAGGTGGCTATTATTTTAGATTGTTGTGAGATGTATCATATATGATTCATCAGGTGATAATTTGGTTCTCATATTGAACTTAATTGCAGGATTTGCTCTCTGAACTTAGGATTGGACGAGTCTCGCTTCAACGAACTGAAGCAACTGTTAGTAGCAAGCTTTTTGAATTGCATTAATTTAGCTTAGTTCATCTTTAGCTTCTTTTTGATGTTGTGATTCTTGCAGTTATATGATGAGAAGAGGCCTTTTGTTAAGATTCGTAGTTCTTTGCATGTACTTGAGAGAATAGCTTGCTCTGTTAAATACAATGAGCCTGTTCTTTTGGTTGGTGAAACTGGCACCGGGAAGACTACACTTGTGCAGAATCTGGCCATGAGGCTTGGCCAGAAACTTACCGTTTTGGTAGGATGTTGAGTTTCTTTTGTGTCTCTCTCTCACACACAGACACATGGGGTGTAGCTGATGGCTCTTACATATGTACACTCACATGATTGTGTTTTTTGTTCCAGAACTTAAGTCAGCAAAGTGATGTTGCTGATCTCTTAGGAGGATTTAAGCCTATGGATGCACGGTCAATTTGCATTCCCCTATACAATGAGTTTAAATTTCTTTTTTCGAAGGCATTTTCCATGCAGGTATTCTTAATTTTAGTATTTTGTTTTCTTTTTGTTCTTATTTAGGTTGTGGAGTAAATTTTACTACTATTTGCTTCTTGTATGCAGGGTAATGATGAATATTTTACTCGTTTACAAGAGCTTTTGTACAGTAAGAATTGGGAGAGGTTACTTCGTAAACTTAAGAAAGGTGTTAATTTATTCAAAAAATTAGTGGAAGAAGAGAGGTCAGGGTCTGCTAGAAAGCGGAAAAAGCCTTTAGATGTAGAAAAAAAAGTTAAGGCTTGGGAGGACTTTTCTGCAAGACTTGAAACTGCCCACAGGCAGATATCCTCTTCTGGTATGGTATTTTCTTTTGTAGAAGGTGTCTTTGTGACTGCACTTAGAAATGGTCAGTGGATTTTGCTTGATGAGGTGAATTTGGCACCTCCTGAGATTTTGCAGAGAGTTATTGGTGTTCTTGAGGGGGACAATGGGTCACTTTGTTTAGCTGAAAGAGGTGATATCAGTAACATTAACAGGCATCCTAATTTTCGTGTGTTTGCCTGCATGAATCCTGCAACTGATGCTGGGAAGAGGGATTTGCCACATGCTTTACGGAGTAGATTTACAGAATACTTTGTTGATGATATATTGGATGACCAAGATTTGGACATATTTATTCAAAAATTTTTGGGTGATAGTGGATCAAGTAGTGAATTGGTAGAAAGAATTAGGTGTTTCTACAAAATAGCCAAAAACGATTCTGACGAAAGGCTGCAAGATGGAGCTAATCAAAAGCCACAATACAGTTTAAGGTCTCTGTACAGGGCACTAGAATTTACAAGGAAAGCGGAAAGAAAATTTGGTTTTCAGAATGCAATTTATGATGGATTCTGTATGTTTTTTGTTTGTTTATTAGATAAGCCAAGTGCGAAGAAAATGAAGCAAAGGATTCTGCAGTATCTGTTAAGAGGAAATAAACCTTCAAACATACCTTTTAATCAATACTTGAAGATTAAAGAAAACTCCAGCTCTGATGAATTCTTAAGGAACTATGTTCTGACTAAGAGTGTTAAGAAGCATCTTAGAAACTTGTCACGCGCTGTTTTTGTAAAAAGATATCCTGTTCTTTTACAGGGCCCAACTTCTGGTGGGAAGACCAGCCTTGTCCAGTATCTTGCTACAATCACTGGTCATGAATTTGTGAGGATAAATAATCATGAACACACTGATCTGCAGGAGTATTTAGGTACTTATATAACTGATATCCATGGTAAGCTTGTATTTCAGGAGGGTGTGTTGGTTAAAGCTGTTCGAAATGGTTATTGGATTGTTTTGGATGAGCTAAATTTGGCTCCAACGGATGTTCTAGAGGCACTAAACCGATTGCTTGATGACAACAGGGAGCTCTTTGTGCCTGAACTGCGTGAAACAATTCGAGCACATCCACATTTTATGCTTTTTGCAACTCAAAATCCGCCTACATTCTATGGTGGGCGTAAAATGCTATCTCGAGCATTTCGCAATCGATTTGTTGAGATTCATGTTGATGAAATTCCAGAAGATGAACTGAGCACAATTTTAAAGCAAAGGTGTCAGATCCCTGAAAGTTATGCCAAGAAAATGGTTGAGGTTATGAAGGAGTTGCAGCTACATCGCCAGAGTAGCAAAGTATTTGCTGGAAAACATGGATTCATAACTCCAAGGGACTTATTCCGTTGGGCTGATCGCTTCAGAATTTCTGGGATATCTTTTGAAGATTTGGCAAGAGACGGATATCACCTTTTGGCTGAGAGGCTACGGGTTGAGGATGAGAAACTTGTAGTTCAAGAAGTTTTGGAGAGACATCTCCGAGTCAAACTTGTCAAAGATGACTTATACAAGCAGGTGCTTTGTCTAGATCTAGATATTTTTATATTGCTTGATATTTTTTTTGCTGTTTTTCTGCTCTTTGGTTCTGGCGGGTTTAATATTTACAGACTACATGGTAATTGTTTATTTCATGTTGATGCATGATGGGTGCAGGTTTGCATTTTTATGTGCATCCTATGTAACATCTTGAGAGATTTGTTGTTTGTTAAATTCTGCTGATTTTTGCATGCAGTTGTTGACTGTGTAGGCTAAGTGCTCAATGTTATTTTCAGAGTGCAAGCCTATGGGCAACATGACTCTTTATCTGTTTTATATGCAGCTCCGGGAATTTCTTGAGGGCTGAACATTACCTCCCTTGCTGTTACCATTATTTTGTAGCTTTTTTTTTCCCTTAAAATTGATTTATGCTGGAATGATTCTCTTTCTTTCCAAACATCCACAATCAATCATTTCAATTTGATCCCATAAATCCTTTTTAATTAATGATAATAATGCATTTCTAAAGTATAATATTATTTTGTAACACATTTAATCTCCGGCTTTAATCACTTGCTAATTAGAAGTATAAATGTTATCATGCCTCATTAGGCTTGTTTCCCTCCAGTCTGAGATTTTTTGTAGACCTTTTTTCTTGTCATTACCTCCATCTTTCTTTATTTGCAGTACCTGTAAAAACATTGCTAAACTTGCCTACTCTCTTTCTTTTAATATTCACAAGTAGCTTAGAAATAACCTGGACTGGGTTGATAATATTTCTGTTTAGCATTTTAAAGGTTCTAGAATCTAATACACATTTTGCTATACTTATTTTTTTCTCCAGGAGTTGCTTGGAGAGGACCCTGTTCCAGAGAGTCTTGGGGAGTATGGACTCATAGATCTGTTTTATATTATTTTGGTTCTGCTAATTTGTGTTAAATTTCATTTAACTTTTAACGATCTCATTCATTGCAGTGTGATCTTAACTAAAAGCATGAAAAGATTGTACTTCCTTGTCAGACGTTGCTATAAGTTTCGTGAGCCGGTGCTCCTTGTTGGTGAAACAGGTGGTGGGAAGACAACAGTGTGCCAGTTACTGAGTATTGCTTTGGGGTTAAATTTACACATTTTGAATTGTCACCAGTACTCCGAGACGTCTGATTTTCTTGGGGTTAGTTTGCTTTTTTTCTCACTAGTTCTTGTTACTTGTATGAAAGTTAAATTCCGTTCGAAACTCTAATGAAATTTTTAACAGGGTTTCTATCCAATTCGAGATAGATCAAGGTTGTCCTTAGAATACAAACATGTCATTGAACGATTGAAGCTATTGACGGCCCTTATTAATTTCCCTCAAGATTTGGTTAGTATATTTTGGTTAAAATAGTCTATTGTTAGCTTAGCTTATTTCTATATCCTGTGTGATGACGACTATTGTCTCAAATATGTTTGGTTGCAGGATATTTCTTCAGATATTAGCCATGCTTCCTTAACTCTTGACCAGCTGAATTTAGTTAGCAGTAAGTACAGAGAAGGCCTTCTTTCAAATCCCAATGTCACTTTGCAAGATATGGATAATTTAGAGGAGGTGAAGAAGGAACTTGATCTGCTTTACCGCAAGTGGCAGACAATTTTTACGTGGCAAGATGGACCTCTTGTGCAATCTATGAAGGCTGGTGACTTATTTCTTGTTGATGAAATTTCCTTGGCTGATGATAGTGTACTGGAAAGGTTGAACAGCATCTTGGAGCCAGAAAGGAAACTTGTAAGTAATTGTTGTTTGAGGATTTTGGTCTTCACTGTGCATTTCAAGTTAGCTAGTTAAAAAACATTAGATTATATTATATCCTGATGCTGTCATACTTCTGAATGTCGAATTTTAGCCATTTCTCCAGCTGCTATTGCTATTTCATAGTTTAGGCAGGCAGGGCATTTCTCAATGTCAGATTATATTTTACTATTTCAGCTGTTTGTAGGAGCTTCTTGTTCTTTAGTTGCTATTGCTTTCCTTTCACCCAGTGTTATATTTTGTACAGTCTTTGGCTGAGAAAGGAGGAAGTGTTTTAGAGGAAGTTACTGCTCATGAAAACTTTCTAGTTCTTGCAACAATGAATCCTGGTGGTGACTATGGTAAAAAGGAATTATCACCTGCTCTTCGTAATCGGTTTACTGAGATATGGGTTCCATCTGTTGGTGATTTGAGTGAGCTTAGGAGTATTGCTTTGAATAGGTATCCATGTTTTCAAGAAAAGATGTTGACTAAGGCCATCGAGCTTTTTTAATAATATTTTATTTATATTGCAGATTAACCCGTCTTGAACTCTCTCATTTTGTTAATCCTATGGTGAACTTCTACGAGGTATTATCTTGATCTAATTCCTCATCTTTGGCTCTTAAACATATATCTACAATTGCTATAACAAGAATTAACTTTGCTAGTTTGAAGTATCATTCCTTGTTTTTTCATCATATTCCAACTCTTATAATATATAACGATATACTTGTCTGTTTGTTGATTTTTCGTATGAGTTGGGGCTGGCTCACTGCTTATCATGCATTTTTTTTTTTTACATTTTTTCTGGTAGTTGTGAAAATAAACTACCTGTTTTTTAAGTTCTTTTTTTTTTGTTGTTTTTTTTATTTTTTACGCTCTTCTTTTTCCCTGTGAGACAGCCAGTGGATTGTGATTGTAGTATTTTTTTTTTGACCCATGGAATTGTTGTCTTTTTCATTTCCTTTTATTTTTTGTCATCTTTGTTGGTGATGGACCTATAAAACATTTCCATGGTGTTTGATTTGTGTTGAAACAATCTAATTTACTGAACTAATTCATTTCTTGGACCTTACAGTGGTTTAATCAATTGCGAATTGGGAGGTTCCTCACTGTCAGAGATCTTCTTTCTTGGATTGCATTTGTAAATGCGTCTAAATTAGGACCAGAGCATGCGTTCCTTCATGGTGCTTTCCTTGTTCTTCTTGATGGACTAAGTTTAGGTATGCCCTTGCTATATCAATCATTTATTGTAATTTCTCTAATATTGAATGTTTCATTGACATTCAAATCTTTCACATTACTGCTTTGGCTTCTTTCAGTTACGCATGTTTGGTTTGTAATTATCAGTGAAAAATTTCTCAGTTGATGATGCATTTATTTTTTTTTTATTTCCTTCTCAATTTTGGATTTCCATCCCTGTTCCCATCACAGTTATTTTCCTTAAATTGCCTGACGATTGAAGCTGTCATGAATTTCATAGGGAGGATCCTTGTGTTGTTTTATATCTGGATGCCATATATTAATGCCCTAGAAATACAGCTGCCAATCATTGTTTCCTTAGAATCTAACTATTAACATGGGTTCATCTATATTGTAGACTTTTCCTCCTCTTATTCCTCCTGCTAACTAATTTTCAATAATTGGAAAAAGCATGTTGAGAGCATTAAATCTTGTATTAGGCATTCAACTAGAAACTGGAAGCAACACACCGACATATGTTCTATTAAAATCCAGGTGGTTGCATCCATGAAAACAAAACCATTCCCACAAGTAAATGACAAGACTTGCTAAACATTAAATTTGTAGAATGAAACATCATATTTTAACATAAATATGGAAACCCCTCAGCAGTGGCTGTTGTATGCATGGATGGTATAGAAGCATCATATCTTAACTTTAAATATGGAAACAACTGTGCTATGAGCTGCTGTATGTACAGATGGTATAGACAAGTGTTGCACTACCTGAAACAGATTTGTAGCATATGACCTGAATTCCATGATAATATTGACATGGAGAACTATACAAAAAAAGTTTTCTGTAGTTAGAACTGTGACTAGCATTCATGGTTGATATTGACTTGAGCAGTTGTTTGCGGGTATTTTGTAAGGCTTGGTTTTTTACAGTTTGTTGATGATGATATAATCTCTTGTTTGTTGCCTAATCTCCTTGTCTTTTTTTTTCTCATGGCTCTTTAATTTTGTTTTTCAGGCACGGGTCTTTCAAAAAAGGATTGCTGTGAGTTAAGGGAAAGATGCTTGTCTTTCCTTTTAGAATTGTTACAGGTAATGTGGTCTTCATGCTTCTTGTTACTCTTGCTTGTAGTTAAAGGACTGTGGCAATGATTTGTTGGTTTGCATGTGAGTATGTTCGTATGGTTCATGAGCACAACTATCAAATGGTCATGGCTTAGCATTGGCACAACTAAGTTTATAGACCTTTGTATTAAACTTCGTTAGTTGAACTGAAACTCAGGCATATTGACTTGTTAACTCTTCCTTAATGGTTAATACAAGTGTATTAGATTTTGCTATCATTGTGTCCTTTTGTTCATTTCTTGGAGCTGTTAGTTTGAATGACTGCAAGAGAAACAAGTTTGTATGTATTTCCCTTGCAATAAAGCATATGTAATGAGTCAAATGACTGGTGCTGGACTAGCTTTGGGAAAGTCTGCCTACTAAGGTTTTATAGTGGGTTAGGGCTAGAAATTAGAGATTGAGGAGTTTATGGCTATAGTACGAAATGTGGGTATTGAATTGAGATTTGGTGCCAAGTGAAACTGCAATTTAGTGAGAAAGGGTGCTTGAATCTACAAAACTAGAATATAGCTGGCCATTTGTGTGTTCCTTTGCTATGAAGTATTTGGAAGTGCTCTTGTGGTAAGGAGAGTAAACAAGTTCAAAATGAAGAAAATGAAGAATAAATAATCATTCTCAAATGCTGCAAGAATTCTCTATAACTTAGATCTTCATTAAAAGTAAATTATTCTTAAGAAGAAGGGAAGAAATACTTTCCTCCAGTTGTTATGCACGATTCAAGCAACTTTAGTGGAAGCATTTCATCTGTAATCAAAGTTGTTTCTGAATGGTTATGGAAAGTAGGGAATTGTGAAACTGATGTTTTTTTCTTATTTTTTTCTCGTTTTTCCTGTCAAATTGAAGCCAATATCTCTTTCCAGTAGCATGTCATGTTTAGAAGGAACTATACATTTAATAATTTATGTTATGTTTCTTGTTTTGCTTTTTTGAGATGCTTTAATAGCTCAAAAATTATTGTTTAGTGTTTGATTTGAACCATCCACTGTCTGTAATCCTAGTTGCCAAGCGATTAATGTGCTTGCATTTTTTGTTCTGCTTTACAGGTGGACAATACAAATTTGTTATACTCAAAACTTTCAAAAATGGAGAATTACGGTTGGGGTGATCTTGAAACGCCTACAGAGATTAACACTGACAGAGTGCTATGTGAAAATATCTTTAGTATTGATCCATTTTACATTGCAAAAGGTGATTATTTAATTCTATTTAAATAATGCACTTTTTGTTTTCTATAACTGTGGAAGTTCTCTTTCACAATTGGAATGAGTTCTATGACCCTATGACTGTTTTAAGGGTTTTTCTATTCACACCCTAAATATTACTAGACAAACCCTATATATTAATATTTTCCAATTTTATCCTTATTACACACCTTAATATATCTTCCGTTCAATATCCTGCTGCAGCCAAAAAATTAAAGAAAAAAAGCTTCAGAAGTGGATTTCCGAGAGCTTTGGTATGCTCTCGGAAGTCCACTTCAGAGATACTTTCCGAGAGCATAATAAAGCTCTCGGAAATCCACTTCCGAGAGCTTTTTTTGTTTTTTTTTTTGGGCTGGAACATGCTGCCTGGCAGCACTTTAATGCTGCCCAGGCAGCATGTGCTGCGGCAGCAAGCCTGCAACCAACAACATGCTGCTGCGACAGCCAAAAAAATTAAAGAAAAAAAGCTCCAGAAGTGGATTTCCGAGAGCTTTCGTATGCTCTCGGAAGTCCACTTCAGAGAGACTTAAGATGCTCCCGGGAGTGGACTTCCGGGAGCATAATAAAGCTCCCGGAAATCCACTTCCGAGAGCTTTTTTCGTTTTTTTTGGCTGGAAACAATAGGGTGTGCCAAAGGATATTTAGGTAATTTTCTATAAAAATAGGGTGTGTCCAGTATTTTGTTGGGTGTGAATAGAAGACCTCCTGTTTTAAATCTGCTTGTATTTAAAATCAGTTAAGGAAACTTGGTTTAGAAGTAAAAAAAATTGGCTCAGGTTGGAGATAAAACTTCAGTATGCTAGACGAGAATAATCTAGTCAAGTTATGGTTTTATAAAGCTTCTTTTCTTCCATGATTGGAGTTTGGGAGTCAACTATGTAATAGTGTTGCAATTGGAGGCTGGAAAATGAAAAATCTTAAAATAATTTTCAAGTTCTGCTTATTAAGCCATGTAACACTAAATATTTGACTTTATCTTGCCTTCCCTTAATATGAAATGGCATACACAACTTGTTTGTATGTCTAGGTTCTGAAAAGATTGAGGCGGCTGGGTTTGAGTTTTTTGCACCAACTACTCGGAAAAATGCTTTTCGAGTGTTTCGGGCCATGCAGCTTTCAAAGCCCGGTATGCAGCTATTAACTGTATGTTAGTTTGCATCCCTTGATAACTTCTTACTTATCTGTTGAAATTTGCCATACTTTCCAGTTTTATTGGAAGGTAGTCCAGGTGTTGGGAAAACAAGTTTGATAGTAGCATTAGGAAAATTTTCAGGACATAAAGTTGTGCGCATAAATTTATCTGAGCAGGTTGGTAATTTTCATTTTCTTAAGTTTTGAATGTTTTCAATCTTACTCTTGCAACCAATTTAAGTAGATATAATTGTGCATCTGCTGCAGACGGACATGATGGATTTGCTGGGGTCTGACTTGCCTGTTGAGAGTGAAGAAGGGATGAAGTTTGCTTGGTCTGATGGAATTTTATTGCAGGTAATGCATTTGTGAGTTTTAACGCTTTTCTATCTTTGTTGGACATGGAAGTACCTATTCTGTTTTGTTTGGTGCAGGCATTAAAGGAGGGTTGTTGGGTTTTGCTGGATGAGCTTAATCTTGCTCCACAATCTGTCTTAGAGGTATGGTTGCCATGCATATTGCAGTATACTCGTTTATTTGATGAGCCAACTCCTTCTGCAAGTTCTTTCATGCAAACAAAAGCTGTTTATGTTATATTTCATGTTTATTAGGGTTTAAATGCTATTCTGGATCATCGAGCTGAGGTCTTTATTCCAGAAATGGGTCGTACTTTTAGGTGCCCATCATCTTTCCGAGTTTTTGCTTGTCAGAATCCTTCTTATCAAGGTGGCGGCAGGAAAGGCCTACCAAAGTCTTTTCTTAATCGTTTCACTAAGGTTGGTTTGATGTGCTACCACTTCTCCAATGAATGTATAACATATGCTTGGTTGGTGAATGATGAACTGACTACATAACATTCTGCCGTTTCAGGTATATATTGATGAGTTAGTTGAGGACGACTATCTTTTCATCTGCAGCTCACTTTATCCATCAATTCCATGTCCTGTGCTTTCAAATCTGATCTCATTTAATAGACGGTTACATGAGGACACTGTGTTGTATCACAAGTTTGCACAGAATGGATCACCTTGGGAGTTTAATCTGCGTGATGTGCTTCGGTCATGCCAGGTCCTGCAAGGTGTAATATGTATTCTGTAATTTTTGTTTCAATAGTTGCTTGGCTTAGTGAGGGTTTTTTTTTTTAATTAAAAGCAGTTGCTAAGTTCTATCTAAAATAATTTTAGGTGCACCGGTTGGCAGCTTTGTCAATCTTATCTATGTCCAAAGAATGCGTACTGCAGCTGATCGCAGACAAGTTATGCAGCTCTATGAACAAATTTTTGGGGTTAAACCATCTATAAATCCTTATCCAAGAGTGCAGCTCAATTCTGATTACTTGATTGTTGGGAGCATTTCTATAAAAAGAAAATTTTCTCGGCCATCCAGAAGTTTTAGTCACCTGAAAGTTCTACCCAGTGTTCGTTGCAATTTGGAAGCTGCTGCACATTGTGTACGAGAAGGTTGGTTATGCATCTTGATTGGCCCACCATCATCTGGAAAAACTTCGTTGATAAGGTTGCTGGCTCAGCTTACTGGCAACATACTGCATGAATTGAATCTGTCATCTGCAACTGACATTTCTGAAATGCTTGGATGCTTTGAGCAATATGATGCCCTTCGCAATTTTCGCTCGGTCATTGCCCAAGTTGGTCGTTTTGTTAATGAGTATAGCAATTTGGTGTTGGAGGCCTCAGCGGAGACATTTTTAAATGACAGAAAGGATTTAATTGCCAGATGGCTTGCTTTTTTATCTGATGTTGATTCTGACTTAGTGCCAAGTTTTTCTTCTATGTGCTCAGAGACTTGGAATGGTTTTTACAAGTCTCTTTCTTTATTGATTGAAATTATTGAACAACTGAAGTCTGATTTGGAAAAAAATATTTTGCCTAGTTCATGGGCAAGCGAGGATCTGAACAGAACCATGAAGACTATATTGAAATTGCAAGATTACCAGAAAAGGCCATATTCTGTTAAGTTTGAATGGGTTACGGGATTATTGATAAAGGCTATAGAGAATGGAGAATGGATTGTTCTAGAGAATGCAAATCTTTGTAATCCCACAGTATGTGGAGTTTTGTTGTTTTATCTTCTAAAATCTTCTTGTAATATGAATTATCTTTGTTACTATCCTGTTCGCTAGCTAATGGTTTTTGTAATTTTGCCAGGTTCTTGATAGAATCAACTCTTTAGTGGAACCAGATGGAACTATTACTGTGAATGAGTGTGGCATTGTTGATGGAAAACCTGTGGTTCTCCATCCACACCCTAATTTTCGAATGTTTCTCACTGTAAACCCAAGCTTTGGTGAAGTATCCCGAGCGATGCGAAACAGAGGTGTTGAAATATTCATGATGGATCCATATTGGATTTTTGAGGAAGGAAGTGGATACAATTCTGAGGAGTTAAAAATGAAAGATGTGAAGAGATTTCTTGTTCTTGCAGGCATTCCTGGTGTTAAGTTGGTTGACTCAATGGCCAAAGCACATGCCTATGCTAGGGCTGAAGGTGTGTGCCTGAATGTACGCATCACTTATCTTGAGCTTGCACGGTGGATTCAATTATTTCAGCATCTTCTCATGAATGGCAATCAGCCATTGTGGAGCCTCCAAATAAGTTGGGAGCATACCTATCTTTCATCTTTTGGTGAGGCTGAAGGGTTAAGCATTGTCAATCATGCAAAGAATGCTTATTTGTCACTTACTGAATTGTATGCATCTGGTTCATTGCTGGAGTCTGCTCTTTGTTTGCCTGGAGGATGGCCAATACCATTAACTTTGAGGAATCTTGCATGTTATTCAAAAGAGGTCTCTGTCAAGCAGAATTGCTCTTATCTGGAGTTCTTGGGAGCACAGTGCGCATCATATAAACTTGCAATCAGCTGTGGCATCTATCCTATTGAAGATGTGTTACGTAAGTGTGGATGCAGGGGAAGTTATTTATTGGACTGGAAGATGTTATATAGGACTCTCTATCCTCAAGTTTCAAATGGATTGACTTCAGACTCTGATGACAAAACAGAATTTAACTTAAATATTGCCAATAAGATGATGTCGTTTGCTGCCAATTGGGCAATAGAACAGGCAACAGAAAATGATTTTCAGCTGTATCTTCAGTTGCTTAGCTGGTTCAGTTTTCAATTGGAGCCATACGGTTGGTTTTTCAAATGTTTTTTAACCTCTCTTGAACAGGAAAGGAGGCATCCAATTTGGACCTATATAATTCGTTGTCGTCAAGAGCTTATATCACTTAATCAAGTAGATATGGACTTGCATCCGATCCCTATGCTTTCTCTGGAATTGGTTGAGTTAACTTCATCAAATCATTTGTCAAATGCATCTAGTGAACTTCTCCATAATGCCATTCTCTGTGTGGGCCTACTCAGACTTAGTTTTAGACAGTGGAATGCTGAAAGTACGCATAAATACACGGATGAGTCACGTTGTTTCATACCATTTTTGGAAACTCTTCGCATTTTGGAGAAGGAAATCTTAAATATGCTTGTCGGGTCTCCTTCGTTTGATTTGTTATACGAGTTATTCACCAATCTCGTTGAAGATCACATACTGTTTTGGGAAGGTCTTATCTCATGGCAGATTGAGCACTTGCTGATCTCTTGGCATTCTTTGTTGAAAGATGCTGGAAAGCTGAAAGAATTTTGTCCAACAGCTGTTAAGAATATGCTGGTGAGCTTACTCATTTTGTAGTTTCCCACTTTTTTCCTCATATTTATTACTATCATTTATATCATAAATTTGCTGCTTTGTTAACTTTAATGTACTTGAGGGGTAAATCATTTTGTCAACCTGCTGCATAGGTAATCATGAATCTTGCTGAAGTTTCATCATTGCAATTCCATTCGGAGAGATCACTGCTATGGGTTCATGACGGTCACTCGTTTCTGCCACCATCTCCCAAATTGTACCATCAACAGCGTCAGCTTTTACAGTTTTGTGAGTTAGTTTGGCCAACAAAGGGAATATCATTTAAGCAGGGTATGCTTCCTATGCTGGCATCTTTGTGTAAACTCTTTTTCTTTCTTTGCTATGTCTTGGGTTTTTTATTTGTTGAACGTATCTGATGTAGCAGTGGATGAGTTTCCCATTGAGATTGTTGCGGCTTTTGATCCTGAACTCCGCTTCCTTGCATTGGAAGGTAGAGTTGGAAAACTTTTCACTCTGCTAATTTTATTTTTTTTTCTATCTTTTCAATCTTTCTATTATTGTTGCATGTTGCATTAAGATAGGTTTTGCGTTGTGTATAATGCTAATGGTGTACATGCTAACATTATGTTGTTCTTATTTACTAAATAAGAAGTTTAGTACACTTAAAATAGTATTTTTTGTAGTTTGTGATGCAGCATGAAGACCTAAACATTTCTCTTCGTTATGTTATTTCAAATTTAGCAACTTAGGATTTTAAACTATTAATATTCGATATTTTAGAGCATTATAGTTATGTGATTCCTTGATCATACGGGTTAACTGTGATATTTTTTTGGAGTCAAACTTCACTAATACTTGTTTATGATGAATTTTCTTCTATGAATCTTTATCTAGCTGGTTAAGTCCTGAGTCTTTAAGGTTTGCTTAATTATATGAAGGAAATGGTGATTCCATGGCTAGTCAGTTGAAACAAACCTAACTGTTTTCCAATCCTGTTCTATGTCACTTTGCATGTGTAATTTACCTGCATATGGTGTATATGTGGAATTTTTGTGTTTCATCTTGCCTTCCATTTAGCATTCGAAGTTTATAACTCTGTGCTTCTCACTTTCTTTTCTTATTGTCTTTGTTTAGGCATTTGCATGTCATCATTTATTATGGGTAAAGGTGGTGAGGATGAAATCCATGTTTCTAATGAAATGGAGGAGGTGTACCAGGTTGTGTCCTGTTCATATTTTATTTTTATTTGTTTACTTTATTTTGAACATTCAGGTTAAAAAACTTTCTTGTAAATATTTATTGGCAGTATTATTTGACACTTATGGAGATGAACTTTTTGTATCCAGATGCTTTTGAAACGGTTTGAATATGAGAAATGCAAATCATTGAGCAAATGTGGGCCTGATGATACCATTTCTGAGGCAAAGTCAGCTGCTTGTTGTGTTCTTAGTTCTGAAATGTTGCGCACAAGGTCTGGCTTTGATGGTTGGCTGGATATACTTCCAATAGTTGACTGTGCTAGTTGTTTCCTGGATATGGAGCTACTTCAAGAGCTATCATTGCTCAATTTGGTTGATCATGGGGAACTACAGCTAGTAAGTGAAACTTTTTGCTTCATAGTATACTCTTTTCTTGATGAATGCCAAAAAAAGAAATTGCTTTATGACTTCTTTAAGACCATAAAGTGGCACACCTAACTTCTGGTCTTAACTACAGCGTTTAGCTGCTGTGTCTAGCCTTCTGGATTCTGACTTGAAATATTCACTGACTTATTCGACAAGGCCTCCACAATCTTTTGTACCGCATAAAAAACTTTTATGGTTACTTGATGCGTGGACATCAGTGGATGCAGGTCAGTGTAATTTTTCCTATTTATTTATGTTTCTTATCAAGAAGCTTAATGTTCTGTATCCTTCTTGTTACAGTGCATGCAAAAATTACTAGTTTTGTTCTTGAGATGTGGTTTTGGTGGCATTCATTATTGTGGAGCCAATGCCCTGCTTCTGTCAAGGTATGTCTATCAAAAAGCTCTGAGCTTTTATTTTGAAGGATATGTTTTTCATTTCATAATTTGCTTCTTCCCATTTCAGAGTTTCTCAATAATTGACGGTTATGATGTTCCACTGCCAAATGTACTGATTCAGCCTGTGAGAACAGCTAGCATTGCCAAGATATTGTAAGATAATTATTTTCACTTTTAGCATGTTTAAAATCTTTATAGCATAGATAAAATTGTGTCTAGCAGATTCTATTTTAGTGTAGAGATTTCATTCCACTTTCATCATTTTGGTATAAAATGAAACAGTGGATTGAAACTTCTCTCTTCTCATTGCCATTTGCTTTAGCTCTTTATATATTTGCAATTCAATTGAGGATAGATTTTGTGATTAGATGTTTTTGACTGTTATTTGGTAATATGTGTAGCAAACTGCCCTTTTTTAACTAATCTGGCCAGTAGCATTTCATTTATCAATAAAATTCTGTAATTTTACTTTCATTCTCACTTTTTCCCCCTCTAACTTAATTTAGGCTAAGTACAAACGACATCAAGAATTTTTCCATGCATTGTTTGAAGCTTAAGATTGCTTCATCTGTTCTGTGGCAAATTTCTTCCCCGAGGACAAGCACGCATAGTTTTCTATTTTCTGCTGCCCGCTCTCTTTTCCAACAGGTAGCTCCTTTATGTGAATTTTTACAATTTCTTTTTATCTCAACAAGAATGCTCAAATCTAATGTCTTAATGTTCCAGATTATATATGCACATAAAAAATCTTTTGATGCTGAGAAGTTTGCTGCCATCGTGTCTATGCTTTGTTCCTCTGTGAACAGTGTAACGGTATGATTTTTCTCTGTGCAACATGTGTTACCCTGTGGTTAACTTCTGTTTCTGGTTTTTTTTTTGCCCCCACTATTTAAGGATCCTTTCTGTTCAATGAAAACTATGCTTTTGCAATTATTTAATTCTGTTAGAGAGATTTTCACTTTTCTACTGAGGCACTTCCTATTCCTTAAATATATCATATTTTTTTCATTTCTGAGTACATCTTCTTTTACTGACAGGGAGAAAGCATAGGGCTTGTGAGCTCGCTTATTGCATCTACAAGTCATCAAAGTTTGAAATCATTGATTCATTTACTCATTGAACCACTGCTCAGACGACTATATCTTAATTGCTCATCTACAGGTGACTATTTGATTGTTGTCGTATGGTTCTTTGTTTCTGAAAATAGTCATTAGGATTAACTCTGAGGTTATTTTTTGTAGTGTCATACTTGGATCTTGGTATTGCTTGGTTACATATTGGAGGATTACATTTCCACCTCTTGCTTAACTGTGATAATCTGGATCCTGCCAGCAAATATTCTTTCAAATTATCTCGTTTAGAAGAAAATATTATTTCTTATAAACTTGAGATGAAGGTAGAAATCTTGTTTTACTGTCTTTGAAAGGTTATCTGGTAGTCGTTGGCAGTTTATTCATCAAATTATCAGTTGTGACAAACCTTGTAATGATGTGGGTTGACAATAACATGTGTAAATATGGACAACAGTATTCAGAAAAGGGTATTTATGTGTAAATATGCATAAATACGTCTATTTAACTGTTTAGGCATTTATGAAAAATGAAAAATTATTCATACCATCTTTTCCCAAGTTGATTGTCTACCTTTTTCAATTAGGGATGTCCCAAAAGGCTGAAACCAGTGTCTTTCCTTTTCTTTTCAACTCCTAAAGCTATCAACTTTTGTTATTCCATGTTGATTTATTTATTTGTTTTTTCTTTTTCTTCTTAACTTCTAGCGTCAGAAACTTTTGAACATCAATTTTATTAAAACATTTTGAAATTTTGAAAAGAAAAAAAAAACCCTTAAGGGTTTTTTTCCTTGTACCATATGCCAAGTGAAATGAGGTCTATTGGAGATGGGTGGGTATTAATCTTTCCTGGAAGTTGTTTGTCTGAGCCTTGAGTTAACTTTTATTGGCTTTTTATAGGTGCGGCAAGAATGTAATTTTTTGGCAGGATGGTCTTCTTCAAAAGAAACTAATAAAAGGATATCACAAGCATTAGAAAAGCTTGAAATTGAGCGTAGAAGACTGCTAAGGAAGGTCTGATCTTTTTCTTTAGTTCTTGAAGCTTTAGTTTTATTTTGTTCTTTCCCATTTATAAATTTGTGAAGTTTTATTTTTCATTCAGATTGTCTTCCGCCCTGATCCTGCAAAATACAAAGCACTGAGAAAAGAATGTGATGAGTTTCTTGTACTTGTTAATTCTTCAATGAGTTTGGTCAATAATATTGAAGGCATAGAGTTGCAACAGGTTGTTGACAAAGTGTGCAACTGGCAGGTAGATTTTCTGAGAATACTTTGATATTATTCCCATTGAATGCAGTAAGGTTACGTGGCCATGCTTTGCACATTCTTATCTGATTGATTTTCTCAGGAGACAGCCAGCTGTTTTGTTGACCGTCTGTCAAATGAATATTCTGAGTACATTGATGTAGCCCAGCCAATTCAAGTGGCTGTATATGAAATGAAGTTGGGCTTATCATTAGTTCTGTTGAGTGCCTTGCAGAAAAAATTTCTTGACAGAATCCAGGAGGACAATATGGATAGAGTTCTGGTGATGTATCCTTTTATTTATTTTTTGTTATTGAAGTTCTGTGTTTGTTGATTTTGTCTATTAGCTTCCTTGGCTGACTTGAAGTTTCTTGCAGGAGTTGATTTTCTCATTTATGAGATTCCCTAGTGGATGCTCATCTGAATTAGTTTCTATCGATGACAGAAGGCTGCTGATGTTTTCTTCCCTTGACATGCCTTGTATTATAAAATTCTCAGAGAGAGAGTTGAGCTTATTGGAAAAGATGGTTACTGTTTCCAATGATGTCAACACTGAAAAAGTATCGTGCTTCCTGTGTTGCCACTTTTTAATATTTTTACTCCTTGTCATTGTTGCATTGTGCTTGATTTGGTTTCACGTTTGCAATAGGTATCTGTTTTGCAACTGAAAGCTGCTCTTTATAACAATGTTCTTGTTCGTGTTGTGCATTCGGTGGCTACTGAAAGATTGATGGATAATGCATCTTTTAAGGTAAGTCCTCTGGTTAAGAATGTACACCTGTACATTATGTCGGTCTGATGCTTCATTATGTACTTTCAATCAGCTATTGGACAAAATTTTCTGGGAATTTGCAAGCATTTGGATGCATATGAAAATTCAAGGGAAGAATCAAGAAGACCTTGATGGTCAGTCTTATAAGTTCAGGCCTCGTGCATTTAGGATTGAGAATGTAATGGAAGTAGATATATCAGCTCTTGGCAAGTTGATTGCAAATGACAACTTCATTGAATGGCAAGAATTCCTGTCAGATGAAGAATCTACTGAAATGGTGATGATTCTATACCGTTATGCATCATTTACTTGTATTATATTTGTCTTTTATCTTTTAATATGCAACTTGCCCATTGTCGGTTCAGATGGAAGATGGAGGGAAACATGAAAATTTACAGGACGAATGGAACCTTATAGAAGAATCTATTCTGATCAACATAATCAATATGCACAATCGATTGTTTGGTTCCAGTGATCTTGTACTTGCTGTAAGTTGTCCTTGGGATTGTCCTGAAATACATTAATAGATTGTCAGAACTGGCTTTTTCTTATTTCATATTGAATGTTGCTAGCAATTACTGTTTTCAAAATTGATGGTATAAATGCTTTTATATTTGTTAATTAGAAGTTTTTATTTTTCCGTAATCTATTACTTAGATATACTTTGGATCTGTGCTCTGGATTTTCTTCTAGTTGTAGTTACATTATTTTAATCACTGCAAGAGCAATGTCAATGAAGATGTTATTCCCTGTTCTCTCTGTTTTGGTGTACTTTTGGCTTTTAAGTTAATTTTTAATAGCCCGTATGAACTTTATACCATTTACCTATATGTTTTCTTTGGTTTAGCCTGGATCTTTCCAAATCACTGATGCGGACAGATTGCATTCCTTCATTGGTTCTTACAATTTGGGAATTGGAATAATCAAAGGTGTTTAAATTGTGGTTTACAGTAAATATTTGGTATTTTCCTCTCTGGGGAAACACAAACCTGATCTTGTCTTATTATTTGAAGGTTTGGGAGGTCTATTTTCTTCCACTTTGGATGCCAAACTTGTGCAAGAGCATCTACTTCGACTATGTTGGGACTATGAGCAGAAGGTTCCTTCGTCTCATAAAGCAGCTTGCAAATACAATTTTTACAAGGTTTTACAAATAATTGCATCTTATTGATAAGACATTAGTTTTTGTTCTTATTTTCATCTTAAAGAATTTTCAGCTGTAATTTTTTTTCTTTTTTTCCTAGGATTCAAATACTCATACAATGGCCAAAATGGTGGAGTTACTCACCACTCTTAAGCAGGGTGTTCTTACCCTTTTAATTGAATGGGAAGATCACCCTGGTCTCCAGAAAGTGTTGGATGTGATCGAAATGCTTTTGGCTATTCCTCTGGGCACCTCTCTAGCTAAGGTAGGAGAAATAGTCGATGCTTGCTGCTTATTGAGCTATTTGTGATGGTTATTTATACGAGGTGATGGTTAAGCTGGTGGTAAATTACTTATGAAGCTCTCTGAAGATGAAAAGCAAGTAATTTTTTACATCTCCCTTCCCCCACCCCAAAAGAAAGAAAAAAGTGTAAAATTTTGAGAATAAAATACCCATAAAAATGTTTGGCGTCCTTTTTATCTTGAATAAAATTCCTCTAGTGTTTTCTTCACTTAAAATGGGAATGAAAAAGATTGATGCTCAAAATAATCTTTTCAACTTAAGCAAAACTTTGTATCATTCTCTATATCAGTCAATTTGGTTTATACTTTACGAGTTTGATTGTCATCTTTACATATATTTAGGGCATTTTAGATTATTTAGGTTATTTTATATCAATTAATATTTTTTCTTTTCCAAGAATTAGGTTATTAGGGTTAGATTTGGTGTTTTGCAGGTTTTGGATGATGAATATTCGAGATTTTGTGATGTTTTTTATTGAGATTTTCCCCCGCATGATTCTTTCTGCTCTTCTCCCCTTGTTCTTTTGTTGCTTTCCTGATATCCTCTGTTCCTCCTTATTCCTTTCTTTGTATTTCTGGTCATCCCTCTAAATCTCTTTTTTCCATCCATTTCCTGTACTTGTTCTACATGTGGATGGTTGAATTAGTTGATGGTTGATTGATTGAATTTAACCTTGGCTCAAAGAGGCTTGTAAAAAAGGCTCTGTTTAACACACTAATCTTTCTGAATGAGTTTCCATTTGCATGCTTGTGGCATTTATTATTACTAAAATAAGGTTTTTTGTTGGGTTTGGGGTCCCCGGGGGGGGGGGGGGGGGGGGGGGGGGAGGTAGTAAGTGGTGGAACTGGCATATTTTAAGGTTGCAGTGTATAGGAATGTGATACATGTATTGCTCAGAGACTTTAGCATCTCCTTTTGAGGACTAAATTCTATCTTCTTGTTTGGGAAGGCTCTTTCAGGATTGCAATTTCTACTTAGCAGGACCCGGATATTACAAGAAAATGGCTCAAAATTTTCACTCTCTGGTATGTTTTTACGGGGGATAAGTCTTGGGAATTCTTTGTTGTACTTGTGACAATTTATCTATTCCTTCCCCCTGTTTTTACTTGTAGATGAACTCGAACCCCTTATTTCTCTGGTGTGCTCATGGCAAAAAATGGAGTTCAACTCTTGGCCTGCATTGCTTGATGAGGTTCAGGATCAGTATGACGTAAATGCTGCTAAGGTATAAAGTAGTTTTTTGTATGTTTGGACTACAAATAAAGTTGGTTGAGAAAACTATTGAGATATTGGAGTGGATGCATACATACATACATGCATGCATATATATAAATATAAATGTGTATGTGTGTGTGTAAGATGCATAAGCATACACTTGAAGAAACTAGTGTTGAAGGAATTTTTCTGCTGTAGTCATGGATGCTTTTACCATTCATAATCTGGATAATTGAGGCCCAATGCTTCCTATACTTTAGTAGATAATCTGACCTAGATACCTTTATTTAAGCTTCGAACTTTTGAAAGATTTAGTTCTTTAGTGTTATTTTGGAATAAATACTAACTAATCACGTGTAACCATTTAAGGAGTTGTTTTGTTGTTTTGTTGAACCTCTTTTTTGCAACATAATTTTCATATAGATGCTTGAGTTTAATCGCTCTTAACATTGCTGGGATTTTCTTTTCTTATGGTTTAATATTTTTTGCTCTGTTCATTTTCATTTAATATCTGTTTCTAACTATTTTTAATGCAGTTATGGTTTCCACTTTTCTCTGTTCTTCATCCAAGGCATTCTTCTGATATTGCTGGACATGATGAGTCTACAATTGCAAGGCATGTTTTTATTTTTATTTACTTCCATATTTGTGTTTGCAAGAGCTAGTGTCTAATGCAAATTGAAATTGCAGTTTGGAGGAGTTCATTAAAACATCAAGCATTGGTGAATTCAGGAGACGCCTTCAACTTCTTTTTGCTTTCCTGGGACAAATAATTACTGGTAGAAGTCTTGAAATTTATTCAAGGTCAGTCATGCTGGAGACTGGGAACCTTCATCTTCTCTTTTGCCATTTGTTTGGATATTTTTCTTATTAGTTGTTATTAATAATATTTTCTGGAGAAAGCTGAACCCTTGTTTACATTGGGTACTACATATAATTTTATTATTTTTTACACTTTTTAATGGCATTTTCATCATAATTACACTATGTTGCTATATTTAACTTATTTATTTTGAGCTTTGTCATATGTTCTCATTGGAAGCGTTCTTATTCAAAATTTTAATGCAGTTCCTGGCAAGAGGAAAACATTAAAATTTTGTACAACATGTTTGGATTCTACGTGCAATTTTTGCCGATGT
Source organism: Heritiera littoralis (assembly GCA_031772115.1). Lineage (NCBI taxonomy): Eukaryota > Viridiplantae > Streptophyta > Magnoliopsida > Malvales > Malvaceae > Heritiera > Heritiera littoralis. Next base: position 581,349 of record JAPDPK010000041.1, read on the forward strand.
GAGTTACGCCTCAGTCATGGCCCTCCAGAATATCTAAACCCTAGTTCAAGGATTTTTATATTTATTTGGTTGCTTATCATGCTTTTACCTCCCTCAGTGTAATGGAGTGGATAGAAGCTAATAGAACAAAAATAGAGACTGAATTGAAAGATCTTCTGAAGCTGTGTCGTTGGGATCGTTTTGAGAGCCAATTTTCGGTTGACAACTTGAGAAAGCCTCGGCAAAAGATACGGAAACTAATACAGAAGTACAGTGTAAGTCGCATCCTCTGGTAGTTATAGAGGATTTTCTTTTAGTGTCCTTGGTCTATGCTTAAATATATATTTTTATAGACTAACATTATCATTTGCTTTTAATGTGTTGGACAGGATATGTTGCAGCAACCTGTTATGCTTATTCTTAATGAAGAGGTGGCACAGAAAGGATTAAAAATTGTTTCACCAGAAAGTCCAAAGCCACTCAATGATATCTCTGAAAACATTAGTATGTTAAATGCCGTTTTAGATCTGACACAGTTCAATGATGATTACAGGTTAATTTGTTTGTTCAGATTTCAATTTTTTCATTCTGTATTCATCTTATTCTTCATCAAGAAAACTTTGTTATCTTTGAGATGATTTCTTTGTTCTAGGGATCTGTGGTATACCAACTGGGGGAAGAAAGTAAATGACACTCTTCAAAACATGGACCTTGAAAGGATATCTGAATTACATTTTGTTAATACTGAAGGTTTTCTTCTTTTCTCTCACACTCCTTTCATTTAAAATTCCTCTTAAAAGAAATAATCTTTAGGGGGCTTTTAAATAATAATAATAAAAGGAGAGAACTTTCTTTGGTTGTCAGAGGAACCGTTAGAATTTAAAATTTTTGTAGACATTGCAGGTGTCGTCAGGCAGTTCCCCTTCTCCCAGATTGTATGCTTATCATACAAGGATGAGTGGAAGGATGTGTGGCACACTCTTGAAAAGATAGGTAGAATGACTATAGATTGTGGGGATCTTTGGATGGATGTTAACAGAAGTCAAGGGAAGAAGTGGGCATTGTCTGAGCTTCTAAGGCTGTTAGAAAGCAGTGGGTTACATAGACACAAGTTTGAAACTACGGAGGTAATAGATTCCAAATTGAATTTTTTGTTGCTTTTTTTGGATTAGTGTTTAAATTTTATCATATATACTAATTGGCTGTAATGGTATTTGGTAGATATCCAATCCTTCAATCTGGTTATTCCTTCAGCCCTCATATGATTCAAAGCATTTGTTAATGGAACAAACTAGGCTGCCTAATGGAGCTGCTGATGTTGCTTCTCATGTGAAGAAATGTTTGTCGAAGGAAACTCTGGAAGCTGAATGGAAAACAGCCAATGAGTTTTACTTCAAAAGCTTGGCTGCAGTGCATCTTCTTCAGCAGATTCGCCTGAAACATCATCAAGATTTTACATCTGAGCAGGTAGGATTTGTGCCTATAAATGCACCTCGGTAATTTGGTTATCGACCAAGTTCTTAGCATATGCTTGTTTATGGTTGTTTACTTTCTAAGATTTGTGATAACTCACATCTTGTTTGCCCACTTGCTGCAATTTTGCAGCTTTTTTAGTTACTGTATTTACCTGAAGGTTAATGTTTTGGGCCATGTTAGCAAATGGGATTGAGAACAACATATGTTGCATTTTTCTTTTCTTTAACTTATGCAGGTTAGCAGGTCGGTCTCTTATCTTAGCCATCTCATAATTATACAACAGATGCAAAGATTAGAGCTCTATGATTTTGCTAAACAATTGAAGACTTTGCGCAAATATGCCACAGCTCTGGAAAGTTCATTTTCAGGTTTCACTGATTTTGAAAAAACAAATGGTGGTTGTGTTTTTGCTAAAAGTCAACATGCCACCATTAACTGCATGTGGCAACAGAAGGTATTATATAAACTTGGCAGTTTTTGTTTTTGCTTGTTCTATTTTCTTTAGAGCTTCTGCTAACTCCTATGGTTGGTAATTTGCAGCAACTTTTTGATAATCTGTATGCTATGTTGGTTGAAGAATCTCTGTTGCTCAAAACTGTAGAAAGCTCCCATTTGAGCTCTTGTCAAAAAGTCAAAGCTGAAGCAAATGGTATCCTAGGTTTCATTGAAGAGTTTGTTCCAGTTTTCAAGAAATCTAAGGTGCAAAAAGTTTTCTTCTTAACTATATTGGCCTTTGCCCGGGGGTGTTCTAGTCTAACTGAAATTCTGTTGCAGGAGTCACTGGACAACTATTTTATTGGCTCTGATGGATCCATAACCACATTGGCTGGTACCATTTACCCTTATGTGATTTCAGTACAGATGGAACAAATGGTGTTACATAACTTTCAAGTTGTTCAGGAGTTTGAGGAGCAGCTTGGTGTTTTTATTAGGCAAGGTTTTGAGAAAAGTTCAATTGTAGAGTCTGTGCTTAGTCATTTTGATGAAAGATTCAGCCAGGTATCTTCTGTTTCTGAAAACATTCATTGGTCATCTGTAATGATAAAGTTTGTGGTACATTTGACTTGAAAAAAATTCAATGGTCAATGTATCTTTGTCTCAAAAGTCAAATGCATTCTGTGCCTGGTTAGTGTATTTAGAGGGAGCTTTAGTAAATAAAGATGTTGTTTTTGCAGGGGAAATTGATTGCAAAACAATTCAGTTTAGCCTTGCAGATGGAAAATGAATCCAGAAATCTTCATGAGCTAGCTAATCCTTCTTGTGAAAAGTGTCCTGAACTTGAAGCTCAGTTTGGTGATGCCTTCAATAGAACAATTAGACATGTTATCAATGTGTTGCAAAAGTTAGGCTCACTAGGTAATTATGGTTCTCAATCTGAAGCGTCATCAGGGAATATAACAGCATGGAAGTCCCTATTCAAATCTGTAAATTTGGAAGTGGATGAACTATGTAAAAAGCTTCTTGGAACAATTCAGTCTGCAGTATGTTCTTTGATTTTTCTGTTTCTCTAAAGTTTTCCCGGAAGATAGGTTTATCTATTTAATTTTGTTTTCCTTCTGATTTAATTCTATTTGTGGCAGGAGAATCTGATAAATCATTCTGGCATGAAGGCTTCCAGTCTTTCTTTCCATTTTGGAGCACTCTTGAAGTACATACATGCCTTGGTGGACCTAATATTGAGCTTTACTGATAATTTCCTTGAAGACTTCTTAGTTATGCATAAAACAGTAAGTTGCTTCATTATGAGTTCTTACAATTTATTTTATCTTGCTTGCTTTTTTCTGTCTTTGCACATTGAAATGATGAAAACCATACTTATAGTGACTGAGCAATCACGGTCGGTATCTTTTCACCCCATCAAAAGTTTTATGCTTTCTGTTGTTGAATCTGTCCCCTGATAAACGTTTAGAACTTTTGGGTTCATGGGGATTAGCTATTTCCTTGGAGGGAGTTCTAAGGAGGCGTTGAAAATTGGGCTTATGGTACAAGGTGGAAAAAGTAGTTTGCCTTTTGCTCTACAAGGCTTTGTTATATCCTTTTTTATCAAATTTATTCATTGGTACCATCTTTAGAGATGAGGAAAGTGGCAGCTGGCTATTTCTAAGAATTATCTTTTTACTTGTGTGCAGGTGTCTGTAGTTACTCATGGACTTTCAAACATTTTAACTGCATTGTTTGCCAAAGGGTTTGGTGTTTCTCCAAAAGACCAGGAAGATGATACCAATCATGATATGCCTACAGACGCCAGTGGAACAGGTATGGGGGAAGGTGTAGGGGTAAATGATGTCAGCGACCAGATAGATGATGAAGATCAACTGCTTGGGGCATCTGAAAAGGTATGGTAGTTTATTGACTTGGAATGCTAGTGTACTCTATTTCCAACATGTAATATTTAGAAATTTTAATTTTCACTCTATGCTACCACAGCCTAGCGAAGAGCAAGCTGCACCAGATGATGCTCCAATTAAGAATGAAAAAGGAATTGAGATGGAGCAGGATTTTGCTGCTGATACATTTAGTGTCAGTGAGGATTCTGGAGAGGATAACGACGAAGATGCTGAGGATCAGCAATTGGACTCTGCTATGGGGGAAACTGGAGAAAACAGTGAAGTGGTCAATGAGAAGCTTGGGGATAAGGATGATGATGACAATCCAAGTAACAATGAAAAGTATGAATCTGGGCCTTCAGTTAGGGACAGTGACACAAGCAGTAGGGAGTTTAGAGGCAAGGAAGATTCTGCTGGTACCATTGATGAACCTGAAGAACATAAAGTGGATGAACTTGACAAGGAAACTACCGAGACTGAAAACCAGGTTGATCTTGATGAGAATGAGGGCACTGAAGATATGAACCTGAACAAAGAAGAGGCATTTGCTGATCCAACTGGATTGAAACTTGATGAGCTGAATCAAAGTCCTAGTGAAGATATCAGCATGGATGAAAAAGAGGAAACTGATGTCGAGGAAGAAGATGGTGCAGATGAGGAAGAAGAATCTGCTAAAGATGGGAGTAATGAACATAAATCAAATACTGTTGATGAAACTATGGAAGAGATGGAGAGTGAAAAAAATGATGGAGCCTCTGAAAAGGATGAAAAGGTGGATGCAACTTCTGAGAAGGATGATCTTGGGAGAGATCACGAGGATCCTGAGATAAACCAAATGGCAGCAAGGAAAAATGTTTCTGAATCAGAACTTTCTAATGTCAATGATGAGCATGTTCCTAATGCAGGAGCGGCAACACAGCCAAACAGTGAGCTATTGGAGGTGAGGAATGTTGCGCCTGAAGCAAACTGGGCTAATAACAGTGACATTTACAATGACCTTGCTCAGAAAAATTTTCCTTCCACTAACAATTCTGACTTGAATATCATGGTTGCTGACTCATCAAATAATGGGAAGTTGGCTGATGGTCATCCAAAACCAGAGTTTCCTCGTCCAGATTCTGCTCCATTTCAGCAAAAACAATCAAACCCTTACAGAAATGTTGGGGATGCACTTCAGGATTGGAAAGAAAGAGTCAACATCTCTGTTGATCTTCAGGATGATAACAAGGAGTCACAAGGGGAAATTGAGGATGAGAATGCTAATGAGTATGGTTATGTATCTGAGCTTGAAAAGGGAACAGCTCAAGCGCTGGGACCTGCTACTGCTGAGCAGATTGACACTGATGTCAATGTTTACAAGCCTGATGAAAATACCCTTGTTGAAAACAAAGATGATATTACTAATATGGAAATAGATGAGCAAAAATCTGAAGAATATCCCCTTAAGCATTCTTCCTCGGTTATTAAAAGTAAGATGGAGGAGCAGATTCAGGTTTCAGAGATGGAGGAGCCTGCAAATCATCGATCCCCTGGTGACCATATTCATGATGATGGTGACCCAGTAAACCTCTCAGAGTGCTTGGTCTCTGTAAAGAAGTCTTACTTGAGTGAGCATGTATATAAATTCAATGGACTTTCAATAAGTGAAGAGGAAATGGGACAAGCCCTAGACCTTGAGGAACTTTCTGGTGATGTTAAAAATAATGCGACTGCTCTTTGGAAAAAATATGAGCTAGTTACGACAAGATTATCTCAGGAGTTGGCTGAACAGTTACGTATTGTAATGGAACCCACTCTTGCCAGCAAACTCCAAGGGGATTATAAGACTGGCAAAAGGATTAACATGAAGAAGGTAGAGTATATGTTGCATAAGATGCAAACCTACTGCATATTTGTTATTTGTTTTGCAAAATATTTTTTTCTCCCATTCATTTATGAGCTTGTAATTATAGGTCATTCCATACATAGCAAGCCACTACCAAAAAGATAAAATCTGGCTGAGGCGGACCAAACCAAACAAGCGAGATTATCAAGTTATTATTGCTGTTGATGACTCTCATAGTATGTCAGAAAGTGGTTGTGGTGAGGTTGCGATCAAAGCTTTGGTGACTGTCTGTCGTGCCATGACTCAATTGGAAGTTGGAAACTTGGCTGTTGCCAGCTTCGGGAAGAAGGGGAACATAAGGTTGTTACATGACTTTGATCAGCCCTTCACTGGTGAATCAGGGGTTAAGGTTAGTGCTCAAAATATATTCTTCTTGAGACCATCTAGTTTGTTTGCCTTATTTCTGTGTCTTCCATTTAGGCTATATGTGTCTAATCTATCTCTAGCCTCTGAGAATGTGTATTTTATAATTTTCTCTTTTGGATCTTGCAAAGTTGTATTCATCTATTGTATGACTGATTTTCTTTCCTAATTATTTGTCAAGCAGATGATTTCTAGTTTGACATTCAAACAAGAGAATACTATCACAGATGAACCGGTTGTTGATCTGTTGACATTTTTGAATAAGAAGCTGGATGCTGCAGTAGCAAATGCACGACTTCTTTCTGGACAAAACCCACTACAGCAACTTGTTTTAATTATCGGGGATGGTCGTTTACATGAGAAGGTACCTCCGTATTTTGCTGAAACAAGAGAGGGGAATCCCATGCTGATAGTTTTTTTTTTTTCAATCCATGCTAATTAAAATGCTTGTCTATTTACTTTGTGTTTATTCATTATGTTTGCAGGAGAAGTTGAAGCGGTGTGTTAGAGATATCTTAAGTAGTAAGCGAATGGTTGCTTTCTTGATTCTCGATAGCCTGAGGGAATCAATCATGGATCTTCAGGTACGTTTGAGACTTGTAATCTTTGTCTGGGTAAGATAAAAGTTCCTCTGTTGTCATGATTTGATTCTCATGAAATTCTTGTTTGGTCTACAGGAAGTAATTCCTATTCAGGACAAAAACAATCAATTTAAAATCTCTGTTTCCAAGTATCTGGATTCTTTTCCTTTCCCATATTATGTTGTACTGAGAAATATTGAAGCACTTCCTAAGACTCTTGCAGATTTACTGAGACAGGTAATTTAGTTCTGCCCAATTATTCCAATGTGTTGATTTCATTTATTTGGATTAGCATGAGTAAACTTTGGTTTTTCTTGCTGGGGGCAGTGGTTTGAGCTTATGCAGAATTCAAGAGACTAGACGCCCTGATTGAATTGAAGGATGAAGATGTAAAGAGGTGAAAGAGAAAGGTAAATGAGGAAATATCTGACATTTTGGAGCTGTCTCTAAGAGAAGCTGAAGATAATGAACAAATCCTTACTTTCTTTGGACAAATGTGACAGACAACTGTACATAAAAGGATTTGAGTGAGCATAATTCAATCATATTTAAGTTAGCATTTCGTTTAAATTTCTATTACTTGTTTCAGCATTAGATTCGCTGATTGTCATTCTTATCATACATTTTTTTGTAAATTGTTAATTTTTCAAAAAATTCAATAATAATTAATTATTTAATAAACTTATTAACTTAATAGTATTTTTTTTTTTATCCAAATTAACTCAGTAGTATAGAGAGTGCAATTTTGGGACAAGATATTAATATTAATGTTTTTATTTCGCACAGTTCAATCAAATACATTGAGAATTTAAATTAATTTTTAAATTTAAATCTTGATAAGGTGAATATAAAATTACAAATATGAGATCGTTATGTTTTTATAAAATTTGAGTCAACTTTAATATATAAAATTTGAGCAAAGAAAAGCCTCTAAATCTCACCTTGCTAGTGAAAGTCTTCATGCAAACCTCTTAGGCTACATTGTGAACTATCATTTTTGCACAGAAAAAAGAAATACCGAAAGAATAGAATTTTTGTTACTGTTTTGGTGTATTTTTTTGTTACTGCCTGCTTATATAGGGGTTATTGGATTGAATCCCTTATATTCAAATTTGAAAAAAAAAATCTTTTGATATCTGATTTTCTGTGTCGGTTGTTGATGGATTTGTGGTTGAGTTGGGGGATGATTTCGGACGATAATTTCAGTTTGGCTGGGTTGAATTTTTTATTTTTTTTTAAAAAAAATTCATCTTCCAGATTTTCAGAAGTTGGACTTTGATTTTTTTTTTTAATATTGCGAATTTAAATTTTATTTTAGATCTGATTTTGTTAAGTATTTTGATTTTATGTTTTTATTTTTTGGATCAAAATAAAAAAAAATAAAACACAGGCCTTTTATTTTCTACTTAGCTCTAAAGCCCAAAAACGATTTTCATTATTTAACTTTAGCCTCAAGCCCTTAACAAGTTTAAATTCATCCATGAAAAGTGAATTGCAAGTTCATTTGATATTTAAGACTAACCAAAAAAATACCGGACATGTGCCAGACTCGTTGTACGCAGAAGTTTTGGCTATCAGATTTGGATTGGATAGATCGAAGTTGTTTGGTTATCTTTCAGCAATTGTGGAGAGTGATTGTCTCCCAACTGCTCGGGAGTTAACTACTCTGGAAGGGTGCTGCTCTAATTGCTGATACACATGCTATGTTTTCTTCTTTTAATTCTATTTCTTTTTCATATTCGACATGATGTAAATAAGTTTGCTTATCAAGTAGCAAAGCTGGAATGTGATATAGATGAACTTAAGGTTTGGAGCACTGAAAACTCCTTGCCCAGTTTATGATCAAATAAAAAATACCGGACAGTTACTCTTTGTGGGGAGACCCAATCAAGGTCGCTCACCTTTCGACTAAAAGGAAAAATAAAGTTAGCGTATCATAAATGCAAGAACCACTTGACACATCAAGCTAATTAGATGAAGGAGACGCCGGGGACACTGATGCTTGTGGCGACGTTAACCGCAACTATTTCTTTCCAGGTTGCGATTAACCCACTCGGTGGCATTTGGCAACAAGGTACGTAATGGTTGGTGACTTCATATGCAACGTGGATTATGACAAATGTGTAGCTAGAACCGCTGTACTGGCCTACGTTTATCCCACGAAGTACCTCATGCTCGGAATTTGCTCCATTATCTCTTTCCTTGCATCTCTGAGTGTTGTCCTCTTAGCAATCAGTGGGCTTCCACTCAAGAACAGGCTTTGTACATGGCTTATGACAATAGCTATGGTTGTTGCAATTACATTTGCGTTGCTTTCCTTTGTGATGGCGATCGTTTTCGTCACCTCTAATCATATCTTTTCTACAACTGCCATGGCTTTGGGTATTACTGAATATATCTGGACTGGTTTGGTTGGAATTGTTGTTGTCTTTGCCATGATCCGCCTTCTCTTTTGGCTAATTCGTTTTCTGTGTAAGTTGATACGCTTATTAAGGAAAATACTATGATGTCCAATGAAGAATCAAGATCCCATTTGTTGAGAAGTCTATAATTCTAATAAATAAATGTTGAAATTGCTAGTCACTTTGCATTTTGAGAGGGTTAATGTTTAATGGTAGTTTATGTTTAAGGTGAGTCTATATATGTTCATTGTGGCAATTAGGGTTATTAAAATAGTATTGTGTTCATGTATTTGTCATATCTAAATCCTCCGTCTTTAGGGATTGTGATAATTATATGTAAGTAACGACTCAAAGCCGTAAGAGTTGAGTTATCTAATGTACATATTATCTTGAGAATTATCTTGGAAAGTCATACAATTAGTTTGTGGAAAGATAGTTACATCCACTAATGATTTGATTTAACTTTACTCAAGTCACTAACACATTTCTATGCCACTCTTTCCAAAAAGGATTAAAGTATTTGAGTAAATACATCCCACCAAGTTCAATCATTTCATTTTTTTAGTTGAAACTTTAGGCGGTTCTCGAAAAAAATAACAAAAAAATTAATCTGATTAATTTTCATATCTATTTATTTAGATTCATCTCCCCAATAAAATAGAAAAGAACAAGAATAAAAGAAAAGACAACGGTTCTAGTCAAGCATTTCATTGTTCTTATGCCGATTACATTAAATCTCCCATTATAATTATACTCCCTTATCTTGCTGATCACCTAAATTTTTTTTAATTTTAGTAACAAAAACTTGTCCCGTAAGAGTTGATCAATTAGCTAATGAGTAATATGTAAATCAATGCTTCCATAAATCCGATCATGTTATGAATAGTCATAAATAATGGATGTCCATTCATCCCTCATACTCTTCATAACTTCCCCTTCATTAAGTTTATAACTTTCCCTTCATTAAGTTTGTAACTATCCCTTCATTAAGTTTATAACTTTCCCTTAATTAAGTAACTATTCAATTCCATCTTTATTCATGTATTTGTAAAACCTATAAATAGAGGCTCACCATCCATGTATTGAACACACTTGAAGAATAAGAGAAAATCTCTCTTCTTGCTCTCTCTCTTTGTGTTCTTTCTATAATTTTATAATACGTTATCAGCACGAGACTCTAAAAACCCGTGAGAGATTTGGAGAATAGGCCTTCAATCACAATTATCTATCTCTTCTTTTACGGTAATGAAACTATTTTTATTTAGCTCCTCCGTAATTATCCTGTTGTTGAATTTTTGTTAATTATTTTCTCCTAACTTATTAAATATACTTGTAATAGTTCATAATGTCAAACCTTGCAAAACTCGAATTTGTGGCTCTTGACATTACGGGAAAGAACTATTTATCATGGGTGTTAGATGCTGAAATTCATCTAGATGCAAATGGTCTCGGTGATACCATCAAAGAAGGGAACAAAGCATCTAGTCAAGATAAGGCTAAAGCGATGATATTTCTTTGTCATCACCTCCACGAGGGACTTAAAATTGAATATCTGACTATTAAAGACCCACTTATTCTTTGGACTAGTCTAAAGGAAAGATATGACCACCAGAAAACTGTGATACTCCCTAAAGCTTGTTATGATTGGATGCATCTGAGATTACAAGATTTTAAATCTGTAAGTGAATATAACTCAGCTATGTTTAGAATCAGTTCTCAATTAAAGTTATGTGGAGAAAAGATCACTGATGAGGATATGTTAGAAAAAACATTCTCCACCTTTCATGCATCGAATATGCTCCTGCAGCAGCAATATCGTGAAAAAGGTTTTAAGAAGTACTCTGAACTGATTTCATGCCTCCTTGTGGCTGAGCAAAATAATGAGCTATTGATGAAAAATCATGAAGCCCGTCCACCTGGATCTGCTCCATTCCCTGCAGTGAATGCAGCAACATATAATGAAAAAAACAGAGGTCATGCCAGTAGTCATGGCCGTGGTCATGGACGTGGACGTGGACGTAATAATCGTCGAGGTGGTCATTTCAAAAACACATATACCTACCAGAAGTGGGAACATAAGGATGGAAAACGCAAAGATAAAAGTGGGAAAGACAAAAAGGTTATGGATAATTTGTGCTATCGTTGTGGAGGCAAAGGCCATTGGTCACGTACCTGTCGTACGCCAAAACATCTAGTCGAGCTCTATCAACAATCACTAAAAGATAAAGGGAAGAAGATAGAGACTAATTTTGCTAGTGATGATGGAAAAGATGAGACAAATTTTGTTTGTGGAGATGATGATTTTGATTATGGTTATGTTGATGCCACTCATCTAGATATTGCTGATTTTTTCTCACACCCTGAAGGAAAAATTGACCATTTGATTGGAAATGAGAGTGTCCAAAAATAAAGTTCTTAGATCTTACTTAGATGTTATTGGACTTTATTTTAAGCATGCTTCTTATTAATAGGATTCTAATTATTAAGTATTTGTCATGTTTAGATGTTTCATTATGTTTTGGTTATTTATGAGATATTTTATTAATTTGGTTATATATTTCTTATTTTCAATGAAGAACATAGATACTCTCCTGGTTCGATTTGCGATGAGTGGTGGAGATATATGTCTTGCAGATAGTGCCACTACACACACTATATTAAAGAATAAGAAATATTTTTCTTATTTGATAATGCAAGAGGCCAATGTTAGTACTATATCGGGTAGTGCAAAATTGATAGAAGGCTCCGGAAGAGCTAACATATTCTTGCATGGAGGAACAAAATTTGAAATTCATGAAGCTTTATACTCTCCCAAGTCTCAAAGAAATTTATTGAGTTTTAAGGATATCCGTCGAAATGGATATCATATTGAGACAACAAGTGAAGGAGAAATTGAGTACCTTCACATTACGAGTATAATCTTGGGTAATAAAATTGTATTAGAAAAATTACCGGCCTTTTCCTCCGGTTTGTACTACACAAGAATTAAAACAATTGAAACAAATGTGGTCATTAACCAAAAGCTTACAGATCACAATAACTTTGTTGTTTGGCATGACCGGTTAGGCCATCCCGGATCGATAATGATGCGAAGAATAGTTGAGAATTCATGTGGACATCCATTGAAGAGCCAGCAGATTCTTCAATCGAAAGATTTCCCATGTGCTGCTTGTTCTCAAGGCAAGTTAATTGTTCGACCATCACCAGCTAAGATAGGGATTGAATCCCTTACTTTTCTGGAACGAATACAAGGTGATATATGTGGACCAATACATCCACCATGTGGACCTTTTAGATATTTTATGGTTTTAATTGATGCATCAACTAGGTGGTCACATGTATCTTTATTATCAACTCGCAACTTGGCGTTTGCGAGGTTACTTGCTCAATTAATTAGATTACGAGCACATTTTCCAGATTATCCCATCAAGACAATTCGTCTTGACAATCTGGTGAATTTACTTCCCAAACTTTCAATGATTATTGTATGTCTATTGGGATAAGTATTGAACATCATGTAGCACATGTTCATACACAAAATGGCCTTGCAGAATCATTTATTAAGCGTCTTCAATTGATTGCAAGGCCATTACTAATGGAATCAAAACTCCCAATTTCTGCTTGGGGTTATGCTATTTTACATGCGGCAGCACTAATTCGCATCAGGCCAACAAGTTATCATAAGTCCTCCCCTTTACAATTGGTTTTTGGTCAGGAACCAAATATTTCCCATCTAAGAATTTTCGGATGTGCTGTATATGTTCCAATTCCTCCACCACAACGTACTAAGATGGGTCCTCAAAGGAGGTTGGGAATATATGTTGGATATGAATCCCCATCTATAATTAAATATTTAGAACCATCAACAGGGGATTTATTTACAGCTAGATTTGCTGATTGTCATTTTGATGAATCAGTCTTCCCAATCTTAGGGGGAGAAAATAGGCAGCTGGAAAAAGAGATAAGTTGGAATGAATTATCATTCTCTCATCTTGATCCTCGTACAAAACAATGCGAACTAGAAGTTCAAAAGATAATTCATTTACAAAGTTTAGCAAATCAATTGCCAGATGCATTTACTGACCCAAAGAGAGTGACAAAGTCACATATACCAGCTATTAATGCTCCAATTAAAATTGATGTCCCAGAAGGACAACCTTTTGTTTCCAATGAATCTAAAGCATGCCTGAAGCGTGGTAGACCAGTTGGTTCCAAAGATAAGAATCCTCGAAAAAGAAAGGGAGCAAAGATTCAAGATGGCCAGGTCGAGGAAATTGTAACTCCAGAAGAATTTACAGAAGAGCCCTTAGACATAACTAAAATTACAATTCCAAAAGAAAGTCAGGTACCTGAAATTACTGAAAATGAAGAGATCTCGATAAATTATGTCATGTCAAGAAAAATATGGAACCGAAACAAAATCGACGTCGATGATGTTTTTGTATACAATGTAGCGCTAGATGTTATGGATGATGACGAGGATCTTGAACCAAAGTCTATTGAGGAATGTAAGCATAGACATGATTGGCCAAAATGGAAAGACGCAATTGAGGCAGAATTGAAATCTCTTGAAAAGAGAAATGTTTTTGGACCAGTAGTCCGTACACCTAATGATGTAAAACCAGTGGGTTACAAATGGGTCTTTGTGCGAAAACGAAATGAAAAAGGTGAAATTGTGAGACATAAAGCACGTCTAGTTGCACAAGGTTTTTCGCAAAGACCTGGTATTGATTATGAAGAGACATACTCCCCTGTGGTGGATGTGACTACTTTTCGATTTCTAATTAGTCTGGCAATAAAAGAGGGACTCGATTTGCGTCTAATGGATGTCGTTACAGCCTATTTGTACGGCCCACTTGATAATGACATTTATATGAGACTTCCAGAAGGATTTAAACTGCCAGAAGAATGTTATTCTAGTTCTCGAGAACATTACTCAATCAAATTAAACAGATCTCTATATGGATTAAAACAATCTGGTCGCATGTGGTATAACCGCCTTAGTGAATATTTGTTAAATGAGGGATATAAGAATGATCCCGTTTGCCCATGCATTTTTATAAAGAGATCTAGATTTGAGTTTGTTATTGTTGCGGTATATGTTGATGATCTGAATATCATTGGAACTCCTGAAGAGATTTCAAAGGCAGTAGAGTACTTGAAGAGAGAATTTGAGATGAAAGATCTTGGAAAGACAAAATTTTGTCTTGGGTTACAGATAGAACATTTAAAGGACGGGATTCTTGTGCATTAAACAACTTATATAGAAAAGGTGCTAAAACGATTTTATATGGACAAAGCACATCCGTTGAGCACCCCAATGGTTGTAAGGTCACTTGATGTAAATAAAGACCCGTTTCGACCTAGAGAAAATGATGAGGGGATTCTTGGTCCTGAAGTACCATACTTGAGTGCAATTGGAGCACTAATGTATCTCGCTAGTCATACACGACCTGATATATCATTCTCTGTTAACTTATTAGCGAGATATAGCTCTTGTCCAACCCGAAGGCATTGGAATGGGATTAAAATGTACTTCGTTACCTACAAGGTACAAAGGATATGGGTTTGTATTTTCCTAACCTACCAAAAACAGATTTGATTGGTTTTGCAGATGCAGGGTACCTATCTGATCCTCATAATGCTCGATCACAAACTGGATATGTATTCACATGTGGTGGCACCGCCATTTCATGGCGTTCCATGAAACAAACTATAGTAGTCACATCTTCTAATCATGCTGAAATTTTGGCAATACATGAGGCTAGTCGTGAATGTGTATGGTTAAGGTCTGTAATTCAGCACATACGGGGAGCTTGTGGTTTATCTTCAAGAAAAGAGGCACCAACGGTCTTATATGAGGATAATGCAGCATGCATCGCCCAACTGAAGGAAGGATATATCAAAGGTGATAGAACAAAACATATTTCACCGAAGTTCTTTTTCACTCATGACCTTCAGAAGAATGGTGATATAAATGTTCAACAAATCCGTTCAAGTGAAAATTTGGCAGATTTATTAACAAAGGCGCTTCCTACCACTACATTTGAGAAGTTAGTCCACAATGTTGGATTGCGTCGACTCAGAGATCTCAAATGATATAATAATGAGGGGGAGTAAATACACGTTGTACTCTTTTTTCCTTAACCATGGTTTTGTCCCACTGGGTTTTCCTGGTAAGGTTTTTAATGAGGCAGCATCTTATGTGTATTTTGAAGAATAATGTACTCTTTTTCCTTCACTAGGTTTTTGTCCTACAGGGTTTTTCCTAGTAAGGTTTTAATGAGGCATATTCTTTAGTAATGGACATCCAAGGGGGAGTGTTATGAATAGTCATAAATAATGGATGTCCATTCATCCCTCATACTCTTCATAACTTCCCCTTCATTAAGTTTATAACTTTCCCTTCATTAAGTTTGTAACTATCCCTTCATTAAGTTTATAACTTTCCCTTAATTAAGTAACTATTCAATTCCATCTTTATTCATGTATTTGTAAAACCTATAAATAGAGGCTCACCATCCATGTATTGAACACACTTGAAGAATAAGAGAAAATCTCTCTTCTTGCTCTCTCTCTTTGTGTTCTTTCTATAATTTTATAATAGATCATAATTTATAATTTTTTTTTGGGTTTAGTGGCTCTTGAGCCTTGTTAAGATTAAGTGCATAGCACCTAACCTTTTAGAACAAGAGAGTCAATTTATAATTTTAACTTCAGCTGATGTTTCTTTGAAATCATCTACCAAATAAATTAAAGAAAGAAGAATAGTAAGGAAAAAGAAAGCAATTTTAGGGTCCGTTTGATTTAGCTGGAGTTGTTATAAAAAATGCTTTTGGAGTAGAATTTTTTTAAAAGTACTGTTAAGAAAAATTAAATTAGCATTGGCAAATTTAATATAAAAGTGCAGTTGATTGTTAAAAACTATTAAGTAGAAATTTGGTATATCTTTGATAAATGAAAAAAAAAAAAATAAACTGTATTAAATCAAATCACAAGTTTTTAAATGAAACAAATAAATAAAAACAAAATAAAATTTTTTTAATTAAAAGAAAATAAATGAAATAAATATAAAAAGGAGCAAAATAAATAAATTATTATAACATAATATGAATCCCCTCCCCTTTTATAGTTTTGTAAATTATTGAAAAATAAAATGAAAATGTACAATATTTCACCAAATACATGTTATTAAAATTTGCATTTTTTGAAAAAATTTTAATTTATAAATTCATTAAAAAGATTAAATTTGCTTTCAGTATAAGCTAAAATTTTGAAAGTCAAAGACATGACTTCTACCTCTAAGATAAATAAACTCTTCAATAAATTAGATCAAACATGCATTTAATCAAGTCTTTGGTTGTTATTATGCCAGTTACATTGAATCTCCTATAATTATAGTACTGCCATATCTTACTGATCACCTCAATTTGTTTGAACAATCAATCATTAGTGTTTGATATTTTTCTGTAACCCAAAAAAAAATGTTTGATATTTTTTATATTTTCCCAAATTAATAAGAGCAACATCTTTTCTGAAACTTTATTTGACGTTTTGCTATGCATGATTGCATGTACTCTTTTAAATAATCCATTCCTAAGGACAAGTTAGTGCAATGAAAAGTCTTATCTCTCCACCAACTCATGCTTTCAAGTCTAAAATGAATTTTTCATTGTAAAAGTAAGGCAAAAATGAATAATCAAAGATGCGAAAGGGGAAGTAAAGGAGGGTAGACGAGTAGGTGAGAAAGGCTATGGGGACGAAGTCTGAGAAGACCACATCCTAACGTACTGTTGATGATAATGGCTGGTACAAAAGAAGTGCAGGTACCCATCCAAGGCATGTGAACACACCTTCATGCAATACGTTCTAAATCCATAAACCGAGAACCTATTTGAAGAAATTTTTGTACGATCACGAAAAATCTCAGTCATTTGTGTATACAATATAATTCTTTAATAAAGGACAGATTAAACAAATTATTTACTTGAATGATTTCCATTACTATTGTTCCAATATCTACAAAATAAGTGTCATGAAGTAGATTCATATAAAAAAATTGTAAATCAATGCATGAATCACATTAATTTTTTTGTTAATGATTATAGATTTATAATTTTTTTTAATGTTTTTATGCTTATTCTAATTAAATTTACGATGAATTTTATAAAATTTAGAATATAATTATAAAATCAAAATCTATAATAATGAACTATAAATACTCTCTCTAAAAAATTCCCTCTTCTTAATTTTCTCACTCTAAATTATTTATAGAGGGTGAAGAAACGCCTGAAACGTCAAATTCATGTAAGCTTTATTCATGTGACCTTACCCCCCAGTGCAAAGGTAGGCATAAGTGGGATTTGCTCTTTGGTAACAAATGACGTAACCAGTAAAAGTAGCATGGCAAAACATGCCAAAGCCTCCTCGATTAGAAATTAGGCAATGATTGCTACAAAACAAAAATGCCTCGACAAAAATAAAGGGACATTAATGGAGATGAGATTCAATGAAAGTAATCTTTCTACAATCCATGAAGAAGTGGAAGTGATATCCACTATTAAAAAAGAAAATGTTAAAATCGCTAGTTATTTCGTATTTTTAAGAGAGTTGATGTTTAATAGTAGTTTTGGTTTAAAGCGAGTCTATGTTCATTTTGGTATTTAGGGATTTGTTTTCTGAGTACATAAAATCTTACAAGTGAAAACAATACATCCAAATCAATAGAAACCACACCCAAAATATCTAGGATCATTAATTAGGATCAACAACTCTCCAAGAAAGCACAGCTACAAAACCATAAGTGTGAAAAATCCCTTAAAAGACCCCAAACAAAGACCAACCACACAGAAATCAGACAACAACCAAATAAGCAAGCCACTCACCATCAGCCAAATAAACCTTGCCAAAGCGTCCACTAGACCTTTACTTTCTCAAAAGATGATAAAGCTCGATAAGTTCAGTCATCCATGTGTTAGATGTGTGGAGTCCAGCCCACATTAATTATTAGAGTCCTACTTGGAGTCAGTTAGGGATTTGTTTTTTCTCTATATATAAAGTGTTGCATAAAAAATATGTAAAGACAGAGTGAGAAGTCTAATTTGGTGAGAGGCGACACAAAGGAGAAAAAGTAAGCTTTAGGTTTTGTGATATTTTTTCTTGTTCCATAGAGAGAGCAAGGGGAGAGATAAGCTTGCACAACAATTGGGTATTCTTTGGGTAGATTATCTTAGTGAATCCAAAGAGAAAAACTTTATTGTTTTTAGGCCAATTGTTGGAACCCTGAGCTTTGGGCAAAAAGCCTAGGGTATTGAAACTTTGTAATTTACTTATTTCTCATAGTGGATTTTTATTCGGTTTGCCCCGTGGTTTTTCTCTCTACACTGGAGAGTTTTCCACGTTAAACTTTGGTGTCGTTTTATTTACGTTTTATTGCCTGCGTATTATTTGTGGCTTGGTAGCTTGATTTATTATTATTATTGGCTTGGGATATTGTTGTTGCTTGTTGTGGGTATTGTTATTGTGACACTACTTCCGCGTATTTGTCGTTTGAGGTCCAACAACTGGTATCAAGAGCTCGGGTTAGTGATTTGGGATCATGGAAGGAGATACAGGATCCATGATAAAACTGACAGCTTCAAATTATTCAATTTGGAAGCCAATGATGGAAGATCATCTATACTGCAAAGATCTGTATGAGCTAGTATTGGGTGATTCTGCTAAGCCAACAGATACGAAAGATGATGAATGGAAAAAGTTAGATAGGAAGACTTTAGGAACCATTAGAAGATGGGTTGACATTAGTATTTTTCATCATGTTGCGCAGGAGACAAGTGCTTCCCGAGTTTGGGAAAAATTAGCATCACTATATGAGAGAAAGACCGCCTTGAATAAAGTCATGCTTGTTAAGAAGCTTGCTACTCTACAGTATAAAGAGGGAAGATCTATCTCTGAGCATTTGAGTGACTTTCAAGATCTGTTCAATCGGATGACCACTATGAAACTGCAAATGGATGATGAGATGAAAGCATTGTTTCTTCTGGGCTCATTGCCAGACAACTGGGAGACACTAGTTGTGACTGTTCTTAATTTTGCTCCTAACGGCACGGTGACCTTGGAGATGGTAAAAGACAGTATGTTTAATGAAGAAGCAAGGCGAAAGGAGACAAACTCTGGGAATGAAGCTCTTGCATAGAGAATAGGGGCAGAACTAAAGATAGAGGTCAGGATTCTAGAGGTCGCAGTAAGTCCAAGAACAGACATAAGTCTACAGATAGGGTGAAGTGCTTTCATTGTGGCAAACTTGGTCATATAAAGCGGAACTGCAGGATCTTGAAGCAAGAGCGAAAAGATGAGAAAAGTAAGAATAACTCAGATGATGAAAATGTTACAACGGTGAATTCTGATAGTGAAATGGTTTCATTGGTTTGTACACATGGTGAGTGTAATCATGTAGGGGATTCTAGCATAGAGTGGATAGTTGACACCAGAATGTCATATCATTGTGTTCCTAATAAGGAATTGTTTACAACCTACAGAGTAGGTGATTTTGGTTATACCAAGATGGGAAACAAGAGTATGTTGCGGATTGCTGGGATTGGTGATATAGTGGTACAAACAAGCACTGGTTGTACATTGACTTTGAGGGATGTCAGACACATTCCAGATCTGAGGATGAACTTGCTTGCAGTGAATGTCCTTGATAAGGAAGGATATGAGAGTCAGCAGAAAAATGGGCGGTGGAAGCTTCTCAAAGGGTCTTTGATAGTTGCAAAAGGAAAGTTGTGTTGCACTATGTACAAGACTTGGATGAAGTTGACAGGTAGTCAGGTAAATGCCGTTGAGGATGATGCTTCAGCAAATTTGTGGCACAGGAGGTTGGCACACATGACTGAGAAAGGGTTAAAGATTTTGGCGAGGCAGTCCCTCATTCCCTCAGCCAAAGGTATTTCTCTTAACTCATGTGATTATTGTTTATTTGGTAAGCATCGTAGAGTTTCTTTTAGGAAGATTTCTAAAAGAAAGAAAAATAAACTTGAGTTAATTCATTCTGATGTATGTGGTCCCATAGAAGTAGAGTCATCAGGTGGTAATAGATATTTTGTTACTTTTATTGATGATGCTTCACGAAAAACTTGGGTGTATATGTTGAGAAAAAAAAGCCAAGTATTGCAGTATTTTCAGAAATTTCATGCCATGGTGGAAAGGATAACAGGATTGTCCCTAAAGTGTATTCGTACAGATAATGGTGGTGAATACACATCGAAAGACTTTGAAGCCTACTGTTCAAAGCATGGGATCAGGTATGAAAGGACAGAACCTAGGACACCACAACATAATGGTGTTGCTGAAAGGATGAATCGCACCATTATAGAGAGAGTCAGATGCATGCCGAGGATGGCAAAATTGCCTAAAGCATTCTGGGGTGAAGCAGTTAATACAGCCTGCTATTTGCTTAATAGATCACCATCAGTGCCATTGGGCTTTGACATTCCAGAAAGGGTATGGACAGGGAAGAAAGCTTCATACTCACATTTGAAGGTCTTTGGCTGTGCAGCATTCGTGCATGTGCCAAAGGAGCAGAGGTCAAAGCTAGATAACAAGGCTACTCCGTGTGTGTTTGTTGGGTATGGTGATGAAGAATATGGTTACAGGCTATGGGATCCAGAGAAGAAAAAGACAATTAGAAGCAGGGATGTGGTTTTCCATGAAAATGAATTCATCACAGACTTTGAGAAAAATGGAAAGACTATGCGGGTTACGGTTGAGTATGATGACTCAATGCCTGCAGGGATTCCACCTAGAGGTGCCAAAAATGGTGGAAATGCACAAGATGTAGAACTTGGGGATACAGATGAGCCAACCATAGTAAGTGATGGGATAGATGTTGATAATGACATTGCACAGCCAGATGCAGGGGGTTTTGAGCAGGGGGCGCAACCCTCTCAACCAGGGAGTGTTGAGCAAGGGGAGCCAACCTCAATACAGAGAAGTGTAGAGCCTGATGTCAGAAGATCTTCTAGGGAGCATCGACCATCTACCAGGTATCCCAGTTCAGAATATATTTTGGTCACAAGTGACGGGGAGCCAGAGAGCTTCAAAGATGTGCATGATACTCCAGATAGGGAGTATTGGTTAAAGGCAATGAAAGAGGAAATGGATTCATTGCAGAAAAATGACACTTATGACCTTGTTGAGCTTCCGAAAGGAAGAAGACCATTGAAGAACAAATGGGTGTTCAAGCTGAAAAAGGATGGTGACAAGCTAGTGAGATACAAAGCTCGATTGGTGGTAAAAGGCTTTGGTCAAAAACCAGACATTGATTTTGATGAGATTTTTTCTTCTGTTGTGAGATGAGTTCCATTCGAGTGGTATTGGGATTAGTAGCTAGTTTGAATCTTGAGCTTGAGCAACTTGATGTGAAGACTGCATTCTTGCATGGTGATTTGCAAGAGGAGATTTATATGGATCAGCCCGAGGGTTTTGAAGTGAAAGGGAAGGAGCACATGGTTTGCAAATTGAAGAAGAGCTTGTATGGCTTGAAGCAAGCTCCTAGGCAATGGTACAAGAAGTTTGATTCTTTTATGGTAAGCCAAAACTATAAAAGAACGGTAATAGACCCTTGTGTGTATGTGAGAAAATTCCCAGATGGTGACTTCATTATTCTCTTGTTATATGTTGATGATATGCTGATTATAGGGCAAGATGCTCGTATGATTCGCAGGTTGAAGGAGGCATTGTCTAAGTCCTTTGACATGAAGGATTTAGGTCTAGCAAAGCAAATTTTGGGTATGGATATCATTCGTGATAGGAAAGCTGGAAAGCTGTGGTTGTCACAGGAAAAGTATGTTGAACAAGTGCTAGCGAGATTCAACATGCAGAATGTTAAGTCAATTAGCACGCCTCTTGCTAATCATTTTCACTTGAGTAAGAAGTCTTGTCCGGTGACTAAAGAAGAAAAGGATGCTATGTCCACTGTTCCTTACTCCTCTGCAGTTGGTTCTTTCATGTATCTTATGGTTTGCACACGGCCTGATATTGCTCATGCAGTTGGTGTAGTGAGCAGATTTCTTTCCAATCCAGGAAAGGCTCATTGGGAAGCGGTGAAGTGGATCTTCAGATACTTGAGGGGTACTTCTAAGATGTGTTTGAGTTTTGGGACTACAAAACCAGTTCTTGAAGGGTTTACTGATGCAAACATGGCAGGTGATCTTGATGGTAGGAAATCTACTTCAGGGTACATATTTACTTTTGCAGGGGGAGTTGTATCTTGGCAGTCCAAACTACAAAAGTGCGTTGCCTTGTCTACTACAGAGGCTGAGTATATTGCAGCAACTGAAGCAGGCAAAGAAATGCTTTGGATGAAGAGATTTCTTCTTGAATTAGGGTTAAGTCAGAAAGAGTATGTGGTATTTTGTGACAGCTAGAGTGCTTTGGATTTGAGTAAGAACACCATGTACCATGCCAGGACAAAGCACATTGATGTTCGGTACCATTGGTTGTGCTCAGTGATTGATGAGCAATAGATGCAGTTGAAGAAGATTCACACAGATAAGAATACAGCTGATATGTTAACGAAGACACTTCCCAGAGATAAACTTGAGTTATGCAGTGACTTGGCCGGGATGAACACTTTGGCCAAGGTGAACTCCAAGTGACAAGTCGTGGTGATGAATCTCCTCCTAATGGGGCTGGAGGGGGAGATTGTTAGATGTGTGGGGTCCAGCCCACATTAATTATTAGAGTCCTACTTGGAGTCAGTTAGGGATTTGTTTTTTCTCTATATATAAAGTGTTGCATAAACAATTTGTAGAGACAGAGTGAGAAGTCTAATTTGGTGAGAGGCGACACAAAGGAGAAAAAGTAAGCTTTAGGCTTTGTGATATTTTTTCTTATTCCATAGAGAGAGCAAGGTGAGAGATAAGCTTGCACAACAATTGGGTTTTCTTTGGGTAGATTATCTTGGTGAATCCAAAGAGAAAAACTTTATTGTTTTTAGGCCAATTGTTAGAACCCTGAGCTTTGGGCAAAAAGCCTAGGGTATTGAAACTTTGTAATTTGCTTATTTCTCATAGTGGATTTTTATTCGGTTTGCCCCGTGGTTTTTCTCTCTACACTGGAGAGTTTTCCACGTTAAACTTTGGTGTCGTTTTATTTACGTTTTATTGTCTGCTTATTATTTGTGGCTTGGTAGCTTGATTTATTATTATTATTGGATTGGGATATTGTTGTTGCTTGTTGTGGGTATTGTTATTGTGACACTACTTCCGCGTATTTGTCGTTTGAGGTTCAACACCATGCACATCAATGTCGGGAAAACCACTTCAACAAACTACAAACACCATTATTTCAATCTCGTCATCTCTGCAAAACATGCCACCAGACAATGGCAAGCACCTTTAAAAGAATAGGCCCATTGAAATGTTTCGGTTGAAACCCATAAGATCATAAAATTATAGTGTTATTGTGTTCATGCATTTGTCGCATCTAAACTCTCTGCCTTTACTTGGATCTCGCCACCAATAGCAACTGCAACTAATTCTGGTTCGCTTGGAGTATTTGGGTTTGGCAAAACATGCCTAGGCCTCGAGTAGAAATTAGAGAATGATTGCTACAGAACAATAATGCCTCGATAAAAATACAGGGGACCTGATTGGAAAGATAATCTTAAATCTTGAACACTAACAAATTAGAGTGAGATAGTATCGGACATTAATGGAGATGAGACTCAATGAAGGTAATCCTTCTATAATCCATGAAGAAGTTGAAATTACTAAGCGATGTAATTGAGGCGGAAGCTATTTCTATCTCTGAATGAATGAAATATCTTGTCTCTATAAAAAAGCATGGTCTTGCAATCGAATCTAAATCCTGATAAAAAAAATGCAAAATGTTGAATTACACAAACAAAAAAGACGATGACCATGTATATGATGACTTTAGAGAAGGAGAAGAAAGCGTCCGAAATGATAGTATCTCTGCCCATTTCAAATACACAAACAAAAAGTTAAATTTAAAATGAGAAATTTAAGTCCGCATTTATCCTCAGGCCTTGCAACCGTCCAAACCATATATCATGGTGCTTCTCCAAAAGCCGTTTTCATGACTCTTTTGTGTGATGCATGGCAAAACATGCCCAAGTCTCAAGTAGAAATTAGAGGAAAAGGTGCGTGTTTGATAGTGATTGCTACAGAAAAACAATGGCTCTATAAAAATAAAAGGGACCTGATTGGTTAAGATCGTCTCAGTTCAGAGAGACTAACAAATTAGAGCTGAGCATCGGACATTAACCAAGATGAGATCCAATGAAGGTAATCCCTCTATAAGCCATGAAGAAGTAGAAATGATGCCCATCATTACCAATGAAGACTATATGCTTCAGCTCTATGTGAGGGGTTCTGTCGCCACCTTGTCCACTTTGATGGAAAATGATCCACTCATCCTCCATAAAATCTCTCTCACTTCCTTCAGTGAAACTCCTTTGCACATTTCAGCTTTGGCTGGTCATCTTGGTTTTACGGAAGCTCTCTTGAGGGAAAAATATCAACTTGCCACTCGATTGGACTCTAAGAGTCGCTCACCCCTTCACCTAGCATCAGCCGAGGGCCACACTGAGATTGTTAAAGCTTTGTTGCGAGCAAATAGAGATGTTTGCTTGGTCCGTGATGAAGAGGGTAGAATTCCACTCCACTTAGCAGGATGAGGGGACACGTTGATATTAGACAAAAATTGATTGATGCACAGCCTAACTCGATTATTGAGAGATGGAAAGGGATGACAGTTCTACATTTAGCTGTGGAATACAACCAGTTAAAGGCTCTAAAACAGCTGGTGACACCGCTGAACGAGGATGAGCTTTTCGACTATACAGACCACCAAGGCAACACCATACTCCATTCGGCTGTCATGCTGAAGCAATCCGAGGTAAACGGAATGCAATTAATCTCTTTTAATTTGTTGATCCTTTCTTTATCTTACTAATAATAATCATACAACTAATTTGTTTGCTATAGAATATCAGATTATAATGTTAGGAAAGAAATTATCATCAAGTAAAATAATAATTCATGACTAATTAACTAGTTGTGCTTCTGCAGACCATAACATACTTGGTTTCGGTGCCTAAAATAAAAGCAAAGATAAATGCCTTAAAAAAGATTGGTTTCAGCGCTCTAGATTTGTTAGAGCATCATCCAAGAGATTTCAAAAGCCTTGAAATTGTAGACATTCTTATCAAAGCCGAAAGTAGAAAATCAATTGAGGACCCAAATTCAAATACGTTTCCGCCAAAATCAGAAAAAGTTGCAGTTTCTCTTCGTGGCGAGACTCAGTCAAGGTCGCTCACCTTCAAGCTGAAGAGGAAAATAAAAACTGTGTACCAAAAATGCACTAAATTCTTAACACATCAAGCTAATTGGGTGGAGGAGATGCAGGGGACTCTGATGCTGGTGGCGACGTTAACTGCAACTATTTCTTTCCAGGTTGCACTCAGCCCACCTGGTGGCGTTTGGCAACAAGATTACACTAACTTAACGGTTAGTTATTGCAACAAACATAATGGAAAATGTGTAGCTGGAACCGCTGTGCTGGCCTATGTTTACCCTGCGCAATACCTCATGCTCACTATTTTCTCCATTATAGCTTTCCTTGCATCTCTGAGTGTTGTCCTTCTAGGGATCAGTGGGTTACCTCTCAAGAACAAACTTTGCACATGGCTTATGACAATAGCTATGGTCACTGCAATTACATCTGTGTTACTTACCTTCCTAATAGCAATCGATATTGTAACCCCAGATCATATCTATTATACAACTGGCAAGGCTTTGGATATTACAAAGTGTATTTGGATTGGTTTGGTTGGAATTGTTGCTGTGTTTGCCACGATCCGCCTTCTCTTTTGGCTTGTTCGTCATCTAGGCAAGTTGATTCGCTTGGCTAGAAAAATATTATCATGTCCAATGAAGAATCAAGATCCCATCTGTTGAGAAGTTTATAAGTCTGAAAAAATATGTTGAAATTGCTAGTTATTTCGTATTTTAGAAGGGTTAATAGTTAATGATAGTTTATGTTTAAGGTAAGTTTATGTATGTTTATTGTGTTATTTAGGGTTTGTTAAAATAGTATTATGTTCATGTATTTGTTATATCTAATCTCTCTTATCTTTAGGGATTGTGATAATTAAATGTAAGTCAAGACTCAAGAATGTAAGAGTTGAATTACCTGACTTAATGCACGTATTATGGTATGAATTATCTTGAAAAATCATAGATTTTTTTTTGGTTCAATAAAATCATACAACTAGTTTGTGAAAAGGAAGCTACATCCACTAATGATATGAATATTACTGTTGATTTAACTTTACTCAAGTTAGTAACATATTTCAACGCGAGTCTTTCCAAAGAGCATTAAACTATTGCAGTAAATACATTAACTTCAATCATATCATTTTTTAATCGAAGTTGAAAATTTAGGCAGTTCTCGAAAAAAGATAACAAAAAAAATATATCCTTAGAGTAAATATTAAAAGAATGTATAAACAAATATTTTATAAAATTCAATCGTAATTTACCGTTCTAATTCCCATTCCCACTTATTTATAATTATCTCTCTAATAAAATAAAGAATGAACAAGAATTAAAAAAAAAAGACAGCAGTTCTAATCAATCTTTCATTGTTTTTATGCCGATTACATTAAAGCTCCGATCATTATTGTACTCCCTTATCTTACTAATTAAGGGTGTAAATAAATAAAACATTCGACGAATTATTTGTGAACCTATTCGGTTTCTTTTTTTTTTTTATGTTTATTTATTGAGCTTAACGAATGAACACGAATAATATTTTAATGTTCATTTATTAAACGAAATAAACATGAACAGATGTGTGGTTCGTTTGTTTTTGTTTGCAAATAGGTTCGTTTATGTTCATTTATTATTTGTTCATTTAAAGTGTCATTTATTGTTTATTCGTTTATATTCATTTATAATTTGTTCATTTAAAGTATTATTTGTTGTTTGTTTGTTATTTATTAAAAATTAAAATACTAAAATTACTTTTATTATATAAGTTTTATAATATATATAAAATTAAATTACATATTTATACAAAACAAAAAAGTTAATCTAAAAAATTAATACCTCAATATTCCTATTAAAAAATTAATACCTAATTCTTAAACATATTTATACAATACAACTTCGTTGGCTTAAAAATTAATAAATAGAATAATAAAATAATTATAAAATTAAATTAGTTAATTATGCTTAAAATAATTATTTTTTTAAATTTTAAACATAATGTATTGCAATTTTGCAGCTTTTTTAGTTACTGTATTTACCTAAAGGTTAATGTTTTGGGCCATGTTAGCAAATGGGATTGAGAACAACATATGATGCATTTTTCTTTTCTTTAACTTATGCAGGTTAGCCGGTCGGTCTCTTATCTTAGCCATCTCATAATTATACAACAGATGCAAAGATTAGAGCTCTATGATTTTGCTAAACGATTGAAGACTTTGCGCAAATATGCCACAGCTCTGGAAAGTTCATTTTCAGGATTCACTGATTTTGAAAAAACAAATGGTGGTTGTGTTTTTGCTAAAAGTCAACATGCCACCATTAACTGCATGTGGCAACAGAAGGTATTATATAAACTTGGCAGTTTTTGTTTTTGCTTGTTCTATTTTCTTTAGAGCTTCTGCTAACTCCTATGGTTGGTAATTTGCAGCAACTTTTTGATAATCTGTATGCTATGTTGGTTGAAGAATCTCTGTTGCTCAAAACTGTAGAAAGCTCCCATTTGAGCTCTTGTCAAAAAGTCAAAGCTGAAGCAAATGGTATCCTAGGTTTCATTGAAGAGTTTATTCCAGTTTTCAAGAAATCTAAGGTGCAAAAAGTTTTCTTCTTAACTATATTGGCCTTTGCACGGGGGTGTTCTAGTCTAACTGAAATTCTGTTGCAGGAGTCACTGGACAACTATTTTATTGGCTCTGATGGATCCATAACCACATTGGCTGGTACCATTCACCCTTATATGATTTCAGTACAGATGGAACAAATGGTGTTGCATAACTTTCAAGTTGTTCAGGAGTTTGAGGAGCAGCTTGGTGTTTTTATTAGTCAAGGTTTTGAGAAAAGTTCAATTGTAGAGTCTGTGCTTAGACATTTTGATGAAAGATTCCGCCAGGTATCTTCTGTTTCTGAAAACATTCATTGGTCATCTGTAATGATAAAGTTTGTCGTACATTTGACTTGAAAAAAATTCAATGGTCAATGTATCTTTGTCTCAAAAGTCAATTGCATTCTGTGCCTGGTTAGTGTATTTAGAGGGAGCTATAGTAATAAAGTAGTTGTTTTTGCAGGGGAAATTGATTGCAAAACAATTCAGTTTAGCCTTGCAGATGGAAAATGAATCCAGAAATCTTCATGAGCTAGCTAATCCTTCTTGTGAAAAGTGTCCTGAACTTGAAGCTCAGTTTGGTGATGCCTTCAATAGAACAATTAGACATGTTATCAATGTGTTGCAAAAGTTAGGCTCACTAGGTAATTATGGTTCTCAACCTGAAGCGCCATCAGGGAGTATAACAGCATGGGAGTCCCTATTCAAATCTGTAAATTTGGGAGTGGATGAACTATGTGAAAAGCTTCTTGGAACAATTCAGTCTGCAGTAAGTTCTTTGATTTTTTCTGTTTCTCTAAAGTTGTGATAACCGTAAATTTTTCATTTAATTGAAAATTATAAATATTGAAAATAAATGTTGGAGAAAATAAACAATGAAATAAATAAATAAAATTGTGAGAATCGAAATATTATGAAATTTTGAGAATTGAGAAGTGATGAAATTGGAAATTTAAATGAAGAAAAGTCAAGAAGTATGCAGCCAAGGAAGATGTATAAGACGCCAAAAATTTCTGCTGCATTTGGTGTGCTTGGCTGGAGAAAATTCAAAGGAAAGGAAAAGTAAATTTAGTGAATAAAATAAAAGTGTAAAATAATAACACAAAAAGGAAAAGTCAACAATTTAACATGAAGTTAAATGGTATTAGCTGAAGTATATGCAATAAGAAAGGAAGAAAGTCAAGAAATGGTGCAGCAAAGTGGACTTCAACGCCACTACATGTGCTGCTGTTGTACCATTTCTGATCAGTCATTTAAAGGCTGATAAAATGTAATTTTGTAGTATAAAATATAAAGAAAAAGGAAGAGAAGTTTCTTGCATAATTTTCATTGGCTGGAACACACAAGAGAAGAGGAAATTGAGACAAAAACCGTGCAGCCAACAAGGAATCTTCATGCCACTTCTTGCGTTGCACGGTTAATTCAATTAAAGGAGCTGGAAAAGCAAACTCTATTGAGTAAAATACAATATATATTACTTAAAAGAAGAGATAAATTAATATTTAACATGTGCTCACTTTTATTTGCTGAAGTATAAAGCAAAAGAATGTAGAACACATGAACTCCACGCCACTCTTTTGCTGCAAATTTTCTTCACCATTTAATGCAATTTAAGACAAAGAAATGATGAAAGAAAATAGATAAGGTGCGAGGTGGTTAATTAGTATTGGTTGTCTTGGATAAAAGAAGACTAAATGGAAATTTAACTTCAGCAAATTCTTTCTTCCATACCGAACTCCCCTGCTGCTCCACGGTTTCTAGTTTTGCTGCTCAAGTTTGGTTCTGTTTGCAGCCGTTTCTTCCGTAACTTCTTAACAAAATTTCATCTTCATGCTATTTGATCATTAGACCCTCTCCATAGACCTTATATCCACCTTAAAAACATCAAAAGACCAAGAAAGGAGGGCTGACTAGAAAAGAAACAAAACAGAATGGGATGTTGCTGGTTCGGTTGAGGTGAGGAGATTTAATGTCTTATTGTTTTAATTAAATTTAAAGCTATATTCTAGCCTAGTGTAAGGTGTAAATAAGGTTTATGAAGTTTGTTTTACATGAGGTAGGCTAGATCAAAATTTACTATGGATAAGGATGTTCGGTTGGCATGAGATTGAATGAAATCTTGTGTTGTCATGCAAGAAAACAATAGGAAATGATCAAGTAAGGAATTAAACGTTGAAACAATAAATCATGGTGAAAGATTGAAAATCAAAATTTGGTAAATGAAGAGAGGGGTTCGGTTTGGACATGAAAGTAGTAAATATATGGCTACATGCAGAAAATGGTAAGGAAAGGCTCACGTATACATGGAAGAGTAATGGGAATATTAGAAGAGACAAAAAAAAAATGATGAAAATGGCCATAAGAGGGTTCGGCCATGATTTTGTTTAAGTATGGAATATGCTGAATTTTTATGATTAATAGTAGAAAATAATCATAGAAATTAAAAGAGAAGGATTTGTGAAATTAAAACCGAAAAAAGAACTAAAATGTGGAAGTTGAGTTTTGGCACCAGTATAATTTATACAGGTTGCGCTTATGTTATGACAATAGTGGCTGCATTTTATGAATACTAGTGGCTTAAAAATAAGGAGAAAAATATTAATAAGTTTTGATAAATTATTTTTGCAGCCCAAGTTGACGGATTTCGGTTAGCGTAATCGGGAAGCTCGACTTCATAAGACTGGTAAGGGAGACATGTGCCGCCTGTAAGGATATTCGGTCACATGTTTTAAATTATGCATTTAATTTGTAAATGCAATTTATAATGATTAGTTTTGAAAATTGTGGTGATTTATCGGTTTCAAATTGTGGTGAAATACCAGTTGAGAAATATAAACTGTATTTTTCGTGCAGGAGGCTAGCCAAATCGGTAGCCGTTATACTGCCGAAAAATTATCGAAAAATTACTGAAATTTATCGAAAATCACCGAAAACCAAAATAAAAAATTTGGTTTCACGTGAATAGATTTTCGGGTACGAAAATCGAGAAATTAAGTAAATTTCATAAAACATGAATATAGTGATATTTAATTTTAAAATATTTATGTTTTTGAGAATGGTGAAAAAGGAAATCACCGAAAATTCACCCAGTAGGTGATATTTCACGTGAAACGAGATGAAAATGAAAAAGAGACTGAAGTGAATATTTTTATAAATATTCTTAATATTCACTTAATTTTACATAAAACCTTCATGGTTTTAATTATGGAAATAATTAATTATATAAATTCCATAAAGGTTAAGAAATGATGAAAAACTATGATTTCAAGACTAGAGGTCTCTATATGTGTTTTAGAGGAAAACATGGTGCCGGAATTATGAAAAAAATTGGAAAATAAATAATTTATTTTTCCATAAATTACAAATATATTTGAATTGAATTCCGATGATTTTAAAAACCATGTTTTCGATGGATAGCATGAAAAGGCGTGCATACATGGGTTACGGTGAAAAGGACATTGTCATGAGATTTGTTTTACAGTGTGACTATTTTATAACTGTTTTTACCGTATGAGAAATATGATTTATACCTTTATGAAATATTTTGAGAAATGTGATTTAAATTATAAATTTCATAAAGGTGATGATTTATACATGTGAGCCTTATGGATAATTGTGAAATGTTTTTACACTACTGTGTTTAAAATCCATAAAGGCTATGGTACGGTTTACACTGTTTTGAGACTTTAGGCCCTGAGTTCATGCAGTATTATTTATATAATTGCGTGACCCTCCTGGGGCGGTGGCTCAGGTCAATGGACCAACGGGTGCACCTCAGGGCGTCACAAGGCTGATGGACCCGCCAAGTCATCAGCGGTCTCGAGGTCACTTGGCAAGTGGACTCGAGGACCACCTATAGATTATGGCCATAGATTAGCCGAGATAGCCGTGAGGGGCGATGGCCTACGGGTGCACCCCAAAAGCGGATGACTTGCGTTCCTGAGGGAACAATGAGAGCATGAATTATTTGTAGGGTGATGCCTAGTCTCACACACTGATTACTGTTTATTGAAAGGATTTGCGAAATCTATTTACTGTACTGTACTGTTTATTGTACTGATCATTGGTTACTGTTTACTGATGAAAAACCGTACCAAATAATTGTGTTTACAGAACTGTATTGTGCACTGAAATGGTAGCCACTAATTACTGTTTTACTAAACCGAAAGCTACCATTTACTGTTTACTGAACTGAAAGCTACCGTATACTATTTACTGAATTGGTAGCTACTGTTTAATGTTACTGACTGAACCGTATCAAGATACTGTTTTACTGAATACTGAATATACTGTTTTACTGAACTGTACGATACGGTTACTGATTTGAAAAGAGAAATAGATATTTATTCTAAAAGAATAACATAAGAATTATTTCTAAGATAGAAATAATCAAAGAAGTGTTTATCCAATGATTGGATAATTATAAATCACTGTACTGTCACGTGTTTTAAAGGATACTGAAGTGAAAGGAAATAAGTGGTTTACTCTGTGGGAAAAAAAAACGAAAATCATATCGTTTTGAGAAAAATGGATTTAATACTCTCTACAGTTGCTTCTAGGTTCCGGAACAAGTCAGGTATTTTAAATTACTTGCCTTACTCTATCTGGATCCCTAGCCAACTGTAATATCCTTTCTACATGTGAGCCTAGAGCCAGCTAGGAAGATTTTAAAGAGAATGAAAAATATTTTCAGCAGATAGATAGCTGAATATCAAGTGTGACATATAACTCTCTTACTGAGCCGTGGTTTGCTCACTCCCCAACATTAACATCTCAGGTTTTGATGATTGTGAGATCAGTTGATTGTGGATCACGGCTGCACATAATGGACGATGTGACAGACCGACTGATTTATATGAGGTACGATCATTTATTTTCTGTATTTATACATGTCTACAGTACTACTTGTCTAATTAATTAAGATAGGGGATGTGTATAATATAAACAATGTTATGTAAAATTGTTTAACATTTCGTACAAGTAAAGTATCACAGACAGCCCAACCGGACAAGTTGTGTAAAATAAAGGGAAAAATGTGGTAACGGGTCGTTACAAAAGTTTTCCCGGAAGATAGGTTTATCTATTTAATATTGTTTTCCTTCTGATTTAATTCTATTTGTGGCAGGAGAATCTGATAAACCATTCTGGCATGAAGGCTTCCAGTCTTTCTTTCCATTTTGGAGCACTCTTGAAGTAGATACATGCCTTGGTGGACCTAATATTGAGCTTTACTGATAATTTCCTTGAAGACTTCTTAGTTATGCATAAAACAGTAAGTTGCTTCATTATGAGTTCTTACAATTTATTTTATTTTGCTTGCTTTTTTCTGTCTGCACATTGAAATGATGAAAACCATACTTATAGTGACTGAGCAATCACGGTCGGTATCTTATCACCCCATCAAAAGTTTTATGCTTTCTGTTGTTGAATCTGTCCCCTGATAAACGTTTAGAACTTTTGGGTTCATGGGGATTAGCTATTTCCTTGGAGGGAGTTCCAAGGAGGCGTTGAAAATTGGGCTGATGGTACAAGGTGGAAAAAGTAGTTTGCCTTTTGCTCTACAAGGCTTGTTATATCCTTTTTTATCAAATTTATTCATTGGTACCATCTTTAGAGATGAGGAAAGCGGCAGCTGGCTATTTCTAAGAATTATCTTTGTACTTGTGTGCAGGTCTCTGTAGTTACTCATGGACTTTCAAACATTTTAACTGCATTGTTTGCCAAAGGGTTTGGTGTTTCTCCCAAAGACCAGGAAGATGATACCAATCATGATATGCCTAAAGACGCCAGTGGAACAGGTATGGGGGAAGGTGCAGGTGTAAACGATGTCAGCGACCAGATAGATGATGAAGATCAACTGCTTGGGGCATCTGAAAAGGTATGGTAGTTTATTAAGTTGGAATGCTAGTGTACTCTACTTCCAACATGCAATATTGAGAAATATTGAAATTTCACTCTATGCTACCACAGCCCAGCGAAGAGCTAGCTGCACCAGATGATGCTCCAAGTAAGAATGAAAAAGGAATTGAGATGGAGCAGGATTTTGCTGCTGATACATTTAGTGTCAGTGAGGATTCTGGAGAGGATAACGATGAAGATGCTGAGGATCAGCAATTGGACTCTGCTATAGGGGAAACTGGAGAAAACAGTGAAGTGGTCAATGAGAAGCTTGGGGATAAGGATGATGATGACAATCCAAGTAACAATGAAAAGTATGAATCTGGGCCTTCAGTTAGGGACAGTGACACAAGCAGTAGGGAGTTTAGAGGCAAGGAAGATTCTGCTGGTACCATTGATGAACCTGAAGAACATAAAGTGGATGAACTTGACAAGGAAACTAGCGAGACTGAAAACCAGGTTGATCTTGATGAGAATGAGGGCACTGAAGATATGAACCTGAACAAAGAAGAGGCATTTGCTGATCCAACTGGATTGAAACTTGATGAGCTGAATCAAAGTCCTAGTGAAGATATCAACATGGATGAAAAAGAGGAAACTGATGTCGAGGAAGAAGATGGTGCAGATGAGGAAGAAGAATCTGCTAAAGATGGGAGTAATGAACATAAATCAAATACTGTTGATGAAACTATGGACGAGATGGAGAGTGAAAAAAATGATGGAGCCTCTGACAAGGATGAAAAGGTGGATGCAACTTCTGAGAAGGATGATCTCGGGAGAGATCACAAGGATCCTGAGATAAACCAAATGGCAGCAAGGAAAAATGTTTCTGAATCAGAAATTTCTGATGTCAATGATGATCATGTTCCTAATGCAGGAGCGGCAACACAGCCAAACAGTGAGCTATTGGAGGTGAGGAATGTTGCGCCTGAAGCAAACTGGGCTAATAACAGTGACATTTACAATGACCTTGCTCAGAAAAATATTCCTTCCACTAACAATTCTGACTTGAATATCATGGTTGCTGACTCATCAAATAATGGGAAGTTGGCTGATGGTCATCCAAAACCAGAGTTTCCTCGTCCAGATTCTGCTCCATTTCAGCAAAAACAATCAAACCCTTACAGAAATGTTGGGGATGCACTTCAGGATTGGAAAGAAAGAGTCAACATCTCTGTTGATCTTCAGGATGATAACAAGGAGTCACAAGGGGAAATTGAGGATGAGAATGCTAATGAGTATGGTTATGTATCTGAGCTTGAAAAGGGAACAGCTCAAGCGCTGGGACCTGCTACTGCTGAGCAGATTGACACTGATGTCAATGTCAACAAGCCTGATGAAAATACCCTTGTTGAAAACAAAGATGATATTCCTAATATGGAAATAGATGAGCAAAAATCTGAAGAATATCCCATTAAGCATTCCTCCTCGGTTAAGTAAGATGGAGGAGCAGATTAAGGTTTCAGAGATGGAGGAGCCAGCAAATCATCGATCCCCTGGTGACCATATTCATGATGATGGTGACCCACTAAACCTCTCAGAGTGCTTGGTCTCGGTAAAGAAGTCTTACTTGAGTGAGCATGTATATAAATTCAATAGACTTTCAATAAGTGAAGAGGAAATGGGACAAGCCCTAGACCTTGACGAACTTTCTGGTGATGTTAAAAATAATGCGACTGCTCTTTGGAGAAAATATGAGCTAGTTACGAAAAGATTATCTCAGGAGTTGGCTGAACAGTTACGTATTGTAATGGAACCCACTCTTGCCAGCAAACTCCAAGGGGATTATAAGACTGGCAAAAGGATCAACATGAAGAAGGTAAGAGTATATGTTGCATAAGATGCAAACCTACTGCATATTTGTTATTTGTTTTGCAAAATATTTTTTTCTCCCAATTCATTTATGAGCTTGTAATTATAGGTCATTCCATACATAGCAAGCCACTACGAAAATGATAAAATCTGGCTGAGGCGGACCAAACCAAACAAGCGAGATTATCAAGTTATTATTGCTGTTGATGACTCTCATAGTATGTCAGAAAGTGGTTGTGGTGAGGTTGCGATCAAAGCTTTGGTGACTGTCTGTCGTGCCATGACTCAATTGGAAGTTGGAAACTTGGCTGTTGCCAGCTTCGGGAAGAAGGGGAACATAAGATTGTTGCATGACTTTGATCAGCCTTCACTGGTGAATCAGGGGTTAAGGTTAGTGCTCAAAATATATTCTTCTTGAGACCATCTAGTTTGTTTGCCTTATTTCTGTGTCTTCCGTTTAGGCTATATGTGTCTAATCTATCTCTAGCCTCTGAGAACGTGTATTTTATAATTTTTCTCTTTTGGATCTTGTGAAGTTGTATTCATCTATCGTATGACTGATTTTCTTTCCTAATTATTTGTCAAACAGATGATTTCTAGTTTGACATTCAAACAAGAGAATACTATCACAGATGAACCGGTTGTTGATCTGTTGACATTTTTGAATAAGAAGCTGGATGCTGCAGTAGCAAAGCACGACTTCTTTCTGGACAAAACCCACTACAGCAAATTGTTTTAATTATCGGGGATGGTCAGTTACATGAGAAGGTACCTCCGTATTTTGCTGAAACGAAGAGAGGGGAATCCCATGCTGATAGTTTTTTTTTTTTCAATCCTTGCTAATTAAAATGCTTGTCTATTTACTTTGTGTTTATTCACTATGTTTGCAGGAGAAGTTGAAGCGGCGTGTTAGAGATTTCTTAAGTAGTAAGCGAATGGTTGCTTTCTTGATTCTTGATAGCCTGCGGGAATCAATCATGGATCTTCAGGTACGTTTGAGCCTTGTAATCTTTGTCTGGGTAAGATAAAAGTTCCTCTGTTGTCATGATTTGATTCTCATGAAATTCTTGTTTGGTCTACAGGAAGTAATTCCTATTCATGACAAAAACAATCAATTTAAAATCTCTGTTTCCAAGTATCTGGATTCTTTTCCTTTCCCATATTATGTTGTACTGAGAAATATTGAAGCACTTCCTAAGACTCTTGCAGATTTACTGAGACAGGTAATTTAGTTCTACCCAATTATTCCAATGTGTTGATTTCATTTATTTGGATTAGCATGAGTAAACTTTGGTTTTTCTTGCTGGGGGCAGTGGTTTGAGCTTATGCAGAATTCAAGAGACTAGACGCTCTGATTGAATTGAAGAATAAAAATGCAAGGAGGTGAAAGAGAAAGGTTAATGAGGAAATATCTGACATTTTGGAGCTGTCTATATGAGAAGCTGAAGATAATGAACAAATCCATACTTTCTTTGTGCAAATGTGATAGACAACTGTACATAAAAGGATTTAAGTGAGCATATTCAATCATATTTAAGCTAGTATTTCGTTTACCTTTCTATTACTCCTTTCAGCATTAGATTCACTGATTGTAATTCTTATCATACATTTTTTTTTGTAAATTGTTAATTTTTCAAAAAATTCAATAATAATTAATTATTTAATAAACTTATTAACTTAATAGTATTTTTTTATCCAAATTAACTCAGTAGTATAGAGAGTGTAATTTTGGGACAAGACATTAATATTAATGTTTTTATTTCGCACAGTTCAATCAAAAACATTGAGAATTTAAATTAATCTTTAAATTTAAATCTTGATAAGGAGAATATAAAATTACAAAAATGAGATCGTTATGTTTTTGTAAAATTTGAGTCAACTTTAATATATAAAATTTGAGCAAAGAAAAGCTTGCAAATCTCACCTTGCATGCAAATCTCTTAGGCTAAACTGTGAACTATCATTTTTGCACATAAGAAAGAACGACAAAAAGAATAGAATTTTGTTACAGTTTTGGTTGGGTTGAATATTTTATTTTATAAAAAAAATAAAATTCATCTTCCAGATTTTCAGAAATTAGACTTTGATTTTTTTTTTAATATTTCGAATTTAAATTTTATTCTAGATCTGATTTTGTTACGTATATTGATTTTTTTTATTTCTTTATTTTTTGGATAAAAATAACGAAAATAAAACACGGGCCTTTTATTTTCTACTTAGCTCTAAAGCCCAAAAACGATTTTCATCATTTAACTTTAGCCTTAAGCCCTTAATAAATTTAAATTCATCCATGAAAAGTCCAAAAAGTGAATTGCAAGTCCATATGATATTGAAGACTAACCAAAAAAAATATCGAACATGTGCCTACTTGTTGTATGCAGAAGTTTTGGCTATCAGATTTGGACTGGATAGAGCGAAGTTATTTGGTTATCTTTCAGCAATTTTGGAGAGTGATAATCTCCCTGCTACTCGGGAGTTAACAACTCTGGAAGGGTGCTGCTGTAATTGCTGATACACGTGCTATGGTTCCTTATTTTAATTCTATTTCTTTGCGTTATATTCGACATGATGTGAATAAGTTTGCTTATCAAGTAGCAAAGCTGGAATGTAATATAGATGAACTTAAGATTTGGAGCACTGAAAACTCCTTGCCCCTTAGAAATCCTGATATTCCAAGGTTTCATTAATAATAATAAATTCCAATTTATGATCAAATAAAAAATACCAGACAGTTTCCCTTTGTGGTGAGACCTAATCAAGGTTGCTCACCTTTCGACTAAAATGGAAAATAAAGTTAGCGTATCAAAATGCAAGAACCACTTGACACATTAAGCTAATTAAATAGAGGAGATGCTGCGGACACTGATGCTTGTGGCGACGTTAACCGCAAATATTTCTTTCCAGGTTGCGATTAACCCACTCGGTGGCATTTGGCAACAAGATTGCACTAACGTAATGGTTAGTGACTTCATAAGCAACGTAGATTATGACAAATGTGTAGCCAGACCCGTTGTACTGGCCAACATTTATCCCACAAAGTACCTCATCCTCTCAGTTTCCTCCATTACCTCCTTCCTTGCATCTCTGAGTGTTGTCCTTTTAGCAATCAGTGGGCTTCCACTCAAGAACAGGCTTTGTACATGGCTTATGACAATAGCTATGGTTGTTGCAATTACATTTGCGTTGCTTGCCTTTGTGATGGCAATCGTTATCATCACCCCTAATCATATCTTTTCTACAACTGCCATGGTATTGGGTACTACTGAATATATCTGGATTGGTTTGGTTGCAATTACATTTCACATAGTTCAATCAAATACATTGAGAATTTAAATTAATTTTTCAGTTTAAATCTTGAAAAGGTGAATATAAAATTACAAAAATGAGATCATTATGTTTTTGTAAAATTTGAGCCAACTTCAAAATATAAATTTGAGCAAAAAAAAGCCTGCAAATCTCACCTTGCAAACTTGCTAGCATAAGTCTTCAAGCAAACCTCTTAGGCTACACTGTGAACTATCGTTTTTGCACAGACGAAAGAACTACAGAAAGAATAGAATTTTGTTACTGTTTTGGCTGGGTCGAATATTTTATTTTATAAAAAAAAATTTATCTTCCAGATTTTTTGAATTGGACTTTGATTTTTTTTTAATATTTCGAATTCAAATTTTATTTTAGATCCGATTTTGTTACGTATACTGATTTTATTTTTATTTTTTTTGATAAAAATAAAAAAATAAAACACGGGCCTTTTATTTTCTACTTAGCTCTAAAGCCCAAAAACAATTTTCATCATTTAAATTTAGCCTCAAGCCCTTACCAAATTTAAATTCTTCCATGAAAAGCCCAAAAAGTGAATTGCAAGTTCATATGATATTGAAGACTGACCAAAAAAAATATCGGACATGTGCCTTATTGTTGTACGCAGAAGTTTTGGGTATCAGATTTGGACTGGATAGAGCGAATTTGTTTGGTTATCTTTCAGCAATTTTGGAGAGTGATAGTCTCCCTGCTACTCGAGAGATAACTACTCTGGAAGGGTGCTGCCGCAATTGCTGATGCACATGCTATGGTTTCTTATTTTAATTCTATTTCTATGTGTCATATTCGACATGATGTGAATAAGTTTGCTTAGCAAGTAGAAAAGCTGGAATGTAATATAGATGAACTTAAGGTTTGGCGCATTGAAAACTCCTTGCCCCTTAGAAATCCTGATATTCCAAGGTTTCAACAATAATAATAAATTCCAATTTATGATCAAATAAAAAATACCAGACAGTTTCTCTTTGTGGTGAGACCCAATCAAGGTCGCTCACCTTTCGACTAAAAGGGAAAATAAAGTTAGCGTATCATAAATGCAAGAACCACTTGACACATAAAGCTAATTAGATGGAGGAGATGCCGTGGACACTGATACTTGTGGCGACGTTAACAGCGAATATTTCTTTCCAAGTTGCGATTAACCCACTCGGTGGCATTTGGCAACAAGATTGCACTAACGTAACGGTTGGTGACTTCATATGCAACGTGGATTATGACAAATGTGTAGCTGGACCCGTTGTACTGGCCTACGTTTATCCCAAAAAGTACCTCATGCTCACAATTTGCTCCATTATCTCTTTCCTTGCATCTCTGAGTGTTGTCCTTTTAGCAATCAGTGGGCTTCCACTCAAGAACAAGCTTTGTACGTGGCTTATGACAATAGCTATGGTTGTTGCAATTACATTTGCGTTGCTTGCCTTTGTGATGGCAATCATTATCGTCACCCCTAATCATATCTTTTCTACAACTGCCATGGCATTGGGTATTAAAGAGTATATTTGGATTGGTTTGTTTGCAATTACATTTCGCATAGCTCAATCAAATATATTAAGAATTTAAATTAATTTTTAGGTTTAAATCTTGATAAGGTGAATATAAAATTACAAAAATGAGATCATTATGTTTTTGTAAAATTTAAGCCAACTTTAATATATAAAATTTGAGCAAAGAAAGGCCTGCAAATCGCACCTTGCCACCTTCCTAGCGAAAGTGTTCAAGCAAACCTCTTAGGCTACACTGTGAACTATCATTTTTGCACAGAAGAAAGAACTACAGAAAGAATAGAATCTTGTTACTGTTTTGGCGGGGTTGAATATTTTATATTATAAATATAAAATAAAATTCATCTTCCAGATTTTTAGAAGTTGGACTTTGATTTTTTTTTAATGTTTCGAATTTAAATTTTATTTTAGATCTGATTTTGTTAAGCATATTGATTATTTTTTGTTTTTTCATTTTTTTGATAAAAATAAAAAAAATAAAACACGGGCCTTTTATTTTCTACTTAGCTCTAAAGCCCAAAAATGATTTTCATCATTTAACTTTAGCCTCAAGCCCTTAACAAATTTAAATTCATCCATGAAAAGTCGAAAAAGTGAATTGCAAGTTCATATAATATTGAAGACTAACCAAAAAAAATACCGGACATGTGCCTACTTGTTGTACCCAGAAGTTTTGGATATCAAATTTGGACTGGATAGAGCAAAGTTGCTTGGTTATCTTTCAGTAATTTTGGAGAGGGATAGTCTCCCTGCTACTCGGGAGTTAACTACTCTGGAAGGGTGCTGCTGTAATTGCTGATACACATGCTATGGTTCCTTATTTTAATTCTATTTCTATGCATCATATTCGACGTGATGTGAATAAGTTTACTTATCATGTAGCAAAGCTGGAATGTAATATAGATGAACTTAAGGTTTGGAGCAATGAAAACTCCTTGCCCCTAAGAAATCCTAATATTCCAAGGTTTCATTAATAATAATAAATTCCAATTTATGATCAAATAAAAAATACCAGACAGTTTCTCTTTGTGGTGAGACCCAATCAAGGTTGTGCACCTTTCAACTAAAAGGGAAAATAAAGTTAGCGTATCATAAATATAAGAACCATTTGACACATCAAGCTAATTAGATGGAGGATATGCCGCGGACACTGATGCTTGTTGTGACGTTAATCGCAAATATTTCTTTCCAGGT
Source organism: Heritiera littoralis (assembly GCA_031772115.1). Classification (NCBI taxonomy): domain Eukaryota; kingdom Viridiplantae; phylum Streptophyta; class Magnoliopsida; order Malvales; family Malvaceae; genus Heritiera; species Heritiera littoralis. The sequence continues at coordinate 622,986 of JAPDPK010000041.1, forward strand.
TGCAATTAACCCACTCAGTGGCATTTAGCAACAAGATTGCACTAACGTAACGTTTGGTGACTTCATATGCCAAGTGGATTATAACAAATGTGTAGCTGGACCCGCTGTACTGGCCTACGTTTATCCCACAAAGTACCTCATGCCCTCAATTTCTTCCATTATGTCTTTCCTTGCATCTCTGAGTGTGTTCCTTTTAGCAATCAGAGGGCTTCCACTCAAGAACAGGCTTCGTACCTGGCTTATGACAATAGCTATTGTTGTTGCAATTACATTTGCGTTGCTTGCCTTTGTGATGGCAATCGTTATCGTCACCCCTAATCATATCTTTTCGACAACTGCCATGGCATTGGGTATTACTGAATATATCTGGACTGGTTAGGTTGCAATTACATTTCGCACAATTCAATCAAATACATTATGAATTTAAATTAATTTTTAAATTTAAATCTTGATAAGGTGAATATAAAATTAAAAAAATGAGATCATTAAGTTTTTGTAAAATTTGAGCTAACTTTAATATATAAAATTTGAGCAAAGAAAAGCCTGCAAATCTCGCCTTGCCGCCTTGCCACCTTGCTAGCGAAAGTCTTCAAGCAAACCTCTTAGGCTACACTGTGAACTATCATTTTTGCACAAAAGAAAGAACTACAAAAAGAATAGAGTTTTGTTACTGTTTTGGCTGGGTTGAATTTTTTTTTTATAAAAAATAAAATTCATCTTCCATATTTTTGGAAGTTGGACTTTGATTCTTTTTTTAAATATTTCGAATTTAAATTTTATTTTAGATTTAATTTTGTTACGTATATTGATTTTCTTATTTTTTTTTGGATAAAAATAAAGAAAATAAAACATGGGACTTTTATTTTCTACTTAGCTCTGAAGCCCAAAAAAGGATTTTCATCATTTAACTTTAGCCTCAAGCCCTTAACAAATTTAAATTCATCCATGAAAACCCCAAAAAGTGAATTGCAAGTTCATATGATATTAAAGTCTAACTAAAAAAAATACCGGACATGTGCCTACTTGTTGTATGCAGAAGTTTTGGGTATTAGATTTGGACTGGATAGAGCGAAATTGTTTGGTTATCTTTCAGCAATTTTGGAGAGGGATAGTCTCCCTGCTACTCGGGAGTTAACTACTTTGGAAGGGTGCTGCTGTAATTGCTGATACACATGCTATGGTTTCTTATTTTAATTCTATTTCTATACGTCATTTCGACGTGATGTGAATAAGTTTGCTTATCAAGTAGCAAAGCTGGAATGTAATATAGATGAACTTAAGGTTTGGAGCATTGAAAACTCCTTGCCCCTTAGAAATCCGATATTCCGAGGTTTCATTAATAATAATAAATTCCAATTTATGATCAAATAAAAAATACCAGACAGTTTCTCTTTGTCGTGAGACCCAATCAAGGTCGCTCACCTTTTGACTAAAATCAAAAATAAAGTTAGAGTATCATAAATGCAAGAACCACTTGACACATCAAGCTACTTAGATGGAGGAGATGCCGCGGACACTGATGCATGTGGTGACGTTAACAACAAATATTTCTTTCCAGGTTGCGATTAACCCACGCGGTGGCATTTGGCAACAAGATTGCACTAACGTAATGGATGGTGATTTCATATGCAACGTGGGCTATGACAAATGTGTAGCTAGACCCGCTGTACTGGCCTACGTTTATTCCATAAAGTACCTCATCCTCTCAATTTCCTCCATTATATCTTTCCTTGCATCTCTAAGTGTTGTCCTTTTAGCAATCAATGGGCTTCCACTCAAGAACAAGCTTTGAACGTGGCTTATGACAATAGCTATGGTTGTTGCAATTACATTTGCGTTGCTTGCCTTTGTGATGGCAATCGTTATCGTCACCCCTAATCATATCTTTTCTACAACTGCCATGGCATTGGGTATTACTGAATATATCTGGACTGGTTTGGTTGCAATTACATTTCACACAGTTCAATCAAATACATTGAGAATTAAATTAATTTTTAAGTTTAAATCTTGATAAGGTGAATATAAAAATACAAAAATGAGATCGTTATGTTTTTGTAAAATTTGAGCCAACTTTAATATATAAAATTTGAGCAAAGAAAAGCTTTTAAATCTCACCTTACCACCTTGCTAGCGAAAGTCTTCAAGCAAACCTCTTAGGCTACAATGTGAACTATCATTTTTGCACAGAGGAAAGAACTATAGAAAGAATAGAATTTTGTTACTGTTTTGGCTGGGTTGAAAATTTTATTTCATAAAAAAAATAAAATTCATCTTCCAGATTTTCAAAAGATGGACTTTGATTTTTTTTAATATTTCGAATTTAAATTTTATTTTAGATCTGATTTTGTTACGTATGTTGATTTTTTTTGGATAAAAATTAAAAAAAATAAAACATGGGCCTTTTGTTTTCTACTTAGCTCTAAACCCCAAAAACGATTTTCATCATTTAACTTTAGCCTCAAGCCCTTAAAAATTTAAATTCATCCATGAAAAACCCAAAAAGTGAATTGCAAGTTCATATGATATTGAAGACTAACCAAAAAAAAAACCGAACATGTGCCTACTTGTTGTACGCAGAAGTTTTTGCTATTATATTTGGACTGGATAGAGCAAAATTGTTTGTTTATCTTTCAGAAATTTTGGAGAGTGATAGTCTCCCTGCTGCTCGAGAGTTAACTGCTTAGGAAGGGTGCTGCTGTAATTGCTGATACACATGCTATGTTTTCTTATTTTAATTCTCTTTCTATGCGTCATTTCGACGTGATGTGAATAAGTTTGCTTATCAAGTAGCAAAGCTGGAATGTAATATAGATGAACTTAAGGTTTGGAGCACTGAAAACTCCTTGGCCCTTAGAAATCCTGATATTCCAAGGTTTCATGAATAATAATAAATTCCAATTTATGATCAAATAAAAAATACCAAACAGTTTCTCTTTGTGGTGAGACACAATCAAGGTTGTTCACCTTTCGACTAAAAGGGAAAATAAAGTTAGCGTATCATAAACGCAAGAACCACTTGACACATCAAGCTAATTAGATGGAGGAGATGCCATGGACACCGATGCTTGTGGCGACGTTAAAAGGAAATATTTCTTTCCAGGTTGCGATTAACCCACTTGGTGGCATTTGGCAACAAAATTGCACAACGTAACCGTTGGTGACTTCATATGCAACGTGGATTATGACAAATGTGTAGCTGGTCCCATTGTATTAGCCTACGTTTATCCCATAAAGTACCACATGCTCACAATTTGCTCCATTATCTCTTTCCTTGAATCTTTGAGTGTTGTCCCTTTAGCGATTAGTGGGCTTCCACTCAAGAACAGGCTTTGTACGTGGCTTATGATAATAGCTATGGTTGCTGCAATTACATTTGCGTTGCTTGCCTTTGTGATGGCAATCGTTATCGTCACCCCTAATCATATCTTTTCTACAACAGCCATGGCATTGGGTATTACTGAATATATCTGGATTGGTTTGGTTGCAATTACATTTCGCACAGTTTAATCAAATACATTGAGAATTTAAATTAATTTTTAAGTTTAAATCTTGATAAGGTGAATATAAAATTAAAAAAATGAGATCATTATGTTTTTGTAAAATTTGAGCCAACTTTAATATATAAAATTTGAGCAAAGAAAAGCCTGCAAATCTAACCTTGCCACCTTGCTAGCGAAAGTCTTCAAGCAAACCTCTTAGGCTACACTATGAACTATCATTTTGCACAGAAAAAAGAACTACAGAAAGAATAGAATTTTGTTACTGTTTTGGCTGGGTTGACTATTTTCTTTTACAAAAAAAAATAAAATTCATCTTCCAGATTTTTAGAAGTTGGACTTTGATTTTTTTTTAATATTTCGAGTTGAAATTTTATTTGAGATCTGATTTTGTTATGTTTATTGATTTTTTTTTATTTTTTCATTTTTTGGATAAAAATAAAAAAATTAAACACGGGCATTTTTTTTTCTACTTAGCTTAAAGCCCACAAATGATTTTCATCATTTAACTTTAGCCTCAAGCCCTAACAATTTAAATTCATCCATGAAAAGCCTAAAAAGTGAATAGCAAGTTCAATCATATTGAAGACTAACCAAAAAAAATACCGAACATGTGCCTACTTGTTGTACGCAGAAGTTTTGGCTATCAGATTTGGACTGGATAAAGCAAAGTTGTTTGGTTATCTTTCAGTAATTTGGAGAGTGATAGTCACCCTGCTACTTGGGAGTTAACTATTTTGGAAGGGTGATGCTGTAGTTGCTGATACACATGCAATGGTTTCTTATTTTAATTCTATTTCTATGCGTCATATTCGACGTGATGTGAATAAGTTTGCTTATCATGTAGCAAAGTTGGAATGTAGTATAGATGAACTTAAGGTTTTGAGCACTGAAAACTCCTTGCACTTTAGAAATCCTGATATTCCAAGGTTTCATTAATAATATTAAATTTCAATTTAAGACAAAAAAAATACAAGACAGTTTCTCTTTGTGGTGAGACCCAATCAAGGTCGCTCACCTTTTGACTAAAAGGGAAAATAAAGTTAGCGTATCATAAATGCAAGAACCACTTGACACATCAAGCTAATTAGATGGAGGAGATGCCGCGGACACTGATGCTTATGGCGACATTAACCGTAAATATTTCTTTCCAGGTTGCGATTAACCCATTCGGTGGCATTTGGCAACAAGATTGCACTAACGTAATGGTTGGTGACTTCATATGCAACATGGATTATTACAAATGTGTAGCTGGACCCACTGTGCTGGCCTACGTTTATCCCACAAAGTACCTCATGCTCTCAATTTACTCTATTATCTCTTTCCTTGCATCTTTGAGTGTTGTCCTTTTAGCTATCAGTGGGCTTCCACTCAAGAACAGGCTTTGTATGTGGCTTACGACAATAGCTATGGTTGTTGCAATTACATTTGCGTTGCTTGCCTTTGTGATGGCAATCGTTATCGTCACCCCTAATCATATCTTTTCTACAACTGCCATGGCATTGGGTATTACTGAATATATCTGGACTGGTTTGGTTGCAATTACATTTCGCACAGTTCAATCAAATACGTTGAAAATTTAAATTAATTTTTTAGTTTAAATCTTGATAAGGTGAATATAAAATTACAAAAATGAGATCGTTATGTTATTTGTAAAATTTGAGCCAACTTTAATATATAAAATTTGAGCAAAGAAAAGCCTGCAAATCTCACCGTGCCACCTTGCTAGCGAAAGTCTTCAAGCAAACCTCTTAGGCTACACTGTGAACTATCATTTTTGCACAGAAGAAAGAACCACAGAAAGAATAGAATTTTGTTACTGTTTTGGCTGGGTTGAATATTTTATTTCATAAAAATAAAATAAAATTCATCTTCCAGATTTTCAGAAGTTAGACTTTGATTTTTTTTAATATTTCGAATTTAAATTTTATTTTAGATCTGATTTTGTTACGTATATTCATTTTTTTGGATAAAAATTACAAAAATAAAACATGGGCCTTTTATTTTCTACTTAGCTCTAAAGCCCAAAAATGATTTTTATCATTTAACTTTAGCCTCTAGCCCTTAACAAATTTAAATTCATCCATGAAAAGCCCAAAAAGTGAATTGCAAGTTCATATGATATTAAAGACTAACCAAAAAAAATACCGGACATGTGCCTACTTGTTGTACGCAGAAGTTTTGGGTAATAGATTTGGACTGGATAGAGTGAAGTTGTTTGGTTATCTTTCAGCAATTTTGGAGAGGGATAGTCTCCCTGCTACTCGAGAGTTAACTACTTTGGAAGGGTGCTGCTGTAATTGCTGATACACATGCTATGGTTTTTATTTTAATTCTATTTCTATACGTCATATTCGACGTGATGTGAATAAGTTTGCTTATCAAGTAGCAAAGCTGGAATGTAATATAGATGAACTTAAGGTTTGGAGCAATGAAAACTCCTTGCCCCTAAGAAATCCTAATATTCCAAGGTTTCATTAATAATAATAAATTCCAATTTATGATCAAATAAAAAATACCAGACAGTTTCTCTTTGTCGTGGACCCAATCAAGGTCGCTCACCTTTTGACTAAAATCGAAAATAAAGTTAGCGTATCATAAATGCAAGAACCGCTTGACACATCAAGCTACTTAGATGGAGGAGATGCCGCGGACACTGATGCTTGTGGTGACGTTAACAGCAAATATTTCTTTCCAGGTTGCGATTAACCCACTCGGTGGCATTTGGCAACAAGATTGCACTAACGTAATGGATGGTGATTTCATATGCAACGTGGGCTATGACAAATGTGTAGCTAGACCCGCTGTACTGGCCTATGTTTATTCCATAAAGTACCTCATCCTCTCAATTTCCTCCATTATCTCTTTCCTTGCATCTCTAAGTGTTGTCCTTTTAGCAATCAGTGGGCTTCCACTCAAGAACAGGCTTTGAACGTGGCTTATGACAATAGCTATGGTTGTTGCAATTACATTTGCGTTGCTTGCCTTTGTGATGGCAATCGTTATCGTCACCCCTAATCATATCTTTTCTACAACTGCCATGGCATTGGGTATTACTGAATATATCTGGACTGGTTTGGTTGCAATTACATTTCACACAGTTCAATCAAATACATTGAGAATTTAAATTAATTTTTAAGTTTAAATCTTGATAAGGTGAATATAAAAATACAAAAATGAGATCGTTATGTTTTTGTAAAATTTGAGCCAACTTTAATATATAAAATTTGAGCAAAGAAAAGCTTTTAAATCTCACCTTACCACCTTGCTAGCGAAAGTCTTCAAGCAAACCTCTTAGCTACAATGTGAACTATCATTTTTGCACAGAAGAAAGAACTACAGAAAGAATGGAATTTTGTTACTGTTTTGGCTGGGTTGAAAATTTTATTTCATAAAAAAAAAAAATTCATCTTCCAGATTTTCAAAAGATGGACTTTGATTTTTTTTTTAATATTTCGAATTTAAATTTTATTTTAGATCTGATTTTGTTACGTATGTTGATTTTTTTTGGATAAAAATTAAAAAAAATAAAACATGGGCCTTTTGTTTCCTACTTAGCTCTAAACCCCAAAAACGATTTTCATCATTTAACTTTAGCCTCAAGCCCTTAACAAATTTAAATTCATCCATGAAAAACCCAAAAATGGAATTGCAAGTTCATATGATATTGAAGACTAACCAAAAAAAATACCGAACATGTGCCTACTTGTTGTACGCAGAAGTTTTGGCTATTATATTTGGACTGGATAGAGCAAAATTGTTTGTTTATCTTTCAGCAATTTTGGAGAGTGATAGTCTCCCTGCTGCTTGAGAGTTAACTGCTTAGGAAAGGTGCTGCTGTAATTGCTGATACACATGCTATGTTTTCTTATTTTAATTCTTTTTCTATGCGTCATATTCGACGTGATGTGAATAAGTTTGCTTATCAAGTAGCAAAGCTGGAATGTAATATAGATGAACTTAAGGTTTGGAGCATTGAAAACTCCTTGCCCCTTAGAAATCCTGATATTCCAAGGTTTCATCAATAATAATTAATTCCAGTTTATGATCAAATAAAAAAATACCAGATAGTTTCTCTTTGTGGTGAGACACAATCAAGGTTGCTCACCTTTCGACTAAAAGGGAAAATAAAGTTAGCGTATCATAGACGCAAGAACCACTTGACACATCAAGCTAATTAGATGGAGGAGATGCCATGGACACCGATGCTTGTGGCGATGTTATCAGCAAATATTTCTTTCCAGGTTGCGATTAACCCACTCGGCGGCATTTGGCAACAAAATTGCACTAACGTAACGATTGGTGACTTCATACGCACTGTGGATTATGACAAATGTGTAGCTGGTCCCACTGTATTGGCCTACGTTTATCCCACAAAGTACCACATGCTCACAATTTGCTCTATTAACTCTTTCCTTGAATCTCTGAGTGTTGTCCCTTTAGCAATTAGTGGGCTTCCACTCAAGAACAGGCTTTGTACATGGCTTATGACAATAGCTATGTTTGTTGCAATTACATTTGCGTTGCTTGCCTTTGTGATGGCAATCGTTATCATCACCCCTAATCATATCTTTTCTACAACTGCCATGGCATTGAGTATTACGGAATATATTTGGACTGGTTTGGTTGCAATTACATTTCGCACAGTTTAATCAAATACATTGAGAATTTAAATTAATTTTTAAGTTTAAATCTTGATAAGGTGAATATAAAATTAACAAAATGAGATCATTATGTTTTTGTAAAATTTGAGCCAACTTTAATATATAAAATTTGAGCAAAGAAAAGCCTGCAAATCTAACCTTGCCACCTTGCTAGCGAAAGTTTTCAAGCAAACTTCTTAGGCTACACTATGAACTATCATTTTTGCACAGAAGAAAGAACTACAGAAAGAATAGAATTTTGTTACTGTTTTGGCTGGGTTGACTATTTTCTTTTACAAAAAAAAAAATTCATCTTCCAGATTTTCCGAAGTTGGAGTTTGGTTTTTTTTTAATATTTCGAATTTAAATTTTATTTTAGATCGGATTTTGTTATGTTTATTGATTTTTTTTTATTTTTTCATTTTTTGGATAAAAATAAAAAAATTAAACACGGGCATTTTATTTTCTACTTAGCTCTAAAGCCCACAAATGATTTTCATCATTTAACTTTAGCCTCAAGCCCCTAACAAATTTAAATTCATCCATGAAAAGCCTAAAAAGTGAATTGCAAGTTCATATCATATTGAAGACTAACCAAAAAAAATACCGAACATGTGCCTACTTGTTGTACGCAGAAGTTTTGGCTATCAGATTTGGACTGGATAAAGCAAAGTTGTTTGGTTATCTTTTAAAAATTTTGGAGAGTGATAGTCTCCCTGCTACTCGGGAGTTAACTACTTTGGAAGGGTGCTGCTGTAATTGCTGATACACATGCTATGGTTTCTTATTTTAATTTTATTTCTATGCGTCATATTCGACGTGATGTGAATAAGTTTGCTTATCATGTAGCAAAGCTGGAATGTAATATTGATGAACTTAAGGTTTGGAGCACTGAAAACTCCTTGCCCTTTAGAAATCCTGATATTCCAAGGTTTCATTAATAATAATAAATTTCAATTTATGATAAAAAAGAAACCAGACAGTTTCTCTTTGTGGTGAGACCCAATCAAGGTCGCTCACCTTTTGACTAAAAGGGAAAATAAAGTTAGCGTATCATAAATGCAAGAACCACTTGGCACATCAAGCTAATTAGATGGAGGAGATGCCGCGGACATTGATGCTTGTGGCGACATTAACCACAAATATTTCTTTCCTGGCTGCGATTAACCCACTCGGTGGCATTTGGCAACAAGATTGCACTAACGTAATGGTTGGTGACTTCATATGCAACATGGATTATGACAAATGTGTAGCTGGACCGCTGTACTGGCCTACGTTTATCCCACAAAGTACCACATGCTCTCAATTTACTCTATTATCTCTTTCCTTGCATCTCTGAGTGTTGTCCTTTTAGCAATCAGTGGGCTTCCACTCAAGAACAGGCTTTGTACGTGGCTTATGACAATAGCTATGATTGTTGCAATTACATTTTCGTAGCTTGCCATTGTGATGGCAATCATTATCGTCACCCCTAATCATATCTTTTCTACAACTGCCATGGCATTGGGTATTAAAGAGTATATTTGGATTGGTTTGTTTGCAATTACATTTCGCATAGCTCAATCAAATATATTAAGAATTTAAATTAATTTTTAGGTTTAAATCTTGATAAGGTGAATATAAAATTACAAAAATGAGATCATTATGTTTTTGTAAAATTTAAACCAACTTTAATATATAAAATTTGAGCAAAGAAAGGCCTGTAAATCGCACCTTGCCACCTTCCTAGCGAAAGTGTTCAAGGAAACCTCTTAGGCTACACTGTGAACTATCATTTTTGCACAGAAGAAAGAACTACAGAAAGAATAGAATTTTGTTACTGTTTTGGCGGGGTTGAATATTTTATATTATAAATATAAAATAAAATTCATCTTCCAGGTTTTTAGAATTTGGACTTCTAAAGCCCAAAAATGATTTTCATTATTTAACTTTAGCCTCAAGCCCTTAACAAATTTAAATTCATCCATGAAAAGTCGAAAAAGTGAATTGCAAGTTCATATAATATTGAAGACTAACCAAAAAAAATACCGGACATGTGCCTACTTGTTGTACCCAGAAGTTTTGGATATCAGATTTGGACTGGATAGAGCAAAGTTGCTTGGTTATCTTTCAGTAATTTTGGAGAGGGATAGTCTCCCTGCTACTCGGGAGTTAGCTACTCTGGAAGGGTGCTGCTGTAATTGCTGATACACATGCTATGGTTCCTTATTTTAATTCTATTTCTATGCATCATATTCGACGTGATGTGAATAAGTTTACTTATCATGTAGCAAAGCTGGAATGTAATATAGATGAACTTAAGGTTTGGAGCAATGAAAACTCCTTGCCCCTAAGAAATCCTAATATTCCAAGGTTTCATTAATAATAATAAATTCCAATTTATGATCAAATAAAAAATACCAGACAGTTTCTCTTTGTGGTGAGACCCAATCAAGGTTGTGCACCTTTCAACTAAAAGGGAAAATAAAGTTAGCGTATCATAAATGCAAGAACCATTTGACACATCAAGCTAATTAGATGGAGGAGATGCCGCGGACACTGATGCTTGTTGTGACGTTAATCGCAAATATTTCTTTCCAGGTTGCGATTAACCCACTCAGTGGCATTTAGCAAAAAATTGCACTAACGTAACGTTTGGTGACTTCATATGCCAAGTGGATTATGACAAATGTGTAGCTGGACCCGCTGTACTGGCCTACGTTTATCCCACAAAGTACCTCATGCCCTCAATTTCTTCCATTATGTCTTTCCTTGCATCTCTGAGTGTGTTCCTTTTAGCAATCAGAGGGCTTCCACTCAAGAACAGGCTTCGTACGCGGCTTATGACAATAGCTATTGTTGTTGCAATTACATTTGCGTTGCTTGCCTTTGTGATGGCAATCGTTATCGTCACCCCTAATCATATCTTTTCGACAACTACCATGGCATTGGGTATTACTGAATATATCTGGACTGGTTAGGTTGCAATTACATTTCGCACAGTTCAATCAAATACATTGAGAATTTAAATTAATTTTTAAATTTAAATCTTGATAAGGTGAATATAAAATTAAAAAAAATGAGATCATTAAGTTTTTGTAAAATTTGAGCTAACTTTAATATATAAAATTTGAGCAAAGAAAAGCCTGCAAATCTCGCCTTGCCACCTTGCTAGCGAAAGTCTTCAAGCAAACCTCTTAGGCTACACTGTGAACTATCATTTTTGCACAGAAGAAAGAACTACAAAAAGAATAGAGTTTTGTTACTGTTTTGGCTGGGATGAATATTTTTTTTATAAAAAATAAAATTCATCTTCCATATTTTTTGGAGTTGGACTATGATTTTTTTTTAAATATTTCGAATTTAAATTTTATTTTAGATCTAATTTTGTTACGTATATTGATTTTCTTATTTTTTATTTTTTGGATATTAATAAAGAAAATAAAACATGGGGCTTTTATTTCCTACTTAGTTCTGAAGCCCAAAAAAGGATTTTCATCATTTAACTTTAGCCTCAAGCCCTTAACAAATTTAAATTCATCGATGAAAACCCCAAAAAGTGAATTGCAAGTTCATATGATATTAAAGTCTAACCAAAAAAAATACCGGACATGTGCCTACTTGTTGTACGCAGAAGTTTTGGGTATTAGATTTGGAATGGATAGTGCGAAGTTGTTTGGTTATCTTTCAGCAATTTTGGAGAGGGATAGTCTCCCTGCTACTCAGGAGTTAACTACTTTGGAAGGGTGCTGCTGTAATTGCTGATACACATGCTATGGTTTCTTATTTTAATTCTATTTCTATACGTCATTTCGACGTGATGTGAATAAGTTTGCTTATCAAGTAGCAAAGCTGGAATGTAATATAGATGAACTTAAGGTTTGGAGCATTGGAAACTCCTTGCCCCTTAGAAATCCTGATATTCCGAGGTTTCATTAATAATAATAAATTCCAATTTATGATCAAATAAAAAATACCAGACAGTTTCTCTTTGTCGTGAGACCCAATCAAGGTCGCTCACCTTTTGACTAAAATCAAAAATAAAGTTAGCGTATCATAAATGCAAGAACCGCTTGACACATCAAGCTACTTAGATGGAGGAGATGCCGCGGACACTGATGCATGTGGTGACGTTAACAACAAATATTTCTTTCCAGGTTGCGATTAACCCACGCGGTGGCATTTGGCAACAAGATTGCACTAACGTAATGGATGGTGATTTCATATGCAACGTGGGCTATGACATATGTGTAGCTAGACCCGCTGTACTGGCCTACGTTTATTCCATAAAGTACCTCATCCTCTCAATTTCCTCCATTATCTCTTTCCTTGCATCTCTAAGTGTTGTCCTTTTAGCAATCAGTGGGCTTCCACTCAGGAACACGCTTTGAACGTGGCTTATGACAATAGCTATGGTTGTTGCAATTACATTTGCGTTGCTTGCCTTTGTGATGGCAATCGTTATCGTCACCCCTAATCATATCTTTTCTACAACTGCCATGGCATTGGGTATTACTGAATATATCTGGACTGGTTTGGTTGCAATTACATTTCACACAGTTCAATCAAATACATTGAGAATTAAATTAATTTTTAAGTTTTAAATCTTGATAAGGTGAATATAAAAAGACAAAAATGAGATCGTTATGTTTTTGTAAAATTTGAGCCAACTTTAATATATAAAATTTGAGCAAAGAAAAGCTTTTAAATCTCACCTTACCACCTTGCTAGTGAAAGTCTTCAAGCAAACCTCTTAGGCTACAATGTGAACTATCATTTTTGCACAGAGGAAAGAACTATAGAAAGAATAGAATTTTGTTACTGTTTTGGCTGGGTTGAAAATTTTATTTCATAAGAAAAATAAAATTCATCTTCCAGATTTTCAAAAGATGGACTTTGATTTTTTTTTAATATTTCGAATTTAAATTTTATTTTAGATCTGATTTTGTTACGTATGTTGATTTTTTTGGATAAAAATTAAAAAAGATAAAACATGGGCCTTTTGTTTTCTACTTAGCTCTAAACCCCAAAAACGATTTTCATCATTTAACTTTAGCCTCAAGCCCTTAACAAATTTAAATTCATCCATGAAAAACCAAAAAAGTGAATTGCAAGTTCATATGGGCCAGGGATCCTCCCCAAAGCCGAAACAAGAGACTCATGGCCATTGTCTATAGCCCACAGTTTCACTGGTCAGGTGCCTTACTACGGGTCTGAGGGCTGGACTAAAGCTCCTCAGGCAAGTACAAGTAGCAAATAATGTGCATGCTCTTTCGAGAGATTCACAGTCTCCAAAACCTTATTCATATAGGTTTTAAACAAGTACAAATATCTTTTCTTAAAAATAGGTTCTCAAACCTTTCTTTCAAATAGGCAGTTGGCTGCTACACCACATTTTGCCTTATTGAATTTCTTTCCCATTTTGAAATTCAATTATTTTATTTTTCAAAATACAAATAGGGCAGTCGACTGGTCCCAATAGCAATCGACCGGTTTTGAAACAGAATGTTTCCCGAGAAATGGCAGTCGACTGGCCCCCTGGGCAATCGACTGGTTTTGAAACAGAATGCTTTTCAAATAAAAGCAGTCGACTATCCCATATAGCAGTCGACTGGTTTGAAACAGAATGGTTTCTGGGAAAATGGCAGTCGACTGGCTTACATAGCAGTCGACTGGTTTATCTCGGTTTTCGAAAATCTCTGCTTTTGTTGTGTCTAGGCAGTCGGTTGCTCCTAGCCTAATTGGTACTAGGAGTAGGACCCAAATGGTACCCTTTTTCCTGCAAATAAATCAGCTATACTTCCTCCCAAAGTAGTTCAAATTCATTAAAAACATGCGGACATAGTCTTTCTACGTCCGTTACATAAATTCCTTACCTTAAATAGCAAATAAATCCCCAAGTTGGTTGCACCAACACTTGTCCTTTTTCTTTACTTCTTCAAGCTGTAAACACCATAACAATTAAACTTTAATACACATACTCTACCAACTCTAAACCATCCATAAAATCAACTAAAACCTTCTAACTCTCTTACCTTTGCTATTCACCAACTTTCAAGATTTCTAGATCTCCTTACTCACTTGGATCTAGCCTTTCATATTAAAGGCATAGCTTAAGCTATTGATAAGGATCGTTTTTCGTTTAAGGAACTTAGCGAATCGATGGCTTGAGATAGTGCTTTGTCAAGGTGAGAAGCTTGGACACTTAAAGGAAAAATGGAAGCAACGAGAGGGAGAAGAGAAAGGGTGCTGCCGACCTTGGCTGATAAGGATGATGATGATGAGTCATGCAATGGCATTAAATGCCCATTAATCCCTTCATCATCTCAGCCCTAACCCTTTAATGCTTTACCCTCTTTATTTGACCAATTGACCATCTTGATTGGCCTCCTTTCCTTCATTTAAATCCTCTTTTTCTCTTTATTATCTCAGCCACATACCAAATTTAATTGCATTAAATTTTCTGATATTTATTCTTTTCTTATACTCTAATATTCCCACAATATCAGGATTTATTTCTTAACTATTTGACCATCAATTCCTTTAATTCCACTTATGTCCCATGTGTTTCATTTATATATATATATCAAAAATTCACATTTATTCCATTAATCCAAGTTGGAAAACTGTACAAGTATGGGAAAATTACAAAAATTTGGGAATTTCACATTCTCCTCACCTTAGAGAATTTGGTCTTCCAAATTCAATTAAGGTTATGTCTCAAACAATTCCAAATACTTCTCTTTCATTAAGCTCTCTAGCTCTCATGTAGCTTCTTCCATTGTATGGTATTGCTAGAGAACTTTCACTAGAGGGATCGTCTTAGATCTCAACACCTTATCTTTTCTATCTAAAATTTGAATCGGTTTCTCCACATAACTCATGTCTTCCCGAATCTCCAAGGGTTCATATTCAATGACATGAGACGGATCCGAATTATATTTCTGAAACATTGACACATGAAAGACATTGTGTACTCCCGATAACTCCGGAGGTAATGCCAACCTATAGGCCACATCTCCAACACGATCTAGGATCTCAAATGGTCCGATGTAGCAAGAACTCAGCTTACCTCATAGGCCAAATCTCATGATCCCTTTGGATGGAGAAACTTTCAAGAATACATAGTCTCCAACCAAAAACTCAAGTGGCCTCCGTCGAGCATCCGCATAACTCTTTTGTCGACTCTGAGCTGTCTTGAGCCTTTGACAAATCATCTTAACATCCTCAGAGGCTTGCTCGACTAAGTTTGGAGCCAATAACCTTCGTTCACCTACTTCTTCCCACCCAATCGGAGATCGACACCGTCTACCATATAAAGCCTCATATGGTGCCATCCTGATGCTTGCATGATAGCTATTATTATAAGCAAACTCAGCCAATGACAGATGGTCGTCCCATGAGCCTTTAAAATCCAAAGCACCAGCTCTCAACATATCTTCGAGCGTCTGAATAGTGCGCTCGGACTGCCCATCAGTCTGCGGATGAAAAGCTGTCCTAAAATTTAGCTAAGATCCCATGGCTTCTTGAAAATGTTCCCAAAAGTGAGAAGTAAACCTGGAATCTCTATCCGATGTGATGCTTACTGAAACACCGTGTAGTCTAACGACTTCTCTCACATATAAGTCTGCCAAAGTACTAAGTGTGTCCGTAGACTTCATAGGTAGGAAGTAAGCTGACTTGGTTAACCGATCCACAATCACCCAAACACTATCATGGTTCCTCTTGGTCCTGGGTAATCCCATAATGAAATCCATCGTAATGTGCTCCCATTTCCACATAGGCATAGGTAGAGGATGCAACAATCTTGTCGGTCTCTGGTGCTCTACCTTAACCTGCTGGCACGTTAGACATTTTGCTACAAACTCAGCTATGTCTCTCTTCATGCCAGTCCACCAATACACCTTGCGAAGATTGTGATACATCTTCGTACTTCCTGGGTGTAATGTGTATGTTGACACCTAATTTTATCTCATTTTGTTGTTATTATTATTATTATTATTATTATTATTATTATATTATTATTATTATTATTATATATTTGTATTTATTATTATTTTTATTATTTGTTTATTATTATTATTATTATTATTATTGTTATTATTATTATTTATGTTATTATTATTACTATTATATATTTTTTATTTTTTATTTTTTGTGTGTTGTCCAATCCTGTCACCCATCCACTAACTCTGCTGTCCCATCCCCGCCGGTCCCCTACTTCCCAGGCCATCCCATCGCCAGCCAACTAGTCTGCCAACCACCCATAGCCCTTCCCCTCAGACTGTCTCGTCTATCACCATCCTCGCCAGACCCAAGCTGCAAACCCCCATACCATTTCCCCTTACAAAGACCCTCCTTCAAGCCTCGGACGAGGGACCCGGGAAACCCCCTTTCCCTCAAAAACACAAGGCCACCCGAAACCATCCCCGTTCAACCATAACAACCACCGAGCTCCTTTGCTACCCCCTGCCATCGCCCACATCACTAAGCCCTCTTCCACCTAACATCTAAACGCCACCACGACCTTAATCACCACCCTAGAACCGAGAGCCTCCATCTTCACCAACCCAAGTCCGAAAACCCTAGAACCGAGACCCTTAGGATCTCAGATCTGGAAACCCTAGATCTAAACCCTGCAAAAAAAAATCACAACAACACAACAGCCAAACCATCAACCAAAAAAAAGGGGAAGAAAACAAAACAAAAAAGGGGAAAAAGGCTTTCGGGGGTTCAGATCTGCGAAGTTGGGGCCTTTTTCGAGTGAATCGGAGGTCAGATTTGGGCTCAGGTGGTGGAGAGGAATCGGAAAAGGGGAAACTTTTTGTGTTTTGGCCACCGGAGGCGATGGCCGGCGGCGGCCACGACGGCGGCCGGGAATCACCCCGGCGGAGAGCTCAAGAGCTCTGAAATTTTTTGTGGAAAAAGAAGAAAAAATGAATTAGAAAAAAAAGAGGCCTATTTATAGTAAAAAAAAAAACCTACAGGATCCACGTGTGGACCCGGACTGACCCAGGTTCGCGCGTCTGACTCGCCAGCGGAGCAGGATCCGCGTGTTGCCCCGCCGACCCGACCCAACCGCATCCAACCCGACCCGTCCCGCGTCCCGCACTTGATCCGGTCCACCTTACTTGGGCCAGATCTGTTTACCTGTTGGGCCCACACGCCTTGGGCCAACCTGGTTGGGCTGTTTGCAAGCATTTCCTTTGGGTTCTTAGCCCAATCCAATTTAGGTATATTTCTTTTAATTTTAATAATTTTGGTGCTACTATTATTATTATTATTATTATTATTATTATTATTATTATTATTATTATTATTATTATTATTATTATTATTATTAAAGGAAATATGAAAACTATATATTTTTCATTTATTATATTATTTAACAATGTTAAAATTTAACAAAACTTCCGATGATGGGATGCTACGGAAGTCACAAGTAGTGATTCCTAGCTGATCCCTAGGTGAGAAGAGTTATACTAAATGTTGCCAAAAGTATAGGAATATTTAGTATGATTTTTCAATAATTTAAAATTTTAATAAAAATGAAAATGAATAAGTTTTTCTAAAACAAAAATATATAAATAAATCAACAAATAAATAAGGAAATTTAAAATTAAAAATTCATTTGCATCATATATTATTTGTTTGCATTATATGCATCCATTTAATTTCCAAATAAGTGTGAATCTTCCGAGGATGAGATTCTATAGAAGTCACAAGTAGTGATTCTTAGGAAATCTCTAGGTGAGAAAAATTATTTCGAATGCTGCCAAAAGTATTGGAGTATTCGATTTAAGTATTCAATACAAAAGGGTTCACACTCACTTTTGAAAAACAAAATCTAACTTTTTTAAATGAAAAATAATTTTGATAAATAATAAAATACTCCAAAAATGGAATAAAAAGGAATTAATTTTAAATATTAAATTAAGACCATTTCATTAAAATCAAAGGATAACACATGATTATTATGGTACCGTTTTTTAACGGGCGTCGTGGGGGTGCTAATCTTCCCCACGCGTAGCCGTACTCCCGAACCCGATTTTTGTTTTCGCAGACAAAAAATTTTCTTTTTAATAAAACTTAATTAATTTTGAGATTTTGTTAAAAAGATAAGTATTTTAGGTGGCCAATCACACCTAGTCAAAAAAGATTGGTGGCGACTCTCTTTGTTTTTAAATGTTTTTCAAAATCATCGAGCGCGAAACTGTTACGACAGCTTGGCGACTCCGCTGGGGACGCTTTTTGAGGGTCAAGCCATTCATTAATCATGTGTTATCCAAAGTTTTAATTTAATAATCTTGAATGATATTTAAACTTAATTCACTTGGATTTTGAAAATAATTTTGTTTGCAATTGTTTTTTTTATGTTATTTATTTTTTGTATATATGTTATTGTTAATAAATTGTTGGGGCATAGTAGGATAAGGGTTACGGTTTGATAAAAGTTCCCTCATACACACACTTGCACTTGCATTTGTATAACATGAACTCTATACTCGGGTTCTGTACTGCTTAAGAGGGAGTAGAGTACCTTTGCTCTCGTGAGGTAATCACCTCCGCAATGGCAGTCGAAATACTCCCACTCAAATTAAATCTTACTAGTCCAGTGTGGACGTCAGTGAGGTATAATTTGAGAACCTTAAGATCTTTAGATCCTAACCTAGCATATAGAAATACCTAAGAAGCCAGTTTTAGGTAAAGTCATGCTCGATTTTTGAAATTAGGACACAAGAGGGAACATTATTTGACCCCATTTATTGCATCAATAATAAAGGTACTATGGGTTTTGGTTTAAATTGTTTTTCTTGTTTTTCAAAAAGGATTTTTTTAAATAATAAAATTGTGGAAAGAGATTTTGTAGAATAAAAAGAAAGAAATCTAAGTTTTAATGAAAAAAGAAAGTGTGAGAAAAATAATAAAACCAACTTTTCTTTCAAAATAATGGGAATAATTTTTCTTAAAAAAAAAAGAGAAGAGGGATTTCTTTCAAAAATATAGACATAAAAATGGGAATAAATGGAAAAATACGAAGAGAGCTGACGTTTTTTCTAAATAAAGGTAAAATAGAGTTAACAAAATCTTTCATTGATTTTTCTTTTTTCCTTTTCTGAATAATTTAAAGAATAAGTTGACAAGAAAAAAAAATAAAGAAAAATATTTTTTATTTTTGGGTTGTATAGGAGTTTTAATGAAAATATAAAAACAGAAAAAAAAATTTTCCTTTTATTGATTATCTCATAAAAAAAAATTTTTGAACAAAAAGATGTCAACAAAAAAAATTGTCCTTGAATTTGTGTGGAAAAGAATTCAAAAATAAAAATAGTTTGATTTGGAATAAAAATGAAATAAAGTTAATTTTTGAAAAAAGAATCGATAGGGGATGTGAATTTTAGGAAAAAGAAAAAATAAAAAGAAAATTTTTAGTGATAAAAGAAAAAGTTTGATTTGGAATAAAAATGAAATAAAATTAATTTTTGAAAAAAAGAATCAATAGGGGATGTGAATTTTTTTTAGAAAAAAATAGAAAATCAAAAAAAATTTGTTTGGTGATCAAAGAAAAATGATTTCTAGAAAAATCTAGAAGAATGCTCGGGTTTAGTTAGGAATTCCATCTTTCTTGCATGATTGGATTAAGGAATAATAAGATTAGTGTCTAGGTATTGTGAATACAAATATTCGTTTTTCTCAAACATGTTAGGGACATATATCATTTTAATTCATTTCATCATCATTGTGTATATATATGTTGATAGTCATGTCATTTGCATTTTAGAATCATGAAGGTTAGGTGAAATAAAATAGAATTTGATTTTCATTGTAATTGCATTGTGTATAAATTACATTTTGAATAAACATATCCTTCAACAATGCCTTGTTATTGTGTCATGTCTTGAACATTTTACATAGCATTTCATGAAAAAAAATGTTCTTTTCCTACTAAGAATTGAAAACACAAAAAAAAAAGAAAAAAAGAAAAAGAGTTTTTTGAAATAATTTTGGTATGGTTTAAGATTATTCTTCAATTTCCTTGACTTGTGTCAGACTTGGCCTCTCAAGTTAATAAGTGAATGTGTTAAGTAAGGGGCAAATTTTAGTTTGAACTTTGGTATGCATTTTACATTGTTGCATCACATTTTGTAGATAAGTCTTTGAGAAACTAGATTAAGTTTTTACAATCTTGAATTTGTTTATTCTTTCAATTTTCCTTTTTATCAAATTTATGTACATGTGTTATTGATTGATTATTTTCATTGAAATTATTCCTCCCTAAGATTTGGTTAGAGTGAAGACCTAAATACCTAACATGTAAAATCAAGAAAGTTATGCAAATTAACAAAATAAAAGTAAAAAAAAGAAGAAAAATCATTCCATTTCATGTTTCAAGATAAAAAGAATAGATTTTTGTCATGCATTTCATTTGCATACATATACAAATAACATGATTTTCATAAAATTCACATCATACACTTGTTATACTTCAGTAAATATGTCAATACTCTTCATTTTTTGAAAAAAAAGAAGAAGAAAAAATTTGTTTGTTCCAAAATTTTGAAAGAAATAAGATAAGGTTTTTTTAATTAGAAAATTGTGGTAATAAGGTTCAAGGCCTCTCGACCATCAAAGGTTACAAAGTAGTTCAGGGCTCTTACTCGAGTATAGGTCATGGAAGAAGGATAAGCTAGTCGAATGGAGAAAATAGAAAAGGCGCAAGAAGAGATGAAAGGGCAATTGGCTGCAATGATGGAGATGATGACCTAAATGAGTAAAAGAAGGGAACCAGCACAAGAAGTAACTACTCAAGAAAGGTGGGCACATGAAGGTGAACGTTCATATCCACATAGTCTCATTCCACCTTAAATCCATAGTTCACAGCATATGCCATTTTCGAGGCACGACATTCCAAACCCCAAGAGGAACCCATCAGACCCAATCTATGTCCATGATTCATATAATTCTAGAGAACAAGAGAAATTGAAGATGAGTACATCAACAGTGAAAGAGAACTTAGAGCCTCAAACGAAGTTAGATCTTCTTGAAGAAAGATTACGAGCTATCGAAGGGATGGATTTATATGGTTCTTTGGATGCAAGCGAGCTTTGTTTGGTACCGAGTGTAGTTATCCCACCGAAGTTCAAGGTTCCGGAATTTGAAAAGTATGATGGGACAAAATGCCCAGCAACTCATATCAAGATGTATTGCCAAAAAATGGCTGCTTATGCTCAAAATGATGAATTATTGGTGCATATTTTTCAAGACAATCTTATAGGATCAGCCGCCAGGTGGTACACCCAACTAGATTGAGCTCATATCCGCTCATGGAAAGAATTGGCTCGGGCATTCATTACTCAATACAAGCACATTGAAGATCTGGCACCGGACCGCCTATCTTTACAGGGCATGAGGAAGAAACATGAGGAGAGCTTTAGAGAATATGCTCAAAGGTGGAGGGATGTAGCTGCCCAAGTTCAACCGCCCCTCCCAGAGAAAGAAACCACCATCTTGTTTGTCAATACACTCTCAGCACCATTTTATGAAATGATGGTCGGAAATGCCACAAAGAATTTTGCAGATATGATGATCTATGGTGAAATTATAGATAATGCAATCAAGAATGGCAAGCTTGTAGGAGATGATGCCATGAATGCAAGAAAAGGCAATACATCCGGGAATGGAGGAGATGTTCATGCTATGAATTATGAGGGGCAACATGTGGGAGATTTTGCTCCATGCCATCCTTATCCAATGTATCACACCCATTACCCCACCATAAATAATACTCTCCAAGCCTGAATACCTATCAGCCAATCCCCCAATTTAGTTGGCAAATAAGTCTCCAAACACCTATGCCTACCCAAAGTAACCAAAGAGGATCTCGAAACAAACGGAGGAGAATTGACATTGATCCGATTCCTTGGTCCTACACTAAAGTATTTCAATATCTTCTCGAGAACCAACTTGTTACCCCAGTCCAATTGAAGCCTTTGGAACCTCTATATCCGGAATGGTATGACCCAACTGCTCGGTGTGACTATCATAGTGGAAATATGGGTCATTTGACAGAAAGTTGCCCTGCTTTCAAGCATAAGGTGCAAAATTTGATCAGATCTGGTTTGTTGGATTTTGGGACAAAAGAAGCAACGGATGTTAATGTGAACTCTTCGCTTAACCATACTACAATGTGAGGGCAAAAAAAGACTCTTTGCTTGGTCATTCATGGTGGTATAAAGTTGTTTCTTTTTGTAAGCCCATGAACTAAAAGGTACTTTTTGTATATTGACTTTCATTTATCTTTTGTCATTTCAACGGAGTAATCGATGCATTTTCATTACATTTTTCTCTCTCCTTCGAAATCTTGTATTTTTTGTGCATTCGCCTATATTTTACCTCTTTCTCCTCTTTTTGGCTTATAAATTATTAATTTCCATTCTTCACCCAATTTTGTTGTTAAATGATGAATATGATGTCGATTTTGATAATAATCTGGGATAAAACTTTAAAATTCTATTTGTATTGACCATTTTGTCCCATTGTCAATGGAAATGTTGAATCAACCGATGGAATGAACACAAGGAAAGTAGACTTTTCACAAGGTTGTAATGGCTCAATAAATAATTCTTTGATAAGAGTATTTACGTTCGAAATGAGAAATGGCCATCTTTGGTTTACCCTTCACATATGAGAAAAATTATCCATTGTTACCCCTTTTAGCCTTATAGTTATATATATATTTTTTAAAGAAACCTGCCAAGGATCACCCTCCACATTGGAGGGAAAATTGAGAAAAATAAAGTAAGATTTGCCCACGAAAAAATTTTCAAGTCATTAGAAATCTAGGGGTAAGATAAAGAAAAAGATATCTTCATGCTGGAATTCCTAAAAAAAAAGGGAAATGAGGAAAAGAGTGAATCAAAAGAAAAAAAAATGAACGGAAAAGAATAAACAAAGAATAGGGTAGAATGCTAAAGTTTTTAAAATGATGAAAAATGATCCTATGGCTTGAAACCCTTGAAACACGTATTTTGGGCCTTATTATCCATTCTTTCAGAACCTCAAAACCCGGCCTACATTACGTACCTTAAAAGTCCATTTTGATCGAATTTGAATGCTTGAGTTAAGGAATCATATATTGAGCCTAGACATGTTACAAGTTCATGATTTAGAGCTTGATAAGTGTGTTGATTATGGATAAGTATGGTCCATGAAAAAATGAAAAATGAAAAATGAAAAATAAAAGAAAAAGAAAAATGATAAAAAATGAAAAAAAGAAAATGATAAAAAAAGAAAAAGCTAAAAAAAAAAAGAAAAGAAAAGAAAAAAAGGAGAAAGGAAGGAGAATAAAAAGGGGCTTAAGTTGGAAACCCGAAAAGGGCGATTTGAGTCAAAAGAAGAATGAAAGATTTGGCTAAAATCTCGAGAAGATAGCTTTTTATAAGGGAAAACAATACTGCTTGAAGATTTCATGAAATGGGGGGCAAAGCATTGATGGAACCAAAATGATTAGAATGTCAATCAAATAGAATTTTGGAAAAATCTAATTTTTGGATGTGAATCTCCAAGTTAAAATTTCGGATTTGAATCTCCGAATCAAATTTTTGGATGTGAATCTCCAAATCAAAGTTGAAATTTCGGGTGTGAATCTCCGAATCTAATATTTGCATGTGAAACTCCAACTCAAAATTTCAGGTGAGAATCTCTGAAATTTCGGATGCGAATACCTAAAATGGATATTTGAATGTGAATCTCCAACTCAAAATTTTAGATGAGAATCTCTGAATTTAAGATGCGAATCTCTATATTAAAGTTTACGTTTTGAATTTTCAATGCAAATCCCTAAATTGAGTTCCTGAATGTATCCTTGTCAAGAAAATGTAAGATTAAAATATGAGGTTGGAAGAATAAGATTTTGAAGTTGAAAAAAAAAGAGAGGAAGAAGAAGGTTTTAAAAAAAAAAAAGAGGGGAGAAGAAGAAGGTTCAGGGCTATATTTTAAAGAGGAGGTTCGAGATTAAATTTGAAATGAGATTAAACATAAGATTTAAATATGAAATTGAAGAAAAATCAAGATAAGGAATTTTAAGATAGAGAAATTCGATTTGAATGTGAATCTTCGAATCAAATCTTTGGGTGTGAATCTCCAAATCAAAGTTGAAATTTCGGATGCGAATCTCCGAATCAAATTTTGGATGTGAATCTCCAAATCAAAGTTAAAATCTTGGATGTGAATCTCTAAATCTTCAAGTTAAAATTCTGGGTATGAATCTCCAAGTTCAAAATTTTGGATGTGAATCTCCAAAACAAAGTTAAAATTCTGGGTGTGAATCTCCAAGTTAAAATTTTGGATGTGAATCTCCGAATCAAATCTTTAAATGTGAAATCTCTCAATTTCAGAAAAAGAATTTAAAGTTTCATCGCCTCTGGTGCAAGAGGAGTTTTTTCAGAAAAAGAATTTAAAGTCTCATTACCTCTGCTGCAAGAGGAGCTTTCTCGAAAAAAAAAAAAAACAAAAAGGAATTTAAAGTTTCATCGCCTCTGCTGCAAGAGGAGCACTTTTCAGAAAAGGAATTTAAGTCCTCCGGACACAAATATAAGACCTCTGGGCACAAATTTAAGACCTCCAAGCACAAGTTTAAGACCTCCGGGCACAAAGTATAAGACCTTCGGGCAAAATTTTTAAATTTAAAGTTTCATCGCCTCTGTTGCAAGAGGAGCATATTTCAAAAAAAAAGAAGAAAAAAATTTTAAAAATTACAAAAATTTACAAGTTTCATCGCCTCTGCTGCAAGAGGAGCACATTTCCAGAAAAAGAATTTAAAGTTTCATCGCCTCTGCTGCAAGAGGAGCACATTCCAAAAAAAAAAAAGGAATTTAAAGTTTCATTGCCTCTGCTGCAAGAGGAGCACATTTCAGGAATTTAAAGTTTCACTGCCCTTGCTGCAAGAGGAGCATATTTCAAAAAAAAAATAATAAAACAAAAAACCAAATAAAAAATAAAACAGCAAAAAAAGAGAAAGAGAAGAATTTTAAAGTTTCATTGCCTCTGCCGCAAGGGGAGCACATTTCAAAAAAAATGAAAATGAATGAAAATAAAAAAAAGAGAAGAAAAGAAAAAAAAAGAAAGAGATTAGGTTATAAGCCGGACAAAATTAGTGTCTTTTGTATTTGCTCTATTTTGATCCTCAGCAATGAGCAAAGAGGAGCAGCTGTTGACACCTAATTTTGTCTCATTTTGTTATTATTATTATTATTATTATTATTATTATTATTATTATTATTATTATTATTATTATTATTATTATTATTATTATTGTCATAACGTATTAAGTTTCGGGGGAAACCTAATAGCTAGACACAAAACTATGGAGTCGCCACCAACCATTCTAACCTAGGTGTGATTGGTCACCTATTCAAACTAAGGACAAGGCTTGATCTACGTTAAGAGTTCTAAGTTCGGGAGTACGGTTACGTGTGAGGAAGGATTAGCACCCTCACAACGCCCATCCTAAAATGGTACCAAATAATCTAAGGTTATCTTAATTTTGCCTTTTACTTTAATTTTGATATAATTAAATATTGAAGAATTTTTTAAGTCTACTCCATCAAGCTGGTTGGACAATTTAAAAAATTTTCTCACATCGAGAGTATTCAAGTAGGACCAATCGCCTTTCTTGAAGAGGCTCCGTCGTCGGCTTGTTTAGATATTTTATGCAAACCCTATTTTGACTCCTATCCAATTTCCATTCCTTATTTTATCTTATTTTACTCTATTGTTGTTATTTTCTTATATAAATTATTATTTCATATATTTTTATATATTTAAATAAACATGAATTATTTGATATTGAAGATTTTCTTAAAGACCATCTATCGAGCTGGTAAGATCTTAAAGAACCTTTCTCACCTCAGGAATTTTTAAAGAAATTACTCAAGCGCAATTCTTTTTAAATTCCATCCTCGGAATAATTCACATTTATTAAAATATTTAATTTAATTTAATTTCTATTTATTTCAATTCTTTTCTAATTTTAATTCTAATTTATTAATCTGATCTTTATTATTTATTATAATGAACTTAATTATAATTTACTATTTTTTTAGTCTAATTTAATTTTTATATTTTACAATTAGATTGATTTATTAAATATTGGAAATATCCCCTTAGATCTTCCATCAAGCTGGTAAGACCTAAAAGAAACATCCTCACCTCAAGATATCTAAAAATACTACTCAAGCGCAGTCCTTTTAGAATTCCATCGTCGAAATATTTGTAGTTGTATTATTTTATTCTACATTAAAATTTTTATGACTTTTAATTCCTAATTTGATTACTAATTCTTTTGTTCGTAATTAACTTTAATTAATTCTTATTTCAATTTTTTAATAAATTTGAGTTTTAAATATCGGAAATAACTTTTTAAATCTTCCATCAAGCTGGTAAGACTTAAAAAAGACCTCCTCATCTCAAGATTTCCGAGAATATTACTCGATCGCAATCCCCTCGGAGTTCCATCGTCGGAATAATTTTCGTTTGTTTGAATGCGTGATATTATTTCATTTGATCTAGTTTCTAAATGCATTAATTTTATTAATTCTTAATTTTTTATTTTATCATTTATTACTTTGATAAACTTATGATTTTAATTTGATTTTTATTTTTATGATGAATTTTAAATATTGGAAATATCCTTTTAAATCCTCCATCAAGCTGGTCAGACTTAAAAGAAATCTTCTCACCTCAAGATCTCTGAAAGTATTACTCGATCGCAATCCTCTCAGAGTTCCATCATCGGAATATTTGTCGTTTTATTATTCTATTCTATTTTATTTCTTAAATATATTAATTTCTATGACTCTTAATTCCTAATTTGATTATTAATTCTTTCAATTGTAATTAATCTTAATTAATTCTTATTTCGATTTTTTATAAATTTGAATTTTAAATATCGGAAATAACCTTTTAAATCTTCCATCAAGCTGGTAAGACTTAAAAGGATCTCCTCACCTCAAGATCTTCGAGAATATTACTCAATCGCAATCCTCTTGGAGATCCATCGTTGGAATAATTTTATTAGTTTGTTTTAATGTTTAATTTCATAATTAAATTTTTATATATTTTTATAATTTTCAATAATCTATTCTTAATTTATTTCAATCCTAATTCTAAAATAAACAAGCAAACAAATAATAATACAAAATACATAAATATCAAAATACTAAATCAAAATTATTTCATTCACATTAATTATCTATGCTAATTATCCAAGTCAAGTTTTCAAATCAATTATCTTAATATTATATTCTAATTCCTATTAGACTATCTACTTTATTATCTTTCACAAATATGTAATTAAATAAATTATATAAACTAAACTTTTAAGATACTTGAACATACTAAATGAATAAAACAATAGTAATTAAAGTTAAAATCCTAGTGGCTTTACAACCTCTTACACAAGTGCATGTCATTTAATGGCAAAAACCTTACCTTCCAGTTTTTTTGTTTTGCTTTTCTTGTTTACCTTCCTCGAGCCTTACCCACGTTACAAGCAGCAAGTTGTGCGAAGATGATGGTGATGTACAAGACAGCAACGTCAATGATGACTCAGAATAAAGTAGCAGCGATGGTGTGGCTCTCCACAGCAGTAGCGACTAGCGATGCAGGGCTGTTCAGTGATGGCAGTAGCGGTGGGGAAGAGAATCAAAGATATATGGCAGCAAGGTGTCTTTGACAGCAATGGCGCAGACAGAAACCACTGCAGTGATGGTGGTGCAGGATAGCAGCAAGAGACGGGATGCAATGGCTGGGCAACTTTGACGCGGTGAAAGAAAGCGCTGCGATGGAGTAGGATGGGTAGTGTAGGATGGAACCGAAACAATGATGCACCGACAAGGGCGGCGAAGAGCAGAAGCAATGATAACTTGGTTTGGCGTGATTCCGTGCAGGGTACGAGCTTGGTCTAGTGAAGCTAAGGCTACAATGGAGTAGTACCAAGAATTCCAGCAGCACCGTATGGACTAGTGGAACGTGAGGGCGCGTGGCAGCTGGTGGAGAGAAGTTGAAAGTGCAGTCGAGATGATGATGGAAAAAAGATCTTGTTATTTTGGCTAGGGTGTAAGTGCGGTCCGGGTCGATCGATGAAGATGACTAGAGATGCTTAGGTTTGGTGATGATGAAGGGCCACGGTGAGGAGGTGTTTTCTAAGTTCCCCCCCTCTTTCCGTTTCCCCTCTTTTTTCTTTTCTCCCCCTCTTCTACTATCCTCTCTTTTTCTTTTTATTCCTAATCCCCTCATCTCCGATGTTAATGTTGTGTATCAATTTCCACGATTTTTGTACTGATTTTCTCTTTTACCATACATATCATGGTTGACTCCTTTAATTGAGTTTCCAAAAACTTAGTGCAAATAATTTTCTGTTGATTTTTCTTTCCAATCTCACTCTTCAATTTAATTGCTATGATATATTCTCTAAATCTCCAAATTTGGTAATACTAAGATCTGATTTTCTTGATTTTTTCATTGACCTTTTAAATTGATTTCTTTTTTTTTATTTTTGGATGATTAAAGTCCAGATTTGGGTTTAGACTTCTAGAGGATTTTTTTATTATTTTTAAATAAATTAAGAATTAGAATTAAATACAAAAATTGGACTTTTAATCATCAAGCCTAATCTTAAGCCCAAAATCATATTTTCATGTCCAAAAGTCTAATTAAACCCAAAATAAAAATAGTCTAATATGCCTAATAATATTAAAGACCCCGGACAAAATGGGGTGTCTACAATTATTATTATTATTATTATTATTGTTATTATTATTATTATTATTATTATTATTATTATATTTGTATTTATTGTTATTTTTATTATTTGTTTTATTATTATTATTCTTTATGTTATTATTATTATTACTATTATATTATTATTTTTTTATTTTTTATTTTTACTTTTATTTTTATTTTTTGTGTGTTGTCCAATCCTGTCACTCATCCACCAACTCTACTGTCCCATCCCCGCCGGTCCCCTACTTCCCAAGCCATCCCATTGCCAGCTAGCTAGTCTGCCAACCACCCATAGCCCTTCCCCTCAGACTGTCTCGTCTATCACCATCCTCGCTAGGCCCAAGCTTCAAACCCCCATACCATTTCCCCTTACAAAGACCCTCCCTCAAGCCTCAGACGAGGGACCCAGGAAACCCCCTTTTCCCTCAAAAACACAAGGCCACCCGAAACCATCCCCGTTCAACCACAGCAACCACCGAGCTCCTTTGCTACCCCCTGCCATCGCCCACATCACTAAGCCCTCTTCCACCTAACATCTAAACGCCACCATGGCCTCAATCACCACCTTAGAACCGAGAGCCTCCATCTTCACCAACCCAAGTTCGGAAACCCTAGAACCGAGACCCTTAGGATCTCAGATCTGGAAACCCTATATCTAAACCCTGCAAAAAAAATCACAACAACACAACAGCCAAACCATCAACCAAAAAAAGGGGAAGAAAACGAAACAAAAAAGGGGAAAAGGGCTTTCAGGGGTTTAAATCTGCAAAGTTGGGGCCTTTTTCGAGTGAATCGGAGGTCAGATTTGGGCTCAGGTGGTGGAGAGGAATCGAAAAAGGGAAAACTTTTTGTGTTTTGGCCACCGGAGGCAGTGGCGGGCGGCGGCCACGACGGCGGCAGGGAATTGCCCCGACGGAGAGCTCAAGAGCTCTGAAATTTTTTTGTGGAAAAAAAAGAAAAAATGAATTAGAAAAGAAAAGAGGCCTATTTATAGTTTAAAAAAAAAAACAAAAACCTACAGGATCCGTGTGTGGACCCGGACCGACCCGGGTCCGCGCATCTGACCCGCCAGCAGAGCAGGATCCGCGTGTTGCCCCGTCGACCTGACCCGACCACATCCGACCCGATTCTAGCCCTCTTCGCCTGACCCGCGTGCCAACCGACCCGACCCGTCCCGCGACCCGCGCTTGATCCGGTCCACCTTACTTGGGCCATATCTGTTTACCTGTTGGGCCTACACGCCTTGGGCCAACCTGGTTGGGTTGTTTGCAAGCATTTCCTTTAGGTTCTTAGCCCAAACCAATTTAGGTATATTTCTTTTAATTTTATTAATAATAATAATAATAATAATTATTATTATTATTATTATTATTGTGTTTTATTTATTTATTTTATTATTATTATTATTGTTGTTGTTGTTGTTGTTGTTGTTGTTGTTGTTGTTGTTGTTGTTGTTGTTATTATTGTGTTTTATTGTTATTATTATTATTATCTTAGGAAAATATGTGGATTATATTTATGTTGAATAATAAATTTTGAAAGACACATGGTTAATAGATATGTTATGTAAATATATATTTTTACAAATATAAATAAAGGAAATATGAAAACTATATATTTTCATTTATTATATTATTTAACAATGTTAAAATTTAACAAAACTTCCGATGATGGGATGCTACGGAAGTCACAAGTAGTGATTCCTAACTGATCTCTAGGTGCGAAGAGTTGTACTAAATATTGCCAAAAGTATTGGAATATTTAGTATGATTTTTCAATAATTTAAATTTTTATTAAAAATGAAAACAAATAAGTTTTTTTAAAAAAACAAAGAAAATTAAATAAATAAATAATGAAATTTAAATTCAATTAAATAAATTGTCCGATGATGGGAGGCTACAGAAGTCACAAGTAGTAATTCCTAGCTGATCCCTAGGTGAGAAGAGTTATACTAAATGTTGCCAAAAATATTGGAATATTTAGTATGATTTTTCAATAATTTAAAATTTTAATAAAAATGAAAATGAATAAGTTTTTCTAAAACAAAAATATATAAATAAATCAACAAATAAATAAGGAAATTTAAAATTAAAAATTCATTTGCATCATATATTCTTTGTTTGCATCATATGCATCCATTTAATTTCCAAATAAGTGTGAATTTTCCGAGGATGAGATTCTATAGAAGTCACAAGTAGTGATTCTTAGGAAATCTCTAGGTGAGAAAAATTATTTCGAATGCTGCCAAAAGTATTGGAGTATTCGATTTAATTATTCAATACAAAAGGGTTCACACTCACTTTCGATAAACAAAATCTAACTTTTTAAATGAAAAATAATTTTGATAAATAATAAAATGCTCCAAAAATGGAATAAAAAGGAATTAATTTTAAATATTAAATTAAGACCATTTCATTAAAATCAAAGGATAACACATGATTATTATGATACCGTTTTTTAACGGCCGTCGTGGGGGTGCTAATCCTTCCCCACGCGTAACCGTACTCCTGAACCCAATTTTTGTTTTCGCAGACCAAAAATTATCTTTTTAATAAAACTTAATTAATTTTGAGATTTTGTTAAAAAGATAAGTATTTTAGGTGGCCAATCACACCTAGTCAAAAAAGATTGGTGGCAACTCCCTTTGTTTTTAAATGTTTTTCAAAATCGTCAAGCGCGAAACCGTTACGACAGTGTACTTAATGGAATGTGCTTCTGTCAAGATTAGCTTTCTCAACTCATCATCCTTAGGAACACATATACGGGTATTAAACCTTAAAATCTCATCACTACCAATATTAAACTCCGAGAGCATACCTGATTGGATTTCATCCATAGCCTCAATGCACTGGATATTCTTCCTCTGAGCAATCCGGATTCTATCCATCAACTCTGGCTCGATCCTCAGACTTGCCATCATTCCATTTTGCTCAAGAGGTGTAACACTTAAGCTGAGGCTTGCAAACTGCTCATGCAACTCATACTCTCGAATCATCATATAAGCCACTATACTTACATGTTTACGACTCAGAGCATCCGCCACCTCATTAGCTTTCCCTGGGTGGTACATGATCTCACAATCATAGTCCTTCAGAAGCTCAAGCCATCTTCTTTGCCTCATGTTCAACTCCTTTTGGGAGAACAAGTATTTCAAACTTTTATGATCCGTAAAAATCTGAAATTTCTCACCATATAAGTAATGCCTCCAAATCTTCAGAGCAAACTACTACTGCAGCTAACTCCAAGTCATGAGTTGGGTAGTTCTTCTCATGGTCCTTTAGCTGTCGCGAACCATAGGCAACTACCTTACCATGCTGCATTAGTACACATCCCAAGCCTTGCCTTGAGGCATCATTATACATCGAAAATCCTCCCGAGCCACTAGGAATGGTGAGGATAGGTGCAGTTGTCAGCCTATGCTTCAATTCTTGGAAGCTTTGCTCACATGTGTCGTTCCATTCAAACTTTATTTCCTTGCGCGTTAAGCGCGTCAACGGAACAGCTAACCTCAAGAAACCCTCCACATATCTTCGATAGTAGCCAGCTAAACCCAAGAAACTCCTTATCTCCGTTACTGTCTTCGATCTTTCCCATTGAACCACTGCTTCAATCTTTGATGGATCAACTGAGACTCCATCTTTACTAATTATGTGACCTAAAAAGGAGATTTGATTCAACCAAAAATCACACTTACTTAGCTTGGAATACAGTCCTCGATCTCTAAGGGTTTCCAAAACTATCTTCAAGTGCTACTCATGCTCTTCCCGTAACCTTGAGTACACCAAGATGTCATCGATGAAGACAATGACAAACTAGTCCAAGTACTGCTTGAACACGTCATTCATCAAGTTCATAAAGGCTACGGGTGCATTGGTCAAACCAAATGGCATCACTAAGAACTCATAGTGACCGTACCGCGTTCTGAAAGCAGTCTTAGGGATATCTTCATTCTGGATCTTCAACTGATGATATCCCGACCTCAAGTCTATCTTGGAAAAGACTTGTGCACCCTTAAGCTGATCAAATAGATCATCAATCCTGGGAAGAGGAGACTTGTTCTTGATGGTCACCTTATTCAACCATTGGTAGTCGATGTACAACTGCATACTACCATCTTTCTTCCGAACAAATAGCACAGGAGCACCCCAAGGGGATACGCTGGATCGTATGAATCCCTTGTCTAGCAACTCCTGAAGCTATTTCTTCAATTCTTCTAATTCCACCAATGCCATCCAATAGGGAGATCTCGAAATGGGCTCAGTCCCCGGCACCAAATCAATAGTGAACTCCACTTCCCTATATAGAGGAAGTCCTGGAAGATCATCCGGAAACACCTCGAAAAATTCCTTAACTATTGGAATTTCGTGAAGTGTGGGACGTTTCTGATCTACGTCCACCACATATGCTATAAACCCTTCACATCACAAGTATATTCTATCAATTAAATCTCAATTAAATCAAACAAGCAATTATGCTTTTGCATTAAATACTTGTAAAATTTACAACGTAGCTAACGGGAGTGGAAAAGATCACGCTCTTAGCATGACAATCTATCATCACATGATTCTTAGCTAACCAATCCATTCCTAATATAACATCAAATCCATACATATTCAATAGGATTAGTTCAGCTATCGATTCTCTTTCTCCTACCCGTAGCTTACAATTACGATACACTATGTCGTCATTTGGGATTCCCTAAATGGAGTACTTATTCGTAGCACTCCTCCTAAATGCTCAGGCTCAACATTTAATTTCATAGCAATCGTAGGTGACACAAAAGAGTGTGTAGAGCCTGGATCAAATAAAGCAAGGACATATGTATCATTAAGGTAAATCTTACCCTGAATCATCTTTGATGAAGCATCAGCGAACTCCTTGTCAATGGCAAATACCCGTCCCTGAGTCACGAGCGTCTTTCCTTTCTCTACCGCTGTAGCCTTTCACTGGGGTTGTGTGGTCTTAGGTTAGGGTTGAAGGGTCTTTTCTGACTCTTCGGGTACCCTCTGGTTCATCTTGGGACAATCTTTAATCCTATGTCCCTGTTCACTACACCAATAGCACGCCTCGGCATAGTACTCTTCGGTTGTGCTCCATGAAATTTCCAGCAATGCTCGCACCTCGGCATAGTACTCCTCGGTGAGCTCGCGGTACTACCAACCGGATGTCGGGATCTCTCATCACCTATCTTGATCCCGGTGGATTTAGGAGTTCCTGAGTCATAATCATCATAACTCCATATTTAACATAATTCCATATAACCATTAATGAAGACAATATATTTTCTTATAATTGACTTGCTTACCTATTGCGGCTCTGTCATAAGGCCTATTCCTCCTAGATGGATATCTATCACTCGAGGCTTTCTCATCTAACTTCCGCTTCATGGGTTCTTTACCCTTATTTTTCGCTCGGAAGTCTGCCTGATGAAACTCATAGTCCTGCTCACACAGTTGAGCCTTACGGACTGCCTTTCCATAGGTAGTGATATCCAATGGGTATAGCTTAGACCTAATGGAAGGTTTTAATCCCTCCATGAATCTGTAGGTCTTATGATCCTCTCTTCTCAGTACTTCAGGATCAAATCTGCTCAATGTAATGAACTTCAACTCGTATTGGCTAACCGTCATGCTTCCCTGAGTCAAGTTCAAGAACTCAACCTGTAACCTTCTCTAAGCAGTGCGTGGGACATATTGTTCATTAAAAGCTTCCACGAATCTATCCCACGTTACCTTTGGATGCTTTGCCTCTAAGACTGTCTGAGTAGCCTGCTACCATGGCTCGGCCTCATCCACTAGCAAGTAGGCGGCCAATCCCACTTTCTCTTTCTCAGTACAAGCCATGTATCCGAATGACTTAGTGACCGCTTTCATCCAATTCTTCGCGGCCACTGGGTTATTGTCCTCTTTGAACTTAGGCGGATCCAGCTTCTTAAACTCTTTGATCAAGGCAACGCTACAGTAAGCTGTAGGATCCCGCCTCTCATTAGCTAGAACTGGTGGGGGTTGTACCACAGGTGTACGAGGTACAGTAGGTGGAGCTGTTGGTACACTTGTGGCCATGTTCGGGAAGTTAGCCATAAACAGGGTGAACATTGCGGCCATCTTTTCCATATGTTTCTCCATTTTCGTTAGCCTCGTGTTCAGGCTATGCGGTGGAGATAGAGGAGAAGACTGTGTTGGGGGCGGCTCATCATGACCCCGTCCTCATCCTCGTCCTCGTCCAGTACCCCTCCTTCGAGTACTCATTCTGTTAGGATCATGATCAAATAACATCATTTAGTATAACCTTAAACCGTTACACTACCCAAAATCAAGTAGACTAGTACAGTACATTGGGGAATTACTCTAATTCTAACTTATCGACATCGACAAACTTCAGTCTAATCAGCTCTAATACCAATATGTGACGTCCTTGTCACTATCCAAATAACAAGTAACTTATCTTCAAATAACAAGTAAATAGACTAGTTTATCCGATGTCAATCTTCCTTACTCTTATGCTTTAGGCATTATTATCAGAGTATAACATATAATTTCACATGAGTATAATTTTTCTCATTTATAAACATGTGTCACATACATCAAGATCTCAAATAATTACATAACCTAGTTCCCCGAATATACACAAATGTCATACTGTACTGTACAATAGCCGAAGTACGGCCAACTCAATATACCTTCAAGGGATAAGTAGGAAGCGCGCACCGAAGGTATCTCAAAATCCCAAAATATGCTCCTCTATTTGGAGCTGGACTTACTTCGAATACTCTGTATGAAAAATAGTCGTAAAGGAGTGAGTTTACGCTCAGTAAGAAACTTATGTAAAAGAGCGTACTATATCACTATATGCAGTTTTCCTGCTTGGCTCTATAATGTCATGTAAAAATAATTATAAAGCATATGTCATATATGTCTTTTGCAAAACATTAAATACTAGTAATTCATGCTTTCAAATATTTTCACGGATATCAACTCACGTGAAATCAAATATTCAAATACAAATAATATCAACTGCTTTCAAATAGATGGGAGACAATTAATATCTAATAGAATCATGCACCAAGTAATTCTCATCATGGATATCGCAAATATATCCCGTAGGGATAATCCAGAGAGATAATGGATACAGCAAATATATCCAGTGAGGAATAATCCAATAGAGGGATCTCATGAGGATACCGCAAATATATCCTGATAAGGATAATCCTGAGAGATATCAAATAAATGGCGTACCCACGTATGGGCCAGGGATCCTCCCCAAAGCCGAAACAAGAGACTCATGGCCATTGTCTATAGCCCACAGTTTCACTAGTCAGGTGCCTTACTGCAGGTCTGAGGGCTGGACTAGAGCTCCTCAGGCAAGTACAAGTAGCAAATAATGTGCATGCTCTTTCGAGAGATTCATAGTCTCTAAAACCTTATTCATATAGGTTTTAAATAAGTACAAATATCTTTTCTTAAAAATAGGTTCTCAAAACCTTTCTTTCAAATAGGAAGTCGACTGGTCTTTAGGCAGTCGGCTGCTATACCACGTTTTGCCTTATTGAATTTCTTTCCCATTTTGAAATTCAATTATTTTATTTTTCAAAATACAAATAGGGCAGTCGATTGGTCCCAATAGCAGTCGACCGGTTTTGAAACAGAATGTTTCTCGAGAAATGGCAGTCGACTGGCCCCCTGGGCAATCGACTGGTTTTGAAACAGAATGCTTTTCAAATAAAAGCAGTCGACTGTCCCATATAGCAGTTGACTGGTTTAAAACAGAATGGTTTCTGGGAAAATGATAGTCGACTGGCTTACATAGCAGTCGACTGGTTTATCTCGGTTTTCGAAAATCTCTGCTTTGGTTGTCTCTAGGCAGTCGGCTGCTCCTAGCCTAATTGGTACTAGGAGTAGGACCCAAATGGTACCCTTTTTCCTGCAAATAAATCAGCTGTACTTCCTCCCAAAGCAGTTCAAATTCATTAAAAACATGCGGACATAGTCTCTCTACATCCGTTACGTAAATTCCTTACCTCAAATAGCAAATAAATCCCCAAATTAGTTGCACCAACACTTGTCCTTTTTCTTTACTTCTTCAAGCTGTAAACACCATAACAAGTAAACTTTAATACACGTACTCTACCAACTCTAAACCATCCATAAAATCAACTAAAACCTTCTAACTCTCTTACCTTTGCTATTCACCAACTTTCAAGATTTCTAGATCTCCTTACTCACTTGGATCTAGCCTTTCATATTAAAAGCATAGCTTAAGCTATCGATAAGGATCGTTTTTCGTTTAAGGAACTTAACGAATCGATGGCTTGAGATAGTGGTTTGTCAAGGTGAGAAGCTTGGACACTTAGAGGAAAAATGGAAGCAACGAGAGGGAGAAGGGAGAGGGTGCTGCCGACCTTGGTTGATAAGGATGATGATGATGAGTCATGCAATGGCATTAAATGCCCATTAATCCCTTCATCATCTCAGCCCTAACCTTTTAATGCTTTAACCTTTTTATTTGACCAATTGACCATCTTGATTGGCCTCCTTTCCTTCATTTAAATCCTCTTCTTCTCTTTATTATCTCAGCCACATACCAAATTTAATTGCATTAAATTTTCTGATATTTATTCTTTTCTTATACTCTAATATTCCCATAATATCAGGATTTATTTCTTAACTATTTGACCATCAATTCCTTTAATTCCACTTATGTCCCATGTGTTTCATTTATATATATATCAGAAATTCACATTTATTCCATTAATCTAAGTTGAAAAACTGTACAAGTATGGGAAAATTACAAAAATTTGGGATTTCACATATTATAATGGCCTTCAACAAAGCTCGAATAATGCCATAATCCCCTTTCCACATCATATCATAATTCTCTCATACACTTCCATATTTTTTTTTTATCAAGCGTAAAACAGTATAGTTCTAATTCAACATTATGTAAATATCTTACCAATTCAAAACTTAGCACTTGGTACTCCAAGATTAGCTAAGCTCTAAAATTGTCACCTTATGGTTTTGGCATCTATATATATCATAGAAAGATGATTTTAATTTGAATGATTTATAAAATAATGAACTATTGAAAATTAAAAAAACAAAAAGTTTCCGATGACAAGATTACAAAGAAATCATAAGTAGTGATTATTTGATAATCTTTAGGATCGAGAAAAATTATTGGATGTTACCAACGTATTCGAACATCTAATTGATTTTATCTCGATATCAAATTATATTCTAAATATAAAGATATATAATAAAGAAATCTAAAATTAATAACTTTAAAGAGATAAAAATAAATAAAAATAAAACTATAAAAAAAAAAAAAAAGAAAAAAAAAAAAAGAAATGAAAATTCTAAATATAAAAAGAAAATTTTATAAACTACTAAAATAATGAATTATTAATGGTATAAAAGGGAATTAATAAAAAATATATAAACTTTTAAAAGAATTTCCGATGAAGGGATTTCTTAGAAATCGCAAGTAGCAATTCTTTGCTAATCCTTAGATCGAGATAAAATCCTCAAATGTCACTAGCGTACTGAGATATCTAAGCGATTTTATTTCGTTAATAAAACTCTTAATTTCATGAAATAAATCAATTTAAAAAAAATAATAACACATAATAAAATAAATAAAAACAAAAGGAAAGGTAAATAAATAAATGAATAAATATGTAAGTTTTATTTCCGATGATAAGATTTCGAAGAAATCACAAGTAGTGATTCTTTGATAATCTTTAGGATCGAGGAAAAATCTTTAGATGTTACCAACATATTGGGACATTTAATCGATTTTATCTCGATATCAAAACTTGCTCTAAATATATAAGAAATAATAAAATAACTGAAAAATGGTAAAAATAAATAAATTTAAATATTGAAATAAATAAATATAAATGTAAATATAAATTTTAATATAAATAAATAAACATCAATATAAACCAACTTCCGATTATGAGATGTTACGGAATTCACAAATAGTGATTCCTAATTGATCTTTAGGTGAGAAGAATCTGCTAAATGTTACCAACGTATTGAAATATTTAGTATGATTTTTCAATAAAAATAAAGTTTTATAAAATAAATAAATTTCAAAATAATAATAAAAATGTAGATAAATAAAAAATTGAAAATAAAATAAGTAATAAATTTTTCGTATGCATCATGTATACATTGTCTGCATCATATACATTCATGAAATTACAAAATAAGTGTGAATCTCCGGAGGATGGGATCTTATAGAATTCGCAAGTAGCAATTTTTAAGAAATCCCTAGGTAAGAAAATTATCCGAAATGCTACCAGAAGTATTCGGGT
Source organism: Heritiera littoralis (assembly GCA_031772115.1). NCBI lineage: Eukaryota > Viridiplantae > Streptophyta > Magnoliopsida > Malvales > Malvaceae > Heritiera > Heritiera littoralis. Next base: position 662,207 of record JAPDPK010000041.1, read on the forward strand.
ACTTCGGAGTAATTTTCAATACAAAAAATTTTCACTTATTTCAAATGAAAAGTAAAATTTAATATTTCAAAATAAAACAAATAACAAAATGATGATTTCAAAATAAATGGAGTTCTTTTTAAATGTTTAACTAAGACCATTTTATTAAGATCAAAGGATAATACAAGATTAAGTGGTACCGTTTTTAACGGACATTGTGGGAGTGCTAAGCCTTTCCCACGCATAATCGAACTCCCGAACCCAAACTTTGATTTCGCAAACCAAAAATTGTCTTTTTAATAAAATTTAATTAATTTAAAATTGTATTAAAAAGATAAATATTTTTAGGTGGCCTATCACCCCTAGCCAAAAAAGATTGGTGGTGACTCTCTTTCGTGTTTTTAAAATCATCTAGCGATTAAGTCTCCAGACAGAAATCGTTATAACAGCCTGGCGACTCCACTGGGGAGTAAATAGAGAGTCAAACCATAATTAATCATGTCTTATCCAAAATCCTAGTTTAATGGTCTTAATAAATATTTAATAAAACTATTCATAAAAAATTTAAAAAAAAATAAAAGTTTACTACAAACAAAAATGTGTGAACGATTTTCATCATTTGCATTTCAAATTTTGTTCCTTTGCACGCATGACATGTTCATTGCATACATCAACCCTACACCCGAGTTTGTCCCTTTTAGGAGAGAGTAAAGAACCTTCGCTCTCGTGAGGTGATAACCTCCGCAATAGTAAGTAAAATACTCACTCAAATTGAATCCTTTCCGTTTGTAGCCTGTGATGAGTGAGGATTGGGGTGCCTTACTAGTTCTATATTGATTGTAGTGAGGAACAATTTGGGAACCTTTAGATCCCTATAAATCCTAACTATACATATAGTGAGCCTTATGGAGCCAACCTTAGGTAGAGCTATACCTATATTTTATAAAAGTTAACTTGAAATTAGGACACATGGGGAAATATCTTCATGCAATATTTTTAGGGCAATAATAAAATGTAAAAATTGAGATTTGGTCACTTTCATCATTAAGGAAAAGTTTTTCTAATTCTGTGTTTAGTCTAGAAAATTAGTATAGATATTTTCTAGCATTCCTTGTTTCCTTCACTCATTTCTTTCCTACCTCATTTACATAAGCTTTTCAAAAGAAAAAACCATCTTACTTGTTACATTGCATGGCTTGTCACAAAAAAAAAATATTTTTTATACTTATATACATTGCATTTCATACATATCATCACCGTAAGATAGTGTACCTCATGCATATGCATTCATTCATATGATTTTTTTTATACATTGCGTTTCATACATTTCATCACCACAGGATAGTATACTTCATATATATGTATCTATCCATTCATTTAGAAGATCATCCTAATGTTAGGAATTCTGATAATTGAGGTGTAAGGATAGCTAACTTATTCAATACTCGCCTTAAAACAAAAATCATGGAAAGGGAACAACAAGCTAGAATTGAAAGAATAGAAAAAGTTCAGCTAGAACTTGTCAAATACCAAGAAGAATCTCAGGAACAAATGACAAAAATGATGGAAATGATGATGACCCTAATGAAGGGGAAAGAAGTTGTTGAAATTCAAGGGAGGAGCCTCAACCTTTGATAAAGGACCTACCATACCGGCCTGGGTTTATAGCTTTTCAAGCCTAAACTATTCGCAGGGCTCATCCCCAAGCCCAAGTTTTTGTGAATCATCCACAAAATCAAGAACAATACTCGGGATCTAGCCCTATTGATCCTATTTTTGTACCCAATTTGGATGATCCCATGGAACAGGATAAGTTGAAGAAGGAGAGTTGGGAATCGCGGGAGAAATATGATCTGTTGGAAGAAAGGCTAAGGGCGATCGAGGGAATGGATTTCTTTAGGAGTTTAGACACTAACAAGCTTAGCCTAGTCCCAAATGTGGTTATACCTCCAAAATTCAAAGTTCTTGAATTCAAAAAGTATGATGGAACCACATGCCCAGCTACTCACATTACTATGTTTTGTCAGAAGATGTTTGGCTACACAAGTAATGATAAGTTGCTCATTCATTGTTTTCAAGACAGTTTGATTGGGCCAGCAACCAAGTGGTATAATCAGTTAGACAAAGTCGTGTCCATACATGGAAGGATTTAGGAAAAGCTTTCATGGCTCAGTATAGGCACATTTCGGATATGGCATTAGATAGGTTGTCCCTGCAGAACTTAGAGATGAAATCCGGTGAAGACTTTAAAGAGTACGCCCAAAGGTAGAGGAATTTGGCAGCTCAAGTGTAGGCTTCTTTGACTAAAAAGGAAACTAAAACTCTATTTGTTAGTACTTTACAACCTCCTTATTATGATCAGCTTGTGGGGAGTGCCACTAAAAATTTTGTCGATATGGTCATTTTAGGAGAGATTATTGAAAATGCCATTAAAAGTGGCAAAATTGAAGGCACCTCAACTCCAAAGAAGGGTGGAACCAATAAAAAGAAAGAAGGAGAAGTGCATACTGCTACCATTGAAAAACAATCAAAAGCAAATCCCATACCTCATTGCCCTTACCCTACATACCACCCTTATTATCCCTTTGCAAACAATATTTCTCAAGGATCATATCTAGTATATTCAACTAGTTATCCAACCCCAATCTCAATTCCTATAACCACACCTATATTCACAACACAAACCCAACTTGCAAATTGACCAAGCACTTCAATCCACAACCAGAGAGGGCAGAAAGGCAAAATCGGAGAAACCAAATTTGATCTGATTCCCATGTCCTACACTAAGTTACTTCCCCAACTTATTGAGCATAAACTTCTTGCTAAAGTTCCAGTGAAACCTATCGAACCGCCATACCCTAAGTTGTATAATGAGAATGCTTATTGTGATTATCATTGTGGGATTTGAGGCCATTCCACAAAAAAAATTGCATGCCATTGAAACACAAAGTTCAAGCACTTATCAAGACTGGGTACGTAGATTTTGAGAAAAATGGGAAAAATGAAGAGAGACAGAAGTGACTTCTTTTTCTTTAGTTATGCAATCTTTTATGCATGAATGTTTGGTTTGTTCTTTATCATTTAAATAAAAATGGCAAGCATAGTGCACTTGGAATATTTCCTTTATCATTCTATTACTTTTCATACATCTATATACTTTTCTAATTCATCCTTTTTTTGAGGACCCTTATAATGAATAAATCCAAGATGTGACCTTAAAATACTGAGTCTATAGACTCCAGATGGCGAGAAAAAGAAAGGTCTATCAATTATCGTACATGGAATTTTCAATAAATTTTCCTCAATAACAAAGTTGGATCAAGGGCTTTGTTTATCAAAAAAAAAAGTGAAAAAAGGAAAAGAAAAGAAAAAAAACAAGTGGGCTTGATAGGTACATCTTACATTGAGTAAAAGTGGTTGATTAAAAAAATGAAGAGAACTTATAGTCTTTTTGTGATCATCCACAAGTTTTTCAATTTTCAATACATGAACTTCAATGAAATTGTTCACATTTAAAATGAGGAATGGCCATTTTTCATATATATTTCTCATGAAGAAAATTAACCATTTGACACCCCATTTGAGCCTGTGAAGATTTTTTTTTTAATAAACCCAACCAAGGATCACCCTCCACATCGAGGAGCAGATTTCAAGGAGGGAGTTATTCAACAAGGACGAAGAAAAAGTGATGAAATGTGAGTGATGAGGCAAAAAAAAGATTCCTTTTGATATTAAGGAGTCATTGTGAAATGAAGCTTTAAGTTCCTCTCTTGAAAATGAAAACAATGAAAAAGAAAAAAAATAAAAATTAGGCAAGAAAATGAAAAAAGGAAAATGAAAAATGGAGAAAAGGAAAAAAATGAAAATGGGAGGGAGCTTAGGAAGAATAAGATAAAGTACTAGCATTGGTGCTTCAAATAATAGAAATGATCCTTTGGTTTTTTGACCCTTAAACACATTTTGGGCCTATTTATCCATTCTTCTAGAACCCTAAACCCTAACCTACATTACATGCTTTAAAAAGTACATTCTAATTGAATGTGAATATTTGAGTTGGAGAATTGTGCATTGGATTTTGATATTCTTGTAAAATCACTAATGACTAATAAAATTGCAATTCATTCCCTTACTAGATCAACTTCGAACTCAAATGCATGATGAAATTATCAAAAAAAGAAAAATAAAATAGCCTAAAAAAAAGAAAAAGAGTAAGAAAAGAAAAAAAAGTTTGAGTTGAAAACTCGAGAGGGCGACTTGAACCAAAAGTGCAATAGCAAAGTTGAAAATCCAAAAAAGGTGGTTGAGGATACCGCATGATTTGGGGCAATTGTTAACAATTACCCCCACAAGTTAGGGGCATGATCGATCAAGAGTTTGCTCAAAAAAAAAATTGGGCTGATTGATGTGAAAGTTTAGATTTTCATTATAAGAGTGTTCTTGTCTTTGTGTTTAAACTTTGACCTATCATTATACACTCGTAATTGATTTCTTTCCCAATTTGGATAAACTCATATCTCTTTCTCACCCTTTCAATCTTACCTATGATTTATCTACCTATCTTTTGGAATCCATAATGCATTCTGTTTATCATGAATTTGAATGATGATGAATAAATGAATGACAACACATATAAGAGATTTTTGCTTTCAAAAGTAATAAAGAAGCAAGATGTGAAGAATGAAGATGAAGTGTTTTAACCCTGGAAGCATTAATATTAGTTGAAAATGAGGACCTTGTGTTTGGAAAGGAAGTTCTGTCAAAATAAGTAGAGATGCTAGAGAAAGACAAAGTTGAAGATCTGATATGAACTTCACGAGCCTAAATGACACTATAAATTTTTAAATTTGCATCTTTAGGGAGGTCACTTGCATCAAATCTTAGTAGAGATCATTTACATAGTAATTTGCATTTGCATCCAAATAAAAGTTATTTGCATTATTGGGATAAATTTACGTGTTTGCATCGAAAGCATTTGTATCCTTTAGATAGATAAACGATTTTGTATTTCTATTAGGGCATGTGGGAGACCATTCTTATTATTGGGATAGATACTTGCATCCACATTTTTGGGGCATACATATACACTTGCATAAAAAAAATGAAATATAGATGATGAAATTTGGACTAATAAGAAGAGTCTTCTAATTTGGAAGATTTGAAGAATGTTTCAATATGAGACTATTTTGATAATTGGTTGTGATCATGATACTATACAAGATTTTAATCTAACATAGTTGGCACTGTTGTGTGGTCTTAAGTCTCGCTAATTAGAGATCAAGTGATATTTTTTTAAACCTAATGTAGCCAACACCATTGTGTGGTTTTAAGTACAGTAAAATTAGCCGAGAAATGAGAATTTTGTATTTCGACATATGGTTTCGTCCAGGTCAACTTTTGTTTCTGATCTTTTGTTTCAACCAAATTATATTCATTCTGACTTCTGGTTTCATCCAAGTCACTTCATTTCGATATCTGGTTCCGTCCAGGTCACTTTATTTTGACTTTTGGTTTCGTTCAAGTCACTTCATTCTAACTTTTAGTTTCATCCAGGTCACTTCATTTCGACCTCTAGTTTCATCCTGACCTCTGGTTTCATCCTGGTCACTTCATTTTGACTTTTGGTTTCATCCTGGTCACTTCACTCTGACTTTTGGTTTCGTCCAAGTCATTTTATTTTGACTCTGGTTTTATCCGAGTCATTTCATTTCGACTTCTGGTTTCATCCAGGTCACTTCATTTTGACATTTGGTTTCGTCCAAGTCACTTCATTGTGACTTCTGTTTTTGTTCGAGTCATTTCATTGTAACTTCTAGTTTTGTCTGATTTTGGTTTCGTCCAGGTCACTTCATTTCGACCTCTGGTTTCATCTAGGTTACTTCATTTCAACCTTTGGTTTCGTTTGGGTCTCTTCATTTCAACCTCTGATTTCATTTGAATCACTTCATTTTGACTTTTGGTTTCAATATTTGATTTCAATTAGAAGAAAAAAAAACATTCAAGAATAATTTTTGTTTTTCAAAGTCGAATCGATTTTCAAGAGTAGATCGAGCCTTGGTATTGGAGTCAAGGTATTATGTTTCAAAATCGAATCCATTTTTCTAATGGGTTGAGCCTTGATATTGGAGTCAAAGTAGTATGTTTCAAAATCAAATTCATTTTTCTAAAATTGATCAAGCCTTGGTAAGGAGTCAAGGTATTGCGTCTCAAAATCGAATTCATTTTTTTAAAAATAGATCAAGCTTTGGTATGGAGTCAAGGTGTAATATTTCAAAGTTGAATTTAATTTTCAAAATGGATCGAACCTTGGTAGGGAGTCAATGTATCATGTGTCAAAATCGAATTTACTTTTTCGAAGTGGATCGAGCCTTGGTATGGAGTCAAGGTATAATGTTTCAAAGTCGAATCCAATTTTCAAAGTGGATCATGCCTTAATAGGGAGTTAGGGTATTATGTGTTAAAATCGAATTCATTTTTTCAAAGTGAATTGAACCTTGGTAGAGAGGTAAGGTATCATATTCCAAAATCGAATCCATTGTTCTCATGGGTTGAGTCTTGATTCTTAGCAATGTGCAAAGAAGGGCAGCTATAGACATCGAATTTTATCCAAGTAATTTAAAAAAATAAAATAAAGAAAATCAAAAAAAGAAAAAATGTCAATGCTTTGGTCCAACCCTAGCTAACCCTAAAAAAAATCTATGCAAAACCCTAAAAAAAATCTATGCAAAACCCATGCATAATATTACAAAATGGCAAGAGTTGACTTAAAAGGAGCTAGAAAAGGGGATGGAAATAAAAATAGAATATAAGCAAAAGAACCGGTGGCAAAAGAAGGAAGAAATTGATGCCAAAGTCTGCGGATCAGTGCTAATATGAAAAGTAGAAAAGAAGGAAAGAATCGTGCAAATCAAGACCCTTAAAAGTGATTTGTAAACCAAAAGGAAAGTAAATAAAATGTCAAGCCATGAGTTGGGGCGGTAATGTATAAATGGATTCAGATTTCATGTTTAAAAGAAAATCAAAACAAAAAGGAAGGGAATTGATAGTTTAAGAAGAAATAAAATTTGGAGAGATCATTCCCCGGTTAATTTGGGGCCATTCGAAAATTCATATTATAAGTTTGGCAAAGGCACAGAAAAAAGGGGAGGAACACAAAAAATAAATAAATAAATAACGGAAAAGAATCAGAAATTTGACAATTTTTTCCGCAGGCTCTTTTACTATTCATCATCATCTCCAACCGAACTTTACAGCATCATCATTGTCCCCTGCTCATCCAAGCCCTTGCATCGCTCCTTGCTCAAGCTCTTTCGCTCACTGCTTGCCGCAACCAACTCTGCTACCTTTCCACTGCTGTCTGCCACTGCTCGCGGCCTCTGCATCTTCGCTCTGCAGCTTACGGTGTTTCGGTCTCTTGTTGCATCTCCTCCAAATCACGTCTACTGCTGCACTACGTCCTGTAACCTTGCGTGTTGCTTTTGTTTAGCAGCACCACTCTATAAACTTTTAACGTGAATAACGAAAGAGAAAGGAAAGCCTGAAGAATAAAGGGATTTTAAAACAAAAATGGTGCTGCATTGAAGGTTTTTAGAAGGTACGCAATTTTATATCATTTTTTTAATCTATTGTATTTTGTTTGTTTCTCTTTTTTTTATATATACTTTACTTAGTTTAATAGTTTTGATTGTGTTTTACTTGTACAAAGTTACGATTTTTAGAAAAAGAATATATATATCATAGAAAGATGATTTTAATTTGAATAATTTATAAAATAATGAACTGTTGAAAATTAAAAAAACAAAGAGTTTCCGATGACAAAATTTCGAAGAAATCACAAGTAGTAATTTTTTGATAATCTTGAGGATCGAGAAAAATTATTGGATGTTACCAACGTATTGGAACGTCTAATTGATTTTATCTCGATACCAAATTATCTTGTAAATATAAAGATATATAATAAAGAAATGTAAAATCAATAACTTTAAAAAAGATAAAAATAAATAAAAAATAAATGAACGAAATGAAAATTCTAAATATAAAAAGAAAATTTTATAAAGTACTAAAATAATGAATTATTAATGGTATAAAAGGGAATTAATAAAAAAATATATAAAATTTTAAAGGAATTTCCGATGATAGAATTTCTTAGAAATCGCAAGTAGCGATTCTTTGATAATCCTTAGGATCGAGATAAAATCCGTAAATCTCACTAGCGTATTGAGATATCTAAGTGATTTTATTTCGTTAATAAAACTCTTAATTTCATGAAATAAATCAATTTTAAAAAAAAATAACACATAATAAAATAAATAAAAACAAATGGAAAGATAAATAAATAAATAAATGAATAAATATGTAAGTTTATTTCCGATAATAAGATTTTGAAGAAATCACAAATAGTGATTCTTCAATAATCTTTAAGATCGAGGAAAAATCTTTAGATGTTACTAGTGTATTGGGACATTTAATCGATTTTATCTCGATATCAAAACTTGCTCTAAATATATAAGAAATAATAAAATAAGTGAAAAATGGTAAAAATAAATAAATTTAAATATTGAAATAAATAAATAAATATAAATGCAAATATAAATTTTAAGGTAAATAAACAAATATCAATACAAACCAACTTCCGATGATGAGATGTTACGGAATTTACAAATAGTGATTCCTAACTGATCTCTAAGTGAGAAGAATCTACTAAATGTTACCAACGTATTAAAATATTTAGTATGATTTTTCAATAAAAATAAAGTTTTATAAAATAAGTAAATTTCAAAATAACAATAAAAATGTAGATAAATAAAAAATGAAAATAAAATAAGTAATAAATTTTTTTCATATGCATCATGTATACATTGTCTGCATCATATACATTCATGAAATTGCAAAATAAGTGTGAATATCTCGAGGATGAGATCCTATAAAATTCGCAAGTAGCAGTTTTTAAGAAATCCCTAGGTAAGAAAATTATCTGAAATGCTACTAGAAATATTCGAGTACTTCGGAATAATTTTCAATACAAAAGATTTTCACTTATTTCAAATAAAAATAAAATTTAATATTTCAAAATAAAAAAAATAACAAAATGATTTCAAAATAAATAGAGTTCTTTTTAAATGTTTAACTAAGACCATTTTATTAAGATCAAAGGATAATACAAGATTAAGTGATACCGTTTTTAACAGACATTATGGGGATGCTAACCCTTCCCCACGCGTAACCGAACTCCCAAACCCAAACTTTGATTTCGCAAACTAAAAATTGTCTTTTTAATAAAATTTAATTAATTTAAAATTTTATTGAAAAGATAAATATTTTTAGGTGGCCAATCACATCTAGCCATAAAAAATTGGTGGCAACTCTCTTTCGTGTTTTTAAAATCGTCTAACGATCAAGTCCTCGGATAGAAATCATTACGACAAGAACAAACAACTTATTCTATTGAAGGTTGTTGACATCTTCAATTGTAGACATGGAGGCTATTGAAGGTTTCTCATCGTCGGGGCATATCTGTTTAGACATGCGAAATAGTGAGGAAAGGGGCGTCAGAATTGTTTTTCCAATGCTCAAGTTAGTAAAGAATCCGAGAAAGGATAGGTATGATAAGGAAATGTACAAAGGGAAATGTAGAAGGGGGTATAAAACACTGAAAAAGAATCTAGGACACCGAAGGTGGAGAAAAGGTAGATTCAATGATCCTTTCCCCCAAGGCTCTAGCCCTTTTATACTTAATTTGTTTGGTATGATCTATCATGTTCCTTCTCATGAAGCTCCAAGTGTCAAGACGACTACTATATATTAATGAAGAATAGTTTTGTCAAAGATTATCTATCAAGTGAAATTACAAGTGAGAGTTACAAGTGGGAGATTAAACCTCACAGAGATCTTGATTGGTGGTGTTTGGGCAAAGTATTTGACTTGTGCTCTAAGCTACCAACATGAGCCTTGGCTAATAGCACTTGGGCCGACTATTTGATTTATGGTCTAAGCTAGTGGCATGAGCCTTGGTTGATAGCATTTCGGCCAACTTGTGGCCTAACCTTTATTTGGACTTGGCACTTATTAATCTTATAGGCCATAACAAAGGTGTATTACAGCGCTAATTGTTTCAGTAATTCACTTTTATCTTTGTGTCATTTTTCTGTTGGAAGATCAAGTATTCGAACCTTGAAGCCATATGAGTTTATAGCTTTGGTAACTTTGGTGATGGTATTTTGCATTCACTCAGAGACAACCTCAATTTTTGCTTTTCTGCTTCACTGCTTGGGCTACAAATTCCTACCGTTGTTGCTTGCATCCACGCAGGTACAAAAAAACTAGCGAATTACCTCTTTAGATGTAATCGGTTAGCGTAGATTCAGCAAAAGATTGAACAAATCACTCTACAAAATAGTCATGCCACCAGGAAACAAAATCCAATCATGCTACAAAATCATACTGATCATTACGCTTGGCCCAGATTGCAGACGAGGTTGTGACTTGAAATGTCACAATTACATGTGAGTGATTCAATGTTAGAGGCCAAGGTGTCCTTGTAGTTTGCTATAAAGACTTTTATTGCTGAACCCTAACAACGAAGCAAGGGCAAGACAACTTGATACTTGCTAAAGGGAACATTCGACAGGCATTGATGCTGCAACCTATTGAAGGTTGATGATGTCTTCAACCATAGATATGGAGGTTGTTGAAGGTTCTCATCGTCAAAACGTATCTATTTTTAGTCCCCCAAAACTAGAATAGTGAGAAAAGGGGGGTTAAAATGGTTCTTCTGACGCTCAAGTCAACAAAGAACTCGAGAAAAGATAGGTACGATAAGGAATGTATGAAGGCAAATATAAAGTCGGCTAAAGCTCTGAAAATGAAGGCAAGATCTAGGTCACCAAGGGTTAAGGAATGATAGATATTGATGATCCTTCCCCAAAGGCTTTAGCTCTTTTATACCTCACAATGAAAATTCATAGTGAATTTAGAAGTCACTATTTCTATTTCACACAATAACAAATTTGAGGCACATTCTTTACTTGATTACATTTAACTTTCAACAAACTGTAATAATTTTTATTCAATCAGCACGATAATATTTAATCCATGGAAATACAATAACATCAATCTAAGCTTTTAATTTTTAATGTTAAACTTCCACAATTCACCAATATGCATGCTAATCCTAAGCAAGAAATTGTAAAGCAAAAATAAATATCACCTTCAAATAAGTTGAAAGGGGGTTGTAAGCAAAAATTCAACAAAAATAATCTCAGAAGTGTATTCAAAATAACAATCAAGCAAATCCCTCCCAGGCTCATGCCATTTTCTTTTCTTCATTAAAAAAAAAGCTAATCAAAGGAAATTTGTACCCATAAAAGTGCTATAAATAATGCAAAAAAGTCTTGAAACGATAAGAAAAGGAAAGAACAAAAGATAATTAATAACCTCCTTATTAAGCTTAAAGTCAGTGTAGTAGAGGAATTTTTTATCCTACCTGTTCACCTAATTCTAAGCAAGAATAAGAATTATATAATTGGTATGAAGCATTCAAACATGGCAAAACTATTTTCCTCACTTCCTTTCTGTCACTACCAACACTCCAGTTATCCCTTACTTATTTGGGAGATATGAACGCAATATTGGCCGCACTAACAACAAAATATTGAGAAATAATTGCACTAAGGCAAACCAAAAGAATTCATAATATCTACATATCTAAAGGCAGTCAGGTAGGTAAGAGTCATTATGAAATAAGATTAACGGTTGAAGGTAAACATAATCATAAGCATATATATTCTAACCATATTGAACTTTCAAAGTACTTTTTAATGCTGTTGTAAAGCAGACATTTTAAGTTAAATTTGACCATACACAAATTAAATGTCACATGGTAAGTATACATTTTACATGCATCATTTATGCTAAATTCATACCTTGCCCTTTCAATTCCACACAATAAGGGACTTGGAGTATAATCTTAATTTTATTATCATGCTCAAGTTTCCCCATGTAAACTTCTAATAAAATTTGTGACATCGGCATTTCGAAGGAAGGTGTCAGGGTTATAAATGTGGGAGCTTGACTTTAATTTAGCCAGCAAATTCTTCTTGTGAACCAAATAGATTCTAATTAGCACATAAATGGCCAAAACTACTTAACAAGGACCTATCACAGGTGACAAAAAATTAATGTGTTTTAACAATACACTTCAAATGTTTTTGTTTTTCTTGTTCCCCTCTTTTCTTTTTAAACACAAACACACACATGATTGAGAAAACAGGAAAATGGTTTATAGATTGAAATATTACAGATTTTTTAGTCAATTTTGAATATTGAATTGGTTTCACATGCTTCTCTCTTGGTTTAAGTGAGTTTCATTTTGAGCAACCCTTAATTGAGACATTATTCTTTTTTGGTGTGATATTGTATGTGAGCTTATTCTTCGCAGATGTATGTCTAAGTGTGTGGTGGTTATTTTCTGTACTTGAACAGATATTTTATGCTTGAATTCTCATTACTGCTAGTTGTCTTGAAGTAGACTAATGATGACAAACCTTTGTCTCTTTAGTTGAACAACTTTGGTTTTATTAAGTTAAAATTTGTAACAAAAGAAATACTATAGGACAGTTGAATTGAGCTTGAATTCCCAAATGTATCTAAACTTTAAGAGACAACAAAAATCAAAATTAGGAAATGTGTTTTTTTATGAAGTAGACTAATATTGTAGGAGGAATTTATGGATCCTTCATGTCGAGTTATCGATTAGAAATCTATTCTTTACTTCTAATGTAATCTTCATGTTTGGTTTATTTCTATTGTTTCATTGAAAAATTGGCAGCTCTTGTACGTTGGTTCTTTAATACATTTTAAGTAATTGGAATTTGATTAGTACATTGTGTTCAGAAAAGGTGAAAGTTCAAAACCAAATTTATGTCATGAAAAATATGGTTTAATTATTTTAATAAAAGAAAAAAAAAAAATGGATCATTCAATCCATTGTCACCCACAAAGCATAGAAGAATGATTTGATCACAGACCTAACATTAAAAATCAATGCAACTTAGAATGAAACACAACACAATTAAGTTGTTAGATTTCATATAAAACAACCATCAATAATATTATAATATTCTTAGCGTGCCATTAAAAAAAAACATAAAACATTTAAAAAGGAGAATACACTAATAAATACAGGAAGAGTGAACTAATTTAAATAGTGCAATACACAATTAATACAAGTGATGGCTAATTTGGACACAATGAATTTCCTACCGAAAGCACTAAAACAACTTAAACAAATAAAACAAATATTGACAAATTGAATCATGCATCGAAGAAAGTAAAATAAATAGGAAAATAATAATAATAAGGATTCTTTAAAATTGTGTAGCACTAAATTCATTCTTTTAAAAGTTTCAAACTTAATAATTGCAAAAGAGATTATATTTAAGGTTTCAATTGTTATATCATCCCAACCACCAAGAGACAAGATCAATTTATATTGATTATTTTGAAGTGAAAGTGAATATAGTTAACAGTATTTAACATATTTACTAACAAATTAATCATCACAAAAAGGAAAAAATCAGAAGCAAAGATGATAAAGTATGCACTTTTAAGCTTAGAAATGTATATTTGCTTAAGTGGTCAGACTTAGTTTTAGTTTCCAATTGTTCAAATGCCTAACCAACCAACAAACAGACATGCTAAATTAGGCAAAACCCATATGAAAATATTAAAATTCGTAATCAAGAAGTAAATCTCTTTGTCACAGCCCGTGACCCTATTTTTAACCTTTTTCTATACATCTTATTGTTGGATTATGCCCTTAGAACCATTCATTAGATGATTGACTTTGGCATTTTATGTATCATGACATTTTATTTATTATAGTTCATTATTATATTTGTTTTATAACTGCGTAATATAATCTTATATGATAATGTCCTTAGAATAGTAATAACACACTATTCTTAAAATATCCCTAGTCAAGTATTATTGTGAACAAGGATAACAATGATACGATAAGACTAGTATGTGGTTGACTGATGACCATTGTCATGGATATAGGATATCAAGTCATCACATAGGTACATGTTAGAGAACTATGTACTGGATCGACCCTCCATGAGAACGCTACATGGATTGTTATATGAGTGTCATAAGCGATTCTCATAGTGATGATGGTGTATGTGATCCTTTGACTTGAGATCATCAGAGATCCCAACATAGAGAATTGCATACTTTAATGCTACTAGATGTCATTCGTAACAGGATGGACTATAAAGGTAGTAATTGGGTATGCCTTGATCTATGTAGAGGGATGTTGAGTGGTCAAGATAGAATTTATCCCTCTTATATAACAAGAGTGATGTCTTGGGCCCTTTGATAGAGTGAGACTAAGAAATGCATGGCCGTGCTCGAATAAGTCAATATGAGATATTGATTTTATTTGTTTAATTAGTCTACTCAGGAATCAAGAAACGCTGATTAGACTATACAAGTGTGACACATTCCATGACTGGTGTCTAATCAAGACATCAAAGGATAAAGGGATTAGACTACACGGTAACATCTATCACGAGTAAGGTTATGTCGAGTCATTGACATTCTCGTTACATGGGTAGCAATGATGTGTTGCTAGATACCGCTCATTGCCTGTGACAATTTTGTCATTGCCATTGTTTTGAGAACCTATTGGGTCGCACACTTAGAACGGATCAGTGAGGAGCTTAATTAATCCTATTCTGAATTGGATTAAGGATATAACTAATCCTATTCTGAATTGGATTAGGGATATAACTAATCCTATTCTAAGTAGGATTAGAATTCTGTTTGGCAGTAAATTTTAGGGTAAAATTTACTGCCTATAAAAGGATGTTTTCTGAAACATAGCCGCACAACAATTAGAAAACAGAAAAGTATTCTTTTAATCGAAGCTAGCAGTTCGGTTAAAAGAATCAAAAACGCTCCTTAAGGCATCTGATCGTGAGACGTTCAAGAGTCGTGAGATCCGTTCGTGTGGATACCATAGAGGCAGGAACGAAAAGTTGCTGCTTGTGATTCGTCCAAAGACAGAAAAAGCAGAGAAAACGTTAGGTAAAATCTCGAAACCCTAATCAGGCAACCCTCCGAATCGATCCTGGAGGCCGAATGATTTAAATTCCGCTGCATGTTTGTTTCGGTTTCCTTCACTGGTATCCGAGCCAATTCGGAGTCCCTGATTTGTTTTGATAAAAGCATGATCTCTGGTTACTTTCTGTTTATGATTACATGCAATCGTTTTAATGAGATTAATACGGATTAGAATGTATATGATATATTCAGAGGCTACAAATCGAATTGTTGAAATTATATATATGATATATATCAATTTCGATTCAACTTATATGTGAGATATAATCTGTGATGCGAATTATTAATGGCATTTCTGTTCTACATAAACGTTATGGATAATCTGTGATGCGAATTATTAATGGCGGTTTCTGTTCTGCATAAACATTATGGATAATCTGTGATGCGAATTATTAATGGCGGTTTCTGTTCTGCATAAACGTTATGGAAGAAACAGAATAATGTCGAAAATGTATAAAGATTGAAACACTTTTAGATAAGAGTTCTAATGCGACTAAAATTATAGTCAGTATGAGATACTGGCTGGAACATCCTGATAAGATTGGGACACTTCCGGATAAGGGGCGTTGGCAATGTCAATACTGTTGACCTTTTTTTTTTTTCGAGGGACCCCGCAGTCAGGGTTATAATTCCTTTCAAATGTGCATCGTTAATAAAACTAAAATTTTGAAATTGCATCACACTTGTTTGTATAAACACGGTGGTTGTTGTTTGAGCATGGTGCATAGTTATAGCCCTAGCCCAATATGATTGTATTTTGGTGGTTGTAAATTTTAATAAATACGACCTGCGTGTCGTGCCTTTTTCTTGAAATTCTTGTTGTACATTCTTTTCTCATCTTACTCCCCTCGAATGTAACTCGAGGTTTCTCTTAAACTATGTAATTGGAGTTGACAACCATGCAAAGGATGACCAAAGAGGCACTCGGAGAAGATGCTATTACCCTTAGGTTAACCCTTAGGGTTTCTCATTGGCTTGGGAAATCCATTTAGTTTGGGCTATAACTATGTCACGTTTATTTTATTGCTTAATTGCATGAGATGCATGGTTTATTTTGTACGTTTATGATATGAAAATCATATGATAATTTTAAAAGTAAAATTGGTGAGATCTTATTCAATAAACTAAGAAAATCCCTCAAATTAAATTAAGTCAATAATAGATGCCTACCAATGAATAGCACTCGTCAAGACTAGAATCGATTTTGTTATGTTTGCCAAAGCAAAATATCATATCTATCTTAGTAAGACGCGATGGGATAATAGTGATATCCAAAGGCTATAAATTGGGTTGACTTAACTAGATTTCCTCAATAGGATTGGGAATCTAGAGGCATAAAGTTGGGCTTCCATTCATGAGATGAATTAGAACAAGTGTTGTTCACCCAACTATCCAAGAGTTACATGAACTGTAATTGGTAAGTGTTGCCTACCTAAATAGCCAAATCTTGGGCGATTAGCCAAAGCTAACTCTAGATAAGGTGAAATATGGATCTTGGCCCACTAGAGAAATTATGTGATAATTTTTCCGAATTAATAGTGAGGGTTGTTGATTTGATAAAAATAGTGGGAGCATCATTTAATAAATAAATATTTAATTAAATGAATGCATTCATGATACTTATATTTTGCATATTTTTGTTGTAGAATACCATGGCATCAAACACAAATAACACACTTTCACTGCGATCTGTCCTTGAGAAGGACAAGTTAAATGGGACAAACTTCCTGGATTGGTACAGGAACCTGAGGATAGTCCTCAAGCAAGAAAAGAAGTTGTATGTCCTTGAGATTCCCTTACCTGAGGAACCACCCTCTAATGCTCCAAGGGCAGAAAGAGATGCTTATAAGAAGCATCAAGATGATGCATTGGATGTTAGTTGCCTTATGCTTGCCTCCATGAATCCTGAGCTTCAAAAGCAACATGAGGAAATGGATGCGTTCGATATGATCGAGCATCTCAAGCAACTCTATCAAGAGGAAGCTAGGCAAGAAAGGTACAATGTCTCTAAGGCATTATTTCAGTGTAGGATGGCAGAGGGGACTCCCGTTGGTACTCATGTGCTCAAGATGATTGGTACATTGAAAACCTTGAAAGATTGGGATTTCCTTTGGGCCAAGAGTTGGCCACTGATGTGATTATGCAATCGTTGCCAGACAGTTACAGTCAATTTGTTGTTAATTACAACATGAATGAAATTGACAAGACTCTGCCACAGTTACTTAGCATGTTGAAAACAGCTGAATCCAACATGAAAAAGGCCAAGCCCAAAGATGTCTTAATAGTTAAGAAAGCTAAGGGCAGGGCTAATGCAAAGTGCAAGAAAAAGGGTAATAAAGCCAATGGCAAGTTCAAGCCCAATGATACTGCACTGAAGCCTAAAGGTGGGGTTGCCAAAGAAGGGAAATGCTTCCATTGCGGTGAGACCGGACATTGGAAGAGGAACTGCAACAAATACTTGGAAGAGCTAAAGAAGAAGAAAGGAAGTGAGACTACCACTTCAGGTATTTATGTTATAGAAGTTAATCTATCTACTTCTTCATCATGGGTATTAGATACTGGTAGTTCTCACATTTGTGTAAATGTGCAAGAACTCAAAAGGAGTAGATCATTGACTAAAGGCGAGGTCGACCTACGAGTGGGAAATGGAGCAAGGGTTGCTGCATTAGCTGTAGGAACTTATATTTTGACATTGCCCACAAGGCTTGTTTTAGAATTATATGATTGTTATTATGTGCCTTCCATCACTAAAAACATTATTTCTATTTCTTGTTTGGACAAGAAGGGTTTTTCATTTATAATAAAGGACAACTGTTGCTCCATTTATTTAAATGATATCTTTTATGGTAGTGCACAACTAATTAATGGTCTTTACATTCTAAATCTTGATATGCCTATTTATAACATAAATGCTAAAAGGATTAAATCTAATGATCAAAATCCAACATATCTCTGGCATTGTCGCTTGGGACACATAAATGAGAATCGCATTTCCAAACTCCATAAAGATGGACTTTTGGACTCATTTGATTTTGAATCGTATGAGGCATGTGAATCTTGTTTGATGGGTAAGATGACTAAAGCCCCTTTCAAAGGACATAGTGAAAGGGCAAGTGATTTATTGGGCTTAGTACATACAGATGTATGTGGACCTTTAAACACACAGGCCAGAGGTGGGTTTATGTACTTTATTACATTTACTGATGATTTCAGTAGATATGGCTATGTGTATCTTATGAGACACAAGTCAGAATCTTTTGAAAAGTTCAAGAATTCAAGAATGAAGTACAAAACCAACTTGGCAAGAGCATTAAGGCACTTCGATCAGATCGAGGTGGTGAATACTTAAGCCAAGAATTGCTTGACTATCTTAAAGAGTGTGGGATTGTCTCACAACTCACTCCTCCAGGTACACCACAATGGAATGGTGTATCTGAAAGGAGAAATCGAACTTTATTAGATATGGTTCGATCAATGATGAGTCATACAGATCTTCCAGAATCCTTTTGGGGACATGCATTAGAAACAGCTGCTTTTACACTGAACCGTGTTCCATCTAAATCGGTTCCAAAGACACCATATGAGATATGGACTGGTAAACGTCCCAGTATGTCTTTTATGAAGATTTGGGGTTGTGAGGCTTATGTAAGACGTCAAGTCTCTAACAAACTTGCACCTAAATCTGATAAGTGCTATTTTGTGGGATATCCTAAACTAACTAAAGGATATTATTTTTACAATCCCACTGAGCGCAAAGTGTTTGTAGCTCGAACAGGTGTCTTTCTAGAAAGAGAATTCATTTCTAGAAGAACTAATGGGAGAAAAGTAGAACTTGAAGAAATTCAAGAGCTACAAGATAGCGCACCCATGTTGAGATGGAGCCTGAGCAAGCACCACAAGTTGTTGTGGAACCAGAACCACAAGATGTTGTGGAGCAACCGCCTGCTCAAGAGACACAAGCCTTGCGTAGATCAGTTAGAACACATCGTGAGCCACAGAGATATGGATTTCTAATGACTCAGAACGGTGATGTATTGCTCATGGACCAAGATGAGCCTACTACCTATCAAGAGGCTATTACAGGGCCAGACTCTGAGAAATGGCTTGAAGCCATGAGATCTGAGATGAAATCCATGTATGCCAACCAAGTTTGGACCTTGGTTGACTTACCCGAAAGGGTAAAACCTATAGGGTGTAAATGGGTTTTTAAGAAGAAAACCGACATGGAAGGAAATGTTCATACCTATAAAGGGCGATTGGTTGCTAAAGGTTTTAAACAAATTCATGGTATTGACTATGATGAAACTTTTTCACCAGTCGCGATGATCAAATCCATTAGGATCTTGCTTGCGATAGCTGCATACCATGATTATGAAATCTGGCAAATGGATGTCAAGACCGCTTTTCTTAATGGAAAGCTACTCGAGGATGTGTACATGACACAACCTGAGGGTTTTGTTGATCCAAAAAATGCTGGAAAGGTTTGTAAGCTGTAACGTTCTATTTGTGGACTAAAGCAAGCTTCTCGAAGTTGGAATCTTCGTTTTGATGATGCAATCAAAGAGTTTGGTTTTATCAAGAACGAAGATGAACCTTGTGTCTACAAGAAGGTCAGTGGGAGAACTATTGTCTTCCTGGTGTTGTATGTAGATGACATACTACTTATTGGGAATGACATCCCTACCCTTCAGTCTGTAAAGACTTGGTTAGGGAATTGCTTTTCAATGAAGGACTTGGGCGAAGCTACCTATGTACTGGGTATAAGGATCTATAGAGATAGATCAAGGAAATTAATTGGCCTAAGTCAAAATGCATACATAGATAAAGTGCTAAAGAGGTTTAGCATGCAGGATTCCAAGAAAGGATTCTTGCCTATGACACATGGCATTACTCTCTCAAAAGAACAGTGTCCTACAACACAAGAAGAGAGAGAACGTATGAGTAAAGTTCCATATGCATCTGCTATTGGATCCATTATGTATGCCATGTTATGCACACGTCCCGATGTCTCATATGCCTTGAGCATGACGAGTAGATATCAAGTTGATCCTGGTGAACGTCACTGGATCACTGTCAAGAATATTCTTAAGTACTTGAGAAAGACTAAGGATACATTCTTGATATATGGAGGTGAGGAAGAGCTCATTGTAACAGGTTACACTGATGCTAGCTTCCAAACTGATAAAGATGACTTTAGATCGCAATCTGGTTATATGTTTTGCCTTAATGGTGGTGCTGTGAGCTGGAAGAGTTCAAAGCAGGCGACAGTGGCCGATTCTACAACAGAGGCTGAGTATATAGCTGCCTCTGAAGCTGCTAAGGAGGCTGTTTGGATCAGGAAGTTCATTACTGAGCTTGAAGTTGTTCCTAGCATTATAGATCCGATTGAGCTCTATTGTGACAACAATGGAGCCATCGCACAAGCTAAGGAGCCTAGATCTCACCAACGATCCAAACATATACTACGGCGCTTCCATCTCATTCGAGATATCATCGAGAGAGGAGATGTGAGGATATGCAAAGTACCAACTGACGATAACATCGCCGACCCACTGACGAAGCCTTTGACGCAGCAGAGACTTGATCGTCACACTAGGTCACTAGGTATTAGATACATGAGTGAATGGTCTTAGTGCAAGTGGGAGATTGTTGGATTATGCCCTTAGAACCATTCATTAGATGATTGACTTTGGCATTTTATGTATCATGACATTTTATTTATTATAGTTCATTATTATATTTGTTTTATAACTGCGTAATATAATCTTATATGATAATGTCCTTAGAATAGTAATAACACACTATTCTTAAAATATCCCTAGTCAAGTATTATTGTGAACAAGGATAACAATGATACGATAAGACTAGTATGTGGTTCACTGATGACCATTGTCATGGATATAGGATATCAAGTCATCACATAGGTACATGTTAGAGAACTATCTGCTGGATCGACCCTCCATGAGAACGCTACATGGATTGTTATATGAGTGTCATAAGCGATTCTCATAGTGATGATGGTGTATGTGATCCTTTGACTTGAGATCATCAGAGATCCCAACATAGAGAATTGCATACTTTAATGCTACTAGATGTCATTCGTAACAGGATGGACTATAAAGGTAGTAATTGGGTATGCCTTGATCTATGTAGAGGGATGTTGAGGGGTCAAGATAGAATTTATCCCTCTTATATAACAAGAGTGATGTCTTGGGCCCTTTGATAGAGTGAGACTAAGAAATGCATGGCCGTGCTCAAATAAGTCAATATGAGATATTGATTTTATTTGTTTAATTAGTCTACTCAGGAATCAAGAAACGCTGATTAGACTATACAAGTGTGACACATTCCATGACTTGTGTCTAATCAAGACATCAAAGGATAAAGGGATTAGACTACACGGTAACATCTATCACGAGTAAGGTTATGTCGAGTCATTGACATTCTCGTTACATGGGTAGCAATGATGTGTTGCTAGATACCGCTCATTGCCTGTGACAATTTTGTCATTGCCATTGTTTTGAGAACCTATTGGGTCGCACACTTAGAACGGATCAGTGAGGAGCTTAATTAATCCTATTCTGAATTGGATTAAGGATATAACTAATCCTATTCTGAATTGGATTAGGGATATAACTAATCCTATTCTAAGTAGGATTAGAGTTCTGTTTGGCAGTAAATTTTAGGGTAAAATTTACTGCCTATAAACGGATGTTTTCTGAAACATAGCCGCACAACAATTAGAAAACAGAAAAGTATTCTTTTAATCGAAGCTAGCAGTTCGGTTAAAAGAATCAAAAACGCTCCTTAAGGCATCTGATCGTGAGACGTTCAAGAGTCGTGAGATCCGTTCGTGTGGATACCATAGAGGCAGGAACGAAAAGTTGCTGCTTGTGATTCGTCCAAAGACAGAAAAAGCAGAGAAAACGTTAGGTAAAATCTCGAAACCCTAATCAGGCAACCCTCCGAATCGATCCTGGTGGAGGACGAATGATTTAAATTCCGCTGCATGTTTGTTTCGGTTTCCTTCACTTATTTGGTTGGGCTGTCTACGATTCTTTACTTTTCTTTTACATATACACAATTTCATATTAAATTATAATATGAATTACATCCCCAATTTTTACTTCATAAGAAAGTAGTACTGTCGATAAGTCTAAATACAGAAAATAAATGATCATACCTTATTAATTAAATCAAGCTGTCGCATCGTCCCCAAATGCACAGCCGAAGTCTTTTAGATGTCAGACTCTTAGTCCTCGAATACTTGAAATGTTAATATTAAGGGGTGAGCAAACCACGGCTCAGTAAGGGAATTATATGCATACTTATATTCAGCTATCTATATGCTGAAAAACTTTTTCATTTTTCCTATGGGCTCTAGGCTCGCATGTAGGAAGGATACTACAGTCGGCTAGGGATCCGGATGGAGTAAGATAGGTATTTTGAAATACCTATCTTGTCCCGGAATCTAGAAGCAACTGTAGAGAGTAATAAATTTCTTTTCGTTTGAAATTTAAATCCTTTTCCTTTTTATTCCATATCATTTTTATATTTCTTTCAAAATAATGCTTTTATGAAATAAAGCATTTAAATAAAGTAACTAATATTCATATATTCTTTGAAAAGAATATTAGTTAAATCATCATCATTCTCATTTAAACTCATTTCAGATTTTACTGTACAATCATAATTAGTACAGTACTTTAAATAGCAAAATAAGCTATAAATTCCTTTTCATATAACATATAAATCATTTAAATCTAATATTCAATTTAAAGTTTAAAATAAGAATATTAGATTTATTTTCCTCCTCTTTCCTTTTTAAAACAAATCACATATTCATATCACATATAGTCAATATTCAATTTAAAATCATAGTAAGAATATTAGACTTATAAACTCTTTTTCCTTTTGAAAACATATTACATGTTCATATTACATGTCATATGAAAATCATCTCGTAGTACTAAAATCAGTACTGAAATAAGCATTTTGTAAAATGTTGTAAATCTCTTTCATTTAAATTGTCACATACCATGTAAAACATTTGCATTTCACATATCATGTAAAACATTTACATTTCACATATCACATATCATATAAAACATTTTCATATATGGAGACTGAGGCACGCCCAGCCCGTCCACTGAGTCGTTACTCGTATCATGCTATAGACCCCGAAGGGTATAAAATCATCATGTCAGATCTATGGCCATAGTCTATAATTGTCATCGGTGATCACTGATCAGGTGTCGGCCGGGACTACATATCACATAGCACATATTACATATTACATATCACATATCACATATCAGCATGATAGGATGCCATCTAGTCTCAAAACCGTATTTTTCATCATCAATAAACCTTTATGGAATTTATAAAAATATATAATTTCATAATTTAAAACCATAAAGGTTATAAAACCATTTAGTGAATATTTAAGAAATATATATAAAAATATTCACTTTATTTCTTTTCATTTTTCATCTCGTATTACGTGTAATTTACATATCGGGAGAATTTTCGGTGATTTCATTATCACCATTCTCGAAAACATGAATATTTTAAAATCACTTTCATTTTATTCATTTTTTTATGGAAAATATTCATTTTCGCGATTTTCGTGGTTGAAAATCATTTCTCGTGAAATAAAATCATTTATTATGATTTTATGAAATTTTCTAGAAATTTTCGATAATTTTTTGGCAGTATAACGATTGCCGATTGGCTAGCCTCCTTCACGGAAAAATACAGTTTATAATTTCAACCGGTACTTCATTACAATTTTCCAACCAATCATTCATTGCAATATTTTCATAAATATTTTCATAAAATATTTCATAATTAAAATCATGCAGATTGAATATCCTTACAGTGCTACACATGCATCCCTTACCTTTTTCCGGGTTAGCAACTTCCGCGTTATCGGTTGCGCCCATACTCCATCTCTTCCGATTCCATCCTCTCGTTCGCCGAGAATAATTTCTGAAAGTAATTTCTACATTTAAAAATTTTTTCACAATTATTTAATAATTAATAATAATAATAAAAATATTATTAATTAATTCTTTTCTACCTCTTTTCTTCTTCCTTTTTCCTCTTCTTTTTCTTTTCTTTTCCTTTCTTTTGTTTCCTCTTTTTAACCTTTCTATTTTCCGTTCTTTCCTTTCCTGTTCTGTTTTCTTTTCTTTTCTCTCTTATTGTCTTATAATTACTCTCACATCTTTTTATATTTTCATCAAACGTTAAAATTGCACCACAGCACCATCATCCACGTGAAACTATACTACAACAAAAATTATTTATCATTCACGCTACCATCAATTTCTGCTTCATTTCCGTAAGCTGAAATTCAGCTTACCTTCATGGTTCCTCCTCTTATGTTCACTTCAATCTTTACAACACCACTTATTCATTAAGAGTTTTATCCAACATGTTGATCTCAACAAAATCACTCCCGAACTTGACTGCCCTATTCCTGAACAGCACTTCCTTCCGGTTAATTATGTGTTTTCTTACCAATCAAAATTCTACACTTCATCACAAATTTCAGGTTTTATGCCATTTCCATTTTTCATGTTCTTCAAATTCCTTCCCAACAACATTAAAATACCTAGAATTTCTCCATTTATTTCTTCCAACCGAACATCATTTTACTGCCACAACATAATTTTATTTAATTTAAGTTTCCAATATACTTCCCATGCATAATACCATACAAAAGCCTAACTAAAACTAAAGAAAACATCAACCCATAATTTCTTACCTTGAACCGCCACTGTCAGTGTGATTTTTTCTAGCTTCTAATTGCTGAAATTTCAGCCACTAAATCCAGGTTTAAGAAGCTCATATAGTAAGGAATAATTTTTATTCCAAAGGCTTAGTGATTTGGTGTTGATTTGGTGAGGTTCTACAATGTAGAGAGGAGTTGGCGTAGAAGAAACGAGAGGAATTGCAAAGAAATGGAGTGGAATCGTGAGTAGCAGAAAGACAGGGAAGGCTAAGTCGGTTTGCTGGAGAAAATGGCTGAACTGGCTGACTTTAAGTCCTCTTTTATTAATATTCATCCAATAAAATTACAGCATGTAGCCCCCTCATTTAATTCCCACTCTCTCTTCTTTTTATCTTATTTTTCCGTCTTCATTTGGTCTGTTATACAGACCTCCATTCAGCAGCAAGCTTCCACGCGAAGCTTGTTGCGTTGTCTTCCCTTTTTTTTTTATAGAAATATATTATAATTATATATTTACAATTTTATATATATAAACATGTCTTTGGCATATACTATATTTTATATACATATACATATATATATATCATCTTCAAAACTTTAGTTTCATTTTTCTGATTATTTTACTGCACTTATAATCAACTTTAAAAATTCACCGAGATCAATTCACAATTTATAAAAATATGAGTCATACATGGCCGGAAACGTCTTCGAGTTAACTTTTCAACGCAACTTGAATAACCTCAATCGGAGTTCCCTATCAAAACTTATATCTGACTCTTTACTAATTGCTCAATGCTGAACTCCATACATGTGACGTGAATATAGAATTTCTTGTGATTAATCTATAATGAATTAAAATACAAGCCTTACATTGATAAAACGGTATTTAAGTTAGCTTTCTAATGGATTTTGATTCACCTTAATCAGAATTTCCTACCAACCGCTATAGGCGAATCTTTACAGATAGGTCGGTTGAGTCAGTTAGTAGTATTTACTGTTCATGGAGTAAGTTTACAAAATTTCTTGCATTGATCCATGAGGAACTAGAATATGAGGCTTATATGTTTGGAAAGATAATTAAGTTAACTTTCCAAAGAATTTTACGGTTTGCCATTTGGATACTCCGATAAAATTTATAATCGAAACACTACCGATGAGTCGTTCAAGTCTCATGATATTTTTATCCTCACAATTTCCAATCCTTAATTCAACCTCCAAAATATACCTTCTCACTCATATCATCGTCTGAACATCGCAATCTAAGTGGGGTCTACATAACTTTTTGTTCAATATATGTAAAAATGTACAAAATAATTTATTCCTTAATTAAAATTTACATGTCCATACATGTACAGTACGAAAAAATCGGATCTTATATTTTCTCCCCACCTTAAGAAATTCGATCCTCCGAGTTTAACTTAAATTAAAAGGTGGTACTGTTTCGTATACTTATAGTTCTTGTCCTCTCAATCATCTTTTAAATAATTCTGCCAACATACTTTCACATCAGAATCACCTTTATATCATTACATATAATTTTTCGTCATATATTTATACTCTTTCTAAATTCTTATCAACTTAGGAGTTATCACTTTTGACTTCTTTTCGTACCATAAATGATTCATACTGTTCATCATCCGTTTTCTCAATTAGTGTCAAGTCGATATAGTTTGGTAACTATCATTTATTTGATTTAAATCAATCGTATGTAGTTGTCCCAATAGCTTTCACATCTCTGGCATCCGCTCACTTAACATATCTTCGAGCATTTCATACTACGCTCAGATATTTCATCAGTATGGAGTGATGCTGTCAGTAAATTTGGAATCTCAAGGCCTTTTGCTATTTCCCGTACGCATATAGCAAATCCGAGATCCATCACATGTATGCTCACTGGAACTTTACATACTTTCTCATCATTTTATAATCATATTTCGACTATGGCACTAAAGAGTAAGAGTTTGATAATGGAGAAGTGATTTCATTCAGACAATCAGTCTTTAATCACTTCCATATTATCATATCTCCTTTAAACTCTTTATTATCCCCCATACTCTTTACATTTTTATTTCGTCAAATGCTGCAGTTCATTTGCAAACTTTACCATTTACCATCTCTAACCATAATTGAATCCAGAGACAATCATTTTCTCTCCATATCATCTTTCCATGTAATCTCATCATTACATCTCTTATTTTTATGGTATACTCTATATCACTTAAGTTTTAGAATATACCTAAGCTTATACTCTTCATATTTTAAATTTCATAGGTAACAAATCAATCATCATTTTCGCACCACATTATCCTTTCCTTTATCATCATTTCAGTCACTTTTCTTTAGTGATAACGTATTCCACTATTACCTCTTTTAACATTTTGAATACTTTCTTTACTTTACACTTATTCGTCCACCGACCTTAACTTCTTTACTTATTAGTCACATTTGTAGAGCAGCTAACCCAATAACTCTTCTATACACTGGCAATAGTATTTAGCTAGACCCAGTACTTTCCGTATCTCGATCACTATCTCTTCATCATAGACAGATCCGCATTGCTCTGTCATTCGAGATCATATATATTAGAAAGAGATACTATCTAGCCCATCTTCTATTTGCAAATCTTAACATATAGATTACAGTCTTTGAGAGTCTGTAGGGTTATACCACTCTGCTGCTCATTTTCCATTTGTGCCTTAGACTGTATTGATGTCTCATTACTTTATCCATATCTGGATGCCTCATTCATTAGGCTCATATATCTCACAAGGTATTTCATTAACCTTGTAAACCTCAATAGGAACTCATGTGATAATTTTATCTAGTTCAAATCATTATCATCTTATAACCATCAGTCTTCAACTTTTCATCTGATGACGCCTTGTACAGAGATTGGTTCTTATAAACTCCTTATACTTCTCTGATTAAATCAAATAAGGCATCAATTTCCACACAGATGAATATTTGTTTTTAGTAAGAACTCTATTGCATAATAGGAATTTAATATCCAATTATACTTCATCATCTCATTAACATCATCCGTATTTCCATCAATTTCATCTATACATGTGAATTTCATTATCCACATATTTTCCCGAGTTATTTTCTTAAGCTTTTCGGATTCCTTTATATTCTCCGATATAAGTTTAGAATAGATTTCATATTAACAATCGAGTCAATGTTAGCTCGATTTCTCCAATCTATATAACTCTGAAATTTATCGGGAATCACATCCGATACTTTCTTTAACCATACATCTCTTACTGTGTTAGACATTTCATCCCTATGTCTTATCATTTCACCGTACATCCTCAAGGCAAAGACATTTAATATTCAAATCATTTTAACATCTATTCCGCCTTGATTCACTTGTTTACTTATACTACACAGCATATCAATCCTCTTAATTTGCAATGCTGTATTAAGTATAACCATTTAATTAACACCTTTGATAGCTAACCTATTTATCACTATGTTTTACTTTAGAGATCATTCTCATTTAATAATCTCAAGTTAGCTATCATCTTCCTCATCTCTTATCATCACTTTACTGCCCTTATACATATCTCCAATTTCATATACTTCATACCGTACATTATTCTGTAAGACATATTTCAAAATATTTTGATTCTATAATTATCTGCTTGATACCTCAAAAACTGTATGATTGCATAGAACCAGATTAACTGTACTGCTATGGGTTTCGTCCTTTATACTGATCTCTTTCTCATTCATCAACAGTAATCAGTTTTCTTTTCATCATATCCAACGATCCCGTAATAATATCCCATCAATACACTTTTAACTCTGACCCTTAAAAATCAATAATAGAGTCGCTCATCCTGCAACTTCCCTATAAACATTTCGGGTCACATCAGCACTTTAAGTGTAGTGAAATTTATAATCGAGATCGTTATACTCATATTACATTCCTTTATGCCATCAATAACTCCATTTCTATCAATGGAATTCAAGATCAACTTGGTTTTATTACTATTCAAAACATAATCCCACATAGGGGCATTTTCATCATTTTTACATTTATTTCTTTCTCCTCAGTATATATTTAAACCAAAGATCTTATTATCTATGTGCTGACAGTATCCTTTCTCATACTAATATAAGCCATTTAAGATCTTGTTCGATTTCGACAGAGAAGTCCACTGTGATCCATAATTGGATTATTTTGCATGAAATGCAGCTTTACATCATCAATTTCTCTGTCAAATCAATCAATTCAAACTTCCGTTGGTCTATTTTGACTCCCGGTAAAATTTTAGGAGTAGGTGTATTTTGATCATTTTTGGCCAAAAATTTTCTCTCTCCTCCAAATACCTTCAGTCGCTGATCTTAAGGTCTATTTAATGATGATAATTCATTCCCCTCCTTTACATCATCACTTTCAAGTCTCAGTTCGATCCGAACAGAAAAGTACTAGTGGGACCCTCACCGAGTCCATTTCTATTCCTTACGAACCGACCTTCATTTAGATTATAAGATTACCATTTCAGTTAACATTCCTGAGCCGTTTTCCCTTTTTGACATCTTTAGTTCATAATTCTCATCCCTTCTAAACACTTAACTCAATTTACAATCATTTATTTTCTTTATGTATTTAGACTACACAGTACTACAGGGGATGTTAACATTTTCAACACATCTTCTTTGCAAAAGTATCAACAGACATCAGGCCAACTGTGCTCTGATACCATTAAATATGTCACAGCCCGTGACCCTATTTTTAACCTTTTTCTATACATCTTATTTTGTTGGGCTGTCTGCGATACTTTACTTTTCTTTTACATATACACAATTTCATATTAAATTATAATATGAATTACATCCCCGATTTTTACTTCATAAAAAAGTAGTACTGTCGATAAGTCTAAATACAGAAAATAAATGATCATACCTTATTAATTAAATCAAGCTGTCGCATCGTCCCAAATGCACAGCCGAAGTCTTTTAGATGTCAGACTCTTAGTCCTCGAAACCTGAAATGTTAATATTAAGGGGTGAGCAAACCACGGCTCAGTAAGGGAATTATATACATACTTGATATTCACCTATCTATATGCTGAAAAACTTTTTCATTTTTCCTATGGGCTATAGGCTCGCATGTAGGAAGGATACTACAATCGGTTAGGATCCGGATGAGTAAGGTAGGTATTTTGAAATACCTATCTTGTCCGGAACCTAGAAGCAACTGTAGAGAGTAATAAATTTCTTTTCATTTGAAATTTAAATCCTTTTCCTTTTTATTCCATATCATTTTTATATTCCTTTCAAAATAATGCTTTTATGAAATAAAGCATTTAAATAAAGTAACTAATATTCATATATTCTTTGAAAAGAATATTAGTTAAATCATCATCATCCTCATTTAAACTCATTTCAGATTTTACTGTACAATCATAATTAGTACAGTACTTTAAATAGTAAAATAAGCTATAATTTCCTTTTCATATAACATATAAATCATTTAAATCTAATATTCAATTTAAAGTTTAAAATAAGAATATTAGATTTATTTTTCCTCCTCTTTCCTTTTTAAAACAAATCACATATTCATATCACATATAGTCTAATATTCAATTTAAAATCATAGTAAGAATATTAGACTTATAAACTCTTTTTCCTTTTGAAAACATATTACATGTTCATATCACATGTCATATGAAAATCATCTCGTAGTACTAAAATCAATACTGAAATAAGCATTTTGTAAAATGCTGTAAATCTCTTTCATTTAAATTGTCACATACCATGTAAAACATTTACATTTGACATATCACATATCATATAAAACATTTTCATATATGGAGACTGAGGCACGCCCAGCCCGTCCACTGGGTCGTTACTCGTATCATGCTATAGACCTCGAAGGGTATAAAATTATCATGTCATATCTATGGCCATAGTCTATAATTGTCATCGGTGGATCACTGATCAGGTGTCGGCCGGACTACATATCACATATCACATATTACATGTTACATATCACATATCAGCATGATAGGATGCCATCTAGTCTCAAAACTGTATTTTTCATCATCAATAAACCTTTATGAAATTTATAAAAATATATATAATTTCATAATTTAAAACCATAAAGGTTATAAAACCATTTAGTGAATATTTAAGAAATATATATAAAAATATTCACTTTATTTCTTTTCATTTTTTATCTCGTATTACGTGTAATTTACATATCAGGAGAATTTTCGGTGATTTCATTATCACCATTCTCGAAAACATGAATATTTTAAAATCACTTTCATTTTATTCATGTTTTTATGGAAAATATTCATTTTCGCAATTTTCGTGATTAAAAATCATTTCTCGTGAAATAAAATCATTTATTATGATTTTATGAAATTTTCTAGAAGTTTTCGATAATTTTTGATAATTTTTCGGCAGTGTAACGACTGCCGATTGGCTAGCCTCCTGCATGAAAAAATACAGTTCATAATTTCAACCGGTACTTCATCACAATTTTCCAACCAATCATTCATCGCAATATTTTCATAAAATATTTCATAATTAAAATCATGCAGACTGAATATCCTTACAGTACTGCACATGCATCCCTTATCTTTTTCCGGGTTGGCAACTTCCGCATTATCGGTTACGCCCATACTCCATCTCTTCCGATTCCATCCTCTCGTTCGCCGAGAATAATTTCTGAAATTAATTTCTACATTTAAAAATTTTTTCACAATTATTTAATAATTTAATAATAATAATATTTTAATTAATTCTTTTCTATCTTTCTTTTCTTCCTTTTCCTCTTCTTTTTCTTTTTCTTTTCCTTTCTTTTCTTTCCTCTTTTTAACCTTTCTATTTTCCGTTCTTTCCTTTCCTGTTCTGTTTTCTTTTCTTTTCTCTCTTATTGTCTTATAATTACTCTCACATCTTTTTATATTTTCATCAAACGTTAAAATTTCACCACAGCACCATCATCCACGTGAAACTATACTACAACAAAAATTATTTATCATTCACGCCACCATCAATTTCTGCTTCATTTCCGTAAGCTGAAATTCAGCTTACCTTCATGGTTCCTCCTCTTATGTTCACTTCAATCTTTACAACACCACTTATTCATTTAAGAGTTTTATCCAACATGTTGATCTCAACAAAATCACTCCCGAACGTGACTGCCCTGTTCCTGAATAGCACTTCCTTCCGGTTAATTATGTTTTTTTTTACCAATCAAAATTCTACACTTCATCACAAATTTCAGGTTTTATGCCATTTCCATTTTTCACGTTCTTCAAATTCCTTCCCAACAACATTAAAATACCTAGAATTTCTCCATTTATTTCTTCCAACGGAACATCATTTTACTGCCACAACATAATTTTATTTCAATTTAAGTTTCCAATTTACTTCCCATGCATAATACCATACAAAAGCCTAACTAAAACTAAAGAAAACATCAACCCATAATTTCTTACCTTGAACCGCCACTGTCAGTGTGATTTTTTCTAGCTTCTAATTGCTGAAATTTCAGCCACTAAATCCAGGTTTAAGAAGCTCATATAGTAAGGAATAATTTTTTTTCCAAAGGCTTAGTGATTTGGTGTTGATTTGGTGAGGTTCTACAATGTAGAGAGGAGTTGGAGTAGAAGAAACGAGAGGAATTGCAAGGAAATGGAGTGGAATCGTGAGTAGCAGAAAGACAGGGAAGGCTAAGTCGGTTTGCTGGAGAAAACGGCTGAACTGGCTGACTTTAAGTCCTCTTTTTTTAATATTCATCCAATAAAATTACAGCATGTAGCCCCCTCATTTAATTCCCCACTTTCTCTTCTTTTTATCTTATTTTTCCGTCTTCATTTGGTCTGTTATACAGACCTCCATTCAGCAGCAAGCTTCCACGTGAAGCTTGTTGCGTTTTCTCCCCTTTTTTTTTTATATAAATATATTATAATTATATATTTACAATTTTATATATATAAACATATCTTTAGGATATACTATATATATATATATATATATATATATCATCTTCAAAATTTTAGTTTCATTTTTCTGATTATTTTACTGCACTTATAATCAACTTTAAAAATTCACTGAGATCAATCCACAATGTATAAAAATATGAGACATACATGGCCGGAAAGGTCTTCGAGTTAACTTTTCAACACAACTTGAATCACCTCAATCGGAGTTCCCTATCAAAACTTATATCTGACTCTTTACTAATTGCTCAATGCTGAACTCCATACATGTGACGTGAATATAGAAATTTCTTGTGATTAATCTATAATGAATTAAAATACAAGCCTTACATTGATAAAACGGTATTTAAGTTAGCTTTCTAATGGATTTTGATTCACCTTAATCAGAATTTCCTACCAACCGCTATGGGCGAATCTTTACAGATAGGTCGGTTGAGTCGGTTAGTAGTATCTACTGCTCATGGAGTAAGTTTACAAAATTTCTGGTATTGATCCATGAGGAACTAGAATATGAGGCTTATATATTTGGAAAGATAATTAAGTTAACTTTCCAAAGAATTTTACGGTTTGCCATTTGGATACTCCGATAAAATTTATAATCGAAACACTACCGATGAGTCGTTCAAGTCTCATGATATTTTTATCCTCACAATTTCCAATCCTTAATTCAACCTCCAAAATATACCTTCTCACTCATATCATCGTCTGAACATCGAAATCTAAGTGGAGTCCACATAACATTTTATTTAATATATGTAAAAATGTACAAAATAATTTATTCCTTAATTAAAATTTACATGTCCATACATGTACAGTACGAAAAAATCGATCTTACACTCTTTCAAACTCAAATCATTCTATTAGGGAGGAAAAACGGAATATTCCCCACAATGTTTATAGGAAGAAAAGAAGATAAAAAGGTGGAAATTACTTGTGTGCAACGGGAGGCCTTCTCGAAATGAAAGAACCCAAGTGAAAAGGGAAAAAAATATAAGAATCAAGAGGCAAATGAGCAAGGTAAAACCTAAAAAAATAATTAACAAAAAAATGTAAAGCACCTGATTTTCTTGGAATGGAACCGCAACAACCGCAAGAATTGAAGACCGCAAAAAAAAATTGGCAAACAATCAAAATCCAAAGGTGAGTTAGCAACAAAGATCGCAAAGGGATGAAAGGATAAAAGGAAATCTTCTGGGCAAAAGACACTGCTTTGGCCTAAACGATCAGGAAAACTCTGAGAGATACTTTTTTTTTTGGTTTTTTGAGCAGAACGTAACCCAAGCAAAGCCAGAAATAGGCTGAAATCAACATTTGGATAGGTCTTAATGGAAGAGCTGGTACGAAGGAAATTATGGAAAGGCATAGAAGAGGACGGGTAAGAAGAGCAATCTGACACTTTCCAAGAGAAGCCTGGAATGTGAAACTCAGGTCAAGACCAATGAGGGAGACCAACCCAAATCGAAAAAATGGGGGGCAACCCAGAGACAAATGAAATCAATCTAGCATAAGGGACTACAACAAACAGGGAAATCAATTCCCAAAATCCCATGCCAAGCTTTGGATTTTGAAGTTATAAAGGGAAGGACATTCTCAAATGGTACATGAGCTTAGGTGAGGGAAAAGAATAGGGATGACCGAGAGAGGGATGAGTGAGACAGAGCAAAAATTGGTATGCAGCTGTTGAATCAAGGGGATGAAGTGAAACCAGACATGCCCAAATCGATGTTGATAAAAAAATCCAGACGAAATTATCGCAAGACCCAAAAACAGACAACCATCAGGAACCAAAAAGGAGGGTGAATAGTGTCCAAACTAGGAAGGAAGACGTGGTTGAAGGTGGAGCCACGTAGTTCTACCATTTTAATTATATAGATAAATAGATAGAGAGTTATCTTGATCATGTGAATATAAAATTACAAAAATGAGATCATTATGTTTTTATAAAATTTGAGTCAACTGTAAAATATAAAAATATTTGACCCAAGAGAAGCCTACAAATCTCACCTTGCTAGAGGTTTCCATAGAAACACCTCTTAGGCTACACCGTGAACTATCATTTTTGTACAAAAAAGAAAGAACCACCGAAAGATTTTTTTTTTTACTATTTTCATGTATTTTTTAACTGCTACTCATTGTCCTCTTAATATCAGTTTTGGTGTTTTTTTTTTGTTATTAATGGCTTTTATAAGGATTTATAGATTGAAACCTTTGTATTCAAATGAAAAAGAAAAAAAATCTTCTGATATCTGATTCACGATTGTTGATGGATTTGTGATTGAGTTGGATGATTTTGGATGATGATTCCAGTTTGGCAAGGTTGGACTTCTTATTTTCTAAAAAAAATAAAATAAAATTTTATCTTCCAGATTTTCAGAAGTTGAAATTCGATTTTTTTTATTTTTCAAATTTAAATTTTATTTTATATTATTTTACAAATTTTATTTTAGATTTTTCTTTTTCTGATTTTGTTATGTATTTTGACTCTTTTTTTATTTTTTGATGAAAATAAAGTAATAAAACACGGGCCTTTTTTTTCTACTTGGACCTAAAGCCCAAAAACGATTTTCATTTGTTAACTTTAGCCTCAACACATTTAAATTCATCTATGAAAAGCTCAAAAGGTAAATTTACATGTTCATTTGATATTTAAAAGATTGACATAAAAAGAAGTTCGCCAACAAAATTTTGACTCAGTAGATAATGATAAGGTCTAAGTTCAAATCCAAGCAACTTCATTCCCAACTATTTAATATTTCCCTTATAACAAAAAAAAAAAGAGCTCAAAATACCAAACAAATATGGTGTCTATAATTGATAGAGATGACATAAGTTATTTTTGCTTTTTATTTTCTGTGATTAAAACAGAAGTTCAATTTGTGATGTCTCATGCTAAGAAGACTAGATGATGCAAACTCTTAAGTTTAATTTGTAGCTTAAGATTTACAAGTATTGGAAGGTATGAATCACTTAGAATTCATTTCTCATCATCACTGTTCATCATTGGCAGATACAATCCACCTATTGAAAAAAAAAACGTTTAAACTATTGTAATAAACTCATTTGCGTGGGATATATGTTTTGGAAAATAAAAAGTGTTACATTTTTTCAATATAAATTTATACACCTAAAAATAGCTGTCAAGATTTGATCACGATAAAACTATGTGGTTCGAAATGATTGGAAGTCTGAGGTAAAGCTCGGGTTTTTACTAGTTGAACATGAAATGTCATCTAATTAGGTCTCAATACAGCAATAAAAACTACTTTTATATAGTGTTATAGAGATTAAAAAAAAAACCTGCACTATTATGGGGTATTTTTATACTTATCCTTCACCACAGCATTTGTTTTGATATGGTAATAAGAGTGTAAATTAACAAACTGGAAATTGCCCTATATGTCTATATGTGAGACCCAATTTTATTACACTATACATCATATTTGTACATGATTGATAGTGGAAATAAATTCTTTTAGTGAAATTAAAGAAACATTGAATGTGAATTTCTACTTTTCATTTTAATTATTAGAAATTATGATTTATAGTATGGTGTATAAAAGAAAGAAAGACAAACATCTAAGTGCAACAAGAAATAGATGAGATTTAATCTTGATAAAAAGGTTGAAGATAGTATTGATGGTGTGAAAGCATTAAATAAAGCATGAATAAATATGAAGATTTAAGGCTGGAACCGAAATGGAAGGTGTAAAAGGGAATAAATGCTGTTGGACAAATGAAGAAAAGGTGAGATAAAAAGTCAAAAATAGCTGGCTGGAAGTGGCGTGGAGAGGTGATAAAAAGAAGAGAAAAACTTAGTCAAACGTACAGAAATTTGCTTCCCATAGCCGTTCCATTTGCTGCAGTTTTCTACAAGTTTTTAATGCATGAAAGACGTGAAATGATGAAAGAAAACGGGATAAGAACAGGTGGTAGGTTCTGAGTGGATTTGAATGGCTATATAAGAAGAATACATGAGGAAAAAACTGACAGAAGTAAACTGTATCTTCTTTGAAAACCTTCTCGCCTATCCTGTGTTAATGCAAACTCACATCTCATTTCTTCCATTCCTCTCATACGTGAGCCATGAAACTTTATCCTTTAGTTAGCTAAACCTTTTCTCCATCGTTGAAGAGCTAAGGAATAAGCAAAGTAAAGCTAAGTGAAGCAGAAAGCACTCTGTTTCTGGAAGTGCAATTCGGTTAAGGTGAGCTTCCATATTTTTATGGTCATCTTGATAATTGATGGTATATTTCTATGTTTTATAATGTAATAAACATAGATATAGCCTTGTTTTAGTTAAATCTTGGTAGAATATATATAAGAAATTAGAACAAGAGGTGGTT
The DNA here is from genome assembly GCA_031772115.1 of Heritiera littoralis. Classification (NCBI taxonomy): domain Eukaryota; kingdom Viridiplantae; phylum Streptophyta; class Magnoliopsida; order Malvales; family Malvaceae; genus Heritiera; species Heritiera littoralis. The sequence continues at coordinate 699,352 of JAPDPK010000041.1, forward strand.
TGGAAATTAATCAAGAATGAATAAGGAAAGTACTGGAAATGGTGTAAAAATGATTATAAACAGGCGAGTTAAATAATATGAGCATGGTATGGTGGGCGAGGTCACCACATGCAAGTTAAATTCAGATAGGCGAGCCCACCTCTGAATAAAAAGCATTGTAGGGCGAACTCACATGCATGAGCATGGCGAGTTGAAGTGTAGGCGAACTCTCACACATAAGCCACTATGAATGGCGAGTTGAATTATGGGCGAGCTTCCACGAATAAGCTAGTATATGGCGAGTAATGCTGGGCGAGCTCCCACGAATAAGCCAATATGGGAATGGCGAGCTCTGTTGGGTGAATGGCGAGCTCTGTTGGGTGAATGGCGAGTTGTAGATTAGTATCAAATCTCGCCAAAGTGATTGGAAATATTCGAAAAGAAAATATTAATAGTTTTAGGAAATATTCGAAAAGAAAATATTAATAGTTTTGATAAATTATTTTTGCAGCCGGGAATTAAGGACTTGGTAAAGGTGATCGGGAAGGCGATCAGGAAGCAAGGCTACGTAAGACCAGGTAAGGGAGATGTGTGTGAAGTGAATGCATGTCCTGTGGAGTTAAATTTTATGAAATTATTGAGAAATTGTTTTGGTTTATGACATGCATTAATTTGATAAATCGTTTGATTTGGGCGAACTGGTAAAGGGCGGGCGAGCCAATGTAAGGCGACCCTTTTTATGTTATTTTGGGCGAACGACACTATTTTAATTGAAATCCGGGCGAGCCAATGGAATGCGACCCTTTTTATGATGTTTTGGGGCGGGCGACCCCTTTGTGAAGAAAATTTCGGGCGAGCCAAAGTGGGTAAACCCTTTTATAATGTTTTGGGCGGGCGAACCTTTTTTAATAAAATTGGGCGAGTTGACCATAGAAGTATCCCATTGGTCGAGTTGACCATGGTAGTGCCGCATTTGGGCGAGTTGACCATGGGCAAGGCTATAATGGGCGAACTGACTATGGGCAATGCCATAATGGGCGAACTGGCCATGGGCGAGCCGCTGTGGGAGAGCCAGTTTAACTTGTTTTGAAATGCTAAGGTTGGCGGGCGAACACTAGTTCACCGCAATGGGAACTGACCATGGACGAGCCACTATGGGCGAGCTGACCATGGGCGAGCCAGTTTAACCCGTGCCTTTCTCACACGAAAAATGGTGAGATTGCGGGCTGTTTTTACTATTTTATAAATTGAAAATATAAAACCTTTTAGAAAGCAAATTATTTTGAGAAAATGATAAAATTTATGAAATAATTCCATAAAGGTTTTTCATGAGATATAAAGTGATTTTTAAGACTTTAGGCCCGAGTTCATGCATTACTATTCACGTAACTGAGTGACCCGCCTGGGGCGATGGCTTGGGTCGATAGACCAACAGGTGCACCCCAGGGCGTCACAAGGCTGATTGACCCGCCAAGTCATCAGAGGTCTCGAGGTCACTTGACAAGTGGACCCGAGGACCACCTATAGATTATGGCCATAGATCTAGCCGAGATAACCGTGAGGGGCGATGGCCTACGAGTGCACCCCAAAAGCGGACGACTTGTGTTCCTGGGGGAACAATGAGAGCATGATTTGTTTGTTGCCTAGTCTCAACTTATCGATTTCTGTTTACTGAAAGGATCTATTGAATCCTGTTTACTGTTTACTATATCCATTGTTTTCTTACTGGGTTTATTGTTAAGAAAAATAAAATATTGGGGGATATAGTTTTATTTGTATAAAGCAGCATACACCTTCCTTACTGAGCACGTTGTGACTCACTCCCTATTTTTCACTCCACAGATTATTGATTTCGGACTAAGGGGATTATTTTCCAGAGATTTGATATCGAAGGTACATTATTTTTTTATATATATTCAGTAAAGTTGTTCAGTACTACTTTAAATAGAAGGGAATGTATATACATCTTAAGGATAGAATTTAATAATTCATATTTCCATATTAGTACGAGAAATAAGAGTACTAATTATTATTAAAGTGTTAGGAGTTGTTAAGCATCACAAACAGCCCAACCGGTAAGTAAGTGTGATTTATAAGTGAATATTATGTTATACTGTGGATTTGGGATGTTACACTATACAACATGCCATAAATCTGAACTGCAATTGGTAGTCAGCCAGGTGCATTCATTATCTGTCCAAAGTTAAAGAATGAAACGATTTTATTGGTTGATGTCTTGTTTGAAGCACAGACTAAACTATTCCTGTTTTTTTTTTGAAAGTTGAAACAGGTTTTTATTGAGAAATAAGTTAAAGCCAGGCTACAAGATCTGAGTTCCTATAGACTCTAGATTTAGCCAAGAAATTAGCCAAATAATTGGCCTTTCTAAACACATGAACAAAATAAATCACTCCGAGGCAAGAAATAAGATTATGCATCTTGTTGATAAGATTGGAATACCTCCAGGGGCTTTTATCAACATTTGGAAGCCACGATATAACAATCCGAAAATCGCTCTCAATGATAAGAGGAGGCAAATGCATGAGACAAGCATTGGAAACAATACTCAATACTTCGATAATAGCAAGAAGCTCAGCCAAATTGGAATCTACAATCCCAATATTTTTAGAAAAGATAAGTTTAATATTACCATCATAGTCGCGAATAACCCCACCAATGCCAGCCGCTCAGTTTCCCAAGTGAGGAACCATCTACATTAACTTTCCAGAATCCTTTCGGAGGTGGAGACCAAGAGATATTCTGTCTAAAAGCTTTCTTCTTAATGGGAATAGATATCTCTTGTATATTGAACAGAATGTTGTTTAAATCTATACCAGAGTACTTTGCCTTCAACCACCAGCTGCAACGGATTGTAACCAGGTGACAAACTTGATCAATCGAAGATTCTTTCAACTTGAAAACTAAGTCATTCCTTGCTAGCCAGATGGACCAAACAATAGAATAAAAAATAGTCTTCCAAACCATTTTCTTGCTACTGCTCATGACAATTGAATTCCAGACCAAAAACAGAGTGTTGAGGTTCTCTGGAGTAACCCATGATTGATTCCAAATTCTGATGAAATAAGACCAAATCTTCCATGCAAAATTACAGGACACAAACAAATGCGATACAGATTCTACCTTTTTACAAGAGACGCAATTGAAATCAGAATTTAAAATGCAACCCCTGCTTTGAAGGACTTCATGTGTTGGGACAAACCATTTAAAGCATTCCAGCAAAACAGGATAACTTTTGGAGGAGCACAACTATCCCAAATGCTAGTATCCGCCCTGTTGCCAACATGTACGAGTTCCATTGCAAGTTTAAAAGATTTAGCATTAAAAGCCCCATTGATAGTATGCGTCCAAATCATCCTATCCTTGGCAAAAGGAGAGATCGTAACTGTGCCAAGAGTCTACAAAGATTATTTCACACATCCTTCTCTTAGTCAAATAATGGTCTTCTAAGTTCAATCTTACAATTCCACATGCCATTAGACCATGACCCAAACTCTTTGATACAGCCATTTTTATTAATCGCCAAAGCAAAAATTCTTGTAAAAGAGTCCTTGAGAATGATACCATGAATCCACATATTCATTCAAAAAGGTATCTTGGCTCCATCACCTGCAGAAAACAAAAAACTAGAATTTGTATTGTTAGTGCAAAAGTACCTAATCCAGTTATTTTGTATATCTTTCCACACTATTGAGAGGTTCTGATCCTTACAAGGTTTTGGCCACAGCCCATATGAAGGTAAACAATACTTTTCGCAAATAACTTGTTTCCACAATGCCTTATCGTCCACACCAAATCTCCAAGGCCATTTCATGAGCAAAGCTTACTAAACTATTCCTGTTGTTATCTTCAATTTGCTAGAAAATTTCTTGTTTTCTAAGAAACTACGTAATTCTAAGAACTTGCTGATTTTTAAGATTAAAGTTGAGGAAGTCGGGGGCTCGTTGTTTCCTAGAAACAAAATCAGCAGAAAAATAATGGCCCAATTCTTTGGAAAAATTTTACTTATCAGGACTAATGTAAAACAATTTTTTTTGCTTTGGAGTAATCATGGTCGATTGTCGTATCAATCAGACATAGTTTGGTTACCATAAATATTGTAATAGTCAAAATTTCTTCTTAAAAAAATTTCTTCCTAAGGCACAAGAAATTTTCTAAGATATTACATAATTCTAAGAACTTGGTGGTTTTTAAGACTAAATGCTAATTGGAAGTAAAAAAAAAAAGGACATTCTTTCTAAAGCACTAGAAATTTTCTAAGAAATTACATAATTCTAAGAACTTTGTGGTTTTTAAGACTAAATGCTAATTGTAAGTAAAAAAAAAAAGGGACTTTCTTTTTAAAGCACGGAAAATTTTCTAAGAAATTACTTAATTCTAAGAACTTGGTGGTTTTTAAGACTACACGCTAAGGAATTGGTATTACCACTTCGGTAATTGGATCATTGGTTTTTCGAGAGGTTTTGGTATTACCACCAGCACATGCCCTGAGCTTTGGGGCCTTTGCAATGGTCTTAGAATTGCAGCTAACCATGGTTTTAGAAACGTCCTTGTGGAAGTGGACTCGATGACTACTCTCAGGAACATCAAAGATGGAGTCCCAAATACTCATACTTACGATTCTCTTATTTCTGATTGGAGGGCAATCATGCAAAGATTAGGGAGAGTGGAGATGGTGCACATATATAGGAAAGCCAACACTTGGGCAGATGGTCTTGCAAAAATAAGAGCTGACATGAAAACTGATTTTGTTACTTTTGAAGTTCCACTAGCTTCATTAAGATTTATTGTTTTATCGGATATTATGGGAATTTCTCATGATAATTTAATTGTAGTTTTGTTTATTTTGTTTAATCCAATCGTTCCTTTCAAGCAAAAAAAAAAACATGTTATTAAAATTTGCATTTTTTGAAAAATTTTTAATTTATAATTTTATCAAAAAAACTTAAATTTACTTTTGACATAAGCTAAACCTTTGAAAACTAAACATCTGATTCCTACTCTTAAAATAAATAAATTTTTCAATAAATTAGGTCTAACGTACACTTAATCGAATCTCTCGTGGTTATTTTGCCAATTACATTGAATTTCCTATCATTGTTGTACTATCTTATCTTACTGATCACCTCAATTTATTTCAATAATCAGTCAATAGTATTTGACATTTTTCATATTTTCTCCAAGAAAGATGCTAAATACACTCATAATTTTTTTTTCACACCTTATTCTACATTATATATTACTGTTTATTTAAAAAAAAATAAGTTGTATTTAATAGCTCTCTTCTCCAAATTAAATAAGAGCAAATCTTTTCTGATACTTTACTTCACGTTTTGCTATGCAGGATTGCATGTACTCTTCCACGAATCCATTCCCGAGCACGAGTTAGTGCAGTGAAAAGTCTCATCTCTCCACTAACTCGTGCTTTCAAGTCTGAAATGAATTTTTCATCATAAAACGCAAAAATGAATAATGAAAGCTGAGAAAGGGGAAGTACAGGAGGGTAGACGCGTAGGTGAGCTGAAAGGCTATGGAGACTAAGTCTGAAATGAATTTTTCACCGTAAACGCAAAAATGAATAATGAAAGCTGAGAAAGAGGAAGTAAAGAAGGTAGACGAGTAGGTGAGCTGAAAGGCTATGGAGACAAAGTCTGAAATGAAATTTTCATCGTAAAACGCAAAAATGAATAATGAAGTAAGGTAGACGAGTAGGTGAGCTGAAAGGCTATAGAGACAGTCTGAAAAGATCACATCCTAACGTACTGTTGATGATAATGACTGGTACGACAGAAGTGAAGGTACCCATCCAAGGCATGTGACGACAGCAACCGGGGGCGGACCGTCTGCATGCTTAGCCGCTTGAAGACATAAAATCCAATGTGTTGCTTTTACTTGGATTTGCATGAGTAAACTTTGATGTTTTCTTGGTGGGGGTAGTAGTTTGAGCTATCTAGAATTCAAGAGACTGGACACTCTCGGAATGAATTGAAGGATGAAGATGCAAAGAGGTAATATCTAACATTAATAATTTAATTAACTTATTAACTCAAAAGTAAAGAAAGAATGAAATTTTGGTACAAGATTTTATCATGAAATATCTTATAACTTAAAATTGATACGAAAGCTGTGTTTTCATGCTTTTATGTCGTTTGTCTCTCTATTCGTCGTGTGTCTACCTTCTCACTCTCTACGGTGTGCATTTTGTTGGGGTTTACTTTGAATCCCACATTGAAAGTATAGGATAAGTTATAAGGGCTTTTTCCTTATAAATAATGTGTCAGGCTTGGTTTGTAAAATATCCCCAAAGAGTTATAGAATTGGGCTATTATAAAAGGTGTAGTTGGGCTCTTTGGGTAGTTGGGTTGGGTTTGTAAGGAGTTTGCAATTTTTTTCTTCTAAAAATTGCACAGTTGTAATTGTTTGATTGATTATTAAATTGGTTGTGTGGTTGTAGGCCAAATTGGTTGGGCCAAACCACATTAAAATTATTGTGTTTATTTTTGCTTTCTTTCGTTTTTGTGGGTGTTTGGTTTAGGGGATATTTTTCTCAACAAGTGGTATCAAGAGCTAAAGGTTCGTGATTCTACGAGAGGAGGAAAGCTATGGCTGAAGCTATGTCTGGAGGTATGCCTAAGTTTGAGATTCCTTTGTTTGATGGTAAAAGTAATTTTATGTTATGGCAAAGTATGATTCAGGATCTTCTAGTGCAACAAGGTCTAGATTTAGCATTAGAAGAAAATAAGCCAGATGGAATGTCTGATAAAGATTGGGTTGGAATTCAGAAGAGGGCTGTGAGCACAATTAGATTGGCGCTTGCTCCAGAGATTAAGTATAATGCATTGACTGAGACGACACCAACCGGATTGTGGAAGAAGCTAGGAGACATCTATGCATCAAAATCGCTGACGAATAGATTATGTTTGAAAATGGATGAAGGTACAAGTCTCCATGATCACTTAAATGAATTTAATAGACTAGTTTCACATTTATTAGCTATTGTTTCTAAAGAGTTGAAAGAAGAAGAGAAGGCATTGTTGTTGTTGTCATCTTTGCCTAAGTCCTATAAACCTTTAGTTCAGACTTTATTGGTAGGTAAAACTACTTTAACGTTGGATGGTGTGATTGCTGTGTTGCATGAGAATGAAAGATTTATGGGCAAAGAAGATCCTTCATCTGCGGGAGGTATACTAGCTGCTGTAGAAGGTTCTACTCGAAGGAGGACTAATGAGAGACATGGTGGATTAAGAGGGAGATCAAGATTAAGATTCAGATATTATAGTGAGGTGGAATGTTATTATTGTGGAGAGAAGGGTCATATTCAAACACGCTGCAAAACATTAAGGGAGGATATGGCTGCATTCAAGAAGGCTCAACAAAAGAGTGATGATGGAAAGAAGAATGAGACATGTGTTGCTCTGACTGATTCAGATGATGATGTATTGGCAACTTGTTTAGATGGGCCTCATACTTATGAGAAAAGTTGGGTTTTGGATTCAGCTGCATCGATGCATATTTGCAATGATAAAGATCGGTTTGATGAATTGAAAGAGGTTGAAAGTTTAGGCAATATTGCGGTTGGGAATGGTAATCGAGTGAAGATTGAAGGTATTGGGAGTGTTCAACTCAAGCTTCATGATGGTGGTGTTAGGACTTTTTGTAATGTGAGGTATGTACCCAGTTTTAACTATAATTTGATTTCTTTAGGTGAGTTAGCTTCACGTGGGCACATATATGTTGGTAATAATGATTATTGCAAAGCATACAAGAATGGTGGTTTAGTTTTTTTGTAAGGAAAGAGGAATTAAAAATAATTATATTTGCTTGATGATGCGAAGGATAGAGTTGTTTCCAAGAGTAAGAAGATTCAGAGGCATGTTAGTTTTTCAGATGTTATTGAGCAGTTTGGGGATTCAAGTCAATGGAGGATTTGTTGGGGTTTGCCTTGAATCCCACATTGAAAGTATAGCATAAGTTATAAGGGCTTTTCCCTTATAAATAATGTGTCAGGCTTGGTTTGTAAAATATCCCCAAAGAGTTATAAAGTTGGGCTATTATAAAAGGGTGTAGTTGGGCTCTTTGGGTAGTTGGGTGGGGTTTGTAAGGAGTTTGCAATTTTTCTCTTTTAAAAATTGCACGGTTGTAATTGTTTGATTGATTATTAAATTGGTTAGGTGGTTGTAGGCTAAATTGGTTAACCACATTAAAATTATCGTATTTATTTTTGCTTTCTTCCGTTTTTGTGGGTGTTTGGTTTGGGAGATATTTTTCCTAACGCATTTTAGGCATCCATGGTGCTTCCTTCATTTGCCACATTGCCTTTGGTTATTCTATGTGCTCATTTTGCACTTTGAACAAATCTTTATCCCTTTGAAGAGATTTTCATAAAAAATTTTCCTTTTCTTCTTTCATCTCATACCAACGACTCCCACCCAAATTTTCTCTTTTTTCATCTCCCATCTCTCACTGACTTGGCCCAAAATTCCAAATCCATTTCGATGAAATCTCTAGACCCATTGTTTTGATGGTGGAACTAAAAGCATTAGATAAACCGAAGAAGAAGAAGAAGAAGAAAAAGAAGAAAAAATCATGGGTCAACGGACAACCTTTTTCTCTTTAGAAAAAATAGCATTAGATGTCTATTTTTTTTGTTTACAAGCTTTATTTTCCACTGCTATTAAAAAAGAGAATAGTAGGAAAAAAATCCATGTAACTTCACAAACTTTGATTAGTGCCCTTCTATCTCTCACAAACCTCTGGTAAGATCCCTAAACTTTGAAATTAGTTAAGGAGATTTTTTTTAAAAATTTTGAGGGAAAAATTGATGATGGAGAAAGAGGGGATTAGATTGATCAGTTCCATAGAAACGAAGTAATCTTAGTCATTGTTGATAGAACCATGCGTGATCAGAGCTTCAAAAGCTTTGGCTATTACTCTTCTCTCTCTCTCTTTCACTATCAAGGTACGTTTTCTCTTATCTTTCTCTTCCTTTCTCCTCCACAGCTACCCTTTCTCTTCCCTCCTCTTCCTTTGTACCCGACTTACCCTCCGAGACCCATTACAAACAACTGATCTTCAACACCATTGTAGATTCTAACGTCAACTGGATTTCCACTCATTTCCATGATATTATTGTTGATCCCGATTTGTTTATCAAAGTTCTTGATTTGATTAGAGAAAAACCCAAAATTGCTTTAAGGTTTTTGAGTTAGGTTAAGATGTAACTTGGTGTTAAAAGATCTGTGCATGCGTTTTCTATCATGCTTTATATTTTGGTTCAGAATAATTTGATGAATGCAGCTTAGTGGGTTATGGAAAGGGTCATTACATTTCATATGCATGGAATTGTTGACGTTTTGAATTGAGGCTACTTGAAATTATTAAAGTATTTAGTTACAAAATTGATTTTTATACTAATTATAAGATTTGAATTATGTCAGGTTTTCACTTTGATGTATCTAAAGAAAAAACTTTTTTTTGAGAGATAGAGAAAAGGAATAAAAATTGAAACTTTATCCAAATGTGGGTTCTTTTTTCGTTTTAGGCTACTGCTTTAGAAGCAATTGATAAAAAAAAAATTATAGCTTTCTAAAATGAATGGTTAAAAATAAAAAAGTTGGATTTTTTTCTTTTGTACATTTTAAATTCTTTTAAAAACAAAATAGTGAAAAGATTATTCTACCATAATCTTTTCAGGAAATTTGCTATACCATACTTATTGAATTTGTGTGTTAAAGTTGTCAAATTCTTTGACATCTGGATTGTGAGTTAGACAAATCAATAGTGCTTATGTGGTTTGATTTTGACAATGAGGTAAGCTTCTTTATTCATTGAGCGGTCAAGTTTATATTCAACTTTAAGAACTCATCTGCTATTATTGCTACCTTCTTCTCCGACACTTCTTTCACCCACACATAATATTTGGTGATTCACTCAACTCTCCTGATCCATATTTAAGCTAGCAAATTGTTTATGTAAATATTCAATCAATACTTACCAACTTTTTTGGGATAATAATCATTAAGTAGAAATGTTGATCAATGATATAGTAAATTGTATATTAATATTGTTTCTCCTTTCTTAATCGAGAATCTGTAAGTCCTTTGACAATTGCTTTAAGGGTATATTTCCTGTGTTGTATTTACTATTTCACTAGAAGGTAGGTCATTTGTCTTCTTTTTCCAAGGTTTTTGCAACAATCTCAGAGTAGCTGTAATGCTAAAATCAAAGCCCATGCTAATGCTACTTCCAAGCTTGAGGTTTGAAGAATGCGATTCAAAGTATGATTTTTCTAAAATTCAAATTTCAGAGGAAAAGAAACAATTGAAGTTTTAATTGCTTCTATAAATTATAGTATGATCTTTAATTTATATATATATATATATATATATATATATATATATATATAAAGAATAAGAAAGACAATTTAAGTTTAAAATTAAGATTATAAGCATCAAGAAATTTATATAATCATGTGTTGACTGTTGAAGCGAGTCAATGAGTAAACCTATCCTTTTTCTTTTGGGAGTTGAATCCAAAACATATTGTTATTCATTTTGAAGTTAACTATTACATTTCATGTTTGAAATAGTCTACATGATACCCATTAGATCCATTGACGCTTGAAATTATTTCGATGATGCTGCAAGTAGACTTTGCGAAAGGTGCTATCCTTTTATGAATTTCAATTTGGACTTTGGCTTTATTTACTTCAATAGGAGAAACTCCATGAAAGTGCACAAACCATATATGAAATGGATAGGAAAATGGAAGAAAAAGAGAATTACATGCCATCAAAGTGGAAAAAGAAGAGGTCTCTTGATTTGTTCATTCTGCTTTATGACAAACTTTTATTTTTCTTTTACAATAAAGTGTGGTTTTTTAGCAATTTATGTATAAAAGTAGTTATTCTTGGATTATCTTGGCAGGCCTAGGCAGGGAAGACCTTTTAGAGCAAAATAAGGAATTGGCTACTCTCAGGAGTGTAGCTCAGAGAAATGCAATTGGTATGGATGTTTTATTTCTATTTCCAGTTATTGTTAGGCCAAAAACACTGAAAGTTTCTAAATTATTCAAGGATTGAGTTGATATATTAATTTAGTATCTATTGTGGCATTTCCCAAATATAATTAGTTGCTATTTTTCTTGGTGACTATTTTTAATACATTGAACTTGCAGTTGAGGTTTAAACCTTTTGAAATTTAGATGATTTTCTGTTTGTTTTTCATTTGGCAAAAGAGCATGTGATAATTTAGAAGCTGAGAGAGCGCAGCATATAAACAAATACATGATCTTCATGAACATGTTCAAGAGAAAGACAGGCGGCTTATTGAGTTGCAGAAACAGGTCCATGAATTTGCTTGATTTTAAGGCACTTTTTTTTTATTTTTAATTCTGGAGGTTAAGTTGTAAATAGTTTGTTGCATTTTCTGAGGTGTGCATCTATAGGCTATTGAACAAATTAACTTAATTTACAAGAACAAATCTGTTTGTGGTTTAAAAGGAAGCTATGTAACATTTTGAATTACCTTTAATGTTGATTCCTGGAAGACATCAAGTTTAATGCAACCCATGTTGGATCAACAAGTTCATCGACCCTTTGCCTTTTCCCATGTTCCTCTCACATCTGCTTACACAAATAAGCTATTAATGACCCGCATCGAAGAGTGGGCGTTACCTAATTAATGTTTTATTTTTGTAACCTTTAATTAATTGAGAATTAAGTTAATTTTTAAATTTAAATCTTGATAAAGAGAATTAAAAATTAAAAAAAATAGAGATCACTACGTATATATTTATAAAATTTGAATCAACATTAATGGAAAATTGAAACGTATTGCACTGTTTTAAAATGTGTGGTCGGTTGACCCCTACTAAATTTATAATTTTTTTTTTATCTCAACAATTATGATACTTTGGAGAGGTGTAAAAAACGTTTTTGAAAGCACTCTCCCTTTTATAAATGGGATTTTGCTCTTCGTGGATTGTGATTCTATCTGGCAAAACATGCCAAAGCCTCGAATAGAAATTAGACAAAGATTGCTACAGGAATCTCATTGGTGAGATCATCTTTTTCTTTTTTTGTTCGTGGTGAGATCATCTTAATTCTTGAACACTAACAAATTAAAATGAGATAGTGTCGGATTTTAATGCAGATGATACTCAATGAAGGTAATCCTTCTATAATCCATAAGGAAGTTGAAATTACTAAGCCATGTAATTGATGCGGAAGCAGTTTTTACCTCTGAATGAATGAAAGATCATTTCTCTTCCTACAATCGAATCTAAATCCTGAAAAAAAATGCAAAATGTTAAATTATATATACAAACAGACACGAAGACCATATATGATGACTTTAGAGAAGGAGAAGAAACGCGTGGCTAAGCTGAACATGACAAAAGAAATTTGTGGATGTGGACAAACAAAAGTGTCCGAAATGATACGTCTCCGTTTCATTCAAACATAAAAAAAATAGTTAAAATGAAAATTTTGAGTCCACATTTATCCTCAGGCCTTGCTGCTGTCCAAACCATACGTCATCGGGAAAACAGTACGGCATCATGTACTGTTATGATATGCTGGTACAAAAGGATAAGGGAGGACAGCAACGCTTTTGGGGTGAAAGGCACAGTAGACGCGCGTGCAAAAAGAATTGAAGCAATTAAATTATCTTCGGAAGGTAAAAGAGCATAAAGTTTAATTCGTTTATATTGATTTATTATTTTTAATAAACAGTAATGAACGAAAGTATAATTAGTTTTTTTGTGTTCATAAATAAAGTCATTTAAAATTTATTAGTTTCATAAATCATTCAACTTTTATCTATTATTTGATCATAATAAAATTTTAAATTACTTAAAGCGGCACAAACAAAACAAAATATTTGCATTATTGATTTACTCCGATCATATTGGATTCTAAGACCTGAACCACCGATATTGCTAACTATTCCATTCCAGATAATCTGCAGAGAGACAGAAAGATACGAGCATCTATGACAAGACCTTTTCACTGTTCACGTGAACTCCTCATGAATTGCTCACCTCCCAAAAAAAACCCCACTTTTCAAAGACCCCTTAGTTTCACATCTTGCAAAATATTACTTTGAATATTCCACAGGTGATTGCAGATAAGAAGATCTAGACAGCCATTTGTCTGAAAAACAAGAATCTAATCTTTTGCTTAAAATGACACGGATTGAGAATCACACCACTGTTTCACATGAACTGCAAACCGACAGCTACCCAAAAAGTGAACCTAGATGCATCTATACGGCACAACTAGCTCTGCTTTTTTTCTTGTAAGGGTTCAAATCACTGAGTCAAACCAGTGAAACTAGCAAGCTATACAACAAGAAAAACAGAGCCGTGCATTTTTGGATCCAAACATCAGTTTTCGCCCTTTTTCTTGTTCGGTTCCTTACAGAAAAAGAAATAGAAAATTCTGGCTTTGATTCTCCCGTAGGCGTCCATACAAATATGACCAAATCACAATGAATGCCAAGAGAAGGATTATGTTGCGAGCCAGCAGCTTTCTTGTAAATGGATTTGACCGTTGAATATTCACAACTAGCAAAAAAAAGCCTCACATTTGAAACCGTAAAACGAAAAGAAGCACCTTTTTTAAGCCTCGAATTCAAAGCACAAACAAATTCGAATCCCAGACGCGAAATAGTCACTCATTTCTTTTCATTTTAATTTTTTATTTAATTTAACTCACACTACTTTTTCTTCTTCTTCTTCTTCTTCTTCTTCTTCTTCTTTGTCGTCGTCTTTCTCTCCATTTAAGCCGTCCCAGCAACAATAAAAACGAGCAAGTTCAAACGACTAATACGGATAAATATTTATTTATACTAAAAACCTTCACTAATAAAGAAGAAAAAGAAAACGAAGGAGCGCGAAGATGGAAATAATTTTAGCGTTTTATAAGTAATATTTACTTATAGGTTATATTAATATATAGAAATAAAATTTTAAATTACATATTTGCTTGTAGGATGTATTAATATATAATTTATAATATTTAATATTTATGTAAGATTTTTTAATTTAGCCTCATATATATTAGGATAAATACAATTTATTTATATAATTTTTTTATTTAGTGTTCATAAATATATTCGTTTAATATTCACAGTTATATGTTTTTAAATATATTCGTTAATATTTTTGAACAAACTTAAAGAACATAAAAATTAAACAAATGAACATAAATATAACAGTGTTCGTTAATGTTCAATTCGCTTATATCCTTAAAATTATCCACCCTAGGCGCATGAAGACGGCAATCAGGGGGTGGACCACCGCATGCTTAGGCACGTGAAGAAATAAGATCCAATGTGTTGATTTCATTTAGTCGGATTAGCATAAGTAAACTTTGGTTATTTCTTGCTTCCTTTTTTTTTGTTCCATTGGTTATTTCTGCATAATTCAAGAGACTAGGCACTCTGATTGAATTGAAGGATGAAGATGTAAAGAGGTAACACCTAACATTTTGAAGCTGTCTATGACAAGCTGAAGATAACGGACAACTTCTCACTTTGTACAAATATGAGAGACAACTGTACATAAAAGGATCCAAGTGAGGTCATTCCATCATGCTCAAGTTGTTGTTTTGTTTTCCTTTCTTTTACTTCTTTTAAGCATTTGATTCACTGTTTGGGTTTTTCATCAAAGATTATCGGTAAATTCTTCAAGAATATTTTTCAAAAAATACAATAATCATTAATAATTTAATTAACCTATTAACACAAGAATATAGAAAGAATGAAATTTTGGGACAGGATTTTATATTGAAATATTGATGTTTTATTTTTGTACCCTTTAATTAAATGCATTGAGAATTTAAGTTAATTGTAAATTTAAATCTTGATAAGGAGATTTTAAAATTAAAAAGTAGAGATCACAATGTATATAATTATAAAATTTGAGTCGACCTTAATGCAAAACAGGAAGCAGCATTAATTGGAACGCAGTGTGTTGCTTTAAAATGTGTGGAGTTAATTTTTAAATTTAAATCTTCATAAAGAGAGTTAAAATTTTGAAAAAAAATTGAGATGACAATGTATATATATAACCTATACATAAAAAGGATCCTCCCTTTTTTTCGTGAAATCCTTTTTTTTTTTATTTTAGCTTTTCTATAAGTGAGTTTGGTTGATAAATATTGTTCTGTATTGTTTTAGTTTTAGTTTTATATGTGATATTTTTTAATTCAAATAAAATATTATTTTTAATTTTTATTAATATTAAAACACTAAAAATACGAAAAATAAATATAAACTTACTATGAAGAGAAAAAGAGACAATGAAAAGTTCAATTAAAGATATTTGAAAAGAATTAAATCAAATATTTACAATTTTTTTACAAATACTATTATTATTTTCCCAAGGTTAAAATAAAAAAAAATATGAAGTGAAAGATATGAAGAGTGGAGAGAAAAAAAATAAAAGATTTAAAAATTTTTTAAAAGAACTAAACCAAATATTCATGTAACATAAAAACCAAATATTCAAAAATAAATATTAAAATACTTTCAAAAATTTGAATCAAATATCCAAAAAGTTTGGTTTGTAAAAATTCAAATACCAAATATTCAAAAAATTTCAATTCAAATCAAATCATAATTCCTTTTTTATTTGTATAATTCTAAAAATTTAAAAATTAACAAAATTTTAGAAATCTAATAAATATTAAAAATAATATAAAAATTCAAAAAAATGTTAAAATTTTATAATAAAGCCAAAACTACAAAAAATCAATTTTTAAAAATTAAACACTAATAAACACTAATAAATTAAAAAAATAAATCTACCATCCGAAACTCTAAAAAATTCTGTTTGTAAAAGAGGAAATAAAATAAGAAATAGAAATTTTCAATATTAAACACTTACAATCCATGGCCAAAAAAAAAAGTGGTGGTGAATATTAACCTAATCTGAATTTATTTAAGACTAACAAATTTGGGTCAAATTCAATAAAAATTTAAATATTTTATGATCTTTTTTATTTTGACCTTTAATTTCTAATTTTGTGTTAAAATTTTATTTTATTTTATTTATTGAAAAAAAGATAAGAATAAAAAATAATTAAGCTGATTAATTGATAAATTAAATATTATTTTCATTTAAAAATAATATTTTTAAAATATTAGCTTGATTTATTATTATTTTTAATAAATACTATTTATAAAATTTTTTATAAATAGTTCCCACGCGTAGTTGGGATATCATTATCCTATATTTATAAAATTTGAGTCAACGTTAATGCAAAACAGGAAGCAGCATTAGATAGAACGTACTACGCTGCTTTAAAATGTGTGGTTAGTTGACCCCACTTAAGTTTATAATTTTCTTTTTTATCTCAACAATTATGATACTTTATTAACCAAGAAAAAAACATTTTGGAGAGAGATGCGAAAACGTGAAAAACATTTTTGAGACTACTCTTCCTTTATAGAGGAGATTTGCTTTTGTGGTTCTATTGACCAGTAAAAGTAGCGTGGCAAAGCCTCTTCTTCTCTCTCTTTTTTTTTTAATTGTCAAAAAAAAAGATATATCTCTGCGCCACTCAAACAAACCAAAAAAAAAGTTATAACGAGAAATTTTAGTCCACAGTTATCCTTAGTCCTTGCTACTGTCCAAAACATACATCATGGTGCTTTTCCGAAAGTCATTTCTTCGATTCTTTTGTACGATGTATGGCAACAGATGCCAAAGCTTCGAGTAGAAAATAGAGGAGAAGGTACGTACTTGATAGTAATTGATAGTGATTGCTACATAACAAGAATGGCTCAATAAAAATACAGGAGACCTGAGTGGTAAGATTAATAGATTATCTCAGTTCTGAATAGATCTGATAATTCGTGTTAATAATTTATTTTCGTCTCATGTAAAAACGTGTTTATATCGTATAAAATAAGAAAATTTCGTATCAAAATTCGTATCAATACGAAAAATTCAAAATTTATTTTTAGTTTTTACTATATTCATATATTAATTTTACTTAATTTTAATTCTGCGTCATCTTGTATCATCTCGTATCATTTATTCGTATCGTGTTCGTGTCGTATAATCGTGTTGTGTCTGAGATTGTCAGATCTAATTTTGAAAAACAAACAAATTAGAGTGAGATAGTATCGGATATTAATGGAGATGAGACCCAATGAAGGTAATCCTTCTATAATCCATGAAGAATTAGAAATGATACCCACCATTACCAATGATGAATATATGCTTCAGCTATATGAAGCAGCTGTGAAAGGTTCTGTCGCCACCTTGACCACCTTAATGCAAAAGGATCCGCTCATCCTCGACAAAATCTCTCTCACTTCTTTCAAAGAAACTCCTTTGCACTGGTCAGCTTTGGCTGGTCATCTTGAATTTACCGAAACTCTCTTGAGGAAATTATTTGATATTATATATTAGGGTGTTTTAAATTAAATTAATTTACTAATTGAATTAAAAAGATTTAATATTTATTTTGCTAGTAATACATAATTGATATAATTGTATAATAAATAATAATTGTTTGCTAAATTTTAAACTTTTTAATTAAAAAAGTGTATCAATTATTTATTTATTTTTAAATAATAATCATCTAGTTATAATTCGAATTTTTTTCGGGTTATAAATTCAGTTTTTTATAGGTTTCGGATCAGACCAATCTCAGTTTTGGATCGTATTAGATTCAAATTATATCAGGTTTAAGTAGTGTCGGGTTCAGATTTTTTTGGTTTTGGGCTTTCTTGGTCTCGGGCTTTTTTGGTTTCAATCATTTGACTTTTTTGGTCAATTCAGATTGATCCCGGTTCGGTCTCTGTTGAATTTTCTAGCTCGAGCAAGCTTTTGTCACATCTAATTATAAAATATTTATTATCTTTATAACAATAAAAGTAGCTGTTGTCTTAGCCTATTAGAATTATAATGACTTTTCTCAATCATTACTTAATTAAAATTCATTTAATTATGCTTGATTTAGTCAATGTGAAATTAATTTTTTATTTTTAAATTTGTATTTATTTATATCTTATATTAATAACACACCTATAACTAGTATGTATGTATGTATGTATGAATGTTAAATTATAAATTGGAAGTTATAGTAGAAATGAAGATAGGGAAATTTGTGTTTTGCCAATTTGATATGGTTTATTTGTCATCAACAAAATGAATATGTATTTGTAATATGTGTCTACTAGTTTAAATTGGTCACAAACTAATAATTTTAGTAACGATGAAAAATGATAATCTCAATTGGAGGTTTTACTTAACTTTAAGAAGTGGAAAATAATTAGTAAATTTATTATATTTAGCAATTAGTAGCCTTGATTAAAAACAGTGATCTTTTTTTATGAAACAATCCCCTATTGCAATGGTAAAATTATATTTTATAACTTTACACGTAAGTTCCATGTGCATAAAACGCACTATATTACATGAACTTGGGTAAAAAATTAATTTGTAGTTAGAATTAAATGATTAAAATTTGTGTAAAGTGTTTTCTGAAAGAAAGTTTTGTGTAAAGTTAAATATGTTTTTACTATTGATTAATGATAAATTATGTAGTAGATTAATTACCTCTATATATATATATATATATATATTATATGTAAAAATTATGCAGTATGCTTAGAAAAAAAATGCAGTAATTTTTATTAATTCTTATTTTTATGCTGGAAAAAAAAACATTGTCATACTTATATGAAAAAGAAAATTAAAAAAAAAAAAGGAAAACCCGCCTTCCAATTTAGATTATTTTAAAAGGCCAATTTATCCACTGTCCCACTAATTCGGAACTTAATTTGAAAGCCATATTTCGACCCGGACGTTTTCGGGATGCCCCGGTCTTGATTCTGGACACTATTCTTGATTAATAAATGGGAACCTATCACAAGTAATTAAAGCTAAGAGGCCTACGACAAGGAGACTCTATTTTACCGTACATACTTATTCTTTGTTAAGACATTTTTGTCCGATCCTTAGTAAAACAACAGGAAAATAAGAATTGTCAGGGCCTAAAAGCATCGACAAATGGTCCAATAATACCTGCTCTATGCTTTGCGGATGATTGCTTTATTTTCTATAAAGCCACTAGACAATCATCAAGAACTCTCCACCTAATGATAAACAAATATTGTACAGCATCCGGACAGAATATAGACAATACTAAATGTACAATAGAATTTTCACCTAATACAGACTGAGAACAAAACAGAATATAGCATTGTTGTTTAATGTACCTCTTCATACTAATCAAGACAAGTATCTTGGTCTACCTGTATTTACTGGGAGAGTTAAAATACACACTTAATTACATTAACACATTCCTATCAACAAAAACTAAATATATAGTATAATAAACCACTTTCATATGTAGGTAGATTAACTCTAATAAAGTCAACCCTCAACTCCATTCCCATGTACTCCATGTCAAGTTTCCTAATGCCCAAAAAATTTCTTAAACAAATTAGGAAATATCTCAAGGCATTTTCTATGGAACTCAAAAATTTACAAAATAAAAAATCCCCAATTTCATGGAATATTGTTTGCTTTCCAATGTATTACAGTGGTTTAGGGGTAAAAAAATTAGAAACACTTAAAAAATCTCTCCTATCTAAAATTATATGGAAAACTTTTGTAACCACAATAGTCTATGCAGTTGTCTCCTGAAGCATAAATACTTTCCCCAATCTGACATTCTCCAAGCCACTTCCAAACCTTCGGCTTTGTGGAAAGGACTTGTAACTTGTATCCAATAGGTAAGGAAAGTATCAGATGGTGTGTCAGAAATGGTCTCTCCCTTAATCTTTGGACTGATAAATGGTTCTCCAATGATACCTTAAATAACCTAGTAATCAATCCTGTTCCATCCAACCTACAAACCAGCTTGTTTTCAAAAAAATTGAGACACGGAATAACACATGGAGAACTAACATTCTTGAACCATACCTGCCATAAATACATTACAATGCATTAAAGGTACACCTTTGCATTTAATAAATTTTGAAGACAAGCCTTACTGGGCTCTCTCAAAATCAGGGCATTTTTCTACTAAATCCCTTTACAACTACCTCATTATAAAAAAATTGCCAACTGAAAGTCCACCACTGCCCTGGCATTATATATGGAAACTTCCAGTAATTCCTCGCAACAAATTCTTCCTATTGATCACAGCACATAATAAACTTTCTACTGCTGCATTCCTTTTCTCCAGATAATCCATTCAATCTCCCCTCTGTAAACTTTGCAACCATGATGAGGAAAATATTAATCACTTATTCAACATCTGTACATATTTTAAACCTTTGTGGTCACTTCTTCAATGGAAATGGAACTACAATCCCATGCACCTATCTTTGCTTCTAAAACATTTAAACTTTACAAAACCAAGTTTCCCATACACCAACTACACGGTACATAGTGGGGCATATATAGCATCAATACTCTGGAGTGTTTGGAAATCACGAAATGAATTCATATTCACAGGAAAACAAAACACTCTGCACCAAATAATTCAAACTGCCATACACTTTGGCCCTACCAGGATTCTACCAGCACAACAGAACCTGCACCATTCAACATTACAATTAATATCTTGGTTGCCAGCCCCTATGCCACATCTTAAGCTTAATACAGATGGATCTAATTTAGGGAATCCTGCTGGTGTTATCAGGTCTGGATCTACATTTATAGCAGCCTTTTCTACCTATTTAGGCATCACAACCAACATTATATCCGAGCTACAGGGCATCAGATTTGGAATTCAATTGGCAAAGTCACTGGGCATTCGTTTGCTTGTTATTGAAATTGATTCTCTTAGTTCCATTCATTTACTGTCCAGGAACAAGGAGATGCATCCACACCAGGAACTTCTCGTATCTGACTGTCACCAGCTGGCCACAGCTTTTGAATCTATAAATATATCTTTTGTATACCGGGAGGCTAACCACACAGCAGGTACTCTAGCAGGTAGAGCGGCCCAAATGCAGTCATCTTCAGCCTACTCAGAACCGCCAGATTACTTAACACCTCTTTTGTTTTTTGATGAATGTAATGGTTATAATCCAAGACTTATAAATTCTGCTGTTGGCTGCACTCTTAATCTTAATAAATAAATATCAATATCCTCCCCTTTTTTTAAAAAAAAAAAAGCTTAGTAGCCAAATACGTTCTCAACGTTTGCCACAAAATAGAATTAAGTCCTCAACGTTTAATTGCATCAAAATCAATCCTAAACGTTTTAAAATAATTGAATTAAGGACATTTCCGTTAAATCTTTTAATTTCCGTTACCCCTGCACACATATAAATAGTAATAAAACCTAACGGTGTTAGAAAAAATTAACAGAAATGTCCTTAATTCAATTATTTTGAAACGTTTAGTACTGATTTTGATGCCACTAAACGTTGAGGACTTAATTCCATTTTGTGACAAACGTTGAGGACATTTTTGGCTATTAAGCCAAAAAAAAAACCCTTACAAACTTTAAAACTAAGGCACCACCAATTAAAAGAAATGAAAATGACAAATGCTGTCATTACCTAGCCGGCCGCACCTCTTATAACCTTTGCCTTTCTTTTGTTGATTTCTTTATTTCAATTAACCCTTTGCTTATGGAAGACAAACATTATAAACTATTAATCTTTCTTTCTATTTTCCAATCGTCAACCGACATCCATTTCTCAACTTTGTTCACAGGTAATTTTTTTTTTTTTTGGTTTATCATTTCAAGCATCCTATTAATAGGATTTTTCCTTCATCTAAATTAAAATTTTTTGGGCATTTGAGTGGTTATATTATGATATTAATCAGAATTTGGTAAATGATTTTTGGTTGAGTATTTAGAAAATTAGCTTTACAATAAGATTTAAAGTTTTTGGTACTTTTAAGTTGTTAATCCTAACATGTCGATGTTGGATCCTAACATGTCAGTATTGGATTGAAATTTAATGTTGGAGAAATAATTATAGGAGTAATATGAAATCATTTTTTTATTAGTTTTTATGTAACTGTGTCATTGTGTGGATATTTAAATTTGATTCAGGTTGTGTTCAAAAGATTGAATTAATTTATAATACTCTAATATTTTCTTATGGCGAATGAGAGGATTTGGTTATTGTGTAAAACAAGTAAAAAAGAAGTTAGAAAATTGATTACACAATGTAAAAAAGAATTCAAAAATTAATCTATGGGTGGGGTTTGTCTACAGTATGGGTGTGATTGTTTTTGTTTAGTCAATTACCTTGCTTTATTGTATTGTATTACAATATATTTATTTTTGAATAATTTTAATTGACTTAATTCCTTTTTTATTGTGTTTGCTCATTTTGCGGGAAACCAAAATTCAAATTAATTTTTTTTTCTAGAGCTGTGGATGTTATTGTTTAGCTTGTATCATTTTATTTATTTATTCTTGTCTCAATGAATTTATTATTTGTAAAATATGGATTTTTAGATGAATATTGTAATTATTTTAATGGAATGTAAATAATATTTCAATCTACATTTTGAATATTATTTTTATATCCTAACGAATATACGTGGATTATTTTGAAATTAAACTTGTAAATTCTTTTATGTTATTAATTTACGTTTCGTATAAGAATAATAATAAATATAATAAAATAATAATAACAATTTTATTTTTATTTTTACTTTTATGAATACTAGTGGTGAGATAATTGTAATTATAAAAAAATAACATAAGTAACAATAATTTTCTATAACTATTATCAATATTTTTATAGTCGATATTATCGTCACAGAAACCCAGGTAATAGTGATAATTTTTGTTTGCCACTATTTTTTTTAGTGTCAAAACATTTATCACAATAAAAACAAGTTATTTTTTTTGTCTTTGACCCCCCAATATCCGCTTTATGAGATTACTCTAGAGTCAGGGAACTGTCAGGTCATATGGAAGTAGGGCGCCTCTCCCAGCATGGTTTGCTCCATACGCATGACTCCAGAGGCGGATGGTAAGCAGGCCCCCCCAAACTTCCGAAAAAAAAAATATGTATAATATAATTGTAAATTAATAAATATATTATTTATAATAAATAGTTTTGGCCCCTCCAAAGATTTGAATTTTTTTTATACAAGATTTGTATGTCATTTTATCTTTTTATATACTTGTAAGTATATGCTGGATACTATTTAAATTATTTTTATTTAATAAAAAATTGAAATAATTAAATTTTTGTTTTTTTATAGCATAATATTATATTCACTTGTCTTGATTACCTATGAAGAATTATTCTTTAAAAAATCTATCAATTTTTTTCAATACCAAAATTAGATTGGGATCACTTTGAAAAATGTAAAAAAAAACATATTCAATTTTATTATTTTAAAGAAATATTATATATTTTTTGTTTGATATAATTTAGTTTATTTATATATATATTTAATTTTAAATTTTCAAAGGAAATGATCAAGAAAGTTTACCCATATATAATTCACTTATTCCATAGTTCATATTCAATTTTTGAAAATTTAAAAAAAAAATCGTTCACAATTTTAGATGAAATTATAATCTATTTGTTGTATTTTGTTTCATTATACTTTTGTTTATAAATTTATAAGATTTATAATTTTACAAACTTGTTATTTTTTATAATTAGTATACATAACTCATGTAAAATTGATGTAATTTAAAACTTTACTTGGGTTTTGAACTGTAATTGAGTGGAGATGATTTAGTATCAAACTTAAGCTAGGTTTGACTCGAAAATTTGAGGGTTTTTTAAGCTCGAGTTCGGCTTGACAAAATACTTGTGACGCTCAAGCTCGAACTAAACTTGATAGGCTCACTTTGTTAATTTTTAATTATAATAAGAGTAAAATAGTAAATTAATGATAAAATATTAAATATATATTAAAAAAAGTTCGATTAGACTCATGAGTCGTTCGATTCGAGTATTAAAATATTTGAATTTAACTCAACTAGTTTCTCGAGCAACTCAATTTTAAGTTTAGCTCAAAATAAATGAGCCAAATTCGAGTAATTATCGAGTCAAGTCACTCATGTCAAACTTAAATAGCTCACAAATAACTTGACTGATTTATACTTGGCCCCCTCAAATTCAAATGTCAAGATCCGCCATGCATGACTCGAACCAGGCCATGCTTAAGGAGAAATGAGTCCCTTATCACTCAATCCCAACCAATGTTGGTTAATAAAAACAAGTTATTGTGACAACATATTTTGTCACATATTCTATATTTTTAAAGATAAAAAATTTGTCACCAAAAAAAGAGTTATTGTGACGATTTAACAAAAATTGTCACTAACAAAATAGTGACGGGATTATTTGTGACAACAGGTGAGGACTTAAAAGTTGAAAATTGATTCTATCAAAAAAAAAAGTTGAAAATTGATCACTATAATTTATAGTGACAATTTTTTACTTTAAGTGACTATTTTTTTTCTTCCACTAAAATTACTTTTTCTGATTGCAAAATTCATTTCTCACACACAAGTTAGCTGAATCAAAAATCTTTTCTCCGCCGTAATTCGGTCGAAGACTCGCGCTACGTGGCAAGATCAATTTTACTGAAAATTGTTACAGAAAGATGCAACCAGAGAGTGAGAAGAGCGCTTCGTCCGGAAGAATTCATTTTCTTTTACAAATAGAAATCAGACCATTGGAAATAAGGTAGTAAAACAGATGCAATAGCTGTGAGAATTTATGTTAACCCAAATTGTTCAGATACGCTTGAGATTGAAATTGTCGACAATAAGTATTAAAGATAAGCACAAGAAAAAGAATTTAATCCCGATGCCATAATCTAAAAATGGTTCCTAGCTACATTTAGTTCACACAAACTCGGAACCAGCGAGCAAACAAACACCATTTAACCCACACACCAACGACATAACCGAACAAAAAAGACAAAGGCAGATAACCACGAAAACTAAAGCATTCCAAAATATTATGCCACGGGTCTGGAAAAGAGTCAAAGAAGAATGACAGTGTGTCGGCAAAAACGGGGTAAGAGCCATATTGAATCATTGAACCAAAAACAAACCATTTGCTACGGTTTCTCGACTCATCGTCCGCTAGTCGTTCATCTCCTCGCATGAATAATTGGTTGCTTGTGCTGGGTTCGGGTGGTTTTTCTTTGGCTTCGTTGCGCCGGGTCTGCATCATTATTGTGCTTGGTTTTGTTCGTTTTCAGTTTTTTTGATTTGCTGACTCTTAGTTTTTTGACTGTTATTTGTTAGTGCTTCTGCTAAGGCCATTATAGCAGGCCACTACCAAAAAGATAAAATCTGGATAAGGCCAACAAACGAGATTATCAAGTTATTTCTGCTTTTCATGACTCAAATAGTATGTCAGAAAGTGATCGTGGTCAGTGACACTTCTTGAGAATTGATTTTGGGAAGGTCAATTAATATTATATTTTATCTTATTTTTTTATACAATATATTCTATCAACACATCACATAGATGAACAGCACGATGTGCAAGTGCAAGCACACCCCCTATACATATATTATAACAACAACATTTAACTTTTAAAAATGTCAAAACTTTTAAAATAATAGTAAATTTACCAATTATACAATCTTTCAATGAATTATGAAAACTTTTTCAATTTTTCAAGCAATTTAATAAATAAATGAATTTTTAAATTATATTTTTTATCTGAACAAGAAAAATAGATAGATAGATAAATAGATATATATTGTTTAAAATACAGAAGTTGAAACTTTGAAATTAAAATTTATGATTTTCTTAAACTTTTTATAAAGTGCTTTCAATCTAATATTTTATTGAAAAAAAATTGCAAGATAAATAAAGATATATAATAAGATGAAAAACTATGTAGAGAGGAGAAATTATAATAAGTTACAAAGAAAAGAAAAAAATTAGTCTCTCCTATTTGTCATGGTTTGAGCTCCATTTTACTAAAAATAAAAGAAAAGAACAAAAAGAAAATTTAGAACTTGATAAGAAATTTAGAATCTCTTAAGAATACTAAAAAGTTAGTTTGGTTTTTGTCAAAATTACTGTGATTTAAATATTGTGACATTTTTAAATTTTAAGAATTTATAAATAGTTATTGGTAGGCATAATACACAGGCAAATAATAATATGATTTTAGCCTCTCTTATATTGCAATAATTAGTTGCTTGTGCTGGGTTCGAGTGGTTTTTCTTTGGCTTCGTTCGCCCAGTCTGCATCCTTATTGTGCTAGGTTGTTCGTTTTCAGTTTTTTGGATTTGCTGACTCTTTGTTCTTTCACTGTTAGTTGTTAGTGCTTCTGCTAAGGCCATTATAGCAAGCCACTATCAAAATAATAAAATCTGGCAAAGGCCAACAAACGAGATTACCAAGTTATTAATGCTGTTGATGACTCCAATAATATGTCTGAAAGTGGTCGTGGTGAGGTTGCAACCAAATTCAAATATATATATATATATATATAATCAAATTCAAATAAAAATGAGAAATATCAAAACACTTTCTAAGACACTTGTAGATTTATTGAGACAGGAAATTTAGCTCTACCCAATTATTCCAATGTGTTGATTTTTTTTATTTGGATTAGCATGAGTAAATTTTGGGTTTTTCTTGCTGGAGCAGTGTGGCTTGAGCTTACGCAGAATTCAAGAAACTAGACACCGTTCGATTGAAAGATGGAAAAATGGAACATTTTGAAACTGCCTACGAGAAGCTAAGATGATAAACTAATCCATATATGTTTGCACCAATAATGATTAGACAATTGTACATAAAAAGGATTTAAGTGATCTCAATCCATCATGCTTAAGTTATTATCTTGTTTTTCCTTGTAGTACTACTTTGTTTCAGCATTTCATTCACTGTTTGTGTTTCTTACCATAGATTATCAGTAAATTATGTAATTTAACAATATTTTTCTAAAAATTCAATAATCATTAATAATGTAATTAACTTAATAACTCAATAGTATAGAAAGAATGAAAATTTTGGACAAGATTTTTTATATATATATATATATATATATTTAATATCTTCTTTTTCTTACCCTTAAATTAAATGCATTGAGAACACCATATGTTTCATAGATATACCGTGGTATACATTCAAATTTCATGGTAGGTTCAAAATTTAAACATTTTTGATAAATCACAAGAAAAATGATTGTCATATTTCGAATTACAAATTAAACTAATAAAATTACTTTCATATTAAATATGGTATACCAGTCTTATGGTTAATCTTTGATAAATCATAAGAAAAAGGTTTGTCATTTGGCCCGCGATGAATTTTGCTTATCAGGAACCCGTTTTATTATCCTACGCCTATCCCGGATTGCTCAAAGTTTGCGGAACTATCTTTTCATTTCGTACATGAGCATTGTCCTATTAGCGATAAGAGACTCCTTAAGAACAAGGTTATGGCTTTTATGACAGTAGCAATGTGTAACATTCTGTTATCACATTTTTCACGTATTTTTATATAATTTTACCGGTTGGGCTGTCTGCGATGCCAATAACATTCTACAATGATAGTGATAAATAATAACATTTATTTATCAAATACGGAATATGAAATTCTTTTCATTATTCCTTACATCTAACATCCCCTATTGCCTTTATTTCAATAAAGTAGTACTGTATACATATGTCTAGAATGTAAAAGAGAAGAGATTGTACCTGTCACGTTTAACATAACATGCATCAGCGCTTTAAACGTAGCTGTACCCATCTGAGCTAATTCTCTAACTCCGTGTCTTTTATCTGCGGAGTTAAAACAAAGGGGTGAGCGATTCATACGCTCAGTAAAGGAGACATGCGGTTTTATGAAACCAAAACCATATTTCACAATTTATTTGTTTTTCCTCAAATCATATCGATAGGAAAACAGTGGTTATAGTAAACCGCCTCTCAATATACCATTCAAAATCACATGGAATCCAGTTTACTTTAAAATGCAGCAAACAGTAAATAAGAGTCAATAAATCCTTTCAGTAAACAGAAATCAACAAGTTGAGACTAGGCAATAATTAAATCATGCTCGGTTCCCCCAGAAACATAATTCGTCCGCTTTGGGGTGCACCCGTAGGCCACCGCCCCTCACGGCTATCTCAGCTAGATCTATGGCCATAATCTATAGATGGTCCTCGGGTCCACTTGCCAAGTGACCTCGAGACCGCTGATGACTTGGCGGGTCCATCAGCCCTGTGACGCCCTGAGGTGCACCCGTAGGTCCATCGACCCGAGCCACCGCCCCAGGCGGGTCACACAACTACATGAATAATACTACATGAACTCAAGGCCTAAAGTCTCAAAAATCACTTTTATATCTCATTAAAAACCTTTAAAGGATTATCTCACCCACATTATCATTTACTCAAATGATTTAATTCCCAAAAAGGTTTAGGCTTTCTGTTTACAAAACAACTTGAAAACATTACAAAATCTCAACGTTTAAAATCTGCTTGCCCATGGCACGCTCGCCCAACATGGCTCGCCCATGGCAGCTCGCCCAACGCGGAGAACTTGTATTCGCCCGCCCAACTTTGCTTTAAAAATCAAAAAGCAAAACTGGCTCACCCTTAGTGGCTCGCCCATTAGTCAATTCGCCCAAAAGGGTTTATATTTTCTATTTTCAAAGATATATGGCTCATTTTTCCTTAAGAAAATACCATTAAAATCTGTTCGCCATGGTCAGCTCGCCCAGCATGGCTCGCCCATGGTCACTCGAAAATGGGGTGAACAAGTGTTCGCCCGCCACCCTCTATATGTAAAACAAGAACACTGGCTCGCCCATTTCGGCTTGCCCATAGCTTTCTTAACAAAATGTGTCGCCCGCCCTTAAAAATTATAAACGGGTTTATAAAAATTATAAAAGGGCTTGGCTCACCCGCCAGTACCAGTTCGCCCAACATAAAAATACAAGGTCTCGCCCGCCCTGTACTAGTTTGCCCAATCATAATATAAGGGTCGGCCTTTAGCTCGCCCAAATCCAAAATAATTATCAAAATAATGCATGTCATAAAACAAAACAATTTCTCAATAATTTCTATGAAATTTACTCCACAGGACATGCATTCACTTCACACACATCTCCCTTACCTGGTTCAACGAAGCCTTGCTTCCTTCTCGCTTTCCAAATCGCATACACCGAGGTCATAATTCTCGGCTGCAAATAATTTATAAATTCAATTAATATTTTCATTTCTTAGCACTTGGCGAGATTAAGATAAATGGAATGACTACTCGCCCAACAGAGTTCTAACTAGCTTGCCCAATCCGAGCTCTCCATTCACCAAATGGCTTACACGTGGGAGCTCGCCCGCCAGTACTCGCCATATATTTGTGAGCTCGCCCAATATTCAACTCGCCAGGTTTACATTGACTTAAATACGGGAGTTCGCCCACATTTCTACTCGCCCAATGCCTTATGCATGTGAGTTCGCCATACGGCTTTCAACTCAAAGATGAGCTTGCCTGTCCTTTATCAGTTCACCCATGAATTATACTAACTTGGGCGACCTCGCCCTCTTAGACTTGGCGAGTTCATATTGCCTACTCGCCTCATTGGCGATCACAAATATTCAATATGAGCGATCACCATAATTGCCACTCTCATCACTTTTACACCATCTTCACTACTTCCCTTATTTATTCTCAATTATTTTCCAGACGATACCTTGTTCTAGTTTCTAGTATATTCTATCAAGGCTATTTCTATGTTCATTACTTTGTAAAACATCAAACGATATCATCAAATACCAAAATAACCATATAATATGAAAACTCACCTTAATCAACTGCACTTCCAAAATAGAATACTTCCTGTCTCTTGTTAGCCTCACTTTGCTTATTCCTTTAGCTCATCAACGATGGAGGAATGGTTTTGCAAGCAGGTTTATGTGTTTAGCCAACTTAAGGTTGGAGTTTAGTAGATCAAACATGGTAGAGAAATGGAAGGAACCAAATGAACTTGCAGCAACAAGAAATCGGTTTTCCATTCAATCTTCATATATATATAGCCATGCTTTACCAATCAACATCTACCACCTGTCCCTTATCATGTTTTCTTTCATCATTTCACGTCTTTCATTCCTTTAATGCATGAAGAAAAACTGCAGCACAAGTGCGTGAAAGTCCTCCTTCCACAGGCCTTTTTCTCTGCTATTGACTTTGTTTTACTCCTCAACCAATAAGGAAAATTCCTTTATTGACTTTACCTCCTCTCTATTAATTGTCTCCAACCGAATCACTTACAAAGTCAATTTTGGCTGCCAAATGGTTTGAATCTATTTTCATTTTGTCCACAAGTGTCATTCCAGTTCGCCCCTTCATTAAGAGACCTCAGCCTCAATTCGCCAATCTTTGAGATCGACAGTTATCTTGACGCCATCTAAGATTTGGCAATTTCGAGAAATTTACTTTTGGCGATCACATATAGGTTTGGCTATCCTAATTTATAGCTCTACTCGCCCACTTGCTATCATATGGGCGATCACCACTCCTCGCCCATTTGGGCGATTATCATATCCAATTCACTTGGCAACTTGCCTATTCGCCCTCACCATCATTCAACTCGTCATAACCATTGGCAATCTGCTCGCCCATTGGCGAACATCCTTTCTTGTTCCCTCATTGGCGAGCTATTCTATATACTCGCCCATACATTATTTCACCATAATTGCTTCATTCACTACCCAATTTAAAGAGCCTTTTACCCGAGTGGAAATCAATATTCTTTATTTATTTAATTTCCATTATCACTTTTATGAAATTAGTCTCTACAGTAGTGTAGAATCGGATCTTACACAATGATTCTTGTAACCCTGCCTGATCATTTGTTGGATCATGCCAACATTGAAATTTTCTATGTTCTTTATTAAGGTAAATGTGAATTGGACTATATATGAATGTGTTACTATTAATATGCGAAACCGTAAGCAGGGATAAATGCCTTGAATCAAACGGTTTCATATTTTCATTGTCCCGGATGCATTAAAACATTTTTACAAGGAGAAAGATTTGTATCAACATATATAACTTCCATTCAAATCATATCGAATAATCATTACGAGTTTTTGCAATTCAATGCTGTGGGCCTTCGTTCTTCTGTTTGCGCTGAGGCCAACAAGCACAATGTTGATATTTGCCTGGTTCCTACCTCCTCATCAAAATGGATGAATTCACGCCTAAATAACACTAAGAGCATTTGTATGTTTTTGAAGTGAACATTACAACGGAAGTGCAGTTGTGAGCCCAAAAAGCGACGGCCAGTACGAAGCAAAGTTCTCTCATGCCTCAATGTGCCATAGCCACTATGTTCAGTGGGAGAGTGGGAACTAGCAAGTTGGGAGCCTCAAGGCAATGGCACAGCTAGATCCACTCTCCTTGAAAGCTTATTCTCCAAAAATATCTTTGAAATGATGGTGTTTTCATTAGTATCCTACTGGAAATTGCCACGTCCATGTTAATATTAGTAAGGATGGAATGAGTGAGGAAAATATGATGTGATTCCAGTTCTATTGGATATCAAAAAATAAAGGAGAAGGTAGGTAGTGATTGACTGATTGTTACAGAACGGATATATAAAAATGAGTTTATACTCATACATCGACAGTAGTATTATATTATAGTATCAGAAATTAATCGAGATGAGACCCAGTGAAGGTAATCCTTCTGCATTCCATGAAGAAGTAGAAATGATAGCCACCAATGAAGACTATATGCTTCAGCTCTATGAAGCAGCTATGAAGGGTTCTGTCGCCAACTTGACCACCTTGATGCGAAATGATCCTCTCATCCTCCATAAAATCTCCCTCACTTCCTTCAATGAAACTCCTTTGCACATATCAGCTTTGGCTGGTCATCTTGATTTTACTGAAGCTCTCTTGAGGGAAAAATCTGAACTTGCCACCAGAATGGACTCTAAGAATCGCTCTCCCCTTCACCTAGCTTCAGCCGAGGGCCACCTGAGATTGTCAAGGCACTGTTGCGAGCAAATGTAGATGTTTGCTTGGTCGGTGACGAAGAGGGTAGAATTCCACTCCACTTAGCGGTAATGAGAGGACATGTCGAAGTCATACAAGAATTGATCAAGGCGAAGCCAAACTCGATTCTTGAGAGATTGAATGGGATTACGGTTCTACACTTAGCTGTGAGATACAACCAGTTAAAAGCTTTAAAACAGCTGGCGACACAGCTGATTGAGGATGAGCTTTTCGACTTCACAGACCACCTAGGCAACACCATACTCCATTGGGCTGTAATGCTGAAACAATTCGAGGTAAATGGAATGCAATTAATCTCTTTTAATTTGATGATCCCTTCTTTAACTCACTAACAATCATACGGCTAGTTTATTTGCTATAGAATACTTGATTATAATATCAAGAATGAAACATCAAGTAAAATAATAATTCATTGATTGATTAACTAGTTGTGCTTCCGCAGACCATAACATACTTGGTTTCAATGCCTAAAATAAAAGCAAAGATAAATGCCCTAAACAAGATGGGTTTCAGCGCTCTAGACTTGTTAGAGCATCATCCAAGAGATTTCAAAAGCCTTGAAATTGGAGACATTCTTATCAAAGCTGGAAGTAGAAAATCAATTGAGGACCCAAATCCAAATATGTTTCCGCCCGAATCAAAAGAAGCTACAATTTCTCTTGGTGGCGAGACTCAGTCAAGGTCGCTCACCTTCAAGCTGAAAGGGAAAATAAAGTCAGTGTACCAAAAATGCAAGAAATGCTTAACACATCAAGCTAATTGGGTGGAGGAGATGCAAGGGACACTGATGCTGGTAGCGACATTAACCGCAACGATTTCATTTCAGGTTGCAATCAGCCCGCCCGGTGGCATTTGGGACCAAGATTACACTTACTCATCTGATGGTAATTACACAATATGCAAGGACTATGACTTATGTCAAGCTGGAACAGCTGTGCTGGCCTATGTTTATCCCTCAGACTACCTCTTTCTCACAATAGTTGCCATTATCTCTTTCATTGCATCTCTGGGTGTTGTCCTTCTAGGGATCAGTGGGCTTCCTCTCAAAAACAAGCTTTGCACATGGCTTATGACAATAGCTATGATCTTTGCAATTACGTTTGTATTACTTACCTTCATATCGGCAATCAGTCTTGTCACCCCTGATCATATTTTTTCTACAACTGCCATGGCATTAAGTATTACAGAGTATATCTGGATTGGTTTGGTTGGAATTGTTGCTATGTTTGCCACGATCCACCTTCTCTTTTGGCTAGTCAGTCTTTGGGGCAAGTTGATAAGCTTTGCAAGGAAAATACTGTCACGTCCGATCAAGAATCAAGATCCCATCTGTTGAGAAGTTTATAATTCTGAAAGAAAAAAAGTTACAATAGCTAGTTATTTCGTATTTTAAGAGGGTTAATACTTAATGGTAGTTTAAGGTGAATCTATGTTCGTTGTGGTATTTAGGGTTATTAAATTGAGTGATTATAATAATATTATTGTGTTCAGGGTTAATGTTTAATAATAGTCTATGTTTAATGTGAGCCTATGTTTGTTGTGGTAATTAAGGTTATTAAATTGAGTAATTATAATAATATTATTGTGTTCATATATTTGTAGTAACTGAACCCTCTATCTTTAGGGATTGTGATAATTATATGCAAGTTTTTTTTTTAAAGTGGAAACTTTTTTTATTGAGAAAAAGTTTAAGCCAAGCCACAAGATTTGAGTTCTTATGGACTCCAGATTTCGCAAAAAAATCAGTCAAATAATTGGCCTCTCTAAATACATGAACAAAAGAAATCACTCCAAGGCAAAAAGTAATTATAACCTCATAATTATATGCCAGTTAAGACTCAAGAATGTAAGAGTTGAATTACATAACCTAATGCAAATATTTTTCTTGAGAATTATCTTGGAAAATCATACAATTAAGTTGCACCAACAAATGATATAATTGTTACAGTTGTTTTAGTTTTACTCAAATAAGTAGCATATTTTTGTTGTTATCTTTCCAAAAAATAAAGTATTTTAGTAAATGCATTCAACCAACTTTGATCATTTTAATTTTTTAGTTGGAGCTTTAGTCGGTTTTCAAAAAAAGTTAATGAAAAAAAAAATTATCCCTAAAATAGATATTAAGATGAATATATAAAAATTCAATGCTCTTATAAATTCGATCGTAGTTAACAATTGTATTGGATTCAACTTCCCAATAAAATAAAATAAAAAAAACAAGAATCAAAGAAAAAGGAGCGATTTTAATTGAGTGTTTCATTGTTTTTATGCCAATTACATTGAATCTCCGATCATTGTTTTACTGCCTTATCTTACTGATCACCTCAATTTGTTTTTTATTCGTTTCAACATCGATCAATAGTATTTGATATTTGTCATATTTTCTCAATAAGAGCAACATCTTTTCTGAAAATTTATTTCATATTTTGCTACGCATGTACTCTTTCAAGAATCCGTTCCTGACGCACAAGTTATGTAATGAAAAGTCTTTTCTCAGCGCTAACTCGTTCTCTCAAATGATTTTTTCATTTTAATAGCTGGTGCTTTCAAAAAGATAGGCTTTACTATCATGATGGTCAATTATTTCATTCGGATTAAATATGAAATCGAGTCAAATTGAAATTATATAGTATATATTTAAATTCAATTCAATTTGAAAATTTAAAGTTCAAAATTCAATTTAAATTCGATCAAACTTAATTTTTGATATTCAATTTGATAAAATATTCAAATTATTGAATTTGACTCTATATATTTAATTTTTTAATCAAATATTATAAAAATAAAATAATAAATTAATAATCACATATTAAATATATATTAAGTTTATCCTAAAATCAGATATTAAACTATTTAAATTTGATTTTTTTATTAATTTAAAATTAAACCCGACTTGAATATAAAAAAAATTACAACTATTATCGGATTGTGATTTCGCCTCCTAAATATCTTTTGTTCCAATTTCGTCTTATTGGACCCATCATGAATGCAGGCCTGCTGCGGCTTCTTTGAGGAAAGCTCTATCATTAGTTTACACCAAGTGAGCCCAAAACAAACAGAAACTTACACGTGCACCATAGAGGAATAGAAAGTTTCTCTCACCACTTTGTGGGCTGTGACCGTACGTACGCATGCAAATGAGAGGAAGTAACTACTGCACTCCGCAGTTAGCTCTACTGTTCCTCAGGCTGCTGCACCCTTTCTTTTTTTTGGTTCTTTCAGTATTTTTGTTATTGATTGTTCTTGAAATATTTTTTAATTAATTAATTAATTAATTGAAATACTATATTTTCGTAATGAAGTGCTCAATTTTTTTCCAAAGATAAAAAACAAAAAATAGTTTAGATCTAAATGAAAATACTAGTATATTTTTTAATATATAATAATAATTAAAAGTTTAGTTTTTATAAAATTATTACACTTCATTAATTACTTGTAATAAATGTGATATTTCGTCTGCAGAAATTCCTTTCACTGTAATTGAACACTTTATTGTTAGTGATAAAATTAGAATAGGTACTAACAAAAATGTTAGAGTAGTCTTTTATATTTAACCGAACTAAGACAAAGGAGTTTTTAGAATTTAAATAAAAATCTAAAATCAAACCATAATAAAAAAAACTAATTTTTAAAAATAAATTTAGCAACAAAAATTTTGTCAAGGGTCTCAAAATATCATTATTAGGTCGAATGACTTAAATATAAACGAATTTTATTATATTCATAATATACTATTTTATCTTGCATGCTTTTTGGAGCTGTCTATATGAGAAGCTGAAGATAATGAACAAATCCTTACTTTCTTTGGACAAATGTGATAGACAACTGTACATAAAAGGATTTAAGTGAGCATAATTCAATCATATTTAAGTTAGTATTTCGTTTACCTTTCTATTACTTGTTTCAGCATTAGATTCGCTGATTGTCATTCTTATCATACATTTTTTTGTAAATTGTTAATTTTTTCAAAAAATTCAATAATAATTAATTATTTAATAAATTTATTAACTTAATAGTATTTTTTTATCCAAATTAACTCAGTAGTATAGAGAGTGCCATTTTGGGACAAGATATTAATATTAATGTTTTTATTTCGCACAGTTGAATCAAATACATTGAGAATTTAAACTAATTTTTAAATTTATATCTTGGTAAGGTGAATATAAAATTACAAAAATGAGATCGTTATGTTTTTATAAAATTTGAGTCAACTTTAATATATAAAATTTGAGTTACTACCTGCTTATATAGGGGTTATTGGATTGAATCCCTTATATTTAAATTTGAAAAAAAAAAAAGTCTTTTGATATCTGATTTTCGGTGTCGGTTGTTGATGGATTTGTGGTTGAGTTGGGGGATGATTTCCGACCATAATTTAGATCTGATTTTGATACGTATTTTGATTTTATATTTTTATTTTTTGGATAAAAAATAAAACATAGGCCTTTTATTCTCTACTTAGCTCTAAAGCCCAAAAACGATTTTCATTATTCAACTTTAGCCTCAAGCCCTTAACAAATTTAAATTCATCCATGAAAAGCCCAAAAAGTGAATAGCAAGTTCATTTGATATTTAAGACTAACCAAAAAAATACCAGACTCGTTGTACGCAGAAGTTTCGGCTATCAGATTTGGATTGGATAGAGCGAAGTTGTTTGGTTATCTTTCAGCAATTGTGGAGAGTGATAGTCTCCCTACTACTCGGGAGTTAACTACTCTGGACGGGTGCTGCTCTAATTGCTGATACACATGCTATGATTTCTTATTTTAATTCTATTTCTATGTGTCATATTCGACGTGATGTCAATAAGTTTGCGTATCAAGTAGGAAAGCTGGAATGTAATATAGATGAACTCAAGGTTTGGAGCACTGAAAACTCCTTGCCCAGTTTATGATCAAATAAAAAATACAGGACAGTTACTCTTTGTGGCGAGACCCAATCAAGGTCGCTCAACTTTCGACTAAAAGGGAAAATAAAGTTAGCGTATCGTAAATGCAAGAACCACTTGACAAATCAAGCTAATTAGATGAAGGAGACGCCGGGGACACTGATGCTTGTGGCGACGTTAACCGCAACTATTTCTTTCCAGGTTGCGATTAACCCACTCGGTGGCATTTGGCAACAAGATACGTAACGGTTGGTGACTTCATATGCAACGTGGATTATGACAAATGTGTAGCTGGAACCGCTGTACTGGCCTACGTTTATCCCACGAAGTACCTCATGCTCGGAATTTGATCCATTATCTCTTTCCTTGCATCTCTGAGTGTTGTCCTTTTAGCAATCAGTGGGCTTCCACTCAAGAACAGGCTTTGTACATGGCTTATGACAATAGCTATGGTTGTTGCAATTACATTTGCGTTGCTTAACTTTGTGATGGCGATCGTTTTCGTCACCTCTAATCATATCTTTTCTACAACTGCCATGGCTTTGGGTATTACTGGATATATCTGGACTGGTTTGGTTGGAATTGTTGTTGTCTTTGCCATGATCCGCCTTCTCTTTTGGTAAAAATTCGTTTTCTGTGTAAGTTGATACGCTTATTAAGGAAAATACTATCGTGTCCAATGAAGAATCAAGATCCCATTTGTTGAGAAGTCTATAATTCTAATAAATAAATGTTGAAATTGCTAGTCACTTTGCATTTTGAGAGGGTTAATGTTTAATGGTAGTTTATGTTTAAGGTGAGTATATATATGTTCATTGTGGCAATTAGGGTTATAAAATAGTATTGTGTTCATGTATTTGTCATATCTAAATCCTCCATCTTTAGGGATTGTGATAATTATATGTAAGTAACGACTCAAAGACGTAAGAGTTGAGTTATCTAATGTACATATTATCTTGAGAATTATCTTGGAAAGTCATACAATTAGTTTGTGGAAAGATAGTTGCATCCACTAATGATTTGATTTAACTTAAGTCACTAACACATTTCTATGCCACTCTTTCCAAAAAGGATTAAAGTATTTGAGTAAATACATCCCACCAATTTCAATCATTTCATTTTTTTAGTTGGAACTTTAGGCGGTTCTCGAAAAAAGATAACAAAAAAATTAATCTGATTAATTTTCATATCTATTTATTTAGATTCATCTCCCCAATAAAATAAAGAAAGAACAAGAATAAAAGAAAAGACAGCGATTTTAGTCAAGATTTCATTGTTCTTATGCCGATTACATTAAATCTCCCATTATAATTATACTCCCTTATCTTGCTAATCACCTATTTTTTTTTTTTAATTTTAGTAACAAAAACTTGTCCCGTAAGAGTTGATCAATTAGCTAATGAGTAATATGTAAATCAATGCTTCCATAAATCCGATCATAATTTATAATTTTTTTTTTGGGTTTAGGGCTCTTGAACCTTGTTAAGATTAAGTGCATAGCACCTAACCTTTTAGGACAAGAGGAGAGTCAATTTATAATTTTAACTTCAGCTGATGTTTATTTGAAATCATCTACCAAATAAATTAAAGAAAGAAGAATGGTAAGGAAAAAGAAAGCAATTTTAGGGTCTGTTTGATTAGTTGGAGTTGTGATAAAAAGTGCTTTTCGAGTAAAGTTTTTTTTAAAGTACTGTTAAGAAAAATTAAATTAGCGTTGACAAATTTAATATAAAAAGTGCAGTTGATTGTTAAAAAAGTACTAAGTAGAAATTTTGTATATTTTTTATAAATGAAAAAAAAATAAAATAATGAACTGTATTAAATCAAATCACATGTTTTTAAATGAAACAAATAAATAAAAACAAAATAAATTTTTTTTAATTAAAAGAAAACAAATCAAATAAATATAAAAATGTGCAAAATAAATAAATTATTATAACATAATATGACTCTCTTCCCCTTGTATAGTTTTGTAAATTATTAAAAAACAAAGTAAAAATGTAAAATATTTCACTAAATACATGTTATCAAAATTTACATTTTTTGAAAAAGCTTTAATTTATAATTTCATTAAAAAGATCAAATTTGCTTTCAGTATAAACTAAAATTTTGAAAATCAAATGCCTAACTTCTACTTCTAAGATAAATAAACTCTTCAATAAATTAGATCAAACATGCATTTAATCAAATCTCTCGATGTTATTATGCCAATTACATTGAATCTCCTATAATTATAGTACTGCCATATCTTACTGATCACCTCAATTTGTTTCAACAATCAATCATTGGTATTTTATATTTTTCTCTAACCAAAAAAAAGTATTTGATATTTTTCATATTTTCCCAAATTAATAAGAGCAACATCTTTTCTGAAACTTTATTTCACGTTTTGCTATGCATGATTGCATGTACTCTTTCAAGAATCCATTCCTGAATCTATTTGACAAAATTTTTGACAAAATTTATGAATTATATTCTTATTAATTTATTATGGTAAAATAAAGAAAGTTCTTTATTTCTTTTTCTTTTTTCCTCAGAAAAGTCAATGATCTGAATACAAATTTCTTTGGGTTTATATTTCTATAGATAATGTATAATTTTACATTATTAGTCATAGTAAAATAACATTTTATTAATAAACAAAGTTTAAAATACATAAAATTTAAAAGTAAATTTTTAAAATTTTAATGATATTTATTTTTAAAGACATTTTTAAATGTTGCTTATTTAATGATGTCTTGCTTTGTAATTAACTCATAATGTATAAAAATTATATATTATCAGTGAATAAAATATAAATTCAATATTTATGTCTTTAAGTGTTTCTTGATCAGCTTTCACGCATCTAGAAACGAATCTCTTCTTAGACAATCTTAAAAATACATCTTTTATATCAACTCGTTACATTCAAAGAAATTTTTTTTATTCTTTCTTTAAAGAACATCTTGTTGACACAACTAAATGATATATGATCACAGATTTAAAGATGGGTTGCGGTTAGGTACTTGCGGTTAGGTAATGTAAAATTATACATTATCTATAGAAATATAAACCCAAAGAAATTTGTATTCAGATCATTGACTTTTCTGAGGAAAAAAGAAAAAGAAATAAAGAACTTTCTTTATTTTACCATAATAAATTAATAAGAATATAATTCATAAATTAATTCCAAGTTTCCAACTATGACAAAATCCATTCCTGAACCTATTTGACAAAATTTTTGCACGATCACGAAGAATCTCAATCATTTGTGCATACAATATAATTCTTTAATAAAGGACAGATAAAACAAATTATTTGCTTGAATTATTTCCATTACTATTGTTCCAATATCTACAAAATAAGTGTCATGAAGTAGATTCATATAAAAAAATTGTAAATCAATGCATAAATCACATTAATTTTATTGTTAATGATTATAAATTTATGTTTATTCTAATTAAATTTACGATGAATTTTATAAAATTTAGAATATAATTATAAAATCAAAATCTATAATAATGAACTATGAATACTCTCTCTAAAAAATTCTCTCTTCTTAATTTTCTCACTCTAAATTATTTATAGAGGGTGAAGAAACGCCTGAAACGTCAAATTCATATAAGCTTTATTCATGTGACCTTACCCCCCAGTGCAAACGTAGGCATAAGTGGGATTTGCTCTTTGGTAACAAGTGACGTAACCACTAAAAGTAGCATGGCAAAACTGACATGCCAAAGCCTCCTCGATTAGAAATTAGGAAATGATTGCTACAAAACAAAAAATGCCTCGACAAAAATAAAGGAGATGAGATTCAATGAAAGTAATCTTTCTACAATCCATGAAGGAGTAGAAATGATATCCACTATTAAAGAAGAAAATGTTAAAATGGCTAGTTATTTCGTATTTTTAAGAGAGTTGATTTTTAATATGTTCATTTTGGTATTTAGGGATTTGTTTTCTAAGTACATAAAATCTTACAAGTGAAAACAATACATCCAAATCAATAGAAACCACACCCAAAATATCTAGGATCATTAATTAGGATCAACAACTCTCCAAGAAAGCACAGCTACAGAACCATAAGTGTGAAAAATCCCTTAAAAGACTCAAAACAAAGACCAACCACACAGAAATCAGACAACAGCCAAATAAGCAAGCCACTCACCATCAGCCAAATAACCCTTGCCAAAGTGTCCACCAGACCTTTACTTTCTCAAAAGATGATAGAACTCGATAAGTTCAATCATCCATGCACATCAACGTCGGGAAAACCACTTCAACAAACTACGAACACCATTATTTCAATCTCATCATCTCTGCAAAACATGCCACCAGACAATATCAAGCACCTTTAAAAGAATAGGCCCCATTGAAATGTTTCGATTGAAACTCATAAGATCATATAATTATAGTATTATTGTGTTCATGCATTAGTCGTATATAAACTCTCTGCCTTTACTTGGATCTCGCCACCAATAGCAACTGCAACTAATTCTGGTTCGCTTGGAGTATTGGATTTGGCAAAACATGCCTAGGCCTCGAGTAGAAATTAGAGAATGATTGCTACAGAACAATAACGCCTCGATAAAAATACAGGGGACCTGATTGGAAAGATAATCTTAAATCTTGAACACTAACAAATTAGAGTGAGATAGCATCGGACATTAATGGAGATGAGACTCAATGAAGGTAATCCTTCTATAATCCTTGAAGAAGTTGAAATTACTAAGCGATGTGATTGAGGCGGAAGCTATTTCTATCTCTGAATGAATGAAATATCTTGTCTCTATAAAAAAACATGGTCTTGCAATCGAATCTAAATCCTGATAAAAAAATGCAAAATGTTGAATTACACAAACAAACAAAGACGATGACCATGTATATGATGACTTTAGAGAAGGAGAAGAAAGCGTCCGAAATGATAGTATCTCCGCCCATTTCAAATACACAAACAAAAAGTTAAATTTAAAATGAGATATTTAAGTCCGCATTTATCCTCAGGCCTTGCTACCGTCCAAACCATATATCATGGTGCTTATCCAAAAGCCGTTTTCATGACTCTTTTGTGTGATGCATGGCAAACATGCCCAAGTCTCAACTAGAAATTAGAGGAAAAGGTGCGTGTTTGATAGTGATTGCTACAGAACAACAATGGCTCTATAAAAATAAAAGGGACATGATTGGTAAAGATCGTCTCAGTTCAGAGAGACTAAAAAATTAGAGCTGAGCATCGGACATTAACCAAGATGAGATCCAATGAAGGTAATCCTTCTATAAGCCATGAAGAAGTAGAAATGATGCCCATCATTACCAATGAAGACTATATGCTTCAGCTCTATCAAGCAGCTGTGAGGGGTTCTGTCGCCACCTTGTCCACTTTGATGGAAAATGATCCACTCATCCTCCATAAAATCTCTCTCACTTCCTTCAGTGAAACTCCTTTGCACATTTCAGCTTTGGCTGGTCATCTTGATTTTACGGACGCTCTCTTGAGGGAAAAATATCAACTTGCCACTCGATTGGACTCTAAGAGTCGCTCACCCCTTCACCTAGCATCAGCCGAGGGCCACACTGAGATTGTTAAAGCTTTGTTGCGAGCAAATAGAGATGTTTGCTTGGTCCGTGATGAAGAGGGTAGAATTCCACTCCACTTAGCAGTGATGAGGGGACACGTTGATATTATACAAAAATTGATTGATGCACAGCCTAACTCGATTATTGAGAGCTTGAAAGGGATGACAGTTCTACATTTAGCTGTGGAATACAACCAGTTAAAGGCTCTAAAACAGCTGGTGACACAGCTGAACGAGGATGAGCTTTTCGACTATACAGACCACCTAGGCAACACCATACTCCATTCGGCTGTCATGCTGAAGCAATCCGAGGTAAACGGAATGCAATTAATCTCTTTTAATTTGTTGATCCCTTCTTTATCTTACTAATAATCATACAACTAATTTGTTTGCTATAGAATATCAGATTATAATGTTAGGAAAGAAATTATCATCAAGTAAAATAATAATTCATTGATTGATTAACTAGTTGTGCTTCTGCAGACCATCACTTACTTGGTTTCGGTGCCTAAAATAAAAGCAAAGATAAATGCCTTAAACAAGATTGGTTTCAGCGCTCTAGATTTGTTAGAGCATCATCCAAGAGATTTCAAAAGCCTTGAAATTGGAGACATTCTTATCAAAGCTGGAAGTAGAAAATCAATTGAGGAACCAAATCCAAATATGTTTCCGCCCGAATCAAAAGAAGCTACAATTTCTCTTGGTGGCGAGACTCAGTCAAGG
This sequence comes from Heritiera littoralis, assembly GCA_031772115.1. Taxonomy (NCBI): domain Eukaryota; kingdom Viridiplantae; phylum Streptophyta; class Magnoliopsida; order Malvales; family Malvaceae; genus Heritiera; species Heritiera littoralis. The sequence continues at coordinate 742,489 of JAPDPK010000041.1, forward strand.
TCGCTCACCTTCAAGCTGAAAGGGAAAATAAAGTCAGTGTACCAAAAATGCAAGAAACGCTTAACACATCAAGCTAATTGGGTGGAGGAGATGCAAGGGACACTGATGCTGGTAGCGACATTAACCGCAACTATTTCATTTCAGGTTGCAATCAGCCCACCCGGTGGCGTTTGGGGCCAAGATTACACTTACTCATCTGATGGTAATTACACAATATGCAAGGACTATGGCTTATGTCAAGCTGGAACAGCTGTGCTGGCCTATGGTTATCCCTCAGACTACCTCTTTCTCACAATATTTGCCATTATCTCTTTCATTGCATCCCTGGGTGTTGTCCTTCTAGGGATCAGTGGGCTTCCTCTCAAGAACAAGCTTTGCACATGGCTTATGACAATAGCTATGATCTTTGCAATTACGTTTGTATTCCTTACCTTCATATCGGCAGTCATTCTTGTCACCCCTGATCATATCTTTTCTACAACTGCCATCATATATATATATATATATATATATATATATATATAAAAGTTGGAAAGCTACGCGGCTGCACCTTCGGCCACGTATTTTTGCATCGTTTTGACACTGTTCATCCTCCGTTGAACGCCTTTTTTTGTCTGTTTTTGGGTATAACGATAATTTCAACGGAATGTTTTGCTTTCACTTAAAATTGGGTGCGTGTGAATGATGGTTTATGGGTTCAACTTTTTCCTTGATTTGTGAATTAATTAATTTTTTCTTTCACTTTGCTTTTATTTTTTTCATTATTGCTGGGACCCGCTTATTATATTCCAATGTAGCTTTTGCTCTTGGTTTTTTGACGTGCTTTGCCTCTGGCAAGCTCTCATGTTTTGCTTTTGTTCGTTGTTAATCAGAGGAGAAAATTCGGCTAAAAAAGTGAGTTACTTGCAGGTTTCAGTGTTTCTGTCTTTTCTTCTGTCAGTCCATTTTTGCACTCTTTCTTTCTCACAATAAATACCCTATCTTTTCCCAATAAATCAGTGTCAGTGTTTTTTTTTTATTTTAATATGGGTCTTACAGAGTTATAGTGAAAATCAACCTTCGTGACTTACCTACTGCTTTCGTTGGTTTGTTTTTTCTTTGTTTTGTGTTTGGCTATTCATGTGTCGTTTCATCTTTTATACACCCAAGAAAGTTCTCGATATTTGTTCTCTGTTCTCCTTCGATCCCCCAAACTCAGTTTCAATTCCTTTGTTTTGGTTTATGTTTCTGTGAAAAAAAAATCAAACAATTTTGCTCTCCCAGAGTTCTCCCAGTGTTTGCGATCAAGTGCCCTTATTTGGACAGGTGATTTCCATTCGGTTTTTGCCCTTTTCTTTTTTACTTGCTAATTTACTCCTCTGATTTTATTGTTCTTGAATTTTATTATTCTCATCTTCCTTTTCTTCCACGAGTCCATGGAGGCTGAGCTCAACGGCTGCTGATGTGCTGTCATGGGTCTTGCCGCCGATCACCAGGAGCTTTGGGTCTTTGCTGGCTTTAGGATTTGATGGGTTTTTTCTTATTCTTTTTTGGTTTTATTTTCTTTTGCTTTAACATTTTTTAGTTTTACATAAAATTTCATTAGAAAGTAGTTAACATTTTTTTTACTACTTCTCTTATATCTCGATCTGCCGATGATGTTTCATAAGCCATGAACCTTTCAAGTCAATTAGTGAAGACTTCATCCGAACCATCTACATCGATGGTTGCTTATGATGAATTGGTGCTTTATATTCAATGAATGAATTGATGGTAATATTGGTTCAAGAATTTTAAGAACTTAATGTCTTCTGCTGCAAGATCACGAAATTGAAGCTACTATGGATAGTTTTAGAAACAGAGGGATTTCTACTTTGCAAAGTTGAGAGAAATTGAGATTCTTTACCAGACTTGAGATTGAAGACTCATCGGTATTTCTCCTTTGAGAATTTAGATTTGGAGTAGGCATATTTTTTTAGTGGAAAAAAAGATTGTTACAATTGATTGTTGAATTTTTACTACATCTTATTGTGCATTCTTACAGCTATCAAAAGGATGTTATATGCTACAGAAGGTGATGCATCAGTGGTGACCGAAGTTGAAGCCATGGTATCTTCTTGGATGAGTATGTTTCATTGTTTTTATAAAGTTCTCCCAAAGGTGCTCTTTGATTTTCTCTCTTCAAAATCTATAATCCCAGGGACTATTTTTTATTTATTTTAAATACATTCCTACGCTTTCTCTTCCTACTTTGTTTTTTAATACCACAATTAACTTATCTGTAGTTTGGTTTGTTAATATTTCTTTTGAGTTTTGATGTTTTATTCTCAAGACTTTCCTTAATTTCTTTATGAGTTGTGGCTGAAAGTCATACATGGTGTGCTCGAAAAGTCATTTTGCTATATTTGATTGTAGTTTCAGTTCTATGGTGGTGTTTGCATCGTGATACCATGCTGCCAAAATAGGTAAGATATTTTGGTTTTGGTAAATTCTGTAAGAACTATTAGTATTAAGCAATTATGTTTTGTAATAAATTATTTAATTATTTTTATTTTTTTTTGTTAGATTTTGTTTTTTATCTTATTATTTTTCCAATGGGGATTTTGAGTTAGATTAAAAAATGAGACAAATAATGCTGAACCCTTGAAGCAATGTGGTTTTCCTGTAATTTTTCTGTGTATTAATTAATTAATCAATGATTATATGTGTAATATGATATCAATTTGTTATTAGTGGAGACTTCATCCTTTTTACCATCTTTAAACAGTATGAAATTAAAACTTTGGTGTGTCCCTGATATAATTCCCTCATGCAATGACTACAGATTATTGTCTAAACTTTGCACAATTTGTTGTCTTTATTTGTCCAAAGATATGATGCTTGAATTGTACAAATGACTGCGAAAAGACTACCCAATTTTCCTAAGTTTACAATCTTGGAATGTCAATGGGGTGAGAGCATTGATGTACTGTGTTTGCAAGACACTAAATTGCAAGCAAGTATAAAATTTATCATTTTGTTGCTAACAAAATTTCAATATGGTATAAATAGTTTTTTTACAAAGTCTTATTGGGAATACAACCTTTTTTGCTTTAGCTTACTATGATCTATGCAATAATTTGGTGACTATATATTTTATTGTAGTGCTTCATTCACCTCTTTAATTGCTATAGCCAAACGTAGTTATATATGGTGATTAGTAGCAAACTTATAAAGTGGCTACTATGACATTATTTCCCTTATTATTTTTCATTGCTGGATGCTAATATGCAATTGCGTTAAAAATATTGGATTTTTCATTTAAATTTAGTTGTGGGCATTCTTTTGCCAATTGATTCTGTTTGTCAATTATTTATTTGTTGCTTTTGCTTTGGGCTTCAACTTGAGGTAAATTTTTGCTTCTATTCTTTTCAACTTTTTGGTATGTCAAATTTAATTTTGAATAGACAATTTATCATGCAACTATGTTCAGTCCTTGATGAACCATCCATACAACACATATCAAATACCTATTTGTTCTTCAACTGTTGTTGCTTTATCGATAATAGTAGTAAATAGAAATAATAAGAGCTGAAAGAGACTAATTTACAGTAATGTTATATAGATTTCCCTTATACAAAATCCAAAGAAACATCAAAACTATCCTCTTCAGACAATGGCACAAGTTCTTTGCTTTTGGCCCTTGCTTCCTCCAAATTTCATGGTGAAACACGTACCCCTGGAACTGCAATTTGTCATTAATTGGTTGCTGCTTATTGCTAATTGCACTATCTGCCCATGAAGTCAAACCAAACTCAGAGGTATTTTTGTGTAAATGTAGTTTTTATATTTGATTAATTAATGCGTAACTATTTAGTGATTCTTTAGGTTTGACTAATACATTTTTGTCAAGTTAGCAATAAATTCATTTGCTGGTCATAGCTCATACTTCGTTTTTGTCTAAAACAATCAAGTTTATTAGATATCTGCGTTGCATTAGATTTTTGGTCATTTGAACAAATTTATGAAATCAACAAGCCTATTGCGTATCTCATGCATTTATCGGCCCTTGAGTAAAATTCTTTTGCCTTAACTTTCAGAAAAAAGATTGTCTCATTTCCTACTACAGTTACAGTTGCATAAAAGACCATCTAATACAAAGTTTGAAAGGAAGATTAAATGTAGTCTAACTTCTTCTATTACTATTGCAATTTCAATCTTAGCAACTGAAGCTTAACTAGGATCCTCAACAGTTTTATCTTCACAGACGATCTAATTTTCAATGTTATCATTTTCAGTGGTCTTTTGAGCTTCTACAAGGAACTGTTAAGGATTGAAGCTTCAATATAGATATAGAGAAGCAAGAAAAGAATTAGATCAATAAAGTTGAATTTTTGATTCAGAGAGAGGAAGCCCAATGATAGGTATGTTTGGGTGTTAAAATATTCCATTTCTTCATTTGTATGAATGTGTATGGTATTCAATGATGGTTTATTTTAACTTTTGTAATTAAGTTTGTTACAGTAATTTTCTTTTTCAACTTGGTGAACTTTTAGACTATAGTGATTCAATTTAAAGCTTTTACTTTTATCTAATGTTAATACAATCTTAAGCTCCTCATGTTTTCACTTTAAATTAATCTACCACAGCAACGTGCAGGTACCTATACAATAAAATTTGGACCCAAGCGTGGGTTCTGGTGCAGCCATGCTTCCATCTTCTCTATTAAACACATCGCCTTCGTCTTCTCTTATTCCATGTTTGTATTTTTTTACAATTTTATCCTTCACTTTTTTTTTATTCCTTTTGCTTTTGTCTCATGACAAATCTTTTATCCTTTGTCTGGTATTGTAAGTTTCACCTCATTATGGTTTTATGTTTCTTTTTTCTCTCTTGGTTTTCGTGAGCACCCGATAGACTGTAAAGTTGATTTATCAACTACAAGTTTTTTAGTTTTGATTTTTTTTTTGCGATTCTCATCTTTCATGCAAACATTTGGGAAAATCCTTGTGTTTGGATTTTCTATTAATGATTTTTTGTTTGTGATGCCAGTTTATTTGCCATGATATCTATGTTTGTAAAACATTTTATACTGTACTATAGTTGAATAAATGTCAAGACTTTGATTATCTATATAGTTAGGTTATTTTTAATTACCAAGTGAGTTTTTTTAGATTATAGAACTATTGTGTCATTTTCTATGTGCATTTTTTAGATTATAGAACTATTGAACCATTTTTTTATGTGCATTTTTTTATATGAAATGGTTTTGGTAATGTTGTAAATTATTTTATGAATATGGCTGTTGCAGGAGGTTTAAGGAGAAGAAAGAAGTAATGGAATCTGAAATTGATCTGGACAGGGACCAAAGAATTGATTTTGCTTACCAGGTAGATGCATTGCACTTCTTGCTTTTATCTTCAAAAGATTATTTGACATAAATGATATTCTTTTGTGTGTTCAAATGCATTTTTCCTTTTGCACTAAAGTATACTAGCCACCTTGAATATGTTATGATTGAATTGGATGCTATCTTTGAATTTTTTTCAGCTTATCATAAATATATTTGAACCATTTAAAATAGCAATTTTAATTGTGATTAGATTTTGTTTCAAGGCTTTTGGTTGTGGTCAACATTCATGTATGTTGAAATTAATGATATATATATATATATATGGTGTTGTTTACTCAAGGGAAAGATTATTAGAATTTGGGTTTAAGCAATTCTTCATTTAATTGGGATTGCCATCTTTTAATGCAAGTAAATTTTAATTTGATTCTTGGTTTGGATCAAGTGGTGTGGCTATAATGGTTGAGGGTTGTAGCAAAGTGTTGTGAACATAAAGAAGTGTTCTATTCTGTTTATTGTGTACTTTACTCTTTTGTTAAGGTTTATTTTTATTGATTTGATATTTTTTTTTGCTTTCAAAATCATTGTTTGTGGTGAAGGTGAGTTCAAACTTTAAGAGATTATAATGAGATTTACTATTGCATTTGAGATGTTCAGGCTAATGTCTTATTCAAAATTTTTTTGCTTTTTCTTTGGTAGAATACTTTGTTATTTGTAAAGTCATAGGTTTTATGAACTTCACACTGCATCTAGACAATTTTGGAAAATTTTATTCTTCTCTCTTTTGAAACTTTTAATTTCATATATTTGACTATTTTTTTTATTGGTGTACTGCAATAGCCTGTGGATTTTTGAACTTCGTCAGGTCTATTTTTGGTGATCTTACTAAATCAATGAATAAGCATGATGACAATGTTAAGGACTCTGGCTTCCTAATAGCGGAGGATGGTAATTATGTTTGCTAATGTTTAAGAATTCAAACACATTGTTGGATTTGGAATATGGTTGACTAATTATTGCTTATTGCATACCAAACAAGTTTATGATGCTCTTAATTTTGACCATATTATGGAATCTTTTATTCCATTAGACTAATGGGATTAGTTTTGTGAAAATTGTGGTTGAAGCAACAATAATTGGTTTTATGAAAATGTTATGCTTCTTGAATATGATGGATTGTTAGAAGCAATATAACAAAATCCATATGAGATGCCCTAATTCTTTTTCACAAATTGGTATTTTGGCATTGAATTAGTTGTAATTTTATCTATCTACCGTAAGAATTGAAGTGCTTAAATTCTTTGAGTAACCAGGTAACAAGTTTGATTTTCATTGGGATCGGGCTATGGTTTTTTGTCTTCTCTGTTCTTTAAATTTGACTTATGATTTTATTGTAAGCTTCATCTTTGACAAGCAGGTTTAGTTTAAGAGAATCTATGTGAAATACATTCAAGTAACATTCTACATTTTTCATTTCATATCATCTCACACAAGGTAGTTAACCTCTTTGTTGATGGAGAGTTATGCTAGATGATGATTTTGATGGATGCATGTAATTTTGGCAAATTATCAATTTGCTTGAGCTTTGCTTTGACCATACACATCTAAGGAAAAGATGTTTATGATTTGGCTAGAGTAGTTTGGTGCTCATATGGGATTCATGTATTGTTTCCTATCAATTTTTATGTTAAAAATTCAACAAACTATTTGTGATCTCTATATTAACATTTTACATGCACTGTCATGTAGGTGGAATACTTGACAGATTGGATGGTTGCATTTTCTCAGGTGCACTTGCATATTGTTTCATCAAAATCTTATTGTCACTCTGTAGAGTTTGATATATAAAGAATTGCAAGAAATGATACCTGATAGAAATTCTTCTTAGTTTTTCAATATTGAAAAGAGTTCAGAAGTACATTTGATGGATATATGCATGGGAAGTAGTTCCTGCTTGCTTTTAAGAATGCAATAGAAGAAAGCAGAGGTAGCATTTACAACTCTTCTGTTGTCAACTCGAGGAGTAAATTTCTTATACACCATTCTTCATTTTTTTCCTATATAAATTTACTGTGCATCAAAAGTGTTACATACAAGAAAGTGTCAATTAAGGATACCTAAATGTGATTTGTACTTCACACATGCTCTTGCCCTGAACCAAGTGAAGAATTGTTTATTGTTAAAAGAAATAAGTACTAACCTTTGAATGGTTGTAATCTCATATAAACCTAATTCCAATTTTGCAAACTAATTAAATATGCTAAACCCTCTAGGACTTATCACAAAACATATCTTTTTCACATAATTTTAGGCATGATCTTAAAATACCCTATTATGAAATATTTACGTTATATATCAGCAACTGACACTGATTATACTAAGAACTCTTTGAACAAGGAACATTTGGTTCCGCTTGCATCTTCTACTGGATTTTTAATTTATTAATGATTCAATGACTGTTCTGATTAACTACTTCCTTCATTATCCTCATTGCAGAAGGGGCTTAGAAAGTACAACATCTCATGACATCGCATTTTGCAAATGGAGCTTCTGCTCAGGACAAGTATGATTTAGTTTTTATTTGTCGAGGGCTGAAATCAGTAATAGATATTTTTTCATAGTTTAACAACAAGTTTTAGCTATTTTATAGAAGAATGATGTTCTGGGAGTTTCTTGGAACAAGGTAATTTGCACCTCAGTTAATAGAATTATACAGGGTCGCCACCTGATTTGAGCTTCTTGAGCTTTTAATCCAAGGAGTGGTGCTTTCATTCTCTTCAGAGAATGTTCATTAAAATCCCAAAGTATTCTAGCATGCATGTATATGTTAACTTCATGAAAAATTGCTATCATATCAAATAACTAAAGATTGAATGATTTTACAAATTAAAAACAATTTGATCCTGCAGTATTAGGAGTTAGAGAAAGAAAAGATAAAAGATAGTATCATTATGTTTATGAATGCTCCAAACCGGCTGCATAATTCTTATTCTTTGTTAAAATGATGTGGAGGGGCACCAAAAAAAATGTGTCACTCTATCATTCCATGATGTTAACTCTGGATCTCTTTGATTTTGATTTTGCACAATTACAATCAATGCAGATAATTTTTTTTTAAATTCTCCCAATTTTTTAACAATTTTTTTCCCCTTAGAGAGATGATAGAACTGAAATGGGAGTATTAATGCGAAAAAATGGAAAACTTTAAGATGAAAAGTTTGTTGAAATTTGAGCTTCATGGTCTTTTGATCCTTGCTGCATTCTTTTATCTCCAAGTGCTATGTCTATGTTGTATTCTTGAACCAATTTCTGCTGCAATGAATATATTTGTTTGGCAAAAAACACTTTTCCTTTTCCCTTGGTGATTCCTTTGTTGCCATTGTTGTTTCTTTTTATTTAGTTTTGTCAACTTCCTTCAATGATTCGTTTTTCATTATATTACTATGTTCGTAGATAACTTATTACCTTGATTCCATTTTTGGGGATTGCTTTGTTTGACAGCGAGTTATCTATTCACTTTTTAATCAAAAAATTTTTATTCATTTATGAGTATCTTCATTCTCTATATTAAATGCGTTGTTGTCTAAATAGTCACTATTTTTCTTCATTTTGTTCCCTTAACAACAGTGGATGATCCGTTTTTAATGTTGAATTGTTGTGTTTCTATGTAAATTTTTAACTTTTGTGTTATCTTTGTGATCAAGAAAGTTTGACCCTTTCTCATTGGATATATTTTTCTTCGATTTTTATTTACGAGTCACTTTCTTATTTCAGTTTTTCTCTCTTAATCTTTCCTTGCAGCTCAACTTCATCTGATTTAATTTCACGATTATTGACATCCAGGTTTGTTACTTTGTTTTTTCCATGGTCATTCTTTATCTTTTTATTCATGGTGTTTAATTTTGAATATAACTTTTTTTAATCCTATTTGATCCTTATCGTTTGATACTGTGTTGCTTTGATCTTTTTCTTTATTATGCTGGACATTAGTGATGTTAATTAGATTTGCCTAGCATGCTTCCATTCTTGGCCGCATCACCATTCCTATGAATCTTCAACCATTTCTTCCAAATTCACTTTCACTATTCCATTGTAAGTAGGTTCTTACGGATGATCATGAATTAACTACTCTAAATAATATTCTAGAATATTTAGCTCACATCGATCATTATTAAGAATATTGGAATGCTCTGATATATTGATTTTAAATTAGCCGAACTGATTGAGCTTTTACCTTAAAGTTTATTTTCTATGAAGCAATTTTGAACTCTGTTTTTTTTCCTTTGCTTCCATTATTTTTTCCTTGCTGGCCACGTGTTTGCTGTTTTTTTTTCTTTGAATGTCATGAACTACAGGGTAAGGAAAAAAAATATTGTTACAGTTAACATGGAAGAAAAATATACTGATAGAATGATGCTTATAAAAAGGGGGAATAACATTTAGCCATTATACGTATACATATATAAATGAATTCCATCACATATAACACATTTTAGGTGAAGAATCAGTGTTTTGAGATCTCAATCACCATTCTCTTTGTCCAAATGTTTGCATTGATAAAAAGCTACTTGAACTCAAATAATAATCTTGGTGTTTAATATAATTTTACTTGAAAAATTAAATGCCTGTTTCTTAAAATTATATTTTTCCTACAAAATTAATCACAGCAAAGTTAATTTGCATGTTGCATTCTTTGCAATTATTTATTTCAAATTAATTTGTAAATTCATTTAATTCTTTAAAAATTCCCATGCAATTCTTCCTTTTATTGACAGAATAAAAATCTAAGTTCTATATATATATATATATATATATATATATATATATATATATATTCATGTTTTAAACATTAGAAAAATGGATTACCAGGTTTAAACAGTCAAGAAATTTACCTAGGGAGGCTTTTAAACTAATAAAGCACCTTCCCTCTCAGATCCCAAACTACATCTTCAAATAATGACATTACATTACTTGCATCATATGTTTTCAATTTTGCATGTTGTTGCAAAATTGCTCTATGATCATTTCTTTCCCTTTGCTTGATTCCCATGTTTCTAAAAATTCCCGCTGACATCAAGCATTGAACTACTAAATGCCTCTCAGATTCTGTCTTTTTTGAATATGATGGAAACCTCATATTCAATGTTTCTATAACTAACAAAAGAATTGCTCCTCTTAGAAAAGGTATGACCATTCCCTGTTTTATGATAAACATTCATAATTTATGCGATTAACTTTTATGGTATCTTTGAGCAATTTCCTATTATCTATTTATGTTTTGATTTCAATATCTTAAGTATACTCTTTTTTCATTAAACAATAACACCAAATAACTCTCTGTTATTCTATTACTTCATTTTCACTGTTGTTGAATTCAAAGATGACGATCACGAAGACAGTGATTGTCATTGATAGCAGAGCTCTATTGATACTAATTCATCCGATCATATTAATTCGGAATCAGTTTCTTTTATTAGATACCCCAAGATACCCACCTGTTCTGTTGAATCAAGTCCTTATTTCGAATGCACCATGAGTAGGACAAATGTTCAGACATCTTAAATTCTGATAATGATGGATATCATTCTTTTTTTTTAATTAGTTACTTTTCTTTTTTTTTCTTTATGTGATGATGAATATCTTTCTTTTTTCTTTAATTAGTTACTTAGTTTTCTTTGTTCTTTGTGTTTCCGCACGTACTGAATGAATCCATAAGAAATGTCTGTCGAAACACCCTGCAAACATCACTCTTTCTCTGCCAAACAATAACTTTTTGTGGACAGTTCGCCACATATATAGCGATCACAACAAGGTACTATCAAAATGCTATCAGATGGATGGAAATAATTTCTGATTGATAATCATATTCAAATTGGAGATTTGTGTTCATTCCTCATGCTTAAACCATTAGTATTTGAAGTCATGATTTACTGACCGGTGCAGGCCTCAAATCTAAAACGATTGTTCTGTTTAAATGAATTCAAATTTTTGTCATTTTATCTTTTTCATGTCTTATGTATTTTCCTTTTTTTTAGATCCTTTCAAATACTTTTAGTATTTATAATTTTGCATCTTCCTCTTCTTTTTGCATCGTGATTCACCCTATCTCTCACCCCTTTTCTTCTTACCTCGCAGCAACGCGCGGGTCTTATACTAGTGGCATTAAATATTACACAGTATATCTGGATTGGTTTGGTTGGAATTGTTGCTATGTTTGCCACGATCCACCTTCTCTTTTGGCTGGTCAGTCTTTGGGGCAAGTTGATAAGCTTTGCAAGGAAAATACTGTCACGTCCGATCAAGAATCAAGATCCCATCTGTTGAGAAGTTTATAATTCTGAAAGAAAAAAAGTTACAATAGCTAGTTATTTCGTATTTTAAGAGGGTTAATACTTAATCTAGTTTATGTTTAAGGTGAATCTATGTTCGTTGTGGTATTTAGGGTTATTAAATTGAGTGATTATAATGATATTATTGTGTTAAGGGTTAATGTTTAATAATAGTCTATGTTTAATGTGAGCCTATGTTTGTTGTGGTAATTAAGGTTATTAAATTGAGTAATTATAATAATATTATTGTGTTCATGTATTTGTAGTAACTGAACCCTGTATCTTTAGGGATAGTGATAATTATATGCAAGTTAAGACTCAAGAATGTAAGAGTTGAATTACATAACCTAATGCAAATATATTTCTTGAGAATTATCTTGGAAAATCATACAATTAAGTTGCACCAACAAATGATATAATTGTTACAGTTGTTTTAGTTTTACTCAAATAAGTAGCATATTTTTGTTGTTATCTTTCCAAAAAATAAAGTATTTTAGTAAATGCATTCAACCAACTTTGATCATTTTAATTTTTTAGTTGGAGCTTGAGTCGGTTTTCAAAAAAAGGATAATGAAAAAAAAAATTATCCCTAAAATAGATATTAAGATGAATATATAAAAATTCGATGCTCTTATGAATTCGATCGTAATTAACAATTATAACTTCCGTAACTGTTTATTGGATTCAACTTCCCAATAAAATAAAGAAAAAAAAACATGAATCAAAGAAAAAGTAGCGATTTTAATTAAGTGTTTCATTGTTTTTATGCCAATTACATTGAATCTCCGATCATTGTTTTACTGCCTTATCTTCCTGATCACCTCAATTTGTTTTTTATTCGTTTCAACATCGATCAATAGTATTTGATATTTTTCATATTTTCTCAATAAGAACAACATCTTTTCTGAAAATTTATTTCATATTTTGCTACGCATGTACTCTTTCAAGAATCCATTCCTGACGCACAAGTTTATGTAATGAAAAGTCTTTTCTCAGCGCTAACTCGTTCTCTCAAATGAATTTTTCATTTTAATAGCTGGTGCTTTCAAAAAGATAGGCTTTACTATCATGATGGTCAATTTTTTCATTCGGATTAAAGATGTAATCCAGTCAAACTGAAATTATATAGTATCATATTTAAATTCAACTCGATTTGAAAATTTGAAGTTCAAAATTCAATTTAAATTCGATCAAACTTAATTTTTGATATTCAATTTGATAAAACACTCAAGTTATTGAATTTGACTCGATATATTTAATTTTTCAATCAAATATTATAAAGGTAAAATAATAAATTAATAATCACATTTTAAATATATATTAAGTTTATCCTCAAATCGGATATTAAACAATTTAAATTTGATTTTTTTTATTAGTTTAAAATTAAACCCGACTTGAATATAAAAAAATTAAAACTATTATTGGATGGATTTATATATGATGCACTGACAGTATATAGTTTTTATATACTGTCAATGCACCAGAGGTTGACACCTCATCAATAGGCCCTTATATGCTAATATAAATAAATTTTTTTAATTTAGTCATAAGGGTATATTGATGAAGTGTCAATCTCTGATGTATTAACAATATATAAAAACTATATATTGTCAATGCATTATATACAAACTCTTATTAGATTGTGATTTCGGCTCTTAAATATCTTTTGCTCCAATTTCGTCTTATTGGACCCATCATGAATGCAGGCCTGCTGCGGCTTCTCTGAGGAAAGCTCTATCATTAGTTTACACAAAGTGAGCCCAAAACAAACTGAAACTTACACGTGCACCATAGATCAATAGAAAGTTTCTCTAACCACTTTGTGGGCTGCGACCGTACGTACGCATGCAAATGAGCGGAAGTAACTACTGCAATCTGTAGTTAGCTCTACTGTTCCTCAGGCTGCTGCACCCATGTTTTTTTTTTTTTGGTTCTTTCAGTATTTTGTTATTTATTGTTCTTGAAATATTTTTTAATTAATTAATTGAAATACTATATTTTCGTAATGAAGTGCTCAATTTTTTTCCAAAGATAAAAAACAAAAAATAGTTTAGATCTAAATGAAAATACTAGTATATTTTTAATATATAATAATAATTAAAAGTTTAGTTTTTATAAAATTATTACACTTCATTAATTACTTGTAATAAATGTGATATTTCGTCTGCAGAAATTCCTTTCAGTGTAATTGAACACTTTATTATTAGTGATAAAATTAGAATAGGTACTAACAAAAATGTTAGTCATTTATATTTAACCGAACTAAGACAAAGGAGTTTTTAGAATTTAAATAAAAATCTAAAATCAAACCATAATAAAAAAACTAATTTTTAAAAATAAATTTAGCAACAAAAATTTTGTCAATGGTCTCAATATATCATTATTAGGGCGAATGAATTAAATATAAACGAATTTTATTATATTCATAATATACTATTTTTTAAATTATTTGAAATTGGTTCAAGTTCAATAAATAAAATAAATTATATTATGTTGGAATTTGATTTTTTTTAATATTAGAATATTATCGAATTGAAATCAATTCATTAAAATTAAGTGAGTTGTTCCTAAACCATTAAATATATATATATATATATATATATATATATATATATATATTCTCAAATGTATATAGACCAACACATTCATAAACAATTGAAATTCAATATATTTTACATACCAACCTACTAATATAAGGTCATTAATATAGTGCTAGTTAGTTGCAGATCAGCTTGCAATAGGCCAACAAGTTTTGCTAAATATGAGCCTGCATACACCCAATACTAACTCAGCGTCAATGGATATGGATTACACGTCATCTTACATTTTATTTATTGGTGAAAATCTTACATTTTTTTTCCCTCATACAAACGGTATTGAATTTAAGCCGGCTTAAATTCTCTGCATCACTGCTTATACTGAACAAATATCCAAATTCCATTGCACTTTTTTTTTACAAGAAAAATATTAAACAATTGATGATAGAATTGGTTAAATTCGAATCTAAACTTTACAAGATATTATAACCCATCATTAACCATTTGATAAATTCCATGATAAGACTTTTGTTTGTTCTCATCTTCCTTACATTTGTTTCGAGAGCATACATGTGTGTATATATATATTATCTTGTACATATTTCAATAGCAATATACAAATTATTCAAACCAAATTCTTATAAATGGGTAAAGATGGTATAAAGTGAAAATGATGCGTATTATATATGCCTTGATCACGACAATTAATGGCATTTTAACAAATTTATTGTATTATTTTTTTAAAATTTATTTACAGTAAAATAATGAACTTTTAAATTAAAATAAAAGATAAGTTTGCAAAGGCTGCTAAGGAAGTCAAAAAAAAAAAGTGGCTCGTTGTTTCCTTGAAACAAGGCCTACGGTACGGGAAAGGAAGCGACAAATTCTTTGGGATAATTTTACAATCCCGGTTGATTTTCGTACCAATCAGACATTAGTTTGATTACCGTTATATATAATATAATATATAAAGATTTTTAAAATCTTTGCAACCTCAGGAACCACGAAATCTTGCCACTTTTTAGGAGCTTTGCCCTTTCTCTTTTTCTCTTTTCATCCGTTTATATTTGTAAATAACAGATTTGCTTGGATGTATCCGACAAACACTGTTTTACTACCGAACATAAATACAGGAGACCTGAATGGTTAGATGAGCATGTTATCTTGAGAAGCTTTGTTATTAATTATGCCAATTACATTGAATCTTTCATCATTGTTGTTTGTCGTTTCGATCTTGTTTCGCCAATATCATTAGTATTTGATATATTTCATATTTTTGTAGTTAAAATTTTCTGAAACTTTATTTCATGTTTTGCCTGGCATCTACTCTTTCAAAAATTCATTTCTGACCCACAAGTTAACGTAATCAAAAATCTTTTCTCCACTGTAATTACGTTGAAGATCCGCGCTACGTCCCAGGGTCAATATTATCGAAAATTGTTACTCAAAGATGTAACTGGAGAATGAGAAGAGTGCTTCGTCTGGCAAAATTCATTTTTTTTGTTTTTACAAATAAAAATAGGATGCAGAGTTTCCATGGAAATAAGGTAATAAAACAGATTCAATAGCTGTGAGAACTTATTGTTGGAATTAAATCCATCACCAAAACCACTAACACAAAGACAAAATAAAAAAACTAACCTTTGGTGGGTTGAGCTAAAACCCACCATACCACATCATTTTAGCCACTGCCATCGAGAAGAGATCCCGTTGGAGTCAGGCCGGAAGTCCGCCGGTGGTGATTGAGTCTGCCATGGTGGTCTCTGCACAGAAGAAAATGAAGATGATAGTGAGGTGAGGATGGAAAATCGGGAGAGGAAATGGGAGAAGACTGCTCTTGTGCATCTCACGCCATTACACAAATAGTTAATGGGCCACCATTTATATATTGATACCAAGAGTAGGGACCTTCCATATATTCTGAATCATATATTAATCCGTTCCATTAAGGATTAATACATGTATAATATAGATATATTAAGTATATTTATGGTCATACCTTATACAAAATATACTACCAAATTAATTTATATGATATTAATTATACTTAATTGGTCCACATTAATAAGATAATTCAACATTCTCCCAATCGAACAATTAAGTTAATTAACGAAACTATCATATAATATCAATATCTATTCACAAGACCTCTAAATACATTGTACCGAAAGGATACAAATGTGTAGGCTTACAAATACTTTAACAACAAGAAGTCTTTATAAGCTTCAGAATGCATCATACCGACAGGGTACAAATGCGTAAACTTATAAAGACTTCAACAAAATAGTAGTATAAAGGTGTGAAATGGAAATGATATGAAAACAAAAACAATATCCATTTCCATTATGTCCATGCATCTAAATCGAATGATGCATTGCTTCAACAGAAACATATGAGACCAATACGGAATGTCTCATCCAAGAAAATGTCATATTCACCAAAATACGCGCAAACAAAATATGCATATATGGCAAATAGGAATCCATTTACATAACCGCAATTAATTTTATTACAGAGCTCCCACTAACTTAATACAGCAAATGGCTCTATATGCCTCATACAAGTAATATGTCGTCAAAGCACTTTAGCAGCCAAACCTTCAGTTAGCCAGAATGAGCTCTTTAAACCATGTGCTCTACAATCCAATCAAGCAATGGATTCCATTATTTTCTCTCTAACAAACTAAATGATGATATTTAAATATTTGGAGTGTAAGGAGCTTCTAGCATTTTGAGAGAAAAAATACTTGCTGCAACATTATCACAGTACATCTCCAACACTTTGAAATGGCAATCATAGAAAACCAAACATGAGACGAAATTCTGCAGCCTAAATGGCCCATCATGTAACTTTACAACATGTTACATATTTAGCCTCCACAATCAAGGATGCTATAAGTGTTTGCTTTACACTTTCCAAAATACAACTCATTTAGGTCCACAATTATATATAACTAAAATAATTTTCAACATCTGGATAGCTTGCAAAATCAACATCAAAATATCTGACCAAACCCAGAATGTCAGACTTGTCGATATCCGAAAACTCTCTTTTTATAACTTCCAGTTCTCTATTTGCAGGATTGCTCAAGTATCTCCGAAATACACCTATAACATACACAATATCCAAATGTGTATAAACTTGAGCATACACTAATAACCCACAATAAGGACTACACAACATTCGACATGAGCTCTTTCATCATCACCTTGAGGACTTTGAGACTTTCACAATATGTCACTTTTCACTAAATGACGTCTTAATAGGAAAACATATAATAAACCTACTTAACACACAATGTGGATTTTATGAGACCAATAATGTATGCCTATTGATATGTCATGAAGAATCTTAATCCTTAGAACGAAATAAAGCCTCACTTAGATTATTCAGCCTGAAGTGACGTGACAACATGAAACGTTTCATATAATAGGTCAGTGCCATAGGCAGCTATTTGATATCATCAATTTAGAGCACAGTAAGCACATAACTACTCCCACTAACCTCGCTATGGATCCAATTATCAAATGATAATGTTCTCCTCAAAGTGACAATCTCATCAAACTTTATGTATATTACAATCTGGATACCTTTTTAATGTTCACAAGTGAACTCCTTGAATTCATATACTATATGTTCCATCTTAGGAACTACAAACTTTTAGGTTGCTTTATTTAAAGCCTTGGCCAAATTTGGCTTTAAATCATCTACCTAATCTTTAGAATCTCCCTTTTGGTCTAAAATGATGTGACAACTAAAATAGATCTCATGCATCCTTATGCAACATTGATGCTCACTTATCCTGTTTTACTAATATCCAATTTTAAGAGCTCGAATCAGTATTATCTTTTAACAAATATTAGAAACAGAAGATACATGAATCTCACATTCATGTTCCTCTGTAATGTCAGACGCAGGTTCAAAATATGGTATTGGGATCAACCGTTGATTTCTTTAGTTGTGGCCTTTTACCATTAAAGGATAACTCATATATGCGACTGGCACAATAAAATGTATTTCAATAATGACTTTGTAGAGTTCACAACTCTCACTCTTTAAGTCATCCACTAAATAGATTGCATTTTCAAACTTAATGATTCTAGTATAACATAACAAGAAATGAAAATTTAGAATCTTTCTAGTCGGTATAGTAAACAACAGAATTGCCACTGATAGTTTTCTAGTCAAGTTTTCTTGACTATGGGTTATAGCCCTTTTGCCTTACCTTATAACCCCTAAACACAGAAAACAGCATAAACTCGGCTTAGTGTCTGAATGCAACTTACGATGAATCTAGGAACTGATTTTGCTTAGAGATCAACTTAGAATATGAGTTGCAGTTTTCACAATTTCACTCCACCAAAATTCTGGATATTTAGAGTAATTCAACAAAAATCGTACCACATCAAAATGCACGAATGATTATTACTGCAATCTCATCATTGTCAGTATTACAAACACAGAGTACTAGGTGTCAATACATAATCATGTAGTGCACTTAACCCAAAAATTGATATATGATTTCGCCTAGTTTCATTATACCGAGCACAACATTAATCACTACTGTCTGAACATTGCCTTAAGCAGCGTAACAAAATTATTCAAAATGCCTAAGGTCTCTACAAAATCAGATCTTTCACTCCATATGACCTACATCAAAAT
This sequence comes from Heritiera littoralis, assembly GCA_031772115.1. Lineage (NCBI taxonomy): Eukaryota > Viridiplantae > Streptophyta > Magnoliopsida > Malvales > Malvaceae > Heritiera > Heritiera littoralis. The sequence continues at coordinate 761,325 of JAPDPK010000041.1, forward strand.
GGTCTTTAGTGAAAGTGATGAAACACTTATATCCACTGAATACAGTACGTGAAAATAATCTACAAATATCGATATGTATCAGTTCCTAATCATTTCAATGTCTGCTAATCATGTCCTTAATATTAGCAGTAAGATTTTCCCTTAATGCAATCTTACATGTGCCTCAAAATGTCCCTAACACTTACGCCACTACTTGATAGATTTTTTATTTATTCTATCATAATTAGAATCGATTGTCACATCATTCACAATTGAAGAAAATTTGCCTAATATTGGAGTAAAAGTCTACCGTATATCCATCACGCAGAATGCCAAAATCAATACCGATGTTGTCACTAAGCAAAATACTTTTCTGTTATCAGAATGAAAAGTATAAACTGACAGTAATTCCAAAACTGTCTTCAAAAGTAACAACAATCTGGCTATATTTTCAATATGGATTTTAACTCTATAGCCTCAATTCACAACAATTTTTCCTTATTCGATCTTCGGTTGCTTATAATTTTATCAATAATAGCACCGGTATCCAAATACCAACAGTTAGAGGATATACTTCCTAGATTGGATGCAAAACAAAAGCTAACGGAATGTTTTTTTTTTACATATCCCAATTTAAAGGACTCTTGCAATTTACCCTCTTGTGCCCAAGATTATCACATAAGTGGCACACATTGATATTTAGAGGTGTTGGTAGAACCAGAATGGGAAATAGACTTGGCAAATTTCTTCTTCTAAATGATCTTTTATTGAGACCTCTAAATAATACTTCCTTTTGGCAATAATGTTGGCATATGTCATCATTATGGCTGAATAAGATCTGTTAACCTGAAAGATCTCCCACTTTTGAATGACAATATCAGTTTTGATATTAAAATGTCATACTTCCTTCTGCATTAAATGAGATCTACAAACTTAGAAGATCTCTCACTCTTTACCCCAGAAGGAAGTGGTACTGAATCTGCCACATATGGAATCAAAATCCTATAGCAACCTTTATCGATCTTATGCGAACTATTTTATAATGGCATCCATAAATACTTCTTGGTTTTCATTAACTGGAACACTTTCTCTGATGTATTCTTTCATGGTATACCTTATATAATCAGAGAATTTTCACTTGAGTGTTCTCGAAATTCCAAATATTTTATCCTCAAAGAGCTCACACTATTGGGTATAGTAGATAGATTGACTCTCGAGACTACTTCCTAGTTCAATATGTCCCTATCCGTAGAGAATAATTCATATTTTCTATCTAATTTGATCCTGCAAGAGATTCGATATGTGATAGTTGCACAAATATGGAGGCTAGTGGAACAACTCAATTGTTGGTTCTTATAGGCAATACCGAGAGGAGGGGTGAATCGGTTTTTAACTAACTATAAGCTCGTTTTGCGATTCTTCTAAATTGTCTAGCCTATATTAATAATTTCTAAGTTCTCTAGGCTAGGCAAGCATGCAATCCAAGTTCAATGCAATAAACACAATATAATTGCAAGTAATTAAATAGAGTAAGGAAAGAGAGATTTACACAATCGATTTATAGAGGTTCGGCAACCTTGCCTACGTCCTCTACCTTGAGACGCTCCCAAGGATTTTCTCCAAATCCACTATCTTGAATTTGTGATTACAATCCCTCTTTTCAAGGCTCAAGAGTAACCTCCCTCTTTTTCTAGGCTCAAGAGAAACCTCCCTCTTTTTCTAGGCTCAAGAGAAACCTCTCTCTTTTTCTTAGGCTAAAAGTAACCTCCCTCTTTTTCAAGGCTTAAGAGAAACCTCCCCTTTTACAAGGAATGGTGGGTTACAAATAATGTAATCAAGAGAAGCCTCTAGGTAGGCAAATGATTACAGAAATTAAGCACAATGAAAAGCCTATACAAAGTTTGTGCTAAGCAATACAAGAAATAGATGAATGATAGAAGATGAAGACTCTTTATCTCTTGAATTGATGTTGAGGCTTTGAGGAAGATGAATAAGATGATGAAAGATGTTGCTTGGTTGTTCCTCTTGCTTCCTTTAGCTTCTAAGCCTCTATTTATAGTCCCTTGGATGTATTCTAGCCGTTGGGTGGAGCCAAGATTGAATATGACCGTTGTATCTCACAAAACTAGCAGTTATAGGCTATTTTCGGGCAAAGGGATCGATCCTGCTACAGTGGGGATCGATCCCTTTTGTCCAGAATCTTCATTCTGGGCTTCAGGGACATTGGGAAGACTTTCTGCCAAAAAGGGATCGATCCTGCTACAGTGGGGATTGATCCTTTTCTTCCAGAGGGCATTTTTCCTGCACTTTTGGGTTAGAAATGATATGACCTTTGATCCTAATTCAACCCAAAACATTTATAAGTTTTAAGGGAGTTTTTCTTGACTTTCTCAAATGAAAATATTGTCCAAGAAATCATCAAGTGATTTTCTAAAATATTCAAAACGTTTATAAAGAATTAAGACCAATAAGAATATGCATCATTAAATCATGGTCTTAATGTTTGATATGAACACTTGAAATGTATTGAGAAAATCATGTGTGATAAGACAAATTTACAATATGAATTAAAAAATTAAAGCTTACTTAAGTTTTTATCATTTCAAAATATATATTGCAATTTAAAGCTAACATCAATAAATGTCAATTTTATTCCATAATACACTACAAAGGATAAGACAAAACTAGTTAAATATAACCTGAATGATCGCCCACCGATAGGGTAGAAAGATCGTGTCATATCCCAACCAGAATCCTTTCAGTCTCAAGCATTTCTAAAAGCAACTAATAATCCGACAAGGAGAGACTAGCCACTTATAGAGATCTTAGTAAATTAAGCAACTGCAACTATCACTATGCATTGCCTTATTATTATATCCTTAAAATTATCAGAATAAATCGTCAAAAAATCTTCATGACTATTCCTACAACAGGCAAGTACTAGTCAATCCAATTAATGATTTATAATTTTAAGAATATTCACATAATTAATTGACCAAAATTGATTGCATCCAAAATATGTAATTCCTGAAGCATATGTAATAATTTCAGGCCCAACATTAATTAATTAAAATAATTTCACGTAAATGTGAATATTCAAATAATAAGGCAATATCAATTTTAGAGAGTTTATTTGTTTAAATAAATTATTAACGAAATGGGTAAACCATAATCCAAAATGGCTCAACAAAATACCCAAATAATTTATTTAAACTTATTTAATTAGGTCAAATATTAGTAATTTATGGGCATAAGTATATATTTCAAAAGTAAGTGAATTATGAAATAAATGAATAATTAAATTTCTAGAAATTACTCCAAAATTAATTCCTCCAAAATTCACTTATATCACATTAATTTTGTGCTTAACAACTAATTATGGCTATTAAATAAAATTTGGCTTATGGCCAAAATTGTCCAAAAATAATTTACCAAATGGCCCATAATTAATTAATCAAAATGGCCTTTAAAATCATAATCCAAAATGGCCCATTAATTAATTATGCAAAATAACCACAAATTAATCCAAATTTAATAGCCAAATAAAATTAATTAATCAATATGGCCCTTAAATTAATTAGGCGAAATGGCCTTAGAATTAATTAATTTTAATCACCCAAAATTAATTTTATACGTAAATGGCCAATTAAAACAATTAAATAAGCAATGCCCATAATATTACAAAATTTATTTTGGCATAAAATTAATTAAATATTAAGGCCTAATTAAAATAAACAAATGGCATTTTAATTTCTAAAATTAAAAGCACAAAATATTAACAATAATGGTCCAAAAAAAAAATACACCAGCCCATAAAACCAAAATATTTTGGTCCAAAAATAATTAAACCAACTAAAAAATGGCCTAAGACCAAAAAAACAGCCCAATAAAAACACTGGCGCAAAGTCAAATGGACCAGCCAAGAAAAAAACCAAAAAAAAAAACCAGGTCGAAAACGTGCGGCCCAACGTGGCTGAAAATTTTTTTAAAATTTTTTTTTTAATTTTCAGATCTGTGCCACACGTGCCCGCCTCATTGCGCCTGGGGTGCTTTCTACAACTGTCGAGCGCGTGCCTTCTTCTTCGTCCAAATCGGGCGAAAAACGCAGAGAAATGGGTATTTTTACCCAACCCAGCCATTTCTCCCTCTACACGCCCCATTTTATATCGTTTTCATGGCATTTTCAATAAAAAATATCCTCAAGCAGCATATAACATTATTCTGGTCAAAAAACACATAAATCTCATGGGTTTCAAAAAATCTGAAAATAAACCCAAAATTAAAAAATGCAACAAATGCCATTTTTTCTTCGAAAATAATTAATGGCTTTAAGGTGAAGATGCTTTGATGCCAATTGTTGGAATTAAATCCATCACCAAAGCCACTAACACAAAGATAAAATGAGAAAACTAACTTTTGGTGGGTTGAGCTAAAACCCATCATACCACATCATTTTAGCCACTACCATGGAGAAGAGATTCCGCAGGAGTCACGCCGGAAGTCCGCCGATGGTGATTGAGTCTGCCATGGTGGTCTCTGCACAGAAGAAAATGAAGATGATGGTGAGGTGAGGATGGAAAACCGGGAGAGGAAATGGGAGAAGACTGCTCTTGTGCATCTCATGCCATTACACAAATGGTTAATGGGCCACCATTTATATATTGATGCCAAGAGTAGGGACTTCCCATATATTCTAAATCATGTATTAATCCGTCTCATTAAAGATTAATACATGTATAATATATATTAAGTATATTTATGGTCATACCTTATACAAAATATACTACCAAATTAATTTATATAATATTAATTATACTTAATTAGTCTACATTAATGAGATAATTCAACACTTATGTCAAACCAAATTGTGCATACACGCTTGAGGTTGAAATTGTCGACTATAGGCGTTAAAGATAAGAACAAGAAAAAGAATTTAAGCCTGATGCCATAGTCCAAAGGGGGTTTCGCAAGAACCATTTGCTATGGAGAGCGTAAGCTTTCGAAAGAAGGCATGATTTGAGTTGCTTTTTTTTTTTTTTTGCCCAAGCATCACACGGTAAAAGTCTGGTGAAAATTCATTATGCCAAAGACAAACCATTTTCTATGGGGATCTCTTGCTGGGCGCAGTAGTTTGAATTGAGCTCATGCAGAATTCAAGAAACTAGACACTGTTTGATTGAAAGATGGAAATGTAAAGAAGTATCAAGAGAAAGATAACTAAGGAAATATGGAGCATTTTGAAACTCCCTACGAGAAGCTAAGATGATGAACAAATCCGTATACTTTTGTACAAACATGATAAACAACTTAACATAAAAAGATTTTAGTGAGCTCAATCCATAATGCTTAAGTTATTATCTTGTTTTCTCTTGCTACTTCGTTTCAGCATTTCATTCATTGTTTGTGTTTCTTATCATAGATTATCAGTAAATCATTTAATTTAACAATATTTTTCAAAAAAATCAATAAACATTAATGATGTAATTAATTTAATAACTCAATTGTATGGAAAGAATGAAAATTTGGGACAAAATTTTATATTTAAATACTAATATCTTTTCCGCCTTACCCTTAAATTAAATGCGTTGAGAACACCATATGTTTCATAGATATACAATTGTTTGTACTCAAATTTCAAGGTAGTTTCAAATTTTTAACATTTATGATAAATAACAAGGAAAATGATTGTCATATTCTCAATTACGAAACTAATAAAATTACTTTCATATTAAATATGGTATACCTGTCTAATATTTAACCTTGATAAGTCATAAGGAAAAGGTTTGTCATTTAGCCCTCGATGGAGTTTGCTTATCCTGGATTGCTCAAAGTTTTCGCAACTATCTCTTTCATTTCGCCCATGAGCATTGACCTTTTAGCCATCAGCGGACTCCCTCTTAAGTACAAGGTTAGTACATGGCTTAATTATATGACAGTAGCAATGAATATGATTGTTGCCGTTGCATTTACGGCACTTACCTACCTCTATGAGATGTTTCCTCTCACCCGCCTGATCATTTGCTGGATCAAGCCAACATAGCGTACAAATATATATATATATATATATATATAAAAGGAGGGATTCACTTACGTATGTGTAAAATAAATTTGTTTTACACATTTTTATATCTTCATATAGGATTAATATTTTTACAAACTAACCGTTAGATTTAACAACCTACTCATATTTATTACGTATGTAAATTTTTGAATCACTCTGTTATTTCTAACATTTTAATCGAAAATGGTATTTTTTTCAATATATATCAACGATTGAAATTTTATCGTATGAAATATATAGTTAGACGCATTCGATTAAGTTGAAATTTGGCATGCATGATCTATATGAATAGAACATAAAATTCAACGATCGGATTAAAAAATTATAAATCATATAAAAAGATATGAAAGTGTGTAAAACTATATTTGTTTTATATATATATATATATATATGAAATTTTCTTTGTTCTTTATTAGGGTAAATGTCAATGGACTATTACTATATATGAATGTGTTCTATTAGTATTCGAAACTGTCCTGAATTATAAGCAGAGATAAATGCCTCAAATCAAATGGGTTTCATACTTTCATTGTCCTGGATACATAAAACGTTGTCACGAGAAAAAAAATTGTATAAAATTGTTATATCAACGCATCACTTTCATTCAAATTATGTCAAATAATTATTATGAGTTTTTACAATTCAATGCTGTAGGCGTTCTTTTAGGCTCTGCATGTGCTGAGGCAAACAATACATCTTCATCAAAATGGATGAATTCATGCCTAAATTAGACTAGGGGCATTTGTATGTTTTTGAAGTGAACATGGCAACAGAAATGCAGTTGTGGGCACAAAAAGCGACGGCCAGTATGAAATAAAGTTCTCTCATCAGTCATAGTATGTGCTTGCATGTGCCCACAACTGATGAGAGAAATAAAGTTCTCTCATCGGTCTTAGCATGTGCTTGCATGTGCTTTAAAATGCCTCAATGTGCCATTAGAGCAACTATGTTCAGTGGGAAAGTGGGAACTAGCAAGTTGGGGAGCCTCAAGGCAATGGTGCAGCCAGAATCCACTCTCCTTGAAAGCTTATTCTCAAAATCAATCTTTGAAATGATATTTTCATTAGTATCCTACTGGAAATTGCCACGTCCATGTTAGTAAGGATGGAATGAGTGAGGAAAATATCTGTGTGTGATTCCAGTTTTATTGGTTATCAAAAAATAGAGGAGAAAGTAGGTAGTGATTGCTACAGAACAGCAATAAGTTAATACTCATACATCGACAGTAGTATTATCGAATCAGACATTAACCAAGATGAGACCCAATGTAGGTAATCCTTCTGCATTCCATGAAGAAGTAGAAATGATAGCCACAAATGAAGACTATATGCTTCAGCTCTTTGAAGCAGCTGTGAGGGGTTCTATCGCCAGCTTGACCACCTTGATGCGAAATGATCCTCTCATCCTCCATAAAATCTCCCTCACTTCCTTTAAGGAAACTCCTTTGCACATATCAGCTTTGGCTGTCATCTTGATTTTACGGCAGGCCTCTTGAGGGAAATATCTCACCTTGCCACCCGACTAGACTCTAAGAACCGCTCACCTCTTTACCTAGCTTCAGCCGAGGGCCACACTGAGATTGTCAAGGCATTGTTGCGAGCAAATGTAGATGTTTGCTTGGTCCGTGACGAAGAGGGTACAATTCCACTCCACTTAGCGGTGATGGGGGGGACACGTTGAAGTCATACAAGAATTGATCAATGCTCAACCTAACTCGATTCTTGAAAGATTGAATGGGATTATAGTTCTACACTTAGCTGTGAGATACAACCAGTTAAAAGCTCTAAAACAGTTGGTGACACAGCCGAATGCAGATGAGCTTTTTGACTTCACAGACCACCTAGACAACACCATACTCCATTCAGCTGTTATGCTGAAGCAATCCGAGGTAAATGGAATGCAATTAATCTCTTTAATTTGTCGCTCCCTTCTTTATCTTATTAACAATTTGGAATGCAATTATAATATCAGGAATGAAATCATCAAGTAAAAGTATAATTAATTGACTGACTAATTAATTGTGACTCTGCAGACCATAACATACTTGGTTTCGGTGCCTAAAATAAAAGCAAAGATAAATGCCTTAAAAAGGATGGGTTTCAGCGCTTTAGATTTTTTAGAGCATCATCCAAGGGATTTCAAATGTCTTGAAATTGGAGACATTCTTATCAAAGCCGGAAGTAGAAAATCAACTAAGGACCCAAATCCAAATACGATTTCGACCGAATCAGAATTTGTTGCAATTTCTCTAGGTGGCGAGACCCAGTCAAGGTCGCTCACCTTCGGGCTGAAAGGAAAAATAAAGTTAGAGCACCAAAAATGCAAGAAATACTTGACACATCAAGCTAATTGGGTGGAGGAGATGCAAGGGACACTGATGTTGGTGGCGACGTTAACCGCAACTATTTCTTTCCAGATTGCAATCAGCCCATCCGGTGGCGTTTGGGACCAAGATTACACTTGCTCATCAGTTGGTAATTACACAATATGCAAGGAATATGACTTATGTCAAGCTGGAACCGCTGTGCTGGCCTACGTTGATCCTTCAAACTATCTCTTCCTCACAATATTTGCTATTATCGCTTTCATTGCATCTCTGGGTGTTGTCCTTCTAGGGATCAGTGGGCTTCCTCTCAAGAACAAGCTTTGCATATGGCTTATGACAATAGCTATTTTCTTTGCCATTACATTTATGTTACTTACCTTCATAGGGGCGATCGGCCTTGTCACCCCTGATCGTATCTTTTCTACAACTGCTAAGGCATTATTTATTACTCAATATATCTGGATTGGTTTGGTTGGAATTGTTGCTGTGTTTGCCATGATCCACCTTCTCTTTTGGCTAGTTTGTCTTTTAAGCAAGTTGATACGCTTGGCAAGGAAAATACTATCACGTCCGATCAAGAACCAAGATCTCATTTGTTGAGAAATTTATAGTTCTGAAAAAAATTATAAAAAATAAAAAGAATCAAGATCTCTTTTAAGAGGGTTAATGTTTGATATGGTAGTTTATGTCTAAGGTAAGTCTATGTTCGTTGTGGTACCTAGGGTTATTAGATTGAGTAATTGTAGTAATGTTATTGTGTTCATGTATGTCTTATAAGCCCTCTATCTTTAGGGATTGTGATAATTATATGTAAGCCAAAACTCAAGAATGTAAGAGTTGAATTACCTAACCTAATGCAAATATTATCTTGAGAATTATCCTGGAAAATTATACAATTAGTCAATTAACTCAAAGAGAGTTGCACCTACAAATGATATAAATATTATTGTTGTTTTAGTTTTACTCGAATCAGTAGCATATTTTCATAGTGATCTTTAGAAAAATAATAAAGTATTTTAGTAAGTACATTCAACTAACTCCGATCATTTCATTTTTTTAGTTGGAACTTTAGGCGGTTCTCGAAAAAAGATAGCGAAAAAAATTATCCCTAGAGTAGATACTAAGAGGAATGTATAAACCAATGCTTCCATAAATTCGATCGTGGTTTACAATTATAGCTTCCGTACCTGTTTATTTGGAATCATCTCCCGAATAAAATAAAGAAGAAAAAAGAGACAAGAATCAAAGAAAAGGCAGCGATTTTAATCAAGATTTTTCCAGCAGCCTATGTCAAATCACATTGAATCTCAGATCATTGTTGTACTCCCTTATCTTACTGATCATCTCATTTTCTTTTTAATTTGTTTCAACATTGATCATCAGTATTTGATATTTTTCATATTTTCCCAAATAAGAGCAACATTTTTTTTCTGAAACTTTATTTCATATTTTGCTACGCATGCACGCATTCAAGAATCCATTCCCAAGGCATAAGTTTGTGTAATGAAAAATCTTTTCTCAGCACTAACTCGTGCTCTCAAATGTATTTTTCATTTTAATGGCTGGTGCTTTCAAACAGATATAGTTTTACTATCATGATGGTCCAGTATTTCATTTAGATTAACGATTTTATAGAGTCAAATTGAAATTATATAATATTATATTTGAATTTAACACAATTTGAAAATTTGAAGTTTAAAATTCAATTTGAATTTGATCAAACTTAATTTTTAAAATTCGATTCAATAAAATATTCGAATTGTTTGAATTTGATTAAATAAGTTCTATATTTCAATCATATATTACAAAAATAAAATAATAAATTAATAATCACTTATTAAACATATATATTAAAAAAGTATAAGGTTTGTTCTCAAGCTAAATATTAAAATATTCAAATTTGATTTATTATTTGAATAATTCGAATTTAAACTTAACTTAAAAATAAATAAATCAAACTCAAAAAATTCATTAAATCTGAGTCAAATAAATATTTAAGTAATTTCAGTTTTTATATATTTCCTGTTCCAACTCGATCTTATTTAGCCCATCATGAATGCAGGCCCGCTGCGGCCTGTCTAAGGAAAGCTCTATTTTAAGTTTACACAAAGTGTGCTCAAAACAAAGGGAAACTTACACGTGTCCAGTGACCACTGATCAAAAGAAAGTTTCTCTCACCGCTTGGTGGGTTGTGACCGTAAGGACGCATATAATGAGAGGAAGTATCGACGGCTGTTAGCTCTACCGTTCCATACTATATTGTTTTTATTTGGTCCTTTTTTTTTTTTGAGATAATTATTTGGTCCTTTTATTATTTTTGTCATTGATTGTTCTTGAATTTTTTTAAATTAATTAATTAATTGAGATACTATATTTTATAATATTTTATAGTAAATTTAGTATACAATTAAATTGACCAGTTTTAATGTATTAAGAAAAATATTTAATATAATAACTTGAAATATATATATTTTAAGCACTCACTAATAATTTTCCATTTTGAAAAATATTTTAACAATTAAAAATAATAGAAAAATCAAATTCCGCTTTTTCATAATTAACTGTTTAATTTTTAAAGATAAAAAAAATAGTTTAGATATAAATGGATATACTAGTACCATTTTTTAATATATAATAATAATTAAAAGTTTAGGTTTTATAAAATTATTACATCTTAAACATTAATTACCCGTAATAAAATGTGATTTTTCATATTAACAATTTAAGAAAGCTCTAAAACCTGAGAATATATTCATCAACAAAAAAATTTTTCTTGGTTACATCAACAAAAATTCTTTTCAATCTAATTGAACACTTTATTATTAGTGATAAAATTAGAATAGGCAGTAACAAAAAGTGTTGAGAGTAGTCATTTGGATTTAAGTGAATTAAGAAGTAATTTTTAGAATTTAAATAAAAATCTTAAATTCAAACAGTAATAAAGAAAAACTAATGCTTTAAAAATAAATTTATCAACAAAAATTTTTTTTCAAATGTCTGAATGTATCATTATTAAGGCATAAATGAACTAAATATGAATGAATTTTGTTATATTAATGATATATTTATTTTTTAAAAAGTATTCAAAAAATTCAACAAAAATTATATTATGTTTGAATTCGATTTTTAATATTAGGATATTATTGATTGAAATCAATTCATTAAAATTAAGTGAGTTGTTCTTAAACAATAAACAAATATATTCCTTCTTTTTTCTTGTTCATTATAAACAAATATATTCTCAAATACACATTCATAAACAATTGAAATTCGATATGTTTTACATACCAACTCGCTTACATAACCAACTTACTAATACAGTACTAGTTGCTTGCAGATCAGCTTCCCATAGGGTAACAAGTTTTGCTAACAATGAGCCTGCATACACCCAACACTAACTCAGCTTTAATGGATATGGATTACACGTCATGTTACATTCTCTCCCTCGCAGGCTTAAATTCTCCGCATCACTGCCTATACTGAACAAATATCCAAACTCCCTTTCTCAATCGATACCATCAAAATCCCAATCTTATCAACCACATAATGGTCTAAATCTGATTCGTACAGGTCACAACCAAAACCAGCGCAGAGAATCACGACCTTTTGGATAACCGGCCCCGATATCCAAAATATTAAAAAGAAAAAAACCTAATCTACAATCGACACGTGTCCGTTCCTCGTCCTTCACTTCACGTCTCATTATCTTTCCTCCCCCTTTTTTTCACCTGTAATCTCCGGTCGTACACTTCCCTCCCTTCCTCTCGAATCTCCTTCCCTCTCGCAATATCGAGAATTTCTGTCTTAGAACTTCAGTTTTTCCTCTTTTTTTGTACTTTTTTTTCATTTGTGAGATCCGAACTTACCGGGTGAAAGTTCCGTCGCCGAAGACGACGATGGTTGAGTCTCCGGTTAGCTGAAGTTTTTTTGCTCTGATCGATTGATCGATCTCTTTTTCTTTTGTGTACCCAAAGAAATGATTGATCCGTTTGCTGTGATCCACGTTCGATCAAAGACCTGGTTTCACAAGAGGAAAAAAACCCCTTCCGCTCTTACTCTGCTTTTAATCTTACCCGGACGGTGACTGTTGACTGTGATCGTGGTTTTGGGTTGGTGAATTTGTATAGTTTCAATGTCAAATTGTTGATTTTTTGTACGGATATTAGCGTTTCTTTTTTTTTTTTTGTTTGGGTGTTTTGGAGTTCTTGCGTTCGATCTTTGAAAGTGGCAAAGATGAATATAAGCGCCGCCGAAGAAGAATCGGCGCCAGAGATTCATATCCCGGCCGATATAGATTGGGAAATGCTTGATAAATCCAAGTTTTTCTTGTTAGGTGCAGCTCTGTTCTCAGGTGTTTCAGCCACCCTTTACCCTGTAGTTTTGGTTAAAACTAGGCAACAAGTTGCTGAAGCTCAACTTTCCGGTGTCCGAACCGCCTTTTCGATTGTTAAACACGAAGGTTTCAGGGCCTTATACCGCGGGTTCGGTACTTCTTTAACGGGAACAATCCCGGCTCGAGCTCTTTACATGGCAGCTCTTGAGGTTACCAAAAGCAATGTAGGGAGTGCCACGGTTAAGTTCGGTGTTCCCGAACCAACGGCTGCAGCAATCGCTAACGCTGTTGCGGGATTGAGTGCTGCAATGGCTGCACAGCTTGTTTGGACCCCAGTCGATGTGGTTAGCCAGAGGCTAATGGTTCAAGGAAGCCACCCAAGCTGTAGTTTACCTTGTAGATATGTAAATGGCATCGATGCGTTTAGGAAAATAATTTACTCCGATGGTCCGAAGGGATTGTACAGAGGTTTTGGGATATCGATTTTAACCTATGCTCCATCTAATGCAGTGTGGTGGGCATCTTACTCAGTTGCTCAGAGGCTTGTTTGGGGAGGCATTGGATGCTACATTTGGAAAAAGGATGATGAGAGCAATAACAGTACAATTAAGCCTGATTCGAAGACGGTAATGGCGGTTCAAGGAATCAGTGCAGCCATGGCTGGGGGTGTAACAGCTTTGATTACAATGCCACTTGACACAATTAAGACGAGACTGCAGGTTTTGGATGGGGAAGAGAATGGCAGGCGTGGACCAACGATTGGGCAAACTGTAAGAAATTTGATTAAAGAAAGTGGCTGGTTAGCTTGTTACAGAGGGTTGGGGCCACGATGCGCGTCTATGTCAATGTCTGCAACAACAATGATAACTACTTACGAGTTCCTGAAACGGCTCTCAGCCAAGAACCAAGAAAGCTTGATATAGCGAAGAAGAACAGTGGAAAACTTAACAAGGAAACAATGGGAAAAACAGAGGTTTTTTCTTTCTGTTTCTTCCTTTTGGGTTCTTTAATTTCCTCTTAATCATGCCTTTAATATATCTTTTCTTATCTCTGTTGAAATCTGTTATTTTTCTTCTTCTGCTTTCTTTCAATGGTGAATGTATTTGGCTGCAGGCTTATCTCAATATGAATATATAAATTTAAGAAAGATTTTAAAACTTGTGGGTCATCTTCATCTGTGCGACATCTTCCATTATCATCAACTTATAATATAAACTGAAGATTCCTTTGATGGAAACTGAGAGTGGGCATCTTGTCAGAGATGGGAATGAGCCATGGGGAATCTTGGGTTTTTGATGGATTTGATTGAAACCTTACAGAAGCATGATTTTATGTTTTCTCAGTGGATTGAATCTGAAACGTTTTTGAGATCTTGAATTAGGCAATACCGTCGGTTTCTAACTTTTTCTATGTACTTTTTGTTTTTTATGAACCGGCAGATGTTAGTGGGTGGGAAAAGGCGAAAGGAGGGTTGGGATAATCCTTCTTTTTTCAGTGTGTTGTTTTATGATGAATATAGAAATTGGGAATCTTTTATTTTGTGGTAGAAGTGGAAAACATTTTTGGGTATTAAACCTTTTATATTACTTGAATCAACATAATTATATGCTATGGATGCTTAGCCGGTTATCCATCCTTAATTATCTTTAAAAGGCAAATGGAATGATTAAATTTTTCAGTTTCAAATGAGCCGAAGAATTTCAATCTCATTAAATATAAAATATGTTAAAATTAATAAACCTAAACATATAATAATTTTGTGATAAAATATATTTATAATATATTTTAAGCCTAATAATATTAAATTTTCTCTTATTACGTTGGCTTATGTTGATATTACGGTGAAGCAAGCCTTGTAAATCGAAATCCAACTGGCGACTGTGATTGACTAATGGAAAAGGCATTGACATAAACCTAGCTTTTCTACTAGACAATAATTTGACTACTTCAGTCTCACAACGGCCACCAGAACTCGACCCTGAAGCTGCATATCTTTACCACAATGTACTAATACTTTGACCAAACCAGAACTGGATGAACTTTTACTGTAGCTTCACAATCACAAACAAATTTCATAATTTGATTTGTTTTTGATGCAAAGGCCTTGGTTTGTTTCTCTGAACAAGTTTCTGACGTTTTCCTTTCCTTCTGGTGAAGTTTCAGTTTGCCATTTCATAGCGGAAATTGGATAAGATTGTTAGGTAATAAATCAAAATCTCACATGGTGTAAAGTTCTTGATAGAGAAGCAGTAGGCCGGCGTGGACCCAGTAATTAAATTTCTCAGTTCTACACTCAATCCACTAAATTATCCAGGATTTGGTAGAAGCATGGTCCCCAAAATTCAACCAAAAGGGATATATTTTCTTTCTTTAATGCACTTTTTTTCTGGGAAAAGTTTTGTATTTTGAGAAAATGAGGAAACGTGAATTTTTGAGCCCTAACACTATGTTTGGATAAACATTAGTAAAGGAAAGAAAAGAAAAGGAATGGAAAGGAAAAGAATGTAAATTAGAGGATAGGAAATGAAAGAAAATGGTACATGTACCTCTTATTTGGATAGTTAAAATTAATAAAGGAAAGGAAAAGAAAGTAATCCTAACAATCCTTGTCTGGTTAAACAATGGAAAAGAAAAGAAATGATTTATTGTAATGTTTTTTTTTTCGATTATAACCCTTTTTGTTTTAAATTTTATAAGATAAATAAGGTTAAATTTGATATTTTACATGTTAAAACTTTTTTCAAGTTCTTTTCCTTCTCCTTTACCTCAAATTGGGGTTTTAAAAAAACTGAGTAACTCAAGGGAAAGCAAGGGATGCTCACTCCCTCTCTCTTTCCTTTCCCTAGTTAAAAAATTTTCCCAAACAAAGGAAAAGTTTACAACCTTCTTTTATTTTACTTTACTTTCCTTTCCTTTCCCTTTCCCTTTCTCACCCTCAATCCAAACATAGGCTAAGGGTAAAAGAACAAATATCATGAGTCGAGTTAGGGTAGATTTTGATGCAAATCGCATCCCACTGAGCGATTGCACCCATCGTGCCGGGCACCAGTCCATCGTGCTGCTGGGTGTGAAGCAGTGCAGTGCGTGTTTTTTTTTTTTCCTTTCCTTCTTTTCTTTTAAATTTTTTCAAATAACTTTATTATAATAAATAATAATATCTTTTATATGTTTATATAACATTAATTAATAAATAAATATTTAAAATAATAAATATATAAATAATTAATTTTATTATCAAATAGACTATGGATTTATATATGATGCACTGACAGTGTATAGTTTCTATACACTGTCAATGCATCAGAGGTTGACACCTCATCATTAGGCCCTTATATGCAAATATAAATAAATTTTTTTTATTTGCCCATAAGGGCCTATTGATGAGGTGTCAACCTCTGATGCATTGACAGTGTATAGAAACTATACACTGTCAGTGCATCATATATAAACTCATAGACTATAAGTAAATAACAATAAATATTTTTATAATAAATAATTCTTAAAATAAATAACTACATGAATAATAACAAAAATAAATATAAATAATTTTATTTTAAGATGTATATATATTATTATTTACTTAATAAATATTAGATATTTATTAACAAAAATATAATTAAATATAAAATAATTTGAATAAATTTTAATTATTTATTAATTTCTTTAAGTACCAAATAAAAATTATAAATTTCATCATATATAAATTTTAATTTAATATCTTTAATAATAATTTTCTCCTCTCACTACTAATTCGTTTGATTTGAAACACAACCACTAATGATTTTAAACACATCCACTATAATACCCAATTTTACTGTTACAACCACTAATATTTCACTTCTATCTCGGTTTCCAATCTCACCATAACTTATCTTACCGCCCTCAAAACAGGCCCTAACGTATGAAAATGAGACCATGATCAAACAGATATAGAAGAATCATTGGCAGGAGTCCTGTCAGCTGGGATATATAAAACCTTAAAACATGACAGAATTCCCTATCAGATAAAAAGGATTTCCAAATGTTTCACAAGAGAACCATCATAAACTAAACTACCAACTAAAAAGTATTGAAAACTGGGATTTCCTAGACCAAAGTGACCATTCACATGCTGCACTACGGCACTAGTCTAAAGACACAGAAGCTGATTAACAGGACAGTCAGCAAACTACACCAAGAGTAAAGTACAAATTGGAGAGAGAGAGCCCATTTTCATGATATCAAGGGCGAGCTCTCTTGTTGCTGCATGATGGGCACTTGTACTGCTTAATATGCTCGGCTCTAGCTGGAGTGATCTTCACACACTTCCCATGAAACCACTTCTCGCAGACATCACAACAAATCCAGAACTCATCTGATGCATAGTTCTCGCCACACGCCCCACATAAAGTCTCTCCATGCTCCTCTTCATCTTCCTCGTCCAAGCCTTCTTCTTCGTCCTTCGGCTGCGATGCTTTTGAAAGCTTTGCCTGAGATTCCCGCTGATCAGAACAAGACCAACAGCAAAACAAATGAGTTATAAAGACTTCACTGTAATGCCTAAGCCATAAGAGTAAACTTCAATTAATAGTTGCTCTCCAATCTTGAATAACAGTACAGCAGGAAACATCAAAAGGACTACTTTGAAATTCAGAACCACACAAGTGAACATGCTGTCTATAGCGTACTGAAAGCTCTTCTTCACAACCTGACGCTATTTTGACTACAACATAATCAATGATAATACAGTGACTTGTCACTGAACACAATGATGGATAGTTGCCACCTATATATTCATTACAATTATCTATATCAAAAAATAAGATTTATGCACAGAAAGTCCCTTTTACCGCTTTGGAGTTCGACTTCAATTTGTTGCTACTATGATTCGAAACTGATGACTTCTCCTTTGCTTGTTTCTTGGCAGCACCAGTTACAACTTCAAATATTGTTGGAAGATCATTAATCATGTTGAAAAGCCGTTTCCTGTATCAAAGGAAAGACATTATACCACCTTCACATTTAATAATCTGATGCATTAACAGAATACTATAAAAATATTGGGAAACAACTGATTTCGTAGCTGAGTTTATCAAACTTCATCTAAATTCATCCTGCAATTACTCTGATCTTTTAAGCAACTACAATCAGACGTGCCTTTGGTGGACTAACATGATTCAACCAATTCCACCTAAACCCTTTTTCATTTTACTGTTTTAGGTCCAAAAGAAAATTTAACATGATTTCAAATATTAGTTCATGTAACCTATCCCAATCTATTGGGATAAAGGCTCTAATGATGATGATGATGATGATAATGATGAGGTCCAAAAGATGGGCTACTCAATAGGAGGCAACCCTCGTCCTAACCCTACTGGCCAGGCCTGCCAAAAACAAGTTACATTACAAGGGACGGAGATACCATTAGACAAGGTCATTGGCATCAATCTTTGTGAGCAAGCTTAATAGCCTAATAGCCCATAACAATCATGCAGGTGATGCTTAAAATATTGCATAATGAAGCAAACCAGAAAGGGTACAGATAAACTTATCATTATTCATTTTTCTATGTCTCACACTAAATGCTTGCAGTCATGCATATAAATCTCCACTTAATCAGAAGACCAAACTCAATTCTATAGTCAGAGAGAAAGAGAGGAGGAGGAGGAGGAGGAAAGAAAAAGGTAAAACCAAAAATGGTGGAACCTAACTATTGGCCAATCAGTTCCAAAGACCACAAATAAAGAAAAGTATTCCTAGACAAACAAACAAGAAAAATATCCCCAAGTTTCAACTGAAACTAAAAAAAAGGCCATCTATAACTTGCTTTTGCTTCAACTAAGAACAGGCTTAAGACAAATTTAGCATCACTTGACGTACCTATCAGCTTTATCAAATCCAAATCTTGCACCAAAATAGAAGGCAACTGAAAGTAGCCATGCATCACTATGGACAGCAACTAAAGATAACCAGTCCTTTTCTTGCATGCCATCCCTTGCAAAGTTAATACCCAAGGCAGGTTCTGGTAGTTCTGGAGGGACTTCCTCGGCAGGTAAATTGACTTCCCATTGTTCACTTGGGAAACCATACAAACACAGATTCTCCTTCTCTGAAAATAAAAGAATACAGCTCATAAAGGCTAGGTGGAGAGAATCAACAATCTTGCAAACACTAGCAACTAGATAAAAAGGAAGATTACAACCTAGCTTTCAACATAACCAAATTTATAAAACAATAACATGAGCAAAGGCCTCCAAACTAAGAGGTTGATCTGTAGTAAAGAAATCCCCAAAAATAATACACCTTTTGATTGATTAAGAACCCACCTCTATGTCCAGTACAATCTAAGATTGACTGCACACTCAAGCACAACTAGCTTTCCTATCCCACTTAAAATTATAATAACAACTATTTTCCATAAAAACATGGAGAAATAAAACAAAAAGGTGCAAGTTATAACATCATAATGAATGCACATACAACTATGGACAAAAAGAATTATCCAGTAACAAAAGCATTTGGAGAGTATTAGGAAAGATTATTTTCTATACATACACACGCGCGCACATGCACGAGCATGCACACAAAAGAGATGACTCCAAGAATCTGCCTTGGATATTAAAGAGCAGAGACAAGCACAGTTGAACACACATAAATACAAACTCCATAAAAAGGGAAAGGACTGCTAACGTACAGTAATTGATAAAATTTCATTATTCAGTAATTAAGTTTTATTGCAGTAATACAGATTACAGACATAAAAAGCAAAGAGAGCATATATACCAAGCAAAATTAAACAATCACCAAACATGCCTTCAAATTTTATGCATCTTTGCAAATCAATCATGAAATTTGATAAAGAACACCATAAACTATACTATCAGAGTTGATTAATTTCATATTTTGATATCTAAAGTAAACAAAGTAACCAAACAGGAAGTGGAGAGAGAAGACTCAACATGCAATTCAATAAAGCAGCACAAACTTTGTGGTCAAATGCCCAAGAGTCTGGTGCTCATAAGCAAGTATATCAGCACCACATTACCCACTCCATGTATCTTAAACCAAAGGTAATAACTACAAAAGCTCTAAAGACCACTATCTGCAGGTCCTATCAATCCCAGAACCAATTGAGACAACCACCAAAAACAATAAAAAGCATTAATGGGGAGTTGACAGCTTGAGAATCAGACAAGCCACGTTTCCTTTGTTTTTCCTTTAAAGGGGACTTACAACGTACCCAACTCTAGCAACAGCATACAAAAATAAAGTGACACCAACTCTGTACACGTTACGACCAGAAAGTAAAACAAATTAATCTACGACTGCCTAATAAATTATTGTCAGAGCATTTGAATATAAAACAACGAAATGACAAAAGAGTCAAATCTTACCAGGATCACACTGCTGATAAAATTCTTCAACATCTACAAACAAGAGAACCAAAATTCGTTATGCAAACAAATAAATCTCAAAAACCGTTATTCATTACTAACATAACTTCAAATTCTTTTCTCTTCATATTAGCTATAGAAGACAAATCCATCCGTTTAATTATGGAAAAAGGAAAGCTAGAATTCTATGAATGTTCATTAACACAACAAAAACAATAGACACTAATTTAGCGCTTAAACTTTCATTCTTTTCTGCTAAACCTTTTCGGCATAAAATACCAGCTCTAATATATAATCAAATGCATATTCTTTTATCGTTATTATTTTGATACTGAATGTGTACTAAATATAATATTTAAACTGGCATTGCATTTTACATTTTCTTCCAATCTCTACATTTTATCAGTAATCATTAAGTTGATTGGAGCAAAATGAAAGAGAGAAACATAAAATTAACGCCCAATGAAATGCATATCAAAATTTGATAAAAGCTTAATATATTTGAGTTATATTTGCACTTTAACAATTTCTTTGATTCCATACTTTCTCAGGAATCACATTAAGGCCAAATCAAACTAAAGTGTAAAGCATAGCAATAAATTTGATTAAAAAAGGTAACATATTCGATAAAAATTCTCAAAAGAAAAACAGAAAATTTATCAAATATCAAGAAACAAGCAAGACAATAATAAGGAAAAACTTTTAAAAAATAAAGATTAAAGAACGAAAAAAATCGAACTTTCAAAATAAACACAACCGAAAAACGGAAAATTTCTCCCTCCTATTACAATTCCTCGCCAAATAAAGACAAAGCGAAACAAAAAAAACAGAAAAGAGACAAACATAACTGCATTTTTTGAGGAAACTGAGAAACAAAAAAGAGTGAAACCCAAAACAAAATTTACTTATTATTTTACAATCTGCATAAAACATTAAAAAATTAAAAAAAAATTCACACCGAGCGTTCAGGAAAAAGTAAAAAGACAGTAGCTTTCAGTTTTCTCAGGAAACAAACAGAAACCTGTGGTGAGAGCTCTGATCATGCCAGCTCTTCGGCCTTTGAAATCCCTAAAAACCTCTTCCACTGTGCGAGGATTATACTGAGCTCCTCCTCCTTCCATTTCTCTCTTTCTCTGTTCGCAAACCGAAAAAAAAGAAAGAAATTCACTCTTCGGTTTCGTTCTTAGACCAGATGAGACACCAAGTATTTTTTTATATTTTATATTATTAATTAATGTATTGTTTTGTTGTTGCCGAGTGGAGAGGACAGAGTGGGGATTCTTTGATTTGTTGATGGAGTTAATGGGTAGTTGAGTTTGAGTTGGAGCGGATTTGAATCTGGGTTTGTTGGTCGGGTTAACTATATTTGAGAGAAGGGTGTTGAGTCCGATTATCCAAAACGAGGGCGAGGAATGATTCGGCGCGGTCAGTTTTGATTACGAGTGGTGAGCGCGGAGGCTGGAGCACAACACGTCATCGTCTGGTCTGTTTGGTTCTTGTGCGGGACCCTTAATTTGGAATTTCCTTTCAAGGGTTGGACTTTGGAGCCTTGGAGGAGTTCAATTACAAGATTGTGAATTATTTTCAATAAATTAATTTATAATCATATATATATATATATATAAAATAATAAGATTTTTTATTAAAAAAAAAAGAGTTTTCAAATATATATGTTTATCCTTGAACCATATATTCAAAGGATGATTATCAAAATTATTAACGGTGAAATTTTTTTAATTTTAGAAGCTTAAGATAATGATATATGTTCGACTTAAAATATTAAAAAATAAAAATAAATAAAAAAAGGTATGAGTTACAATCTTGATGCTTGTGAAGTTTATTGACATTGTATTGGATACCAATTTATATTCAAATTGATAAGTGAAAATCAAAAAGAATATAACAAATGAATAATTATCTCAAACGGATTATTATCTTATACACTTAATTTTTTATTCTACAAACTGGTTAAGATAATGATACATATCCCACTTCATTTTTATTTTTTTTTGTTACAATTTTTTATTTTGTTTTTTAAATATTTTTAAAAGGATATGTGTCATTATCTAAATTTCACTTATGAAGTAAAAAACTCTACTAATAGTATAGAGGATAATAATCCCATAACAAATACTAAACAAATTACAAAAAAAAAATTATTTTCTTGTTTAAGGTTTGAAAAAGAAAATCCAAAAAAAAATTGTTCTTTCAATTTGTTACATGTCAAATATACATAAAAACACAAAATTTATTGTCATAATTTATATTATTCACATGTCAAATACGAAAAAAATTTTGATTTTGTCAAATTCATGCATAATTTTTACCAAAAATTAAATTTATTCTTTCCCCGCTTTACCCTTAGTGTTAGAAAGTTTGATTAACTTTCAATTTTCAAAAAAGGGTAATTTTTTTTTAAGTATGATCATAGTCAAAATATTACATTCTTAAAATTTTATAAGTAAATCATTTAACTCAAATATTATTCTTAGAATTTATAACAACTAGTTTTAAACCCGTGCAATGCACGAAAATACATTGATCAAACAATAAATTGATTGATAATATATATATATTTTTGAAACTTTATAATATAAATTATTATGTTTATGAAAAAAAACAATATTTGTATACTTGATTTTTTTGTTTGTAATTTGTTTATTACAATACAGTTATATAAAAAAATTATATGTTGAATATAATTATGCAAATTTTGTAAAAGTTAAATCAAACTCATATCGTAATTTATTGAATAAAAATAGTATGTAAAGAAAATTTAGCATGCCTTTGATTTGAAAAAAATTAAAATTTTCCATATCTTAAAATTAATCTTGCAAACAAATTTTTTTAAAATGAAAATTCTTCAATGAATTCTTGTTAAGTTGAAAAAGTTGCAAATGATTTTTGCATATTCGTTGTTATCTTTAAATGATGTATCACTTTACTTGATAATCCAATAGATTTCACAAGTGGAACAGAATACATGGATAAAACGGTAATATGCAATTTGATAATATTAAGTTTCAGTTATATTGTATGTTATATGAAAATCTAACAAAAATGGTCATATTATATTAATGTACACATATCTTTTCCAATAATTTTGATATTCAAGTTTAGGATCAAAATGATATATGCAATTATTTCGAACACAAAAGTTTGACTATTGAGATCTTCAAATATCTTTCGAATTTTATAATCTCTATTTTCCTAAATCATAATCATAGACATATCATTAAATTGAATTGAATATTGGACAATATTAAAATAATTATTAACTAATCAATACCTTAAGAGGAATTTCATAAAAAGTGTCAACATATTTATTAACTAATATTTTAACTTCCACATTGAAAAATAAAAAATATTGTTTTTTTAGGACTATCAAATGCCTCAACATTCAACTTGGTCCCATAAAGTATACAAAATGCTACAATTAAATTATATATTAAAATTATAAATGTTTCTATTATTATCATGGAATAATTTATGTTTAATGTTTTAAATATAGTAGATATAATTATTATTTACCTTGGAGTTGGAATAGGGACATTAACATTACATGAGGAACAATGAAATTTTTCATCAACTTCAAATAACCTTTTGTTGCACTCATATGATATACAATACCAATCAAAAGTTGTATTAACTTTTATGATAGTTACTCTACAAGTGAAAGATTTTTCATATATATATATATATATATATATATATAACAGAAATGTAAAAATAATTAATAATAATATACATGCTAAATCAATTATATTTTAAAATTATGTTACTATATATTTTATCATTGAAAAAATATATATTAATCTAAACCTTGAACAGTGATTTTTTTATTAATACTTTTTTTTATTCAGAGGGGGGTTCTACCCACTAAAGCACAAAAAAACATTAATTCAACAATTCAGGGACAACTCTCGACATCCCTATACCCAATTTGTCTTCAAGAATCAGGCCTTCAATATCCTGCCAGGGAACCTCAATGACATGCAGTCCTCCAGAGTTAGTAACAGCAACGTTGGCAAGAAAACCGGCTACTCTATTTCTTTCCCTATAAACATGAACTACGTGAACATCCCATGCATCATTCAACAATTCACAGTTGATGAAGGTGTCGTATTTATAAACATTGAAATCTCATTCGATGTTAATCTTTTATATGTTGTGCGATGAAATTCTATAACATAATTTTTTTAGAAAAATTAAATATAGAAAGTAATAGAATAAATATTAATTTGTTTATACATAATTATTTTAGATAAAATTGCTTAAGTTAACATACCTTTATAAAATTATTGAAGCTTCAAGAATATCAAGATTGATGTAAATTTTTGTTCTACTCAGTGAAGATAAATTATAAATATCTACAAAATTGAATAATTATATTTATAAAGTTTTAAAAAATTGAAAAAAATAGTATTAAAGCATTTGAAAATACCTCTAAAATTTTTAATTGAAGTAGAAGTAACAACACAATGGGACTTTCCATTGAGTTCAAATCATTATTATTAATTTGATTACTAATGTCACCCAGAGTGCAACTTCTAATATTTGACCACTAAAAAAAATATCTTATTAAAAATTAAAGAGGAAAAATGTAGTATAACTTGTAATATGAACATAAAGAATTGAAAATATAATCTTTTATATATAAAAAAAATAACATAAAAAGACAATTAAAATTTGTATTTTTCCAATAACATGATCATCTTGAGTAATTTCATCGACAACAATCATGAATGAGAAAACAAACATAAAATCTTCTTGCACAACATTATATTTTCATGTATAAAGGCGAATTTACACATTTCTAATAGAATAGTTTGATTGTTTTTTTAAAAGGGGTCTGAATTTGGGAACCAAGTTTTTTAATACCATAACATGTATGTGATCGCCCTGCCATGAGTAAATTAATTAGAAAAATAATATACAAAGTTATGTACTTTTTCTTTGAAAATTATAAGACTTTTATTGATCATAATTTTAAAATACAAAGTTATATATTTTTAATTAATATAAGCGGTAGATATATATGTTATATTTTATATTATTAATGTGAAAAAAATGATTACATTTTACGTATTAATTTAAAAAATTAAAATGTTTAAAAAAAATAATGCTACCTTTTAATTGGTAATCTAATAATATGTAATATGTTGTTATATTAATATTGCATGTTATACTCCCGTCCCGAACAGGATTAATCTCAAACCGTAAAACAGATAAGGATACTTGTGTTTACATAAAAAAAATATTGCATGTTATATTAAGTTGTCCATACTGATTTTAATATACATAGATATATAGATATAGATGTTATATTTTAAAAAATAAAAAAATTAATTGATAAAAGCTATAAATATAAATGTTATATTTTGTAATGTTACTGTAAGTAGAGATAAATAATATGCAATTTTTATTTTATTTAATCCATATATAAATATACATGCCTATATTTTTAAAATTAATCTAAAAAGATAATTAATTTATTTTATATTTTTCATATAGCAAACCAAATAATTTATTATTTCCATCTTTTTGAAACTTGAAAAAAATAATTATTACTTTATTTTAATATATTAAATATGACAAATTTTTAGACCATCACATAATATGTTTTACTTGTAATCAAATACTTTGACTTATATATATATATATATATATATATATATATAATGTAAATCACTTAACTCACGATTATACGTGAATTAATGTAAAAATTTATATATGATGCACCGATAGTGTATAATTTCTATACACTGTCAATGCATCAGAAGTTAACACCTTATCAATAGACCTTTATATGCAAATATAAATAAATTTTTTTAATTTGCTCATAAAGACTTATTGATGAGGTGTCAACTTCTGATGCATTGACAGTATATAAAAATTATACATTATCAATGCATCATATACAAACTCTTAATGTAAATCACTTAACTCACGATTATACGTGAATCATAACCGTAAATCATTAAACTCAAGTACCCGACTAATCATTTAACTCAAGTTCTCGAGCAAGTGAACTAAGATATAACTAAATATCTAAGCTCAAGCTATTCATTTCACCCGAAAAGAGACCGGAGAGTTGGTACGTGGAATTGAAATGCGAGACTTGAGGCATGCATTTATGTTAAATAATGCCACCAATCACCAATTCACCAGAACTCTTGAATGTAAAGATAAACAGTAAAAGTTTGCAAGTTGCAAGTTCCTGCAAGCAATAACTCCATGTCCATGGTTTTAAACAGCCTGTGATGACAGATGAAGTAAACTTAACAGTAAACTAAACAGCAAACTAAACAAAGCCAAGGATGACTTCCCATTGAAACAAAGCAACCGCATTTTCCATTGAAGCACCAAATACGGACTGCTCAGATGAGAATATGTCAACTCGTCAATCAGCACAGACTAGAAAGATGATGGAGGTTCCCACCACCATGCATGTCGCCAGCATGACCAAGCATGGTGCCACCAATGTGAGAAGGATAACCAGAGAACCTGAAATCTGGCTGCTGAAACATTTCTTCGCTGTTGGAGGCACTTGAGACATCAGAGCAAGAGGTAGTGGAAGCAGCGTCTTTGTAATTTTCTAGCTGATGAACTTCGGATTTGGAGATGTTTGCAGACAAATGTAGCTGAGGAAACCTGGACGTGTCCAGACCATCGCTTGCTGGAATACCTTTGGATTCCTGGAGCTTCTTTGTGTTGAGAAATCGCCCACCATTTCCTCGAGCTCTTTTTAGAGCATGAAGATGTCGAGACTCATGCAGATAAGGCTGCAAACATTTATAAATTTCTTAGATAATAATATCATTGTAAGCCAAATAACCAGATTACCATCGCGGGCCATGTTGGCATTAACATTCGGCACGAAGAACAAACTTGAAGAGACTACCTTTCGAACTTTGATGAGTTTGTTATGCGCCTCAAGCTTCGCTCGATACTCTCTTCGCCTGAGAATAGCATGATACTGCTTTGCATTAACATAAATAGGTTCATCTTCAGTAGGATCCAGAGGCAGTCGAACTCGAGCAGGAAGCATAGCCATCATATGAGGGTGATGAATCTGCTGACAATGTAATGACAAATATCTCACAAATGAATAACAAAGAAGAAACATTTTTGTCTGGTTATACATAGCATCGCATGTGGCTTAAATAGATATTTAGGGCATATGACTTAGCAACAAGAAAATTGGAATCTATATCAAAAACCAACTCAGTGCAGAAACAACAAGGCTGACATCTTAGAATAAAATAAGTAAAATATATCTACTAAACTCTAGGGTTTTTTTTTTCTACTTAAAGACAGTTGACAAGAATAAATCTCACTTCTGCAATACATTTGCATCTTTCATGCTTCATATGGTAAAACCACTACATACAACAAGAACATGTAAGCAAAGCATCTCTCTCACATAAACAATCAATTTGATAAGAAAAGCAAAGAAGAATAAGAGTAAAGTAAGATGCAAAGGGGAATAGAATGACCGAAATTAATAAGAATAATTTATGGATGTGCTTAATTAACATTAAAGATTCCACAAGGCCAGCATAATATTTTGTGCACCGCCATTTATATAAACAAGGAAAGCATCATGCCAGGAGGGTAATAATGGATTTAAAATAAATGTCTACAGCATCTACATTTTATCAAAAACCAACAACTTACCCTCTGACTTGAGCTTTCAAATTCATTTTCTAAAGCATCATGGTTGGATTTATCGTAATGAAAGGACTAGATCCTTTAATCTGGTTTCAAAAGTTTAGGTTCCTGCAACTACTTTTTTTATGAGATTCCTCAAAGAGAAGACTACGTATAGGACAATCACAAGTAAAGGTATAACTGACTACTAAAGAAATCAATTATGGGCTAAACAAAGTATTAAAAGCAACCGTCCTCTTTCCTGTGAACATATAATATGCCAGACTGAAATGGCTGCCGTCAAAAAGACATAAATGCTGCAAAGAAACCTGATAGACACAACAATAATCTTACCATAGCTTGCGGTGGGTAGGCAGCTGCCACCACACTGCCAAAATATGGTTCAGCATAATGGAGGGGAATATGACCCTGCAGTAAAAATTACGTCCATGAATTTGATATACAAGACTAAAATGCATCTTCATAGCAGCCAATAAGAAATAACTTACAATTGATTTGCCATAGTCAACTTGTGAAGAAGGGAAGACATAGTCCTGAGTTTCCGTTGCGGAGGCTAATTTAGCATGACCTCCAACAAGCTTCCCATGAGTTCCATTAGCTCCTGAGCAGGTGCAAGAAAAGCTAATTAGATATACCTTGGTCAAAGACAAAAGGAAGGAAAATCCCATTAATTTAACATAAGAACTGGTAATATTTCGTTAAGGGAAGCTCTGTCAGGGGTTTAGCAGTATATTATTATCTACAGTCAGGTAGCAAGGTGAAACCTAAGAGTCCCTTTAGCATATAGATTTGCAACTCCTATTTTAAGCAATATAGTCAGAATAAGAGAAGTAAGCCCATCGGAACATGCATATGATTTAAAAGCATAAGATGTTCCTGGTAACGAATAAAATTACAGTTGCTAAGAAACAGAATAAAAAATACATACTGAAGGGGAAAATCACACAGATTAAATCATTATCCGATTCCACAACCACAATAAGGGATGCATCAAAATAAGGAATACAGGAAAAATATAAAGACCTGATGATGCTGAAATTAAACTTTGCCCATAAACATTGCGGTCTCCAGCACTAGCCACTTCAGGGTAAGATTGACCAGTTGATTGAGTTGATGATGAGTCCTGGTCTTGAAATTGAAAAATTATCTGCTTGGTGTTATGAAGGTGTTGAGGCAGAACTCCCATCTTCAGGCTTAAACTTTCAGACATGGATGATTGCTGCACATGAGATTCAGGTGAATTGCCCCAAGATGAGCAGCCAAAAACATATGTGCAAGTTGAATGAGAACTTCCAGCTGGATCCCTTGCACGCAAGTTTTGCATTGCAGTAACTACTGTTCAAAATGTCCAGACTTACCAGGGGAGCCCAAAAAATGTTTCAAAAAATACAAATCTTTGCTGCTATTTTTTGGTGTGCTCACACATCAGTGCCCTAGCACGAAACCAAACATTGTGACACTGTTAGATATTTAAATTAGAAAAGATCGAAAATAAATTAATGCAAGCCTTCTTTCATAGGGTATTGGAAATTTTATTAAACCGACTTAGTAGACTTCAATGGATAAGGAGGAACAAGTGTAAAAAGCAACTTGACCTTAAATGCAACCATGGTAAATTGCCAAATTTAAATACAAACACGAAGTAATGGAAAAAGAAGGCTAACTAGGAGCCTTGAGCATATTCATAAATCCACCAAAAAAATATAGAAGAGAAACTTACTTCCAATAATAGGTTTATTATATAATAAAGAGATAATTCCATGAGCTCCACACACCCAATTGCAAATCATCATTTGAAGTTATATTTACTCGTGCCATCAAATTGATTAATTAGACAACAAATTTCAGACAAATTCGGTTTTGAGGTGATAATGCCTCACTCAGCATGGACAGTACATATGAAAATTATGATAAAAATGATGAAAAAACCATTCCATTTTCACTTATCAAAATGCAGCAACTTCTAATTGTAAGCATTTCTTCTCGGTTAGGCAGGGAGGGAGGTGGTAGAAGGATGGGGAGACTGCTGAAAACCAGTATATATATAAATATATATATATATATATAAAATCAAGGAAAAACCAGTATATAAGTAAACAGAAGAAGCAGGTGCCTATATTAACACCGAATTGTTTGGTTTGATACAAGAACACCAAATAATATCAACGCATTTCCCCAAGAAAGAGATTTTAAAACAAGGATGTTCAAACAAGGGAAACAAGAACACAATGGCGGAGAAAGTTGAATAGATTCTGCTCAAATACATTCTTTTTTAATCTCAAACTCAAAAGTCTCTCCATGCATGCAAAACCCACAACAAAAAATCCAAAGAGAGAGCTGAGAGTTGAACCAAGAACAAAAAGGAAAACCCATGAATCAGCTAAACATGCAAGTTCCAACGCACCATCCCAGTCTCCAAATTCAAGCATATTCAAAGTCTATAAACTCATTGTAACCAAAAAAAAAAAAGTCTATAAACTCATAGACCCAGCAAAAACTTTCATAGCAAACTATATCCAATAAATTTTATTAAAAAAAAACATAGCATGCAATGTAATCAAAAGATATGGAGAAGAAGAATTAGATAAAACAAAAGAGCAAAAGAATCCCAGAAGGACAAAAGCCAAGAAAAACAAAGAAAGGAAAAGAATATAAAAAATACCTTTGGGATTTGATAAACTGAAAGAGAAATCACAAGTGGGTATTGTTCTTCTAAGCTTGGATTTGTGCATGTCTCTCCCTTTCCTTCATTTCTTCTTTTCTCTCTCTCAGTTTCCCAAATCCTCACTCTTTTCTCTTTTGGCTTTGGTTTGGATAATATTGCCACATTGATCTTCTAAAAAACTATTTTTTTTAAAAGCTTTTGTCGTTTTCAGCTCATCACCATTACCTCTTCACCACCACCACCATTATCATCACTCTGCTACTTCAGAGTATTTTATTGTATTCTTTTTGTTTCATTAATATAGTATTTGTTGGGTTTTTGTCGTGTTGTATTAATGCGTAATAAATTGGTTTTCTCCTGTACCAAAAAAAATTTGGTTTTCTCAATGAATTCTATTCTGAGTACTGCAGCAGACGTCTTTTTCTTGCTTTACAAAGTTTTATGTACTCTCTCTTCAATTACCTCAGCCGCCCGCCTGCCTCAATTTTCACATGTATTTAGCGCGTGTGCTCTCATACTTTCCCTTTTATTTTTTATTTTTTTATATAATTAAGTTTTTTAAAATTAATTTAATCTGATTTTATATACTCAATAATCAAATAAACCCTCAACCTTTAACCCAAAAAAAAATTCAACCTTCAACGTTTTATCGCATAAAATTCAGTCTATAAACTTTTATTTCAGTGGAAATAAACCCTCAACCTTTTACAATTATGCAATTAAGTCAAAATCTATTAAATGATACTAACTGCCGTTAGTTTTACATACGTGGCAGCTGACGTGAATAGTTTAGTTAGCTGCCACGTGGCATGCCACGTATGCAAAACTAACGGCAGTTGGTTCATTTAACAGATTTGGTCTATTTTCACCGAAATAAAAGTTTATTGAATGAATTTCATGCAATAAAATGTTGATGGCTGAATTCCATTTTGGGCTAAAGTTTGAGGGCTTATTTGGTTATTAAGTCGATTTTATGTGAAAATATAAATATATATATTTTGTTTTTTCTTTTTTTAAAAAATTACAATCATTTATTTTTTATTATCAAAAGATAAACATGTGAGATGCACGGTTTAATTTGTAATATTTTTTAAAAATAAAATAAAATTATAAAAAATTATTTTAAAGTACATAGTGAATAATTTTTTAGAAATTTTGATGCATAAATAAAATACACAAATCAAAAATTAAATTTGAAATTAAATATAAAAAATTTTAAATATTAAATAAATAAATTAAATAGCTACAATCTTAATAAAAATAAATTAAATATCAAATAATTAAATTTAAAATAAAAAAAAATTAAATATTTAAATAAATAAATTAAATTATTTTTAAATTTTGAATTTAAATGACTTCAAATATAAAAGGTAAGTAAAGTAAAAATGTAAATTAAAATTATGAATTTTTTTAAATTTAAATCAATTCAAAATATTTAAATACAATATTTAAGATTTCAAAAGAATAAATATAAATAATCTATATGGATACCTGTTTTTTCATCAAAAGAAAATGATCGAACAAAAAAATAAACAAAATAATTGAACAAATAAACAAATTTTTTTCTGTGATATTTTTGAACAAATAAACAAAATGGAATCAACATAAACAAAAAAAAGAAACAGAATTGTTAAATAGAACAAAAATATGAAAAAGAAATATAAAAAAAAGACATGAAAGTTTAATTCAATGTTAAAACATATTGAATTAAATATCTAATTTTAAATTTTTTGAAAAAAAATTAAAAGTGTAGGATAATTTCACTTAGGATATATGTGATAAAAGACAAATCAAATTTTGAAAAAAAAAATTATTTGATTTAAACGAAAGATAAAATAATTAAAATTTATTCTACACATTA
Source organism: Heritiera littoralis (assembly GCA_031772115.1). Classification (NCBI taxonomy): domain Eukaryota; kingdom Viridiplantae; phylum Streptophyta; class Magnoliopsida; order Malvales; family Malvaceae; genus Heritiera; species Heritiera littoralis. Next base: position 793,597 of record JAPDPK010000041.1, read on the forward strand.
CAATGTTAAACTATTCACGTAAATTATTTTCATTTTAGCTAAAAGGTTTAGCTTATATACATGTATATAAGAATATGATCTTGATTCAAAAGTTAGTGCTTTTTTCGTATAGGGGCATTAATTATTTGACTTTTCTTTAGCTGTTTTTTCTTTTGTTTTCATTCATAAAGGCGTAAGCTAAGACGAAAAAAAAAGAATCGACCGTTCGAGTATTCCACCAAATTGCCTGAGAAAAACTGAGAGTAAGAGGGGCATATATATGTTATGGAATGTCAACAAAATGTCCCCTTATTTTTACTTTTGTTTATTAATTATAATGACATCATAGTAACTAACTTAAACTTTAAATTCATTGAAAATTTCAAATGTAGGTCGGCATTAGAAATGTCAACTGATCTAGTACTCATTAATTTTAAAATATTTAAATTTAAACTTAAATATATTTTTTAAAATATATGAATTCGGTTAAATATTCAAATATTTTTAATTTTTAGTACTCGAATTCTATTAAAATAATATAAGAAATACATGTTAATTACTCAAACCTACTAAATATCTGTTTATTAAGTCAAATTTTAATTTTCAAATTTGAATTTAAAAATAATTTTAATATATATTATTAAAAATTTTAAATTAATAAATTTAAATTAACTCATAAATAAAATTAATATTAAAAATCATAATTAAAGTACTTAATAAATAAATTTAATTAAGATTATATGAATAATAAAATATTTTAAAAATAAAATTAAATATAATAATATTTAAAGTTATTATTTATAATTGGATTCAATAATCAAATACCTTAATATCACTATCCAAACTTATAATGGATAGTAAATTTACTCTTTGAGCTTGATTATTAATTACTTTAACATTACCTAATTGGATCGAATAATACAAAATATTATTTATAAACTATCCGTTTACATCTCTAACCATTATACCCAATATATGGTATTTTCTTGGCGTTTGCTTTTTCATATATAACATGGTTTATACTTTATATGGAGAAGCACTTTTGCTTACTCCTTAGCGATTTATTTATTTTATAATTGATTTCTCATGATTCCGCAAGCACAAAACCAAAAAAAAAATGATGTTTTGTTTTTTTTTTCAAAAAAAATAAATGAAAGAAAGTGCATATAATGATTGAGGTTTTCTAAAAATATAATAAATTAATCTAATTTTTTTAAGATACATAAATTAAAATTTTATACACTAAATAGTAGGTACACGTTTATGGACTTATTTTATTCAATATCTTTAATTAAAAAATCTTCTAAGATTATTTTAAAATGCATTATCCAACATTTAAAAAATTCAATTATTAAAATTTTTATTTTTAATAAATTAAAATTTTCAATATTTTATCAGGCCTTAAAAATTTTAGAAAAAATTGTTAAAAAGGTAATTAATAGAATAGGTATGCATGTCAAAGTGCAAAAGATAAATTGCCTGCTTCAAATTTCAATCATCATTAACAAAAGAAAGCAAAAAAGACAAAAAAGTAGGATCGAGAAAAGGCTTCTAAAAACATCAGTGGCATTTGGCTTTTGCGCCTTTGATTTGGCATTTGCTTACAAAAACATCCACATGATTTGGACTCCAAATCAAAGTTCAAATGAACTTTACCAAATGTAATAAATATGATGTCAATCATATATGTGAAAAAGTAAAATGAAATTTTGGATAGAGATATTTAATCGGTACTCAAGGGTTGTGGCTCAGTTGGCAACGCAGATTAAGTTTGTGAGAAGAGCTTTTGGGTTCGACTCCCACTAAACACATCTTTGGAGAAGAGTGAAGAGCCTTAACTGTGATTAAACCTCGAATAGGATTAGTCTCAAACTGTTAAAATGGATGAAGACACATGTGGTCTACACCAAAAAAGATATTTAATTGGTGTTATTTGTATATTAAAAAATTAGCATTTTTACATTATCCATTAACTCTTGTATGAATTTCTATCAATGTACTTGTCACAATAGAGTTGCAAAATTTTATTATGTTCGATCTAAATGATAAAAGAATTTGCTTTTCTTTTAGTCGTTTTAAGTTTGAATCCGTTCAAAGTATATAGAAGATAATTTTTTTATGAGTTCATTAGGTCCAACATAAATAAATATTTTCGGATTGACTTAAGGTAAGAATGTGTTATTGGATGAAACCTAAAAGCCTTTATCTCTCAATAAAATAAACAAAAAACAAAATTTGATATTAATTCAAAATCTTCTTTAAAAGAAGTTTCAAGCACTTTTTTTTTTTTTACAATAAAAACTTATTACATGAAGGAAAAAGATATTACAAGTGTTAAAGTTGAACTTCAATTTCACAGAAAGTGAGAACGAGATTACAATTTCAATCAAGTATATATTCTTTCTAGTATTAGAGAAAATTCTTGTCTCCAATATGAAAAGTAATGTTATTATTATTACTATAACAATCAAGTTTTGATTAAACATTAACGGTTGTTAACTTCCTTAAAAAAAATTACGTTCAAAATTTGAACATTTTTATTTTTTATATCTCTTATGAACAAAAGAAAATAAATATAAAAATAAAAATGAAAGTTATTTATTTATTAGTGTTCGAATTCGATAAATTCTTTATCCAAACTTTAACCTAACCCTAGATGGCATACAATAAAAATTATGTTTTGAGGACTGATATGGCCTTCCTTCTGAGTTTGACAATATAATTTCAAGCACTAAGCCTCCCGGGGATTGTATTTTAGTCTTTTAGATACGAACGGCTCAGTTAACAAATAACAATATAAAAAACGTTTTTTTTTTCTTTTGGCCTTAACTTTATCCAGCTACATATTTTATGTATCTCTATATAATTTATTAGGTTGGTAAAATCCGATTTAAATAACTTAGTCAAATATTAAAATAAACATATATTCCATAAAAACCGTGTATTCCAAACTACAGAGACAAACAAATTTATAAATAGAATCGATTTAATCTCTTGTTAAAAATATTTTTTATATCCTTAACTCTCTCTTTGTCATTTATATTCTAAATAATGCATAAGAAAAGTATGTGGTCCGACATTGTTTGGACAACTAGCAAAAAGCAGTTTATTCCAATGTTTATTTATACATATTATATTGTAATTTGTAAGACTTTCTAGTTGGTATGTCGGTAATAATCTAGTGTATAATAAAAGGTTGGTGATAATTCATAGGTGGGTCAACCATGAAATATTTATTAATCAACAAGTTTTTGAAATATTAATTTTTTTTTTCTGGTATTAGCTCAATGGATTATGTAAAAAAAAAAATTATTCATTAACAGCTAAGACACATCATGCCCATAACGTTTGCGATCATGGAATACGTATGTGTATATTCAACTCAATTCTACGTTTAGTCTAAAGTTAGGTCTTACCTTAAATTTAATGTTGTCCCCATAATTGCAGGCATTGGTTTAATATTTCCTATCTGTCTTGGAATTTCATTAAAAACTCAAGGGTACTTTTAAACACACCTTATTATAAATTAGACACACACTATTTTTATATAAAATTACATAAATATTTTTCTTTTCCTTTTCTCACCTTATTGTTTACCGAAAATCACTTCCGGAAGCTTGCTGCCTGCTTGCAGCCCTTTGCTGTCGCGGCAGCTTGCTGCTTACAGCACTTTGCTGCCGCAGCAGCATACAACTACTGCCTGGCAGCATTCAAGTGTTGCCAGACAGCAACTAGCTCACCGGAAAAAATTGTTGATGAGAGAAAGAGATTTAGGATATGCATAAGGACAATAAAGAAATAAAAAAATTTTAGGATGTGTCTAGTAAAATTTAAGGTGTGAATAGTTCGACTCAAAACTCAAACATCAATCTATCATGAGCCACTTACAGATCATTTTGCAATTATTGATATGACAAGATTGGCTAAATAAAATATTTCTCCTCTTATCCTCACTTATCCACAAAGTCGGTGGACTTATGAATGGGAGTTGGATTAAAGTGTTATCGAAATCGAATTAAATTATTTTGTGATTTATTTAAATTCAATTGATCAATTACTTGAATTTAGTTCGATTATTTTTTAGTTAAATTTGAGCTATTCATAAAAAATTCATGCTAAATTCGAATATCTTAGTATTTAACTCAAATGACTCGTGAAACTAATATAATATTTTTAATATATGATTTTTATATTTTATTTTTAATTTATCATTTTACTGTAACAATATAAATGAAATCGAGTTGGAGCATCTTAAAATATTATGTCAACTTGAACTCGAATTTTAAGAATTAATGCTAAATTAGGCTGACTTGATTATGAAAATTGAAATAAAATAGTATGATCATAACTTTGGGAAGGTATTACTTTTTGGTGGATAAACAATGTTTAGTGAGCATTGATTCCCGGGCACTCCAAAAGTCTGAAGTCTAAACTTTTCCATTTGAATCACTGCAATATAATAGTCTTATGATTGTCTCGCTACCTCCCACTTTACAAATGCCAAAAGACGCAACTTCCTTCCATTTAACAGTTTCCTTAATAACAGCAGAATTCTAGACTCCTTTATTTCAAAGAATGAATGAAAGGCTGCTAAATTCCATGTTCAATTAAATGTTACAGGTCTCCCTCTTTCTGTATCACAACAGCTCTTAAAACATCCTAATCCTAAATTGATGGTAAAATTGATAGATCAAACCCTACGTTGCACGTTTTATCAACGTTCACCTCATGGAATTCAATCATCAATAGTGAGAAACAGTATGCAAAAGAATCGATTTCTTCTACTATCTTATTTCTTAAACCATAGAAGAGACACGGATAGATCCGAGGCTACAGTAACCAGAAAAACAAAAATAAGTGGAAAATAATTTAGAATATTTGCACTTAAGATTGATCCAAATCTATCATCAATATTAAAACAACCAATCAGAAAAGTACAGGTTAGTTAACAAGAGCTGGAAATCCAAAGTCATGATGTGAATGAAACATACAGGGTTATGAAATTATATCTCACGATCAGTAAACATCCCCTGGAACATGGCATGATGAAGACCCATATAGGATCTTTCTCAGACTGCTAGGCTTTGTTTCGTTAAAATTTATCCAAGCAGTCTCTCAAGAGTTTATTCTTTGCAAGCAGAGCAGAGCTCCCAAGAATGTTGTCAGCAAACTAACTGGTTAATAATCCCGTCCTCTGTATTGCATTTCCTGCAAGAAAGCTTCAATTTTATCAGGATCCCAAGATGTGGAATGTTTTGGATTACAAATGAAAAACCAAAACAGAGGCCTTCATTTTTTTTAAAGAGAAACTGGTCTGTAATGTTAATCATGATATTTGCCCTTTTGAAGGAAGAGATTTAATCTTGCACTAAGTTTAAATTTTACAAAAGTTCTTCTCAAGAGAATTCTTGAGGAAGCACCATTTGCAGCTATACAAGTAACAAATAGCAGTGTGTTCCCAGTATGCCAACTTCAAGTGTCATAATCATTAACCTAAAGATAATATGAACCAACAAGTGAACGCAAATTCAGAATTTTAAGAACCACTTACAGGTTGGTAGTACACCACTTGCCGTTGCCCAAGAAGCACCTGCTGTCCATACTGCAATGTTGAAGAATATAAATAATAAATAGGCATATCAAGATGAGTTAATCAAGATACTGGTAAATTAATGGCATGGTTTCACCTGAGGTCCATTTGGATGAAAATATGCTTGTGGTGATTGTACTGGTGCCACCTGTGGGTTGAATATAACATGCTGGTGCCCATGAAAGGAGGGTCCGATCTGCAAAAACCATGTGATCATCATCATCAACAGCCCACAGGTAGACTAACAAGAATAAATTTTGGACTGCAAAGAAAAAAAAAATTAAATCTACAATGAAATTAAATACCAGTATAAGGAAAGTTAATCTTAATAGCTGATAAGACTATATACCAAAGTTTACAATCTCATTTATTGAAATATATGATGCTAAATTAAGTCGCATCCTGTAAAAAACTACAGAATACAAGATTATTTATGTAAAAGAAGTTACATGATTTAGCGGATATCCTATCAACATGGATAAAAAGGTTGCACCTGTACCTGACCTGAGATAAAAGCAGGTCCCACCCAGGTAGCACTTTTCCATATTAAGTCAAATCAACCTAATTACCCCACCTAAACCATCACCCACAAATATAATAACAAGAAGTATGGAAAAAAAATGATGAATTCTATCTTCTATATTGTTTACTGTTTCCTTCGAAGGGTTATCATGATGCTGGACAAGTGCTACTAAAGAATAGATGCAACAGTATCAAAGCTCTCCTCGGAGCTCAGGGGTCCGATCAGATCTCAGAGTTCCAGAATTAACAGGTGCATAATATGAGCAACCCAAAGGAAAACATTAGGTAACAAGTTTATTAATTTCAGTAAGCAGCTACATCAGGAGTTTTTAGATTCGTGATTTCAGAAGAAAATAAAAACCCTAGGTGATACAATAATTGCCAGTCAATTATATTCCTTATTTGTAAAAATAGTGCTCATAAAAATGTAATTACTTTTAACTTACCCCAAAACCAACAGGCATGTTCATGTGTGGTACAGGAGACATTTGTGTTGGATAGTAGAAGGAACCATCAGATACTGGGGATGGAGGCAGAAGAGACGTTTGAGATGGTGTGAAACTCTTTGCGCTAGGATTGAGTTTGAATTCCTGATAGCATTAAGTATGTTAGATGCATGAAAAGACAACCAAAGGAAAGCAACAAATCAAGTTAAAATGCACACAAAAGAACAGTTGAAACTCTCCATGAGTTTATAAATGTATGTGTCAGAATCAGCTTAGCATGCACCTGAAAGAGAAAAAAATGAAAGAAAAAGAACACACCTTTGCATGGGGATTAAGCGTCGACTTCTCAGAAGATAATGAACCCAATGACGAACTTGGTGATAAGCCAGAGCCACCAGATGCTGAGACAGCACCAACACAATCTGAGTTTGATGAGGTAGAACTACCAGGTCGTCCACAGGAGTTGACAGATTGTGTTTCACCAGTTACTTTGCTAGAAACTAGACCTTCTGAGAGTTCACCAGAAGAACTAGGTTTTTCACTAACCCTTGACAAAGAATTAGATAGAGCATGTATAGTGGCATTTGCAGATGGCCCACCTTTATCAGACGCATCAATGTTGTTATTCAACAATGAATCAGAATCTGCAAAACAAATTGCTCTATATTAAAACACACAGCTGCAGCAGCAAGAATTAATAGCAGTTTATAGGGTACACCATAACAAAGAAGACAAAAATGTAGTTTCGATTTATAGGCTATCAAGCAGGCACCTAGGTAGTAAAAGCATACTCACCGACAGAATTTGACAATTGCAAGTCTTCAGATGGCTGAATTAATATGGACAGGAATTCAAACAGAAAACATGCATGTTAGAAGTCAATAGACTAGAACTAGAAGCACTGGAACAAGGAGCCCCAATGGAGAAATGAATCAGCTATGGAAGTTAAAGCAACAAAACATGGAGCTCCATGTTCACGATACAAGATGTGCTTATCTTTGGATGTTTAACTTACAGACAGCTTTGCAGCAAACTCTTTACCATCACTGCTTCCTCCATGTTCACCAAGTGAATTGTCTTGGATCCTATGTTACAAGTTTTCAAATTAGGAAAAATAAAGAGTTAATAGCTATATCATTTCAGGGAACCGATTCTTATAGTAATTACTGAATATTGCCTTACACTGAGAGAAACAAGTAATCAAAATATACAACAGCAAAGATACATCACTTGGCATGTCCAAAGGAAAAAGATAAAAGACCTGCTTTCACTGTCAGAGACAGAGAAACTTCTGGAAGGAAGTTCAGATGCTAGCTGTCTGGCATGAGCATTGAAGCCAGACCGGTCCAAGTCTGCAGGAATGGCTGCTTGAGAAGATGTCGCCTCATCCTACAAACCAAAAATTAAAAGCAAGCTATAAAGGGAAAGTATTAAACAAAGGAGTAAATGCATGCACAAACATGTTGCCCATGGTGCAACAATCTTTTCCGGCACTTTGTACCTGACATGCAACAAATATTTAGCAGTCTATCAAGAAAAACCTTTCACTAATTTCCAACATTTAAATTGACACAACCATCAAAGTACAGACAGTTAAAACTATGATGAAAGACAAGTTGGAAAATAAAAACTTCAAACTAATTGCATTGTTGAAGCAAGTGCCCAAAAGTAAACAAAAATCTTTAGCCACAAGATCTATCATACAAAATTAATCAAACTTCAAAAAAGTAAAGGAAATTAAAGTAACGGACTTCACAATCAGAAGCTTGTAATAGATATATAATATTTAATTCCATCACAACCACTTTGCTTCCAACAATCAACCTAATGTCCTTAAACTCTCTATTGCCAGTCAAATTATCAGCTCCTTCTGCATTCAAATTCCACTGACATTTTCACAACATTCTGAATGCTCAATTTCCCCATTGTTGTCAACATGCAAATTAAGATTCACTTTGTCTAAGTTATAATTTTAAGTATACAGAATCGCAATCTGTAATGCATGTGAACCTTCTCAAGTAATGTCAGTTATGATAAACTTCAGGAAACATTCCTAATTGTAACTGATATCCCACTACTAATCTACCTAGAAAATCTGTCTATATCAAAATTAGAGTAAAAAACCACTAGGAATATGACCCACTCACCATAAGATCCAATAGTTAATTATCTTCAAAAGAAAAAAATTAAAACTAAAGATGGTTCTGGTCTTGTTATTTTATTTCGCAACTTTTCGTGTACTGGCTGTGCACAAATCCTTTTTTAAACAACCCTTCTCCACCCACATTTTCCTTTGTAAAGAAAAGAATACATTTTTGGATTGAAAGTGAAACCTGATCACAAATCTTTGTTACCATGGAACAGAATAACTACTCATTCTGATGCCTGTCAAGCTAACTACTGTCAAAATATCATGGTATTAATAATCACAGATAGTAATTTGCACGATACTCCCTCAAACGAGGGATTGGGCTCCCCTACATTACTTTTTATAAACACATCATTACCATTAACATGTGTACGACCTACTCATGAATTGTGAAAGTCAAACTTATGAATGTTCATTAAAGTTATATTCGAAAGTGATGGAAGGGAGCCACATCCCTTAAAAAAGACTTCAAGATTCCAGCTCATAAAGCAAGACCTTAAGCTCACATGAAAATTATTCATAGCACTGAAGCCCCCAAGCTAAATGTATAAGTCATTGAGTAAGATTTTATCTTAAAATATGCCTTGCATTAGAATTTAATAATCTTCTAGAGACCATGTATGCCAAGACCAAATTGTTGTCTTGCGTCGAAATCTCATTTTGTAGAGATGGTTGCCTGATTTATCTTTTGAGAAAAGAATGCACAACCTAAAAGTAGATACAACTAAACACAATATATATTTGCATTCAAGAAATAAAGAACAGGAATATCTCAAATTCCACAGGTATAACTACCAATAAGGAAGAGCTTGATGGCATTCGAACTCCATCAGTGCTTTGCAAACTGGTCAAATCAGCAGGTCTTTTACTGACAGAACCAGAAGAATCTCCAAAGGTCTCAATGTTGTGGGAATCCAACATAATGTCCTCCTCTTCTTCATAACCACTATCATCAACCTCTCTACCCCTGTAGACCGAGGAGAATCTCATCTCCTCATCAATATCAAAATTATCATGAAAATCCAAGCCTCTCTCCTGGAAGAGATTCAAAAGAAAATTTGAGAAGCAAATTAACCAGGAAAAAAAATTTAAGAGGCAAACAATTGACATGAGGAAATACTCACCTCTGCTAAATGAATGTCCTGGGTCTCCTCACCCTCAATCTCTCTTGCTATTCTCATTGCTTCCTTCTCCAACTCTCCCATTTGAGAACCTCTCTCAAGTTTTGTAGTGTAGAGTTCCTCATTGAAAGTACTTTTTACACCAAATAGCTTTCGATTGGTTTCAAATTGATCCCAGTTCCTAATAGTGAAATATTTTATATATATATCAATACAATGTTAATATCACAAAAGGAATGCAACAGATAATATTAAAGAAAAAAAAATAAAAAGAGAAAACACATTATGATCATCAAAACGGAAAGATTTGCTACACCACCTGACTATTGCAGCAATTGGCCCATTAAGAACACACACACAAAAAAAAAAAAAAACCTTGACAGACTAGATTAATATAACCAGCTCAAAGTCCCAAACATCTCCATGTCAAACTAATCTTGCAAAGACAAATATCAATTTTGAAATCATGTTTTTTGTTGATATCCTTGTTTCTCTCAATATTATAGCCACTAGACAGCATTTCCCTGAGTAATATTGCTTCTTCAAATACCTAAAATCTTTTTTGTAGGCAATTTATTAATGAGAAATGCCAAGGCAAGACAGTTAAAAACAAAGGTATCAAGTCTGACACAAAGAAATAGTGCTTGCAGTAAAAATGATTAAAACAATTCAGATACAAGGAGGCTGAAGTAATTAAGTTGTTGTAACAACAAAACTATCCCAAGACATTTTTGAAAGGAGAGAAGATAATCACAACCTATTCCACGGGCCGTCAAAAATATTTTCTAGTTCAGGACTTGGATCATCCTCATCAGGAACCCAGGGTTCCAACTCCCTCTCCACCTCAACATAACGGGATTGTGATATCACGGAATCTATCAAGAGGTCCTGATGTTTTTCATGTTGGAGCTCACTGGCAAATCCATCCATGGTTACAGCCACATCCTGTAATCATTTTACCAAATTAGTAGTGAGGAAACAAAAGATAAAATTAGCCACTATTTTTGTTAACCAAGTTTTATCTTTTCAAGTACCATTCACAATTATCAACTGAAAAACACTCATGAAAGCTTATGAAAGCCCCACATAAACTACTTGACATTTCGTCTCTCACTAGCAACTGGACTAGAGATGGAACTGTAAAGACAGGAAAATCAGCAAAACCTTTGCTATAACTTGCACAAGTTCTTTGGCAGGTATGATTAAAATTTTTGAGGGTGCCTTGCTAACAAACTCTGTAATGGCCTTGTGCCCTCGCAAAGTACCATCTTTTACCAAGCGAGCCATTTTCAAGATGATTCCTGAAGTGGCAAGGAAGTGGATGTTAAGAAGATAAATCATTTTATTTCAGAGTTCAATCCATTTGCAAAAGAATTCTTAGCGAAACAATTTCTATATGTAAAACTAATTACAGATGCATAATTACCATAAAATAAAATAAAAGACCATACCAAAATCTTTTTCCGCATCAGTTGTATGAAATATTCCAGTGTAAATCGATCCATTCTTCACATGGACTTCCACCGGATGCCCAATAAGAGATGTTGTCAGATAAACTAACCGATCGTGTGAAGAACTCTCAATAGCTCCAGTTTTTCCACCAGGCAGTGCACCTATACCAAGTAGTACTATATGAAGAATATAATACAAAAACAACAATATTGAGGTTAAAATGTCACCTGTAGTTTGTATTCTTCCTTGATTGGATTTTCCAGACTGCACCTCATTCTCCAACCTAGCCCCAACCTCTCTATCACCTCTTCGACGACCAAATCCATTAGCAGAAGATTTTGGCAACACAGCTTGTTGCATATTCATCTCTGAAGGAAAAAAAACTAAAGAATAATTTACAGTACAATTTCAATACTTCCAAGATACAATTTTAATACATTAGCACTTAATTTTTCAAAACCAAAAATTTCAGTTTTAGAAGTACACCATTAAATCTAAAATTACACTAATAAAAGAGCATATCCTCTATCTTGTGAATGTTTCATGAAACCTCATGCATAAATGAGTGTGCATTAACAAAATGCAAACACAAGGTTCCTTTCTAGGGCAGCCACACACTCTAAAATCTATTGGCTCTCTTTCAATCTCATTGACTTTAAACCAAGAAATGTGACTTAAGCCTCTGGGGATTAACAGCAATATAATGGACCATATTCACAAATTCCGCTTGTTATACATGTAGAAATCTCGTCATTTATCAAAATAGAGAAATTGTCCTAGGATCCTGATCTTCTTAAAGATGTTAGCAGCAAAAGATATAGATATCTCACCCTATAAGTTAATCTCAACTCCTGCAGGCACCCAAGCTCCCACATCAAGAATAAGAACAGTTGCTAAAGCACAATTTCCTTAATTTCTAGACTAAAAGAGGTTGTAGCTTGCTTGGAGGAAATTATATAGCCAAAACAGCAATCAAGAGAAAGCAAGATCAGTATAATGTGAAATAAACTGCATGAATCAAGAAATGGTAGAAGTATACAAATATATTGGCCGAGAATAGAACACAAAATCATGCAAGAAAAGCTTAAAAAAAAAAAAGGAAAGAAAGAAAGAAAGAAAGAAGAAGAAGCAAGGCTTTAATCGACTTGTGAAGGATATCAAACCATACTTCTTAACGTTGGACTAATGTTTGAAACAATTGCTGAGTGCCCAAAACTTTTGTGGTTCAAAATTTTCAAAAATCTTTGGCCTGACAGAAGGATGCATTTTCCATAACCAACTCATGGTTAAGATACCAAAACTAGGCAACAGACACCTTATATTGGAGAAATTAGTTGCCAATCTTTAGTAAGAAGTTGAAAAATTGCCTTCCATTAGCAAATATACTAAAATAGTAGATTCCTAAAAAGCATACATGTATAACAGCAAGTTGAACTTAACCAAAGGTAATATATGGAATTTTATGTCCAAAAACATTATTACAACTGATTATAGCTATACCAGCTTCAATATAAACAAACAAATTAGCAAATTACTACAAAGAATTTGCCCGATCAAGAAAACTAATCATTTTTCATAACCTTAACTACTTAACAGCAGATTAAAAGCAAATAAGATAGCCACCTTTTTTGTATCCGTACCACCCACCCTAAACTTCTAAACTGTTGAGATAAATATACCAGCATCAAAGAGAAAGCAAGACTTTATTCATTGAATTACAAATAAATGAACCAAAGGGAAAATGCAGATGTCTAAGCCTAAGTCTACGAAAATGGTTAAAGAAAATCCAAATAAGATATAAGTATCAATTACAGAGTAAAAATAATGTACAATTAACATATACAAAATACTGGAAAACAAAATTTTAATCTCTAAACCCTAAATTGAAATTTATAATAGCAGCCAAGTAACCCTACAGATAAAACTGCTAAATACATTGGCATTCAAGCTTTTTAACAAGAAATTGAAAAACGATAAAATAATGAAATTGGATAATATTGAAAATAAAAAGAGAGAGAGAGATGAAACGCGATCCTCACCTTAGCGAACTCAATTAACTGATAATTTCGGAAGAAAAAAGATAACTACGGAGTTGGGAGGGAGGGGATATGGACTCAGTGAGTTAGGGTTAACGGGTTTTAAATAAAGAGAGGAGAGAGATCGAAGCTCGAGTACAAGCGAAGAGAGTGGGAAAGGAAGAGAGAGCTCTCGATTGTGATCGAGAGAGAGAAAATGTAGGAAGCAGAGTTTCAGAAGAGTTTCTGTTTTTGTAGTGTTTTTTTTTTTTTTATCAAACTGTTTTTGTATTGTTTTGATTTAAAGAGAAAAAGTGGTGGCAAAAAACAAACAGTGGAAAAAATTGTGAAATGAAAGATTTTTAAGAGGGGAATGGAAAGCAGTAGCGATTCACTCCATCCGAGTGTATGTTAATGCCGTAGGTCCTACACTCCTATTGGCTATTGTCGTTGTCTTCTTATTTTCTCTATTTATCCTTTAGCATTCAGGGAATAATTTTTAAACAAATTTTCGAATTTTATTCAGAATTAAAATTAAGCTTGTAATTTTTTGGTGTCCTCTTCGAGTCATCGTTATAATCTTTATTCCAATAATTGAAATAAATTATATGAATTAATATATAATTTTACTATAAATCATTTGCATAAAATTCACCTCATCCACTCATTTTTATCTACAATAATATGTTTTTTCGATTCTCGCTATAATATTTTTTTCAAATAATTTCTTTTCAAGTTTTTTTTAGTCTTTTCCTACCTTTTAATATTTTTTTATCGTTTATAATCTCAATCTTTCTAAATCAACATAAACGACTTTTACTTATTTTATCATTGATAGATATCACTTTAATTTTTTTGTAAATGTTTTTATTATTCATTTTATTCTTCTTCGCACATTCACTATAATATTTGCATTTTTACTATACTAATATTTTATGTATGCAGTTATTAGTCGCCTAATATTCATTAGGCATGGTAAATTAATCTAACAAAAATCAACTTGCCTTCCAAGTAAAAAACAATGAAATCCAATGTTTTACGTATATACCAAACAATCCAAATACATAAGCATCGTATTAACAATCCAATTAGGCATCCCTCTAAGTACTTTTATAATATATCTACAAACCAGTAAGCGGGCCATTTTTTCTTTTTTGGCCAAAGAGTACCAACCAATCACTTCTCCAAAAGCAGCCATTCTACAGCATCACCTGGACAAATATACTGGAGTCACCTTCTCCTGCACATGTGCAAGCAAAAGAACACGAGTAAAAAATTTTCAGCCAGCTCTTCATAGAGCAAGTAATCAACTCGGAAGTTGGTTTTTCATATGACCAATTACAAGCCCTTATTAAATTAACGAGAACGATTTTCGGGTTAGAATTTGTTAGTTTAGAGCTCAGAAAGAATGCTGTAATAGTTCAACTGGTAAGAACAAAATACCAGACACAGAATACCATGGTTGTAAATGTACATGGAAAGATTATGGACCAGAGAGTCCAGACCAGTTGAAACTTGGAACTATGACAGAAGCGGAAAAAGGAGGCAGGGTAGCGTATGTACCAGTGCAGGTTATAATTGCAAGTCGATCTTCTCGGACCAGTTAAAGATATTAGAATAAGCTTGATCCCCTCCCAATTCCTCTCCTGAAGCTCCAGTTGCAATCCTTAAAACATCCTCAATTAATGCAAAGTTTCCCATTATATCAACATGAGCACCACTAAGGGTGCCACGTCCCTCCAGTAGGTTGGCCGGAGGAGAATGATTGTATTCCCTGATATATGTTCGAATTCCAGAAGGATTAAACCTGGTTTTACCACGCCAACCTTTGGCACACATAAAACCTGCACTTAGAACTGGTACAGTCTCATCTCCATCTACCAAATACACACCATCCTTCAGGCAAGTATCTTCATCATCAACGGATGTATCAATTTGAAATGGAATATAACACTCAGCTGCATGAGATAACTTGTATAAGTATGCTCTTTCAGTTGGTAGGCCAACTCCGTATAAAGAAAAGATTTCCATGTCTGGAGCATTTGGCAACCTACAAAATAAGAGTGAGTGAATAATGATAATGCACGAACACTTACAAACCGAAAGAGTATATACCTACATATTGCAATAGGCATTGACTAAAGCAATTATCAGAAGGATAAAAATCACAGCTAGCCTAAAGGTGCATTATATCACAGCCATATAGCCCAAATTGAAATGAAAATTAAGAAATTAGAGTTCAAGAAAACAATCAATAATGTAGGAGACAGCCTACCATAATGCTTTAAGATTTCTATCAGCTTATTGGCCACAGATTCAAGCAAAAGGAGATATAGTGAGACAAAATTTGACTCAAAAGGAAAAAGAATATTAAATACCATGCAACAAGAACAAAATGAAATAACAAAGTTATATGATTCTCACGTTGTTTCCAAGGGGTTTGACCAATACTTGAAGTGTTTGTACTTAGGGTCATCCAAATTGTCAGCAATTCCATAGGAGAAATGAGCAGCACCACGCTCCATCATTTTTGGAGCAACAAAACGAAGCAGATCAACAATTGATCCAGCAGTGTAAGTTTTATACTCTGCTACAGCTTTGATACCTGCAAATCCCATGTCATGGTACTCAGTCCACACATCTCGACAAGTTGTGTTTGCAGCATTATTTCCCTTAACAGCACCCTGAACAATGCCAAGTTGAGAAAATAAGGCGATGACTTTTCGAAAAACAAAGCAGTCATACAGCACAACATCGTGACCATTTGAACTCTTTGCTATAGAAAGCAGAACAATGAGCATGAACTCTGAGTACACTTATACATAGATTTCAAAGAATTATTAGATATAAGCTAGTATTTCAACATTTCTAATGATTTCGAAGTTTGCCAGTTATATCAAGGAATAATTTATCTCTATGTTAACCATCGATCATCAGTATCCATCACTTAAACAAGAAGTATGCGTCCAAAGTTACTATAATTCAGGGCAACTAGTGCTTATTCTTCAAAGATTATCCATCACTAAAACTTTCCTGACCAAAATACAATATGTGGCCTGACTCTTCTTTTCATTTCTTTTCTTGTTATCTTAAGTTCTTTTTCTGGGAATAAGCTACAAGAGAAAATAAACTACCCTGAAGTCTATTCTCTCGATGTCAGATGAAGGTGCCTCAGCAACATCTTTTCCAAAGGATATAATCCTCCCATAATTTGCCCTTCTTGCTTGAGAAATTGCACTTTCAGCACCAGCTTTGCCTGCAATCTGAGTGTCATTCTTCCCTTCTCTTTTTTTGCCACAAGGATAGCCTTCCTCTGGTGACCAGTCTAGACCACCCCATATTTTGTCCCCACCTCTTGGTATCATCGACATGGTTGAATCCCAACTGCGGCTCATCCTCATCACATATTGCAATGTTTGAAACTGAAAGATATCGTTATCCAAAAATCCAGGCGTAATAGCCCTGCATTTTGGGATCATCCTTAGTACTATTGAAGAAAGATAAATTTAAATTTATGTACTTCTGATATGGTTGAGATGATCAACTAATAAGTAACTAGCATATTGACCAATTTCCTAGCTTAAGAAATTTGACAAAATTATAGTAAGTTCTTTGACAAGGAAAACTGAAAACTTCTTCTTAATATAAAAGAAAACTAGAATAGATCACTTGAATTTCCATCCAAAGGGTAGAGGACAGAAAACATAAGTGTGCATCATGTACTGTTGTAGGCATATATTCTTTTCACAAAATCTGGCATTCAACTTTCTGTGATTTAATATAAAATTAGAAAAGGGACTAACTTTATGACAGTAACAAATAAATGAGATCTAATGTTGCTTTTTGGCGTATTTAAAAATTTAACAGCTAACCACATTTCTAAGGCAACCTATAATGTGCTAGACTGTGGTTCAAAGGAATGCTTGTTACGACCAATTTAAAGGATCCAAATTAGTATTTGATGAAACCTTAAAATTTTCTCCCCACTGTGCACTGAAAAGATATAATGAGATCCTGGACGAACCACCATAAGACAGCTGTTCAATTGCTACAACTAGTTGCTTCCAAGAATGTGTACTAGTTAGTTACCTGGCAACTGCAATATCCTTTGCTTCAGCAGAGAAAAGCCCAGCAATAGCTTTTGGAACACCCAGAAACGGCCCACCAATGTTAACCACTGCTTTAATATGCTTAGCACACCAATCTGGTCCACCCCCACCACCCATTGGAGCTGGTGCCTCAACCCACTTCATGAAATGTAGGAAATACAGAACACCCATGGAATGTGGAATAACAACAGCTTTTTTTCCTCCATTTGTACTAACCATCAGTTCTATATTACTCTTAATACGGCTCAGTGTTTTGTCACGTACCTGATCAATTGAAAGATGATCAATTGAAAGATGTCAACATCTTACAACATGCCAAACAAAATCAGAATGATAGGGAAAAGGTGCATAATCAATTAATTCAATGCCTAGGTGCACCACCATCAAGAAATTCAAGGTCAGGAAAATTTACCTCGGTGTTTTGAAATGAGAGTCTCCAATCATAGGCAGCCATATACATGGTTTTCTCCTCATATCCAAGGCGTGCCAAGTTAGCAATCAGAACTGCCCACACAAAATACCCAGGGGCAAAGTAATCTGCAGCCACTAGTCCAGAGACAGGCCTCACTCTTATACCACAAGGATCTAATCCGGTTTCATTATCCAATGACATGTGCTCCACCCAGCATAGAGGTCTGCATAATATCCAATAAAACCATGGAGAACACCAATTATCAAAGCCCTAGTAAGAGTTCATAATTTAGAAGCATAACTACCACTAGTAAAAAATCAAAATGCTATTTAACAGGAACAAGAAGCCAGCGAATTGTCATAGGCATGTCAACACAACAAGGGTTAGTTCTATTATAATACAAATATAATGTTTTTCATTTTTACTGGAGTGCAAGTTATTTACACAACTGTAATACATTTTACATTCTAAAGAAATTGTTCTTGATTTCAAATTTTCAATTAAATAAACAAAAACAGAACTACCATCATAGATGGCTTGAAGGCAGAAAAAAAAAAGAGGTTAAGGAGCAGTCAACATAAAATTCCTTTAAGGTACCATGGTGACAAGTTTTGCAAGTAAGTGAGTAAGCCCTTCAAGTCATGTTGCTTTGAGAATGTAAAACACATTGAAGAAGATGTTATTTTCCAAACTTGCAATAGGCAGCCATATCATTTATTGATAAACCCAGTACATCAATCTCTTGCAGATTATGGCAGAAAAAAAATCTAATAAGATCATTTCATTTTTGTTTTGCATTGTTTTAATGCAACACACAACCTCATGTTTCAATTTAGAACAGAAAGGTACAAAATTAGAAGAGTAAAGATGTCCATCCAACAGATCTTGTTTGCTAATTCAAGAAAGGCATGAGAGACTGTATGTGAAACAACAAGAACATAATAAACTGATGGCCCTCATGACCATATAAGCTTATGTGATAGCTAATAGGCCCAGCATGACATTCAAATCAGGTCTAAAGAAGAGTAAAATGAGAAAATTGAATCACTTTCAAATGCAGAAACTAGTTGAGAAATATAGCTAGCATAAAGTTAAACTAATCACAACTACAATTTAGCCACTAAAAGAAACAAACCAACTTACAATACCATTCAACAACCATGCTCCCATATCGCCATAAATCACAACAACATATCATCTTCAACTTTCCATATAACTTATTGCACTTGCAAATTTCATACTCACAAGTAACTAAGCACAATCAATCAATAAGAACAATAAATGACCCAGAGTTCCAAAATTCAAATCAACTAAACCTCATTACTGTAATCAGAAACAACAGTACAACACCAAAAATTGCAAAATTAACTCTCCACTGTAGACTTAACTCTTAATTACCAAAAATTCACAAAGTAGACCTTTTATCACAAGTCCAAAAAAGCAACATTAAATCATCAATACTGTTGTAGAAAATCAACAAGCAATCCTAAAGACTGCATCTAAATCACCAGTATTCCTCATCCAAAAACATAAAACTATCCACAATTTCTAGCTTGATGTTAAGAGCAACTATGCAAGCTGAAAGAGTTGAATGCAAACGTCGTTTACCCAAAATTATACCTTGATTAAAGGAAAAACATAAAACTACCAATAAAAGAAATAAGCAGCCAAAAATTGGATACCTCTTGTACACTTCACCAAAAGTGCCACCCCACAGCCGCTTCCTAAACAACCCTTCAGCACACTTCCGCCCTTCCCACAACTCAAGCCCACCAGTCACAATCCCAGGCACAAACACCACCGGATGCTTAGCCTCTAGCCCTTCTTTCTTCAGCTTCACACCGGGCGGGTCCTGTAACGGTCCCGTTATAGCCTCCGTAACGTACTGAGGAAATGAAGCCGGCATTGCATTGTAAAGAAACAACAGCAGCCACCACGACACACATATGCAACCAATTAGCCAACAGCACGTGTCCAAACACGACCACTTGGGTGGCTTATCCCCGTGTTTCCTCTTGATCTTGGGTGGGATTCTTTTCTTGCTTTTACCATTCCCAGCGTCATCTTCTAGTTGCTCATCCTCTTCTCTTTCCACTTGGGGTTTTGAATCGGAAGCTTCCGAGGTCTTGTCGGATTCATTAATGGGTTTTCTTCTTCTAAGAAAAGACATGCTTTTTCATCAAAACTAGCCACTCTTAAATGCAGTTAAGTGTTTTGAAGCAATCCTTTCTGGGAAAAACCACTTCAAACATTAAACAGAACCTCTGTTAGCTTTAGATATAAAAAAGAAAGTAGCTGTGGGCATCAAAGGTCAAAGGTCCAAGCTAGAAATGCTTAAAAGCAAAAGACTGTTCAGCAATGGAGTTTTGGGAAGGGTGAGAGCGGTAAGTCAAGAGTAGGAGAAGAAGGACTCGTTTTCGCGTTTGATTGGTAGATTGGTCAGCTGGATTCTTCTTCAGCCTTGGGTTTGTGGCAAGGTTTGGGTGAAGTGGGCCCCATGTGAATATGGGCTAAGTAGCTGTGTGAAATATTGCCTCTGTCCCATTTCTTATCTATCTGTAGGCCATGGTCGAGCGTCTGTTGCTCTTATCTTAAGCCTTAAGCTCAGCTTTACGACGGCGTTTTACCCCGTACAATACCACAAACTCTTTTTTGTCCAAATGCAGGAGAAGATTGAACGCGAATGGTTTGGTTGAATTGAATGGTAGTTTGAAACAATGAATGCTCAATTAAGCATTATATGTTTTGGATGATATTCACTTTAATACAAAATAGTAAACATGTTATTATGTACAATTTAAAATTAAATAGTGTTGATTTGTAATAAATTGAGAATTTTTATGAAAAGTTAAATACACATATTATTAAATTTGTTAACAGTGACAGATAAGAAGAAAAAAAAATGATCACATGTGCATTTAAGATAAAAAAATTTTAAAAATAAGATTTATTTTTTTGAATAGAAAAGTTAACATTATTTTTCTTATATTCTCTTTCTAAGATCGCATCTTTCTCCCTTTCCAGCTCTTGTCATTGAACAAATATGGATTTTTTTCCCTTCCTTACCAACAACAGATTTTGCTCAGCCATTGAATCTGTAAATAATTTTATAAAAACAAATATATATATATATATATTTATATATAGCAAAGTTGTTTGTTGAAACTCATCTGTTGCTTTGTTATTATTTCTTTTTTTTCATTTTCTTACTCTTTTATTGTCTTTTGTTAAATTTTTCCTTTGTTCTATGGTATCAATCAAAGCGATTACACATATAACAATATATATATATATAGAGTAAGGATCTACTTACACATATGTGAAATAAATTTGTTTTACACAGTTTTATATCTTCATATAGGATTAATATTTTTGCAAACCAATCGTTGAATTTAACAACCTACTTATATTTATTATGTATGTAAATTTTTGAATCAATCTGCTATTTCTATCATTTTAATCGAGACTAGTATTTTTTTCAATATATGTCAACGATTGAAATTTTATTTTATGAAATAAATAGTTAGACGTATTCGATTAATTTGAATTTTGGCATACATGATCTATGTGAATAGAACATAAAATTCAACAGTCGGATTAAAAAATTATAAATCATATAAAAAGATATGAAAGTGTGTAAAACTAAATTTGTTTTACACATATGTAACTGAATCCCTTTTCATATATATATATATATAGAGAGAGAGAGAGAGAGAGAGAGAGAGACCAAGGGGATTTTTTATTATTATATTTTGTGGTTGAGTGTGGATTGTTATAGATTTTTATATTTTTTTTCCTGAAATATGTGGATGGATACTATGATTGAATTGATTTCAATCTGTTTTATTTTTTGAGTAAATTTTCTAATTGCTTTTGGTAAATAAAGTGGATATGAATTATCATTTAAACATTGCTTGTGAAATTTAAAGATCTCACTGATAGTATATTAAATAAAAATCTTTTATAAGTATTAACGATTTTTTAATTTTAGTTTCAACGTTTAAAAAGATGAAAAATTCTAGGAATCAGGAATTATCTTAAATTTTGTCTGCTTTTTGTTACATAAAAAAAAAAACAAAAAACAACTTAGCAAGCAATTAGGGTTTGCAACTTAGCAAGCAATTAAATATCATACATTAAGTAATTACGCGTTAGCAAGCAATTAGGGTTTGCAACCTAGCAAGCAATTAAATGTCATACATTAAGTAATTATGCGTGTACTTCAGGGTTAACATTCCGTAAAAAAAATTATTTATTACAAGTTGATAACGTTTAATTCTTAATTTCATAAAATAAAATGTTTAGTCTTGTAATGATTACCATCCTATATGTTAAGATTACGTTTAATATATTACAAGTAAAGTGATTACAGTACAAAATAATTACTGAGAAAGTGATTACTGAAAAAGTAATTGTTGAAAAAGTAACATTACAGCGCTTAATATGCAATGTTTTGTTTAAATTATAAGAAAAATAACGCTGCAGCATTTGATATGCAATTACTTTATTGATAATGTAATTACAAATTCTAAAAATACCCTTAAATCTTTTCGTTCATTTTGAAACTTTAATTGGAAGTTCAGTCCCAACCCACATAATCATTTTCAATTTAAAGAAAAAAATTTTTTTTATAGGGGCTACGGAATCATTTGAATTAGTTGTAATATATAAATTATACAAAATATAAATATTATTAGAGTTTATATATGATGCACTGACAGTGTATAGTTTCTATACACTGTCAATGCATCAGAGGTTGACACCTCATCAATAGGCTCTTATGGGCAAATAAAAAAAATTTATTTATATTTGCATATAAAGACCTAATGATGAGGTGTCAACCTCTGATGCATTGACAGTGTATAAAAATTATACACTCTCAGTGCATCATATATAAATCCATATTATTATTATAGAAGTAACAAAACAAAAAAAATCAATCCAATACATGATATTTTATTAATTAACGAATTAATGTTTATTTTTAAGAATGTTTTATTTTAAATTTTATGAATTAATGAGGTTATATCTCACTATTCATTGAGAGACAATACACTTATACATGGACAATGCATTAAATATAAATTAATTTTATTTATGTATAATTAATAATAATTATTATTAATTTTAAATAAATAAAATTATCATGTAATTAATAAATAATTCGTTAGTTGTCAAGCAAATAATTTTAAAAGGATTGTTTTCAGCTAGAGATATAAAATAATAAGATATATTAATTTAATTAATTTTAGGAAAACATATAAAAATTAAAATAAAAATCAATGAAAAATGCACCACATTTCGATTAAACTATTTAAAATATATATTTTAATATAAGATATAAATATATAAATTTAATTAAATGTATTCATGAATTGACTATAAAGCACATAAAAAACTTGATAATTATTTGAGTTTAACTTTTTTTTTTCAAATAATAATTTAAGACGAGTTCAAATACTTTAATGCTTGATTTAAGCAAATAGCAAATGTAATTAAAATTTTTAATATATATTTTTATATTTTATTATTTATTTACTATTTTACTCTCAATATATATAGTTGTCAAATAACAAATTAAATCTATAAAATCAATTTCAAATATTTTATTAAATCAAACTTTAATTTTAAAGATTAAACTCAATTTAAATTTTTAAATTTTAATTCGAACTGAGCGCGAGCAATAATGAATCGTCTGACTTGGTTTAATTGAACCCTTGCACTCATGTCAGGTTAGAGATGTAAACGGGTCGGGTACCCGCTAGATTTGGAATATCCGAACTCGAACCCGATTAACTTTAATAATACCCTAACCCGATTAACTATCCAATTATTTTTATTTATGCTACCCAAACCATAACCCTATAAAATATAAATACCTGTTTAACTACCCGAACCCGTTTAACTATCCGTTTATTAAGTCAAAGTTTGATTTTTAAATTTAAAATTAAAATTAATTTTAAAAAAACTTAATTAAAACATTATATTAATAAATTTAATTTAACTCATAAAAATAAATTAAAGTTAAAAATTATAATTATAATATATAATGATTTCATTTATTTACATAAAATATTAATAATAAATAATTGATATATAAAAATATAAGTATTGTATTAATTAATTATTATTTATAATCGGATTCGGGTAGCGGGTACCCTAAGGTAACTACCCGAACCCTACCCTAACCCGTGACGGGTAGTAATTTCACTATCCGAACCCGATTATACAATACCCTAATCTTACTTCAACGGGTCGGATAACACCGGATATCCGTTTATAAGATACTCATTGCCATCCCTAAGTCATGTCCATTGGTGTCAGCCTATGCTATTATTTTTCCTTTCCCGCCATCCTGGTCTCAGCTGGTAAGCTTACCCAGTGCCCTGGCTGTCATTATCTGGTAAGGCCCAATGGTTTTGTTTCATTTTACTGAATTCTAAGAGCCCAAATGCTTTGAAAAAACCCAACAAGAATCAAGCAGTTTATGCTTTTAGAACCAAACAGTTACTTCAAGAATTTCACTTGGATCAATTATTTAGACCATGATTCTGCAGTCCATGTCTGCTATACATTATACCAACAGCATTACCTTTTAATTTTTCCACTATTATTATCAGAATAATTACTTTAATTCTTGTTGAGAATACTTAGCAGCAAATACAAACAAAACCCAACTCTAAGGGCAAAGTTTGTTCTTTATGCAAAAGCAGAAAGTGCATATGTTTCCTAGGAATTCTGCAACTTTTTCATCATCTGCATTATTTGATCACATCTGCAAGCAAAGCATATGTTTCAGTGTAAAGTTCCCTAATAAAAATCCATGCAGATCCCCCAAATAGTGATCTGATCTGCTTTAATGCTTGCTTTAAAAGTGTTCTATACTTTGTAGCATGCATATTTTTATTTCTTTTACAATTGAAACTTTGGCCAAGAGGAGGGAAAATGCAGATATTTTGAAGTTCAAACTTTAGATTTGCAAAACTATTATTACGTAAAGATATAATCATTTTAGTCAATGTTCAAGGTCATAGCATGCAGCATTTGTAGTAAATATTGATTATACTTAAACATGATAATTCATATATATAATATGTGTTACTATCATGTAAAACATAAAAAATTCGCATCAAAGTTCATGTCATACGTTAAACACAATTTTTTTTAGATATTGTTATATTTATATAAATTTTTATTAAATTTTAGCTTGTATCACTTTTATGTATTTTATTTTTGTGTAATCCACATATTATCCCATGCGTCAGATTAAAATAGGAGACAGAAAGGTGGAAAGCCAATCCAGGGCTTAGTGGGAACTTGGAAGGCAGCATGGCCTAACCTAATTAACCTATGTCATTTAAATAAACTCCCCACTGAGACCAAACCTCCATTGTTAAGGAACATTTGAGCTTTTCCACTTTGGAAAAGAATGATTTGGGGTTGTCTCCAAAAAGAAAAGCATTGCCATGATGGAGCTTCCTTCTCCTCCTCTAAAGTATCTTGGCTTCCCACATTTTGTTGCTGGCTGGCTGCATATCATTCTCAAGCCAACACCTGTTTGCTGCCTATACTAGTAATTGAGATTAGGCGACTAACTGTCATTATATTACCATAAATAAAAATAATCTAGAAACTTCTTCATCAAAATGAGTCGGCATATTGACCCCCTTTGCCGGTAAATGTGTCTGCATATTTGTGCATTTGGTCATTTTAGACTTAACAAAATAACACGATATAAAAGATATAAAAATCTTACATACTAAAATTTAATAAAATTTGTATATGATTATAATAAAAATTAAAAAAAATTCCTGTTCAACGTATTGAAACAAATTTTGATACAATTTTATTTATATTTTACTCGATATTAACACAAATTTTACATTCGAATCGTCGAACCTAAAACTTTGACAAACAAGCAACCAAACCGGTAAACACCATGGTGTTTTAGAAATTTTTAAAGAAAAAAAGACAAAAAAATGGTTTTTTATTTTTATTTTTTTGAGATCTCCTAAAATAAAATGAATAGTGAAACAGTTGATCTTTCTGACTTCTTGGTTTTTACTACTCAAACCTTTTTCTTTTCTACTTAGGTCAAGGTTATTAATGTGGCACAGTATTCATTTTGGTCCGTATGTGTCAGAAAAACAAAGATATTGGCTTTTATTCAGTGAAGAGACAACATTGTCAGCTTATTTGGAGCCAATGCCCCAGCAGAAAAATCATTAATAAATAAGCAATGAAAAAACATTAATACCAATCTACCATTGTTGAGTAGATATGATAATTTTAAACATAATATGATAATAAAATATAAAAAAATAAATTTTAAATATTTTCTTTTACTGTATAAATTAACAATCTTTTAAAATAATGTAATTAAATCAAAAAAATTAATGACACTAACTTTTGTTTGTATTGACAGGTCATGTGACAACCCAAAAAACTATTTATATCAACTACCACGTAAAATGTTCAAAGACAGTTAATGTAATTTAACAAATTTAGATTTAATTACGTATTTGAAAAGTTATGAGTTTATTTACAATAAAATAAAAGTTTATGAACTTTTATAATATAATAAAAGATTGAAAGTTTATATTCATTTTGTACAAAAAAATTGAATGTATATTCTATTATAAAGTTAAAAAATTTTTTTTGTTGTGTCGATATAAAATTTTTATATTTTACACACGAATTATATACCAAAATTATCATTTTCATTTTTAAGTATAATAATACTCTTTATATCTTTATTAATAAACTCTCCTTGACAAAACTCAAAACTGATACTAAAATCACATATGAGACTCAAGGAAAGAAGCAGCGTGTGTTTAATGGGGAGAGGGACCTAACAGAGATTATAACTCGCCAATGTATAGCAGAGTTGCAGCCAGCCACTACTCAATGTGGCATGATTAAGGCTGAGGTTTTTCATTTTTTCATGGCAGAGAATGCATTCAACTTCAAAATCATTTCAGTATTTGCTACTGTATTCAGTGTGAGATGACACTCACTTGGTCATTTTCATCCACAGTTTTAGTTCTGCATCCTATAAAAAGTCAGATGGACACAGTCCATGAATGTGAAACCTTTGTAGGTATGCATTGATTGAAACTGTTCTTTGCTTTCTTAAATAATGCTTGGTTAACCCAAATCCTCATTGAATTTTCTCTACCCAAACTGCAGAAATTACTGTTTATGAACAAATATTTTTCATTTTTACTCTTATTCATTTTCAGTTTTCTTCAATCACTAAAGAAGGGTGAATTTGATGTGAACCAACCGGCAAAAGCCACCAGGTAACCTTGTTTTCCTTTATTAGTCAATGATATTCTAGCCGTTGCCTGCCAAGCGTTTGCCAAAACATGCTATTAGCCTACTTTTTTATAATTGAAAATGAAATTAAAGTTAATGGTCCGAACTTAAATCTAACAATAATATTGTCATATTCAAAGCATTTATCTTAATCCAAAATAAGCTACATAAACTAATATATGAAATTATATTAAGTCATTAGTATAAATTTATCATCATTCACTCATTTCTAACCTAAACAACGTATTATTCCAATTTCTATTTCATCATATATTTTTTTGAATAACTTCCTTACAATTTTAAGTCTAATAATATGCTACAATTTTTTAACCACTCATGGATCAAAGTGACCCTTAATAAATTTGTTTGTCTCTTAATTTGCATATTCTTCGAAATTAATGCATTGGTGGGTTAGTCTTGTGACTCTTGCCTTGGCTAAATGGTCCTTCACCCTAGTTGGCAACATTCAATGGTCAGCTGCATGTACTATTTCTCATTGATTGACACCCATGTTTTGAGAGAAAGAACCTATTACAATCAAATTAAATTTTCAAAGATTCACAAACAAGGTGAAAAAAAGAGGTGCCTCTTCATCCAATTAATGTCTCTTGGATCACCTCCTCTCATTATTGCAAGATTCAAGACTCCCATTAATCCATGCCTTGAAGTTGACATGAACATATCCTCAAAAAACAAAAAAAGAAAGAAAGTTGACATGAACATTTGTAGAAGCTGCTTGCAGCCTGTTCTCTAAATTAGGAAAGAAAGAAAGAAAACCCATGTTAACTTGTGACCAAATATAAATAGTTGTTTGAATAAAATGCTAATTTGAATTTTAAATACAAATCCAAACACATTAGGAACAAGTATTGCTGCTAAGGATTTTCTTTCTAATTCGGTAAATTCCATAAATAAAAAAATTTATATTTGATGCATTGTTAGTAAATAAATTCTAATATATCACTTCATTTATTTATAATTTTTAAAGTATATATTACTAAATTCATTAATTAATAAGATATCATAACATATTCAATAAGGCAAAAATAATAAAATAGCTTCTAAAATTTATTATTTTATTTAAATAAGCTTTTATACTTTTATTGTATCTAGATAAATCTTAACCTTTAATCTATGTATTAATATCCTATACATTGTCAGTAGAGTTTTTTGACTTCACAAGTAGGATCAAAATTATGACACATGTTCTATAAAAATATAAGAAAATAAAAAATAAATATAGTAAGACAAATCATAATCTTAACGTGCTTGAGGAGTCAAAAAACTCTACTGATGATGTATGAGATAATTATCCTTAATTTATCTCCAGATAGACCTTTAAATTTTAATTTGTAACTAAAAAATCCTTTAACATAAATCAATCTTTTAAAACCCAACAATTGGCTTTTTCATAAAAAAGGTTGGTTATACATTATATAATATTTAATTATTTATATTTTATATAATATATTTTTTAAAAAAATTGGTTACTTTAGTTCATTCGATTTGTAATTGTAGATATCGACTTAACCAAATAAACTAATCTAAACTATTCAAAAAAAACTGATCTATAAAATAAACTTAAACTCAATAACGATTCAAGCAAGCCAAATTAACCGAATTTCTACTAGTAAAATCAATTTAATTGGCTTTTAGTCATCCGTAATCTTTTACTTGAAATAGTAGTTTATTTGAGTAAAAAAAAAATAAGTTGGTTTATATGAACTTATTTAAAAAATAAAATGATTTAATTCTTGAAAAATATTTTAGCAATTCACTGTCATTTTATCAAATATACAAAAAAAAATCTTTGATTTGCAAAACTTAAAAAAAAACTTTTTAAAGGGAAATTAGAATCAACCAATAGCTTGTGGGAAAGATGCACCACCTTACTTTGCAAAGGCATTTACCATGCGTATGATGATTAGGTCAACCTACTTAGTTGTTAGTCCTTAATTATTGTGCTATAAAAAAAGCTTCATTGTTTACATCACATGCAAAGTGAAATAGTAAAGAGGAAGGACAGTTCAACCATCAGAAGTAGACAAAAGTTGGTGGAAATTGATTGAAGAATTGCAAAGAATTAGAAAATACATTTTTTTTTCTTTGAGGCAACCCAAAAAAAAGTCATTGTTTAATTGAAAAATTATTCAATGCGATATTAGTGAAATTTTTTAAAATTTTATCAATTAAATTAAAAGATTTGCATGCATTTTTTAAATTAAATTTGCAAATTAATATAATAAAAAACGATACAATTACTTTTAATTTTATTTGTGAAAATTTTAAATCACTAAAATAAAATAGTAATTTAGAATATAATTTCTCTAATAAAAAAAATGAAGATCTAAAATTTCACATCAAGAATGACAGATGTCAGCCGGAAAGAGGACTTGGCGCTTTCAGTAGAGAATAAATAAAGTTAACGGATATCACAAAATTGACACAAAATCTCACACATGATAAGGAAGTCAGCAGAAAAAGTAAATAATTTTTTTTTAAGTGCCACTGCCTGGCCGCCTTGTCAGCCACCAGCCGCAGTCGCACTCCACGGGACCGCTGGCTTTGGCGTCTCTTTCTAGTTTTTGCAGCTTTTGCCTTCTTATTCTCAACCCGATCTCGGTTCTGATCTGGTCCATAGGGCGGCGCCACCCCGGTAAAGACAATCCTGCTTCCCCCGTAACCTAATCTAATGCCCTTTTCCAGTTTTCATGCATGTCACTTTCATTCAAAAGTTAAAAACTTAATCAGCAATAATTTTTTTAATTTTTATTTTATATTTAAAATATTATTTAGGCAAATTTATTTATGATAACTCTAATAAATTCAAGAAAATTTATTAGAAGTGAGATGGTTAGCAAAAATAGATTCAAATCTATTTAACTAGTTGAATTAATCAATTTTCAGTTAAACCGGTTTGATTAAAATAGATTTTTTTAAATTTAAATTGGTTTATTTAATTAAATCAATTGATTTTTGGCTTAAATTTGCAAATCTAAGTGACCAAATTAATCGATTTTTTAAAAAATATATTACATTATACGTATAATATAAATAATTAAAAATATATTTATTTGAACCAATAAAAAACATAGGAAAAAAGACGCAAATTCATAAATTCGGTTTTCAAAGGAGCCAAATCAAACCAATTTGTTTTGCTTCAATTTGTTTGATTTATATAATTAAGTTTGCTTTTTTTTTTGTCTATTAATTTCAATCTATTTAATCGATTTTTTTATTTTTTTAGATCAAGTTGACCAAAAAAAAACTATTGTTCACTTTAAAAATTACTGATTTTTATATGATGTACTGACAATGTATAGTTTCTATATACAGTTAATGCAACAAATGTTGACACATCATCAATAAGGTCGTATGAGCAATTTGAAAAAAATTTATTTGTATGTATTTTTATTGGACTTTATATTTTTTTAGTTTACTTATTGATGAGATGTCAACATTTGATGTATTGACAATGTCTAAAGATTATACATTATCAGTATATCATCTAAAACCAAAAAATTATTTTCTTATAATCTTTTTACGAATTCAAATTTGAAACACTAAAAAAAGAGGATTGCTACTTAAACCAATCTCCATAAATAATTTACTTAGATGAAATGTATGCTATTTTTGTAAAATAAAATTTATGCTAATATTTATTTGTACCATAGAATATAAAATGGGATTAGTAATTTTCTTTTAAAGGTAGTGGAAAAAAAGTGCTAAAGTATCAATATTTTTTTTTAAAGAAAATAGTGATTTTATTAACTTAGTGATATGTTCGATGATCTCAGCAGAAATGATATTTTTCCATAATATAATCTCAGGATTTTATTAACTTTTCTCGATCTTTTGGCTAAAATGTATCAATTTAATTAGTCATCACTCGTCAATAATAATATCAGAGATAGCAACTTATACATATAAATTTTATTTTCTTATTAACTGCATTAACTCTAAAATGGTTATCATGCAAAAATAGAAATTTGCTATTAATGATCAAAGGAAGAGAAAAACATTTCACTAACTAGTAAAACTAAAAATTATATAAATCTTTAAAAATAAATATTTTATATAAATATTTTATTTTTATTAAAAATCAATAACAAAATTTATTATTTACATTAACAAAAAATTTAGTGAAATATTTTAATTTTATTAATTTATTAAAAAATTAACAAAATATATAATAATGATAAAATTTATAATCACATTTATGAAATAAAAAAAGAGATAAATTATAAAAGAAAAAAAAATATTTCATTTCAATTCCTCAAAAAGAAAAAAATGATAAAGGCAGTTGATGGTACAACTTGCCGTAGTGTAGCCCAAATCTCAATGGCCTTGCACGGAAAAGACCCAGTGGCAGTAACAAAGAGAAAAAGAGAGAGAAAACTCAAGCTGAAAGACAACGGACGCGGAAGTTATTTGTTTTTCCTTTAGACAGAGAGCAGAGGCAGAGCCAAACAAAACAGAGTATTTCTTAATGTTTCTTTTATTCATTTCCATCTCATAAAACAATGCCCTATTTCCTCCTCCATTAACTGCCACTTCTTCTTCTTCTTCTTCTACTTCATGCCCTGGAATCTCTCCGGTTCTTCTTCTCTTTCTTTCTTTTTTCTCTTTCACGCTATGGGAAATCTCGCAGCCGACTCATAACTCATTCCTTTTGAAGGTTGAAAATTCTAGAAAGTTTTGATGTGTAGTGACTGTAGAAAAATTCCCATAAACAAGCTTCAATCTCGCTTTGACGTAGCCACGTTCATTTGTTTAATGAATTTTGGTTGTTGAATCTGATCTGGGTTTTTGTTGTTTGGGGTGAAAGGGAGGGAGAACTGAGAAGGGAAGATGTTAACGTGTATAGCTTGTTCAAAGCAGTTGAACAACAACAATGGATCTATTGGGCGCCAACAGGATGAAGATACTCTGGAGACTCCTAGAACTAGGCAAGCCATTAAGGCCCTCACTTCTCAGGTAACGTTATTAGTTTCTCTCTACATATATATGTATATGCTTAGAAATTTGCAGACTTGGTTTTGTGTTTATTTGCTGAGAAAATGCGGGAAAAAAACGACTAGGGATTTTTGAAATTCTGCTTCGAGTCCGTTAATTTTCTCACTGTTCAGATTCTTCAGAAGGATAGAATTTTCGTTGTAATTTGACTTTGATGGGTTCACTGTTGTTTTTTATGGGAAAATAAGTTGGGAATCATTTTTCTGTTCTGTTGCTTTCCTCAATCCTCCATTTTCTTAGCGACCAAAGATGGAAATCCTGAGTCCGCCATGTTTCTTATTTCTTTATAGACCTCGTTTATCTGTTTTCGTTTCCAGTTTTCAAAACAAAATGGGAAAAGCAACCAAACGCTGTTTGTTTTGTTTTGATTAAGAATTTAAGTGACAGAGAACCTTTTCTTTTTATAAAATTTTCAGATCAAAGACCTTGCATTGAAAGCGTCGGGAGCTTATAAAAACTGCAAGCCTTGTTCTGGTTCATCAAACCATAACCATAACCGGAACTACGCAGACTCTGATGCCGCCTCTGACTCGGCACGCTTCCATTGCGCTTACCGTAGAACAGGAAGCTCGAATTCGACGCCCAGAATTTGGGGCAAAGAGATGGAATCAAGACTAAAAGGACTTTCCAGTGCTGAAGGTACCCCACCCTCGGTTAGTGGCCGTGCAGAATCAATAGTGTTTGTGGAGGAAGATGAGCCTAAGGAATGGGTTGCACAAGTTGAGCCTGGTGTTTTAATCACTTTTGTTTCATTGCCTGAGGGAGGGAATGATCTGAAACGAATTCGATTCAGGTACTTTATTTTGTTATTGGCATATATGATGGTGAAGGTTCTGATTTGTTTGTATGTGACCACATGATTTTTAATATTAGCATTGAAATGGCAGCCATGTTTGTACTCTCCTCTACTTTTCTTGTGTATCATATGTCTGGTTTTGAAGTGTTATTATTGTTTTGTTTGGAATTTGTCTCCTTGTAGTTTGGATGCCATTCTTGGCTCCTGAGTTTGATATTGAAGGTTTCAATTTGTTTGATTGTGATTGCATGTGGTTGGGGGTTCAGTCATGATCAGCATGGTGGGAGGGCTCCCACCACGCATCCAAATCAAGTCTTAGTATGGTGGTGGTAGTAGTTTGAGCTGGGGCATTTTGACATTATCCTTTGTCATTTTTTATGTGTGTAACTGTGGCACTAAATTTTCATGTGAGGTTTATGTGAAAATCTATATAGCATCATTGAAGTGGCCCCACCCCCATATATCTCTCTTTATGCCTTGACCCACTTGGCAATGGCATTATGGCTTTTTTGCATTTCCGGTGACTTATGCCATAGTAAGGGTAATAAGTCCTTTGTCTCCTGCCTAAATAATCTAAACTGGAGCTAGATGTTTAAACCATTTCTGGATGCGTTTCTTACTCCTTGGACGGTTGGGTTGTAATCTTGGTATTTGCATAAGTAAACCGGAACTTGAGGTGACACTTGAGGCCAAGTTCTATGTGATCACTCGGTAGACTGTACACTGATTGGTGAATCAAGTGTAACACTAAAGGACTAAAGAAATGCATTCTTCACATGTGATGTTGGTACTTTCAATTCCCTTTTGTCCTCCAGCGTGTTCACTGGCAAAATTTACATTACTTGATGGTAGTGACCATACAAAGCATTTATTAGAATCACAAGAAAATGTTATTTTGTACATCAAGTTATTGCTTGTCAATTAACAGTTCTTTTTATGGACAAAAAATCGTGTGTACCATTTAAAGCTTTTAATTGCTTGCTTAACTCCTTTGGGAATTTTGGACAATTGCGATCAGGATATATTTTCCCTTCTTTTGTGCTTCTCATGTAGGAACCTTGAGGGTTTCAGTTTTTAAGCACCAATGGTTTCTAATAATGCGTAATTTCCTAGCATCTCATAATTTTCAAAAGTGTATAATTTGACACAAGATTATGAACTGATAAGAACATAAATTTCTGGTTGTGTAATAGCTGATTTATTGCATTTTTTTTCATCTCCCAGTATTTTGACAAACGTGCTTCACTAGCTCATGGGAATGGATATATAAAGAGATCTCATCTTGCATAATTTATAGAAATTTTAAAGGAAAAAATTTGTACTTCTTTTCAGTTCCTTTTAATTTTCTTGTTGTTCTTCTTCTTTCTTTCTTTCTTTTTTTTTTTTTCGGTTTTCTCCTTGTATTGCACTTTGAAACATTCTTATTTCTGCATTTCATCTAACAAATATTGGCTACTAGCCATAGTTGAAGAGTGAAAGTGATTACCACCAATATGTAAAAGCATAGATCGCAAATTGTGCAATGGTTCGTCCTGGCCTTTTTAGCAGACCCACCTTTTATCTGCTTATTAGGCTGCTAAATTGATGGGATATTTAGTTCTGATAATTATTATTTAAAAACAAGTTTTGGACAATATAGCACAAAGAGCACTTCGGCTCTTATTTCATCAGTTGGAGATTTAAATATCTATGACTTTGCCTTTTAATCACCTGTTTCTTCTTGATGACATTTGCTTCTTTTATTGTGTTAAATAACCAATCATTTAGTCATTTCTTCTTGTGCACACTTGTCATTTCAAGGATTATCAAACTTCAATGTTGCAATTATCAGCTTTTGCTTTTCTTTCATTTTATAATTTATTGTTGATTGCCTGGAGTGCTAATCTATCCTTTTTTTAATTTAATCAGTCGTGAAATGTTCAATAAATGGCAAGCTCAGAGGTGGTGGGCAGAGAACTATGACAAGGTCATGGAATTATACAATGTTCAGCGCTTTAATCATCAAGCAGTCCCACTTGCAACTCCCCCAAGATCTGAAGATGAAGTAAGCTTCTTTTCTGCATGTGTTTTTAACATTTTGTTGTCCTTATCACAAGTTGATGAAGTCCTTGTTCTCTTATCTTTTCCAACACTTATGCTTCATTCTATCTATTTTTTAGTGGTGAACAATGAAACTCCTTTAGCATGCTTTGGGATGTGGATTGGACGCTCACACTTTTGTTTGAAAGCAAGAAATCTAGTTAGATATATTTGATACACATTTAAAATAGATGCAATCGATTTATTTTTGGGATGCAGATCTTTTCTCTTGTTTTTTATTTTTCAGTCAACTATAGGTTTGACATTGTCAGGTTTTCAAGCAATATTGTTCTTTGATGTCATGCTGCATACTTTGGGTTTTGTCCATTAACAAAGAGATTGCTGCCCTTGAATTTCATGCAAAGATCACCATAATCGTCTTATTTATAGTAAAATAAAATGTCCATAGGTATTTTGGTTTTTCAAATTAATTTTCGTCATTTCCTTTTAGGTCTCAAGAATTGAATCTGCGAAGGACAGTCCTGTGACTCCACCCCTGAACAAAGAAAGGCCCCGCAACTTTGTCCGGCCAACTGGAATGAGCTATTCGTTATCAGATTCCCTGGATCATCACCCGATGCAGTCCTGTCAATATTATGACTCGGCTGCACTTGCTTCAACGCCAAAACTCTCCAGCATTAGTGGAGCCAAGACTGAGACATCATCGCTAGATGGATCTGTTAGGACTAGTTCATCGAGAGAGGCAGATCACTCTGGAGAGCTCTCCATCAGTAATGCTAGTGACATGGAAACTGAATGGGTTGAGCAGGATGAGCCAGGGGTTTACATCACAATTAGAGCACTTCCAGGTGGCACTCGGGAGCTTAGACGTGTCCGGTTCAGGTAGACCTGGCAATCTTAGACACGACACGAATACACACACGAATAAATTACACGAGATGACACGAGATGACACGGGATTAAAATTAAGTAAAATTAATTTATGAATGTGGTAAAAGCTAAAAATAACATTTTGAGTTTTCCATGTCGACACGAATTTTTGACACGAATACACGACACGAACACGACACGAACACGTTTTACATGACATGAAAACGAATTTTTGACACTAATTGCCAGTCTAGGTTCAGGTATGTGGATTGTTCTACATAGAGGATAGATAGATTAAAGGTAAAAAATTGTTAAGTAGTCTTATAGTAACTAGGCGAATGCATTTTTTTGCATTGAGACATGAGAATGGAGAAGCAAAAGCCGAACTGTTGTTTTTGGTCCTATGTTTCCTTGCTAATTATTATAACTGGTCATTGCATCCTTCTTTGCTATGAAGTTGGCTTTAAACCATTCCTGACAGGCTTTATTAATTAGTAGTAGGACTCTTAAACTCTGAAGCTGAGATTTGAGGCCAAGGCCTTATTTGCAAAAGAAAAATGCTAAAGTGTCTGAAAATTTGACTGTCTAACTACTCGTAAGAAATAAATTTGAATGAATTTGTTGTTTATTACCTCTTTCTCATTTGTGAGTTGTCAGTTTGTTTGACTGAGATCTGATAATAGTTTGACCATACCAATTAATGAGAATACAACCAATCCATCCTTTTTTATTTCCTCATGCATTCTGGTCCATGAATTAAGTTCTGATTAGAGGGTTTTCTCTTTCCTTTTTCAAATTCAATGAAGTCTGCTGTCCTGTGTTATGTTAGCTGGAATAGATAGATATCATAGTTACAATCCTTACAGAAGCAAACAAAACCGGGCTCCTATAAGATTCCCTAATGCACATGGATTCAGTGAATGAAACAAAAACCTAAGCCTTATTATTGCTAGTTTGACTTGCAATGCTGGTTCCTCACCTGCCAGGTTATCTCTCTGTGAAATGGGGGCCTCTTTCTCAATAGTCCCCTATCTTCACCCCCTAGTGTCAGCTAGTACTCCAGTTTTCCATTTCTCCATAGCCCCATTTTCAAACAGCAGTTAAGAGCTTAATATTTAATTCTTCGAGCATTTTGTTATGGTAATAAAATCTGTTTTGTTTCTCTGTCTGTGATGCAGCCGAGAAAGGTTTGGCGAAATGCATGCGAAGATGTGGTGGGAAGAAAACCGAGCCAGGATACAAAAACAGTACTTGTGAGATTTAGTAAACCAATAGGTATGGTGGCCTTGGGAAGTTTGTCTCCTGTTAACAACTGGTGTTAGACAATTCTGTGTGCCTGGGCACAACTAATCACAAAGCTAACTTGCATCAACTCTGCTTATTGTTCTGCTTAGATATATATCCTCCTTTATTGACCTTCTTTTTTTTTCCCCCATATTTGGTTGGATGCATTTAATGGGTGCTTTGGAGTTTCTTTGTAAAGAAAATAGAAAAAAAAAACATATACTCTTTATTTTCTTTTGGAGCTTTAAAATCTTTTAATTAGATTCTTACATTTAACTTAGACCTGATAATTTTAATCATGATAATGTGTTATATATGAATTTGGTAATTTGATATTTGACGTGTTGATATGAATTATGATATGATGGCTTCTGTATTTTACATAATTTGATACAAAATAAACACAATATAAATATGTGAGAAGCTAAATTGAGTTTGTTCGAAATTTGTTTAATGAAAGCTTGATTTATTTATAAAAATTATTATTGAAACTTTGTCAGTGTAGTTTTTAAATTTCATAAACATGACATATTTTTTAACAAATATTAAAAATAAAAAATAAACATAACGAGGTGGATGTTATAATTTTAATTTCGTTTGCGGAGTTTAAAAATATAATTAATAATGTGTTCGATAATAATTTATTGTTTACAATCCTATTCAGCATAAAAAGCACAAGGTCAAAACAATTGGCCACACCAAGGCCTATCTTCTTTTATACTGACCCATAAGTTGTTGGGCTCGGTATCTGGTTCGTCGGGCTTCTGAGTTACGAACCAATCTTGATTTCTGATTTGTGGAAAATTATTTATTTTTTTCAAAAGCTTTTATTTTTTAGGAAAATATATTTTTATTTTATTTCTGAAAAATAGATTTATTACTAAATGGATTATTATTCAAAACACTTCCAATGGAATATTTAAATTTCACAAATAAAAATAAAATGATGACACATAATTCATTTTATTTTTTATTACTTTAATATTTCTTAAAAAATATGAATCATCATCTTAATTTTATTTGTGAAATTTAAAAATTTTATTGACAATAAATTAGGATGATAATCATTTACTAAAATCTCCATTGAAAAAATTAAATTGCCTCTGTGGATTTCTTATCCTTTAGTTTTAGCACAATGAAAATTCTTGTTTTCTCCATCGTTATTACAATTATAAACAAAAATAAAAATAATAAAGAGAATCTCAATTCTTTCAAAAAAAGAAAGCATATGGCATATTTTCTCCTCACTGCAAGTAAATTCCGAATGAGCATTTTTAATTTTTTTAAGAAGAAAACTTGAATTAAAAATTACTCATTGCTGCATAATCCCTCTACTTTTTTTTTTTAAATCATCCCTCAACTATTATTAATCCTTTTAGTCCACCCATGGCATTACAACTACAAAGTTTTCAAGTCAATTAACTTTATTCCTTTCTTCATCATCCGTTGCAAAAAAAAAAGGTGAAGGGTAAAGAAACTCTTTATTTTTTTCTTTTTACAACAAAATAACAAGTTTCAAAATAAAAAAAATACAAATATTAAGATTTAAAGTTTAATTTTATTATAAAAAGTGGTATCTTAAAACAACCGCATAAATAAAATTAAAATAAAGTTCGAATTCAAATTCTTTAACTTTTACCTTTACTACAAATTCTCCCAGTACCATCTAACTTTCTCCTATATTTTTTAAATCAAATAAAAAAAGGAAAAATTCATTAACCCCACATAAAAAAAGGTGGAAGACCAAGACTATCATTTGAGTCAACAAATAAAGGAAAATCTTTTTTTTTTTCTCAATATCTAAATTCAACTATTGCATATGGTATGTCTTAACATTTGTTTATGAAAAATTCAAACAAATGCAACTAATTTTTTTTCTTATTACTAAACAATTAAAATAAGATCATGATTAGTAATGAATAAGTCAAGAACATGATTTTAAAATAATAAACTTGATTTCAACTTAAAACAATATATTTTTATATATAATTTTATTGTACACCAAAAAAATTTATTATGCACCAAATCACATAAACATTGTTTATAATCATGAGTAACATGATTAGCAATGACAACTCAGTTAGTATAAAAATGCTAATCAATTTTCCTTTTCCACAAGTAAAACAAAAACTATTTCATACATAATTAGTAAAATTTTTAAACTTAACAAATAAAGTAAATATAATAACACATATTTTTTTATATATATATATTGAAAAAAAAAACATGTAGAATAATTTCTTATAAATCATAAAGTAAGCAACTGTAATTAGCTTCATGGGGCATTGTCCAATTGTCCCTCATTTTACACTTGTAAATTCAAGGGCAAAACAGCAAGTGTGCTAAAATTGAAGGGGCAGATCAGTCATTAAGCAAATCCTCAATTAGGAATCTCTCCTAAGTAAAATCATTTTCAAAACCCTCACCTCCCAAACCTCTCTGCTTCTCTCCAAATGCAAGCCCTAGCTCTTCTCTTTTAAAGGGTTTTAGTAGTAACAGCAAAAACATCGAATGACCCTCTTCATGTTCTCTTCTGAGTAGAATTTGGATTATCAAACTGGGTTTTTTGTCGTTGGTCAAAAGGAAAAAAGCTGGGTTTTTTGTTAAATAAAAGGCAGCAGTGTGGAAAGTGAGAAAGTCTTTTTCTTTTCCTTTATTTTTCTGAAGTATTTCAAACGGAGAGAGATGGTAAGTGGGGCGAGAATCGAAAGAGATATCTCAGCGCCCGTGAAGAAGACTATACAGTCAATAAAGGAAGTAGTCGGCAATCACTCTGACGATGATATCTATGATGCCTTGAAAGAGGCCAACATGGATCCTAATGAAACTGCCCAGAAATTGCTTCATCAAGGTCACCTTTTATTTCTGAAACCCTTTCTTTTCATTCTGTTGTTGTCTTTTTCTTCCTTTTTTCTGGTGTTTTAGGAAATGAGTTTTGTTTGCTTCCCAGTGGTTTTGAGGGTCGGGCGTTTGAGTTCAAGATTGTCTGGTTCAAGTTGCTCTTTTTTTGGGGTTTGGTTTAGGGTATTGGGTTATTCTAGTTTGTGTTGGTCTGAAGTGTGATAGTTAATTATTGTTTTATTGATGGGTTTAGGGCCCGCAGGTTATTGCAGGATGCCTTAGCACGCTGAGAAGGCAGTTTTTGCTTGTTTAGTGATACTTTTTTGGTCTTTTGCTTTGCCTGGGTGCTCTCTTTTTGTTTTAGTAGGTGGATTTTGTTGAGTCTGAAAGATTGTATATTAAATCTTCTTTTCGTTATAATGGTTGTACTTTTCCTTGGTGCTCTTCTTCAATCTGAGTTTTGAGCCTGCTGATAAAACAATAAAACCATTTTTTTTAACTAGAACTTTGTTTCGTTGCTCCGATATAGTATGGTGCTGCTTTAAATTTGATTAGTAAAATTATTTAGTTTGGTTGAATCCAGTTGATATAGAAAGCAAATAAGGTATCATGTTATGGCAATTAGTGTATTATTTTACATTCTTTGGCCAGTGATTTTGATGCTTGATAGTAAGCAGCTCATCTTTTTGTATGTCATAAATTAGCATTATGATCCTCATTGGCTAGTTTGTGGATTTCTTTCTTTCTTCTGGCATTATGACGATGGATAGACTCAAGAATTATGTTTGTCTAGTGGTTCTTGCCATGCCATGCACGGTGAACTTGTGGCCCTGGCAGGTTCATACCTGGAATAGTTGGACATTTTAGCATTTTTCCCCTCATTTTGTTATTTACCTATGTTAAAAGGGGATTGGTTGTGTTTTCTGTTGTCTAGGCAACTTTTGTCAAATTGGTAAATTGGTCAACAGAGGTCATTCTTCTTAATCCTTGTATGAGTTCTCAAAGTTGATAATATATTTTTGACTTTTGGATGTATTGTGGTTTCAGTTTGCACCTTTTGTTGAAGATGATATCTCAAATGAACTTTTACATATGTTTCTTATTTACAACTAGTCTCATTGTTTCTTCTCAGATACCTTTCATGTAGTAAGGAGAAAAAGAGATCGGAAGAAAGAGGTATAATCTTGTATATTATCCTAATATGAGTTTCGCAAAATCTTTTTTGTGCACTACTTTGCTTTCTTTAGCGATAAAAGGTTGTTTTCAAGATCATGCATATTTTTATCTTAGCTTTGATTGTTGATTTGCACATATACTGAGTATTTGATGGGTGCCTCTTTTTTTGAATTCTTAATAGTTTATATTATTCTGTTAATAGTTGATATTATTCTGTTATTAATGCATCCTTTGATATTTATGCATTTGATTGAACTTGTATCCATAGTTATTGAAAGAATGCTGATGTCTTGAATTCTTATTACATGTTGTATCTTGAAATGTGAACCCACTAGAGGAGTTGACCTACAGATGTGAAAAACTTGTTCTGATCTGACATTTCATTATGATAGAGCATTGGGTACAAAGGTTCCATGGATCCAAGAAAACATTCCGAGAATGTTGGTCAAGGGATTAAACTTCGTTTGTATCCTGAACGTGGTTCTCGGAGAGGAGGCTATACTCAGAATTCTTTGCCTGGTAATGCAGCAAGATAATGTGTATAATGATTTGACCTTTATTTTTTGGCAAGTTTATACTTGGTTACATAGTCTCTACAAGCTAGACCTTATACTGCCCCATTTTGAAGGAGTGAATAATTAAAGTTAATTGTCTTTAGTGATTTTCTTCATTTTTAATATAGTACAAAGTAGATTCTGAAAGTTTGGAACTTGGATGAAGA
This sequence comes from Heritiera littoralis, assembly GCA_031772115.1. Lineage (NCBI taxonomy): Eukaryota > Viridiplantae > Streptophyta > Magnoliopsida > Malvales > Malvaceae > Heritiera > Heritiera littoralis. The sequence goes on from JAPDPK010000041.1 coordinate 835,454, forward strand.
TGGATAATAGAGCAATTAATGACTAATTGTTTTTACTATTGTACAATACTCTTAGTATATAGATGTCAAATGTCAAAGATCTGCAATTTGTGCAATATGCTGATCTGGTGAGGTTTTCTTGGTACCCTTGTACTCGCCTTCATCATTATATATGTTTCTTTTCTATTCAAAAGCTGGCTGCCTTTAAGAATTCAAATCTTCCTAATCCATTCTTCAGTGAAAGCCCACAGGTTTAGGACTTTTTTTGTGTTTTATATAAATTTTACTAATGTAATGTGTGTTAGTTTCTCTCGTGGATATAACTGTTAATTATTGCACTGTTTCCTACCTACTTCTACATAATGTCCTCAACTGATTATTGATTATCATGAGGCACTCTTATCCTTTTTCTGCTATTTAATGGGTAGTTCCTTGCTAGATGCAGGAGTCAACAGAGAGTTTCGTGTTGTAAGGGACAACAGAGTTAACCAAAATGCAAATAAATATATTAAGCCTCCTTTCTCGCACCACTTAATTTCTGCAGATGAACAAGTGCCCGTCAATGTTGCTGAAAAGGGGTAATGTTTATTTGGTATTTTTTATTTGCTGTTCCACACTAAGCTTGGTTTGTTGTTTGGTTTCTTTTGCACCTGTATTTACTGATACTGTGGTCCTTGTGAAATCAATTTACTGAGTATTCTCCTTTTATTGGCATTCTCCAGTTCAATGGGAATACCAAGCAATCAGAGACCCTTTAGTTCTCGGAGTTCATCTCAAACTTCTAATGCACCATCCAGTTCACAACGGAGACATGCTCGGGTTGCTAATTCATGTGGTATTGATAGGAAAGAAATATCAGAGGAAAAGCGAACTTTTATTCGTAATGCTGTTTCACGGTCACAGGCGGTGAAGCCAAATAATAGTCAAGTTCATTCTGCCGCTCAATCATCAAGCAGCTCGGTTATTGGGGTTTATTCATCCTCTACAGACCCTGTTCATGTGCCTTCTCCTGATTCCAGATCACCTGGTGCTGTTGGAGCTATAAAGCGTGAAGTTGGGGTTGTTGGTGTTCGTCGTCAGCCATCTGAAAATGCTTTCAAAGATTCATCTGGATCAAGTGGTTCTCTCCCCAATTCACTTGTAGGGAGAGGCACTTCATCAGAGGCATTTCAAACTTTTCCTGCAATTTCTAGGGCAGGCCAGCTAAGTCATACCAGTGCAACTGACTCTGCCATGCCTGGGATTTCTGGAAGCAGGTCATTCGTAAGCAATCATTATGGGGCCAAGCAACATCAACAAGTTTCAGGTCATCAAAAAGGTACCTCCTCTTGACTATGAGCATCCATCTCATAAAATGTCCTTTTTGTAGGTTAAGGCATGAGTTTGATATGATTACTGTATTTATCTTTAAAAATGTTTTCCTTGTTATCTTTTTCTTTGTATATGAAATAAAAAATTTCAAATAATATGTATTTACAAAAATATTAGAGGAAAAAGAATCTAGAAAAGCTTAACTCATTTTGTGCTGGTTATTGCTCTATCATGTGGCTTTGATGCCTTTCTGTTATCTTTAGTTTGTTATTACTATTTCTTTTTTGCAAATATGTTATTGCTGTGTTAACAAGAACTCAAATGTAGTTTCTTCTTTCACTTAATTTTAAGCTTGAAGGTTTGAGGAACTTCTGCATCTACTGATGTTGTATATTTAAGAATGAAAAACACAATAAACCAGTAATCATATTAGATATCGAGCCAATGCATCTTCGTGATACCTTAGAAGCTTCTTATTGGAGTGTTGTTGTCTTTTCTTTGACCAAATTAGATTTCATTTTATCACTTTAAACTGCTAGTTTAGCAAATGGCTTTCGGCAGGTTGCAGTTATTAGCTCTTGATTTTAACTTGTTTCTTCAGGTTATGTGAGATTTTAACATGCATGGTTTATGCAGCTAACCAACATAATAAAGAGTGGAAACCAAAATCAAGCCAAAAGTCAAGTGTTAATAATCCTGGAGTTATTGGAACACCTAAGAAGTCTGCTTCACCTCCTGCTGATGATGCTGAGGACTTGGATTTAGAAACAGCTAAATTGCAAAATAAGTTTTCTCAAGTAAATATCTATGAAAATGAGAATGTTATCATAGCACAGCACATCCGAGTCCAGGAGAATGATCGCCATCGACTTACTTTCGGCAGCTTCGGAGTGGAATTTGATAATTCAAGGGATTTTGTACCGGGTTTTCAAGCCACTGGTGTTGCAGAAGACTCCAATGGGGAATCTGCTGCAAGGTTGGTATTTTGCTCCAAGTATTTACTTATATTTGTTAGAGTCCAAGGTTAAAATTTCATTCAAGTCAAGACCCTCTTTCTGATGTCATACTTATATTTGATCCAAGCAATTTGCCTGTGTCTGCTCCCGATACTTCCAGTGATGATGCTGCTGGTGACGAGCCCGTTGAGATTTTAGATGATCAACTTGGAAATTCTGCATCTGCTTCTCCACCCTCTGGTACTGCATCTGAGAATCAACTGCATGATAAGAATGATACTTCAACTCCCCAGAATATGGACAGTTATGCTGATATTGGAATTGTTCAGGACAACGGTCCATCCTATGCTCCTTCAGAGGCACAACAGCAGCAAGAACCTCCTGAGTTACCTAGTTTTTCGGTAAGTGGAATCTCATAATAATGACATGTGTCATCTAAATTTAAACCTTTGATCTTGCTTGAATGAGTATTTATGAAATTTATCAGTCGGTGACACTGATATAAAGCAACTTCGAATTTCGGAGTATATGCCCTTTCCTTGATTGCTCCTTGAATGGAATTTCTGATGTTACCTTGGCTTGTTAGCAGGCATATGATCCCCAAACTGGTTATGATGTACAATATTTCAGACCCCCAGTAGATGAGACTGTGAGAGTACAGGGTCTACCATCCCCTCAGGAGGTTAGTGCCATTAACATGAATTAAAGTAGTCTTAGAAAGGCATTTTTATTTTTTAAATTTATCACCTGAATTGATGCAAAATCTAAATGATAATTGTAGGCCTTAAGCATGCATGCTGCTAACATACCTGCATCAACAGTATCGATGGTTCAGCAGCAACAACCACCACTAGCGCAGATGTATCCTCAAGTTCATGTGTCCCATTTTGCTAATCTTATGCCATATCGTCAGTTTGTCCCTCCATAATTTATCTACCACAGATGGCTATGCCAGGTTATTCCAGTAACCCTGCTTATCCGCACCCATCGAATGGAAACAGCTATTTGCTGATGCCAGGAGGTAGTTCTCATCTTAATACAAAGGGCCTCAAGTATGGGATTCAGCAGTTCAAGCCAGTTCCTGCTGGTAGCCCTGCTGGGTTTGGAAATTTTACCAGTCCATCTGGGTATGCAATCAATGCTCCTAGTGTAGTTGGAAATGCAGCAGGTCTTGAAGATTCATCTCGGATTAAATATAAAGATGGCAATATCTATGTTCCAAATCAACAGGTAAATAAATCTTCTTCACTCTAATATCAAGTTTGAGCCCCAGAAAAACTAAATATTGAGGCATTACTGACTGTGACTTGAGAGTTCTTGACTGTTTTGTTGTATCTAGTTTTGGGTTGGAAGTGTTTTTGATCTGCTAAAGCAACATTGTGTCTAGTTATCTGCTTAAAGGAAGTTCCATCCAGTGAGAAAAAAAGTAATGCACTTATGAAGATAAATAGCTAGGTTATGTCTGATTCTTCATAATTTTTTGGGCGATTGACCTTTGTGTTAGCTGAAGTAGATATCACAGTATTGAACCCGGAAATATGCAACCAAACTGCTTTAATGCTCTACTTATTGAGTCATCTGATTGATGTTTTGGTTTGGCTCCTCTTCATTACTTTTTCATCAATTATTTCCAATGCACCCAGATTGACTGTTCATACATGCAATTAATGACTGGGTCCTATGAAATTGTGAATTATGATATAGAATATATTGCAAGTAATGGACAAAAAAGTAATGGAGAGGTTCTCACTTATGAATTTTGCAGTTTGATTTTTACATTTCGTTTACGAGTCGTGATATAAAGTTGAGTCTATTGGAGGTGTAACCAATTAGTGCCAATTATGGTGTGATGTATCTTGTATCACAGCACCATGAGTTTGTACAAGTCTGCATGGCTGTTTCTTTGGTTTGATGAAATATTCTTTGTCCTTGCCGTGTATAGTATTTGTTCAGTTGGCGAGTTGATTATCAATAATAGCATCTTCATTTTCATGTGACAGGCAGATACATCAGATCTCTGGATACAGAATCCGAGGGAGCTACCCGGCTTGCAATCTGCTCCATACTACAATATGCCTCAAACACCTCATGGTTATATGCCATCTCACACAGGCCACGCTTCTTTTAATGCTGCTGCGGCCCAATCTTCTCACATGCAATTCTCAGGGTTGTACCATCCTCCTCCACAGCCTGCTGCAATGGCAAACCCACATCATCTAGGCCCTGCAATGGGTGCTAATGTTGGCGTTGGGGTTGCCCCAGCCGCTCCCAGCGCTCAAGTAGGCGCTTACCAACAGCCTCAATTGGGTCATCTTAACTGGACAACAAACTTCTGAATAGTATCGAGCTAACTCTTTCTCTTGTAAGGGAGTGAAGTAGCTATAGAAAGCTTAAAGTTTTCTTTGTGAAATAACCCACAATCTTTTTAATTCAATGCATAATTGTTATTTAATCTGCACCTATTTTCTTCCTACTTATGCACCAAGCCACCCGCAAAACCGTACGTGCTGTCCAGCCTACCTTTCTTAATTAAATTGTAAGTTTAAGATAAAGAGATACAATAAAACTGCATATTGTGCTGTCAGAAACCCAATTCTGTCTGGCTCTTTCTTTTCCTTGCCGGTCGAAAGAGAGGTTTTGCTTGGTAAAAAAAATTGAAAGAGAAGATATTTTAACACATTTTATTTTCATTCATTTTTTTTTCTTTTTTATCAAGCAAAGCTTTTTTGGTTGGTGTTATCAAATACCAATCATGCCAGTCTAGCTGCTAGTGATGTAAACAGAGCAATTCCAACTTATTACCCACTGTGCTCATTCGCCTAAGCTTTCTACTTTGAATTTCACAAATCAGCAATGAGCCAGTTAGTGGTGGATCCATGCACATGCCTTTGTTTCTCTCATCCGTTTGTTTAATAGTACCCCTTTTTTTCTTGAAGGGTTGCTTTGCATCGGAATTCAGAGGTTCTTTATGTTTTTTTGGGGATAGTTGCCTTGTCTTGCTTATTCAGAGGGTTAAAGAGAAAGCAAGAGGGAATCGTTGTGGGTGGCTTTGTGTGTGCAGCGGTCGTAGGTGTAGACTGTAGCTGCTTTCTTCCTCGGGATCGCCAACATATTCACTTTCCATGTTTGATGCATTACCATTGGTCGTTTGCCACAGCCATTTCCATCAGCTTGGTTCATCCATTGAAGGCTAACCACGAAGCATGAAGCCCCCAACTCCTTTTTCACTTTCTTCTTTTTCTTTCCCCTGCCTACTTTTTTCATTTCTCCTGGATGGAATAATCTCCCCTTTATGCTTTATCTCCTACCAATGCCATTGCCAATGCTTCCTCTCTTTCTTTCATTTGGATTCAAATTCTTACACTTGCTTTGCCTGTCTACCAACTTTCCTTCTTGTTTTGTGATGTAATTAATTTCCTACTCTTAATTTAATTACGTTTGCATCCATGACATCACCACCTCATCAAAAGACACGCTCTCACCTTGTTCCCAGCTTTGCCCCCATTTCATATTTGACAGCCATTGACACTCTGTTGACTCTTTTCTTGTACTTGCTACATTCTACTAGAGATTTTAAGTGTTAAGAAACATTTTTTTCTTGTTAATGCGAATGAAACATATGATCTTACGTAGATTTGATAATATGAAAATTTTATGTATTGAATTTACTCTTGATGTTTGGAAAGAACTTAAAATTATTCATGTCGAACAAGATTTATTCAACTTTATTATTTTTCGGAAATAAACTTTATTTCGATTTTTGAATAAAAATAAATATATTCATCATTAAATCAAATGCTCAACCATCATAATTTATTTTTTGTTGTATTTTAAGGCATACTTTTCTTCCCTTTTTAAAGGAAGAATAATAAATTAATCCAAATCAAACAGCTGCATGAGTCAGATTTAGGAGGTAGAATTTCTCTGATGATTTCCAGAATTCCAATTCCATCAGTGTTTCACGTGTGAATGGCATATATGCTAAAAGTTTGATTAAGGCATTAAGCAGATAATCATTGGGGCTCGTGCTAGCTTATATACAATAATATTATTCCATATTAATATTATGCAGTGGTTTGAATGCTTTAAGCTTTTGATCGACTCTTTTCTTTTATAGTCTTAGGAAGCTTCCGTACGCCAAATAACCCTTTCATACTCCCATCATAAACCCTTCTCATCAACAAAACTAAACCCAAAAATTTAATGCAATTTGTTAATTTTTCTGATTCCTTGTATTTACAGATCTCCTATTCCACTTTGCAGCCTTCTTCATCATGATGGGTTACACAATATAACTCTGGCTTTTTCTCACTTTAATTAATGGCAATTAGGGTTTAGCATGCTAATATTTATAAGCTCTATGTGAAATTGATCAAAAACTAAATGATGGTTAATTGGATTGAATGTAGTTGCTTGATGACATGTTAATTTTGAGCCCCAAAGAACAATTAAAGATCATCTCTAAGAACTTGTATAACTTCAAGGATACAATGAGTAGTTTAATAGAATCTTATATTAAAAGAAAAAAAAAAGGTAATTAGTTGATGAGGTCTTGGTCAAGGCAATGTCCCACAATTAATAAAATTTTTTTATGTATCGTTTTAGTTTGATTTTATGTTGATTTTGGTTTGTTCATTTTATTTATTTATTTCTTATACAATGAAGTCATTAGCCTGTCAAAAAAGAAATGCATATGCTGATTAAACTTCATATTTGCTAAAATTGCAAAATTTAAAAGTGATGACACACTCATTTGAGCGAATGCAATGATTTTTTTTTTGTTCTACTCGTTTATGTATTTTTCTTCATATACCTCCCATTCCCTTTCCTTGGCCTTCCCTTATCATTTTTTCCTCATTTCTTCTCTCTATTATTATTTTTAATTATTGAGATTTTCAAATAGCTCGTTAAGCTTCATACACACACAAAACAAAGCAGGTCAAGCTAAAAAAACAAAAAAAAAAGGATGAAAGATGGGGGACAAAGCTATCAACTTAGGGTTTCAACTAAAGGGGATGCGGTGAGCCACACCACAAATGAAGATCCAAGAGAAATGATGAAATGCTTGGGGTCCTTCAATTCATCAAAAGCCATCCTTTCCAATTCTATGTAGAGAGGCGGTTAAGTTGTGGCCACGAGGCTTCATCTTTTCTTCTTTGTAGTCGATGATGATGAATTCCCATCCATTTCCAAAGCCACCACAATGCAACCATCCTAGCAAATTAGCCATCAAATGACCCCTGGCCACACCACCTTCTCTTAAGTGACTCATGCCAATAGGCTTCACCCATCAAGTATATATACAACAATCATTTCTTTTTTTCCCATTTTGATAAAGTATAATCCTTAATAGAAAAATAAAGATCGACTTAGAAGATGAAACATAGACTTACGTGTTTTAAGATTGATTTGAATCATTAAACATGTTTTTGTTTGATAGGATATTGAACTCTTAGTTTCAATAATTGAAATTTAATTTCTGACAACTTCAAATAATAAAAATTAAAACGAAGTATTTTAACTCTTAGTGAAAACTCAATTTTTCATGCATAATCAAAATCAATAATGCATATATACACCCACTTATGCTCATGCACCAGTATACTACTCCTGGTCAAATCCTAGTGATGCCTTCATGATTTGAATTTGCATGAATAGGATGACAATTTCACTTATGTGCTAGCAAACAAATTCTCTAAATTTCCATCATATTTCTAGAAATACCCTATTAGCTAATTGCATATGCATTCAGACATTCCTGGCAAGCTAGCTAACGTGCTAGCAAACAATGCATCGTGATCTGTCAAATCCAAGGGATGGTGGAGGCTGGAGTCTACATCCACCGGGGAATATACCTTTTGATAACATTCTTTGGTGGCCATGGCAGTGGGAAAATGGGGTCAAGAAACTTTTTCCTTGTTAGGGCATGTCAATGAACATTTAGTTGGAATTTCGGGTCCCCAAAACATTGGTTTTCTTCCATTGATCTGAATGGAATCTCTCGTCTTTCATTTTACTCCCATCAGCCCCCCATGATCTGAAAGGAATCTCTCCACCTTTTTGGCATTCTAATCGATTTAGTGTTATCTCTAAGAAACTAAACCTTCCTTAATTTGGTGTCTCCCTTCCTATGTCCCATAAAGAACCATTATTAGCTCTTCCGTTGCTTTAGAACTAGGGAAAATAATAGAAGGGAACAATATTAATCATAGTCTTATGGAAAGTTGAGGCCTTGAGGGTGATCAGATACTTCTTTCTTATACTCATGTAACAGCTCCAAAGCCTATGTCATTGTATATTAACCTACAATACTTGGCGGCCGTGGGAAAGGGAAAAAAAAAATAAAGTCTCCGACCGGACGGTTAGAGTTAAAGTTTCATCTTTCAAGTAAGTATCATAACAACTAGATCGGGTAGAATTTATAAATTAAAGTCATCTTTTTCATTGTGTAATTTAACTTTTTTATGGTGTAGATCACAGGTATCTTCATCCGTTTTAATGGTCTAAGATTAATCTTATTCGGGATTTAGTCACAGTTAAGGTTCTTCATCCCTTACCAAAAATATGTTTAGTGGGAATCGAACTCGAGAACTCTTTCATTGTGTAATTTAACGATGCATGTAAAAAATGTCTTTGTGAAAGAAATACTTGGTGGCGGTGGGAGAAAGGAAAAATAAGGAGATGGTTAGAGTTTTAAAGTTTCATCTTGATTTATCAAGTTCAAATTTTGATTAATGGACAGATTGGATGAAATTTACAGGTTGAGAGAGAACTATCTTTTTCGATGTGCAATGTAATTTAATAATACATGTAAAAATTATATATCTGTACTAAGAATAGGAGTATAAATTCACATGGAGGACATTGAATTCAATCTATTGATTTATTTATGGGATTTAGATTATCCTCTCTCTTGAAGGAAAGTACATGACGGCAAACCCACAGATTTGGACTCACTTTTATGTTTAAACTATTTCATGCTTAGTGACTACACTTGTGCATAACAAAATGCATAGTTCTAGCTACCCAAAGGAATTTTATTTATATTGGGATAAAGACTCTGATGATGATGATGATGATGATCGGAACTTGATGATTGGATGTCCAAAGATGTGATTGATCTGTGATTAAGTTCCGAACAAGATTAATCTCAAATATTTAAAATAGATGATATACTTGTGGTATACACAAAAAAAAATGCGACTGATCAAAGACTATAATGAAGGGAGAAATTTCGTGAGTTTGAAGGGAAGATAGAAGGAAAGAGAGGAAAAGTGATGATGATCAGAAGCAATGCCCACGCACGTTGCTTTCTTTGGAACCTTTCATTTTCAGTTTATAATTAATAATAGCGTTTGATATCTAAGCTCAGCTAATCTTCATTTTCTCTTTCTTCACACTCATTCTTTTGTCCTGATTCTTTCTTTCTATTAGATTTATCAAATAATCATATTTGCTTTGCGCTTTGTTTTAGCTTATAGCTAGCTAAGCTGGCCACCCACTCTCCCATAAAGTTTAGGAAGCCACGAGTGTAATCATTGTACAAATAAGCACCTTATCCCCACATCCAATATTCTACTTCATCTTTTAATTTAATTGCTTTTGATGATCACCCAAAACCCTAATAAACAAAAATATCAGTTTTGCCAACAGAAAATATTCAGACACATCTATAATTCCATATAAAAGAAATTTAATAAAATCCATTTCTTTGCATTGCTAACTATAGCGAAATCCCTAGTAAATCAAGTAATTTTGGATACAATATAATGATACTACATGAAAACGATACGAATAAAATATACAAATGTAACAATAACTAAAATTTAGTAAAAGTTATATATGAGTATGGCAAAAGTTAAAAAAAAAAAAGAAATTTGTGTTTGATATATCCACACAATATTTTACATGATACGAACACAATTTTACATTATGCAAATACGAATTATATACACGATTTGCCAAGTCTAATCTCAATTAATTTCCCATATCGTTATGGGATATACTATATTTTAATGTGCTGTAACATTTGCAAGGATGGACACTCCAGGGAAAAATGGTCCTCTGCATGAATCAACTCAACAGCTCATTCAAGATAAGTATGCAAATAGCCAGCAGGCATGCACCAAGTTATTCTCTGACTATGAATCTGCTTATGGATGTGTGCATGCATACATGTTTATATGCATGTATGGAATGTACATTGAGGCTTATGGCAGAAACTGTTGACTGATTTAGAACTAAACTTAAGTGCAATTATGAATGATCATCATATATTACTAAGCTTTTAATTCTAATACTAAAGTTAATTACAAGTCTAATGTTTCCATGACAGAAAAGAAAGAAAATCTAGCAGATTCTATAAAAAAATCTAGCAGAAATCAATTATGATTTTCAATAACAATAAATATTGAAAAGCTTGTCTACCATCACAATAGGAATTGCTTATTGTTGGGATGTTAGGAACTGGGCAGCAAATGGAATTGAACATGCATAAAAGGCCCAAGAGACCCCACCGGTACAGGTAAAATGGTGACAATTTATAATAATTTATAATTTCAGATAAAATTACTAATAGCAAGAGGAAACATGGAACATGATTAATTTAATTTCCTTAATTGTTAATGAAATGGACTGTTTTTTTGTCAATTAATGAAATTAAGGCAGTGTTGACTATATCAACCACATAATTATTTTCCATGTTCACTGCTTAAGGGTCAAAAAATGGTGATCACCTTTGTTAATTATGATATCATAAACTAATTATGCTTTATGTTTACTCTCTGTTCGCTGTTCACCATATCAACTGCATGATTATATTTGCTGATTTGCTACAAATATAGACTTAGATTTTTTGCCGATCATCACGGTGATATTTTAATACCATAAAATCAGAACGATTTTATTTCAACAATTTTTTATCCGAATAGGTAAAAATTATAATATTTTGTAAGATTTAAATTCGAATTAAAATAATCCTATTGCTTATCCAATTATTAAAAAAAAAACTATTCAGCTGTTCATATTTTCCTATATAAGTTTCTCTGTTCTACCAATAACTTCCCTGCTCATCTCTGGTGTTTATGGAGAAACAGTTCCAGTTCTTAGCTTATTCAATGATTAATTGTTGAAGATATCAAGGCCTTTAACACATCTAATAAATACTCAGAATTCTAACATATTCATACTTATATTGACAACTACATTATTGAAGATCTTCAGAAATACTGCTTGTGTTTTAAATCTGACAATAAAAAAAAATTCATGATGAACTGAACCAGCTGGAAAATGGCTAGGGTTCTGCAGAACATTCTTAATGTACAAGCTCTGTGTGAAAAGTATAAACATGGAATTTAGGGAAGGAATTTGATGTTGACTTCTTGATGGGTCTTCAGTACCAGTCGCCCCCATTGCAGTAAAACCTTCATATATCCCCTAAATTTAGACTGGTGTGATTTTAATAGTAAAGTGCACAGCATTATTGCTGCCTGTTCATGATCAGATTGCTGCATAATCTTTGCAGAAGTCAAAATATCCAATGAGCCGCAGTAGTTGACTGTGGAGCTTGCTAGGCAGCTGCTGCTACTCTTACCTAGCCTTGGACAATAATGCTGCTTTCACAACATAATTGCTCCAAATCTTTATATAGTATCCAGCTTGACTCCAAAGTACTACTACTAGTCTTTGGTCTTCACCTGAAAGGAAAAACAAAAAGAAAAATCTCTTTAACTGTATATAGGTGTAGAGATTTTGAATAATTGTCCAGTAATTATGGTCATTTAAATACGGACGAAAAAATATACAGAGATATGATCCTTTCACCAAAAAAAAAATTCATGTCTATGGTATTTTTGCATTTTAAATGTAGGATGTGATCATTTAAATTAATACTTAAAATTTTATATTAATAATTTAAAATGTTGAGAAAATATTATTTTTTAGTACTAATTTAAAAGGGAATATATTATGTATGTGAAAATAGAAAGAAATTGAAATGGACCATGAAGATCAATCTTGGCTTTGTTGCTGTTGGTATCAACAGCTTCTCTTTCCAGAATTAACAATCATCATGCACATTAATGAGTTTTATCTTTCTTTTCTTTTGATATCTTTATCTTTTGCAAGGAAAAGCAAGGATCTTAGGTCAGTTCTTGTGAGGAGGGAAGCTGGAGAGAGGCAAATTGTGTGTGTAACAGTTCAGAAAAGAAAAGAAAGGTGTGATTAATTAATTAACTAACAAATTAACTTAAATAAAGGCCTGAGAGTTTAACCTAATTAAATTAATTATTAATTAGTTTGCCACGTCATCAATCCACCCTGGCATTGGTTTCAGCTAGGACCCACTTTCCCAAGTGTCTGTAAGGATATTTATAAGTGCTTGTGAAAGGAGAGGACCAAAAAAAAAAACACTCTCAAATCATCCTCTGTTTCTCTCTTCTGTTCAGGCGTGGCTTTTGGCTTTCATTACTCTTTCTTTTTCTTTTTGCTCTCTGTCTCTCTCCGGAAGCCATCAAGAACCCATCAATGAAAATGTCTGCTTTCTGTTTTTCATAAGGATTTTTTTTCCTGCAGGGAGCAACAAAGAAGAGAAAGGGAAAGAAAGAGAAGTGAGATAGAGTCAGTCTTTGTCTTCAAATTGTCTCCCTGTTTATTTCCACATAATTAATCATGGTTGCTGCCATTAATCTCTTTCTCTTTCACTTGAGTTCAGCTTTTAACACTCTCTGAAGCAGACAATAAAGAGCAAACTATATCATTCAAATCCCACTGTTGGATTCTCCGTTTCTTCTCAGTCCTCAATTTCTCCTCTTTTTTTAGTTTTCTCCCTATAAAGCCATGGAGATGTGGAATAAACTGCCAAGAGAAGATCGGTACCGAAACAGGAGAGAAAACCCATCTTTCTCTTCGACTCTTCTTGATGCAATCTACCGTTCCATAGATGAATCCAACGGTAGTAAAGGAGAGGATGAGCTGATTTTCTTCAAAGAGGCTACCATGAGGAAGAAACACAGCAATAACAGTTCATTGAAAGCTGAAGAAATGACGAGCCTTCAACGTGCTTGCATGATCGAGAAATGGATGGAAAAGAAAGCTAGCTGTGATAATAAAGTTGACAGCAGAAGAAAATCCATGGCTGATTCTGAAAGAAACACTAGAAATGACTTTGATCCTGTGTTGTTGAACTCGAGCTCCAGCTCTTCTGATTCTAGCTGCGGCGGTGGGTTTTCATCCTCGGAGTCAGATTCTTTTTATGGTGCAAAATCAAGGTCATCATCTTCATCATCGAGTCATTACACAACTCATAGGCCTAAGCCTATTCGGACAAGCATCTCAGCTCGGCCTCAAGTTGAAAACAGTTTCCATGCCGCTACACAGAAGCCGAAGAGTGAAGGTGGTTTTGTGAGAACCAAATCGAAGGCCTTGAAGATTTACAGAGACCTCAAGAAAGTTAAACAGCCGATATCTCCAGGTGGCCGTCTTGCAAGCTTCCTCAACTCGCTTTTCACTGCAGGGAATGCGAAGAAGGCAAAGATTTCATCGTCAGGGTACGAGGAAAGGAAGTTAAAGTCCGAGCAAGCGACAACAACATGTTCTTCAGCTTCCTCGTTTTCAAGATCCTGTTTGAGCAAGACTCCATCGTCAAGAGGCAATGGGACAAAAAGGTCAGTCAGGTTTTGTCCTGTTAGCGTCATTCTCGACGAGGATTCCAGGCCATGTGGGCACAAAAACATCCTCTACGAAAACGATCAAACGCCGATAAGAAAACCAATCAGCAACAAAGAGCTCGAGTTTCGCATCATTGAAGAAAACCGCCGGGTTGTGGAAGCTGCAAAGGATCTTCTAAAGAGTTACCAGAAGAAGAAGGAGGAGTACGACATGAGAGATATCTGCACCGGCAATGGCGAGTCCAGCGATGATGAAGGCGGCGGCGACGACGACGACGATGCAGCTAGCTATGCAAGCTCCGACCTCTTCGAATTGGACAATCTTTCAGCCATTGGCATTGAAAGGTATCGAGAAGAACTTCCTGTGTATGAAACAACCCATCTCGATACTAATCGCGCCATTGCCAATGGTTTGATTGTGTAATTCCCAATTAATTAGTTCTATTAGTTAAACAGTTTGGGGGTTTACATTACATCAACGAATAATATTAATTTCTCTTTTGGATCCATTTTCATGATTATCTTTCATTGCTTTAAACCATGAGCAAACATCGGTTAGCTAAGGCAGGGCATGAACAAGTGAACATGATTATCATTGTCTAAAGCGAAAGAGAACAGTGGTAAAGTTGAAGCTGTGATGGAAACAAGGTGATTGGAGATTATGAAAACCGTGTTCACACGCGAGAGGGAAAAGAGAGGGTGGAAGAGGATTAAGATGAGGTGAAAAGCAAAGGCAGATTTTCTACTTCTATCATCCAAATAAGCTTTTTCTTCTTTTGCTGTCAAATTTGTGGGTCCTTAATTGCTTCAACATAACACCACTCCAACCTGACAACACATCCATTTGGGGTTAATTAGTCAAAAAAGTGACTGTTACTACACCAATAGCTTTAACATTTTTTTTATAGATAAATTGATTTTTTATAGTTGCAGTAAAAAATAAAATTAATTGGACCGAATTCAAATTTTAAAACATGTTTTAATCATTCGATTAAAAAATTGATGTTAATTCAATTTTTTTAATATTAGTAGAATAATTGTAATAATAATTATAATAAAGATTATGATGTTATAAAAAAGGTAATTTAGTACACAAAATTTTCACATTGTTAGGAAAAGTTATGTGTATGCAAATTTTTTATTAACAAAAAATTCTTAAAAATTAGGAAATTATATGATTACAAATTACGGTCATTAATTTTTTTTTGTTACAAGAAAAATGTTTAATAATTGGGGATTGGGTGGGGTTACTTAAATTCAATATCAAATCTTACAATATATCACAACTCATCTTCAACCATTCAATCAAGACGTTGTTTGCAATTACTATCATTAATTTGATTCTATGTTAACAATCAAGACTTAATCTAGCAATTGTTATCTTTCTTCAGTAAAAATTAAGTTCAGGATTTGATTCTTTCATTCACCCTTTATACTTCTTATGAATAAAAAAATTGATTCTATGTTAAACTAATAATTTTTTTGTGTATGTATAAGATATTTTTCTACATATTTTTATTTTTATACTATTGAGGGTACAATTTTTTTTTTAAAGTTGGTGTCAGTTTTTCTATCAAATTTCCACCTAAAACCCTTTTCAAAACCCTTTTAATTTTTAGCGGCGCAATGTTTTTCACATAAATGTTATTTTTCATCAAAAACCCTGCATCTACAAGCCGTATACATGCATCGCCTCAAATCATTAGAAATCACCATATTCTACTATTCTTCGGTCAACAGCTATGGAGTCCATAATATCCACGTGGTTTACCAAACACCAACATTAACATCGCCACCTCCTAAAGCACCTACATTCGCTGTTCTTTCAACGCCGGTCATCGACTCCGAATCAGAGGCTGCATGCGTCGCCCCGTACTGGTCAAAGTTCCGTCTCAGATTTTACCTATTTGAGACTAGGCTTCATTAGCTAGCATCAGTTCTACCCAATCAGCTACTATGATATGTAATAAATGATTGGTTTTAATTTTTTAATAATATAATTACGTAATATAATTTGAATAAAAATGATATATACTAATGTGTAATAGTTGTTTTATACAATTTTCTCTCTTTTAATCATGTGTGATTGTTTCTATCACAAATGCCACAGCATAGCCACATCATCAATTGTGTTTGCCACATCAGCTATCATATGTCCTGTCTCGTCAGCTGCCAATGTCATCACTTGCCACATCAACATATCTACATATATGTAGGATCATTTTTCTAGCCAATTTCAATCAATTCATTCGATTTTGGACTCGACTTTTTAGATACAAAATAACACCAAAAAAATGATGCATATTACAATCCAGTAAAAATTTATATAAATTCAAAGAAATTTAAAAAATTATTTTGTCTTTGGCATATAAATACGAAATTAACACTACAATTTATGTATTTTTTATGAAATGAATATGATTTGATATGATATGAAATATATATAAATTGTTAGACCCAATTCTTGCTATTTTTGTTTAAAAATTGAAACAAACTTTAACAGAGGATAGTCCTCATTCTCAACATCAGCAGCAGCAAGAGTATGTAACAGCAGCAACATCAGCAGCAGCAAGAGTATGTAACAGCAGCAACTCAATATGCACCAGCAACAATCTGATGTACACCGGCAGCAGCAGCAGCTCGACATTGATATCAGCATAAACAGAGGCACGTGAGCAACAACTTAGCAGCTGGAGTATGAAGCAACTGATACAATTAATTAACTAAAGATTGACTGTAATTGGTTAAAGTAGAGTTAGTTATAGTTAGTTAAGTTAGAAGTAGTTAGAGTTAGTTATGTACAGTTATATCTATATATAAACAATGTAAACCTGATCCATCATTATTAGATTGAATCAAACAGAAGTTTATTCATGAAACTCTTTCTTCTTTCAAGAATTTAATATGGTATCAGATGATTTTTCAAGATTTATTCAAAGATAGTTGAATTCTCAAAGAAATCTCTAATGGCAACATCAGCCGCGACAGAAGCTATCACAAAGAGTGCAGAGGATTCATCAAGTCCATACTATATGCATGCAAATGAAAATCCAACTCTTGTCTTGGTCTCTCCTGTGTTGAACGGATCAAATTATCATTCATGGTATAGGTCGATGAGAATGGCCTTATTATCCAACAACAAGATAGGCTTTGTTGATGGGAGCATCTTGGCACCAGCAAGAACAGATTCACAATATTCTGCTTGGGAAAGATGCAACACCATGGTATTATCTTGGTTAATACATTCTGTTTCTCCATCTATAGCACAAAGTGTAATATGGCTAGATATAGCAAAAGAGGTCTGGGATGATCTTAAAGATCGTTTTTCTCAAGGAGATTACTTCAGAATTTCAGATCTACAAGAGGAGATTTCATCTTTTCAACAGAAGTCTATGAATGTTACAGAGTACTATACTCAACTCAAGATTCTTTGGGATGAATTGGCAAACCTAAGGCCTATTCCCACCTGTCGATGTAATCCACAATGTTCTTGTGGAGCCTTGAATCTTGCAAGAACATATCAACAGCAGGATCAAGTTATAAAGTTTCTAAAAGGATTAAATGACAGTTTTGCAACAGTAAGGTCTCAGATCATGCTTATGGAACCACTTCCTCAGATTAATAAAGTCTTTGCATTAGTAGTACAACAAGAAAGACAGAATAGTTATATTCTTTCTTCATCTGTTCAACCTGCAAGTGCATTTAGCACAAATGCAGCAGCAGTATCTTACAATCAACAAAGGCCTAGCAATTCATCTAGCAATCAGCAATCTGTCTTTAAAAGACAAATATATTCAAATCCAAAGAGGCCAACATGCACATTCTGTGGTCTTCAAGGACATACGGTGGATAGATGTTACAAGAAACATGGACTTTATCAATTGGTCAATCATACTACAGAAAGCAAATATCATCCTAAAGATTTGTTGATATCTGATAAATGTACTGTCAATACTGATAAATGTACTGCTAATACTGCAAGTTCAATTGATGTATGGCATTATCGATTAGGACATGCCTCATATCCTAGAATAAAGCTTTTACAATCATTAGATTCATCAATTGTAAGTCATTAACATGAAGCATGTGATGTTTGTCACTATGCAAAACAGAAAAGAAACTCATTTCCTGTTAGTACATCTGTTACTTCTAATTGCTTTGATATTGTGCATTTGGATATTTGGGGACCATACCATATAAAATCTATTAGTGGTCATCATTATTTTCTGACTATAGTAGATGATTATAGTAGAGCAACATGGATATACCTCATGAAAATGAAATCTGAAGTAAGAATGATCATTCAACAATTTTACAATCTTATTGAAACTCAATTTAATACTAGGATCAAATGCATAAGAACAGATAATGGACAAGAATTTAATATGTTTGAATTTTTTAACTCAAAAGGAATTATACATCAAACATCATGTGTTGAAACACCTCAACAAAATAGTGTTGTAGAAAGAAAACATCAGCATGTTCTAAATGTTGCAAGAGCCTTAAGATTTCAATCTGGACTTCCTGAAACTTTTTGGTCTGAATGTGTTCTACATGCTGTGCATATAATAAATCGTGTACCTTCACCAGTTATTAAAAACAAAACTCCATATGAATTGTTACATAATAAAATACCAAAATATGATCATCTTAAAACATTTGGTTGCCTCTGTTTTGCAGCAACATCAGCTAGTTCTAGAACAAAGTTTGACTCAAGAGCAAGAAAGTGCATTTTCATAGGATATGAAATTGGAAAGAAAGGATATAAAGTCTATGATTTAGAAACCAAAAGTATATTTGTTTCAAGAGATGTTATGTTCTATGAACACATATTTCCTTTTAAAGATAAAGATAATCACTCACAAAAATATAACAAAATAGAATTTGTTTTTCCTTTGCCTGTAGACATTACAGATTCTGTCCCCTTTCCAAATAATAATAATACTGGTAGTTCTTCTTCATCAAGCTTAGATAATACACTTTCTCAAAACACTAACAACATCTTGAATCATAACATTGAAAACCATAACACTGATACTTCATCCTTACATAATAATTATCCTAATATCAGAAAATCACAAAGAAACAAACAAACACCAAGTTATTTACAAGACTATCACTGTAATCTAATAACACAACATAATAACACAACACACACGATTAACACACCTCATTCATTATCCAAATACTTATCTTATGATAAAATTTCAAACAAACACAGAGCATTTTCTGTACAAATCACTTCATTAAAAGAACCAAAAACATATAATCAGGCAATTAAACATGAATGTTGGAAGCAAGCAATGAAAAATGAAATAGATGCTCTAATGAAAAATAACACTTGGGAAATTGTAGACTTACCTAATTCAAAACAAACAATAGGATGCAAGTGGGTTTATAAAATTAAATACAAAGCTGATGGATCTGTCGAAAGGTACAAAGCTAGACTAGTAGCTAAGGGATACACACAACAGCCAGGTATAGACTATTTAGATACTTTTTCACCAGTAGCAAAAATGACAACAATTAGATCCTTGTTAGCCATTGCAGCAGGCAAAGAATGGTACTTACATCAACTAGACATAAACAATGCATTTCTTCGTGGAGACTTGAATGAAGAAGTCTACATGGAATTACCACCTGGTTTTTCATCATCCAATCCAAACAAAGTCTGCAAGTTAAAGAAATCCCTTTATGGACTGAAGCAAGCAAGCAGACAATGGTATGCCAAGCTCACCGAGGCACTAATCCAACAAGGCTTCAATCAGGCAAATTCTGATCCTTCTTTATTTTTGAAACGTACTGTTGATTCTTTCATTGTCTTATTAATATATGTTGATGATGTTATATTAGCTAGTAATAGCTTGAAGCATATCATTGATATGAAACAATATTTAGATAAAACTTTTAAAATCAAAGATCTAGGCACTTTAAAATTTTTTCTAGGACTTGAAGTAGCTAGATCACAACAAGGAATTAACTTGTGTCAAAGA
Organism: Heritiera littoralis; assembly: GCA_031772115.1. Classification (NCBI taxonomy): domain Eukaryota; kingdom Viridiplantae; phylum Streptophyta; class Magnoliopsida; order Malvales; family Malvaceae; genus Heritiera; species Heritiera littoralis. The sequence continues at coordinate 855,359 of JAPDPK010000041.1, forward strand.
AAATATGCTCTTGATTTGCTTCAAGATACAGGTTATTTAGGATGCAAACCTGTGAGATCCCTAATTTTCATGTAATTCCTCCATGTTTGTAAAGTATTTCTAAGTTAATATGATTAAATGAATATGAAGATTTATGTGTAATAGATGTATGCATGATGAATGGAATATAAAAAAAAATAATAATAAAGTTGAATGTCAATAAGTCAAATGAAGCATGTAGATATCAGAAAATGAATAAAGCATGAGAAAAGAATTAAAATCAGAATTTTGGATTGGTGATTTAATGAATGGCTGAGATGAGAAGGAGAAAAAGAGGAATTAAATGGTCAAAGGGTCAAAGGGAGAAGTGCATGGCTGAGATTGATGATGGATAAGGAAGCAATTAATGCAAACATGCATAGTCATCACCCTCACCAGCCATCACCAACGTCAGCCCCTTGCCAGCCCCATCCCTCTCGTGCCATCTCCAAGCTTCCAAGTTTTCCATTCCAAGCTCCTTGTTAAACCACCTTACTCCCTCACCAATTCACTAAGTTCATTTAACGAAAAATAATCCTTGTCGTTAGACTAGGAGATATCCAAAGTTTGATAGAGTGAATCCAAGTATTGAAGGAGATCTCAACGATTGAGATTTTGGTCTCTAGTGAAGGTAAAAGAAGAGGATGATTCTTGCAATTTCGTTCTTGATGTGAAGTTGTTTTGAGTTAGTATAACATGTGTATGTGGTTTAATTTAAGGTTTGATGTGATGTGATGATTTCAGATTTGAAGAAGTGAAAGCTAGGGTTACGCGCTAAGTGATTTCGCGTTTTCGAAGGAATCGAGGTAAGGAATTTATGTAACGGACGTAAGGCGGCTATGTCCGCATGTTTTATGATGTTTTTACATGTTTTGGGGAGAAGCACCAGTTGATTTTGTGCAGGAAAAGATGCATTTTCGGACTTGTCTCCTAGTACCAATTAGGTTAGGAGCAGCCGACTACCTTAAGTAGCAGCCGATTGCCTAGAGACAACCAAAACGCCGTTTTCCGAGAACCGATGCAAACCAGTCGACTGCTATGTAAGCCAGTCGACTGCTATTTTCCCAGAAGCATTCTGTTTCAAACCAGTCGACTGCTATATGGACCAGTCGACTGCTATTTACCAAATTGCATTCTGTTTCAAAAACAGTCGACTGCTATATAGACCAGTCGACTGCTATTTCTTAAGAAGCATTCTGTTTGAAAACCAGTCGACTGCTATATGGACCAGTCGACTGCCCCCATGTATTTTCAAAGATGAAATTATCGAAATTTTAAATGAAATTAATTTCGATAAAAGGAATTATGAAGCAGCAGTCGACTGCCATATAAGACCAGTCGACTGCCATGTATGAAAAGATGTTTCAAAGCTTATTCAATGTAAACACAAAGGTGTTTTCTGAAAAGTATATTATAAATGTTTTGAGGCTATGGACTGCGTAATGATTATGCATTTCTGATGGCTGAGAGACTCTGATCAAGTCCTCAGTAATATGTATGTTAAGTGAGGAACCCTAGTCCGGTCCTCAAGACCATAAGTGACACCTGACTAGTGCTCACTATGGTATTATTAAGGCAGGAGAGAATCCCTGACCTCTACATGGTATACCAATGTACTAATGCATGATTAGAGTCATATGAGTTATATGAATGGGAATGAACGGTTCATATAACGACTCAATCGCTTAAACATTGTACATAGTCTCCATCTATTTCAAAGTACAAGATGTACATATGAAGAAGTATATGATGTATGTTTTAAAGTATGTATGAAGTATGATGTTTTAAAGAAGAAGTATGATGCATGTTTAATATATATGCTATGTTTTAAAGAAAGCATACAAAGTATGTTTGCCATGGCATTTGAAATAAATATGCATGATCGCAAACAATGCATGAAAAATGTTTATGATACATGCTTTCTAATGCTCTACATGACATTATAGAGCCAAGTAGGAAAAACGCATATAGAGGCATAGCACGCTCTTTTACATACTTTTCTTACTGAGCGTAAACTCACCCTTTTACGACCATTTTTCCTACAGATTACTTGAAGTGAAATCCGCTCCGACTAGAGGAGCTTGTTTTTCGAAGAATCAAGGTGTACCTTCTTGATACGCTTCCCGGTTAGCATAGAAGGTATACTCATATGTTCATGTATATAGTAAATTGTAATTCAGCTACAATACAGTACAAATAGGAAATTGTGTATATATAGGATATCGGGGATGTAAGATAAGATGATGTATGAGATCCTGTGGAAAATGGAATGATATGTATATATATCATTTTTAAGTTTATGGTAATTGAGTAAAAATATTATAAGCTATTAAATAATTAGCTTAAGGATAAGAAGAGAATGACACTGCATGAACAAAATCTAAATAAAGAAGGAAAAAGATAAGTGATAAGATGAAGTGACGGGGACGTCACAAAACCAGCACCAACTCCCATGGTTGTAACACAGAAGCATCTTCTACATAATCAAGATGAACAACTACAAGACTCTTCAAGCTACAGGAGACTCATTGGAAAATTACTATACTTAAACACTACAAGACCAGACATTTCTTATGCCACTCAACAACTATCTCAATTCCTTGACAAACCAACAGTTCAACATATGAAAGCAGCACATAGAATCTTGAGATATATCAAATCTTCTCCAGGACAAGGCATATTCTTCCCAGCAAACAACAAACTTCAACTCAAAGCATTCACAGATTCTGACTGGGCAGCATGCCCAACCTCCAGAAAATCAACAACAGGCTTCTGCATTTTTCTTGGCTCTGCTTTAATCTCCTGGAAATCAAAGAAGCAACCAACAGTATCGAGGTCCTCATCAGAAGCTGAATATAGAGCTATTGCATCTACTACATGTGAAATACAATGGCTGAAGTATTTACTACAAGACCTCAACGTTGAACATCCACAAGCAGCAGCTATATTTTGTGACAACAAATCAGCCATTCAAATTGCTGAAAATCCAGTGTTTCATGAAAGAACAAAACACATAGAAATTGATTGTCACATTGTTAGACAACATATACAATTAGGATTGATACATCTACTGCATGTATCTTCTAAAAATCAGCTAGCCGATGTGTTTACTAAGCCCCATGCACCAGCAACCCTTATAACATATATTTCCAAGCTGGGTCTACAGAATCTGTATACTCCAGCTTGCGGGGGGGGGGGGGGGGGGGGGGGGGGGGGGGGAGGGGTAACAGAGGATAGTCCTCATTCTCAACATCAGCAGCAGCAAGAGTATGTAACAGCAGCAACATCAGCAGCAGCAAGAGTATGTAACAGCAGCAACTCAATATGCACCAGCAACAATCTGATGTACACCAGCAGCAGCAGCAGCTCGACATTGATATCAGCATAAACAGAGGCACGTGAGCAACAGCTTAGCAGCTGGAGTATGAAGCAACAGATACAATTAATTAACTAAAGATTGAATGTAATTGGTTAAAGTAGAGTTAGTTATAGTTAGTTAAGTTAGAAGTAGTTAGAGTTAGTTATGTACAGTTATATCTATATATAAACAATGTAAACCTGATCCATCATTATTAGATTGAATCAAACAGAAGTTTATTCATGAAACTCTTTCTTCTTTCAAGAATTTAATAAACTTGAGCAATCAATAAATAAATGGATAATTATTCTATACACCACTAATGGAGTTTTTTGATTTCACAAACAAAGTTAACATGGTGACACATATTTTTTAAAAATATTAAGAAAATAAATAATAAATGAAACAGAGTATGTCTCATCATCCTAATCTCGATGATAGAGTTAAAAAACTACACTGACAGTGTATAAAGTAATTACCCCATATGTATATGTATTTATGTATTTGCCAAAGTCCAACCTTTCTGAAGCAATTGTCTCAAGCTATAATATCAATGAAGAACATTTTTACCTTATTCAAGTTCATGTTTGTCTTCTTTAAATCAAGTTGTTGATATTTTTATTAAGGCTAATTTTCCTAGTCAATTTTATGACTTATTAGTTAACAAACTCAAGTTGACATCAAGAATTTATATATGATGCATTGAAAGTATATAGTTTCTATTCACTGTCAATACGTTAAAGGTCGACACCTCATCAATAAATTTTTATGAGTAAATTAAAAACATTATTTATATTTAATTTTAAAGACTTGACATTTTTTTAGTTTGCTTACTGATAAGGTATCAATTTTTAGTACATTGACAGTATATAGAAACTATAAATTGTTAGTACATCATATACAAATTTTAACATCTATCACACAAACTTAAGTAGTAGTTTTGTTAATGTAATAATCATAATTATTGTAATAATAGGGATTACATAATGATTGCATATCTTAATTTTCATGGATAATTATCTCAACATACCGTTAGTGGAGTTTTTGATATCGCAAATAAAATTAAAATAATTACACATATCTTATTAAAAAATAAAAATTTTATGACGATTAATATTAATCATTAATCAAATTTTCCTTTTCTAACCATGAAAATCTCTTATGTATATTGAACACTCTTTGTAAAATCTTTTACGGAATTATAAACCACAAAACTTTTTTTTCATGTAACATTGAAGTGAAAATTGTCCGGGGGATAATATATTTTCCGGCAAGTTGGCAGAGTTTTTGTACGGCCAGGTGGAGGAGGAAAAATCGAGGCTCATAGAAAAGAAAAGATAGAAACATGGTCTCAAAAGCAGTGGACAAAGGATCTGATCTTTGATCCTCTGAGCCCTTGATGTCAAATTTTGTTGGCTTCCAAGTTATGGGCGAGAAGTTGAAAACGCTCTCCATTCACCTAAAGAATTACAATACCTCTCATTTTCAAACCAAGATATCATTCCAGTGTGCTTCCAATTAAATTTTCTCTTCCTTTATCACTTTTGTTAGTTAATTAATTTTATCCATTGCCTTTCGCACTTAGTAAGCACATGTAACCGCATTAGTTGCCTACATGAAGCTTTTTTTTTTAATTTTTATAATCAAGGTTAAGATGGCTTAAATTTGAATTCAAATTTTAGCGCATGTTATAAATTTTATTAACTATTCAGTTAAAATATTATTAACTTTCCTACCTGAGCTTTTTTTTTAAAAATAAAAGTAGAATTCAAATTCAATCCATTTTGTAAATAAGAGATTCATGCTCTTAATATTAAATACTTAACTGTTGTACAAATTTATGAGTTTAAAAGAATAAATAAAAGAGCTTGGACTACAAATTTAGTCCCATTGATTCATATAGTCTTATTAAAATATGGTTTTCAGTAATTTGAATCCAAATAATTTCATCCTAAGCTCAGCAATTAAATAATTTTCTTGTAACGAAAGAAAAGTCGAATATCAATTTTCCTTACCTTATCTTTGTGCCACGGTCTCTTATAAAAAATAAATAAACAAGCTCACATTATTGTATACAAGAAAGAGATTTTAAGTTTGACTCTACTTCTCTAATTTAAGAAACAGAAATATTAATGGTAAGTACAATGTATATTATACAAATTCAAATGTACCACATTTGAACTTTTTGACCAATTTTTTTTTGTTTTTTTTTAATAATACTTAAATTAGTGCAGTAAGAAACCCGAAAAACCTACTTTAGAAATTAAGCCCTCTGCTAAACAGAAGACAAAGTAAGTTTTAAAGCAATACATAAAGTTAAATACAAATTGCAGAAAGTGTTTTGCATGAAGGCGTAAAATCAATGTTTGATTAGAGAACACTACAAGGCTTAATAATTGTTTCAAATTAAGCGTGCTATATTAAAAAGTAACCATTTTACCATCTTCAAGCTCATAGTACTTGCCAACATATACTAAAAAATAGCCGATAATTTTGAATTTATTTGAAAAAAAAATATCACTTCATTAACCACTACTAATATTGCTGTAATCTCCTTAATTACATATATAATTTAATTAAGTATATTCAAAATTTTTACACAAAATGTTCTTAATAAAATTTTAGTCGATAATATATAACATGAAAATAAAATTTTGTCAAAATAAAAAAAAATTGATCAAATTAACTTGAGATTCAAAGACTGTACTGATTATTAATTTAATTGGCTTTTTTTTAAATGTTGGCTAATTTTATACGCTATGTTTTTTTTTTTTAAAAAGAAACACAGGCACATATATGTACGTATGTGTTGATTATCAGATAATTAAACAAAAGCGAATGGATAGTGGCAATAATTAATAATTTATTTATTTTTTGAAAATTTCAAAGAAGCAAGATGTTAGATGTAGAGTTAAGAGGATTAGGACCACTAAATCTTAACAGTTTTGCTGTCCTGACTAAGTTATCATAACATATATACTTAATACTAATTAATTGATTGGCATATATTAAGGCAAAATTTTAGAGTACTTCGCTTGGACTATAGGAAAAGAAAAGGCTGTCCTATCGTGTCCTACAGTGAAAAGTGCTCTAGGCTCTAAATTGAATTGCCTATGAAAATTGGAAAAATAATAATTATAATAAAAATTATTAATAGGGGGACCAGCTATTTCGTTTAGTGTTAACTAAGCTAGTTAAGCATCAAGACAGGACATTGTGAAAAGGAAATTTGCATGCAACCACCGTTCTGTTGGGTTTGGAAGACAATTACTTTTTCTTGTAGTTTCACACAGTAATAAGATTATAAATTAATTAACTACCTAATGAAGATTTAAGATCTTCTTTGCTATATGGAAAGCTTTTGCTTCCGTTTTCATAGGGTTGGCGGTGAGGTGGGGAAGTTTAGTTGACAACAATCATGATATCTTCTTATATGTGACTCCGACACCACCTACTTACTCAAGCTTTGGTTCAATATTTTTTCGAGAGATATAATCACTTCGCATTAAAATATATTTTTAAAAAAATTATTTATTACACATTATATGTGATAATTAAATTATGAATGTTTATTTTAAGATTACTCATTAATAATTTTGATAATAAATAATTGATTTTTTTCAATAATATGATTGTCACATAATTTGACGTAGAATAGAATAACTGTTTCATATAATTTTTATTCATTTTTCTGTGGCCATTGCCTTAATCATATTAGTTGCCCTTTGTTCAAGACAACAAAAGAGAGGAAGAGGGTTATTTTTTAAGTAATTCCGTATAATTAAGAGTATGTACCTCAGTTAATTTTTTTTCTTTCTTTTTTGGTGAATAAAAGTGCATAAAAAAAAAAAACAAAACCTCCCCTAGAGAGGTTTACAGATAGTTTCTCCCAGCAGACCTAGGGAAGCATATTCCCACTCTATCCGCAAGCAGATGAGTTAGAAGAGAATTAGGAGGGTCATCGAGCAAAACAAAATGGACCCTCAAAGAGTCAAAGTTGTTCCCATCTTAGCGAGCGCATCTGAAGCACTATTTGTTTCCATGAACACATGCTTCAGTATGTCCGCAGTCAATTTTTTTCCACGATGAATAATTTAACGGAGACTGTTTCGATGCACTGCACTATTCAAACCATATTTTCATTTAAAATCAAATGATTTATTTAATTTAAAAATTAGTTTTACAATATTAAAGTTCAATATCTAGTTTTCGATTTTTTTCGGTTCTTTTTAGACTTTAAACCTTTCGTAAAATATATTTTTTGTTCCAAAGAAAATATAAATAAATGAAGATAGAGTATTTAAATTTGAATTCAAAAATTTATAATATATCACAACTCATCGTTAACCATTCGATCAAAAGATTGTTAGCAAAAAAAAATACCTTTTATGTATTCTAATAGGTAAAATTGTAATGGTTCAAGTATTTTAATATGCATAATTTAACATATTAGTTAAATACGCTAGTATTTATACATAATAAGTAATTGTAACATTGAAGCTTATGATTTTCTCTCATGTTTATGTAATTTTTTGGTTACATAAAGATTAAGGGGAGGAGAGACTATCCCATGTCCAAGGTCAAGGTATATCGTCAATTCATTATTATAATATACGAATTCATTAGACTTTCACATGCAGATTTTTATGTATTTTGTTGATGGATTATTATCCAATACATTATCACGGGAGCTTTTAGAATTTACAAATAAGATTAAGATGATGACAAATAATCTTTTAAGAATATTAAAAAATTAAATAAAGTATTAGAGAATAATCTTTTGAAGAATGTATTTTGAATTAAAGTTTTTAAACATTTGAACATCAACTGTTATAAATTTTAAAAAATATTGCTCATATGAATATTTTTCAACTTAATGTTGGGTCCATTCCTAATTAAAAAATTTACTAATTAGAGGTTAGTTTAAAGGCAAACGTGCCAGGCGGCAGGCACCAGCGAGCTTAGTTTCATAGATTTTGGACAAAATGCTTGTTATAATTAGAGAATTAAGTTCTCGAGGAGATAACCAATCATTTAGAGCCTGACTTCACGAGAATTCGTATTTGTTTTATGATGAAAGTTTTTGGTAAAAAAAGAATTCAGATTTTGAGATTTAAATAACTTTCATACTTTAAATATAAATTTATAATCATTCGATTCAATATTTATAATTAAATATTAAATTTTGGTATAAGAGGGTTTCCTTCGGTTTTGTAGCTTAATATTGTATGTTTAAAGAAATCATAAAATGATTTTTTGGCAGATTCACAACAATTTATTGACCCCTTTTAGTTCCGAAGACAATGGAGCAATATCAACTAATAAAAACAAATCTGATTATCATCAGCTTAATTACTGATAGAGATGTTCATAGGCCCGATCGGCTTGGGATTGGATCGAGTTTAGGTTATATATATTATTAAATTATATATAAATCCGATCCCGGTCTTGTTCAATTATTTAAGCTTGAATTTTAGTCCAAACCTATTTATATATTTTATTGTTCAAGCCCAAACTTGGCCTAGCTCGGCAAATTTTTTTTTTTTGCATTTTGATTATTTTGATTTTGTTCTTTTATTTTTTAAATTCTTTTGTTCCATTTAAAGTTTAATTTGATTTGTCAAACTTTATATGTTAATTTTCATATGAAATATATATAATGTTTATTAATCAACAATATTTTAAATATATAAAATTACATTATATGTAATAAACTATATAAAAATTTTAATATTAATAATGTTTGTTTCAAGCCAGGTCTTCATGAGTGAAGCCCAAGCGCAGCTCTAAAATTCATCAGGCCTATTTTTTTGTCAATACTTGTTTATTGAAATTATTTTTTAATCCAAACTCATTAAAAATCGAGTTAAATTTTAAAATTTAACGGGCTACCTGATTCATGAACAAATCTATAATACGGATCTAGACAAGCCCACGACGAGGCATGTCACTTACCAACCATGCATAAGTCCGCTGGCACCTTAGCCGATTAACTAGAGAATCCCAACCAGATTAATTAAGGAGCTATGTTTGAATAGCAGACCAGTTTTGGATTAGGGGCAGGAGTCCAACAAAAATGGCTTTGATCATTGGCTCGACAATCTTTATATCTGTCCATACAAAAGGGTAAATGCCGGGTCAAGAAAATGCAGTAACTGCTTATTTATGTTGTATAAACCCTTTATCTGCGTCGATGAGGGGACTCGAGCCTCGGAATTTGTTAGTATTTCCTTATGCATTAGGTAGTTTTCACTCAATCTCTCCTCAATGATGGGCAAAGCTTAGCAAGTTCTGTTAAAACTTTAAGTTGTCACGTTCGTATTTTTTCACATAAGTTTTTAACTGTTCGTTATATAAAAGTTTTGCTTTGTAGGAAGAATAAAAATGAGCAATAAAAAAAATTGTTAGTTCCGTGATTAAGTTTTAAAGTAATTAATTAAAAAGTGATTATAAAACCTAATTATTGAATTAACTTCTTTCTGTCTTTCCCATCAAGTGAAGCCAAACAACACGGTAAATTTATATTTTTGGAAGAAATTATTGATATCATGTGTAGGAGAAGTATTATTGGTATTTACCCATGATTTTGATAATGGTTAAAATGCCTGGAGAAGAGGCTTAAAATTGGTGATGCTTGATCAGCATTTCTTTTAAAATCAAACTTTGAGGAGTGGAAAGTGTACTTTTGTTTTGTTTTATTCGCAGAACAATGATTACATGTTAATAAAATTAGCTTATAGACAGATTTTGGACACAACTTTTACATTGTCCTTGAAAAGGTTAAGCCTAATAGTGAAAAGGAGAGTAATTTTTACATTAGTGTAAACAAATATAGTCCTTTGAAAGTTGAAACTAGAGAATTTTGACTGTAGCACTTTGTATAATTGGATGCTTTGCTTCGATTCTTTTAAGTCTATGCATTCCATTGATCTTTAATATTTTGTCAAGGGGCATAGGTAGAGATTCATAAGTTCTTTTCTTAGTCTTTCTCTTAATATATATATATATATATATATATATATATAAAACACAATCAGCATTTGTATAAGGTAGACGGATTTTGGATAGCTCTTTTATTGCTAATGAGGTTGTTGATTCTATGAGAAAGTCTAAAGAAGGTGGCCTAACTATTAAGCTTGACTTTGAAAAAGCCTTTGACAAGGTGAATTGGAAATTTCTTTTGAACACAATGAAGCTTTTGGGTTTTGGTAGTAGATGGATTTCATGGATTTCTAGTTGTATCACATTAGCTTTGGTTTCCATTCTTATTAATTGTTCTCCCTCAAAACCGATCAAAATATACAAAGGTCTTCGCCAAGGAGACCCGCTCTCTCCTTTTCTCTTTAATTTGGTTGTTGAATGCTTGAGTTTATTATTATCTAAAGCTGTGTCCATGGGTTTATTCAAAGGTATTTCCATCGGTCTATGGAACTTTTTCATTTCTCATCTTCAATTTGCGGATGACACAATCTTTTTTTGTCAAACAAATGAAAATCAGCTTCTGGCGATTAAAAGAATTCTTAGAATTTTTCAAGCTTCCTTAGGTTTGGAAGTTAACTTCTCCAAAACAGCTTTGTTTGGTGTCAACATTGATCAAGAATTGTTGAAACAATAGGCAGCAAAAATCAGCTGCTGTGTTGATGAATTTCTTTGTGCCTATCTTGGCCTTCCATTAGGAGTTTCCTTTGGATCAGTTTCAATAATTCTTGTTATTCAATCTTTTAAACTTAAGCTTAGTTCATGGAAAAGTAAGTTGCTTTCAATGGCTGGAAGGAATGCTCTCATCAGATCTTCTTTGGCCAATCTTCCAGTCTACTATATGTCTTTGTTCAAGATGCCAATTGGAGTTAGAAATGAATTAGATAAGATTCAAAGGCAATTCTTGTGGGGGGATTCTAATAAAAAAAAAAGATGCGGCTTATTGATTGGAACTCAATTTGCAAAAGTAGGAAAAATGAGGGCTGGGGAATCTCTATTCTCAAATTTTGTACTCAAGCTCTCCTTCTAAAATGGCCGTGGTGTTTTGGGTTTGAGAATAAAACTATATGGAAGCAGGTGATTTGTGAAAAATACAACATCTCTATATCTGATTTATGGCCAAAACCTTGCAAAGAGAGTTCAATGTCCAGGGTTTGGAGAGACATACAAAATAATTGGTCTAGGAATGGTTTATCTAACTTATAAATTCTAACTTTCTTTTTTGTGTAGGTAATGGTTCAAGAATCATTTTCTAGACGGACAGATGGATCCAAGGCTTGGTCCTTAAAAACTCTTTTCCAAGAATCTGTGCTCTTGCAGTGAATAAGAGTGGATTCATCAATGAATATGGCAATAGGTTTGGCAGCTTATGGGTTTGGAACATTTCTTTAAGGAGGCCTCTGTTTGACTGGGAAAAGGAGCAATGGAATCATTTCATAAACCTGTTGAGTTTCATCATGTTAACTCCTTATGTGAAAGACATAATCATTTGGTCTCATACTACTAATGGTTCGTACAGCTCTAAATCTTTTAGAAATATTATTGATATCTCAATGAAGTATGAATTTGCTGTTGAAAACTTTGACTGAAACGGTATTGCTCCACTTAATTTTGTCCGAACATTTTTTTTAAAAAAAATCAAAAAAATAAAAAAATAATAAAAAAATAAGTTGACTTCAATGATTTGTTGTCATAAGAAAGATAGTAATAATAAAGTAGTAATCACAGTGAAATAAAATCTGAAGATTGACTACCAAAAATAAAAAAATGAAATGGAAATAAGTTGAAAAAAAAGAGAAGGAAAGTCAAAGAAAATAAATGAAAAATCCCATGATCATGGGATCAATAAAGGGCCTTTAATTTTATTTTCCTTTTAAAAAAAATAATAGTAATAAATAAAAATATAATGATAAAGAAAAAAGAATATAAAGGGGGAGAAACCTTGAAAAAATGGGGGGGGGGGGGAGGGGACAGATAGAAAGAAAAGAAACCCTAGAAAAAAACCCTAGAAGGAAACCCTAAAAACCTTAGACAACACACAGGAGGAACCCTGAAAAAAAAAAAACCTAGTCGGAGAAGAAAAAACCTAGCTAGTGAACCTGTACCCAGCTCACCACAATCGTCACGAAGCCATCATCATCACCAAACTTCCATCTTCTTCACCGTAACCTTGCTGCACAGTCTTATTACCGAGCCTGACCACCATCAACATCTTCCTTTTTTGCACCCTCTGCACATCATCACCGCCAGGCTACTTCCATCACTACCACGGCACTTCATCACCGTCGACCATCATCATCCCCTCACAGCCACTATTGATCATCATTTGAACCCCTCTGTCATCGTTAGGCCACACACCATCGTCACCATCGTCTTTAGCTTATTTCCATCACACTCTGCAGTCTGCATAGGCCTTGCTTGCTGCTGCCTGGAACCTTCCCCGCAGTTGTTGCTGTTGCGTTTCTGGCCATTTTCTGGCGTCTCTTCCTTGCCTGGAGTCGTCCCTGCTGCCTTGCTAAGTCACAGCATTGTTTCTTTCTACTCTGTCCCCATCCGAGTACTTCTGCACCAACCTATTGAATCAGCTTCTTACTGCTGCATGTACATCCTAACCTGCCTGCTAGAAACTTTGGAGAAAAAAAAAAGGATCCGGGTTGCTCATCTTCATCCAGCAGCCTCTATCATCATCATCATCTCTCCATCACCACTTATCTTCATCGCTGCACTACTACAAGTTTGCTGCTCGACACACCTTGCTGTTGCTGCACCGTTTGCTTGCACCATTCCCGTTACTGCTGTTGCGTACTAAGATCTGAAGGTCTAAGGGTAAGACTTGGTTTTCTTCATGAGATTCTAAATGACATTGCATATATATATGTTTAAAGGTTAATGGTGCTGACCAAAACTGTTCCTCGTTTGACATGATTCACATGCAATTGTTTTTTTATGTGTATATATTTCCTTTTAAGGTTTATATCCCACGTGCATTGCATGTTCAAGCTTTGTTATAAATATATGTTGTTTTATTCTTTAAAGATTGATATTAGTTTATTGAAATAAATTTTCTTTAGCTTATTCTATCTAGGAAATTTATATAATATATTTAACTTTAGGTTATCAATTATGTTATAGATATAGAATTATATTTGTGAATTATAAAATTAAACTATAAGTTAGAAAATTAGATCAATGTTATGTAAATTAAAAATCATTTTTTTAAATTAAATAATCAAAATAAAATGATTGCAAATATTCCGATGATGAAATATGAAGAGAATTGCACTTAAGTAATTTTCTTGAAACTTTCTAGGTAAAAAAATTCTATCCAAGGCCTCGCCAGCTTAATGGAGGATCCAAATAGGATTTTTTATAACAAATAATTCATATTCATTTTTAAAACATATATAATAAATTAAGTTATTATAAAATAACAATAAAAATAATTAGTTACAAAATTAGAAAAGATATTAATGGTTCGTAACAAAATAAGGGAAGGAAGAAACAAATAAATAACTAGAATTGGATATTAAAATAATAATGAATATGAATATGAATATGAATATGAATTACTCCAAAGATGAAATATCAAGAGAATTACGCTTAAGTATTTTTCTTGAAAATTTCTAGGTTAGAAAGTTCTCTCAAGACCTCACCAGCTTAATGGATGGTCTGAAGAGGGTTTTGATAACTAATGGCTTATATTTAGTCTAAAAATAAAATATGATTATTGTAAAATTAAAATTAAAATAATTAATTACAAAGATAAAATATAAAGAAATATTAATAATTCAATAACAATAATAAATTATAATAATAAATAATAATGATAATAAATGATAAAATAGGATGATAACAGTATTGATTATTCCGATGATAAGAATCCAAAAGAGATTACGCTTAAGTAATACTTTGGAAATCTTTAGGTCAAATAATTTCTTTCAAGATCTGACCAGCTTAATGGAAGATCTAAAAAGAATTTTTGAGAAAAATAATTCATATTCATTCTCTAATAAAATAAATTAATAAAATTAAACATTAATAAAATAATCGAAAACGATAGAAGTAATAAAAATGATAAGATAGTAAGAATGAATTAAATAGGAATCGAAATGGAATTTTTCATAAAACATTAAAATGAATCCGACGACGGAGCCTCTTCAAGCAAGTCATATAGTACTACTTGAATACTGTCACGACCCGTGACCACATTTTTCATCTTCTTATACACATCTTAACCGGTTGGGCTGTCTGTGATACTTCACTTGTACTAACTATTAAACAATTTTACAATGTATTGTTTATATTATACACATCCCCTATCGTAATTTATCAGATAAGTAGTACTGTTGACATGTCTAAATACAGAGAATAAATGATCATACCTCAAATAAACAGTCGGTCTGACACATTGTCCTTCGTGTACAGCCAGGATCCACAATCCGCTGAACTCACATTTATCAAAACCTGAAATGTTGAAAATTAAGGGGTGAGCAAAACCACGGCTCAGTAAGAGAATTATATGCCTCACTTGATACTCAGCTTCCTATATGCTGAAAATCTTTTTCTTTTTTCCTATGGGCTCTAGGCTCGCATGTAGGAAAGATACTACAGTCGGCTAGGAATCCGAATAGAGTAAGGTAGGTATTTTAGAATACCATACTTGTTACGGAACCTAGAAGCAACTGTAGAGAAAAATTTTTTCTTTTTGTTTTGAATTAATAAATCCTTTTCCTTTTTAATCTTTCATAACCTTTTTCATATTCTTTTCAAAATAATGCTTCTACGAAATAAAGCCTTTAAATAGAATAATTAATATCCGTATATTCCTTGAAAAGAATATTAGTTAAGTCATCATCTTATTTCTTTAAAACTTATTTCATGTTTTAATGTACTCTCTTAATTAGTTCCGTCCTTTAAAAAAGCAAAATAAGCTATTAAAATCTATTTCATCCTTTGACATTTGTCAAATTCACGAATCACAATCACTTACTTATCGTCACAATATCCTACGATTTCTCATACTAACATCGGAACACGTGTAGCACTTAGTTCCCGAAGGACTCTAGAGGTGGCTCCCACGGTTCAATCATCGAGTCTCTGCTCGGTATGGCCTGTACTGAAACATCGGAACACGTGTAGCACTTAGTTCCCGAAGGACTCTAGAGGTGGCTCCCACGGTTCAATCATCGAGTCTCTGCTCGGTATGGCCTGTACTGAAACATCGGAACACGTGTAGCACTTAGTTCCCGAAGGACTCTAGAGGTGGCTCCCACGGTTCAATCATCGAGTCTCTGCTCGGTATGGCCTTTTCCGTTTGACATATTCCATGTCATGTAAAATATTTCCCTTTTTAACATGTCACCTATCATTTATGGATTTTAATATAGACGTTAATCTTGTCTTACTATAAACCTCGGAGGGTAAAGGACTAAACCGGTCAAATCTATGACCATAATCTATATTGTCCTCGGTGGATCACGGATCAGGTGTCGACCGGGACTAAACATGTCACATATCATGTATCAGCATGATAAGAATACCAACCAGTCTCAAAACCGTATTTTTCATCATAAAATACACCTTTATGGAATTTATATAATTATATAATTCCATGATTTAAAACCATAAGGGTTATAATCCTTTAGTGAATATTGATAAAAATATCCATAAAAATATTCACTATATTTCACTTCATTTTTCGTCTCGTAATTCGTGTAATTTATCTATTTCGAGAATTTTCGGTGATTTCATTATCACCATTCTCGAATACATGAATATTTTAAAGTTCCATCTCATTATATTCATATTTTATGAAATTTAGAAGTTTCCTCATGTCTCGTGATTTACTATCGAAATTCGGAAATAAATCATTTAATATGATTTTATAAAGTTTTTCTAAAATTTTCGGCAGCATAACGGCTGCCGATTCACTAACCTCCTGCACGGAAAATACAGTTTAAAATCTTTCAGCCAGTACTTCTTCCCAAATTATTTTCAGCAATTCATGCATCATAATAATTTTCATAAAATAATTGCATAAAATATTTCAAATTAAATTATGCAGACTGAGTATCCTTACAGTGCTGCACATGCATCCCTTACCTTTTTCCGGGTCGGCGACATCCGCTTATCGATCGCGCCCGCACTCCATTTCTCCCGATTCCTTATCTCGATTGCTGAAAATAATTTCTGGAATTAAAATTCTAATTTTTAGAATTTTTCATAATTTATTTAATTTTTTCTAAAATTAAATCTCCGAGAAATTTCTTACCGAATTTGAAAAATCCCGGGTTGTAGAATTTTCGGGAATCTCTGAATTCTCGAAATTCTCCTTTTTCCTCTTTTTCTTCATTTTTCCTCTTTTTTTTTCTTTCTTTCTTTTCTTTTTCTTTTTCTTTTTCTTTTTCCTTTTTTCTTTTCTTTTTTTTTTCTTTTCTTTTTTCTTCTTCTTTTCCCGGTCAGACCGGTTCAGACCGGTCCAGCTTCTTTCCTCGCCGGTTCCTCGCCGGCGGCCGGTTCTCCGGCGGTTCCGGCGTCCCTCAGCTGGCCGGCTGCACGACGAACTTGCCGGTGCCCTCCGTTTGCCCTGGATCGGCGGCACGGCGGTGGATTGAGGCGGTTTTGCCTCGGTTTCTTCTTCCTCTTCGCCGGCCTTCCTTCGCCGTCCATTGCGCATCGGGTGACCTCCATCGTGTTCCTCTCCCTCCGGCGGTGCTTCGGTGACAGTGGCGGCCACCGATTTGGCCGGCACCGCCGTCGGCATTTTCCTTTTCTCCTCGGATTTCCTTCGTTTCTGTTTTCCCGATTTGCTTTCCGTTTTGCTTCGCCGGCGTTGGCGTCGGCTTCCTCTTCCTTGGCCGGCGACGCCGCTTCTTTTCCTTCTCCTCCTTTCCTTCTCCGGTGGCCGCTGACGGGGGCGGCGCCTCCTGGAGACAGAATCGGGAATCCGATTCTGGTATGTTGTTTTCCTTTTATTTTCTTTCCTTTTTTGGTTTATTTGGTTTCCCTTTTTAGTATGTAACCTACTATATATTATACAATATATTATATATATAATATCTACCATATATTACACATATAATATTATTTCATATAAATTGTAATACAATATATATTAGATATAAATTATATATATTGTATATTACAAAATACATGTCTAGTATATATATATGTACATTTATATATACTTAAAATTAAATAACATTTATATATATAAATTATATAAATGCTATAATAAAATATTTATACATATAAACTTTAATATAAAATAATATTTACATTTTCTATACATGTATGTATATATATATTTATATATACATAAAATATTATGTTTATATACATATGTATTATTTAAATTCATAGGATAGTATATATTTCCATATATAGACCAACGTATATTAAAATATACTATATAGTATTTTAATACATACGTATTTGTATAAAATACATTTATAAAATTTATAATTATATAACATATTTTATTTTATTTATCTTGTTTTTCATTTTCCTTATTTAATTTGGATTTTAATTTATCCAAATTAATTCTTTTTCCTCTCTATTATTTTTTTTATTTCACTTCCAATTTAGTTTCCTTTATACGAATTTTCCGATTCTTTCACTTCCTCGATTCTCGGGATTTTCACCAATATCCCGTTATCGCAAATTTTATTTATTTCCTCTTATTTAATTTCTCCGATATTTATTTTCAATATTTAAAATTTCCAATAGATGGAAAAATTTACGGTTATCACAAATACTCTTGAGGTGAGGAGGATTTTTTAAGCTATCCCACCAGCTTAATGAAGGATGCTTAGAAATATTTTCCAATATTAAATTATTGAACTTAAGATTAACTAAGGCAAATTTGAGATAACCTAAAGCTAGTTGGTACCATTTTAGGATGGGCGTTGTGAGGGTGCTAATCCTTCCTCACACGTAACCGTACTCCCGAACCCTAAATTTGAGATGTAGACCAGTCCTTGTCCATAGTTTGAATAGGTGACCAATCACACCTAGGTAGAATGGTTGGTGTTGACTCCATAGATTTTGTGTCTAGCTATTAGGTTTTTCTAAAACTTAATACGTTATGACAGTTTGGCGACTCCACTGGGGACTTTAGAGAGTCAAGCCAACGATTGGTTTTAGGTTATTGTCGTAACGGCTTCGCACTCGACGATTTTGAAAAACGTTTAAAAACAAAAGGGAGTCGCCACCAATCTTTTTTGACTATGTGTGATTGGCCATTTATCTTTTTAACAAAATCTCAAAATTAATTAAGTTTTATTAAAAAGACAATTTCTTTGGTCTACGAAAACAAGATTTGGGTTCGGGGGTTCGGTTACGTACGAGGAAGGATTAGCACCCTCATAACGCCCGTTAGAAAACGGTACCATCCTAACTACGTGGTATCTTTTGATTTTAATAAAAGAGTCTTGGTTTAACACTAATTTGCTTATTTAGAAAACTCGTGTATTGGCTTAAAAATTATTATTACGTGTATGTTTAAAAACTTTCTTTGAAAATTAATATGGACCCCATTTATTGAAAAATTAAATCAAATATTCCAATACTTTTGGCAACATTTGAAATAATTCTTCTCACCTAGAGATTTCTAAAGAATCACTACTTGTGACTTCTATAGAATCTCATCCTCGGAGGATTCATATTTTTTGTGTAATGGAATAAAAAGTTATTATATATTTTAAAATAAGTTTTATTTTAAAAGGAACATGAATCCCTTTTATTGAAAAATTAAGTCGAATATCCCAATACTTTTGGCGACATTCGAAGTAATTCTCCTCACCTAGAGATTTCTAAAGAATCACTACTTGTGACTTCTATAGAATCTCATCATCGGTGGGACCCACATTATTTAATTCACGTGAATGCATGCAATGCAAACAGATAATGATGCGCATGCATGTCCATTTAATTCATTTATTATTTCTTTATTCTTTATATTATTTGTTTTTTTACTTTTAAAAAATGAAAATTCGTGTATTGAAAAATCACACTAAATATTCTAATACTTTTGACAACATTTAGCAGACTCTTCTTACCTAAGGATCGGCTAGGAATCACTACTTGTGACTTCCGTAGCATCCCATCATCGGACGAATTCCATTCTTTAATATTAACATTGAAGCATATGATGCAAACATGTAATATATAATGCATATAGATTTTTACTTTCTTATTTAACATATTCATTGTTTATCTTTATTTTGTTATTTTACATTATTTATTTTGTTATTTTTGTTGATCTTATTTTTTTTATATTTGTTATTAAATATTTTTAAGATAAAAGCTTATGTATTGAAAAACCTCTCTAAATATTCCAATACTTTTGGCAACATTTAGTGAAATTTCTCTTACCTAGGGATTAGTTAGGAATCACTACTTGTGACTTCCATAACATCCCATCATCGGGCATTAGCTTTTACCTCTTATGAATTATTTTATTTCCATTAATTCTTGTCTTTATTTTTTTAGATCTATTAACTTAATCCCTTTTGTTATCATCTTTTATTAAAATTCTATTACCATTTTTTGGTTAATTTAATTACTTTTGAGATTTTATTATTCTCAATTTTTATTGGTTTGATTGTTTTGTATTTATATGTTCCTAAAATCTACATTCTTATTAATCCTTTCTAGCTATCTCCATTACTTCTTTTGTTTTTATTAATTTTCATTTAATTAGTATTTTTCTCAACATACCTTATTACAAAATATATTATTACATATTTTTAAAATAAACATGAATTTGGATATTGAGAAATTAAATCGAATGTCCCAATACTTTTGGCGACGTTCGATAAATTCCTCTCACCTAGAGATATTCGAAGAATCACTACTTGTGACTTCTACGATATCTCATCATCGGAATTCGTGCTTACTTTATTTATTTATTTTACTTTTGTATTTTTATTTTATTTTTTAGCTTCTTAAAATATTCTTTTATGGTAAGTTGTTTAATAATAAAAAGAAAATTATATATACAAATTAAATATTTTATTTATTTACACATTTTATATATCCCATGCACATTTTAAAATTACATAGATTTCCTAACTTCCTAAAAAGATTTTTATATTAAAAAAATTTACTATATGCATAAAAGAGATTATATAATTATGTAATGTACTTTATATACTTATCCTATGTACTTTATATACATATCTATATACATTTCTTTAATACATATATGATTTTATATTTATTTACATGCTTATTTGCATATTTATATATATACATTTTAAATCACATATATATATATATCTCCTATGATTCATTTACATATTTTATTTATTTATTTATTTTTTTATATATTTTTTGTATATATATTTTTTATATGTATATCTTACAACTATATATTTATTATTAATTATGATTAAACTTAAAATTATTAGCTTTTAAAGAATTTTATATACAACAAATATTCATTTTTGTTATGCAAGAGATCAGTTATTTAACAGAATAAATAAATAAATAAATAAACAATAAATAAATAAATAAGAATAAAATATATATACCCCAAATGGATTGGGCTTGGAACCCAAATAAATCTTCAAAAACAGGTCCAAGATCAGGCCCAAACAGCAGGCCCAAGTCAGTTAATGGGAGCGGGTCGGAACGCGGGTCGCGGATCCGGATCGGGCGAGACACGCGGGTCGTGGGAAAGGAGAGCCGGGTCGCGGACGGGTTGCGCAGATCTCGGATCCGGGTCGCGGGTGGCACGCGGGTCGTCTGGGTTCACCAAAACGCACCGTTTGGTGCTTTATATAAAGTCCTCTTTTTTTTATTCCTTCATTTCCTCCGACTTCTAAAAAAAAAATCCCAAATTTCTCTCAAAATCCTCTCGGGCTCCCTCCACCTTCCGACCAAAGGCCACCGTGCCGGCCGCCGTACGCCGCCGTACTCCGGTCACCGGTGGTTCCCCGAAAGCCCTAAAACACTCTACTTGTTCCCCTCTCTTCAAATCCGGGCTCCGTTTAGCCTAAAAACCCTCCAACCTCCCAGATCTATCTTTCCCGAAAGCCATTTTCCCCTCTTTGTTTGTGTTTGTTTTTTTTTTTGTTTCTTTTTGGTATATTTCTGGTTGGTGGTTTCGGTGATGTTTTCTTGGCTGTGGTGCTGTGATCTCTTTTTTGGTTTTTGTCTTGTTTTTGCAGGTTTTAGATTTAGGGTTTCTTGGGATCGAGGGGTTTCGGTGGAGGTGATGATGATGATGATGGTGTGTGATGATGAAGGTGGTGGTGTTTGGTTGTTGGCGGAGGTGTACGGTGATGATGATGGTGGTGTTTGATGATGATGGTGGTGTGTGATGATGACGACGGTGATGATGGTGGTGGTGTGTGATGATGACGACGGTGATGATGGTGGTGAAGGGTGACTGTGATGATGGTGGTGAGTGGAGTTTAGGGGTTTCGGTCTGTCTCCTCCGAAAAAAATGAAGAAAAAACCTCAAGAAAATCTGGTCCTCTTAAACTGATTCCGGATCAACCTTTGATCCGGAGGGTTAGAACCGATTTAGGTTCTTTCGATTGTTTTACAGTCTTCAAGGGAGAGTCAGGATGGGATTGATCTGGGGAAGGTGAGTTTTGGAGACACCCGAGACCTAGGGAGACGGGTGGAGGACGCCGGCGTTTGGGAGTGTAACCGGTGATGGACTAGCATTAAATGTGTGATTGTAATATATTAGAAATAATAATAAAACATATAAAAAAATATATTATTAATAAAAAGGTTAATAAAATAATAATAATAATAATAATAATAATAATAACAAATAAAATAAGTAAAATAAAATAAAACAAATAATATAAATAATATATATAATAAGAATAAAAATAAATTAAGAACTAAAAATTAATAATAATAATAATAATAAATAAAACGAAAATAAAGATAAAAATAGAAATAAAGATAATAATAATGAAACACACATATAGAATAATGATAATAAAAACAAATTAAGAATTTAAGATTAACAATAATAATAATAATAATAATAATGATAATGATAATAATAATAAAAACAAATAAAATAAAAATAAAAATAAAATAAAAAATGAAACACACATATAATAATAATAATAATAATAATAATAATAATAATAATAATAATAATAATAATAATAATAATAATAAAAGAAAAGAAAAGATAAATAATAATAATAATAATAACAATAATAATAATAAATAATAAAAATAAAACACATGTGATAAAAAAAATAAAAAATAAAAAATAAAAATAAAAATAAAATAAAATAATAAAAAAAACAATAAGAATAATAACATACATAACAACACAATAAAAACAAAAACAAAAACAATTATATATAAAATAATAAAAAGAACAATAAAAATAATAAAAATAAAAACAAATAGATAAAAATAAAATACTGATAATAATAAAAATAAATTTACTCATTTTAATGGGTCTTGAAGCCCAATGTTTTATTTTGGATTTTGAAAGTCCAATTGAGTTTAGAACTATCAATTTGGACAAAATTTGGTGTCTATAGTTATTTTAGGTTTGCCTTAGGTATGTTAATTTTGATAAAATAATAAGACATTAATAACTACATGTTTCTTCAACACACACTTCACATGCATGTGCATGCATTAGCCCTCTACCCGGGCTCTGTCCTTTTAGGAGGAAGTAAAGTAACTACGCTCTCGTGAGGTAATACCTCCGCAATGGCTAGCGAAATACTCCCGCTCAAATTGAACCTTTCCATTTGTAGCCTGTCATGGGTGAGGATTGGGTACCTTACTACTCCTTTTTGGACGACAGTAAGGAACAATTTGGGAACCTTTAGCCCTTTTATCTAAAGCCATGCATATAGTGAAATTAAGAAGACCAACTGTAAGATAGAGCCATATCAACCCATGGTCTAGAAAATACCCATTACTCAGGACACATGCTTGATCAAGTTGGTTGGATTTCGGTTTACACATGAGACATTAAGAGGGTACCGTGAGTCTTTTACCCAAACATTTCATGCATTACTCATCCATTATTGTTACATGACAACTTTTTACCACACCATTCCATTCATACACATCATCTGGTTTTGATTTATCTTCATTCATTAAACAAAGCATTTTCAAAATATTTCAAGCATTACCACATGTGAAATGATGAACTCTTAATTGTGGTAATAAAGGTTCAAAGATAGCTCGACCAAAAGTCCATTCGTATCACACTCATTATCAAGCTACAATTATGGAAGAAGAACAAAGCATTTGCATGGAGAAGATGGAAAAAGCTCAAGAGGATATAAGGGGGCAATTGGCCCAAATTATTGAGTTGTTTAAAAACTTGAGTAAGGGAAAGGGAATAATAGAATAAGTTGTAGTTGAAAAAGAGATTTGTCTTATGGGGGCATGAATGGTTCTAGTCATGCGATTTTGAGGATTTGTAAATTCTAGTTTTTGTTTTCTTTTATTTCTTTAAGTAATGCAAGACAATTTTCTAAAGTGCTTAAGCCCATAAGCACGAAATAAATTTTATGTACGGGCTAACTTTTATTTATTTCCCTTTCAATAAAGTGACTAGTGTGATGCATTGTCAATTTCTCATTCTATTCATTTGCCATTTCTCACATACTCACCATATCTTTCATTCACAAGTATCCAAATAATGAACATGATGATAATGATGTCAATAAATCTAGGGTTCAATTTTGAAAGAACTACTACTGTTGATGAATTAATAGTATGCCAATGTTGCGAAAGCAAGAAAATAAACGAAAGGTTGCTTACCATCCGCACTTGATAGATGGTACGAGAAAGGTGAATCTCTTACAAAAGCTTCTAACAAGTTTGTGATTGTTCAATAAATGATCTTTAAGGAGAGCACTTACATTTGAAATGATAAATGGCCTTCTTTCACTATCCTTCAAGCATGAGTAAAATTATCCTTTGATTACCCCTTTTGAGCCTATTATATTTTTGTAATATAACCCACCAAGGATCACCCTTCACATTTGGTGCAAGGAAGATGAAATGAAGAAATTTTGGGGGCAAAAATGAAAGTGTTCATGATGAATCAAGGGGCAAAAAAAAAAGAGCCCATTTTTGTGAAAAAAAAAGAAAAAAAGAAAAGGGTTTGAATTCAAAAAGAAACCCCCCCCCCAAAAGCAAGAAAGGGCAAAATGCCTAAATGTTTTACTGGATAAAGAAAGTGATCCCTTGGTTTATAAACCTTGAAACACAGTTTGGGCCTACTATATCCTTTTCTTTCATAAGCCCCCACCTGAGCCTACATTACATGTCTTTAAAAGCCCGTTTTGATCAAATGTAAATGTTTAAATTGAAGAATCATGCATTGAATGAAGACATACTTATACAATGAGATAATGATCCTTTGAAGGTTCGATGGAGATAAGGGAAATAGATCAAGTTGAATGAAGAAACCCATGAGCTTTAGAAGGCATCTTGGATCAAAATCAAGAATGCCTATTAGGGGGCATCAATTTGGATTGAGCACTGAATGTTGAAGTTTGTCAAAGCCAATGAAGTTGAAGATGAAGAAAAAAAAAAAAAAATATATGTGAAAAAAAAAAGAAAAAGAGAAAAAAGAAAAAAAAGAAAAAAAAAAAAAAAGAAAAAAGGAGGATTCAAATTGAAAACTTGAAAAGGGCAGTTTGAATCAGTTGAGGGGGGCACCTAAGTTGAAAACCGAAAAAAGGCGACTTAGGAAAATATCAACATCAAAAAGTTTTGATACGAGGGCAAGATTGGCAGACACTACATGAAAGAACATATCAACCAAGAGTGGGCTTTTGGAAAAGAATTTTAGATTGACTTGATTGAAATTGTCAGAATGTTCATTAAAAGGATACTAAAAACCTTATTCCAAACAGATTGTGCCATTGGTTTTTCTGGATTTCATGTTCCTTTTCTAAGAATGAATATCTATACCTCTCATGATCATTTATTCCACCCTTATACTAAATTGAGAAGATGTATGAGTGCATTACATTGGTGGTCAAGTTGAAAGGAAAATAAATGAATTTTGGTAACCTTTTTTGGGTAAATTTTTGAAAAAAAAAATTTCTTTTGAGAAATCTTGCATTACTAAAAAAGAGAAAGAAACAAAAGTGAATCTGAAAACATGATGCCTAGTCTTCGGGCATAATTGGACTAGGACTCAATAGAAGATGGGATGAGAAAGGAAGATAAAGGATTTAAACAGGGAGAATTCAATAGACAGAATGGACTTGAGAGAGACAAGATGAACTTGAGAATCTTGTTACCACAATTGAGAATGCATTTGCATATATTCATGGAATAATGCAGGGGGCATGACATTGACATGTGCATAACATTCATGGCATTCATTATATTCATGACATACATGACATTCCATTAGTGCATTGACATTGAACTATTTGTTAAGACATTAGGATAAGAAGTTCTGAGTGGTTAAAATTTGGAGAAAAAGAGAAAATATAAGAGATGGTAATTTGAAAAAATGATGAGGTATGAGAAGATGATGAGATAAATATTTTTTGAAAAGACCTTAGATGAGAGTAAAGTCCAGTTTAGCTGGCACCTTAAAGGAGGATAAAGCCTAATATTGTTGGCATCAAAATGAAAGTTAAGCCCAGTCAAACCCATGTTAACTGGTATTCTGAAATGAAAGCTCTTTAGTTTTCAAAGTCTCATTGCCTCTGATGAGAGGAGCTCTTTATATTTCAAAGTCTCATTGCCTCTGATGAGAGGAGCTCTTTATTTTTCAAAGTTCCAATGCCTCTGGTGAGAGGAGCACGAGGTTATTTTTCAAAAGTCTCAATGTCTCTGGTGAGAGGAGCACAAGATTATTTTTCAAAGTTCCAATGCCTCTGGTGAGAGGAGCACAAGGTTATTTTTCAAAAAGTCTCAATGCCTTTGGTGAGAGGAGCACAAGATTATTTTTCAAAGTTCCAATGCCTCTGGTGAGAGGAGCACAAGGTTATTTTTCAAAAAGTCTCAATGCCTCTGGTGAGAGGAGCACAAGATTATTTTTCAAAGTTCCAATGCCTCTGGTGAGAGGAGCACAAGATTAAGTCTCAATGCCTCTGGTGAGAGGAGCACAAGATTATTTTCAAAGCTCCAATGCCTCTGTTGAGAGGAGCTCTTTGCTTTCAAAAGTCTCATCACCTCTATTGAGAGGAGCTTTATTTTTCAAAACTCCCATTGCCTCTGGTGAGAGGAGCTCTTTATTTTTCAAAAGTCTCAATGCCTCTGTTGAGAGGAGCTCTTTGTTTCAAAAGTCTCATTGCCTCTGGTGAGAGGAGCTTTATTTTTCAAAAGTCTCAATGCCTCTGTTGAGAGGAACTCTTTGCTTTCAAAAGTCTCATCACCTCTATTGAGAGGAGCTTTATTTTTCAAAACTCCCATTGCCTCTGCTGAGGGGAGCTCTTTGCTTTCAATGGTCTCATAGCCTCTGGTGAGAGAAGCTTTTATTTCATGGTCATTTTGCATTCCTTAGTCTTATGATAGGAAAGACTAGGAATTTCATTTCATTTCCTTAGTATTATGATAGGAGAGACTAGGAAAACTTTATTTTGCACTCCTTAGTCTTATGATAGGAGAGACTAGGAAAATTTCATCTTGCGTTCCTTAGTCTTATGATAGGAGAGACTGGGAATTTCACTTTGCATTCCTTAATCTTGGGATAGAAAAGATTAGGAAATCTCATTCTACATTCATTTCTTTAGTCATATGATAGGAAAGACTAGGAAAATTCATGTTCTTGCATTCCTTAATCTTATGATTAGGAAACTTCATTCTTTAGTCTCATGATAGAAAAGACTAGAAAAATTCCGATTTTGCGTTCATTTCCTTAGTCTTATGATAGAAGAGGCTAGGAAACTTCATTTTGCATTCATTCCTCAATCTTTATAAGAGAAGAAGGTTAGGAAATTTCATTTGGCATTTATTCCTTAGCTTTATGTGAGAAATGGCTAGGAAATATCATATTTTACAAAAAAAAAAATCATTGATAGGTCTTGTATTCGGACAAAATGGTTGTCTATGTCTTTGCACCATTATTGTTTCACAGCAAAGTGCAAAGAGGGGCAACTGTAGACACTTAATTTTGTCCAAACATTTTTTAAAAAAAAAATAAAAAAATAATAAAAAATAAGTTGACTTCAATGATTTGTTGTCATAAGAAAGATAGTAATAATAAAGTAGTAATCACAGTGAAATAAAATCTGAAGATTGACTACCAAAAATAAAAAAATGAAATGGAAATAAGTTGAAAAAAAAGAGAAGGAAAGTCAAAGAAAATAAATGAAAAATCCCATGATCGTGGGATCAATAAAGGGCCTTTAATTTTATTTTCCTTTTAAAAAAATAATAGTAATAAATAAAAATATAATGATAAAGAAAAAAGAATATAAAGGGGGAGAAACCTTGAAAAAATTGGGGGGGGGGGACAGGCACAAAGAAAAGAAACCCTAGAAAAAAACCCTAGAAGGAAACCCTAAAAACCTTAGACAACACACAGGAGGAACCCTGAAAAAAAAAACCTAGTCGGAGAAGAAAAAACCTAGCTAGTGAACCTGTACCCAGCTCACCACAATCGTCACGAAGCCATCATCATCACCAAACTTCCATCTTCTTCACCATAACCTTGCTGCACAGTCTTATTACCGAGCCTGACCACCATCAACATCTTCCTTTTTTGCACCCTCTGCACATCATCACCGCCAGGCTACTTCCATCACTACCACGGCACTTCATCACCGTCGACCATCATCATCCCCTCACAGCCACTATTCATCATCATTTGAACCCCTCTGTCATCGTTAGGCCACACACCATCGTCACCATCGTCGTTAGCTTATTTCCATCACACTCTGCAGTCTGCATAGGCCTTGCTTGCTGCTGCCTGGAACCTTCCCCGCAGTTGTTGCTGTTGCGTTTCTGGCCATTTTCTGGCGTCTCTTCCTTGCCTGGAGTCATCCCTGCTGCCTTGCTAAGTCACAGCATTGTTTCTTTCTACTCTGTCCCCATCCGAGTACTTCTGCACCAACCCATTGAATCAGCTTCTTACTGCTGCATGTACGTCCTAACCTGCCTGCTAGAAACTTTGGAGAAAAAAAAAAAGGATCCGGGTTGCTCATCTTCATCCAGCAGCCTCTATCATCATCATCTCTCCATCACCACTTATCTTCATCGCTGCACTACTACAAGTTTGCTGCTCGACACACCTTGCTGTTGCTGCACCGTTTGCTTGCACCATTCCCGTTACTGCTGTTGCGTACTAAGATCTGAAGGTCTAAAGGTAAGACTTGGTTTTCTTCATGAGATTCTAAATGACATTGCATATATATATATATGTTTAAAGGTTAATGGTGCTGACCAAAACTGTTCCTCGTTTGACATGATTCACATGCAATTGTTTTTTTATGTGTATATATTTCCTTTTAAGGTTTATATCCCACGTGCATTGCATGTTTAAGCTTTGTTATAAATATATATTGTTTTATTCTTTAAAGATTGATATTAGTTTATTGAAATAAATTTTCTTTAGCTTATTCTATCTAGGAAATTTATATAATATATTTAACTTTAGGTTATCAATTATGTTATAGATATAGAATTATATTTGTGAATTATAAAATTAAACTATAAGTTAGAAAATTAGATCAATGTTATGTAAATTAAAAATCATTTTTTTAAATTAAATAATCAAAATAAAATGATTGCAAATATTCCGATGATGAAATATGAAGAGAATTGCGCTTAAGTAATTTTCTTGAAACTTTCTAGGTAAAAAAATTCTATCCAAGGCCTCACCAGCTTAATGGAGGGTCCAAATAGGATTTTTGATAACAAATAATTCATATTCATTTTTAAAACATATATAATAAATTAAGTTATTATAAAATAACAATAAAAATAATTAGTTACAAAATTAGAAAAGATATTAATGGTTCGTAACAAAATAAGGGAAGGAAGAAACAAATAAATAACTAGAATTGGATATTAAAATAATAATGAATATGAATATGAATATGAATATGAATTACTCCAAAGATGAAATATCAAGAGAATTACGCTTAAGTATTTTTCTTGAAAATTTCTAGGTTAGAAAGTTCTCTCAAGACCTCACCAGCTTAATGGATGGTCTGAAGAGGGTTTTGATAACTAATGGCTTATATTTAGTCTAAAAATAAAATATGATTATTGTAAAATTAAAATTAAAATAATTAATTACAAAGATAAAATATAAAGAAATATTAATAATTCAATAACAATAATAAATTATAATAATAAATAATAATGATAATAAATGATAAAATAGGATGATAACAGTATTGATTATTCCGATGATAAGAATCCAAAAGAGATTACGCTTAAGTAATACTTTGGAAATCTTTAGGTCAAATAATTTCTTTCAAGATCTGACCAGCTTAATGGAAGATCTAAAAAGAATTTTTGAGAAAAATAATTCATATTCATTCTCTAATAAAATAAATTAATAAAATTAAACATTAATAAAATAATCGAAAACGATAGAAGTAATAAAAATAATAAGATAGTAAGAATGAATTAAATAGGAATCGAAATGGAATTTTTCATAAAACATTAAAATGAATCCGACGACGGAGCCTCTTCAAGCAAGTCATATAGTACTACTTGAATACTCTTGAGGTGAGGAGAATTTTTTAAGCTATCCCACCAGCTTAATGGAGGATGCTTAGAAATATTTCCAATATTAAATTATTGAACTTAAGATTAACTAAGGCAAATTTGAGATAACCTAAAGCTAGTTGGTACCATTTTAGGATGGGCATTGTGAGGGTGCTAATCCTTCCTCACACGTAACCGTACTCCCGAATCCTAAATTTGAGATGTAGACCAGTCCTTGTCCATAGTTTGAATAGGTGACCAATCACACCTAGGTAGAATGGTTGGTGGCGACTCCATAGATTTTGTGTCTAGCTATTAGGCTAAAACTTAATACGTTATGACAATCATGTTAACTCCTTATGTGAAAGACATAATCATTTGGTCTCATACTACTAATGGTTCGTACAGCTCCAAATCTTTTAGAAATATTATTGATATCTCAATGAAGTATGAATTTGCTGTTGAAAACTTTGACTGAGACGGTATTGCTCCTCCTAAAGTGGAGTTATTTTGTTGGAATGCTATCCATGGTTCCATTCCTGTTATTGATGTCATGCAGAAAAGAGGCTGTTTTTTAGATAAGGACAACAAATGCAGTTTTTTGCAATAACGATGAAACTATCGAGCATCTTTTCTTCTTTTCTGATTTATCTTGGAAGATCTGGTGCCATTTTTTGAAGGACTGGAATCTCTCTTGGGCTACTCCAAATAATTTGGCCTCTTTGTTTCAGATGTGGATCGACATGCATATTAGTAGCAATCAAAAGCTCATCTAGATGTCTCTCTTCTACTCTATCATCTGGTATATTTGGTTAGCTAGAAACAATAAAATGTTCAATAACAAAGATTCGGCTCTTGAGCAAATTTGTTATCTGGTTTCTATAAGAACAAGTTGGTTGATCACAGCGAAGTTTCCAGATGTTGATATGAAAATGAACAACATAATGCTTAATCTTCGATCTCTTTCTATTTCCACTAGACAAAAAACATGCAGATTAAAAGTTTCTTGGACTCCTCCTCTTGTGGGTGTGTGGAAAGTGAATGTTGACTGATCCTCTCATGGAAAACCAAGTCTCGCTGAAATCGGTGGTGTTATTCGAAACAATGATGGCCATGTTCTCCTTATTTTCTCGAAAAATATTGGTATAGCAGATTCGAATTTAGCTGAGCTTTTGGCTATTATTGAAGCTTTGTCCATTTTAGCTAAATCTAAAGCTGAGTTTTGCCCATTGCCTCCTATTATTATTGAAAGTGACTCTAAAGTTGTGATCTCATGGCTCAATAGGGTTGGGGACAGTCATTGGCACTATAACAACTTGATAAATAAGATGTTGAATCTTTTCTCTTGTCTTGGAGATGTTTCGTTTGTTCATTTTCTTAGAGAAGTCAATTATTTGGCAAATTTTCTTGCTAAATCAGGGGTGTCTAGATGCTCTGATTTGCCTCTTGGTTGTAAAGCTTTTTGGCTTATTTTTGTCGTAACGGTTTCGCGCTCGACGATTTTGAAAACATTTAAAAACAAAGGGAGTCGCCACCAATCTTTTTTGACTAGGTGTGATTGGTCACCTAAAATATTTATCTTTTTAATAAAATCTCAAAATTAATTAAATTTTATTAAAAAGATAATTTTTGGTCTGCGAAAACAAAATTGGGTCCGAGAGTACGGTTACGCATGGGGAAGGATTAGCACCCCCACAACGCCCGTTAAAAAATGGTACCATCCTAACTACATGGTATCTTTTGATTTTAATAAGATAGTCTTGGCTTTTGATTATATAAAAAATTAGCGTATTTGCTTGAAAAATTACTGTTATAAAGAGATTTATTATGAAAATAAACATGAACACCATTTATTGAAAAATTAAATCAAATATCCCAATACTCTGGTAACATTTGAAATAATTCCTCTCACCTAGAGATTTCTTAAGAATCACTACTTGTGAGTTCTATAGAATCTCATCTTCGGTGGTGCTCACGCTATTTTATAATTGATCGTATACATGTAGTATTGATAAAAATATATGGTGCATATGAAACTTAAAAGAAATTTTATTTATTTTGATTTTATTAATGAAACTCTTAATATTAAGAAATTTGGCTAAATATCCCAATACTCTGGTAATATTTAGCTAATTCCTCTCACCTAAGGATCAGTCAAGAAATCACTACTTGTGAGTTTCATGACATCCCATCATCGGAAGAATTTCATTTATTTTAAAATTTTAATATTTATGCAGATGATGCTAACATTTGATATATGACACATGTGGAATTATAAAAGGAATTTTATATTTTAATTTTTATTAATGAAACTCTTGATATTGAGAAATTTAACTAAATATCCCAATACTCTGGTAATATTTAGCTAATTCCTCTCACCTAGGGATCAGTCAAGAAATCACTACTTGTGAGTTTCATGACATCCCATCCTCGGAAGAATTCCATTTATTTTAGAATTTTAATACTTATACACATGATGCAAGGATATAGTACATGATGCACATGGAATTATAAAAAGAAATTTATACTTCGATTTTTATTAATGAAACTCTTAATATTCAAAAATTTAACTGAATATCCCAATACTCTGGTAACATTTAGCCAATTCTTCTCACATAGGGATCAGTCAAGAAATCACTACTTGTGAGTTTCATGACATCCCATCATCCGAAGAATTTCATTTATTTATATTCAATATTTTAGATTTATTTTCTTGATTCCTTCGATTAAAATTCTATTATTACTTATTTGATTAATTTAATTACCATTCTTTACCTTTGGAGACTTTACTATTATTAATTTTTATTGGTTTAATTATGTTGTATATTTTTTATTCTTATCATGTATATATATTTTTCAAAAATAAGCATGAAACTGATATATTGAGAAATAATACCGAATATCCCAATACTCTGGTAACATTCGGTATAATTCCCCTCACCTAAAGTTTTTCGAAGAATCGCTACTTGCGAGTTCAACGAAGACTTGTCATCAGGATCTCATACTTATTTTATTTTATTTATTTATTTATTTTACTATTATTCTTTATTTATTATTATTATTTTTTCCTTAACTCACATTTCACTTTTCTTAGCAAATTGTCTAATAAAAGTTTATTTTATTTTAAAGCTATATTTTTATGTATACTTTATGTATATACATATTTTATATATTTATTTATACATTCTAAAAAAATATATATTTATATATGTTTTAAGGCTATATATTTTATATATTCACATATTTTAAAACTATATTATTTATTTACATACACATCTTAAAACTATACATTTATTATTAAGATTAATTCCATAATTAAGCTTAAAGTTATTAAATCTTAAAGAATTTTATATATAAATAAATATTCATTTTTTATGCATAAAATAAATTTTCTAACTGAATAAATAAATAACTAAATAAATACTAAATAAATAAATAAAATTATAAATAATACTCAAATGGATTGGGCTTGGAAGTTGTTGGGCCAAAGCAGGCCGAATCAATGGGCTGGAGCGGGTCGGCACGCGGGTCGTAGTGCCCGGTCGGGTCGTGATACGCGGGTCGCGAGGGGCGAAGTGGAGTCGGGTCACGAGCGGGTGGCAGGGGCGGTTTGCGCGGATCTCGGGTTAGGTCAGGCAAGACATGCGGATCCTCCGGCCTCAAAACCCTGCATTTCGTCCGTCTATAAAAGCCCTATTTTTTTTCTTCTTTCATTTCGCCTGGCCTTTCCAAAAAAAAATCCCCAAAATCCTCTGAAAATTCCTCTTAGCCCCTAGCCTCGCCCGGTGACTTTCGTTGTGTCGGCCGCCGTGCGTCGTCGAACACCGATCACCGGAGGTCTCCCCGAAGCCCAAAAATCACTCCACTCCTCCCCCTCTACTCCGATCCGAGCTCCGTTTAGCCTAAAAATCCTCCAACCTCCCAGATCTAGCTTTCCCGAAAGCCATTTTCACCTTTTTTGTTTTCTTTTTTTTCTTTTTTGGCTGATGGCTTTGGATCTTGTTATTGGTCTTTTTGTGTTTGCTGTTGTTTGTGTTGTTTCCCCTTTTTTTTTGCAGGTACTATAGGGGCCTTAGATCTGGTTTTCATTCACGGGTTTGGGTTTTCGGGTCTCTCGGGTTTTAGATCTGAGATCCTAAGGGTCTCGGTTCTAGGGTTTTCGGATTAGGGTTATGGGGCTTGGTTTCGTTGGTGGTGATGATGATGATCTAGGTAGTGGTTGGTGGCCGGTGGTGATGGTTTAGGTCTCGGTGATGTTGAGTAGTTTTGTTAGTGATGGTTTGGTGAGGGTGATGGTGATCTGTGGTGACTGGACGGTGGTGATGGTGGTTATTTTTTTTGTATTTCTGAGTCTGTAGTCTCCGAAAAAAAAACCCCCCCAAACCGGAAGAAAATCTAGTCCCTTTAAACGTGTTTAGGATCAACCTTTGATCCGCAGGGTTAGATCTAATCCGGGTTCTTATTGTTTTTCAAATCTCCAAGGCAGTGTCAGGATGGGATGGTTTGCTTGGGAAGATGAATTTGGGTGGCAACCAAGGCATAGGGGGAAGGGTTGGAGAACCGGCGGTTCTGGCAGAAGATCTGGATGATGGATGGGAGATAGCTGGTGGTACCGACGGCTTAGGGTTTAGAGAACAAAATAATAATAATAATAATAATAATAATAATAATAATAATAAAAAACAGTAACAATAATAGTAATAATAATATAATAATAATATCAAATAATAATAATAAAAGTAATAACAATAATAACAAAATAAAAATAAAAACAAATATATAAAAAAAATAATAATAGAAATGAAAACAAATAACAATAAAAATAATTATAAAAATAAAAGCAGATAGATAAAAATAAAATAAATAAGAAAATCAAAATTTACTCATTTTAATGGGTTTTGAAGTCCAATGTTTTAATTTGGACTTTGAGAGTCCAATTGAGTTTAAAATTACCAATTTGGATAAAATTTGGTGTCTACAATTTTAATAAAATGTTTTAATTTTAAAAAAAAAAACACTAAGATGGCAAATTCTTTTATTGCAAATTAGATTTTACTTCTTTCTCCGACAAACATTTCATAACTTAATTGTTAAGAGGCTAGAGCGGAATGAATTAGGCTTTCTTTCATTATTTTTCGATACATCAATTACTATTTATGTATGTAAATTCTAATATTTAATCATGAATTATTATGGATTTCTTTATATATATAAATAATGTAAAAGAAAATGTATCGAAAAGTAATGAAAAGAGGCTATTCATAATTTCACGACCCATCACACACAACAAACCTTAATACTAATGTAATTGTTTGTAATTCAATATTTTATATCTTTGCATTGCAATTTCTTAAAGGATTTATGGGTATTCCTCTCCCCTTTCTTTTCTTTATCTTTTAAGTGGAATAGTAGAATTATGATTCTGATCAAATTCAAACATAGAAAAAAATGTCACAATCAAAGTTTAGCGAAACTGTTGTGATTTTTTTTTTTTGAAAAAATTAAATCAAAGATTCAAGTTCCCTTTCCACTTTATATCTTTCTATGAACATTAAAATTAACATAAAACTAAAAGGAAAAGATGAAGTAGCTAGGTTAGAAAACACATGCACTGGCATCAGAGCATATGCCACATAAAGAATGAATGAATGAATGAAAGCAACACACCAAGTTGGAAGGCAGATCACAGTTTAGGTGTGTGTTATGAGCGAAAGAGTGAAGAAAGGAGTTTTCATTCTTTCTTTCTTTCAAAAAGGAAATTATAACACCTTTAGGCGCATGTGATGGGGTGGCCAGCATGTTCAAAACCTGTTGCGCATGCACACGTGTAACACTTCCTTCACAGATCCCCGTGAGATCCGCTAATTGGAAAAAAAAAACATACTTCAAACCCTAAATTCTCCTCTCTTACCCTAATTGCCTCCCTCCTGCCTAGCATTCCATCACCACCACTCATCTCTTGCTATGTTTATCCATCTCCACGTGTGGGTACCCCGCTTTTTTCAAGATGACTCATATGCCCATGGCAGAGTGCAATGGGAATTTGCATTTGACATGGGTAGTTTTAGATATAAGTTAAAAAAAAACATAGAGGGAGGGAGACAAGTCAGGCAGCCTTAGTTAGAGATGAAAAAAAAAGTCTTCTTTTTTTTTTTTTGAAGGAAGAGGGCGACTGTGTAAAATGAAAGAGGAAGAGAATTTTTGGTGATCCCAAGAATATCGTAATGAAACTGTCTGTGTGCTTAGTTGCAGCAGCTTTTCTTTTCTCTTTTTTTTTTCCTTTTCAATTATTGATTTATTTTAAATTTCCCAACTTTCAATCTGTTTAAAACAATTGAAGAAAATATTGTACGGTTAAACTTTTTCATACTTGTAAAATTCAAAAATATATTCTATATGCATACCGTATGAATTAATATTCGGTTGGCAACTTTTTTTTTTTTGAGAATTCTGTTGGCAACTTTTCTTTTTTGTTATATAGATTGGAATATATTCATCTATCTATTTACCTTAATTGTTACATCTTGACTTCATGAGCTGATGACATTAGATCCTCTCGGGTACTTAACAAGAAAGTGGTGAGCAAATAACTATAAACTTGCCATATTTATT
The DNA here is from genome assembly GCA_031772115.1 of Heritiera littoralis. Taxonomy (NCBI): domain Eukaryota; kingdom Viridiplantae; phylum Streptophyta; class Magnoliopsida; order Malvales; family Malvaceae; genus Heritiera; species Heritiera littoralis. The sequence goes on from JAPDPK010000041.1 coordinate 891,966, forward strand.
ACATTTCCTTAATCCTCTCGAAGTGTGTACTTCTCCTTTAAGGAATTAAAATGTAGAGAGATTTTCACAAAACTAGGCTAAATAGCACTTTAATAAGAATAAATTAAGTTTTTTTTATAATAAATTGTAAATGACAATAGAATTATTGACAAAATAATTTTTTTATCCGAACATTATTGATGTGGACATTGATTTCGATGAATATTGATTATGTTGATGTGATATTTTTGTGTAATTAATATCAAAATTAAAAATTAAAAATGTGAAAATTAGTTAATCCCATGACGAAAATTTTTTTGCCTTTTCTGTTATTGCTTGTTTTTTTCCTTCTTTTCTTTCATTTTATTTTTCTTTTTCTCCATTTTTAGATCTTTTCTCATATGCAATTCAAATTCCAACCTTGTCCTGTATCAAAGGTTTTTTTTTTTCACTCTTTTCTTTTATATACATATACGTTTTTTTGTGTATAATATTTTTTTCATTATCAAACGATATGATTGATTTGATTAATCAAACAATATTGCAATATTGTGATCAGTGCCTTTAACTTGTTTGTAATATGCATTGAACCAACCATACAATTCGTTGACAATGCTTTTAACAATGAAAGAGAAAGCCTTGTGGATGATAAGGTGAGTCATGGTTTGACAAGCATGGCTTGAAAATGGAATCACACTATTGCCAATTCCAAGCTACATATAGAAAATTTTAAAAGGCTATTCTCTTAAATTTCTAAGCTCAAATGTCGGCAGTCATGATCTTGATCATATAAAATAGTGCTTTTTGGATCGTCAATCTCAATCGGAGAGACTGCCAAATTCACATGATAATTACTTATTGAAACAATATAAAACGACCAAAAATTAGCCATGCCATGGGTTTGACGCCACGATAATTATGGAGATAATGATGGCTTGGGGCTCCGTGCATGCATGCCCTTGAGTTATTTTAGCTAGGGGCCGAATCGGCCGATATATTTTGAAGATAGAATTAATTATGGCTATTATGATTTTGAGATTTTAGATTCAAATTTTATTGTAAGTTTGAACTTAATTAAAGATTATTATATAATATATTACCAGTAAAATTTTTAAATTTTACAAATAAGATTAAAATAATAATATATTATATTTTATTTATTTATATTTGTTTAATATTTTTTTAAAAGATATGTGTCACATTTTTAATTTTGTTTATAAAATTTAAAAGCTCCACAAACAATCTATTAGATAATAATCCATTGGTTATTAAGTCTAATTATATATTTTTTTTGTACATTAAGTATAATTATTTAATGACTAGTTTAATTAATTTGGTTAAGTAAATTTCATATTATTACAAGTAAAATTATTATAGTATTCTATTATGATTAAAATTTCTCGTGTGTTGAACCACTTCAAAACAAATTATAGCAATGATGTAAACCAGCTACATGGGATGACAGTGACTTGCATGCATGAACAAGTGAGATAAACACTAGGGAAAAAGCAAGCAACGCCTTAATTGCCAATTGTCACACACGTCATGCGTTTTGCTCGGGCCACTTTTTATGATCTCTACGGATCACAATTGCAGAGACAGGTTGACATGTGAAAACCCTTAGTGGGAAAAGCCAATAATATTATCGAAGCAAAGAATCATGCGTGCGGTTGCTATACATAGGCTAAAGGCTAAAGCATAGAAATGCCCCACCATTGCCTGGCCTTGGACGGTTCGTATGGTTCCTAGCTATAACTCCAAAAAGTTGCATCCATGGCTATCTTATTAGGTTTGCATTGCTTCTTTTTCTGCATTGGATTCGTACTTTGAACATCAGTTCTCCTTTTCAAACAATCCATGAAGTGTAGTATTTCATACCATAAACCAGAGAAATGGTCATCAGTCTTAAACACTTTTTCTTAGTCATGAAACTTGAAGAGATAATGACATTTCTCCGCATATTGAATATCGAGTATGAGCATCGAACAATATATACCTAGCATATTGAATATTGTGTTGGATAGCTTGTAATAAATACAAGGGAATAAGTTCTCACATTACTTGTAAAAGTATAAAGTAATTTATTTATAAAGAGAAATCAACTCTTGAGAGTAATTTGGAGTCAAAGAGGAAATGGGCTTTGATCATTTGACTTGGGCTTGAGCTTGCTTGGCTTGGTCTTGCTTGGCTTGGGCTTTGGCTAGAGCTTGGCCTATTTTAAGAGTCAAAGATGGGCACTTGGGTCTTTGATTTAATCCGAATTTTTTATTTTTGCCAAAAATATTTTAAATTCTTCTTTGAATTTAAAATTGTTTTAAACTATTTTAACAGACATATTTTCAGTTATATGTCTGGAACAATTATATCTGAAAAATGAATGGTTGTTGTTTAACAGACAATCACAACCATTCATTTAAGCCTCTTCACATTCTATATAAGTGTTGATTTTCAGAAACTCTTAACTTTACATTCTGACTTTTCACAATATTCTGAAAGTTTTGTTGTATCTTGGGTAAATTATTTCTGTGTGAGGTAATATTACACTCAAAAAAGTATAATTCTACACGCCTCAAAACCATATACTCTGAATATTTCCTAACATATTGTACGATATTTATAATTATCGATCAACATTAAGGACGAAGTTGGAAGCTGCAGCATCAAAAGATATGCAGGCGATCGATATCAGGCGCCCAAATTTCGGAGAGTTATAATACAGAAGCCAATAATATAAGAAAACCCCATGTGTTAGGTGTGGACTGAGGCCTAAACTTGAAGTTATTTCAGTCATTTTCCCAGAAGGAGATATATAGCAAATGATTTTTTCTTTGAAAGTCAGAGAGAGAGTACACTTACTAATTAGTTCTTCTGTAGTCATGGCGACCTCGTCACTTCATTGATTGAGAGTTTGAGACTACAACAAATTAACTTAAATTAGTAACGACAAAAAATGGCTATATTACTGTTTTGATAGAAAATTTTCATGGAAAAGTTTGATTATTGATATATGCAGCCACAGTTGAGTGGTTTGGTTTCGGCATCATGGTGATTGGCTTGTTACTGTCAAGTTATAAAGAATTAAAATATTTAGGTATCTGTCTTTCAGATGTAAGATTGCTTTGAAAGTTATGGTTTTCGATCACCATGGCAATTTCTTTATAATATATCATGATTACTTGAACTGCGAGAATATATGGTCGCATACCAGTACCGACGAAGTCATATAGATAGACGGATTACCGACTTAGTCATGTAGGGAAAAATAATAAATGATTACTTGACTTTATCAACTATTTATCAACGGAATATCGATGAATTTTATAATTTCTTAATATTTCATTAATTGATGAAAATTTGTAAGAGTAAATTACAACCGAGAATTACTGACGGAACAATTCATCGCTAATGTGTCAATAATTTCTTCATAAATAAATTTTCAACAAAATAACTTAGTGATAAAACAAGTTCTAATTAAAAAATTAAAAATATTATATTTAAAAAATAATTATCGATATAATTTCTGTCGAAAATCTGTGAAAATTATTTTCTAATGATCGAATACTGATTGAAATCGTTGCTTTTGAGCTGATGTCTATGAAGGTTTTGCAGCTTGGCCATAAAACAATTGACTAAATTGAGATAATACAGAATTTTTCGTGTTCAATTTATATGTATACTTTACAATTTTTTTTTTGCGTATGATTGATATGTATCTGTTCAAATGATAATGTTTTTACTTGTATTAAAGTTTTACTGATACGACCTTAGCACATGCACTCTCCTGTTCCAGATCAAAAATATTATTTCTACTGAAAAAAAAAAGCAAATTATAGAAAATATTCGTATAAACAGTTGAAGTGGATAAGCATAGTTAACATAGTTATATAGCTGCCGTTCATGCTGCAGTGGCTCTCCACGAGCTTTTTCTTTTTTTTGTTACAAAAAGAATATTAAATAACAGGGGATAGGAGTGTTTGGATTCGAACTCAAAACTTACAATATGCCACAACTCATCTTTAGCCACTAAGTCAAAAGATTGTTGGCTTCCATGAGCTTTTTCAAAAGCTTTTGAAATTAATCTGAGTTGTCCAATAAGAGTTTGGCACTAGTAGTTAAGGTTTGAATTTTGAATGTAAGGCATTTAGGTTCAAATTCTTTTGATGCCTCATTGTCAAGCAATTTGTAAATTCCAAAAAATCTACAACTGATAGTCCAAGAAGTTCGTAAATCCCATTAATGGGTTGATAATATGCATTGATTTTAGAAATGAAATAATCTCTTCGGCTCCAAAATTTTTGTAAAAAAAAAAATTATCTAAGCTGAGCTCTTTGGGGGTTGCATAAACATTGGGTCTGGAGTGGTCTCCTCTCAAAGTAATTATGGGCTTTTTAGGATTGGCCATAGCTCGGTACATCACTTCCTGTAACATCTTTGTGGACTGCAAACATATTGCCAGGTGATTTAGCATTGTATTTTAGTATTGGTTTCTCTTGTAATATCTTGCATAGATTTTTTTTTTGAAAGGCAACATTGATTCATTGATAGAAGCCATGCCCTTCTCGTAGTAGACCAAGAGCATGACCAACATAAATACAGTTAGACGCCCAACACTCTCAGGCAAAAACACAAATATCTCTTGGGCACACTTACAGCGAATAGCAAAAATGTCAGCTAAACTACAGGAATCAAGTCACAAGAACTCAACATAAGAATGAAAACAATCCAAGCTCTCTACAGACTCACAATAGGAAACACCAACAGAGAAATATGAGCAACAAGCAAACAACATCCGCCAGAAAATCCACAGCATCAGTCATCGCACATCAACATCCATTAACCTTAAATATTTGCTGATGATGAGAGGAATACCAATTGGCCAGCCGCACTTGAACTCGTATAAGACAGCCAAAACAAAGCACACACTCTATATTGACACGAAGCATAGCAAAAAAAAGAAAGACCATACCAAAACACTTGACATTAGGCCACCGGATTCTGACAAGCAAGAGGCATCCAACAGCTTAGCATTGCATTCATAAGGCCCTACACGTCCCAATCAAACAACATCGAACCATACTGAAACAATCACAATGAGCCACGATAGGACAACGATGAGTGCGCCAAAGCCAAGACATCATTCATTAAGCACCAGGATATCGCTACCTCTATGAACACCTTGTTTGGCAAGGGTGTCCGCAAGTGTGTTACCTTCCCGAAACACATGCTTAATCCTAAAATTAATCAACGATGATTTTATATTTTCAATGTAGGAGATAACTTTCCTAAGTTTCCAAGGATTTGAATTGGGAGACTGCACCCATTTGACGGTATTTATTGAATCGCTCTCAATAGTAAGGGCACAGGAATTGACCCACTTAGACATTGAAAAAATATTAATAGCCCCTCACTGCAAGTAACTCAGCTACATTCGAGTCTTCGACTCCAACAAACTTCGAAAACAAAATCTTGACAATGCCCTTGTCTTCTCTCAAAACTCCACTAATTCCAGCAGGACCTGGTTTACCTATTGCAGAGCCGTCAACGTTGAATTTGAGAACCCTACAGGGAGGAGGCTTCCACTCAGAAATAGGTCTTACCCTTTTATCAGCATTAGGAACTGACACCAGCATAGGAAATCTGCAAAAATCTGGAAAGGAAATAGAACATGAAGGCCATTTAGCTTTGAACCAGGAGGCAATCCTGAGTTTAATCACATCCATTAGACCCTTCAAATCAGCAAGTTTGCTATTAAAAACGACGTCGTTTCTGTGCAACCAAATGGACCATACAATAGCAAAAAACGCCATCTTCCACACTGTATCACACTTGCTCAAAGGAATTGCACATTGCCAAGCTAAGAAAGATGTTGTAGGATTCTTGTGACATATCCAAGTGATGTCCCACCAATTACAGCAGCAGGCCCACACCTTCCACACTTCAGAACAAGAGAAAAACAAATGTTCAACGGATTCCAACTCTAGATTGCAAAATACGCATTTTGCATTATCACTATGAAGAAGCCCCCTTCTCACCAGTTGGTCTTTAACAGCAATCCTTCCTTTTAGTAGCTGCCACACAAATATTTCGACTTTTGGTGGAGCAAGGCCTATCCAAAGATACTTCCAGTAAATAGACTTAACACCAAAACGACCATACACAACTTTGCAAAACCCCTTAGTTGAGTAAGCTCCACTCGTGGTTCCTCTCCAGATCAAAAGATCGTTCAATTTCCTACAGAGGCACTGTTCGTTGATGAGGTGGTTAAAATCTAGCCATTGTTTGAGTTCCCAATCAAAGGGATCCCTCCTCTGTTTAACTTCCCAAATCCACTCGTTCAAGTCCCAGAAACCAAAATCATTAACCTTGCCCGACTTCTTTACAGCTAAAGCGAAGATTCGAGGAAACAATTGTTTGAGAGGAGTGCCATCAATCCAATTGTCATCCCAAAAATTGATTTTACTGCCCTTACCGAGTAGGAAGCCTAAGTTACTCTGAAGAGACACGGCTTGATCATTTGTAGCAGATAGTGGAGAATTAATATTCCTCCACACATATGACGAACGACTGGCGTTTCCATGAGGTGGAATGAGGTTTGAATGGCTGCCGCCATACTTCCCAATTATCATAGATTTCCACAAAACATTTTGTTCCTCACCAAATCGAAAAATCCATTTATTTAATAATGCCTTGTTTTTAATACCCAAATCGACAATGCCAAGGCCTCCAAACTCCTTGTAGCTACACACGGTGTCCCAGTCAACCATATGCATTTTCTTAATTGCTAAGGACCCTCCCCACAAGAACCGCCTTTGAATCTTATCTAATTTCTCTTTGACAGCCTTAGGAATTTGTAATAAGGACATGTAATACATCGGTAGACTAGATAAAACTGATTTGATTAAAGTCACACGACCCCCTATCAACAAATACTTGGTTTTCCAGCTAGCAAGTTTCCTCTCAAACTTTTCTATAACAGGGTTCCAGATTTTGACACTCTTTGAATTGATTCCTAAAGGCAGCCCTAGGTAGATGGATGGTAATGATTTAGTTTTGCAACAGATCACGCTCGCCCACCTTTCAAGATTGTGATGATCAACAGCAATCCCAATCAGACTGCTCTTTTTAAAATTTATCTTGAGCCCAGATAAAACTTGGAAACACCTAAGCACCCTCTTTATATTAACCAGCTGCTGCAACATAGGTTCACAAAAAATGATAGTGTCATCAGCGTACTGTAAGTGCGACACCTTCATATCATTGCGACCCACCTTAGCACCATTGAACAACCCTAAAGTAGAAGACTTACAAAGCAAAATATTTAAGGCTTCAGCCACAAGATTAAATAAAAAAGGGGAGAGTGGACATCCTTGACGTAACCCTCTGCTCATACCGAACTCCTTAGGAGGGACTCCATTCACTAGAACAGACAAGGAAGTTGTCGAAATACATGCCCGGATCCATGATCTCCATTTATCCACAAAACCCATCTTCCTCATGACGAAGTCAAGGAACCTCCAATCGATGCTGTCGTAGGCTTTTTCAAAGTCCACCTTGAAGATCAACCCACCATTGCCTTTCTTTTTCACATCGTCAATGACTTCGTTGGCAATCAAAGAGCAATCTAAAATTTGCCTTCCTTTAACAAAGGCGAATTGAGAATCCCCGATAATATCGCCCAGCACGGACTTCAGGCGGTTAGCGAGAACCTTTGCCAAGATTTTATATCTTGCATAGATTATGGTTATAATTTCTCATATATTATACCTGTTAAATAGCTTATAATATAAATGCAAGAGAGTAAATTTTTACATTGCTTGTAAATAAGTAAAGTGATATGTTTATGAGAGAAAATCAAAGAGAAAATCAATTTTTAAGTGTAACTTGAAGTCAAAGGGCTTATGAATTTTGATCTTGAAGCTTAGCATGGGTTTTCAAAATAATTGCAAAAGAAATGAATGATTGTTAATTAATAAACAATTATAACAATTTATTTGTGATTCTAGAATCACTTTCTCATATTTTTGTTTTTCACAAAGAATTTTAAAGTTTTGTTGTATCTTGATGCAACTTGCTCTTGTGAGAAACAATATTACATTCAAAATAATATGATCTTTACATGCCTCAAAGCTGTTACAGCCACATTTTTTTTTGGTTAACTGTTACAGCCATATTTTACTGCTATTTTTCCTTATAATACCAGTTCAAAATAAACTATGGCGATGATGTTAAACCGGCAACATGGGATGACAGTGACTTGCATGCATAAACAAGTGAGATAACCACTAGGAAAAAGCAAGCAACGCTTAAAATCCACGTGTGCAGTAGCTATTCAGGGCTAAAGGCTAAAGCATGGTAATGCCCACCATTGCCTGCCTTTGGACGGTTCGTATGGTTCCTAGCTAGAGATACCTCTAAAAAGTTGCATCTATGGCTACGTTAGGTTTGCATTGTTTCTTTTTCTGCATTGCATTCATACTTTGAACACTGTTTCTTAGTCGTGAAACTCGGAGAGATAATGACATCTCCATCGAATCCAATATAGAAAGATTTTCTGAAAAACCAACAAAAACAAAGAAAAGATATATGAGCGTAAAAGAACAAAACGTTCAACGAATCGTTCGTGAATTCAGTTGGTTTTTGTTCGTTTATTAAGTTTAACGAACGAACACGAATAACATTTTAGTGTTCGTTTGTTAAACGAATCGTACATGAATGAAGATATAATTTGTTCGTTTTTGTTTGCGAACATGTTCGTTTATTGTTCGTTCGTTTAAAGTGTCATTTGTTATTCGTTCGTTTATGTTCGTTCATTTAAAATATCATTTGTTATTCGTTCATTTATGTTTGTTTATAACTCATTCATTTAAAGTGTTATTTATTGTTCGTTTATTGTTCGTTTGTTATTTATTAAAATACTAAAATTACTTATATTATATAACACCTTATTTTTAAGACATTAAGCTAAAAAATATAATAATAAAATAATTATAAAATTAAATTAGTTAATTATACTTAAACTAATTATTTTTTTAAAATTTTAAACATAATATACTGAAATAAAATTAATAAAAGTCTCATAATAAGTTAAGATCCCATTCTTATGATCTTATCCATGGACCATTTACACACACACACACACACACACACACACACATATATATATATATTACACATATATGTGTATACACACACATATATATATATGATATTTTAATATATTTATACTAATATATGTATATGTGTATGATACAAATTGTACTTAAAATAGTAATTATCAATTTTAAATTTTTAATAAAACATTGCTGATTTAAGTTATGTTATATTTAAGATTTTGTGTTAAATGATTTAATTTGTATGTGAGATTTAATCTTTATGTAGAATTTTTAATATTTAATATTTAATATTTAGTTTATTCTCATGAATACTTATTCATGAACATGTATTTGTGAACGCGTTCGTTTACATGTTCGAGAACACGTTTGTTTACATGCTCGCGAACATTAACGAATAATCTTTACCAAACAAACGAAAGAAAGACATCAATTCACTTCTTCATGTTCGATTCGCTTACGGCCCTTAAAAGATCTATGGTTTTTTTTTTTATATAATAATTGAAAGATCTATGGTTAAGTGAATTCAAGTACTACGTATTTAATATCGATTAATAACTATGAATTCAACTGCGAAGGGCGAATTTGGAAGCTGTATTAACAACAGATACGCAGGCGAGCCTGAGCGAAATCAGGCGCCCAAATTTCGGAGAGCTAATACAGAAGCCGATGGTACGAGAAAACCCCATGTGTTAGGTGTGGACTGAGGCCCTATTTCAGTCATTTTCCGAGGAGGAGATAGCATATGATTTTTTCTTTGAAAGTCTGAGAGAGAGTTCGCTTATTAATTAGTTCTTCTGTAATCATACCAACCTCGTCACTTCATTGATGGAGACACAACTAAATAACTTAAATCACTAACGACGGAAAATGGCAATATTACTGTTTTGATAGAACATTTTCATGGAGAAGTTTGATTATTGATGTATGCGGCCAAAGTTGAGTGATTGGTTTCAGCATCGTGGCGATTGGCTTGTTAATGTCTAATTATAAAGATGTAAAATATTTAGGCATCTGTCTTTCAGACATAAGATTGATGCGAAGGTTCTGGATTTCGATCACCATGGAAATTACTTCATAGTTTATCATGATTACTTGAACTGCGAGAATGTATGGTCGCGTACCAGAACCGACAAAATTTTGTGGACGGACGGAATACCGACTCAGTCATGTACGGGAAATAATGAATGATTATTTGACTTTATCTACAAGACATCGGCGAATTATATCTATGATTTCATGACATTTCATTGTTTGACAAAAATTTGTGGGAGTGAATTACACACGAGAATAATCAACGGAATAATTCATCGACAAATTGTCAGTAATATCTTTATGGATGAATTATTGACAAAATAATTTCTAACTAAAAAATTAAATAAAATTATATCTAAAAAGTAATTATCGACTTAATTTCTGTTGATAATCTGTCAAAATTAATTTCTAATGACCGAATACTGATGCTATTGAGCCGATGTCTATAAAGGTTTTGCAGCTCGGCCAGAAAACAATAGACTTGAGATAATACAAAACATTTTGTATTCAAATTATATGTATACAAATTTTTGCATATGATTGATAGGTATTTGTTCAGATGATAATGTTTTTACTTGCATGAAAGTTTCACAGATACGAGGTTTTAATCTTAGCACATGCATTCTCTCTTGGTACAAATAAAAAAAATATTCTCTCTACTAATCCCAATCTATTAAGATAAAGACTCTGATGATGATGATGATGATCCTCCCTACTAAAAAAAGGCAAATTATAGAAATTATCCGTTTAAACAATTGAAGTGGATATATGGACCTTGGGTCTGACTCTCTTGCACTGGTCTCCTCTCAAACTTATTATGGGCTTTTGAGCATTGGCCATAGCTCTGTATATTACTTGCTGCATCATCTTTGTACTGCAAGAATATTTTACATTGTATTTAGTATTGGTTTCCCTTGTAATGTCTTGTATAGAATTTGAATAAACTTGAATGCACCTGTGGAGATAGAATATATTCTTATTAATTTTTTAATTTTTATTTACTTAACGTATATGTTCAAGTAACTTTGTGAATCTATCTAATATGTCCATTAGTCTACACATGTTTAGGGGAGACAAGCATTTTAAATTTCTCGAAATGGTCATATTTATCTGTGACAATCATATAGGATTCGCTTGAATATTCTACGAGACCAATTGGTTTTTGAAGAGAAATAATTTTCAAATATATTTGATCTAATAACTACAGGGAAAAAATTAATAAATGAATAGTAGTGAAAAAAATGTTATAAAAAATATTCCTGAATCCTGAATAAAAAGTTCTTTGCATAGGATGAAAATGGAATTTCGGATTGCCAATTAATTAATAAAGACTAAACTTGTATTGAAGTTGAGGATAAGACCAAAATGAAAATGTTGCAAAAATGCACTGCTGTGACCGTCTAAACAAAGGCATGGAACAAGAACTCGAAATTTTTTTCCCAAATTGCACTTGTTGTAACAATGGAAGACCTTAGTGTTGTTTTACACTTATCACAGTTTGAGAGTTGTGAGAAATAAATGTTATGCAAATAAATAAACTATGTTTCCGTTTAGTTAATTTTTATTAATCTTCCCCGAATTTTTGTTTTGATTTATGTCATTTTGGTTTATAAGGAGGTAGATACAAAAAGGGAAATTTGAATCTATTATTCTTAAATGGGATATCATTTATTTTTATTTCTTATTCGAATTAATTGAAAATAGAAATTTTTTCAAAATCATTTTCGTTAATCAGGTAAAATAATTTGATAACTAACCAATTAATGAAATTAAATTTTGATTTGACCGATTACTTCGATTAAAACAAAAATTTGAACACTCCTACACATACCAAATCTTCACAATCTGTTGGACTAACATGCATGTTATCATATCAAGATTAATTGGTCTGTTTTATTAAAACATAAAATGATCGGATGGTTTTTGAGGATAGTATAGGCGTATCTTTACCTAGGTTGGTTACTGCGTTAGATAATTAGTTATTTTTTTCTTTAGGGTTCCCCCCTCCTCTGCATCAAAAAAAATAGTCAATCAATAGTAAAATTCTAACATTAATAACAACCGAATTTTGGCCTAAAAATTGTTATCCTTAGAAAAAATTAGTTTCAAAGTTTAAATCCCCTTCTTTCATTATACCTCCTTACGAACAAAAAAAAAATCTAACATGGATCAGTTAAGGTGACGAGACACTGATATCTGTTAAGACTTCCACGGAGGAGGAGTTGTCATCTGAGGTAAAATCAAAAGCAGCCCGGCGACCAACCGGAGTTCGGCAAATCGGGCAATTGGAGTGAGAGTACATCCACATATCAATGCAAGGAGCATGGAATAAGTGCTTACACCTATGAAGCTGTCGTATCTCTTCGTCATCTTCAAATCCCAACAGGCACACCACACATCCCGTCAGTCCTTCGGTTCCTTTCGCTTCTTCGTTTTCCGCCTCCTTTCTAAACCTGAACGAGGAAGCTAAATATGGACTCAGGTTCAACTGAGCTGACGAGCCCGTCTCAGTGACATGGCTAGGGGGCCTCCGAAGACGAGACCAGGGAGAATTGCCACAGGTTCCAGTCATGACGACGGTGAAGACCAAGATTGCAATGGCTACTGTTCCGATTATTATAACCAAGGCGCTGTAGATGAGCTGCATGGTTTGATTGATACAGTGGAAATGATTGCGTAAAAGCCTAAAAAGGGGCTCGGAAGTTTGACCCTGGGAAGCTTTTTGGGGAAAATATAGAGAAGTAATGGATATGGTGCTTAAAGACATATTACGGCGGACATGTCCACCATTCTTGGGGTCTTCTTGTTCTTCTTCGTAAAGACAGGATCATAGCAGCCGAACGAACAAAGATTCATAAAATAAAAGACTAATTAACGTTGGTTTCGAGAGCTGCCAAATGCCAACCAAAGAAGTTCCGAAGATGGAAAAAGTGTAAGAAATCTTAATCGATTTATCTAATGTGTCAACACCAAAAACAACACATCATAGATTATAAATGCGGAACAGGATACTAACCTCCAGCCATTGATATCGAAAATATTGAGCTGCGATAAAATTGCGTGTCTTTCGTATTTGATCTTCTAATCTTAAGTAAACTCACTAATGGTGTGTTTTTCAGAATGCTCAGATTAGGGACCCAATACCCTACCTTTTTCTTTATATACGTCTTCCCATTAAAAACGTAATTCAATTAGTGGGTAGTTATCACTTGTAGATATGGATAAATAATTTAAAAATTAGATAATAAAATATAGGACCACAATAGGAAGTTTTAAGAGGTTATGAAACTAACCTCAAGTCTTTTATTTCCTATAAAACACTAACTAAGTAGTTAACATGTGGGGAACTTACATTCTCCCACTTGGTCCGTATATTTTATTATACTTGCTATTCCATCCATAATCTATGAATCCTTATGCTTAAATTAAAGAAACAAAATACATGAATCATGGCGACAAGTCCTCTAAGAATGAGTAATATCTTCCATGTATTACAATATATTTCATCTCTTCAATATCAGCCTATATGTGATAACATAACTTAATGAATAAACCTTATGTTTATTCTAGGTCCAAAATTTATTGTTATTCTCAATAACCAATATGTGCACCAAATATTGAGAAAACAAAACAAATGAATAAGAGTTTCATTACAAATAAAAGTTGTCCATACAACTAATTCACAAGATGGAACCAAGTCCCATTCGCACTACATGATCCTTAAAACCTTTTGGTGGCATGCCTTTTGTTAAAGGATCTGCTATCATCAATTCAGTGCTAACGTGCTCAATGACCACTATGTTCTCTTTAACACGTTCTCTTATGGCTAAATACTTAATGTCGATATGTTTACTTCGACTACCACTTTTGTTGTTTTTAGCCAAGAAAACCGCAGCTGAATTGTCACAATATATTCTTAATGGCTTTGAAATGGAATCCACAATTCTAAGCCCAGATATGAAACTCTTCAACCATACACCATGTGAGGTAGCCTCAAAACAAGAAACGAACTCAGCCTCCATGGTAGAAGTAGCAACTAAAGACTGCTTTGCACTCCTCCAAGATATGGCTCCGCCAGCAAGCATGAAAACATATCCAGATGTTGATTTTCGTGAATCAACACATCCAGCGAAGTCTGAATCTGAATAACCAACTACCTCCAGGTTGTCAGTTCGTCTATACATAAGCATGTAATCTTTGGTCCCTTGAAGGTACCTCATTACTTTCTTTGCAGCTCTCCAGTGGTCCATACCCGGATTACTCTGATATCTTCCTAACATTCCGACTACAAATGCAATGTCAGGTCTTGTGCAAACCTGAGCATACATTAGGCTTCCAACAGCTGAAGCATATGGAATGTTTTGCATTTGTTCCCTTTCAAGTTCATTTTTCGGGCACTGGTTCAAATTGAACTTGTCACCCTTTACTATTGGTGCTACACTTGGTGAGCAATCTTTCATCCGAAATCTCTCAAGAACCTTATTGATATAGGTCTCTTGAGACAGTCCTAGGATACCTTGAGGTCTGTCTCTATGGATCTTAATGCCAATGACATAAGATGCCTCACCCATATCCTTCATATCAAATTTCTTAGAGAGAAATTGCTTCACCTCATGAGCAACCCTTTATTCATTGGTTGCAAGTAAGATATCATCCACATATAGGACAAGGAAACAAATTTTACTCCCACTAACCTTGTGTATATGCATTGATCCATGATGTTCTCTACAAAACCGAATGAAGAGATGACATCATGGAATTTTAAATACCATTGACGGGAGGCTTGTTTCAATCCATATATGGATTTCTTGAGCTTGCATACCAACCAAATGCTCACCATTACTAGAGGAGAATCCTTCCGGTTGTTTCATATAAACCTCCTCCTCTAGGTCTCCATTCAAAATGCTGTTTTCACATCCATTTGATGCAGTTCCAAGTCAAAATGAGCAACCAATGCCATAACAACACGAAGAGAATCTTTCTTTGATACAGGGGAAAAAGTCTCTGTGTAATCGATTCCTTCCTTTTGAGTGAATCCTTTAGCTACGAGTCTTGCCTTATATCTATCAATGTTGCCTAATGAGTCCTTCTTTGTTTTAAAGACCCATTTACATCCAATGGCCTTTGCACCATTAGGCAACTCAACAAGATCCCAGACTCCATTAGATGCCATAGAATTCAACTCATCTTTCATGGCATTGTACCATAATTCAGATTTACTGCAACTCATGGCTTGTGAAAATGTTTCAGGGTCATCTTCGGCTCCAAAATTATAGTCAGACTTTGTAGATACACAACGTAATCACTAGGTATTGATGATTTCTTCATTCTAGTTGATCTTCTTAATGTTGTGTCAGCATCCTCCTGTGGAGTATGTTGCACAACTGGTTGCTCAACAGTCTCTGGTAATTGTTGAACAACTGGATCTACTGGATTGTCATCAGCAACTTGTGGAGCTTCAATGATTGGTTGTTCAACATCCATTTGAACTTGAGGGAAGTTATGAACAACAACCAATTTGTCACTTGAAATGGGAGCTTGAATATCTGAATGATCCTTCTTAGAAACTACGTTCCGAGATTGATCACTCCCACTAATCAAGTCATTTTCAAGAAACTTTGCATTTCTTGATTCCACAATTCTAGTGACATGTGATGGACAATAAAATCTGTAACCCTTAGACTTTTCAGCATATCCAATGAAATACCCACTTATAGTCCTTGGGTCCAATTTCTTTTCTTGTGGATTATAAACTCTTACTTCAGACGGGCATCCCCAAACGCGTATATGTCGCAAACTCGGTTTCCAACCTTTCCATAATTCAAAAGGTGTTTTTGGAACGGCTTTAGTTGGAACCCGGTTTAATATATACACTGCCGTTTTAAGAGCTTCGGTCCACAAGGATTTAGGAAGCTTGGAGTTGCTAAGCATACTCCGTACCATGTCCATCAAGGTTCGGTTTCTTCTTTCTGCTACACCATTCTGGTCTGGAGATCCAGGCATAGTGTATTGGGCTTGAATCCCATGCTCTTCAAGAAACCTTGCAAATGGACCAGGTGCTTGTCCATCCTCAGTGTATCTACCATAGTATTCTCCACCTCTATCTGATCTCACGATCTTAATTTGCTTTCCACATTGTTTCTCTACTTCTGCTTTGAAAACTTTAAAAGCATCTAATGCTTCGTTCTTATTATGAAGCAAGTAGAGATACATGTATCGTGAATAATCATCTATGAATGAGATGAAGTATTTCTGACCATATGAGTCCATATCCGGACTACAAATGTCCGTATGTATGATCTCTAATATGTCTGAACTCCTCTTGGCACCTTTCTTTGTCTTGTTGGTCTGCTTTCCCTTTATGCAGTCCACACAAGTATCAAAGTCAGTAAAATCCAAAGTACTAAGTACTCCATCATTCACTAACCTTTTAATTCTCTCTATGGAGATATGTCCTAATCTCCGATGCCACAAATAGAGGACTTTTCATTCATAACACATCGTTTAATACCTACATTGTCTTGGACGTGCATTATACTATTTGAAATATTATTTTGTAAATGAATTCGAAATAAACCATCAATCAACATCCCATTTCCAACAACACTAGATTTATAAAGCAAGCGGAAAGCATTTTCATAAAATTCAAAAGAAAATCCAAGTGGTACAAGTCTTGAAACTGAAATTAAATTTCTAGAGTAACATGGAATATAAAAGGTTCTTTCCAAATTCAAAACAAAACCAGTATCTAAAACTAATCTGCACGTCCCTACTGCTTCCACTTGAGAACGCATCTTGTTTCCTGAATAGATGCATTGCTCACTGGCCATTGGTTTCCTTTGGTTTAGAAAACCCTGCAAGGTATTTGAAACATGGATTGTAGAACCAGAATCAATCCACCAAGTGTTATGACAAACATCGACCATATTAGATTCATAACAAACAAGTGAGATTGGATTACCTTTCTTTTCAAGCCAAGCCTTATATTTGTTGCAGTCCTTCTTCATGTGTCCCTTCTTTTTACAGAAAAAACACTTGGACTCTTTCTTCTCAGTCTGGATAGGTATTTTACCCTTTCCCTTTTGTTTGGCTTGCGCTTTGTTCTTTCCTTGTGTTGCTATATGTGCACTTTCACCCATTTCCATTAGCAACCTCCCTTCCTCTTGAACACACATGGTCAGGAGTTCATTTATTGACCATTTTTGCTTATGTGTGTTGTAAGAAATTTTGAAAGGTCCATATTGTTGTGGAAGGGAATTCAGAATAAAGTGCACAAGGAAAGATTCAGACATCTCAACCTCAAGAGACTTCAACTGAGCCGCTATGTCCCTCATCTGCATGATGTGCTCACGCACACCTCTAACACTAGTGAGCTTCATAGATGATAACTTTGTCATTAGGGTGCTAGCTAGTGCCTTATCCGAAGACTCAAACTGTTCATCAATAGCCTTCAGCAATTCCTTGACATTTTTACACTCAGGGATTGAACCACGAATACTAGCCGATATACGTGTCCTTATGAACATCATACTTAAGCGATTAGATCGCTCCCATCGTTCATATAGGGCAATCGCACCCTGAGGGCTAGTATCAGTAGGTACAGGTGGTTCATCCTTCCTAATGGCATAATCAATGTCCATGCACCCTAATTGAAGAAGAACTCTCTCCTTCCATATCTTATAGTTATCACCACTTAAATAGGGAACATCACATTTATCATCAAAAAATTCAGAGGTTGTATAACTGCAAATAAATCAAACATTCACGCTTATGTTACAAATTTGAGGCAAATAAACATATATCATGCTTTACCAATGTAAATCATGCATCAAAATATGAATCAAATAACATATAAAACTGCCTGTGGGCGAAGTTCTAATTTAAACAGATTCATATATATAACTTTATGATGAAACTAACAAATTATATTCCTTTTCTTAACTCCTGTGGGTAAATTAAGAAAAATAATTTGTTACTTCATCCTAATTAATCACACAAATATAACAAAAATTCCTGTGGGATAAAATTTATTATATTAAATATGATTAATTACAATTAATGTCATTTTTCTATATGTGACCGAATATACTTGATATATAATTTAACTTAATCAAAGATGCTGTGGCTATTCCTTGATCAAGAAAAATTATATGGATCACATGACATCAAATTTTATGCATAAATAATAATTTTCAATCATGTACACAATCAACATATTATAAACAAAAATATTGTATACATACATTCATTACTTACACATAAAATTCAAGCATACAAAAAATACCATGAATCAAATAATGATATAAGCCTCTTTTTTTTTATGATTAATTTAATAATTAAAACTGTCAAATTCTTGCTCATAACCACAATGCAAGATTTATTTAATTGTTTAGAAACAACAACAGCAAGCTAAACCAAATACATCACCAAACAAAAGACAAGAAAAAAAAAATTTGCCTTTTCAAATTTCCAGTAAATTGCAAATACTAAAAAAAAATGCATTAACTAGCCATGAAACTCTAAAGGTTCAATTCCCATCAATTATCATATTCAACCGTGCATTAAAGCAATCATGAAAACAACATTTTATATTTTAATTGGGTCGGCTAGCATTTAATCGTATATATAATTGGTACAGAATTATATATATGTATATTAAACATAAGCTTTCAAGTGTCTCCCATTATTTTAATGCTTTTAACCATTCTATTGGAAGCACCTAAATACGTGCCCAGCATGGTTTAAATATTTGATTCTTCAACCAATGTGCTTTTGCTAGGCAGAGAAGTATAAGCAGGAAATGCTGGATTGTATTTTACAAATCATATTTACAATTTTCTTTGTTCTTTAAAATAATGCACAGCAACAAAATTGCTCAAATAAATCAAGACAGAGGTTTTAAAGGCTCGGATATCAACTGTAAGAAATCTTAATCGATTTATCTAATGTGTCAACACCAAAAACAACACATCATAGATTATAAATGCGGAACAGGATACTAACCTCTAGCCATTGATATCGAAAATATTGAGCTGCGATAAAATTGCGTGTCTTTCGTATTTGATCTTCTAATCTTAAGCAAACTCACTAATGGTGTGTTTTTCAGAATGCTCAGATTAGGGACCCAATACCCTACCTTTTTCTTTATATACGTCTTCCCATTAAAAACGTAATTCAATTAGTGGGTAGTTATCACTTGTAGATATGGAGAAATAATTTAAAATATATAATAAAATATAGGACCACAATAGGAAGTTTTAAGAGGTTTATGAAACTAACCTCAAGTCTTTTATTTCCTATAAAACACTACTAACTAAGTAGTTAACTCATGTGGGGAACTTACAAAAAGTGGACAAAAAAAAATAAACCTTGGATTCCTTACAATAGATATACTTGTCATTATTATCTGAAGTTGATTAATTAAATATATAGTTAGCTATATTTTGTCATCATAATGGCTTCTATGTGTTGGGTTTGTTTGTTTTATGCTTCATTGAGGACTTTTTGACTGAATTTTATTCTCATTTTGTTAGATTGTCTCCACAGTATACAGCTGGCGTAGCCGTAAATTGAGAAGAATCCCATATTGTTTTCTTAAACGTTGGTGTTGTTTGTCCTAAGAATATCTTTGGATTGGATCAATTGGCATGGTGAACATTATACAGTTGGCTTATAAATTTTTCATATGGCATTATTGCACTAAGATGTTTGGAAGTTATAATGGCATAAGATTATGAGAAAAATATTTTGCAATTATAATTCTTTTTGGTACAAAGACTGGAAATAAAAAAATTATGTGTTAATATTTGAATTCTAAATCGTCAAATATCATCTCTTAAGAAAAAAAATGTATAAACAATTTGAATTACACTCGAAGTTCTTTGCGATTATAATTAATTAAATTCAAGAAAGAGATATACAGTCGGCCGTTGAAACGCACCGTTCAGGAATGGAAGCACCAACAATTTTGATTCCAAAGCAAGAAACAACCTCCGATGAAATTGAAAAGGACGGCGAGGAACCTTGATTATCATATCTTAGGCACTGGGCATGGATTAGATTCCAATTCTTGTCTCAGCTAACTGACATTTAACCGGCAAAGACCAATTTTAAACTGCCCAGGTAGTCAAGTACAGAAAAAATTGTACCAACTTATAGTCCAACATTTGCTTATAACTAGAAGAGTAATATTTCTTATTGGCTTGGCAGGCTATCTTCTTTAAGAACGATTGAAATGTATCAAGTAAACTACATATTTTTAGAATACTGGATTAAATTATTGTGCAAAAGACCAAAATTTGCAGTCAAGTTCATGTTGAAATACAGCTACTAAGAAAAGAAATGGAAAAGGGAACAAATCAACTTGATCATACTGCTTGATTAAATTACTCATAATACAACAAAAGAAAACAAATCATCTCTTTTTACTTCCAGCCCACTTCTTTTCCTAAGGAACATGGGCACGGTTAGGTCTTCAAGGGAGCCTTTTTCTCTCTATCAGATATTCGAGCCGGAGCTGTTGTATGTGATTTGAAGCGGCCTCTCCCTCCTTCCTCTTTTTCCTGGAAAACCCAAATCCCTACGGTTAATTTTCCTTTTCTATTATAAAATACACTGGTCCATTCCCACAGCCAAGCAAGTTCATAAATTGTTCCAAAAGCATTATTATGAAGCCATTCAGACGGCATTAGATTACTATGAACATGAGCTAGCAATTTATGATACCTTTTTTTTGACAATCTGAACAACGTCTTCATCCTGCAAAACATTCCCAAGGCCACAATGTTGAGGGTAGTGCCTTGCACTTGTGCCCCAGACTAGAACGTATTTGACATCCTTAATCAAACTCCTATGAATGTGATTACAGAAGTCTTCCACTGTGCAGCCACCCCTATCCTATCTCATGCCAAGAAAAATGGGATAAGAGAAAGAACGGTCAAGAAACTTCCTGCATAAATTTAACAGTACAGCCTATTAGAGGCAAATGAAATGACAAAAGGATATGTGCATACTGCAGAAAGGACCACAGGATCGGTGAAATCAGGCTGCTGGCCTTGTGGTTTTGTATATACTCTCACAAGCCCCATCTCTTCCCACATCTTCAAAAGTAATCTATCTAAGTTCAGCTGCACAAGCAACAGGCATAGATGTCAACATTTTTCTCAAACCTCACATGCATCAAACATGAAACTGATAAGCAATATTTTTCTCCAACTATTTCTGCCTTGCATTGTGTTCTTGATGTATAATTGACAGCGAGTGTCCTTTTGGCAGGTAACAGACAACGAACATCACAAAAGTACAAGGAAGAGAAATGCAGTAAGCATCAGATCTTAATTATCAAATACATGGTTAGTACTGACTAGCCAAAAGTAATAGCATACTCCTTAACTGGCCATTCACATTTATTTATTATTATCAAAAGCCATTCACATATAAACAAGGATTGAAAAACATGCCTTCAGATTGCAGCTTATGACAACAGAATTTGGCTGGCGAGCTAACTTATCCACATCATCAATACCAACTACATCTATCTTGTTGTAAACATATATGCACTTAATGTATTTGCGGTTTCCTTCAATTACATCTATAAGATCATCCACTGTGGCATCCTCACGGAATAGAACCTGAAAATAATCCATCAGGAATACCTTAGAGTAAGGAAAAACCATTTGTAAGAATGAATCAATTCAATCAAATGCGAAATTTAATCAATACAAGACTGCATACCTCTGCATTGTGAATTTTGTATTCATGTAGAATTTGATAACAAAGTTTCTCATCTACATGAGTTAAAGGTAAAGTGCTGTTGAAAGAGATGCCTCCAGTTTTTTTCTTTTTGAAATATATCTGCAAGTGAAGTAAGGAAACCCAAAATAAAACAGACCGCAGCGATACATACTTGAAGATATTGTTAAAAGATAATTCATCACAATTTCTTTTTACTTTAGGCAAAAAAATGCAATACTTCTAAACCTAGAGATGCACCTAATATATTATTAATGATACCACATAGAAAAACGTTCAGGATAAACTTACTTGAGGCGGTCTCTTGTTTAAACGCAAACCCACAGCTTCCAGTTCCTTGGTTAATATCTGGCGATGACCCTCACTCTGACATTTCATAGCAAGTTATACAGGCATAAAGGAAGAGTTGGATAATACAGGTGAAACAACAACAGCAAAATAACATAAATCCTAAAAGTTTAATGGTAAAGCAACTCAACAGCAATGAATATTCAGGATTCAGGAAACAAATAAAAGTAGTGACAGCAATGAAAAAACTATAGCAATAAATATTAAAACAACATAGTCTGTCAACAGTTTTAAGCACTAGCAGTCACTTGAAAGCTAGAAGTATGCAAAACTATGAGAGCATGAATTGAAAGCCTAGTTAGAGGAAAAATGGAAGAGTGAAATGAGTATTAAAAAGAAGAGGAAAGAATGAAAAAATGATTCTGGACAACTACTGACTACGGTCGAACTAAAAACCTCTTCTGACAGCAATCCAGAAGAAAGAATGCATGTCATGACAAGCAAACATTACACACATGTGGGTAATTGGGAAGGCTTCAAACAAGAAAAACAATTTTGCATCTTACAATCACACACTCTAAGATGTTTAATACCAGGCAGTTCTCCATTAAATTAAGGAAAAAGTGAGAAACTGATTTCCTTCCATGCTTATCAGTAAGTCTTTTTAAACTTCCCAACCAAGCCTTACACTGAAATCAGACCAGTATTAGACATTGTTCTATTACATTCGTAAATTACAATAACATCTTATTAGGATCCTAATCAAGATTTTACCATACAATAGTAAGCAAAACCATCAATTCTTCAACCCCAAAAACTATTATGATATAGGTACTTACTTTAGAGGCATCAAGAACCATAAGCACAAGATCTGACGACTTGGAAACAGCAATAACCTGAGAAATGAGCAGTCTCATATAATATCTTGAATTCAAAAAGTAGAGCATGAGAATGGATAGAAAGATCATAGAGCAGAAAAGTAAGTAAAAGAAAGCACATATTATCTTTTTCTTAATAGAAATTTTGAATGCATGTGTACACCACCCTCCCAACTTCAACATTATACTAACCAAGGAGCATGTTAAGCATTTAATCAAACAAGAATAATAATAATTTTATCAGGATTTCCCTCATTTGGAAGCAATAGCTTTTACACCAAGGGATGACAACAGAAATCACCACAAAAGACTAGAAGCCGTAAGTTTTTACCTGCCTCCCACGTCCCTTGCCTTCAGAAGCGCCTTCGATAATTCCTGGAAGATCGAGCAGTTGAATCTTAGTATCATTATAATGTATGATACCAGGAATGCATGT
Source organism: Heritiera littoralis (assembly GCA_031772115.1). NCBI lineage: Eukaryota > Viridiplantae > Streptophyta > Magnoliopsida > Malvales > Malvaceae > Heritiera > Heritiera littoralis. The sequence goes on from JAPDPK010000041.1 coordinate 915,443, forward strand.
AAGCGTTGTGAACTCGTAAGATGCAGCTTCTGAATGAGTTCCTGTTAACATTGTTAAAAGGGTTGATTTCCCCACACTGCAATCACAGTACAATGCAATAGTTAGCTTCCTCTCCAAAGAGAATGTCCACAGAGAGCAAAAGTGCAAGTACAGAAGAACATGATGTACAAATGCATGTTTTCACTAATCTGAAAGCATGTGTATTTTCCTACATATTTGCGCAAGTAGATGGAGCAAGCAGGCTAGAGAGGGATGGCAGAATGAAGATACTGGCGGTGAGTGACTAATATCATCAATGTATTAATCTCAAGTGAGATAAAAACAAAATCATCTTACTACAGGACTGGGCTTCTCGTACTTTTTGCCAAAAAAAAAGTGGTGCATGGTTCTTAATTTCTTATTAAAAAATTAACTCATGCATTCAAGATATAAAGGTACAGACCTTGGAAATCCTATTAGTGCAACACGTCCATGACCAAATTTTGTAACTTCAAAACCATCTCCACCTCCGCTAGAACCCTGATTCACAGATTGACAGCCAGGCAACGAACTGATCATTTAGAACTCTTAAAAATATACTAAATATCTAGCCAACCAGGCAAGAAAATTAACTTATTTGAGCAGTTCGATATGGTTAAAACCCTGGTAAAAGAGAGACCAACCCACCTAGAAAGTGGAAAGTTACAGCTTAAACAATGAAAGACAATTAAAATAATAGGAAACTTATAGTCTATTCAAGACTTTGGAATTGTTAAAAAGATGTAAAGATCTACAGTAAGAATATTAGTAAGCAAAATCACACAAGCACATTAAAATGTGGCAAAGTATAATTTAGAGGAAAAAACCAAATATCATGATAGCATATAAAACAATAGATTTTAGAATCCGTTCATCTTAGATAAGAAACATTCATACTTTCGGTGGCTCTAGTAATTGTGTCCTCAGCTTTGCAATCTTTGCCTTGAGCTGACCGAGATGGTACTCTGTGTATTCCACAAAAGAAGCATTAGTTAACACATTCAATGTTTTCAATAGGTTCAATAGTTATCCAATAATAACTTAAAAATGGCTTTAAAATGAAGTAAAAAGAAAGTTCACTTCACGTACATACAAATAAAAATGCATGTGATTGGAAAGAGATATAGATATATACCTGTGGCCTTATTTTTCTGGGTTCGAGCCATCTCGGCTTCAATTTCTTTAATCCTCTCAATAATCCCCATTTTTCCTGATTTCAAGACCACCCACTACGATGAACTAAGAACAAGGACACAGCTTTAGAGCCTAAAAGGTGTAACTATAGATGTATGTAAAATACAAATAATTAAAAAAAAAAAGCTAAATCCGACATAATCATGAATATATATTGAAAGAAAAACTAAACTTGACGAAGAACCCAATTATACCACGAGATGATGAAGAACGATTTGGAAAAAAAATTAATGAAGGCGCCGTATTTGGTTGATGAGAAAATGATGGGAAAAGAGAGAAAAGGAAACTTGATTCGATTCCTTCTCCTTATATTCAATCTCTCAATAAGTACATAAATGTAAATGATCAGAGGGAAAAGGAGTTGATTGTTCATCATACATCCGATAAAAAAGCAACTACGTATTAGAATAATTGCGCAAAAACCAAAAACGAAAAAATTTTCAAGCACAAAATAGAATCTTCATAATTTTATAGAACTGATTGCAATAAAGAAATAAAGAGAGAAAATTTGTTTAAAGAAAGACTCACCGGAACTGAGTGAAAGGTGATCGAGAGTAAAGAAGAAGAAGAAGAAGAAGAAAAGCAGCAAATTCAACCTTACACTACTAGTAGTAGTAGTAGGGCTTAAGTCGCAAGATAAAAAAAAAAAAAAAACAAAGATTTCTTGATTTTAAAGCCCAATAAAGGTATTAAGCTTTTAGGCCATAATTTCTGGACTACTGGGTTTGGACGTCTAGCAATTCCGCGTCCGGCAGCGGCTGTTTACAAAGAACGAATTCTCACATCTGATGTATACTGTCCGAAAATAATATGTAAAAGAATACGAATATAATATTGATTAAAATTTTGATAAAAAATTACATATAAATTTAACAAAAAATTAAAAAATTTATTTCGAATTTAAAGTATTAATACGAATTATAATATAATAATTTTTATATTTTACACGAATTTGATGCAAAACGAGTACATAACTACAGATTAGTATTAAATACACATTTAAAAAGATTTTTTTGACTCCACGACAAAATTAGGATGATGACATGTCTTTTAAAAATATTAAAATAATAAAAATAAATAAAATATAACCTAAGTTATCATCCTAATCTCGCTCGTTTGTGGAGTAAAAAAACTTCACTAACGATGTATTGGATAATTATCCATAATAATAACTATAGTCTAATTTGACTTAACTTTCAGTACAAATTAGTACAGACGAATGGAAAAGAAATTGCGAGTCGGATTTGAAAGTACCCTTACCATTTTTCCTCTTCTAGGTGATAGATAATTCATTCTAGTTCCGGTTTACAGGTAAATTGGCTTCAGTTCACCGGTAGCGGAGGGTTCAGTCATTGTAAAACTTCCCGCCGCATTTATTGTTGTTTGACAGCAACAAACATCCGTTTGAGATTTGGTCGAATAATTCGCATAAAACTTATCATTTGTCCGTGTGCCCATTTAATATATATCATGTCTAAAATTATTTAATTACATGATGAAACTTCGACAATCATGTCCATCTTTAGCACTCAAAGCTTCAATCAGTCATTTGCAGCATGACAGCTCGAACACCAGTTCTAAGTTTTCAACGTTGTATGGAAGGTCATTATGGTTCAAAAACCAAGAATACCTAGTTAGCACAGTATTATGTTAAACAAACTCCTCGTCTTTCCATCCAGAAAATATCTTGAATTAGAAGAAAACAGGCCTTTTCTAGGTAGTGTAGAGGAATTCGAGTAATCTTATTTCTAGTTTAGACAACTTAAATCTATTATTTACAACGTTACAAGTATCCAGGTCTTGTTTCATTTACACTTCTGCCATCGCATGCAGCCGGCTTGCTCGCATTAGGGTTTGGTGGTGGAACCTGTGCCTGCATCTCAGCAAGCTCCCTCACGCGTAACAAAATTGGTGCAGGGATGGGCATCGAAGGATGTTTCCGGGAGTTTACCTACATTTTTAACCACAACAAAACCGTAACTGTACTGAAACGAATGAAAATTCTCATCTTTGGTATTCCAACAAAGAACCCTTTCAGGAAATTATAAGATGAAGCATGCAGAAAAACTCTTTTTTTTGTGTAACCCATGAGGTGTTATCATATCACATTGAGTTTAAAAGTGAAACTACTCCACTTGCGTTGTATGCTTAGCACTGACCCAAAGGAATTTTGACCTGAGAGGATTCAAACACGTGATTTTCTGCTATGCATTGTCTTCACTTAAAAATTTAGTGGAACCTTAGTATTCCCTATTCACCATTGAGTTATCATAAATAAATAAATAAAACCTTGATATCTCACCACTTTGTCCACTGGTGTCTGAGCAAAGCTAGCTTTCAGCAGATTTCTCCATTTGTCCTGCAAAATAACATGTCCAACATAAACATTGGATTAACAAATATTTTATCCTTGTCTCTTTCCATCTTTCTTCCATTTTTCTTACCAAACAAAACCAAAATCTAACCAGTTCCTTAAGGTTTTTCCTAACAAAGCAATTCTTCCGTTAAACCATATAGTAAAAACTCATCCCTTTCAGAATGATTTGCTTAGTGACAAGAATACTATATACATACCTTGAGATCAACAGAAGTTCTATATGAATAGGATGCAAAGGCAAGTCTTTTGATCTCAGACCATCGGCCGGCTCCATACTTTGACACACCCTCCACTAGCTTCATAACCTCAGAGAGAGTCCAAGCTCGATGATGTTTCCTTCTAATTCCACCTTTTGCAGTTGGCACAGTAACAATATTATCATCCGAAGTATCTTCAGATGGATCTTCATGTTTTAGCCTCATATTCTGCTCCAGCTCAGCTGATGGCTTCTCTTTCTTGGATTCAGCTACAAACTGAATATAGAAACAGAATGCCGAATAAGCAAAAACAGTTCAGTTACAGTCAGCTAAAAAGTCCAAGGTGTAACATAGTTCATGTTATAGATGTCATTTACTCTTTTTACCGGTTGTGGAGTTTGCTCAGGAGTAGATTTGGCTTCCAAAACTTTGTTCACATTCCCATTGTCCATTTCAGAACTTTGTACATCAGGACCCTTCCTTACAAACGTTGCTGTCATGCCCATGCCACTAGGATGGAATGTCTGCAAGACAATTCAACTTGCATCAGTACTATAACATCTACTATCCACAAGATACCAGTAACACAGGTGATAATATTCCTAATATAGCACAAGTAAACACACTTTCCATAAGAGATGTGTCAAAGCAAGAAGTAACAAAACAATCAATTCACAGCTGATACTTAACTTGCTGAATTTTAGAAGTTACTGTTATCCATTCAAGTTGAAAATGCTCAGGTCAGAAATGAGCACCGAAGTGATGAATAGAGTCATAAACCAACTAGAAAGCTGGCAATACACATGCAAATTTTGAAAAGGATTATGAAAGCTAGCAAGAAATAAATGAATGTTCTTTCCAAAAAAAAAATACCAAATTAAAAGACCTAGTTATTCAAAGCCAAATTCCTATTGCCAAAGCATATAAGCAGATCTTATCCTTTTCACATACCAAAAGAGCCATGAAATTCTTCCTTGGTCGGCTTCTTCGAACCCGATAAACACATGGAACCCTAATCCCAGATCCTCCAAGGGAATCCAACCTCATGATAACAGTTCTCCCTTCCAAGGACACATTTCTAGTAGGCCTAGCATGAGATTTTGAAGCCAAGGGTCTAATCTCAATGTTTTTAGTTGAAGTAATTAACCTGCCACTGTACTCTTTGGACTCTGCTTCAGAAAGTTCTTCAATATATCGCTTTGTTGGCTTCCGTACTCTCTTTGCAGCTCTCTGATCAGCAGCAAGATCTTCACTTCCACAATTATTTTCCACATCATTATTTCCCAATCTTGTCCCTGAAGTAGTTTGATGCTCATCTATTTGACTATTATGGCTATTCAGCAAGTCCTCGTGGTATTCAACTCCAACTGCCGTGAGTTCTTTGCCAGGAGCCAGATTCACATTGTTACAACTATCTTCATTACCCTTTTTCACCAATTTATTGTCTTTAATTACAAAAGTTGTAGTTGAAACATCACAAGAATTAGTCAATCCCATGGCAATCCTTCTTTTAAGCCACTGCTTGTCCTTGACAGTAGTATCTCGCCCAAATGTTGCCTTAAAAACTTCATGAAGTTCTTTAATAGATAATTTATCCAAGCATATTTCACCCTTCAACTTGGAAAAATCAGGTTTCGAACTGATACAGCCCACGGCAGTTGATGATCCACCCTCTACTGGTCCGTCCACAAGCTTTGAGTGCTCCCCAACACTCCCAGATTGAGTAACATGATTGTCACTCGAGCTTTGTACCCGAGAAGGGACTGTTTCCTGCAAAGGAATTTGAAATTGGAGCTTCTGATCAATACTAGGCAATTTATCATGTTGTTCAGAACAGTGGCTGTCTACATTCACATAAGCAGAAGAATGATCAGGAGATCTACATGCTAAGCAAAGCCTCTCTTCATGTTTTGACTTTGTGCAACATTTCATTGATGTACCATAGGAGATATTAAGACCAAGAAGGATCCAAGATAATTAATTAATACTAAAACAATTAACTTCAAATAATTATCTGCTTGAAAATGTACAAGTAGGGAAAAAATGAAGCATCAAAACCAGCAAGAGAAAGGAAACTAAAAACTATAGAGAATATAAATGTAAAGGAGTAGATACCATCCATCCCTCCCACCCACCCACCCCAACCCCCACAAAGATAACATTGTTCACTTTAAATATAAAATGTTAATCCCTTCTTATTGGACAACACTTATTGGACAGCATATAGTTGCTAAATATTACATGTTCAAAATTTTGAAAAAGATACTCATATACAATCACAAGTATATGAAAAAAAAATTAACCCTATGTTAAATTATTTGACTTAATATAAAAGTGACGAAACTAGAAGTAGGTTTGATTTCTTCATTTTCTTCAAAAAAAAAAAAGAGGATAGGTCAAGAGACATGATAAGAACAACAAAAAATAATGCAAGAAATATTAGAATGGGTGTTACTTTAACAACTAGACAGTTATCCTCGCCAGACACAAGTTCTGCGAATTCCAAGAAGATAGTTTCCACTAAAACTGGAGTATAATTGCCAAAAAAAAAAAAGAATTAAGGCCTTCCTAAAGTATCAGAATCCATGAGTAAAATATCAACATAAACTCCCTCTCAAACTAAAATATAAAGCTTTGACAAAGTGTTTTTCAAGAGAAAAAGCACAGAAGATCAAGCCCTAAGCAATGTTTTACATGAAAACAAGATAAGTATCCACTGGTCCATTTAAATAGAGTTAAGAATCCAAGTGTAGTGAAAATTGGAAATACCTCAAGGCGAACACTTAATTTCTCAGCATCAGCTTCTGTGTTCTCAGAATGTGACAAACCTGGCAAGTGTTAATCATTCAGAAAATTAAAATTTATAAAATATCACAACAGAAAATACATGGAAATGTTCATCCTGTGAGCATAAGAGCTGAAACAGCAAGACCAGAAGCAACACCAAAAATCAATAATTGAAGAAAGCTACCCACTACATCTTCAAATACAAAGCAAGATTTTCAACTAAGCCTTTTTCGATAGAGTATTGCTCATATTTTTATGCTCAAATGACTATTTTGTGAAAACTACTTGTTTTCTGTTTTTGGTTGAGCCGATTCCATGAGCTTTGCTTACATCTAGGGAGTTTCTCTTGCACAAATCTTCATTACTCAGACAATACCAACTTGACATTTGGCATCTTTTAATTTATTTATGTTTATCAGGAATAGATGTAACATGCATTTTAAAAGTCTATAAAAATGGAAAAAAATCTATGAAACAGGACAAAAATACACAAGAAGCATGAAAAACAATCAGCCCTGACCATAAGCACAGATAAAAATAAAATTAAAATCAAAATCTCACTGAATTAAGAAATCTTGATTCTCTAGTCACAATCAGCAAAGACAGATTTTCCCATCCTATTTTAATCAATCAGCAAAGATAGACTTTCTTATCCTATTTTAATAGGTGTTAAAATTTTTCATGATGTAGGGCTACAAAAATCGCACCTTCTGAGCTTTCTAACTGAGGCATGCCAGAGGATGACACTTCATTAAATGTGCACCCTAAAGCCTGACCAGTGTATGCAGCAATATGGGTTGTACGCTTCTCATTTTCCAGCAAACCCTCAACCTCCATGAGTTCATCATCTGTTGCAGGCACTAATCTCCCATCCCCTGCCACCTATATGACATAATTTCAATTTAAGATAGCAAATAAGAATAAATCAAACCTGAAACTACATGTCCACATTTTTAGCATAGTATTAAACCATGAACTTAGAAATTATTTTTGCTTTCTCAACATCGTTAATCACCCATCCTTGTCAATCAAATAAAAACTTGAGTGTTTCAATACTTTTGGCAAAACTCAAGTAACCTGTGTGTGTCTGCAGATTGAAGCCCAGCATGAGTGAATAACATTTTTGAAATCAGCAGAAAGGACTGAATTTTTTTATTTAAAAAAGGATATATCCTCATCATTCAGATATGTAAAAAGTATCACTCCTTTTATTAAACAAACTTGGTAACCAAGCACACTTCAAAAAAGAGATTCAAGCTAATTAAGGCAGGTCAAGTTGATAGCACTAACAAGTTTTACCAAGCAAAAGCTCAGACCTCAGTAACAGCAACAGCCAAAAAAACGAACATCACATTAAAAAAAAATGGTATTACCCTTCTAGAAACCTATAGTTTCTACACTGATAATAAATATATTACTCCCTTCTAAAAAATATTTTAATCTGACCACATCATTTCAACCTTACTCTTGGTGATTATAACCTTGTAGTTCAACCAATTTCTACATGTTGTTTTCTAAATGAATTGATGGTAGATATTCACCACATTAATTTGCCTTTCTCAAACCAACTAATCTAGCCCACAGACATGATGCTTTTCGAATGACCAATAATCAAAAGACAGGTAGTGCAGAAAACCCAATACCAATAACACTTTTAAAATCTTTTATCTGAAACACAGTCAAGTGACTTCCTCATTAGTTCTTACATTAATGTAGCTCAAATATCATACTAAAGCAAATGCAACTCAACATTTTTACACCAAAAAAAAAAAGTGGCAAGAAGGCACAAGTTCTTCATACATCAGTAGAATAAAGTAATTAATAACATTTGCAGAAAGCAGTACCCTAACAAGCTTGTAAACAACCGGATCAGCAACTCGCTTTGGTGAAGATAAAACCGAGTTACTTTTCTCAAGGCTAGTCTCTTCAAATTTCCCTTCATCACTCCCCTCAACTTCAACCACTGTTTCCATGGAAAATCCACGACAGGCAGCTCAAAAACAAAATCTGGAAACCAAACAAAAAAAATAGCCCAATGAATAGACACATCAACTTCTTTGCTATCTCAAAATGAAAACTTCATTCATGCATAGGAGCACAAGTAAACAAAGACAATTCAAATTTTGTTGTTCCCCTCTTGATATAATTTGTTAGGTCATTTAAACTTTACCTGCTCAACAGTCAAGTAACCTAATTTCTTGAATTGACTACGTAATTCAATCAAAATAGTCCAAATTTTAACACACGCCTAGAATATTACAATCTAAACCAAAAAGAAATTATATTTCAAAGTAAAACGCAAAAAACCAAACAAATACATTAAAATTGCCATTTTTATTCAAAATTAAATATAAGAACTCCTTTCACGCACCAAAATTCCCAAATTCGACGAATTGAAACCCTAATTCTCAAATTCTAACAACCTAAAGTAAATTAAGCTCGTTCTCTAACTAGCTGTATTTCCAAAAATAAAGAAAAAGAAAGAATCCATAAATACGTAAGATATTTCTATAATTAATCAAATAAATTGCATTTTAACTTGACAGGATGGGAGACGAACGAAATTTCACAGAGAAATATAGACTTTGACTCACCATAGGACTGTGATTGCTGACCGAGTTGACTCAGCCCTCCAGAGGACGAACACAAAAAAGGGACTGGAAGTGACCGATTGGGAGTGAGTTAGAGGCGCCAAAAACTGAGTTGATAAAACGAGTTAATTAAGTAATTGAAAGAAGCTTGGAGGCTAAGATAAGAGGTTTTTTTAGCGAGATATTTGTGTCTTTTCTTTTTCGCGAGCGCCGGGGCGACAGAGTGAGAGTTTTCCTTTTTGGCTCGCTTTTCCAGTACGCGGTGTTTACTGACATGCAGTTCCGGATTCCAAAATTTCTCTCAATTGTGTTTCATAAAATGGCGTAGAATCCGGGATAGTTTTTCCGATTGTCCACAGTTTGCAGAATACTTTTTGTTCTGTTCGCTTCACATGGAGTCGTAGATGTGTTTACTTATGGTTGGCAGTTCGATTTTAGAGTAGATTTCGACAAAAATATTAAAGTTCATTAGCTTGGGTTTCGTGTAAGAACTTATTAAATCTTTTAATGAGTTTTAATGAGTTCTAAAATTTTTTAATGAAATACAAAATTAAAAAAATAAGTTTAAGAGTAAAGTAATTAAAAATATTTTAATTATTACAAATTAATTTTAAAAAATATCTATTCAAATTATATTTTAAGTTTTTTAAATTTATAAATTATATATATTTAGATTGTTAAAAAAATTATTTAAAATGATATATCTAAATTATATATTTTATCTTCTGAATTAGAAATTTATTGAATTTATCTTCGGGGAGATAATGGTAATTGAGTTTAATATGTGAGAAACAGTAAGTAGTTAATTTTAAATAATAATAAACTTATCCAGTTAATAGCTAATACCTCCTCACTATATTTAATATAAAATATATTATAATTAACCCAACTAACTTTAAAATTAACCCAACTTAACTTTTAGCAGAATCCTTTGTTCTAAACGCCCAAATAATAGATTTTTGTTGGGATCGCGGACGGCGAAACCCGATAAAAGCTCATCGATTTCATATGTCTTCCGCCCAGAAAATCTCTTCAGATTTCACCTTTGTTCAGCCGCGAAAGGAAAAATTAAAGGTTTTGCATTTTTGGGTTTCATTGCTCAACAGCCAAAACTGGTTTAGATTCCAGATGCCAGACATTAAAGCTTGAGCCTAGGGCTCCATTGGGACTTAGGCTGCAACTATAATGGAGGCAGTGATGGCTTTGAAATGCAACCGTGAAAGTAAACTCTCCACATCTTTCATTGCGAGCAACGCTACTTGACTAGGAGCCACATCTCTAAGGAATTAGAGAAAAAATCTCCTCTTTATAAAGGAAACTACCACCTCCTGCATCAATATTTCCTTTGTCGTCACAAATCAGATTAACCCTAAAAGAGACTTGCAAACTATGCTGCTGCCAACCTGAGAAATGTTCTTCTTTCTTGCTTGCTTGGGTATGGTGATGAAATCTGGTAGCACTGTAGTAGATACATGTCAAGTATATGATATTAACTTAATACCAAGTTCACCCTACAAAGATTACACAAGAAAATACAGTGAGAAATCAGACAACAGGCAATGAAAACAATCTGACCCTTAATTTGAATGAATGACTGCTTCATGGACTATCAGCAAGCCCAGCCTCAAGCTTAATTTCCATTAAAAGTAACCTGCATGAGGTTAAACAAAAAGTTCTTCTCAAGAAGACATAGATGATGAATACAATACCTCATATCCCTCTGCCCAACTCTTCATGACAAATCAAAGTGCAAGACAGAAAACAGCTCATTCAAAAACCCTAGACGCTTTATGGTTCCAATTGAAAAATTCAGTCTGATATCGTGAAAATGTTTTACGCTAATGTCATCTAAGTACGTACGCAAATGAATCATGGAGATGTAGGAGTTCCCGAACTCCAAGAACTTGAATGAATAGTTCAGAGAGACTAACAAAACTCCAAATTTTAATATAAGCATCGTTGAGATCCGCTCAACCCATCGTTATTGGGAAAGGGAGGAGTAAATACAGATGCTAACACGGAAACAAAACTATCAATTTCCACCGTCGCAGCAACCTCTCGTCAAGCCCCGTGAAATGTGGGGAAATTCCTTAAAAACTAGCTATTTTATAAAACATGGGTTTAATTGAGATTTCCTACCTTTCGTTTTTGCTGATCTGGGTGACCAAGTGGCCATGGCTGTTGATCGAACTGGAAGAGCAGAGACCCGAACAAAAAATAAACCTAGAAAAATGAAGAAAGTTATGCTATATTTAAAGGGCAAATAGGGAATAGCGGACGGTGAGGATCTCAATTTGAGAATCCCTGCGGTTCTGATTGCAATTAATGTAATGTGGGGCCAATTGAAAAAGTTTGACCCACCGGGGTGGACAAAAAGTTTTAACTGTCGATATTGTCATGTCTCAGGTACTAGAGTTCAGCAACATGTTCTTCCGATCTTACTGTACTTAAGTTAACTTTTTTCAACCTCCAAGAGATGTGCGCAGTAAAAAAAAGCTCTGAGGACTCTGAAAATGATAAACCCACCAGCAGTTCACACTAACAGTAAAGAACCGACAAAAAACAAAGGCAAAAAAATGGAAGAAAGGTGAGTAGATTGCTGAGAAAGAATGGCTGTACATCCAACGTAAAAGAAGGGAGAGGGTGCCTCATTTGTATAGACAAATCCTCTAAAGAATGCTTAGCTCACATGCAGCCAAGTGTATGGCTCCTAGATTACTTAGTGCATAAATATCCCTGTCATTGTAGTAGCCTAGGGCAGAGATCTGTAGAAACTAGTGTCAGGCACCGCTGGTTTCAGGCACTTTCTGTGGGTGCCCTGGTGGCCGCTGGGGCTCACCCTTGTTCCCGCTGGTGCGTGCTCTCGCTACTGCTGGTGTGCGCTCTCGAGGCCTCGGGTGCGCGCACCCGCTCGATGCCTTGGGCTCTCGTGCGGCTGGATGTGCAAGAAGTCTCGATGGCTTCTAGGCGGGACGTGACATTCTCCCCCATCTGTCCTAGCGACGCTCTCGTCGCTTTTGTCTGTCCCACGAAGAGCACCTGTGTTGGTCCCCAACTAGCCTCACTATCAAGCAGCCCCTTCCATCCGACTAAGTACTCTTGCTGAGGTCGGTAGTGTTGTCGCAGTATTAACCGATCAGTAAGTATCTCTTAGACTTCCTTGTCATGGGCGGTCTTGACCCCAATTGATGCTCGCCTAGACACTGTTCGAATACCTCGCCTCTTCTTATTCACTCATTTCTTCGACCTCTTAGCTGCCTCGTGCTGGCACACCCTGGCTTGGTCTGTCTGCTCGTGCCAGGCCTTGGTCATGGGATCTTGGGATAAGCCTTCTCTTATTTGGGCGACCAGAGATCCCTCCGGCGAACTGATTACTACGAGCTCTACTTTTCGGATGGGGGCGTCGACGACAACATCGACTCGCCCAGGCTTATTCGCCACTCTTAAGTCGAGCTTGCTTGGGAGAAAGTTTCTTGGGCAGCTCGGGCGGCATCCTAGAGTTATCTGACTCATCCAACAACTTGGACAGGGTCTCAATTGGGCGAACTGGGGTCTCATCTACCTTCGGAGCTCCTTTGGCGATCTGTATTGCCGACATCACCTTGCCTCCTGGTCCCGCTTCTCGCCTCACTGGGACAACACATTTACATCGGTGATCAAGCACACATAGGCAATCGGTGAACGGAATTAGTAAAGCATTAATTCGATCGAGGAACCCTAATCCAAGAACAAGGTCGTAGTCATCAATAGGGAATACCTCAATCGTTTCACGTGCCTTCCACTTGCCTATTTGTACTTCCACTCCTCGAGCTACGCTTGTGATTGGAGCCTCCTTTGAGTTCACCATCTTGATGGACCCCTCTCTTCTGGCAACCTTGAGCCCCAAATTCCTGGCGACCTAGTCTAGCATGAACAAGTTAGACGCACCCGTATCGACTAAGGCAGTCAAACGGTTGACCACCACCAAAACATTGGCAAACATAAGCCCATTTCGTGGGTGACCTCTCTTGGTCCTTACGGCATTCAGCACCATCGTCCCTAGCTTCAGCCCCTTCTATTGGCGACCTCTCTTAGTCTTCACGGCGTTCCGTACCATCGAGCCCAATCTCAAAGCTTCTCGATCAGCTTCATTCTGGCCTTGGGCAATGGCAACCAACTGGCCTCGGCTAGGGCAGTCCCGAGCTCTGTGTGGCCCATCACACAGGAAGCAACCCATCGACGACCTCTCAGCTCGCTCCGTCTGCTCGCCCTTCTCGGGTCGCCACTTCTTGTTGTCCTTGTTTGTTGGATTATGCCCTTAGAACCATTCATTAGATGATTGACTTTGGCATTTTTTTATGTATCATGACATTTTATTTATCATAGTTCATTATTATATTTGTCTTATAACTGCGTAATATAATCTTATATAATAATGTCCTGAGAATAGTAATAACACACTATTCTTAAAATATCCCTAGTCAAGTATTATTGTGAACAAGGATAACAATGATACGATAAGACTAGTATGTGGTTGACTGATGACCATTGTCATGGATATAGGATATCAAGTCATCACATAGGTACATGTTAGAGAACTATGTACTGGATTGACCCTCCATGAGAACGCTACATGGATTGTTATATGAATGTCATAAGCGATTCTCATAGTGATGATGGTGTATGTGATCCTTTGACTTGAGATCATCAGAGATCCCAAAATAGAGAATTGCATACTTTAATGCTGCTAGATGTCATTCGTAACAGGATGGACTATAAAGGTAGTAATTGGGTATGCCTTGATCTATGTAGAGGGATGTTGAGTGATCAAGATAGGATTTATCCCTCTTATATAACAAGAGTGATGTCTTGGGCCCTTTGATAGAGTGAGACTAAGAAATGCATGGCCGTGCTCGAATAAGTCAATATGAGATATTGATTTTATTTGTTTAATTAGTCTACTCAGGAATCAAGAAACGCTGATTAGACTATACAAGTGTGACACATTCCATGACTTGTGTCTAATCAAGACATCATAGGATAAAGGGATTAAACTACAACGGTAACATCTATCACGAGTAAGGTTATGTCTAGTCATTGACATTCTCGTTACATGGGTAGCAATGATGTGTTGCTAGATACCGCTCATTGCCTGTGACAATTTTGTCATTGCCATTGTTTTGAGAACCTATTGGGTCGCACACTTAGAACGGATCAATGAGGAGCTTAATTAATCCTATTCTGAATTGGATTAAGGATATATCTAATCCTATTCTGAATTGGATTAAGAATATATCTAATCCTATTCTAAGTAGGATTAGAGTTCTGTTTGGCAGTAAATTTTAGGGTAAAATTTACTGCCTATAAAAAGGATGTTTTTCCAAAAAAACATAGCCGCACTTTTAAAACAGAAAACAAAAACATTCCTTTTAATCGAAGCTAGCAATTCGGTTATAAGGAATTAAAAAGCTCTTTAAGGCTTCTGATCGTGAGACGTTCAAGAGTCGTGAGATCCGTTCGTGTGGATACCGTAGAGGCAGGAACGAAAAGTTGCTGCTTGTGACTCAACCAACGACAGAAAATTCAGAGAAAACGTCAGGTAAAATCTCGAAACCCTAATCAGGCAACTCTCCGAATCGATCTTGGTGGAGGCCGAATGATTTAAATTCCGCTGCGTGTTGTTTCGGTTTCCTTCACTTGTCCTTGGAGGACTTCCATTTGTTGAAGCGGGGCTGGCTGTTGCTACTCGAGCTCTTGGCTCCCCTATCTTTACCCTTGAACTTGGCTTTGGGAGACTCGGGCCTATCCTACCTCTAAAACTCCACCAGGGCCTCTGCAGCGGCGATCGTCCAATTAAGGCTTTGGACGCCCATCCTCTTCAACTCTGCTTTGCCCAGGGTTTGAGGTCGTCCATGAATGAGAAAAAGGCCTCCTCCTCACCAAGTGTGGGGTCTGTAGCATCGCTCGGTAAATTCCCGCACATACTCCCGTACTTCAGCCCATTGTGTTAACCTTCTCAGCTTGGCTCGGGCTTCCTCAGCAGCATACTCCCGGTAAAACTGCTGTTTGAACTCCCTTTGGAACATCTCCCATGTCCCGATCGGTATTCCTCCTCACTTGGCGTCCTCATATAGCCTACACCACCACAAAAGGGCAAAGTCAGTAAGGTACATGGAACTAGTACTAACCTTGGTGGCGTCCTCCTTGATGCTCATGGCGTGAAAGTACTATTCCATCCCCCACAAGAAATTATCCACGTTTTTGGTTAAACGGGTCCCCTTGAACTCCTTTGGCTTGGGAACCTCTAATCTCGCCCTTGGTGCCATGGCCAATAAGCCTCCCTCGACGGCATTCTCACAAGCGCGAGCTTCCTCTTAAGCTCCTCAACCTTCGCCTGTAGAGCTATGATTACAGCCTCCAACATTGAACTCTCTTGGGCGAACTGTTTTACCTTCTCGCCAATTCTCTCTTGCACCTCGTCCACCTTCTCTTGCACCTCCTCCTTGAACTCCTTAGCTGATGAGGATACCTCCTCCAAGCAATCCTCGATCCCATCTTGGATTTCGGCCATGGCCAACTCCACTTTGGCCAACCGTGCCTCAAAGGTTGCCTCTACCTCCTTGGCAGTAGCCTTCTTGCCCTTGCCACGTCCCCTTTGTGGCTCCCGTCCCTCTGGATATTGTGGTGCGTCTAAAGTGGCCATCTTTTCTGTTTCAATGGCTGCTGCTTGACCTGTTTTGATACAAACTATCACGTCCCAAGTGCTTGAGCTCAGCAACGTGCGACCTTAGGGGCTGGTTCTTCCGACCTTACTGCACCTAAGTCAGCCTTCTTTAACCTCCAAGAGGTGTGCGCAGCAAAAGAAAGCTCTAAGGACCCTGAAAATGGCAAACCTACCAGCAATCCACACAGAAAGCAAAGAACCGACAGAAAACAGAGGCAGAAAAATGGAGGAAAGCTGAGTATATTGTGGAGAAAGAATGACTATACATCTAACGTAAAAGAAGGGGAGGGTGCCCCTTTATATAGACAAACCCTCTAAAAAATGCTTGGCTCACATGCAGCCAATTGTGTGGCTCCTAAACTACTTAGTACATAAATATCCTTGTCATTGCAGTAGCCTAAGGCAGAGATATGCAGAAACCAGTGTCAGGCACTTTCTGTGGGCGCCTTAGTGGCCATTGGGGCTCGCCCTTGTTCCCGCTGGTGCGTGTTCTCGCTACCATTGGTGTGCGCTCTTGGGGCCTTAGGTGTGCGCACCCGCTCGATGCCTCGGGCTCTCGTGCGGCTAGATGCGAGGGAAGTCTCGATGGCTTCCAAGCGGGACATAACAATATCATGCTGAGTTGTGATTAAACTGATAATTCATATTGAATTTGTAAAAAAAGCTTTTAAATTGGACCATATTAAATATATTTTTGGAGAAAGATAAAAAATTTTAATTATAATAAAATTTGATAAAATTTGGAATAAAATTAATTTATAAAACGAATAAAAATTCTTATAATTTACATCAAACAAGTTTCAACAGTCGACAGGCAGAGTTATCTGTATTCGAGAAGGAAAAGAGAATTGCTAGCTACAATATTTTTTTACTCCTAGTAAGTAGTAACCATATTAAAAAACGAAAAGAGGTATTGTTGTAGAAATAAAATGACTGTACGGAAAAGGGCTGGTTCCATTTAGAATTTTTTGAATGAAAACGGTTGATCTAGAAAAGAACCCATAAAATTGGTTAAGTAATTTGAGTTGAATGGAGGTGATTTAATATTAAATTTAAATTTAATTTGAATTAAAATTTTGAGATTTAAATTTTGATTCGAATTTGATTGAATTTAATTTTTTTTCAATAAAAATATTCGAACAATACAAACTCAATTTGATAAGCATGATTTGCAATTTTTCAATCAAATATTATGCATAAAATAATAAATTAATAATAAAAAAATTTATATATAATGCATTAATAATATATTGCTTCTATACACTTCAATCAACCATATATTGACACTTTATTAATGAGCAAAATATAAAAATGCATAGATCCTTAAAAATAAATTTAAAAATTTATTAATATTTATTTTTAAGGCTTGCATATTTTTTAAATTTGATTATTAATGAGTTGTCAATATGTGATTGATTGATAGTGTATAGAAACTATATACAATGTATTATATATAAACTTATAAAAAATATATATTAAAAAAAGATTTATATATGATGCACTGATAGTGTATAGTTTCTATACACTGTTAATGCACCAGAGATTGACACCTCATCAATAGACCCTTATATGCAAATATAAATAATTTTTTTAATTTGCCTATAAAGGCCTATTGATGAGATGTCAACATCTGATACATTGACAGTGTATAAAAACTATACACTGTCAATACATCATATACAAACTCTTAAAAAAAGTTCAACTGCTAGCAAAATCATTCGAGTTGAAAATTAAAATATTCAAATTCAATTCAACTCATTACTTGAATAACTTGAGTACGAACTTAACACGAAAATAAATAAATCAAATTCGAATAATTATCAAATAAAACTTGAATAATTAAAACTCAATTCAACTTATTACTAAAATAACTTGAGTGCATATTTAGCTCGAAATTAAATAAGTCAAATTCAAATAATTAATGAGTAGCTTAATTTGTGTACATCTCTGCGAAAAGAATCTCAAATCCTACTTTATTCATAAACATCTAAAAGAAAACTCTTACCCGTTGCTCAATCAAGAAGAAAATCGGATTTATGGATCAAATTCTAAAGATATTATACAATCATCTACCACTCGATCCCGTTAAATTACTTTATGATTAAGTCAAAACTTTAACCCTCAAACTAATTTAATGAGTATCACTTATTTGATACAATCCCAAATTCAAAAAAATACATTTGATAACAATAATTAAAATTACAATTCTTATAAATTTAACAATAAACAAGTTTTCAAGTTTCGACCTTCAAGTAAAACAATAAGCTTAAAATAACAAAAATTCATTGTTTGAGAACTTATAATAGGGTATAGTAATATAACTCATGAAGAATTATTCATAATCTTCATTAAACTTGCAAGTGAATTTTCAGCAAAACATAAGCATACAAATGTAAAATAAAAGAATAAAATTTATTTCTTAAAACAAATGAATAAAAAATATAACAATTAAATTATTTCCCTTGTTAAGAAATGAAAGCATCGGGCAACGCCGTAACAGCGAAAAGAAGGATTTTGAATGTTTGAGCCGCCACCTTTTGACTTAGATCTAAAAGCTCAGAAGCATCAATACAAAAAAAGTCTTGATTCTTATTTACTTATATTAGGACAACTTTAAACCCTTACTCTATAATTTTGAAAGATGCCACACAGTCTGAGACAAACCAACGCTATACTTATTCCGATATCTAACCTCAAAAGACATGAAATATTTTAGTCGAAAGAAAACTCGAACAACATGGTGTGTTGGTATTTGTTACCCGGTTGAACAACAACAGATGGGAAGTTTGGTTGGTTTATGGCATTTGGAAATCCCTGCGTCTCCAAGCATAACCCTGCATGCTTATTATAAACAGCACCTCCTTTCCCAACAACTCTGTTCACATAGTTACCAGTGTAAAATTGCATCCCAGGAGCATTGGTCCACAAGTTAAGGACCCTTGAGCTTGACAGGTCCTTTACTTTGGCAGCATGTTTCAAACCCAGTTTTTCTTCCTCACCATCAAGAACATAGTTATGGTCATAACCCAAGCCTACCTCATGGATTGAAGTACCGATCCTTTTCTCGGCAGTAAAGTCGAAAGGGGTGCCTTTAACTGGCATGATTTCACCAGTTGGAACTGTGTTCTCATCCACAGGAGTAAGATGCGATGCCCATATCTGAATCGAATGGTCAAGTATGTTCCCTGAGTTGTGGCCGCCTAGGTTCCAGTAAGTGTGTTGAGCTAAGTTGATTGGAGTGGCCTTGTTCTCAGGCACTGCTTCCATTTCAAGCTTCATTGTTGTGCTTGAAGTTAGAGTGTAGGTTGCAGTGACAGAAACATCGCCAGGGTAACCTTTGAAAAAAGAAAACAAGAATATTAACGAGATATGGAAAAATGTATGCCCATATGAGAGAGAAGTTGGGGACTTACCCTCCTCACCATCACAGCTGCGATATTTAAAAGTAATGGATGGATTTTCCCCTTTCTTTTGTTCTGCTACCTCCCATATTTTCTTATCAAAACCCTTGAATCCACCTAAAGGAAAGAAACAAAGAAAAGATACAAAGGAATAAAATTTAATCGCTTTATATATTCCTAGAATAAATAGCTTACTACACTATCCAGATTTATCATGGCTATCCAAGAATTTCAATCTTTGAATTGAGGGGTGCGTTCCTAGTGTAAGACTTATCTGATCTTTTCAATTGTTTTTTTTTTTTATTGAATAAATCATGAATTTTTCTAGGACAGTATTAAGGATCTCATCGAAAACTTACAGCAGCTTGCCAAACAAAGGCTAAGAGAAAAAAGAACAGGGATTACTGGCATAAAATCTACGATTGGATTCAAAAAAGCATAGGCCTCGGGCAATTTGGCGAATAAAAAACTACTCGAAAAAAGGGCAGAATTAACACAGATACAGATCAAATTAAAGATATTAAGCATAACAAAATTTTGTTCTTGGAGATAATTTTGATTGAGTTATTAATATTAATATGTTTTTAATATAAGGAAAATAAGGCAGACTAAACAATACTTCTTTGAATTCTCAAAAGGCCTTCAATTCTTACAAGAGAATAGAAGAAATCATACTTTCATATAATATCTGTATTGAATTAAAAACATTAAAAATTCAGGAAATTAGTACATCTGTAATGGGTATCGAAGTCAGACAATCCACAACAAAACTATTCACTACCAGTGAAAGCTAAAATATTAATATAATTCTCCCTCTGACTGCCAACTAAAAAACATATAAGAGGGTTGAGTTAGCTATTTTAAATTTGTTCTCTGTATTTTAGAGATGTCACTTGTTGTACCTAAAGAAGATGCATATCTACTTAGCAAATAATTGCGCAAACAAATGTTTGGCTGAACTCTTCCAATTCATGCAAACCTTTGAAAGTTTAAAACAGAAATACTTTCACAAATCGGAAGAAAAGGAAGAGCATTTCTGTTCAGCATTTCTTTCTTTCCTTTTTTTTTCTTTTTTCTGGGAATTCATCAGGTTTTATATCATTATGTGCAATGATAATAGTGATTTTCTATATTATCACAGCAGTTTTATCGTTTGTATGAAAACAGACAAGGTCAAATAAAAAGGTAATATCTTGAAGAAAATATACTGTTCAATTTTATCTTTATAAAATAAAGTAGTATGAGGTGAAGTTTTTGTTTTAAGAAAGAAAACATACAGGGGAGGAAAAGAAGAAATGTCAAATTAATTAACCAAGCCAAGACAAATTAATAGATTTTTTCTCTCATACAGTTAAAAACATATAAAATGAAAAACATAACTGTTGCATCACCCGTCAACAACCAATTGAAGCAAGCAGAAAATTAGTTTTGATCTAGTTACTGCAATCTCATTCTCTCCATCCAAAATTATGACAAAGTTAAGTTTTTTGTTATTCAAAAGTTGATGGGAAATATTAAGGATCAAAATAAGGAATCTGAATGTAATGTATGTTCCTTATCATTCCTAGATATAACACTTTGGATCAAGCTTAAGAGAAACCATTATTTAACTGACCATGGTAAAATTTTTCTCTTTCAAGAGAATTAAATAGTGTATGAACAGATTAATGGACAATGGAAATTACAAGGTAATTGAGCAGCAGGAAAGATAGATGAAGAACAAGATTGAGGGAAACTAAAAGAGTCGATTGTATACCGTGAAGACTATTTGGAGGCTTGTTGATAGGCAAAGAGTATTCAACTCCATTAAGAGTAAACTTGCCATCTTTGATCCTGTTTGCCACCCTTCCCACAATGCAACCAAAAAAAGGTGCAGCACCTTGCTGATCACATATTAATTAACGCAAAACAGATTAAAAAGATCAATCAAAAACCATTTCACTAAGCCTTTGCTTGGTAAAAAGGATAGAAAAAGATGAGAAAGAAAATTTTGTTAGAGTTAGCTTTCATAACAACTTTTTTACATGGGATTGACAAATTTTCTTTCTCATCTTTTCTTTCCTTCTTACTGAGCAAAGCCTAAATTAAAAATAAACTAAAGAGATCTCAATTTTCCTTCCCAGTTCTCATATTTCTTTCATTTTTAAGAGATAATATATCCGGAAAAGAATCATCGTCTACTTTAGATTCCATCATTCTAAACATGACTTTGAAAAGAAAAGTCAAATGATTTTGCCAAAAATGTTGATAGAATATATAGCATAAACTGAATGGGCTTTTGATTCATCCCAAGAAAAAACAAAATTCAATTCATTATACAAGATGATAATCAAAACATAAAAAATAAAAATAAAGAGAGAAAGAGAGACAGAATTTACCAGGTATGGCTCGAGAGTGTCGAATCCCAGGACGACATCAGCTAATTGACCTACATCCAATCAAAATAATTTAACGTTCAGAAAAAAAAAATTGAAGATTTGACTCGAAAAAAGGGAAAAAAAAAGAAAGAAAATATTCGAAATGGAGATACCGTTTCTGTCAGGAACAGACAAAGAGGTGATAGTGCAGCCATAGTTGGTGATCTTAACTTGCATGGTTCCATTGTTGAGTTCAAAGAGTTGCGGTTGCTCTGCCATTGAAGAACTCTGAAAGATCTGAGTTTGAGAGAAACTTAATTTGCTTTGTTGTTTATAAAGTGAGTAAAACACTTTTCTAACTCAGTGTTTTCTCTATGCTTATCTGCATGCCACGTAATTTCAAACCTTTTCCTTCTCTGTTTTTGCGATAATAATTATCCACACAAATCAAATCTTTAAAATTTTACTAGGTTTCCACCAAAAAAAAAATTTTATTAGGTAAGCGGATATTTTTTTTTTTTTGGTGAATAAGGAATTATCATTCAAACAGAAAAAGAAACAATACAAACTAGCCCCTACTGGGGTTAAAGCAAACATCCCTAGGAAGGTAACAACCAAGCCTATCAAATAAGAGGTTTGACAAAATGCAGTCAGGAGGATTTTCCAAATACAAAAAGGAAGATGAAAGCTGTCCTCCCAACTTCGCAAGCACGTCTGCAACTCCATTTGCTTCTCTATATATGTGTGATATTTTGACTTTCTCCAATTGCTGAAGGAGATACCTGCAATCCGAGATGATGGCACTATAAGAATGAGTAGAAGGGACATTATTAATCACATACCTGAGGATGCATTCTGAGTCAACTTCAACAATTAGATTTGAAATCCTTTTGTTAACAGCGATTTGGAGACCATCCCTTAAGCCCCAAAGCTCAGCACAAACACTGGAGGTTATTCCTAAGTTCCTCGTGTACCCACAAATCTAGTCTCCATTTGCATCTCTGAATACGCCACCAGCACCTGCTCTTCCCGGATTACCAATGGCTGAACCATCAGAGTTCAGCTTAGCAAAACCTTGAAGTGGAAGAGCCCAACTAATGCTAATTTGAGTTTTCTGTATGGATCTTTTATCATTGTTCTTGATATCCCAGAATTCCTTAACTTTTCTGTGGAGATTAGCTATCCAGACTTGTTTTGTTTCTCTTGAATTTTCAAAGACAATTTTATTTCGATCACACCAAATTAACCAAAGAGAGAAAGTAAAAACTATTTTCCAAGGAATAGAGTTGATTGCAGTATTTTCTTGAGATTTGATATTGTGCAAGATCCATTCATCAAACCCAAAAGAAAATGAACTCTTCTCCTTTTCTGGAATACAAATAAGGTCCCACAATTCTCTAACATGTCTGCAATCTCGGAGACAATGATTAATTGATTCAACTTCGCAAGTGCATCTTGGACAACTTTCATTGATATGAATCCCTCTTGAGACAAGGCCGTGTCTTGTAGCAATTCTATGATGTAAACATTGCCAAATGAAATATTGAATCTTTGGGAGAGTGTTGGTTTTCCAGATTATCTCCCATTTGATCATTGGCCTAGATTTGAAGTTTTTTGCAAGTTTATAGGCAGAACTAATAGTGAATTCTCCATCAACAGAATCTTTCCAAGCCATTGTGTCATTACTTGTGGAAGTTGTTTGTATTGGAATAGCTTTAATCCTTCCTGAATTTCCTGAGGGATAGGGGCTCCAATGTCAACAAAAGTCCATTCACCTTGATCAGAATAAGCCTCTTTCACAGTTTTTGTTTCCTCTTGGAGTTTCCAAGGACCATACACAATGGTGTTGAGAGATCCTAAACCAGTCCAATCATCATTCCAAAATCTAGTTTGCCTTCCTGATTTGATGACCCACTTGATACCTTTTTCGAGAACTGTTGCTCCTTTACGCATTCCCCTCCAAAGGTAAGAACTTGGTTTTCTGTTGAAAACTCCATTCCTAGAGTATTTAGTTCTTAAGACCTTGTTCCATAGCATTTCTGGTTCCTTGAGGAATCTCCATCCAAGCTTGGCCATGTTGGCTTCGTTAAGTTTGCTCATATCCTTTAATCCAAGGCCCCCTTCCTTCTTTGATGCTGTCACTGTCTCCCAATTGATCCAATGGATCTTTTTCTGATTGTCGTATGATCCCCAAAGAAAATTTCTAGATAGCCTATCTATTTCATTGCATGTGCTCTTAGGCAGTTGAGTTCCTTGCATGTAGTATAGAGGAATGGAGTTAATGGTAGATTGTAACAAAGTTGATCTCCCCGCCAACGATAAGAGGTTTGCTTTCCATCCTGAAAGTTTGTTTTTAACTTTATCCACAATAAAGTTAAAGTTTGAAGTTCTATAGTTCTTAGAAATGGGAAAACCTAAGTATTTCCTTAAGTCTTCCGTATGGTTAAAACCTATGATATTGCTAAGCTGGTCTTTCTCTTCAAAATTAACATTGTTAGAGAACAAAATGGTTGATTTTCCACTATTAATTTTTTGACCAGATAGCTTGCAAAAATTCTCCATAACTCCCTTCATAGTCCTGCATGTATCTTCTGTGGCACTTCCCATTAGAAGTAAGTCATCGGGCAAAGAAAAGATGTGACAATTTGGGTCCTCCTCTTACCAGTTGAATTTGTTCCCAATTATTGTTATCACAGGCTTCAGTAATATTGAGTGAGAGGTATTCCATACACAAGATGAAAATGTAAGGAGATAGTGGGTCTCCTTGTCTAATCCCACGAGATGGTCTAAACTTTTCACTTTGTTCCCCATTGATAAGAATTGTCATATTTACAGAGGATATGCATGACATGATCAACTTGATCCAATTTTCAGGGAACTTGAAGAACATCAACACTTCTCTGATAAAGTCCCATTCGATTCTGTCGTATGCCTTTTCTAGATCCACTTTAACCAACATTAATCCCTTTTTTCCTTTTTTCCTCGTGAAGGAGTGTACAATTTCTTGGGCGATGATGACATTGTCTTGAGCTTTTCTCCCTGCAATAAAGCTGGTTTGACAAGGATGGATAATTCTAGCAAGAATTGGTCTCATTCTATTAACAAGGACTTTAGTGATGACTTTATAAATTGTATTGCAGAGTCCAATAGGTCGATATTGGTTAATCGATTCAGCATTTTGAGATTTAGGGATTAAACAGATGAGGCACTCATTAGTGGATTCATGGATTTTTCCTGTCTCAAAAGCTTTCTTAACAAGATCACAAATCGACTTTCCCACAGTATCCCAACACTTTTGGAAGAAGATAGCATGTAGACCGTCCGGACCCGGGGCTTTAAGAGGTTTCATAGATTTAAGAGCTTTTAGCACTTCATCGTTAGAGATTGTTTGATTCAACATTGTAGTCTCATTGCTATTGAGATCATTCCTAATATTGCATTCAAGTGAAGGAAGAAAGTTGTTGCTCTCTTTTTCAGAAGTGAAAAGATTGGTGAAATGAGTAGCTATGGAGTTTTTAATTTCCAAATTATCATACATCCAATTTCCCGCTAAATCTTTGAGGGCCATGATCTTGTTATTCCTTCTATGTTTAACTGTACAAAGATGATAGTATCTAGTGTTTCTATCTCCATCCATTATCCAATCAACTCTCGATTTCATTGCCCAGATCTCCTCTTCAAGTTTAAGGATATGTTGATACTCTTTTTCAAGATCATCTTCAAGTTTACACAACCAAGGATTAGGGGAAGAGTTAAGAGCTCTTTGAATTCCGTCAAGTCTTGCACGAAGTTTCTTTTTCTTTTGAAAAACATTGCCAAAAACATTTTTATTCCAATCCAAGATGAGTTCTTTGAATTTGGGAATGGCTTCTAAAATGTGGTTATTAGCTTGCCTCCATGATGATTCCACTACATTTCTAAATTCAGGATGTGATAGCCAAATGGTTTCAAATCTAAATGGTCTTCTTCCAAAGGTTTGATTTGGTGGGTTAGTATCAAGAAGAAGTGGATTATGATCAGAGTATATCTTTGTTCGATGAAACACTACCGAGTTTGAAAACAACAGTTTCCAATCCCCATTAGCCCAAGCCCTATCTAGCCTTTCTCTAACAATTTGCCCAACCTGATTTTTTCTAGTCGACGTAAATTGACTACCAATGAAACCAAGGTCAATCATTCCACAGTTATTCATACAATTTTGAAAAAGTCTTGCTCTACTTTGATTTATAGGATTCCCTCCTAATTTTTCTGATCCACTAATGAGTTCATTAAAATCGCCAATTAGAAGCCAAGGTTTATCATGTGTATGAGCAAAATTTTGTAGTTCTTCCCAAAGAATTCTTCTCAGTGAGTATTGAGGTCTAGCATATATGGCTGAAATAATCCAGGTATGATTAACATTACCAGAAAGATTAGTAGAGGATGCAGTGGGTACCTGAATGGTGGCGTGGATCACTTGTTGAGTAGCATGTAAAATATCAACTTTGACTTCAGTATCCTGCCACAGTAGCCAAATGCCTCCTGAGAATCCATCAGCATCAACTCTGTAAGATTTTGCAAAGCCTAAGGACTCATAGATACTCTGTGCTGTATTCCCAGAAACTCTTGTTTCTACAATAATAGCAATGCTGGGATTGTTCAAATTGATAAGATCCATGAAAGCTCTTTTAAACTTGGAATTTCCTGCCCCCCTAGCGTTCCAAAATAGACACCTCATTGGAAAAGAATCAATTTTGGTTTGGTTGAGCATCCATTCTGCCAGGTCCGGCGTTATCTTGATCCTCTCCTACGTCATGCATAGCATATTCGGGAAGTGGTGATATTGTGGGAGGGCCAACAATGAGTAGTTTATCTTCTCTTCTGTGTTGAGCTTGGTTGTCTTGATTATCAAAGTCACCGGATTTGCCATTGGCCTTGATATAAATAGAATTGCTGAGTTGTTGTCCTCTACCAGGTTCATGATCCTCACAGAGTCGAGCATCAATTGTGACAGGGCAATGTGATTTAGAGGTGGAAGTTCCATTATTTCCCTGGGAGTGAAATTCTGCGTCTGATCCCTCAATGGTTGAATGAGTGGAAGTGGGTCTTTGACATTCCACGCTATCACCATGAAGCTCCATGCTCTCATGAACTCCTCTATTGTCCAATCTGTCTCCTGCTCGTTGTGTCCAAGTCAAATCTCCATTGCGTTCTTGAGGCTTGTCATCTTCTCTTCTGAGTATATGAACCTCTTCTCTAGGTTTTGGAACTCGTGTATTACATCCATTTGAAGCTAAGGTGTTTGATTTCTTGTGGGTATTTTGCTTATTGGCTTTTTTGTTGTTTGTAGCTTCCGTGCCTTCTTCAAAGTTACCAAAAATAAACTTGTTTTTGCTCAAGTTCGGTCCCTTTAGCCCCCAATTGCTACTGTTCTGGTTGGAATCCAACTCTTCATTATTGAGAATATCTAAGCCTGAGGATGTGACCTCTCTCTGTCCCTCTGCATTCACGTCACCCTTCTCAATAGTAGTCTTACTCTGAAAATTTGACCGTTGTAGATTCTTCCTGTGTTCCTCCAATTTTCCCTTTCCTTTGTCCTTTCCTCCATGTAACGGGTCGTTTGTCGGGTCATTTTTACCCGTAGCTTTCCCTTGTTTGGGTTTTCTTCTGGTAACCAACATCCATGGTCCATAAGGATCGTTCTCAGATACGTCAGACTTTGTCAGTTTAGGTTCTTCTTGTGGTTGATACTCTGTGTTACGATTACTGTTTTGTTTCTTTGTTCTCTTCACACATCTCTTTTCTATGACCAATTAAACCGCACTTGAAGCATAAATTGACTCCTTCATACAAGAGCGGTTGAATGATCTTTCCAATTCGGATCTTTGGTATGAGGGGTTTCTCCAAGTCGATCTGGACACAAATACGTGCAAATCTCCCCCTCGTGCTCTGTTCTGTGATGGTATCAACTTTGAGCAGCCTTCCAATCTGATTTCCAATCCTGTGTAATATATTCTTGTCAAAAAATTCTATCGGTAGACCAGGTAGGCGAACCCAGACTGCTGTAGTAGAGAAGACATTTGATGTTTCAGCAATAAAGTCTGGTTCCCAAAGTCTCATAGTGAGATAATAGGGACCAATAAACCATGGTCCTCCGTATAACACCCTTTGGAAGTCTTCGCTATTGTTGAATCTGAAAAGGAAAAAATCTTTTCCGAGATCAATGCATTCTATAGGTCCAGTCGGTTTCCAGATTGCTTTTACTCTGGGAAGTAGATAGTTGTAGCCAACCACTTTGCCGAATGTTTTGACTATAATGGCTGTTTTCCATGGATTACGTATTCTGTTTTTCTCTTCTCTGGAAAGTAGGATTGTGGGAATATCATCTGTGATGTCAGATTCTTGATCTGATTCTTCGTCAAGATAGGCGGGTTTGTTGACCAATGAGTAGCTCGAACTCGCATTGTTGCCCATTAGAGATTCTTTATATGTCATTCCGTTCGATTGACTATCAGCCATGTCTTGATCAGATGATTTAAATTCTCCATTCTTAGTTCTCTTCACACTCCTGCAACGTTGATCTTCTTCTTCAGGACAAGTTGGCGTGAGTTTGTTTTCTTTTCGCATGTTGAGAGCATTCAAGCAATTTATGCCCATTAAAAACTTAGGTAAGCGGATATTTGATTTCTTATTTGTTCAGATATTTATTTTTATAAAATCAACAACATTTAAACCGGTAAAATGACTTTGAAATCTAGACCCAATATTATTTGCTAATTTTTTAGTTAAAATCTTAATTATTTTTAATGATGTATGTTATATTACGTGATACAAACTTATCTAATAATGTTTTTCTCATAATTTAAATAAGGATTTATGTATAATGCACTGACAGTGTATAATTTTTATATACTGTCAATGTATCAGAAGTTGACATTTTATCAATAGGCTCTTATGAGCAAATTTGAAAAATTTATTTATATTTACTTTTAAAGGCTTGACATATTTTTTAATTTGCCAATTGATGAGGTGTTAACTTCTGATGCATGGATAGTATATAAAAATTATACACTGTCAGTACATCATATACAAACCCTTAAAATAATTATTTTTTAAAATTAAATTTTATTAATTTAAATATCTCTTCGATAAACTTTAAATGCATTTTTTTAATTTATCCTTTTTATTGATTCTGATTTCATGGTTCAATTTCTTTTAATTTTTTAAATTTATTAAAGAGTTCAAAACATTCCTGCATACACAAAACTAGTGGATAATATTTGAATATTTTATTTTGATTTTGTTAAGTATTTCATTGCAATATTATAGATGAAATCTAAAAATATTAATTACCATCGCTAAATTTGATAATTCTTATATAAAATTTGTATTTGTATTGTATAAAATTTTAGTACAAGCATCAATGAGATCCTCTTAACCCATCATTATTGGGAAATGGAAAAGTAATACTGATGGTAATGCCGGAAGAAAACGATCAAATTCCACTGTCACAGCAACCTCTCGTCAAGCCCCGTTAAACTAGCTATCGTTACAAAACCCGGGTGACCAAGTGGCCATGGCGGTGGGGTGAATCGAACTGGAAGAGCGGAGAATCGAATTAAAAAAAAAAAACCTCAAAAAATGAACCAGGTTATGCCATATTTAATGGGGAAGAGCCAAGAGCGGACGGTGTTGATCTTATTTACCGACGGTTCTGATTGAAATCAATGTCATGTGGGGTCCACGAGAAAATGTTTGACCCCACCAGGGTTAGACGAGGAATTTCAGCTGTCGACAGGTGGAGTTATCCGTATTCGCGGGAGTGGAAACGGTTGGTCAGGAAATGAAAAACAGAACTGCTGGACTGGTTAAGGAAAATGGCGGGTACACTGTCTTCTTCAACTCTTCTTAGCCAAACTCATCTGGTTGTCCCTTCTCAGAACCCTTGGAGAACCCTGAATTCTGCTTTCCTCGTAAGCATCGAGAAGCGAACTCTTACCAGTTGCTCGGCCAAGAAGAAAATCGGATTTGTGGATCAGATTCTCGATTATATTGAAGGTTTTAGCCATGCTCTTTTTCCATTGTGCTGACACTAGATATATTCACCATCACAACTTTGCTGTATTTGGGTTTGCATTGGCTTACAGGGGGTCCGAAGTTAAGAAAATGGTATGGGGCTCCTGAGCTACTACCGAAAGATGGATCAGAGGTGGAAGAGGAGGAGGAAGATTATCCAGGTAATATGTTATAGAAACTGGATAGAACTGGGAATTTGTGCATATAATCCGTTTTCATATAATGTAAAATCATGTTTGTCTATATTTAAAACGTGAAAATTCGATGCTCATTTTTTAGTTTTTCCCATATTTTTATATCATTTTTATCGAATTTTAACTCGTTTCACTTTCGAGTCATTTTTGTGTTGTATCTAGAATTAACAGGTCTAGTTCTTGTTCTTACATACTATAAAGTAATGATGAACCATTCTCGAATTTTCAGAAGATGAAGTCAGGGATGCAGTTTTAGTGACAGATGGGGATAGTGAAATTGGGCAGGTTAGTTTTTTCGTTTCACATGCATTTTCTTATAGTCTTTTAACTCCCTAATGGTTAATCCATTTTGAGCTTAATTGTAACTATTTTATGTATGTAGATGGTGATATTGTCATTGATTGTCAAACGAACTCGAATAAAAGCATTAGTGAAGGATAAGCGTACAGCTAATGAGGCCTTTGGAACTTATGTTGAGGTTAGCTGATATAACTTCTGGAGATAAATGACATATGTTGAGGTTAGCTGATATAACTTCTGGAGTCAGCTAATGGAATGTTGCTTTGTTGTTTTTGCAGTCAATTTCTGGAGATAGAAATAACAAGGTATTTGTAAAGAAAGCTCTTCGAGGAGTTCGTGCAATCATAAGCCCAAATGTATGCGTATTTCTGACCTGTCTGGTTCAATTCTTACCTGTACATTGCTACCGATCACATATTGATATAATGGTAGACGGTTTCTCCATCTTTTCCGGCAGCGTATGCTGAATGCTAGATTATTTTGTATTAGTATTGCTAGTCAGAAGACAGGAGAAAACCATAGGAGAGAGCAGAGTGGCCTAGATAGACCATAGGTAGTAATTCTACGTGAGACAGACAGTGAACTGGAGAATCTAAATGGTCGCGTAAAACTTGCAGACTACATATACTCGTGTGCATGACTTCATTAGTCATTCTTGTTGCTTAGTTTCAATTTTAGCTTTCCACTTAATGCCTTACTGCATTCCTACATTATGCATTTGAAGAAAATTAGACGAAATTGCTATTGATGCTTCTGTCGCTATCAACATTCACTAAATTTCATTTTTCATGTCTGGCAGGAAGGTTTCTTATCTAGTGTTGAGAGCTTGAAAGGTGTTGAGCATGTAATTCTCTTGTCTCAGGTACCCTATCTCTCCCTCTCCCCCCTCCCCATCCAGCATTTACGTGTAAACAATAGGCTTTAGACAGTGTTTCTACATGATTGTGGTTTACAAAGGTTGCAGTTGTCTGCTTATGGAGCTAGCAGTGGCATTCAAGCTCTCATGACAAACAATCTAAGAAAATTAGCCGAGAAAGATGAATCGGTACTGATGGCTTCAGGAATTCCATACACCATAATTAGAGCAGGAATGTTGCAAAACACTCCTGGAGGAACACAAGGTTTCAGCTTTGAAGAGGTATTTGTTTTACACCTCGTGCATATTCACAATGTTAACTACATAACTAAGCCTTTCTCCTTTGTAACTTGTTCCTGAAAGAAACAATTCTGAGAAACTTAAGACAATCCAAAAGCAATTGTTGAAAAAATAATTTAAAGTCACTATTCTATAGTAAATAGAACTCTTATTACTGACCAATAAAGAGAAATGAAACTTTAAAAAGGTTTCGCAGATGCTCTTTTCAACCACTTAATGAAGCTTGTTTCTTGATTCTTTGAAATCTGCAAATGGGAATGAGTCTGTTTGCTGAATTTGAGAACACAAAAAGCAATCTTTGCATTGTAATAGATTCGGACAAAAAGTGTTAACAATTCCTTCAAATGCCACCATTGACAGGGTAGTGCAGCAAATGGACGACTTAGCATGGAGGATGCTGCATTTATATGTGTGGAAGCACTTGCAGTAGTCCCACAAGCAAGATTCACATTTGAGGTCTGTGAATAATCATGTCTGCATCTAGTCATTCGCTGAATAGTTCATTCCACTGCTACTTTCGAGTCAAAGGTTCCGAGACAACTCTCTGCTATTTTTCTTTGTCAACCAACTGCAACCTGAATTTAGTCATTGCCATTAAAAATCTCAAGTTTTATGAGAGAGATTTTACCTTGTGTTTTAAGAGTATAATTTCCTTAAAAGCAAACCAAAAGTAGCCATCAACAAAATGATGTCTGAATTGAAAGTGGGAACAAAGGAAGATCTGTACAATGTGTAGTGGAACCGTTCAAAAGGCAATGCATGAAAAAGCAATGGAATAAATAAATATTTATGCACAAACATTTCAATTTCAGACCACCTTTTTCTTATGCCATTTGCCCTTCTCTTTTCATCCTTCGGTTCAATCGGTAACCGGTTTATTGATGTATTCAATTTCCTGTGTGAAAATAGGTTGTCAATGGAGGAGAGAAGGTTTCAGATTGGAAAGAGTGTTTGACTAGATTGATGGAGAAAACAGAGCTGTAGCTGCCATGACCATATTCAAGCAAAATACAAAGGTCACCATTGGTGGAAAGAGCTGTTGCTTCGTTGTTACTTGTTACTAAGTTGATTATTAGTAAAGTTTTTATCCTGCATTTGGACTACAAAAGTTAACATTGAAGCTGGTCTACTGCAATTTTACATGATAATTTCCACGCCAGTATGAATGCTGATCTTGATGGCAAACTGAAACATTTGACCCTTAAAAGAAGCTACTACCATGAATCTCATGGCAGGTGACATATTCAACATCCTGTTATCATTTTTTATTTATTCTCTACAACTTTTAGCTTGAAAATCAAGACTTAAATGAAAGTTCATTTCCTTTAAAGATTCAATATGACACTTTTCAATCAAAAATCTCAAATTCTAGAAAATTATGCTGTCTTTTTAGAAACTCTCTTAATTCTTATTTACTATTATGTTAGGACAACTTTAAATCCTTACCGTATAATTTTAAAACACGAACACTTAATTTGAACCAAAAAAAAAAAGACTGTTAATGGAAATGTTGAAATAGTAAATCCTCCATGTGTGAGAAGCTACTGCAGCCACTGAATCAACATGGTAAGGTGCTTAGCTTGCTGGAAACAAAGGTTGCAAGAAAGATGCCGGGGCAGAGCAATGAAAATGAGTTTGGGCATGAAAATGAGCATCTTTTGCTTGAACATGACTAAAAGAATCCTTCCTCTTCCCACCCACCGTTTCCTTTAATATAATAATCATGGAAGAGAACAGAAACATAGAAGGCTACAAAGGAGTACGGACACAATCTTGCTTACATTGTTTATTGTCTGATTCCTCCACTTCATGTGGAGAGCATGCCTAGCTTTTTAAAAACCAAAAATCTTCTCTCTCCCCCCCAATCCCATCCTTTTCAAAAGCTCCTTAGATTCTCCATATTTGCGTCATTATCTTTTTCTTTTCCACAAAATGTTATCTCTGGAATATTATTAATTCAGGTTATCTTTTTTTAGCAGAAAATTGACTTTAATAAGGTTAGGTGGAGACACATTGATCTTTATTAAATCCAAAAAAATGTTAAACCTCTGTTCTTGCTTTTCTTCTTGGAGTGAATCCTATGCAAAGGATTGATTGCTTCCAAACATTTGATTCAACTGCATATTGAAGTTAGCTAAATGAATTGTTTTCCATCGTTCTCATGATTGTAAATAATTCGAATTTTAAATATGTAAAATTTTTTTAATGCACTCTAACAAGCAATCTAATGCATAACTTTGCACATGACGTGATTCATGCTGGGAAGCAAAGAATTGCAATTGGTTTTGCAGGATGAAACATTAGGCAATGATTTAATTAAGTTTGATTAGACTTTGCAGCCATGAAAGTTGAGAATAAATACCAAATGGGACTACCAGCATGATAAGCCTGACAGATGGTGCTGATCAGCCTAACCCTTTTAATATAGTTGCAGGTATTTATTTATTGTTCAGCATGCAGCAAAGTTTAATATATCTGTGATCCACTATCTAAAAATCCTTTTAAAATATGATCAAAGGCTAAGAGCATTATTTTTATGCCAATCCAGATGAGGAAAGTGCAAGAGTAGTATTCTGATCACATGCTTCAGACAGTGCTGGTCTGACTTTGATTTTGTGCTAGTTGTCACAAAGCATAATTGATCTCGTTTGGTCAAAACCTAAAACTGATCTAATCTTTACTGATCTTTTTAAACAAAAAACAATATGCCAAATCTGATTGGTGGAGCTTCCTCCAGATGCCAGGAAGAATTTGAACATTTGCCTTCATTGATTGGCTGGCAAATGGATGTTGGGTTCAATTATACGGGCAGAAAAAGCTGTCAAGAAGGACAAAAGCTCAAGCAAATATCCAAGAATTAAGCTTTAAAGTGTTCAACACAATCATCCTTGTCCTTTGATTTTGTTGATTATTCCAAGATAATACTTCGGTTGAGCTGTTACCAATAAGGATTTGTATATGATGCACTGACAGTGTATAATTTTTATACACTGTCAATGCATCAGAGATTGACACCTCATCAATAGACTCTTATGAACAAATTAAATTTTTTTTTTATATTTGCATATAAGGGCCTATTAATGAGATGTCAACCTCTGATACATTTTCAGTGTATAAAAACTATAATCATATATAAATCCAACCAATAATTGAAATGAACCCAACCCATGTCAACAATGTTCATTTCTTCCTTCTCTCTCTCTCTCTCTCTTTTTTATAGGCAACAATGTTGAGAATGTAAACAAGAAACTTCACAGCAAAGCATTCAGGCATGGGTCCTCCACCCAGACCCACAAATGTGATAAGTGGTTCTGGAAAAAAATAACAGAGAGGAAAATGAAAGGAAAGTTATGGGGTCCACTAACAAAAGCGTTTGTTCTATCAACTTGCCTTTGCTTGTGGATAGAAGAGGGAGAAATGAATGTAATGAGATCACAGAAGATGCAACGGAACAAATATGCTATCAAAAACTTGAAAAGAGGAATCAGCTAATCAAGTAACCACTGGACCCGGCCCTGTTGTCTGATTATCTTTCTCTTTCTATAAGCATTGATTCTTTCTTTTAAACTACCTCGGGTAGAATCTTGTCTATTATTAGCACTAAATTTTACTTTCACCACATCTTTTGAGAGTTTAAGCTTATGGCGTTTCAATCAGAATGAAATATGAACTCAAAGCTAAAGCTGCTCTCTTCAACTTGACTTGTCCCACAGCATCTTCAGCTCAAAAAGGCAAATAATTCTCAAAGATCATTGCAGAATTATGTGTTGGTATTTAGTCAGGTCCCCAGAGAGACACAAAGCTGAGAGAATCATGAGCAGGAGCTTCAACAGTATATACCAACCCTTCACTGCAATCTACAAGGCACAAAAAGGAATCTCTTTTGACAAACATGGGAAAAGAATAAAGTGGGGTTGTTGAAAGTTCCCATCAAAGGCAGATCAACTCTCTTAATTAATGAAAATAAAAAGATCAGTGGAACTGAAAATGCTTCAAAACTGTTTTTAATGACAGTTAAGCACTCACACTAGGTCCATTAAACAATAATTAAAGATGGAGACTAAGTACAGATAAGATAACCCTATACTCATTTATTAAAAAAAGGTCCATAAAGCAAGAAAAAAAGAACCAAATACGCAGAAACCTGGCCACAATTTGCAGATGTTAAACAAGATAATGATTGATTTCAACAAGATAGCATAGTTATACATGATTACAAATGGTAAATTTCTAGGAAGTTATTCTAATGGAAAGGATGAGGACTGAAGCTTCAAAACCTCAGATGCATTTCACACTTTCATTGAAAGAGTTACAGAATACTACCAAATTATGTTTTTTTGACTTCAGTATCAAAATACTCCTTTTATTCCAAAGTGAAAGAGAACAGAATTTACCCAGATCTATTTCTCTTCTGACTAGCTTTTCCATCCGATTTGAATGTACCGGCTGAATCGCCTTCCGATGAAGCCTCCATTGACCTGGTGAAAGAGCTCGAGAGATCGCCATAGAGATCAACTACTCTTCTAATGTTGTTATTCAACTCTTTAATCAATCCCACATTCCGGCTCAAGTTATCAGGGATCTTTGACTCATGGTTTTGGTTAATCTCGTTGATTAGCAACCTATTTTGATCTAGGATGTCTTGAACTTGCATAAAACTCTTCTGAAACGTCTGCACAACCTTGCCATCTACTTGAGTTCCATTACCAAATCCTGAAAATATATCACCTTCCATTCCCAAGTTACTTCACTTCAATCAAAACCAGGCTTATTCCTGCAACACCAATAATACACTTCCAAATTAGGAAAGAGAAAAAGGATGATGGCTCTCATTATTGTTTTATCTCATCTCAGAATTATTATAAGAAAGGAATAAAAATGCAACATGGAAAGGCATGAAACAATCTAGCCTCTATTTGTTGGCTGATGAGAATGAAAGCAAAAGAAGATAAGCTTAAGTTTTAACATCTTAACCCTCAAATCTGGATTATGGGAGGCAGAAAATCATACCAAAGTTAGCTAAGTCAAAGAGTTTAACAGTTTGGCTAGGATAAAATCACTGCTAAAAGATTTTCCTCTGCCTTTCTCAGCAACCAAACAGAGGACTGCAAGTGTGTGCATAAAAGACAATGTATTAAGCACAAAAAAACAGACATTGGTATTGTTTTCTGTCAAGAAAAGCAGACTCCTTTGGCCATAAAAAGCAAACCTTTTTCCTGTAATTATCTTCTTCCAAAAAAAAAAAAACAAAGTTCTCATTTTGAGAGACCCCCCCACAAAATCATTAACCCAAATCTAAAAAGACATTATTAAAAGAAAAAAAAAAGAAAACACAGAAACAAAGGAAAGAAAAACAAATCTTGGTGTAAGAGAAGGAATGGTTTTTTTTTTTGCAGTTGTCTCAAATAAATAGTTATTATATCAACAAAAAAGGGTTAATTACCTTAATTACCATTAAAACATCACAGAAATTGCAAAACAAAACCTGGGTTGATTTGCATTTTCCGGTTCTTACCTTGAAACAGCAAGACATGTCTAGGGACAAGACAAGAGACAGGGAGAAAAGCAGCAGAATCGGAATCTCTTTCGATTTTGATTTAATTTTCCTCAAGAAACGAGTAGTTTTGAAAATATTGGAATGGAATCTTCTGCTTCTTGAGATGGCAGAGAAAGAGAGAGGCCCTGAAATCGTGAAACCAGGAAAAAAGAAAGAGAAATAGAGAACATAAAGATGAAATGAAGATTTGATTGACACGCTCAACGTAACTATAACGTTGCTGTTGTTGTTGTTGTTGGTTTCTCTCTCTGATTTATCCCTCATGGACATTTTAAAGAGGCGGGCAGGGCAACTGGGCAAGGCAGAGATATTTCTTTTTATTTTTGTTTTATTTTATTTTTTTATTTTATTTATCTTACCTAGTCCGAGTACTCTCCTCCTTAACTTTACCTGATGCAGTACTTCATTCATTGTGTTGCGTCTGCTTTGGGGATGCCGAGGATTTATACTCTGAGATTTACCAGCCTTCTATGTTTTCCTGTGGATTTTGTATACTATTTTTTGGTACATGGATTTTGTATTTTTTAAGATTTAATTGAGTTAAATAAAAATAATTTAAAATCAGAAACGAATTTAATTCAATTTAAAAACTCATAAATTGATTTGAGTTTGATAAAATTTAAATTTTGAATTTGATGAAGTAATCGAATTATTCGAATTTGACTTAAGTTTAAATACCATTTTAGATTCAATTTAGGTTTAGTATCCAAATATCTCTTCCACCATTATTACAAGAGAATATAAACTCTTAACTTTTTTTTATTGCATTTCTATTTTATCATAAATAAACTCTCAATCATTCTAAATAATGTAATTAAGTCTAAATTTATTAAATGATGATGTGGATAATTTTGTGGGTTATTACATGTGCAATACGAATAGAAATTAATTTTCATTGATCTCTTTGAATTTAATTACATAATTTTGAAGAGTTTTTATTTACAATAAAATTAAAGTTTTGTGAATTGACTTGCATGAAATAATAGGGAAAGGGTTTTATCCATTTTATATTAAAGTAGAGGACATATTTCAATATTAAATATTCAAATTATCATTTTTCAATGATATATTACGAGAGCAAATGGTAAATTAATAATCAAATATTAAAAATTTATATTAACAAATTGGATTAAACTCATCAATTAGTGAAATCAAGTTTTAAAATATTTAAATTTAACTCTTCTTATTATTGGATTAATTCAAAAATAAATGAATCAAATTCATTTTCTGCATCAAACCATACATAAATTGTCAATTATTGTTCTAAGTTTACATGAATCGGAAGGTTGGGCTCAACTACAAAAAATTAGGCCCAAATGTTGTAATCAGTATGGGCCGGCCTACCGCCGAAAAGAGCTGAACTAAGCCGAAGCATAGACCAAACGAAAGAAGAGTTGATAGGGAAAATCTGGGTGAAGAAGAAGAAAGAGAGCGGGAGGAAACGAGAAGAGCGAGGAGATCCAAGACCTTTCCACTGATTATATTCTCACCTGAATTAGCTTCAAGATCCAACTATTCGTTATTTTCAGGCTTTTGGCAATCATTTTGTTTATCCAACCCAGTTCTCTTAACCGTGTTTTCCTCCGTCCGACCTCCGCTCTTGCCGCCGTCAGCGGCGGGCACTGCCGCCAGTGAATGGCTTTTCGTTTCATCACGTGAGAAAGTCGTTTGCAACCTGGACGAGATTTTGAAAAGAATTGGATGAAACTGATACCGCTGTAGACCAAATGGACTCGATTATCTCCTCTGCTCTCGAAGAAATCTGCTTCCACGGCCAAGGAGGCATTTCTCTTTCCTCTCTGTGCTCCAAACTCGAAGTCCCTCCTCCTCTCAAATCCTCCCTTTGGAAAAACCTCCTCTCCATCCCCACTCTTCTGTTCTGGCCACGGAATGCTGAGTTTCTCAGCCCTAACGATGCCTCCATTCAATGCGCTGAAGATGCGGAGAAGCTTGATGTTAAAATCTTAGCCGATGAAAAGCTTAGAAACAATTTCGTTGGACTCTACGATGAAAATGTTCAAATTTCCTCGCAGCAACGTCGCACTCTTGAGCGACTCGCAATCGCTAGGTTTGGTTTCTTTGTTTATCTAATTTTGTGATGAAATTTTGAAAATGGCGCGCGTTTAAAAGAATTTTGTAGTTAGATTGTGTATGCGGATCTAATAAGTTATGCAGATTTTTCTGATTAATCACCAAAAAATTCGAAATTCAATGCATTGCAACTATATACAAACATTTTGATTGTTAGCCATGTGATTTATTCTGATTAATCGCCAAGAAATTCGAAATTCAATGCATTGCAACTACATACAAACATTTTGATTATTAGCCACGTGATTCATTGTTGATTTTTTTTTTCCACCTTGTCATATTTTGGGCATAACATTGTTAGAGTAATACAATTTGAAGCAAATTCTTCCCTCTTGTTTTGATGATGCACGAGGCTCATGAACTGGTATATGATTTATGGATTAATGGGTAAATACAGCATGAAAAAATTGATCAGAAGACTGGAAGGCATTAACCGCTGACAGACATAGATACTTGTCATGGACTCCACAAAGTGTTATTTAGTTTTGGTTTGAATATTGCACTTAGAGCAGAACAGTGGTACGTTGGTTGGTGAAATCTTAAGTCTCATTATCTTCTTTTGAAAACAACTTTTAGCAATGTTAAAGTGAAATAGGTTATTAATCAGATGGTACTTGCAGAACAAATGGGGTGACACAAAGTCAGCTTGCGAAGGAGTTTGGAATAGAAGGGAAGAACTTCTTTTATATTTTGAAGAACCTTGAATGCAGAGGGTTGATTGTGAAGCAACCAGCAGTTGTTAGGAAGATAGAACCTTGCACTGAAGGGGAGTCCAAAAACATCTTACCTGTGACCACCAAATTGATTTACTTAACTCGATATGCAAAGCGTTTGGGCTGTCAACAGAGATTTGAGATTAATAAAGAAGAACAAACTGTGGAAAGTCTTGGGTATGACGATGAAAATGTTCCAGATGATGATGGTTTTGCTTTAGAAAATGCTAAAGAGAATGTTCTCGTGAATGATTATCTACCTGCAATGAAAGCAGTTTGTGATAAACTTGAAGAAGCCAATGGAAAGGTCAATTATATTCAGAATGTTGTTAGATTCATGGGTTTGATGTTATGCCATTATGCTGATTTTCCTTCTATTGAAGGTTCTTGTTATCTCAGATATTAAACGAGACTTGGGTTATACGAGATCCTCAGGCCACAAAGCCTGGAGAAATGTAAGAGTGCTATCTTCCTGTCTTCTAGTCAGCAATTTTCTCTTCTTTATCTGGTCCACAAAGCTCAGGGGGAGGTGGTCATTGTAATTTTTATCCAGTCCACAATTTTCTCTTCTTCAATGGTTTTTTGGATTTGTCTTCCTCATACCATGTCCTGGATATCTGTTTTCAGATCTATCGCAGGTTAAAAGATGCTGGACTTGTTGAGGATTTGCAAGCTGTTGTGAATGAAAAGGTGATGTAAACATTTACTTCTTAGTTCATGGTCTTGCAAGGCTTCATATGTACTTTTTCTTCTTTTACCCTGAATAGAAATCTCAAGAAACAATTGTGTTGATGGGTTTATCTTTTATGAAGCTTTTCTAGCAAACTCTTCTTCCTCTCCCTCTCTCTCTCTCTCTTCTTTTTCTTTGTTAAATTTTGCTTATAAATATTTTCAAATCATACTCAACTCATCTAAGTTTTACTTAAATTGGGGGCAGTTGGTTAAGTGAATCCTTTGGCTCTATTCTCTTAACAGGTGAGGAGCTGCTGAATCCTTCTTTAATACAACTTTGTGTTTATTTTATTTTAGTTTTAAACCTTCTATTCCTGCTTATATATATTCTCTAATTTAGCTGATATTCTTATTGTTTAACCTTCTATTCCTGTTAATATATTTACTGTTAACTTTGTACTTATTTTATTTTTCAACATTCTACAACTTTGTAACCGTTGACTAATTCATAGAATTTAATCAATGTAGTAAGCTGTAGTAAGCACAAACTAAGTGAACAAGGTTGGACAACTTTTATGAAGAATAATTTTTTTCCCTTTGACACACGTATGATCTCTTTTGTTTGAAACTAATGCAACTTTTTCATGCCTTTGGTCATTCTTTCTAAGTTGATATTTGCCAATACAGGTGCTTGAAGATAATTATACCATATAAGATCATGTAAAACATTATAGATTATATTAAATGGACAAAATTCTGGTTTTTTTTTCCTGCACTATATCAATGCTTGTTTATGTATCGATATGTTTCTATTTCTTCAGGTTGAGCTTTGCCTAAGGTCGGTGAAGAGGTTTTCTGAAAAGACTTTTGGGCCAAAACTTCTTGGATGTGATCATCATCATGACAAAGGACAACCTCTGAAGTTTGGAAGGACAATTCCAAATGTTGACCAGATTGTAGAGCTTCCCATTGATAATCAAATTTATGATATGGTTGATGCCGAAGGATCTGAGGGTTTGCCTGTTATGACGGTTTGTGCATATATTTTCTTGATTTTGCTTTATTATAATGGTGCCAATCTTAGTGGATATGATGCTGTTTTTTTGTCTGATATTTCCTCAATACTTTGTGGTAAACTGAAGACTGGGTCTTCAAATTCAAACCAAGATGTCCAGATATTTACTAATCATGCTTTAAGAAAGATAGCTCCTGAATTTGAATATTTACTGTATGATGTTAATGGAGTAAAAAGAGCACGGGCAAGCTTGTTATTCAATCAAGTCTTAGCAATTCTTACAGCTTGTTCTTTTTACTGCCTTATTTGAAGGCATTCACTTGAATTTATGGTTTTCACCTAGTTCACACTATATTAATATTCTTTCCTCCATCAGGGAATTGTGATATTGATCAGCTGTAGCATTGCCTCAGCCCTCAATTTAATTAGTATTCTCATGTTAGATGCTACATGGATGATTTAAATTGCTTGAAATGCATGTATATTATGTATGACATGCATGTGGTTGCAGCCAGTCGACAATTCATTTGCCAAAGTAGTGAAAGATGAACTATTGACTCTCTGGCACGCTCAATGACTAAAGGCACGCTGATTTTAATGCACTACAGTGTACTGATGTACACCTGAATAATGCTGTAACTGGTAGATAGCAGTATTTCTATTTTGTAGTTATTTAAGGTTTTAGTTAGGCTGCCTTTTATGCCTTTTTTTATTGTGTGTGTGTGTGTGTGTGTGTGTGTGTGTGTGTGTAGTTTTACAGCTTTACGTATCTGTGTCTTTTAACTGGCTGGTTTTGCATGAAGCATCCCTGCAAAGCATGTGTTTTGTCTCCAAACAGGTAACTTTGCATTTTCACATTTGGCATGGGCAGGTGTGTGAGAGGCTTGGAATTGATAAGAAAAGGAGCTATTCTCGATTCTTTAATATGTTCTCTAGGTTTGGGATGCATCTGCAAGCTGAAAACCATAAAAAAACTACAGCATATCGAGTTTGGACATCTGGGAATTCTAATCCTAAATCATCAAATGCATTTTTGATTAAACCGAAAAATGCCAATGATGAAAATGAGATTTCTACTCTTGATGTTGTCAATTCCAAAGTTCCTGATGGATCAAATCAAAACTTTCTGGAGTATGATATGGAAAGTGATACTGAAATTTCTTTTGGCCCCCCTGGAGAAACTAACCATATTGTTGTATATTCTGATAACATGCAAGAGTTTCCCATTGAACCAAGTAATACTGCCCTTGATGCAAAACTTGATTTAGTGAGTAGAGAAAGTGAAATACATACTCCTCCACCAGAACCAACGGGTCTTGCTTTGTTGAAGCCTCCTGATTCTGGCTCATCTCAGACATATTCAAGTCAAGTTCTGACTGCTGATGGTGCTCGAAGGGAGCAGAGGATTCTTGAACGTTTACAGGTATTTGCTTTTTCGCCAAGCACTTGAATGAAGGCTTATATTGGTAAACTAACCTTGTTTTCCATCCTTATAACAACAATTAAAGAGATACAAACATTATTCTAGTTTTCTTATGCAGGATGAGAAGTTCATTTTAAGACCTGAATTGTATCGATGGCTTGTGGAACTTGAGAAGGACAAGAGCACAAAAATGGACAGAAAGACAGTTGATCGAATGTTAAAGAAGCTTCAACAACAAGGGCACTGCAAATGCATGCACATTAATGTGCCTGCTGTCACGAACTGTGGGCGAAGCCGTATTACTCAGGTAGTCCTGCACCCATCTGTTGAAAGTTTACATCCAGAGCTGCTGAGTGAAATTCATGACAGATTGAGATCATTTGAAATGCAAATCCGTGGCCGTGGATCATCGAAGTTGAAAAACAATGATTCAATTCCTGTATTAGATGGTGTTCAAAGAACTCAGAACCATGTTTCAGATGCCAAAGCTGCTAAATCAGAAGCCATGCGTGCTAATGGTTTTGTGCTGGCAAAAATGGTACGCTCAAGGCTGCTACATGGGTTTTTGTGGGGTTTCTTGAGTAGTTCTCATGGTTGGGATAATGCGTTATCACTTGAGAAACACCTGCATGATCAGAAAAATCTTCATGGCTCATGCATTTTATTTTCACTGGAAGCAGCCATCAAGGCTATTCCACTTGAACTTTTCTTGCAAATTGTGGGAACTAATCTAAAGTTTGATGATATGATTGAGATGTGTAAGAAAGGCTTTTCTCTTTCTGATCTTCCCATTCAAGAGTACAAGCTTCTAATGGATACTCAGGCAACTGCAAGACTTTCATTGCTCATTGACATACTTAGGCGCCTGAAGGTACAATTACTTGGTCAGATTTGCAGTAGGTTAATTATGTAGGAGTGTTTCATTCTTCTGGAAACTTTTTGTGTTTTTCCTTCATTAATGTGGTTCACATACTTCCTATATGGAGATTGTGTAACTTATTTAGAACATGAATCATCTGTGTTACTTCTATCCAATTGTGTACTTGACATATTGGTGGCATTTGTCAGACAATTATGGCTATTTTAAGTTATTGATCCTCCATTGAATGTAAAGATTAGCATTTGAGTTCTAGATAAACAACGCTTGAATATTTTCTGGCCTTCCATAAAATATGACAGTAGCTGCTTGGGAAGACTGCCTCTGCTTATGGTCATTCTTCTATATTGGTTAATATGTGTGTTTTTTATGTCTTCTTCTATGATAGTTTGTCTCTATGAACCTTGGTTATTAGGAATATAATGATAGCAAAATCGATAGGCACTAGCAGAATTCTGATTTGAAACTGTTCATATATAACAGATTTATGTGCTGAAATCCTATTCCGGGCAGTCTTATGTGAATTTAAATTCACTTGATAAGTTGCATCAATTTTATTTTAGGTGCTGGAAAATACAGGAGATGAAATATTTTCCAATAATATGTTGGTAGAATATAAAATACCGTAAGAGCATGCAAACGTTCCTGAATGTATTAATGTGAAGATTCCTGATGGACAAACTTTAAGACAGTCTCTAGGGGAGCATACCTGTTGGTTGATATTTTTCTTTTAAATTAGAATAGTTAAGTTTAGATTCTTTTTTCATTAATTTCTCTCTATGTTCCTGCATAATATATTACTGTTACTTTGCTGAAACTTTATTTGATGGTGTAGTTAATTCGGCTGGTTCCTGATGAACGTTCAGATAACCGAGTAAAGGTACCTCATGCCAATTTGACCCATGCTATGGAGCTTAAACCTTACATAGAGGAACCACTGTCATTGGTTGCCACATCTACTTTTATATCTCTTGATCTTCGTCCTAGAATCAGGCATGATTTTATCTTGTCAAATAGAGAAGCTGTTGATGACTATTGGAAAACTTTGGAATTTTGTTATGCAGCTGCTGATCCAAAAGCTGCCTTGCATGCATTCCCCGGATCTGCTGTTCATGAGGTATAGACTAGACAGAAATGTAAAGACAAAATTCATTGCACATGTGTGGTTAAATGTTTAAAAAACGAAATAAAAATTAACATTTTAGAATTTAACTTGTAAGAATAGATTGTAAAAATAGGAGATGGTGTCTGTTACAATAATAATTAAAAAAGCAGGGAGCGCGGAAGGGATTGTTGTCAAATTATATTAGACTC
Source organism: Heritiera littoralis (assembly GCA_031772115.1). Lineage (NCBI taxonomy): Eukaryota > Viridiplantae > Streptophyta > Magnoliopsida > Malvales > Malvaceae > Heritiera > Heritiera littoralis. The sequence goes on from JAPDPK010000041.1 coordinate 960,435, forward strand.
CAAGTCATTTTAAAAAATTTACAATGATAATACGAAGTTGGTTTGACGCTAAGTTCAGCTGTCACTTTAGGTATCAGTGTGTGTATTATTTTATGTGGATGATTACAAATTTCCCATTTATAGGCGTAGTTAATGGTTGGCATGGGCTATTAGCCTTTGGTTTATTAGCTTTTGTGTTTTTTGTAGTTTTATCTACCGTGTATGCATCTCTATCCCTTGCTATGTGAAGTGTAGAAGCTCTCTCAGAAATTGTGGTTACTGCAGGTTTACCTTGATCGATCATGGGCCTCAGTTCGAGTTATGACGGCTGATCAGCGTGCTGAGCTCCTAAAGCGAATTGTGAAGGATAATTTAAATGAAAAACTTTCATATAAAGACTGTGAAAAGATTGCAAAGGATCTAAATCTGACCTTAGAGCAGGTTAGATTTTATTTTGCTCTGATGTTATTTGATTTCCCCACCTTTGTGACCAATCAGTTATGACCATTTGTTTGCTTTAAACAGTTTTATTTCCTCTTTCTGTAGTGCTTTTTTTTGTCATTATATTTCCTTTATCTCTGCACTTTTTCTGGTTTTGGTTGGAATGATACAATGTGACTTTTGAGTTCTATTTACAGGTGCTTCGTGTGTATTATGATAAGCACCACAAACGTCTGAACAGATTTTGTGGTGTTCCTAATAGCAATGAGGAGCATCAATTACAACAAAATAAAAGGTCATCTACTCGGAAAAGAAAGAGATCTTCAAAGGTGAAATCGGTGGAGACTAGAAGAGTCGATGCAAGATCCATGCAATTGGATGAACAGGAGGGTGCTGCACTACCTGATGACATTGATGGATTTTCTCTGAAGGAATATGATTCTTTAGCTTCTTCAGTGGGACCTGATCTCTTCCAAGCATGTCTGGAAACTGATCATGTTGAAGCTGCGAATAAGCCAGGATCACCTGAAGAAGATGAGGATTGTTATTCCTTAGTTAGTCAGTATGCCATTTCGAAAATGAAGCCAACACGTAAAAAAAGATTCTCATGGACGGATGAAGCAGACAGGTAAACAGTAGTAATATATTCTGCAGACTGTGTCGAAATCCACCAGAAACAATTTTTTCAGTATCAACGATCATCCGTACCAGTGAATAGAATGGGCTTCTGTTCACTATCTAAAAAAGATAGATCTACCATATCCTTCTAATTTTTTCCCATGTGTAACTTATATCCAACTAATGATGCTTGCCTAGCAGGAATTTAGTTAAGTTATGAAATGGTTTGAGAACTACATGATTGGGGGAATTTTAGGATGTCTCAAACTTACTTTATGTGCATTTGGTGGTTGTCTATCTGGTATACTTTCTTATAGATATAGTTTTGTGACCGTGAGAAGAGAAAGTTGTTAATGATATTTTATGTTATTTACTTACGGTATGTTATGGTTCTTTGTGTTTCACATTAATATTTTCTTTGCAGGGAATTGGTAGTCCAATATGCAAGATACCGTGCTGTGCTGGGGGCAAAATTTCACCGTGTAGATTGGAGTTCAATTGCTGGCCTTCCAGCACCTCCACGTGCTTGTGCAAGAAGAATGACATCCTTAAAGAGAAGTACAAAATTTAGGAAAGTATTAATGAAACTATGCAATATGCTTAGTGAACGGTACGTGATGCATCTTGAGAAAAACCAAAATAGGTCATTGAACAATAATGATTGTGGACTTCTTGTCCGACCTTCATCAATTCAATTCTGCAATGACATTGAACATGGTGAAGATCCAGGCTTTGAGGAAGAAAGATGGGATGATTTTGATGATAGGATGATAAAAAGAGCTTTGGAGGATGTTCTTCGGTTTAAACAGATTGCTAAATTGGAGGCCTCTAAAAGGGTTGGATCTGTATCTGCTGAGTGGTCAAATATGAACATGGATTCAGAGGATTATGTAATTCCTGATCTTTAGAGCTTACATCTTTAATGTTTCTTTTTTTATTTTTGTTAATGCTCCCAAAGTTTTATTGTATTTATCAATTTGCAGTTGAAAAGATTTTATTGATTTTCATCAGGGGGCAGTATTTCACAATATTTGATAGATTTTAATTATCCTACTTTTAAGTATTCTTGGAAGCTGGATTGCTGAAACTGCTGTGTTCTTTTTTGTTTCCCCTAGCGGGATCTACAGGGATCTGAAATGGTTTCACCAACTACCCATGATGAGGATTTGGGGAGGCCTGGTGCTGGGCAACGTAAAGGCTCTATCCAAAGTCTAAGACACCGTCGCTTAAATCAAAAGTTAGCTAAGCTTTGCAATGTAGGAAATGGCGTTGGCAGACAAATATATGAATCTTTGGCTGTTTCTAATGCTGTTGAACTGTTTAAGCTTGTTTTTTTGAGCACACCTACAGCACCATCGCTTCCAAATTTGCTGGCAGAAACTTTGCGCCGTTATTCAGAACATGACCTTTTTGCAGCTTTTAGCTACCTTAGAGAGAGAAATATTATGGTAAATAGCAGTATCTACTTTCTAATTTTTAAGTCGTAATGTTACTGTTCCAGACTTAAGTCAGAACAGTATTTCTTAATCTTATAGAATAAGATGCATAAGAATGCAATAAAGATCTCCTCTCATCAATTTCTCTGCACTTTTCATTTCAGTCAAAATCTTATGATATTCAAAAAGATGATTTTGCCTTGTCTTTATTTGGTGCCATGCCATCTCCTTTGAACTGCAATGTTTTTTATCTTCTCTCTTCTGTGTTGCTACTAACCCTATTTTCATTCCTTTGTTTACTCCCTTTTTGAATCCTGACTCTGAATTTCCTGCAACTTCTGGCAGATCGGTGGTACTTGTGGTCAGCCTTTTCTACTTTCTCAACAGTTCTTGCACAGTATTTCTAAATCTCCATTTCCTCACAATACAGGAAAGAGAGCAGCTAATTTTTCTGCTTGGCTTCATGAAAGAGAAAAAAATCTTATGGAAGGGGGGGTTAATCTTACTGCTGATTTGCAATGTGGTGATATTTTCCATTTATTTTCTCTGGTGTCTTCTGGTGAACTTTCTGTTTCCCCTTGCTTACCGGATGAAGGAGTTGGAGAAGCTGAAGACTTAAGAAGCTTAAAGCGTAGAGCTGAGGATGATGAGTTATGCGATGCTGATAAGGCTAAGAAATTAAAATCCATAGCAGAAGGTGAATTTGTTTCACGACGAGAAAAAGGTTTTCCTGGCATCATGGTATCTGTGTACAGCACAACATTGTCCACAGTTAATGCTTTAGAATTGTTTAAGGATGCAGAGACTTGCACGTCTGAACTTTTGAATGATGAAACCCTAAGTCAGAAGCTTAACAGTTGTTCAACTAATTCTGATCATATTAAGGAAATGCTTGAGTTTGGAAGCAATGTCACCATAGCATCGAAGTCTAGTGAGTCAATTTGGGTAGCTATGGCTAGTTACGCGGAGCATCTGTTGTCAAAACCTTCTGATGAAGGACAAGGCAGTCACTTTGGTCCTGAGATCATCAAGGCTGTTTGTGCTGAAATCAAGAATGCTGGTGACCAAGGTTTGAGCATAGAAGATGTTTATTGTCTTGTCAATATGCCAGGTATTTTTTTTTTTGTTGTTGTGTATGGATTTATTTGCACTTGTAATTCCTCTACATATTTGAGAACAGAGGATATATGTATGTAAATTCCAGTTTAATGAGTGTTTTAAGGTGTTCCTTTGCAGGAGAAAAGACACCTGAAATCATCATTGATACATTCCAAGCATTTGGAAGAGCTTTGAAGGTTGTTATAATTTACCATTGGAATAATATTCGTTTTGTCTAATATTGAATGTATTTCCTCTTTGGCCGTCTTGCCAATGGTGCAAGGATGGGTAATTTTGGAATGGGTCTTAAATGATTAATAGTCATATTCCAGCAACGGCAGTAGAAAAGGTTAAAAAAAAAAAAATTCGGATCATTTGTATTTATTCTGTTGGAAAGCAGTTTTGTGGCCGTTTTGGGCAAGAGGGAGAGAAGAGTGCAGCTTGGTAGTTTGTACTTTGTTTCAAAGTACGAGACAAATTCTTTAACTTTTCATTACCAAATTGTTGTGCACTGATGTCATAATGGCTTTCATACAGGTCAATGCTTATGACTCTGTTCGTGTTGTTGATGCTTTGTACCATTCCAAGTATTTTCTTACCTCAACTTCTTGTTCTCGTCAAGATCTTAAACCACCTTCGCCATTAACATCTCAAGAAAAGGTTGATGGCAAGTTGATCCTTAAGCAAGAAAATAAGAGTCTTGATACTGCTAACTTATCAGGGAGTGTAACTGTTGGTGATGTGCACAAAATTACTGTTCTTAATCTTCCTGAAGAGCATGCTTTACCTTTGAATGAAACTAGCAATGTGAATCAAAGCTGCCTGACTGGTAAAGTTGGCTCATTGAAAGGGGATAATGAGGATGAAATTTATATGGCTTCGTCCAGTGAACAATTGATTCCTATATTGCCTTGGATAAATGCTGATGGGACCATCAACAGGATGGTATATAATGGTCTTATATGCCGTGTTCTTGCTACTGTGATGCAAAATCCTGGGATATTGGAGGTACAGGCTTTTCTGCAATTCTATTGATTTAATTTCATGGTTTTTGAAAGCAAGTGATGGACAAGAATTTCTGAATTTAAAGTGATATGACTGACTTTTATAACTTTTAATTTCACAAAAGAGGGGACTCTTTTAAGACTTTGATTGAACTGTTTTAAATTGCATAAGAACTTGGGAAAAGTTTTTGCTTGTCATGAATTCAGTTTGGTTTGGTTCATGTGTTCTGAAAAAATTTGAACTCAACTGAAGTGTTTGTTTTCTTAATTAAAAAACTGAACTTAATCAAGTTTTAACAGTTTGATTCAGTGAGGTAATTCTCAGTTTTTGGACTTTTAAAGGGCTTTCAAATTTGCAATGAGTCTTTTGAGCCTACCTATTTGTATTCTTTTTTAAAAAGAAAAAGTTGATTTCAAATTTTACAATAAAATTAGCATTTAAATGAATGATGTCTTTGGACTAATTCAGACATTAAATAACAAAAACCTAAAATCAAAGTTGAACTGAATGGGTTTTGCCTTTGTCGAATTGAACCCAAAGAAAACATTATGATTAGAAGGATCAATTTGTAATTGTTCTCTTTTTCATTTTTCCTATATCTAGCACAATCCTTCTTCTGAATGTTTTGCCCATTGCCTTGGGTATGACTTTCCTTCGTATTGTTGTTTTTGGTTTGGGCAATGGAGCTGGCTTTGTCAAGTTGGGGTGTGTTGACAAAATGTGTTTATCATATTCCTTTCTGACTTTCTATTTTTTTTTTATCATTAAATCAGGAGGATATTATCTGCAGAATGGATGTATTAAACCCCCAGGTATGCTGTTGTATTTTCCTTTTCTTGAGGTTGAAAGTAGAAGTTTGTAGCCATCAGACTGAATGTCTTGCATCAACCCTGATGGCTAAGATGGGAAAAATGCTTAATTGATGATCATCATAAATGAATTAGGTGCTTTGAAAAAAAAAATTTTGACAGTTTGATCCAACTTTCTTCTGCCTGTAACTCGCAACTGTGGACGATGAGAACTTGGAAGTGCCAACACAGAGTTGCAATTCTTTTCTCTTTCATTTTTGATAGATAAGTTACCATGTAATGATCAGCTGAAGTAGGATCCTCGGACGAATAATCCCTCCTAACCAGATACATGCAAAGGCAAGGCAAGAAAGAAAGGGATAACGTACTGAGAAAATAGTAAAAACTATATATATAACCACGTTCATTTATCTATGAAAGGTGTTATGAGTCCACGATTCTAATATGCTTACCAATACTTTTGGCCTCATTAATATGCTTATCTGCTGATCTAAAAGACTTATGCTTTGACACGAATTCCCTCTAATGCACATCTCAAAACTTTCTGCAGAGCTGTAGAAAGTTGCTGGAATTGATGATATTGGATAAACACCTCTTGGTGAAGAAGATGCTTCAAATGACAGGTAGTGGTCCTCCTGCCCTTCTGGCAACCCTTGTTGGGAGTAGCTGTAGAAAATCAAAGATGGTATGCCGCAAACATTTCTTTGCAAATCCTACAAGTACATTTTTGCTGTAGGAATGTTGTCATTGGCATGTGTAAATATATACCATAGGTCCAAAGCTTCAGTTAGCTGGAATTCTGTTTGTTTGTCATCGCATTGAAGCAGCTGTATGCTAAACAATGCTGATATGAAATTACTCATCTTGAATGTGTATGATATGTATAAACTGAATACCCAACCCAATGTCAACAGGGAATTTTTGTGCAACTAGGCTTTTGCAGTCATTCTTGCTGACGAGAAGTTTGTAGGCTACATTGCAGATGATGCAACGAAAATGTTGCAATTAAACCTGATAATTCATGTATATAAATTGCATTTTTATTATATCAAATCATGTAAAACATAAAAATTTTTTTATCAAAATTTGTTTACACATTAATCAACAAATATTTTTTAGTTTTTGTTAAATTTACATATAATTTTTTTTATCAAATTTCAGCTCATATCATATTTGCGTTGTTTTTGTATTGCACGTCTTTAGAATTGTTAGGTCTAGTTGCAGATAATATGAATATAGCTCATAATCTTGCAATGGCATGGAAGCTATTAGAGATGTCTCCCAACTTTCGCCAAGCTATATATACAGGTAGATTTGGTAATTTGTGTATTTTATGTTTTTGTTGTGTTGAATTATATTTGTTTTGTGTAAAACACAACAATTATTGTGTCAAAATTTTTTGTCGATACATCTAACATAAAATATTTTTTGGTTTCTGTCAAATTTACGTACATTTTTTAAGTAAATTTGAACTGTGTTATTTTTTTTCATATCATACTTAAAATTATCAGATAAAGATACTTGAGTCGGGTTATATGGGTACTCAAGGTATTTACACTTTGCTTTCTTCTTTCTAACTAATTAAGGCGCAAAGAATTGCTGCGAGATAACTCCTGTAGTCTGTATACACGTAACACAAGAATCAAACAATCTCCCCAATGGTATGAACAGAAGCATAAATATCAGAAGTAAATATACTTTTGTGTTCATAAGAAAATAAACCTCGATACTTTAATGCACCCACTTTAAAATATTCAAATAATACTTGGTTTAAAGAAGTAAGCAAACAAGGTAAGAAACAAGCAAGGCAGCTGCACAGCCACAGCCTGAAGGTTTGTTTCAAATGCTCCCAGCAGAAAAAAAAAATTCTGTTAGGAGCTCAATGCTGTTGGAAAAAACATATACAAACAAGCAAACCATTCCTGCATCCAATTCAGAGTCAGCATAAATAAATCATACTTAAATGCTTAAACAGGAATCCATAGAAACGACAGACCAAATCCAATGTACTGGTTATCGTACTTGGCTTCTCCTCAATCTAACCGAAGCCCATGGTTTTTTTTTTTTTAACTTTTGACCTGTTCTGCCAACTAGATTATACCCGTGTCAACTCGTCAATCCCCTCCTTTTGCTTACGTGTACGGTCCAGATTCCGTCTCTCTTCAAAATATCTCTTGAAAGATTTTTAGTTTTGTGTAAAAAATGAAAAATCAAAATTCCCATTCCACTATGGATTTGCGATTCGAGCACCCGTAGGAAACCACCCGGAAAAGAAAACGGAGCATGGCTGAAACTACTTCTTCAATAATGGACCCTTCGTCATCAACTGCGACACCAGCTGCATCATCGGCTACGATGAATATTAACCCCACGCCAACACCAACACCACCGCCTCCGGCAGCAACTGCGACAACAGCGATGTTAACACAAACACCCGCGGCGAATTCCTCAATTCTTCCTCAAAATAACAACCCTTCCCCTCAAATCCCTCCTCCTTCTCCTTCCATCGATCCCTCGCTGCAAAATTCACAGCAAAATTTACAGCAAATCTCGCAAATTTCATCTCCACCTCTCCCGCCTCTTCCCCAACAACAACAGCAGCAACAACTTTTACAACAACAACAAACGCAGCAAAATGTTGCAGCTTTAGCCAATTTCCAAATTCAAAGATCATCATCTAGTTCACGCCTTAACCAACTCCAGCAGCAACAGTCTCAATACGCCAATGTTTTAAGACAACAAGCCGGGTTATATGGGCAAATGAATTTTGGTGGGTCAGGTTCAATTCAAGCAAACCAACAACAGAACCAGCAGAATCAACAGATGGGCAATCCCAATTTATCAAGGTCAGCTTTGATTGGGCAAAATGGTCATTTGCCTATGATCAGTGGTGCAGCTGCAGCTCCTCAGTTTAGTTTGCAGTCTCAGCTTTTAGTTTCGGTATGAATCTTTTTGGATATCCCTTTCAGCAAAAAAAAAATTGTCTAGCTTTTAAAGGCATTTACTTTTTGTTGATTTTAGTGTTTAGAAGTATAAATTTTAATGAATTTGTTGCTTTTGAAATCATCATATATATATATATATATATATATATATATATATATGTATTGTGAAAGTGGGAAGTAGTTTAGAATCATATCATTGCGTCTTTGATTGCTAGTTTAGTATGAATTGGATGAGTTGTTGATGCTGTTGTTGATTCCTTTGATGATTTGGGTTTTTTTCTTTTTGAAATATATTTCTCCATTTTGGATGCAAGTTTTTCGTATTGATCTTATTGTATGAGTTACTAAAAAAATTTTAATATGTAATAACAACCCTAGGGGTTTATGCCAGTATCAACTGAATAAATCTTTTGGGATAACTTGTGTTTGAAGTATTTTCAAGGTGCCATCTACAATTTTAGGTGGTTTTTTTTTTGTCGCCTTTCTTCTTTTTCCTTCCCACAGTGTTTGGGGGGATTTGAAGAGAATTCTGAACTAGTCTTAGTAAATGATTTAAGGTAAAATTTGTACTTGAGACCTTACTGTTAGCCAAGGTTGGGATTTATTGATAGTTAACAATGTTTCTATTTATTTCTCAAAGATAACCTTTACCTAGTTGATGGTTATTGTTGTTGAGTGTCTCGATAAGTCAAGTTTAATTGGTGCTTATGAGTGCTTTCCTTGCTTTTCGAAACTAACAATTGGATTGTTTCTACTCCTTAAGCACGTTGGAGTTATTAAAGGGCATTTTTTTCTGATATACTTTCTTGCATCAGAGCAATTTAAATCATCTTCTAATTTTTAACCATGTGAAGTTGCAAGATTATAATGATGTCTTGAAATAGACCTAGTTTTCATATGAAATTCATAGTAATAAGTTTTCTAATGGTATTGATAATCTAATTACTCTGGAACTGATTACTGGATAGGGCTTGATAGAAAACACTCATATCTAATTTCATGTTTTTCCTTGCTTACAGAAATGCTTATTCTTTTCTAAAAGCATTTGAGTTTTTTATGTAGCCGAGGCAGAAAGCTGGCTTGGTGCAAGGGTCTCAGTTTCATCCTGGAAACCCCACTGGGCAATCTTTGCAAGGGATGCAGGCAATGGGGATGATGAATTTGGGCTCACAACTAAGGGCTAATGGAGCTCTTTATGCTCCACAGCGGATAAATCAGGGACAGATGAGGCAGCCGTTATCGCAACAAACTCAACTCACATCTCCCCAGGTATTGTTTCTTCCAAGGATGCTGTTATGACCACTTTCTCCTTGATGAATCCATGAATTAAATTCTTTTTTTTTTCTATATTTGTTTTGTTTTAATCCTTTAATTGAGAAATCATTGTCATCTTTAGGTGGAATTCCTCTAGTTGATCTATGGGTGTAGAGGTTAAAGTTTGCACTGATATAGAATTTGCTGTTTGTTTTAGTGGACTTTAAGATCCCACATCGACTCCACAAGCAATTGTGGAGGGGTATTTAAGCTTGAGGGTTTCTCCTACCTACTAGACCGGTCTTTTGGGCTAGGCTCTCCCTTTGGGCTTGAGTACCTAATATTGGTGCTCTTGTTGAGAGAAATTGTGGAGTCGATGTGGGATCGTAATAGACTCTTTAAGCTATGATGCATTTTGAGACTTCACTCCGCTGATGTCAAATTTGAAAGAGTAGAGTTATTTCACATTGCAATGCCTTTTAGTTCTTGACAAACATGAGTTTACTATTCTTTGACTTATGTCTGCTCAGACTAGATCAAGAAAAGTTTTAATTATGTATGCTTATAATTGGAAATTTGTAGCTTTGGGTTACATATACTTTCTGTAATATGTATGGGATGAATACCTAAGAAGTGAAAGAGAGATCATGTATGTCTTTGGATACGACGATGACAGCAATTTTTTGTGGGTATTCCAAACTGGGTTTACATAACTGTTAGTTAAGTGCCATGATTATTGTATATTATTAATTATGTTTAAAATCTCACACAAACAATATGTTTTTTGCCAAGCCATTATAAGGTTATCTGAATGACCTGTGAGACTTTTTCACCTTTTATTAATGAAAAGTGAGATCCTCAGTTATATATTATCGAATTAAATAGTTAGCATTATTCATGACATGCATCTAATTTTTTTTTTGTAGTAGATTATTTTATGTGTTAAATAAAAAGAGCATCAACTTCATCATAATCTAGTATCTTTTTTGCTAGTGAAGACTTGGAAATTAGTGGCATGATTTTGCAAATAAATAGCCTTTCATATTGTTTGATAAACTTTTTTATATTGCATTTTGGCGGAGTTAGAATCTTATCTAAGATGTTTTGACAGCTTTTTCATTCTCAGCCAAGAGATTTGAGTATTGATGAATGATTGCCCATCTTTTGGTGTGTAATTATTGTATTATATTCCCTTGGAATGCTTTCATATGGAAATGGCCTAATTTCTGTTTAGCTATACTGGGACAGATGCAAGATTTACCCATGGCATGCCATTTAAGGTTTATTAATAAAGCTAAAGTAAAACCAAAAATGTTATGTTATCCATTTTAATTGGTTTTTAATTTTTGAACCTGTCTTATTATGCCATTGCCCACCTTTGATGAAAATTTTCTGGGGGTAGGCAATAGTTAAGAGGTTTTGTCATGTGGTTTTAATGCATGTCTTTCAATTAATTTATGCACATGAACTCAGTGTGTAATATCCCCTCTTTAAACTACAGGGTCAAAGCTTGCCAAGAACATCTTCTCAGGCATTTATAAACTCTCAGTTATCAGGGCTAGCTCAGAATGGACAACCAGCTATGATGCAGAACCATCTCTTACAGCAACAGTGGTTGAAGCAAGTTTCGTCAATATCTGGTCCAGGCTCACCTTCATTCCGCCTTCAGAGGCGGCCACAAGTCCTCTTGCAACAGCAGCTGGCTTCTTCTTCTCCTCAGTTGCATCAAAATTCTATGGCCTTGAACTCTCAACAATTGTCTCAGCTAGTACAACAGCAGCCACAAATAGGACAGCAACATCAGCAGCAGCAACTACAGCAACAGCAGCAGCTACAACAACAACAACCTCAACAACAATTACAATCACAACAGCCACCATTGCATCAGCCACAACAGCAGCGTTCTCCGAGGATGACTGGACCTGCAGGCCAGAAAACATTCAGTTTGACAGGATCACAGCCAGATGCAACTGCATCTGGTGCAACCACACCTGGGGGAAGCTCGAGCCAAGGAACTGAGGCAACCAATCAACTTCTTGGAAAGAGAAAGATACAGGATCTGGTTTCACAGGTTTCTTCTGCTTTTGACTATGTGTCTCTCTCTTCTTCTGAATGGTTTCTTCATTCTTTTGTGATAAATATGGCATTCATGTTTTTGGCTGTTCTCAGGTTGATTCACAAGGAAAGCTGGAACCAGAAGTTGAAGATCTACTTCTTGAGATGGCTGATGACTTCATAGACTCTGTAAGACTCTGCTTAGCTAGAATGTATCTTCCTTAAAGGCTTTACCTTGTTGATATTACCTTTCTGTGCTTGGGGCTGTGGGTATGTCATATGCATGTACTACTCATTTTTTTAGTTTCTGGTTGTAACGAACCATAAATCATAGTATAAATAATGCCAGAGGGGTGAGCTGTTATAAACATAGAATTAGGGTACTGTTTTATGTCAGATATAGCTTGAATATTGCAGAATATTCTTCAGAACTACAGGATTTTTTTCATACTTTTTGTGCTTAGCCTAAAGATAAACTGAATGTTCTGGACTCAAAGTAGATTCTTTGGGAGACGTTGAGTTTGTTTAAGTTATTGGCTTAATAGCCAAATATGACCTCAACGTTTACCACAAAATGGAATTAAGTCCTCAACGTTTAAATGCATGGAAATCAGTCCTCCACGTTACAAAATAATTGAATTAAGGACATTTCCGTTAGATCCTTTAATTTTCGTTAAGTTTTATTACTGGTAGGGGTAACAGAAATTAAAGAATTTAACGGAAATGTCCTTAATTCTTATATTGTAACATTGAGGACTGATTTCCACGCATTTAAATGTTGAGGACTTAATTACATTTTGTGACAAACGTTGAGGTCATATTTGGCTATTAAGCTTAAGTTATTTGGTTTTTATAACTACATTTTACGGAGGCAAAGAGTGTTTTAATTGGTATAACCTTATACTTTGTTATAAAATTTTAGCTTTTTTGTCGGTGCTAACTACCATTACTTGTAGCCTGTACAATTAAACTGTCCCTACGTAATGTTGTATTCTCTTTCTTGCAATCTTTTTTCTTGTTCTTCACCATTTCTCCCCTCCTGGGTACTTTCATCAGCAGTTAAGTAGTAGTCTTCTTTATTTAGAACTTACTGATTTCACTCATTTTCAGGTGACTACATTTGCATGCGGTTTGGCAAAGCATAGGAAATCATCAACATTAGAGCCCAAGGATCTCTTGCTACACTTAGGTTTGTGCTTCACTATTTTGCATTTCTTTTGAAGAGTTATATATTGATGTGCGGATACAACAATATTTAGTTACTGCTTTTATTTTTTATTTTATGGGGTAAAATTCAGGAATGGTCTAGGTTTTATAGATTTGAAGTTGGCATACTTTGGTTTGTCATATGTGCTGCAGTTTGTCGTGATGAAATTTGCAGTCTGTTCCTTTTACTGTTTTTCATAATTCTGAAAAGTTGCTTTGCGCTTTCTTAAAAAAAAATAAAAATCTAAGCTTACATTTGCCTCCAAATATATCCTGTTGCTGGAAGTCTTTAGAGTTTTTGAAACTTACTATAATTTGTGTATAATTTTTTCCTTCCAAGATTGGCTTGCTATTCACTTCTTATCTTGTGTGTATCATGATAAATTATGTATTGCTGTCCTGCCAATAGGGCAGCATTTCAAAAAGTTTTAGATGTTGAGTCGGCATATGATAGCCTGTTATAGTTTCTTCTTTCTTCAATTTTGAGTGACGCGAATGGAGCTTTAATGAATGTTGTACATGGGATTATGTGCAGAGAAAAACTGGCATTTGACTATTCCAGGATTTTCAAGCGAAGAGCGGAACCAACCAAGACCTGTAAGGATTTCTGTTTTTCATTTTTGAGATGGCAATGAAATACGTCTTAGAATCTTGTTTAATGTACGTGAATTCAAATTTCCCTTCTAGGGTGATTTTTACTTATTTAGGAACTCTTAGTTTAACACGTATCTATGGTAGTCAAAATCTATCCCCTCAATATTAATCTTTCACATTTTGCATTTTACTTTGACTGTTAAATTGAACCATTTTAAGCTATATTCTCTAGCATTTGTGCTGATGTTATTAGCACAAGTGCCTTTTATTTATATGGAAATCATTGATTATTAGCAAAATAAGAAAGAATACATTGATGAATTTGAATCCTGGCTGTAAAACATGCAGTTATCAAGTGACCTCCACAAGAAGCGACTTGAAATGGTGAGTTAAATTTTCAGTACAAAAGTATAATTTTCTTCCTACTCTCCTAAAGCATTGAAACATTTCCTTTTATGAGATCAGATACGGACTCTGATGGAATCATCACAGCCTGAAACAAATGCAAGCAATCCTAAAGAAATGATAAGACAAGGACTTGGCAGCCCAGTTGGTGCAAACCATTTGATGTGACCTTCACGAAGCTCCGAGCAGTTGGTTTCACAAGCAGCTGGTTCACAAATGTTGCAGCAAATAACTTGATATTGATGGACAGAAGTTGTTAATAATATGGACCCAAACTCAATCTGTATGATTATCTGGGGATTGTAGGTGAGCAACATGATTCTCTTTCACTAATTATTTAGTGTCTATTTGCTGTCATCCCGATTGGTATTAATTTATCGTCTACTCATTTATGCTGTATACAATCCATGCTTAGATCATATCACATGCCTATTATCTTAACATCAACGAGATGCATTCACCGCTTCGTAGGGTTATGAGCTGACGAAAAATCCTGATGCATTATTCATGTTCAAAGATGAAATGTAAATCATTTCATTGCAGAGCAATCCTGGCAACCTTCTTTAAGCATTGTTACTTAATTCACTCTAATGTCATCCTTCAGACTAATTAGCCGGATAAAGATTGCATGAAAACAATCCTCTTATCATTCAAGTCATATCCTATCCCAAAATGTTCCTTAAATCTCATTTATATATGCCTTTCACTCATTATCATTTTATTTGGCTGCGAAGATTCATCATTTCTTCTTGATTACTACTTTTATCGGGTCTTTATTTAATTTCACACGCTTTTAATTTAATATTTGTAATTATAGAAAGTTCTTTAATCTTAAAATAGATAACATCTTTCTTAATCTTGTCTGGCTGCTGGACTTCCCCAAAACATTGTTCCTTAAGATTGTTTTTCTCATTTATCCAGTAAACCCTTCATTCCTACTTCACACAAAGTCAACTAGCCCTGTCAACTGCCTCCTTTGCAGGTTAGAGTAAATGAAGCTTAAGCTTGTAGTGGATTGACAAAAGCAAAACAGCTGTAATTACTTGGTAAGTACCAGAGACATGGAACAATTAGCAGAAAATATTTATACCATTTGACCATCTAATTCATCTTTTTCCGTTCATTATTTATGTTTTAAGTGAATTTATCGATGGTGGTTATATCTTATAAGGAGAGTTTGCTCCCCAGTTTAAGCTTATCTGCCCCGGTGGCATCATCGAGCTTGGCCTGGATTCGAGTAGTTTTCTTATTTATTATTTATTTTAAAAAATTATTTTTCATGATTTTACTGGATCCCTCATTTGTATTTTAGACAAACTAGTTGGCTGTCAAAAGCACATTGATTAAGTGATTGATCTGTTCGGTTAAATTCTTTTCACTTGATGGTGCATTCTTGCAACATATGTGCATGGGATTGAAATACTGTTTCATTTATAGTTTTATCACAAATATTTTCTCAGTTTTCTTATTTGCTAATCTGATGAGAAATTCTATAGTAAGGTCAAATTTTTGACTTTACTGTAAAGTCATTGTAAACGCACATTATTAAGTGTAAATTTAGTAAAATTAGGTGTAAAATGTATTAAAAGTATCGTAAACACGTGAGAATAAACGTAAATTTAAAATCAATAGATGTAAGTACATGATAATTTTGTTATAAGATGTGTTTATTCACATGAGAATAAATATAAATTTAGAATTAATAGATGTAAACATATGATAATTTTATTATAAGGTATGTTTATGTTTATTCTCATGTGTTTATAAGATATGATATTTTTAATATATTTTACATCTAATGACATTAAATTTACACTTATAAAATGTTTATGTTAACCTCAGAGTAAATTCTCCTTGACGGGAAATTCTATTTATCTAAATCTGTCAACAATAATTTTATAGTTACAATAAATTTATTTAAAAAGTAAAAATAAATGATCCTATATTAACAAATTGGATTTTTCTATACATTCTATATGGGTGGTTATCAACTTATTAAACTAAAATTCCTTTGTAATAAAAAATTAAGATGATCATTAATCTAATTAGTTATAATTAGTTTTAAGACTAATATCAGGGACATGGAGTCTGCTTTTCCTAGTTGTTTGAAATGAATCATAAATAAATAAACAAAATAAATAATCGTTTCTTAATTTTCTTTCCGTGTCAAACTGAAAAGCATTGGCAATTTCATTGATGTCTGCATACTTTACACAAAGTTGCTTTGCTTTTAGCTGTTTTGTTTGAACAAATATTTTCTAGAAAGAATTTTTGAACACTAAAATTTGATGAAATAAAAAAATAATTATAAAAGAAAAATAATGATATTATATATTAAAAAAATATCAAATAAAATATGTAATATGAGTATCATTAAATTTATAAACATGTACAAATATTATTAATAATATAAAAAATCAAAAATATATATTATTTAAATAAAATAAAATCTTTATGTTTTTAGTTTTATATTTAATAGTGGGTTATGTATAATAAAGTTAACGATACAAGAAGAATAAAGTAAGGGAAGATTTGAAAGAATTTTGAAAAACTATTTATTTAGTAGATTTCAAAAAGAATATGAGCATTCTCTTTGAACTTGTATTATTTTTTAAACTTTAGTTTAAATTTTTTATGTTTATTATAATCTTTTTGTTGCGTTATACTTATTAAATATTATGTATTATAATATTTTATCTTTTATTATAATTAAAAAAATTAATAATATTTGATTAGTTCGAACAAGTTTGGATTTATTTATTGTATGAAAAAAAAATTTGAGCAAAAACTTAGATTCGAAAATTTGAGTTAGGTCGAGTTTGAGTTTATAATAAGTCTATTAATATCTTATTTAAGCCTAATTCAAACGAGATCTAACCTGGCCCATGAACACCACTGACACAGATAAATGCATTCGTTTAACATAAGAGATAGAAAACATGTAAGGCACCTGAATACATTTGACGGGCTCTAAACTATAAGTCATTAGTAAAAGTTAACCATAACTTACTCTAAGGTCGTTATCCCTTTTTAAAGAAAGATTGGATCTAAGATTCAAATTTCTTTTTTCTTTGTATCTTTATATGAACAAAAAGAAAATCCATCTATAAAAGTTAAAAGAAAAACTCCAAACATTAAAACATCAATTATCTTCATTCTCTTGTTTTTTTTATCTGCTTTTTTTTTCCTTTAATTCTCCTTTTTATGCTTTCTTATTTTTGTTTCCCTTGGTCCTCCTTTTCAGACTTTCTTAGATAACATGTAAGACAACTGAATACGTTTGATGGGTTCTAAACTATAAGTCATTAGTAAAAGTTCACGGCTGCTTACTTTAACGGTACTTATCCTTTTTTAAGAAAGATTAGATCTAAGATTCAAATTTTCATTTTTCTTTGTATCTTTGTTTGAACAAAAAAAATCCATCTGTAAAAGTTAAAAGAAAAACTCCAAACATTGAAACATCAGTCTTCTTCATTCTCTTGTTTTTTATCTGCTTTTTGTTTCCTTTAATTCTCCTTTTTATACTTTCGTATTTATGTTTCCTTTCGTTCTTTTCACACTTTCTTAGATAACCTATAAGACAACTGAATACATTTAATGTGTTCTGAACTAAAAGTCACGAGCATAGGTTAAAGAAAAAAATCCAAACATTAACACATCAATCTTCTTCACACTCTTGCTTTTGATATGCTTTTCATTTTCCCCTTTTTTTTACACTTTCTTTTCCAGATATTAATTTGACCGTCGAATCACATTTCAAGAACTAATTTCATCTTGACTGTCTAGTTCTCGTGAATAGATTTTGATGGAGGGCTTTGCGAACAACTTCCCGTTAACTTTTCCTTATCACCAAAAACAACCATCAGCACCTAACAATTCCGTTCTCAGAAATGCAGGCGCCATCGAAAATAATATGTTCATTGATACAGGACAGAGGCGAATGAAGTTGCTGGATCGAATATTGCAATTAAATAAGACTTGAGTTCTTTTATGATTTAGAGTCTTTTATTGGCCCATTATTAGTTATGGTTATTTTGGAGTCTGTGTGTTGTTGCTTAGTGGGTTAGCCACCTCAGGTAATAGCTATATACCTTTGGTAATGTAAAGGAAACGACAGAAATGAAAAATTACACTGTCCTTCTCTCAAATTCTACTAGCAAATTCTCTCTCTCACGTGATTCTCTCTTCTTCTTCTTGAATATTCTTCTTTCTTTCTCTGTTACTCACCATTTTTACAGGTAATCGACATCATTGGCATCAGAGCTAGGCGAACCTCGGCCATGGCAAAAGGCATCACTACTCGTCTCCAGAAAGAAATGAGCCAACAGCAAAAAGAGCTAGAGAAGCTTGACACCAAGCTTGAAACCTTGGTTGGGCAGTTGCATTCTGACATAGAGCAACTGGGATCTGAGGTAAGACGAATGTTTGAGCTACTGATGAATAAAGAAGGGAATCGAGACACTGGTAAGACTGTTTTGGAGATCACCGATGAAAGAAGCAACTCTAAAATTGCTTCCGGTACTCAAGGGCAAAAACCCCCACAGGTGGTGGCCGGAATGACTCAACCAGTGGTTACTGATGTTGGTGGTTTGAAATGTTGGCGATATAGTAAGCTGGACTGCCCACGGTTTGAGGGAGATGATTTTTCTGGTTGGTTACTTAAAATGGAACAGTATTTTGAGGCTGAGTAGATTGAGGACAACATGAAAGTAAGAACGGTGATGATGAGTCTGGAAGGTCGTGCCCTACAGTGGCACCAACATTATGCAAAGTCTAATGGCGGAATAAACATGCTACGGTGGCCTGATTATTTAGAAGAGATGAGGAAGCTGTTCTTGGATACAGAGTTTTCAGACCCCATGTCAGACATTGTTTCCTTGCGACAAGAAGGCTCTGTAGAGCAATACTACCAGACGTTCCTGACCATCCTCAACAACTTGCAGCTGACACCAGAATACGCCCTCAGTGTTTTTATTAGCAACCTTAAGCCTGAAATAGAAAACACTATAAGGCTTTTTTCTCTCAAAACTCTAACCCATGCTTTTAACCTAGCAAGACAATTAGAATATTCTTATGGCCAACAACCTAGGAAGCCTTACACACCATATAAAACCCCACCTCCTGTTCCACCAAACATCAACTCAAAAAAATATTCACCTAAACCAACCCATTCAACTCTATTATTGCCTAGTCCCAACATGCCTTTATTGACTCATGTCCCAAATACACCAAAATACCCCATTGTAAACACCAAACTAAACACCAACTATAACCAAAGTATGTCTAAAGACAAATTTCCTAGCAAGCAAGAGAGGGATGATAGGTGCAAAAATGGTCTTTGTATGTGGTATGCCCAAAAGTTCGAGCCTGGCCACAAATGTATGAAATCCCAGCTTTATCATATGTTGGTTGACTTTAGTTATGATAAGGAAGACAAAATCGAAGAGTTTGAGGAAATGGTGGGGCAACTTGAGGAGGAAACAACTTCTCCTGAAGAAGATATACCAGTGCTATCCCTTCATGCTCTTCAAGGTACTGTAGGGTACCACACCATGAGGGTACAAGGGCGAATTAAAAATCATTTGGTGGTCTTACTTGTGGATACAGGGAGTACACACAACTTCTTAGACTCAAGATTAGTCAAGAAGCTGGGGCCAATGCATCATTTGCAGGCTAATGTGAGTGTGACTGTAGCAGATGGATCTCAAGTGGAAACTAGTGGAATCTGTCAAGACTTGAATTGGGAGGTCCAAGGTCTGACCCAATCTTCAGATTTCTTGGTGCTTGATCTTAGTGGATGTGATGGTGTTTTAGGTGTCTAGTGGTTGGTCTCACTTGGTCCTATTACATGGGATTTCCAACAACTTACCATGAAGTTTAGTTGTGATGACAAAGAGCACATTTGGAAAGGAATAGTTGTTGGTTTGGTAGAATTTATGACAGACAAACAAGCTCTTAAGTCCTTCAATTCAAATGGCAAAGGTACATTAGCCCTTCTTTTAATTACTTATGCTCTTCATAGTTTGCACCAATTACAAGTACAAAACATTACAATTTCTCCTCTGCCTTCTGAGCTACAGTAGCTCTTAGATTAGTATGATATGTTATTTGATTCTCCTCAAGGCTTGCCACCTACCAGGGCACATGATCACAAAATTCCGCTGGTAGATGAATCTAAGATAGTCAAACTCAGACCTTATAGGTACTCTCCCTTACAAAAGAATGAAATGGATAAGTTGATTGAAGAAATATTGGCTGCGGACATAATCAGAAACAACACAAGCTGTTTTGCATCCCCAGTTGTGTTGGTTAAAAAGAAGGATGGTTCATGGAGACTTTGTGTAGATTATCGTCAACTTAACCAAATCACTATTAAAGATACATTTCCCATTCCTTTATTTGAGGAGCTTCTGGATGAGTTGGTTAAGGCAGTATATTTTTCTAAGCTCGATCTCCGTTCAGGCTACCACCAAATTCGAATGCATGAGGCTGATGTTCACAAGATAGCCTGTTAGCTTTAAATTGCCATATATATTTTGAAATGACAAAAACTTAAGTAAGCTTTAATGTTTTAATTCATATTGTAAATTTGCCTTATCACACATGATTTTCTCAATACATTTTAAGTGATCATATCAAACATTAAGACCACGATTTAATGATACATCCTTATTGGTCTTAATTCTTTATAAATGTTTTGAATATTTTAGAAAATTACTTAATGAATTTTTAGACAATGTTTTCATCAAAGAAAGTCAAGAAAAACTCCCACAAAAGTGCCAATATGTTTTGGGTTGAATTAGGATCAAAGACTACATCATTTCTAACCCAAAAGTGCAGGAAAAACTCATTCTGGAAGCATGGGATTGATCCCCTAAGGAAAGGGATCGATCCCTTTTTGGCAGAATGCCTTGGAAGCCAA
This sequence comes from Heritiera littoralis, assembly GCA_031772115.1. Classification (NCBI taxonomy): domain Eukaryota; kingdom Viridiplantae; phylum Streptophyta; class Magnoliopsida; order Malvales; family Malvaceae; genus Heritiera; species Heritiera littoralis. Next base: position 981,202 of record JAPDPK010000041.1, read on the forward strand.
GAATGAAGCATGGGATCGATCCCTTTATGTCAGAAAGTCCCCAACGGCTAGTTTCTGTGAGATACAACGGCTAGCTTCTGTTTTGGCTCCAACCAACGTCCACAAACCATCCAAGGGACTATAAATAGAGGCTTAGAAGCTAAAGGAAGAAAGAGGAACTACTCAATCAACTCCAATACTCATTTTCCTCAAATCCTCAAGCCTCAACAACAAATCAAGAGCTAAAAAGTCTTCATCTTCCATCTTTCACATATCTCTTGTATTGCTTAGCACAAATCTTGCATAGGCTTTCACATGTACCTAATTTCTGTAATCATTTGCCTACTTATAGGCCTTCTTTGATTGCACCACTTGTAAACCAATTCGTTCCTTGTAAAAGGGGAGGTTTCTCTTTAGCCTAAGAAAAAGAGGGAGGTTTCTCTTTAGCCTAGAAAAAGAGAAAGGTTTCTCTTGAGCCTAGAAAAAGAGGGGTTGTATCACAAATTCAAGGATAGTGAATTTGGGGAAAATCCTTAGGAGCGTCTCAAGGTAGAGGACGTAGGCAAGTTGCCGAACCTCTATAAATCACTTATGTAAATCTCTCTTTCCCTACTCTCTTTACTTGCAATTATATTGTGCTTATTGAATTAAATTTATATTGCATGCTTGAGTAGTCTAGAGAACTTAGAAAATATCAATCTAAGCTAGAGAACTTAGAGGAACCGAAAAACTAACCTAAGGTTAGTAAAAACCGATTCACCCCCCTCTCGGTATAGCCTGTAGGAGCCAACACAGCCTTTAGGACTCATCAAGGGCATTATGAATTTTTGGTCATGCCATTTGGCTTGACCAATGCTCCCTCCACCTTCCAAAGTCTTATGAACAGCATTTTCAGCCCATAACTTAGAAGATTTGTATTGGTGTTTTTTGACGATATTCTAATATATTCTGAGACTTGGGAAAGCCATCTACAACATTTGAAGCTTGTTTTTGATCTATTGCTCCAACATCAGCTTTTTCTAAAGCACAGTACATGTGAATTTGGTGCCACAAGGGTGGTTTACTTAGGCCATGTTATCAGCAGAGGACTAGTGTCGATGGATGAGGGTAAGGTTGATTGTGTAATGAATTGGCCAGTGCCTCAGTCATTGAAAGAACTCCAAGGTTTCCTTGGCTTGACCAGCTACTACAGGCAGTTTATTAAAGGGTATGGGAGTATAGCTAAACCTCTAACTGACCTACTCAAAAAGAATGCATTCCAATGAAGTGATTTAGCCCAAGATGTTTTTTGCAAACTCAAACATGCTATGGTATTGGCTCCTGTCCTTGTATTGCCTGACTCAAATGCAGAGTATGTTGTTGAATCTGATGCTTCTAATGTTGGAATAGGGGCTGTCTTAAGCCAAGGAGGAAGACCAGTTGCTTTCTTTAGCAAGGCTTTAGCTCCATGACACCAAGTGCTCTCAGTTTATGACAAGGAAATGTTAGCCATATTAGCTGCTGTCAAGAAGTGGAGTGCATATCTTATGGGTCGACATTTTAAAATCAAGACAGATCATGAAAGCCTCGAGTTTCTACTAGATCAGAAAACAGTAACACCAGCTCAACAACAATGGGTGGTGAAGATGATGGGTTTCGACTATGAAGTAATGTACAGGAAGGGGTCTTCCAATTGTGTGGCTGATGCACTTTCTCATAGACCTTTAGTACAGCTACAGGGACTTATAGTCTTGCACTCTAACTTGTTTTGCAAGATAAAAAGTTCTTGGGAAGAAGATGACAGGCTGAAGTAACTAATTCTTCAATTGCAACAGAACCCTTCTGCTCATTCTAAGTTCACATGGCAAGCTAATCAACTAAGGAGGAATGGTAAATTGGTAGTTGGGAATAACCCTTTATTACGTCAGGAGCTTTTGGAACACTTCCATAGCTCTTCTATTGCTGGTCATTCAGGAATCAACGCCACCATGGCACGCATTTGTGGGGCTGTCTATTGGAAAGGTCTAAAACGTGAAGTCAGGCAATTTGTAAGGGAGTGTGCAGTATGCCAACGTTATAAATATGACAACGCAGCTTCTCCTAGGCTATTACAACCTCTACCAATTCCAGACAAAGTGTGGACAGATGTCTCAATGGACTTTATAGAAGGACTTCCTAAATCAATGGGTAAGGAGGTGATTATGGTGGTAGTGGATCGACTGAGCAAATACGCTCATTTCTTGGCTTTGTCCCATCCTTACACAACACTCACAGTAGCTCAACTTTACATGGAGAATGTCTTCAAACTTCACGGAGTCCCTAATACCATCACTTCAGACCGAGACTCTATCTTCCTCAGTAACTTTTAGCAGCACCTATTTTCATGCTTGGGAACTCATTTGCAACTATCCACATCATATCATCCACAGACCGATGGGCAAACGGAAGTAGTAAATCGATGCCTTGAAACTTACTTGCGGTGTATGGTGGGTGAAAGGCCAAGGGATTGGTCTCAATGGTTACATATTGCTGAATGGTGGTATAACACCTCTTTTCACACTACCATTAATACTACACCATATGAGGTATTATATGGCCAACCAGCTCCTGTTCATATGCCATACTTGCCTGGGGACTCTCGAGTGGCCATAGTTGACAGAAGCTTACAAGCACGAGAGGCAGCCATTGCTATGATGAAGTTCTACTTGCAAAGAGCTTCTAATCGAATGAAGCAATAAGCAGATAAAAAAAGGTCTGACCATCAATTCGATGTGGGTGATTAGGTATATGTTAAACTCCAGCCTTATAGGCAAAAATCCATTGCAAATAGAGTCTGCCTCAAGCTATCTGCCAGGTTCTTTGGTCCTTTCCAAATTCTACAGAAGATTGGTAAAATAGCTTACAAGTTGGCTTTATTAGAAACAGCCAAGATACATCCTGCTTTCCATGTGTCTCATCTTAAAAAAACACATGGGGAACATTCCTATTCAGTCTTCTCTACCACTACTAGATGATGATGGTACTATTGTGAAGGAACCAGTTCGAGTACTTGATCGAAGGATGGTTAAGAGGAACAATCGGGCTGTGACTGAATGGTTAATTCAATGGAGTAATAGCTTTCCTGAAGACAGTACCTGGGAAGTTTATGAAGAGTTACAACAGAGGTTTCCTTCCTTCAATCCTTAAGGACAAGGATTGTCTCAAGGGGGAGGTATTGATACAGGACAGAGGTGAATGAAGTTGCTGGATCGAATATTGCAATTAAATAAGACTTGGGTTCTTTTATGATTTAGAGTCTTTTATTGGCCCATTATTAGTTATGGTTATTTTGGAGTATGTGTGCTATTGCTTAGTGGGTTAGCCACCTTAGGTAATAGCTATATACCTTGGGTAATGTAAAGGAAACGACAGAAATGAAAAACTACACTGTCCTTCTCTCAAATTTTGTTAGCAAATTCTCTCTCTCACGTGATTCTCTCTTATTCTTCTTGAATATTCTTCTTTCTTTCTCTGTTACTCACCATTTTTACAGGTAATCGACATCATTCATTTACCTCGTGGGAAATGACACTGAAATTAAAAAAAGAATTATTATTCAATACATCATCAGTAAAATCTTTAGATTTTGTAAATAAAATTAAAATGATAACATATACTCTTAATAAATATTAAAAAAATAAATGAAATGAGATATTTGTTATATCTTAATTTCGTTTATAAAGTTTAAAAATTCTATTGATAATAGATTAAATAATAATCTTTAAGATAATTAAGCTTTCATGTACCGAGATTAGGACCATTATTTTTTTTTTTTGTAATTTTTATCAAGTTGATGTTCATTAAGTAACGACTCAGATCTTTTATTTAATTGAAGAGAGATTCTCTACCTTGTATCTTTGTCCGATGGCCCTATTTTATATCAGTTCTTTTTTCAGAGAAAAGCTTCTAATCAGAAAATGAGCATAGACATCTAATGGGCGGATTAAAGGAAAGATGCCAGCCATGCCAGAGAGTTGGTAATAATTTCAATAATAGAATTCTTTTGATGGTTACTTCCATAATTCGGAGTAATCCAATATTTCTTAACGAGAAATGATCATTCCAAACATTTTTGCATTTTGTAAGAATAAAAAATAAAAAAATTAAATATTATCTCATACGTGAACGATGAACTTTTACTGTTTTAAAATGTTTTGAACTTTGTCAACAAAAAATTAATCAGTGAATAATTTTCAACTCTTTAATCGTGTTTGTGATGTTTAAAATTAGTATACAAAAAATTGGACAAAAAAGGGAAATTGATCGGTCTATTTTCAATCCTTTATTTGTTCTATATAGCATCTACTCCAATATATCAATTTCTACACTTACACTACACATAGCAAATTAATCTAAAAGTGAAATATATGTATATTTGGTACTTAACAGCGACGGAAAATTATGCAAGATTGACAGCATAACGAAAGAAAGCATACAAAACATTTATTCAAAAATGGGAGACTACAGCGACAGAAAATACAAGTTTTGTCTGCATGATCCGAGAGCAAGCCATTGGCCAACTCCAGTGCAGTACAGTACAATGGCATTGCAAACAATCATTGTCACAAAGGAGTATTAAATCACAGAAAACTAACCAGTTATACTACCCATTGATAGTAAATGCCCTTGTCTTGTTTATGGTCGAATGCTAGGACCCCATTACCGACGAAATAATCAGAGAGTTGGCTCAAGGATTGATTCTTTTGTCATTTGTTCAAGCCCCATATAATTATTGATTCTTTATAGATATTATTAGTCGAAATCTGCATGGTCACATGGGGTTTCCTATGAATTGTCTTGTTTGTAAACTTGAGAGTGAGTGAGACGGTTTGAATTTACACTTTAGTAACTTGCACGCTCGGAACGTGAAGTGATTGTTATATGATGTTATACAGTAATCATCGTAACATTGTTAGTTGTTAACATTAGTTGAGCATTTATTTCCATATGCATAGCCTTTTTTACGGTGAGATGGTTTAGTTTTCACCCAACTTTCAAGCTTATGAAAGAAAGTTAGATTGAGAGGAAAACTAGCAGCCAGGACCTATGGATTGTCTTGTTTATAAACTTGAGAGTGAGTGAGACGGTTTGTCTTCTACTATTTCTCATAATGGAAATTTTGGGTTAGGTTGATTTTGGAACCCAGGACATGAGAGCAATGGATCATTTCCATTAGTGAAAAGATGTTGGCCTGGTGATAATGTTGTGAGTAGCTGAATAATTCTGAATTTGAATCTTTACAAGAACATAACGACATGATTTGAACTTGTAATTTCCATTTTATAGTTTGTATTTGTATCATGCTGCTGATTTTTTTAAAAAAAATTTGAGAAAGCAAGTGATTTGAATCGAATTGTTTGAGCAGAAAATGCATATATTTATTATTGAATCAAATATTCGGTGTGGCATGGTTGAATTGATCTTATCTTAGAGAAACTGGATCAACTACAAATGACTGAATTTAGGAATGGCAATGATTAAGATATCTACTAATTTTAAGATACCTAAATTCAAATCCAATTATATTTTACAATAACCAAACCCGATTAACTATCCAAATATTATAATTTTCACCACTCAAACTCTACCCGTATAACATAAAAAATACATGTTAATTATCCGAACCTGCTAAATGCTCATTTATTAGTCAAAGTGTGATGTTCAAATTTAAATTTAAATCGATTTTAATGAATATTATTAAAAAAAATTTAAATTAATAAGCTTAAGTTAACTCCTAAAAATAAATTAATGTTAAAAATTATAATTAAAATATTTCATGAATTAATTTAATTGAGTATTATATTAATAATAAATAATTTAGAAATAAACATGTATATAATAATATTTAAAAATTAGTATTTATAATTGAATTGAGGTGATAGGTATCTTAAGATCACTATCCAAACTCTATTCGAACCATTGACAGATAGTAAAATTACTATTTGAACCCTATTTGAATCCTATTAGTAAATATTCTAATATTACTTAATCGAGTTGGATAATGTAAAGTATCCATTTATAAGGTACGATTTACATCCCTAGTGGAGTTTATCAACAAGAAAATATATTTAAAAAATTAGCAACTTGTGGTATTCCTATCAAAAGTACACCTCAGAAATCACATGAAATCCTTTTCAAATTTTTTGAAATCTGTCGAGGGTTTTCTTAGTTGAGGCAACTGTAATGAATTGTCAGGTTAAGAAAATTAAAATTTGTCAATATAAAGGGTAAATTTAGTACACAAAGCTTTCACATTGTGAAATCTGAAAAAGATCATACGTACGTAATTTTTTCTTTGTATTAATGAAGAGACTGTTTCAGTAACTTATCATAATCTTCGTATCATAAAGAAACAATCTTTAGCGTTGCACCAAGATTTACTCTCCAAAATTTGTCAATATACAAATTAAAAAAATAGAAAAAACGTTGAAAGTATTATTTTAAAATGCGTTCCAAAGGTTTATCTAACTGCACATTTAAAAGAAAAAGATTAAAAGGAAGAAAACATATTTTTTAAATTAATAGTAAATTTACCATTTGTATAATCTTTTCTTAAATTTTGAAAACTTTCTTAATTCTTCGAACAATTTAAAATTTTAAATAAAAAGTATAAATAAATAAATTTTTAGACAATATTTTTTGGATTATTATCCTATCCACTGTCAGTGGAATATTTTAACTCCACAAGCGGAGTTAAGATAATAACATGTGTCCTTTAAAAAAATTAAAAAAATAAAAAATAAATAAAATGGGACACATGTCATCATCCTAATCCCGCTTGTGGAGTTAAAAAACTTCACTGACAGTGTATTGAATAATTTTCCATATATTTTTTCTTTAAACAAGAAAAATATATATTTTTTCTTTAAACAAGAAAAATATATATTTTTTAAGAGTCTGAAATTGAGACTTTGAAATTAAAACTTATGATTTTTTTAACTTCTTATAAAATGCTTCCAATCTAATTTTTTTTGGTTGAAAAAAGATTGCAAGATAACCTAAAATAAATATATAGACTAAGATGAAAAATTATATAGGAAGGAGAAATTATAATAAGTTACAAAGAAAAATAAAATTAATCTCTCCTATTTCTCATAGGCTTTGGACTCCCTTTTACCAAAAAAAAAAAAGAAGAAGAAGAAAGAAAGCACATTTAGAACTTGATTAAAAATTTCGAATTTTTTTTGAAAAAGCTAAAAAATTAATTTGATTTTTTTAAAATTGTTGCTATTTAAATATTTTAACAAATTTCTTAATTTTAAAAATTTTTTAATAGTTATTAGTAGGCATAATAAATAGACAAATCTCTCTTAAATTGCAATACATAAAATTTAATTATAGATCAAAACATAAATTAAATAAAATTAACAATTATTTTATATATATATTTATATTGGCCCCCTTTCAAAGTATAAAGACAGAGCTTCCCTATGTAAGTGTATACGCAAGAATTCTTCAAATTTTGTGGTGGATAGCGACGATACGCCATTGCTGCTGCAGCTATAGACCGATCACTTTCGGAGACGAAAATTTTTTTTTTGGTTACATTTCGGAGACGAGAATTTACACTTTAGTAACTTGCACGCTCGGAAAGTGAAGCGATTGTGATATGATTTATACAGTAATAATGGTAACACTGTTAGTTGTCAACATCAGTTGGGCATTTATTTCCATATATGCATAGCCTTTTTACGGTGAGATGGTTTAGTTTTCAACCAACTTTCAAGCTTATGAAAGAAAGTTAGATTGAGAGGAAAACTAGCAGCCAGGACCTGAAGAGAAAGGCAGATGGAATTTTAAAATTGTACAAGGTTACATGGAATGAATGTGTCTATTTATTTATGTAATTTAATAGTCTATTTTATAATTGAAATTTGATTTGGGTTTGCTCTTTATATTGCTACTACAATACTGATGATTAAATCTGATAATTTTTGTATATAATTCGTGTTTTCATATTATAAAATTGTATAGATTCAGTAAATTTTACATTTTGTCATATTTGTATACAGTTTTTATTCTATTTTATTTCATTTTATATTCGTTGTCGTGTTCACGTCTCGTGCTTAAAATTATCAAATCTAATGTTGAATCTATTTTTGCGCGTGCAATCAAAGCCCTTTTACGAGAATTTGATAGTTTAAAATAAATTTGAATGGTGAAACATTTTGGTAAATGAATTGATGGTTTACAGATCCTGGACAGCATAGTGGGGAGACTATAAATAAGAACAACCTACCAAGTGTTCGCAGAAACACGAGGCACAGAATCAACCTTATTTCTCTCCCCTGTCCTTTCCCAACTCCTTGGGAAGTAACAACAGAAACAACTGGTTATACACTGAGAAAGAACTAGAGAAAGCCAGAGAGAGTTGTGTTGAGTGTTGCCTGAAGGGTTGCTTGGATATGGGGAGGAGTCCTTGCTGCTCGAAAGAAGGGTTGAACAGAGGAGCATGGACAGCAATGGAAGACAAAATCCTGACAGACTACATTAAAATCCATGGCGAAGGACAATGGAGAAACCTTCCTAAAAGAGCAGGTCAGAGAGCATTAAGGTTAGGTTTGAACTTTGAATTAATTTGAAACTTCAAAGAATTAATATATGGCTCATGCAGGTCTTAAAAGATGCGGGAAGAGTTGCAGGTTAAGGTGGCTGAATTATCTCAGACCTGACATCAAGAGAGGGAACATTACTAGTGATGAAGAAGAACTCATTGTCAGGCTTCACAAGCTCCTGGGAAACAGGTCGAATTCTTTCTTTTTTTCCCTTTCCACCCCAACCTGGCAAACCTGGCAAATCAAACTTCTGACAGGAATTATGAGAATCACGGAGGTTACTGTCATTTGATGGTCTAATGGAAATTGTGTTGAATGCAGATGGTCTCTCATAGCGGGGAGGCTTCCAGGGCGAACAGACAATGAAATCAAGAACTACTGGAACACCAACATCGTCAAAAAGTTGCAAGGCCAACAAAGCCGGTCTTTAAGTAGCGGAAAATCATCAAATTATCAATCAGAAAACAAAGCTAATCCCACCATTGAGGCATCCTTTAAGCAGCCTTCTAAAGCAAATTCAAGTTCATGCGTGATCAGAACCAAGGCAACAAGATGCACAAAAGTTATCCTTAACAGGCCAGAACCCCACCTCGCAGACACTAAGCCATCACAGCAACAATCCTCTTCGCAACTTGAATCATCAGAGTGTGTTCCCAAGGAGGACAATTTCATGATCGATTTAGAGGTGGATGAAAACTTTTTATCAGAATTTCTCAGCTCTGAATTCTCACAGCTACAGCCGCCTCAATTTCAGACCCAAGGAGACTGTGACAGTAACACTGAAACATGTGACCAAGCTCAGCATTCATCAACTAATTCCGATCAATCCCTTTTCTTCTCTGATGATATGATGCAGGACATGGATTTTACATACATGGCTTCTTTAATGGAGTCTGAACTGGATTGGCTCCAAGACCAAGCAGATCTCAGTTAATTAGTCAAAGTCACCGAAATGACCTGTATTCCCCAAATACATGCATGTTAGGAGAATTATTGAATTTCATGATGCATATATTAGACTTTAAACATCCTGTCGTTGTAGTAGTAGAACAATTCAAGTGGTTTTCTTAATTTTGATCTTGCTAGATCAAACACTTAACCATATGTACAGGGAATCTTTCTGTCTTAGTCCTCTTTAGCTCTTAGCTTGGCTGTAATTGGCCGCACTTTAAATGATTGGAGATGAGTTAATTTTATTTATGTACGAATCCAATGAAAAGGCATGGTAGATGCATACCTGCATTTTTTAAACTTGGTAATACGTACATGTTCGTCTTGTATAAAAGTGTGTAAATATGTCAAACATATTTTTTTAATTTTTACTATATGTATACATATTTTTATATTCAATTTTAATCCGTACACTATTTGTTTTTTATTCATGATTCATGCATTTTTTATCGTTTTTAAAATTATTAAATCCATGTCTTACTGAAAGTCAGGATTTGAATCCTTATTTTGTCAGGAAAACAAAAACTATGAAACTTAACTCGAAGGTGAAAAAGGAGCTCTTATTTGGCACTTCCATAGGTTATGCTTGGTCACCATGCATGAACCAAGATTTATATGTGACTAATTAAATCTCTGAGTTCAGTCATGTTTTAGGAATATTGATCGGTTCACTGCATGAAAAATAATTAAATCATTTTTCTTGGGTCAATGTTATCCTATACACATACATTTATATTTTGATAATTTTTACACGATGATATAATTCAAAAAAAATATGAAAATAATACATATTAAAATTTAATAAAAATTATATATCAATTTAATAAAAATAAAAAATATTATGAATTGACATATTAATATGAATATTAACATAAAATTTTTATATTTATATGATACAAACATAAATTTTAAATACATATGCACAACTATTTTATTATAGGCATTTTTAAAAATAAAAAAAGGAGGCTGCAATAATACACAATCAATTAAAATGAGAAAAGATATGTACTTACATAACAGAAAAATGATTTGATACTTTCATTTTTTTTATTTTTAATCAAAAGAACTTTAGCCAGCATGGTGGCCTCCCTTTTGTTTCTTTCCTCGTTATTATTTGAGACAAGTGACAACGTTGGCACAACTTGGCAATGATTATTCTAGCACTAGGTTTTGTTGGTAGCCAGCTAGATATGTATCGCTTTTTTCAAACTAATATTATTGAAATTATTATTATTACAAATTTTTTAAATTTTAGAAACAAAACTCATTTAATAATTAATAATTTATTTATTACATTTTTTAAAAATATATTTTAATGAAATACTTGCCAACCCTCTAATTTTGTTTATGAAATAAAAAATTTTACTATCTATGTATAAGATAATTTTTTCTATTTAATATATTGATTGTTGTCAATTAACTTGTTTATGACTACGAATTGAAACTATAACTGATATTTGAAGGTTAAACTTAAGAAAAATTATTTTATACACATCAATAGGTTAAAAATCATTGACAAATATATATATATATATATCTAAAAAACATGTAATAATATTTTAATATTGTTTGTGAAATTTAAATTTTTCAGGTAAAAAATAATTTCTAAATTTAATTTTGATGAATTCTATTAACAATTTTTTTAATTCACAATTTAAGTTTTTTTATATCATAACCAAAAATATTCTTCTACGTTTGACTCTTCCTCTCTCTCTCTCTCTCTCTCTCTCTCTTTCTCTAAATTCTAAAACACTATGTCGGCCATCACTTGTCCGCATCGAAAAACTTCAAAAAGTTAATTAGAAGCTCCTCTCAACCTCATATTTTTCAATTTTTGCGTCACTTTTGTCAAAATTACTCATATTTCCCTAAATTTAACTTTTAAAATCCGATATATCTTTTTTAAATCTAAGAAAATGAGAGTATTTTTCGCCAAGATGATACAAGAATCCAAAAAACAAAATCAAGAGAAATTTTTAAATAAATTTTTTTGGAATTTTTTCTATATTGACAAGTGATGGTCGATTTAAGTCTGTGCTTGATATTGCTCGGTGCTAAGCAACAATAAAAACTCTTTTTTTTTTGTTACATGAGAAAATAAAAAACTTTTTAGATACCTTTTATTCTCAATACATGCCCATTGTATAGTCATATTTGTGGCATATCCATTTCTAGACCCAAGAGTGTCCCATTTACACCAATAAAAAATCTTCAGTTTCTTTGTTGCCCACTCTTTCCCTTTGCCATTGCAATTGAGAGACTTTAATATGTTCACAAAGAGAAGTAGTTTTTCCTTAATTAAGGAAGTGACTCTGTTATTTGAGCTAATGACTTTTCTTTTGACTGTAGAGATTAGTTATTTGAACTAATGACTTTGTTGCCACTACCAACGACAACACGTTTCATCTTGAGGGGTTAACTAGAAATATTCACCTATGAAGTATGTATTCTGTCTAGGTCATGTAGGCTTTCTTGGGTACAGAAATAGATGAAGAATTGCTTTTGTGTGCTGATTCTATAACTCTTCACTCTCTTTACATATTATACGAAATCACAAATGAATGACCTTGGCAAGTTGTTGTATTATTCATGTTTAAATTATGTCATATGATAATATGATAGTTGAACTTTAACTATAATAGTTGACCTTTGGGAAGGATTTGAGTAGCTAATATGATAGTTGAACTTTAACTAGGTAATTTCTTTTAGTTCAAAGTAGTCTAATTGCTAGAATTAGCTAACAAAAACTGAAGTAAAATGTTCAAGCAGATGACTTAGTTTAACAAAAAACTGAAACAATTGGCTAGAATTAGCTTTTTATAGAATTAGCTATGCTAATTGCAGCATTAATTAATACCAAAGCTAAGGCAATTTACCTTCTCTGTTTCTTTTTTTTTTAATTTATGTTTTTATGTTATTGGATGTTGATAAAGCTCCATTATAGGGGTTAATGAATTTTAGCAAACATGGAAGTACTCAAAAACGATGCAAGCTTTTGCAAAATGTCTTCAGTTCAATTTTTGCATATTATTTTTGAAAGACGTGTGCCTTTAATTTGTGATGATAGATTCTTAGAATGTGTTAATATGTTAGTTTAAGTGTTTCTTTCTATAACTTGGGAATTTGTGGATGTTGGATGTAGACTGTTGGAGGACAAAAGTGAAAGCCAGAGGAAAGTGAGCAATTGCTAAATCAAAGGAGGTAATTAGTTAGTCCTGATTTGTGTGTTTACCAAAAGAAATTAGTCTAGTCTTAACATTTACCAAAACAAATAACTAGTACTAAACATTTACCAAAATTAATAAGTCTAGTCTAACCTTAATAAAATGTGGTATAGGTTGAAAAAGCGAATGACCCATGCAATTAAACTAATAAGAACAGTACCTTTAATTAAGTTATTCCTATAACCTACAACTGGATAAATAATAAGGGACAGTGACTACTAGGCTAATGGCTAAGACATATATTTGAGGTCAACAAGTTAAAGGTATATAATAGACAAAGACAAAGGCGTTGAAGGCATAAAGTTAGGATTCTATGTCTCCAGTTCTTTAATAATATACTCTAGTATGAATGCTAGTGATGGTTATGTTGTATGCAATGATTTGTATACTAATATATTGTTTCCATCTCCATTGGCTAATAAAGTAGGTGACTAAAAAATTGATAAATACTTGTATTACACTAAATCTTTCATGTCTCTGTTTTGTCAAATTACCATCCATTATGCATCATATCGAGAACTCCTTTCAATACAATGCTTTATTACAACACTATCTCTAGCTAGTTGGCTTCATGTAGAATTGGATTTAATTGGCAAGACAACTTGTACTGGTTTTTAAAGCTTAGCCCACATTTGGTTGCTATGATCATTTTCAAATGCAAAAAAAAAGGGTCCTGGTGTTAATATTATATTGTGGGTGAATTAAATTAAAGTATATTATATTTGGAATCATTGTTATTTCACTACTCGGGTGCTAATTTTTTTACTTCGAATCATTAGAACACAAGATTTATTTCTTATTATAGTAATATATAGTCTTTACAACTTATTTCCATGCATTCGTAGCTAAAAAAAAATATAATTTATGCATGTATTCTATTTTTATTTTTTCATGCATGCATATATTTTTTATTGTATTTAATTAATTTTCTATTAATTCTATTGCCTTGGGTAGATAGATAGAGAAACCACTTGTGATGGAAGTTCAAGAATGAATACAGATGATGTGTTTGAATCCAATGGGGATAATGGTTTTGTTGAGTCTAGTGAAGAAATATATCCTATGAGATTAAGTGACATGGAATTGGTTGATAAAGAAAATGAAGACAATTTGGAGGAACATCTTGTAGAATATGCTTTGCAAGAATTAAATGCTTGGGAGCAAAGATAATGCATGGGAATTGTTAATCTTCTTTGTCACATAATTCATGCAACATGCTTGATGAAGATGTGTTATCATTCAAGGATTGTCAATAATGTAGTTATCAATGACAGTGGAAATAGGGAACAAGTTTGTCATGAATTAATGAAAGAATTTACTAATGAACAACTTTGTAGGAATGTCATACAGAGGGGACCAATTGCCTTTTTTAAACTTTGTCGCTTGCTTCGAGAGTCTAGGTGTCTCAAAGACACTAGAAATTCTTCTATTGAGGAACAAATTACGAAGTTTCTCTATATAGTAGGACATAATGAACGAACTAGTCATTAGGTTTATGGTTTTGTCAATCCCATGAGACCATAATTCGTCAATTTCATGATGTGTTAAGAGCAATCATTAGCTTAGAAGACAATTTCTTGATACAACCAAATGGTTCTGAAGTCTCTCCTCAAATACTCCATAGCAATAGATTTTACCCATATTTCAAGGTAAATTATGTTATAAGTTTTATAAGTTATAAATAATATTATTAGTTACTCTAGATAGAGTTTACTTACAAAATTGTATTTCAAGATTGTGTTGGTGCAATTGATGGTACACATATCTGCGTTAAAATTTCTAGAAAAGATGCTCCCGATATTGAGGGAGGAAAGAATATCCAACACAAAATGTATTGGCTACATGTGGATTTGACATGAAGTTTACATATGTGTTAATTGCTGGGGGGAAATGGCATACGATTCAAGAATCATAAAAGATGCTTTAAGTAGGCAAGATAAGCTTATCATTCCTAAAAGTAATATTAACTTGTAAATAAATTATCTAAATTATCTTATAGAATTCATACTAACTTAGTTTTCTTTTTTGTTGCAAGAAAATATTATTTAGTAAATGCTAGTTTTATGCTAAAAAGTGAACTTATTGCACCATTTAAAGGTATGCAGTATCATTTGAAGGAGTACTCTGGATACAAACTTGAAAATGTTGAATAACTATTTAACCATCGACACTCTTTATTGAGAAATGTGATTGAGAGAGCTTTTGGAGTGTTAAAGAAACGTTTCGCAATTATTCAGGAATGACTGAGCTATTTTATCCAATTGATACAATGACAAATATAATTTTGGCATGTTATATTTTGCATAATTACTTAATAGGTGTTGACCCTAATTGTGAGTTAATGGAAAGAGTTGATAAAAAGTTGTTGATAGAAACTAAGCAAGCTCATGAGAGTAATGCTAGTAATATTGGTGGTAATGAAGATGCTAGGTTAGGAGTTGCTATACGGAACAATATAACTGCTACAATGTGGCAAGATTATGTTTCACAAAGATGATAACAAATTATGTTTCACAAAGATGATAACATTTTAATTTTTTTTAGTTTATTTTCTATTAAAATACTTATGTTTGTATGGAACTCTTTGCAATTAGCTATTATGTTATAATGTTACATTTCTTTTTCTATTATAAATCTATGTTATAGTATTATTTCACTTGTTATAATATATTTTTTAATTTTTATTGGAGTTAAAAAAAAGATTATATGAACATGGTGTGTTTTTTATATTTTAATATCTCTTTTGTAAATTTAATGGAAATTAAGATAATTTATTCTTTCTAAAAAAATGACAAATTTTTGTTTAAAAATCTCTTTGAAAAATAAAAACTTAATAAATACTAAAAAAAGGAAAAAAAATGATTACACTTGATAAATATTTGTATAAGGGGTAGGAAGGTAAAATTATTCTATTTTTAATTTTTTTTCTCAAACTTTTTCGCTCTACCAAGCAATAAAAAGAAAGAAATTTGTTTTTCATTCATTTTTTCATCTTTCTTACTAAACACTCCTAAGGAAAAAAAATCAATATTTTTCATCTCTCCATTTTTCTCTCCTTCTCATTTTCCATCCTTCCATTTTTCTTTTCACATTACTAAACAAAGCCTAAAGGTTTTAGAGAGAGGAGAGAATTAAAATTAAAGGAGAATTTTAATCATGACATTAAAAAAACTTATATCGTGAGTTAAAAAATAGATTGTTAATAAAATTTTTCTTTATTATTATTATTATTATTATTATTATTATTATTATTATTATTATTATAAAATCTAAAACGATGAAATAGATTAAATTGGGCTTACATTAGATTTGATTAGAAAAGGTTAACTTACATAGAGGTATGTATCGGGCCAGCTAGACCTGGTCCAGCTTGGAACCTGATCGAGTCAGCCTAGCTCGATAACGGGAACTGGACCAGCTAGGCAATATATCAAGATGGGGTGGTTCACTAAAAAAAAGAACCTGATAAGGGCTTGATCTGAACTAGATCGGTTTCGGGTTGGAATTGGTCCGATTTAAATTTTTTTTTTTAAAAAAAAGCCTACCACTACGCATGCCAACGCAGTGGCAGGTTGCTGCACAGAGCCATTGCCTTAATCAAAGGGAGGGCATTTTTAATTTTTTTAAATTGAATATATGTTTTTTTTATAAATACCTATTCATTTCCTTAATTTTTTCTTTATATTTTCTCTCATTTTCTTTCATCTTCTCTCAAATCTCAACACTCATACTCACTCAAACTCTCTTATTCTAAAATGATAATATTATCATTTTTGTCTCTAAAAATCATTTTCCTTTTTTGTTTTAGAGTTCTACAAATTTTAGTTTCAACTTCCAACTTCCAATATATATTCTTAAATCTATTATTTCAAATTTTAAAATATATTTATTTTCAAAAAATATAAAAATGTCAGGTTTGTTGCATCATTCGTGTTCTGTTTCTCGCCCTTTCGATTCTACTAAAATCTCTAATTTGGATGACGAATCATTCAATGAATTCGAATCCAATATTCATCCAAAAGAGGAGCTTTCTTTGACACCGCCGATACATACTAGTCATCGTAGAGGTCATCGTCAAACACAATCATCAGTTGTCACCACTGTCGCTATATCATCAAAACCGACGAAAACGAAGATTACCCACACTAAAAAGTGTAAGGTATGGGAGCATTTTGACATTGTGGTAAAAGAAAGTACTACGGATGAATATTTTGCTATTTATAAAATATGTAAAAAGGTTTACGTTTATAACTCCAGTGGAAGTGGTGGCGGTGCAAGTACGTATAAAAGACATTTAATTTATGCACTTAAAATTAATCCAAATGAAGAAGATGAAATTAATGAAAGCATACAATCTCAAATTAATATATGTGATTGTGGAAAAAAATTTACTTTTGACAATGTTCAAGCTAGACGTTGTTTAGTTAGATTTGTAGTTAGGACTGAATAGTTATTCGCAATTTGTGAAGAGTAGGATATTTAGAATTTGTTTGTAAATATTTACAATCTGCATATAAATCTGTTTCTAGACATATATTAAAAAAAGATTGCATAGATATGTTTAAAAAATATAGGCAAGTTTTAATCAATAAACTTAGTAATATTTTATCTAGGGTTAGTTTAACTAGTGACATATGGACTAGTGCTAACGGTATAAGTTATCTTGTTATAACTTGCCATTAGATAGATGAAGATTGGTGCATGCCAAAACGAATTTTATCCTTATATGTAATCGAAGAAGCACATAATGCATATACTATTCATAAATATATTACTAAAGTTTGTAAATTATATGGAATTGAAAATAATAAAGTTTTTGTTATTACTTTAGATAATGTTTCGAGTAATATTGCAGTTATTCCTATGTTAATTAAAAGTTTAAACCCAGTTAAGCAAGTTGTTATTTTTTTATGCTAGATGTGCATGCCATATTATAAATTTATGTGTTCAAAGTAGTTTTAATACTACTGGTAGTATTAGTACTAGTGGCATAGGTTCAATTGATAAAATTAAATTGTTAGCAAAATGGATCCGTACCCCAAATAATAAACGTGAATGGAAGCAATTTTTTCTAACAAATAATATACATATTAAAGTGTTTTCACTTCCAGTGGAAACAAGGTGAAATTCACTCCATCGTTTACTTTCTTTTGTTTTACCTTATAAAGAACTTATTACTCTTTTTTATAACAATTATACAAGTAGCCCATATTTAGCACTTTATGATCAAGATTGGATTTTTATTGAATGTTGTGTTAAATTATTATCTACTTTTAAAGACGCAACCGAAAGATTTTCAACTCAACTTTATCCAATTACACCTTGTTTTGTTCCTATTATTTATACAATGTTTGATAATTTTTTAAAATTTAGGAATCATGAAACTTTATCTTCTTTTGTGTATGATATGGAAGGAAAATTTTAAAAATATTGAAAAACAATTTCTCCTATTTATTGTATTACAACTTTACTAAATCTTAGTCAAGGTAAGATAAATATAGAGATTTTTTTTTTGTTATAAAGATTTTCTTGGTCTTGATTCTATTAAGGACCAAAAATCCTCAATTAATAATTATTTTCGAGAATTGTTTAATATTTATAAAGCAAAAAGGGAGCAGTTCAACTGCAATCAAGGACAAGAAAAATTGTATGAAGAAACCGAGAGTGGTGGCAGCAGCAAAGGAAAATGCATTTTGAACGCAATTAAGGAAGCAGCAAAGAAAATAATAAAACTAAAAGGACAAATCGACGGATCTAAATCATCAACAACTCAACGAACTTCTAACTTCAATGAAATAACATTTTTCTTAAGTTAAGACTTTCCTATAGACGATAACTTTGATCTTCTCCAATGGTAGAAAAAAAATCAACGACAATTTTCAATTTTAGCTTCCATGACTCGAGATGTTTTTACGGTGTAATTTTCTTCCATTGCTTAAGAATTCGCATTCTCGACATGTGGAAGAATCATTGGAGACCATCAAACCACTCTTAATCCGAATTCATTATGCATGTTAAAATGTCTTAAAAATTGGTTTGAAATGGAATCCTACAATATCGAACTTGAAATGACTAATAAATTTACCAATAATATTTCGGAGGATAAAGAAGAAATTTCCAAGATAATTCGTATAAATTATAAGAAATAGGTAATAATCTAATTTTTCTTTTTTTTTTGTAAATTGTATGTAAAATTGTAAATAAGTTTAGTTATAGTAGATATTTTTATGGACTACGGTCTTGTGATTTTTACCCTTCAACTTTTGTGTAAAACCCGAATTTTATTATACTATATACCATATGTGTACATGATTGATAGTGGAAATAAATTCTTTTAGTGAAATTAAAGAATAATCGAATGTGAATTTCCACTTTTCATTTTAAAGTTATGATTTATAGTATGTGTATAAAGAATAGATGGGATTTAATTTTGATAAAAAGGTGAAGATAATATCCATGGTATGAAAGCATTAAATGAAGGTGTGAAAGGGATTAATGGCTAGAAGACAGAATGAAGAAAAGAATGAGAAGATAGCCAATAAACGTTGGCTGGAAGTGAATTGGCGTAGAGAAGAGAAGAAAAGAAAAGAGAAAAGTCAAGGAAATGGGCTATAGTGGACTTCTCGCCACTTTGCTTCTCTTGACAATGGGGCTAAGTAATAAATGGCAAGTGAAATTAGTCAAGAACGGATTGTAGTAAGGACTTTACCACCGTTCTTTTTGCTGCAGTTTTCTTTGGTTTTAATGCATGAAATGATGAAGAAAACGGGATAAGGAACATGTGGTAGTTTCTAACAGGATTAACATGGCTATATAAGAAGGAATACGTGAGGGAAACTGATTTAGCCAACTTCATCTTCCTCAAAATCATTCTCGCCCATTCTGTTTTTATTTCAAGTCCACAATCATTTCTTCCGTTACTCCCATATATGAGCCATAAAACTCATCCTTAGTTAGCTAAACACTTATCCAGTGTGTGAAGAACTGAGGAATAAGCAAAGTAAAGCCAAGTGAGGCAAGAAAGCACTCTATTTTTGGAAGAGCAACTGGGTTAAGGTGAGTTCCATAATTTCTATGGTTCTCTTGATATTAATATTGGATTTCTATGTTTTATGACGTAATAAAAATAGATATAGCCTTGTTTTAGTTAAATATTGTTGGAAAATATAAGAAATTAGATGGAAAATAATCAAGAATGATTAAGAAAAACAATGGGCGAACGGGATTATCCAACAACTTGCCAAATAGGCGAGCAAGGAGTACTCGCCCAAAGGGTGGGGCGAGTACAATGGAATGCATGACTAGGCGAGAACATGTTCGCCAACAGTTATGGGATAACCAGAATGATAGGTAGATGGGCGAGGACCAATGATCGCCCACAAAGACGAAAATGGCAACTATTGTGTTCGCCCATATGAAATGTTGGTGATCGCCAATGAGGCGAGTGGGAAATAAAGAGGTTGACAAGTGTTAATTCAATGCATGGGTGAGCTCCAACAAATATGCCAATTAACGTATGGGCGAGCTATTTCATTTTTAATTCTTGCCAAGATGTTGGAAATATTGAAAAATTAATAGAATTTATAAATTATTTGCAGCCGGGAATTGCGAATTGCTATTGGCGAGCAGGAAGCAAGGCGAAGCAAGGCTTCGTAATATGTGGTAAGGGAGATGTGTGTGAAATGAATGCATGTCCTGTGGAGTTAAGTTTTATAGAAATTACTGAGAAATTATTTTGTTTTTTGACATGCATTGGTTTGATAAAGTGTTCTGATCTTGGGCGAGCTACAAAGCCGCCATATGATATTTTTGGGCGAACTAGTTAGGGCGGGCGAGCCAAGTGGGCGAGCACTCTTTTATAATATTTGATATCTTGGGCGAGTAGCTTTGTTTTAAGTAGAAACCCAGGCGAGCCAATGTGGTGAACCCTTTTAATGCTATTTTGGGGCGGGCGAGCCAGGTTTTATGGATGGGCGAGTTGACTATATCAATGCCATAAAAGGGCGAGTCTTGAGGGCGAGCCAGGTTAACTTGTTTTAGTCGCTAAGGACTGGTGGGCGAACACTAGTTCACCGTACTTGGCGAAATGATTATGGGCGAACTGATTTATGAGTATTTTCTCAAAGAAAAAATGAATTATTTTTTTTTTATATATTTTGAAAATAGAAATATGAAACCTTATTGGGGAGAGTTGACCATGGCCAATGCCATTGTAGGCGAACTGACCATGGCGAGCCACCTCGGGCAAGCTAGTTTCAATGGGTTTTAAATGATACGGTTGGCGGGCGAATTGACCCTGGCGAGCCACTATGGGCGAACTGACCCTGGCGAGCCAATTTAACCCCAATTTTCTCATGCGTAAAGTGGTGAAAATGAGCTGTTTTTTTTTAATATGATTTTGAGACTTTAGGCCCTGAATTCATGCGTTATCATTCATATAATTGCGTGACCCGCCTGGGGCAGTGGCCCTGGTCGATGGACCTACGGGTGCACCTCAGGGCGTCACAAAGCTGATGGACCCGCCAAGTCATCAGCGGTCTCGAGGTCACTTGGCAAGTGGACCCGAGGACCATCTATAGATTATGGCCATAGATCTAGTTGAGATAGCCGTGAGGGGCGATGGCCTACGTGTGCACCCCAAAAGCGGATGACTTGTGTTCCTGAGGGAACAATGAGAGCATGATGTATTTGTTGCCTAGTCTCAACTTATTGATTTCTGTTTGCTGAAAGGATATATTGAATCCTGTTTAATGTTAAAGGGGTTTGAGTGATTGGATAAATGCGATCATTTTTGGGAGTATAGTTTTTTTACTTTTATAAAGCAGCATACACCTTCCTTACTGAGCACGTTGTCGCTCACTCCCTATTTTTCACTCCACAGATTATTTAACTTGGACTAAGCGAATTACTTTCCAGAGATCTGATATCGAAGGTATGTTATATTCTTTATATATTCAGTAAAATGATACAGTACTTTAAATAGAAGGGAATGTATATACATCTTAAGGAAATAATTTAATAATTCATACTTCCATATAAGGGATAAGGAATTGAGAGTGCTAATTCTTATAAAAGAGATAGGAGTTGATAAGCATCACAGACAGCCCAACCGGTAAGTGAGTGTAATTAGTAACTGAATATTATGTATTTTGTGGATTTGAGATGTTACATTTTGAAGGGATTTTTCACGAAAAAAATCTTTAGACTCCTACTCTCACCTTTTTCTCCTTTATTATTTTCATTTATTATTATTGTTAAATACCAAATTAATTAATGTTATACTTATACTATGTTTAAAAAATAAATAAATATTTAAAAAACAAAATGAATAAATATTTTAAAAACATACTAAATAAATGAATAAATATTTTAAATACAAAATGATAAGTTTATTTATATTTTAAATGATAAGTATAATTATATTTCAAATGTAATAAATAAATTTAACAAAATTAAAAAATTTTAAAAGCATTATAATTTTTTTAAACTAACAGCTTTATTAGATAAGTTATAATAACTTTATCATAATATCATTATTTATTATTTTATTATAGCAATAATTTTATTAATAATTTTATAATAACTTTATCTTTAAATTACAATTACTTTAATTAAATAAATTATAATAACTTTATGCATTATAAATTTATAATTACTATTAACATTATTTATTATAAAAAAATTTATTAGATTAAATCATAAAAATATATTAATAAATAAATTTTAAAAATAAATATATTAATTAAATGAATTAATAAATAAATTTTTTAAAAAATTAAAAAACAGTGCCAATCGATTCGACCTAAATTTTAACGAATGGAGCTACTAAACAGGACCGGTTCAAGAGTTATTGCCTGTTGGATCAGTCCGGTTTGACCCAGTTCAACAACCAGTTTAACTCAGTTTTCATTATTTGTGGGCCGAAACAAGTCTAACCCGACCCAAAATCGGCCCGTTCAGGTGTACAAGCAGCTCTAATCCTTCATTGCAAATATTCAAAACTTAAAAAACATCTCCCTGGACCTGGAAGTAGCAAGTTCATTACTCCAAAACTCGCATCTTGACTCGGGTTTTAGCTCAGGTAGCGATGGCAGCCGAGTCACCCAGTTCGGCTCGAAAAGGTCAATCATTGAAGGCACCCCTAACAGACCCATGAACCCTAGTTTTCCGATTTTCCATTTTGATTTATCAGAACTCTTCAATTAGGCATAAGACTTTGAGTCTCAGAAATTTTTTTTATTAATTGATTTTTTCCCAGTTTTTTATCTGGAATTTTCAATTTGATGCAGTTGTTGTTCATTTGAGAGCAACTGGGGATGCCCCAATACTAAAGCAAGCCAAATTCAAGGTATTTCTTTGATTTTATTTGAATTAGGGTTTAATGTTCTTCAATCCAGATTCTAGGATACTTTTTTATGGGAAAAATTGCAACTTTCATAAAAAAAAAAGGATAATTCTCAATGCCCATTAGAGTTTTGATCTTAAAAATGGATTCTTGATAAGGATTAAATTCTGATTTGAGTGGTATTCTAATTAGGTCTCAACTATATTCATTACACTAGTAATGGGGACTTTTTTTTTTCACCTTGTGGCAATTTAGGTTTTCTCATTAAAATATGAATTACTTGACTTAATAAGCCTAGAGAAACAATTGAACTCTTTTGCATAAAGTTTTGGTCATGTTTTTATTTATGGGCCGAAACATAATTCAGAGAAAGCTCTTGAATCTTGACTCATACATTCTTAGACATGCGAAGCAAGTTTTAATTTCGTATTGAATTATACGAGGTTAAATGTATCTATATTGGCACTTTTATCTAAGACTTGGCTTTGAATTATGTTAAGCAAATGCAAATTCAAACCTATGAGCATGTTTTTGATGGCACGCAGGGCATGGACTCGTAACTAGAAGCTTGGTTTCGTTTGTGCACAAATAAGTTGTAGGGCTTTACTTGATATTGCAATTGGAGTTTTGTTCTTCAGTGTGAAACCATTCTGAAGTTATGTTATTGAGTATACTTTCAGTCCAATATTTCAGGGTCTCCATGTGAAATAATATAGATAAACGATGCATTTTTGAAGTCTGGTTTTTTCTTCAAACACTTCTTGCATGTAATGATTGTTATTTAATGAAATATATTTTTCCTTTGTTAAAATCTTTTCACTTGACAGATACTTGGAACTGACAAATTTGCTAAAGTTATTGATTTTTTACGCCGGCAATTGCACAGGGATACACTGGTAATATTTGTATATATTGTAATTTTAACATGTTAATTTCAGTCTGTTGTTGTATGTTATTAATTTCTTATTCCTTTTTTTTTTTTGTAGTTTGTGTATGTCAATAGTGCCTTCTCACCCAACCCAGATGAATTGGTGATTGATCTGTATAATGTATGTCATAATACGTACATACTTTCTCAGTTCTCTTGCTGATATCTGTTCTGTGAATTATTCTTTTGGGAATATTTGCTGATTCTATATTTTGGGTTTGACTTAATGTGTCTTAATTCATAAGTAGATGTTTTCCAAAAACCAGAATAGGAAAGAACCAAAATATTTAGCTTAGAAATTTACCTATTTTTATTCAGAATGTGTCATCATCAAGGACACTGTTTTTTTCATTTATATAATGATAATGACAAAGATCACTGTGCTTCCAACTTTATATCATTAACTTGGGCATAGCATATATTAACAAATGACTTATATGGGATGCTTTTTCTGATTGTTTGTATTGTCTTCATGTATAGAGATTACGATTTATCTAAAATCTAGAATTACTCTCCTTTATGTAATATTAATATAATAACATTCGGGCCCAAAGTGGCAGAATCAGTAGCTTGGTCTGTGTATTCTGACAGAATGTTTTCATTGAGAGTAGATTCTTTTTCACAGCATCTATCTTAACCACCGTTAGAAACTTTTGATGTTTGTAAGAGCCCTTTGAAGATGATGTCTGCTGTGTATCAGCTGGTTCACAATGGGATAAAAATGAAGAGAAGTTTGTTCGCTTTAATGCTTGATCACCGAGAAATGGAGTGAATTTCTTTCTTAGGGGAGGATGCCACTCCATGACTTGCTTTTGTCTCCTAATAGAGTTCAAAATACACATAAGCTACATAGAAAATTTAATTGTTTAGCCAGCCTTGTCTATGCTTATCTGTTGTCTGACCACCGCTGGCTTTGCATTGCAGAATTTTGGTTTTGATGGTAAACTGGTGGTTAATTATGCCTGTTCCATGGCATGGGGCTAAACTCAACGATGGATCTACCGAGATAAAACTGTTAAAATGTAATACCACCAATTCAATTGTTTCCTTTACTTCTCCATTATGCATAGTCCTTGTAGAGCCATCCTCTTTTATATTTCTCTTTTTCTTTCCTCTCCCAAATAATGGTGCTTTTGTAGCACAGATACTTCTGACTTCCATGCAAGCAAGGGAATATTATCAGCGGTATTCTGAATATTCTGATCAAGGAGACATTGATTGGAACAGCGGATACTGTGCCCCTTTCACTTTGCTTTTTCTTCTTTTCATGATTGTTGATTTCATTAACATGTTCAAGATATATACATTGGAGTTATGCATCCTGTACATTCCAACTTGCTTAGAATTCAATTCTAGAAAACTTCTCTTGGTTCACATGCTTCAAGTCTATCCTCTGTTGATTGACTGCAATTATGGAGTATGTTGATGTCAGGACAAATTGTCCTTGAATTTCTTGCTACTTACCTTTGCTCTCTTCAGAAAATATGTCTCTTTAGTGCATGCCGCCAATGCATCAAAAACTTTATCGAATTTGCTTCCAATGTGTAATATCATCGTATGGCTAGTAATTTTACAGCTCAGAGATGTCATTCTAAAGCAGTCGATGCTTGTGTGTGATATAAAAGAAAAGCAGTTGATGATTGTTGAGTTGGACTTCAGTACCTCATTTTTGCTTTACACGTGGGGCTATCCCAGCTATTTATTCGACGTTTGTAGCCGTTTACCTACTCAATTGATCAGGTTATTAGAGGTGGGAACCATTAAAATGTGAGGGGTTATTACAGTTTCATGGTGTAGAAGTAAATGTCCAATTGATATTTTTTAAGCAGCCATGATTTTGCAACAATGCTTCTTCAAGCTATATTCTGTAATAAAGAAACCGTGAAAGTGATAGAAGATCAAAATGTCACAGGGGAATGCAAAGTTTGTACTATTTGATCTCTGCTGCATTTATCTTTACGTTGCAACGAGCAAAACGTTTTATGTCCGTAAATAGTTCAGTTTTTATTTGTTTATATTTGACTAACAGTTCATAAATAAGTTTAGTCACTTTACTTATTTTGTTTAGTAATTTTAACAAATAGTCACGAATAGATGTATGGTTTTATGTTCGTAAACAAAGTAAAGTCATTTAAGATTTATTTAAAATTCATTCGTTTAATGAATCATTTAATATTCGTATGTTGTTCGATAATAATAGATTTTCAAAATTACATATTTACTCATAAGTCATTTTATTATGTAATTATTAAAATTATATATTTGTGTAGGGTTTTTTTAATATAGCATCAAATATATTGAGGTAAATACAATTTGTTTTTATAATTTTTTTATTTATTGTTCACAAATTTGTTCATTTAATATTTACAAATACATATTTGTAAATATATTTGTTCAACGTTCACGAATATATGTTTGTAAACATATTCATTAATATTCACGAAGAAACTCATCGAATACGAATAAAATACAAATAATATTTTTTTTAAAAAAAACAACTAACAAAAACATGATGATAAACATTCATGTTTTGTTCTTTTTTACCCATAATCTTATTTATCATGAAACATTCTCACTAGGATCAAATGGGCAGGCGCAGGACCCACTGCTAAAGAACTGAGCACGAGAGAATTCCGTGCTAGATGACGTAGCCCGCACCACTGAAATTCAGCTCCAAAACAATTTAAGATGATGAACGTAAGTTCTTTACGAAAATCTGTCAGACATAACCTTTGACTTAGCGGATTTTTTCCATGTTTCAAATCGTTAGCTTGTTCATGAGTTGAACCAGGCAGCATTTTTGTCTTTTGACAATTTATTGTTCATCTTTAAGGTGCTGGAATCTGAGTTCACATTGCATCAAAGTGTGACTCGGAAACCGACAAATCGGAAAAAGCCCATGAGTTGCAATGTTACGTTTATCATTTTTAAACTAGTTCCTCGGTTGAATGGCTGGGTTGATTTCACATTTCAGGAGCAAGCTGTCTCATTTTGTAAACTCTGAACAGCCACCAAAGCTCGGTTTAAGGCAATCTTCGAAAGAAAAAAAGAGTTAGAGAAAGAAAATTTGTTACTCAACTAGTTAAATTATTATATAAAAAATTGATTATAAAATTTAATTATTAAAATAGTAAATTTTCTATTTTGATCTCTTTTGATCTTTTTTATTAAGCAAAGTTTTTTAATTCTGCGACTGCCACCTAAGGAGTACGGACAAGTTGCAAGGTTAAAACAACGGCAACAGGTCCACGCCGATTATTTGTACACAATACAATCTTTGTCATCTTCGATCTTGCATGAGAACTTTTGATGCAAAGAAGTTCACTTGGATGAGTTTGCAGTATTGTGTATCAGATATGGCTTTGCCCTGGCTGTCGGTTGTCATTAGGCTTAGCTGAATGACTGATATATCGAATCATGCCCTTTACCAAAGTTTTTTTTCATAGGGAGGTAAAACAGATAATAGAATTTTAGACTTAAGCTAAATTTGTCATGACAATTTGTATATGTAATTTGTATTCTTGTCATGTAAAATATAAAAATTTCGTTTTAACGTGTCTAACATTTTTAAAATTTTTATGATATTTATAAATAATTTTAATTCGAATCACTTTCGTATTTTTAATTTTTTTGTCATGTTCAAAATTATCGGACAAACCTAAACAAGAGGCAGACCAAACAATTATTAATTAATGTTACTTAGAGATAAAAAGAAAACCCTCTTTTTTTCAGGCAAAAGTCTCTTTGCTCTTAGCCTGTAGGAGTATGGGCACATGATTTTAACTTACATGGAGCTTTTTGTCTCATCAGATTAATTTAATATATTATTGTGTCTATAGTGTTTCAGACATATACTTTATTCACTTTTAATATCGCTCTTTTGCCATCTTTTCCACCGACTATTTATCATATGAAAAGAATCTCTATGCCCATTTGAGAACTATAGTCCAAAATTACAGTATACAGTCTTTTTTCCGTATCTTCCTGAATTGCCTTGTTAATCTCTTCTCAGTTCTTTTTATCTTTTTTCTTGTCTGTTTTCCCTAATTTTTCTTCTAGTCTTTATGAATATTGAAAATAGGATATTCCCACTAATGAGGACCACTCAAAATAGGATATTTCAAAAGACTTGATAATTTTTGATGTAAGATAGTGACGTAACACAAAAAACGATACATCAACATGAAACAAGTTTAAATTTAATAAAAATTGCATTTGAATTTGATCAAAACTAAAAAAAAAAAAATTATGCTCGAAACATCGACATAAGTTTTGATTAAAAAATTTCCTATTTTACAATACAAGAACATGATTTTACGTAATGCCGACAGGAATAATGTACAGAAACTACCAGGTTTGCGTTTTAGCAACTAAGAAAGCTGACAGAAAACAGGAATCCTGCCAAATTCATGAATAGATAACGATATTTCAGAGATTATTAGATTAACATGGATTGCATCAAATTCATGATCATGGAGACGGAAACAATCTGGCGCTTTCATAAAGTTTCGATTAATACCCTCATCAACATTAAGGTATCAGTTCATCAACTCCAAGTTCAGAGGATTCTCATTGGAGAAATCAAGGAACTCGTCCACATCGAAGCTGATATTTGAGTCCTGATCTCCGATAGAAGTATTCTCTTCCCTCACTTCTTCGGCATTCTCCATTAAACTCTTTCGAACTTTGCAGCCTCCTCTTGCTGAAGCTCCACTTTGTTTTTCTGTCTGGCTTATTTTCTTGCTCAAATAAGAATTCCAATAATTCTTGATCTCGTTATCTGTTCTTCCTGGTAATCTTCCGGCAATCAAAGACCACCTGTGGGAAAAAACCCATCAGAAAAACAAAGCTGTTAAACCATATTTCATGTTTACAATTCTGAATTAACCTGTTTCCAAGAAGTTTATGAAGCCGAAGTATCAAGTCCTCTTCTTGGTCTGATATATTTCCTCTCTTAATGTTAGGCCTCAGATAATTCATCCATCTCAGCCTGCAACTTTTGCCACACCTGTTTAAGCCTGCAAGAAAGAAAAACCAGCAAAACACCCATTTTTCAAGTCTTAAACTAATCAAACAGGCTTCAATTCAATCAAGAAGCAGACTATCACTAGATTACCAGCTCTAATTGCCACTGTCTTCCACCTTTTTGCACCATGAACTGAAATAACCTCAGCCAGTTTTCTATCTTCTTCTGCTGTCCATGCTCCCTTGTTGACTTCTCTCTTAAGGGTCACATTTGTTTCCATTCTTATGGTCTCATCTTTCACAGAAGCCATTGTTTTTTATTGATTGAGCACTGTTTACGATCAGAAAGGGAAAGAGAGGTTGGATGAGGTGTGGGAGAAGAACCTCAGCTACCACTTAAATACATGGAAATGTATGTTTATATGTATAATATGAGAAAGAAATAAGTATTGAGAGAGAATTTGACAGTCGCCAGACAAGACATAATAAAAAAGCACAGTGAGGACTGATGATTGGAGTAATGAGAATGCTGTAAAGTCTGTACAAAAGCTGCAGGACACTAAAAGGCTGCTGCTACCATTGATAAAAATAATACTGCTTTTATGCACCCAAAAAAAAATACTGCTTTTAGGAAAGAAGAGAAAAAGGGTAAATAATTGTCTAAAAATCTGATGGCTATGGTGTAGTAACACGAATCGTTGTGTGATTACAGCCAAATTAGTAGATCCAGCTTTTTAGTAATAAAACCTGCAGCTCTTAGCTTAGGTTGGCTAAGAGTTTGGAACCTTGTGGCATGCTTTGTCACAAGCATGACAATATTTTAATGGTTGCCAGTTTCCCTCAACACTGAAAGAGAGAAATAATGGAAGAAAAAGAAATCACATGCAATATTTAGAGGAAAGAGCCAAAATTTCATAATCTATTTGAGTTTTCGATCATCAATACCGAAAAAGGTTGGATTAAATTACTATTACAAGACATGGATTATTAACTAAAGAACAAAAACAACTATTCATAAATCACTTAGAATGACAAATTGCATTTTTTTTTAAAAAGTAGGACCATAGAATTGAGCTTTATAGCAATAGAAATGAGCATTATTTGTCAAGCTCTAGGATAAAGGAGCAGATTGATATTTGGGATCATATAGAGCTGCTACTTTTCAGGGGTAGAAGAATCCTATCTAGCAGCTTCAGTTTAGACTCTCTTTTTTTAGTAAAACTACGTGGATTAATTGATTTTAAGCAAATATCACGATTTAATGATACGATAGAAAAAGAATACAAAAAGAAAACACAAAAATAACACAAGTTAAAATTTAATAAAAATTGTACGAGAATTTGAGAAAAACTAAAAAAAATTATTTGGTCTGTCGACATAAATTTTAAATGATAATTTAATATTTTGCACTTGATAAAAATATAAAAGGCGTTATGTTTCACATTTTATATTTAGTTTTTTAAGTATGTTTTATGCCTTAAAGTGCAATTTGATGTTTATTTTGTATTTTAGGTGGCAAATGGAGGCATTTGAGTAATTAGAGCTTTAAATTGCAGTTTTAAATTTTTCTGATCTATGGAGAGTATTTTGATGATTTCACATTCTTAAAGTTTTTGGACGAGGAAAAAATCTTTATGAAGATTAAAATGGACATATTAAGCTTTTTGGATTGTTTCTGTATGCATAAATTTAAATATATTTGTACTGTCAATTAATTTCCCAAAAATAGGAGTCAAGTAGGATTTAAAGTTTTTAAAGTATTCTTAAAGACCAGCTATGCACATGAATAAAAGGATTTTAATTTGTGATGAGATAAAAAAGAGGAAAAATTAACTGAAAGAAGGACACCTAATGGCTAGTTGTGAAGAAGAGTTCTTATGACTTTCATATGAAGCTAAAGAAGGAGCTAAGAGGATTTATTCAAGAAGATAAGGTGGGCAAAAAGACTTTTATTTTTCGTATATTTTTTTATAATTTCAGGATTACAAATAGGATTTTCAGGAGTTGAATTGAAACCAGTAATAGTTAATGCAATTTTATATTTAATATTGTTGATTGTTTTTAAAGCATGTCTTGCTAGTTCTTTTAATTTTTGATTAAAGGGAGTTTTAAATCTTTGGATGATCATTGTGAGATTTAATTGTGCTTGATTTTATGTTCTATACATTGAGTATCTTATATTCTTGTGCAATATATGATTATGAACATATTGTTTGATTGATAGGAGGTCTACTATTCTATTATGCTTGATAATCTATTGTTAGTTTAGAATTCAAGTTCTTAATTGTTTGATAATTCTAATATCTAGTAGCAAATAGGAATTGATGATTATAAACAAATTTTCGTTCAATTTTTAGAAGAATATAGGACTAAATTAAATAAATCGAGTTTATGTGTTTGTTGTTTAATCTCAACAAATCTTTTTAATTCTTAAAGCTACCCTAAATTATATCTGGAAAGCTTGTTTTAGGTAGTTTAGTAGTTAAAGATTAGTTGAAGAGTTTGTTTCAATTAACAACAAATTAAGGAAAGATTAGAATAAGCAGAGCTTCTTGTTTATTCTCAGTTGAATATGCAAAGAAAAAATTGATTAATTAAAGTCAATGATCAATGCTCAAATCCAATGGTGGATAATAACCTTTTAATTGAAAGCTTCTTGATTATTATAGATTTTGATTTAATTTTGTTTTACTTTTAATGGTAGAAATTGTTTAAAAACCCTTCTTTGTCTTGTTTATCAGTTTATAAGGATTAAAACCAATAACAAATTAATTATTATCGATTTTTATGGGATCAACCTTTATTTACCATATCTATGAAATTGTAAAGTAAAGTAATTTAATTTGGCGCATTCAACACGTATCAATATTATATAAACACGAAATATATCTACAAATTAGTTTGTCTCCTATGAGATGCACATATTTTTTCTTAAATCCTGGCTTTTAAAACATTTTAATAAAACTCAAAATTAAAAAAAGAAAACTAAAACATGAAATTAAAAAAAATCAGACAAACTTAATAGATAAAGTGGAGAAATTGTTAAAAAAGATATTTAGATTTAAATTATTAAAAATTGATTTTGAAAAATTTTATTTAAAATGTGTGTGATGGTGAGTGATTACTTTTAAAAAAGTGAAAAATAAATGATAGTTAATTTTAAATATTCTATGTGATATTAAAAAGAGAATGATCGCTTTTTGGATCCTGCTTTGCTCGAATTTGAATTAGTTTTATATAACAAATGGTATGAAAATACCTAGTGGTCTCGACCAAAAAACAAAGAGAATGGTCACGTGACTTACTATCAAGTAAATTGAATCTTGTAATATATATATATATATATATAATATATATAGACACACACACTCACAATTGTGAAAGCCGAATTAATAAGCGGGCTGGTAATTGGGCAATGAAAGAGACTCAAAGTAAGAGCAAGCTCAAATAAGAAAACCCAACTACAAATTTGTTAAGAATCTTAGTAGTAGGCTTCTTTAGCAGCAATAGATTATCTGTGCATTTGAGGTGCCAATTGGATGTAACTAATGTATATTTTTCATCCTTCAATTTTTAAATTTCCTCTTTTTTAAAAGGAATTATCAGTTATTGACATCTATTTTCCTAAATGAAAGTTTATAGGGCTATAGAGTCCTTTAGAAAGATCCATATTAAATTTGTAGCTTGCTGCACATTGCAACTTTGCAAGAGGCAATCAGAGTCAAAGACTAAAACCAGAAATGCTTATCATTTCTTCATGCTGATAAGAAATTAATGAGATCTTTGAGATTTTAACTTCTCATATAATATACCATTTAAAAAAAAATAAAACTAGAAATTGAAACAATGAAATGTTTGATTTTTAATTTAAGTGATCTGCTCTGATTTGACAATATATTGAAAACATTCAGAAAGTCTATTTATGGTAAAATATGGATTATGGTGTGGAAATCCTCTTACTTTGATGGTTTTCCTCTGAATATGGAATTTGAGAATTGCCAGAGCTCATCTTATGGATTGTTTCATTTTAACCTTCTTTTCAAATCCACTTCCACTTTTTACTTGGGCTCTCCTTTCCGATCAAGGTCATTGAAGCCTGGTCCATGAGCTTGCTCTCTGCATAAGATTTTTTTTGTAGATGGAGTCCAGAGACTTGTTCCTCCACCCAACCCCACTTGAACATCAAAATTTTTTTTTGAATATTTAATTGGATAGAAAAGTTTGAACACAAAATAAAACATATATATTATCTGCTCAAATGTAGATTTCTCTAAAAGATAATTACATGGTGTGAAAATCATAAAAATATGAAAATGATAAAGATTAAATTTTTGATAAAAAATATATATAAATTTGATAAAAATTAAATAATATTCCGTGTTTGACATATACAATAATTTTATGTTTTACACAATCTAACAGAAAACAAACACAAAATGAATACACAAATTTTGAATCAAAAGCTTTTCAAGCTTCCTCTAACAAGAAATTTTACAATAAGATTCATGTAAGCACACATAATTCAGCATAATTTAGTGTTATTTGAAGCAAAATATATTAAAAATATCATAAATACATTTCTCATATTTACGATACTTTTAACATATTTTATCTAATGATATTAAATTTATACTTAATTATACATATGTAACATTAATATTGATATTATAGTAGAATTTCCCTTCCCTAACTCTCTGTAAATTTTTTTTCAAAGCATCCATATTGATTGAAGAAGCTCAGTTTCAACTAAGGCGGCGAGTAGAGTATTGACTCTACGCTCCTATTCCAAGTGCCGATTGCATTGCATTTGCATGCCACCGGCTTTCCGAGGACCAATTGTTGACAAAAGCTATGAACATTTTCTTGGCAGACATTTGCTGCTTTTTCAAATTTACCCTGGACAGGGGGCTATGCTGAATCAAATCCTGACGCTCCATCAAACTCCCATTTAATTTTCAGTGGACCATCAGTGCTCAAAGTTAAAAGAACCCATGCATCATCGTTGTAGCAAATTGGAGCTCTAAATGCTTTGGCCATATTCCCATTTTTTTTTCACCATAATAATGTAATTATTGATGGCGACCTCTGCAAAACTGAGACAGAAATGAAAGAAAGGGCACGAAAATCAATAAAACCATTAGCAAAACAGATGCAAATACAGTGCTGAGAACATAATACGAGAAGGGCTGTGTTTGTGTGAAGGAAAAATTTCTTTGTTTTCGAAGTTTGAGCTCTTTAAAATCCAAATTCCACCAACCCAGCACCCAAGTCACAGCTTCCGAATCTCTCTTCTTTTGTTGCGTTTTTTTTTCCTTTTCTGGAGAAGGGTGTGAAAAAAGAGTAACAGATTGTGCTGATAAAAGAGATTTTATCAACATCATCATGAGCAATTGGCTGGGATTTTCTCTGACTCCCCACCTTAGAATCGATGAAAGCTTTGGCGGAGAAGACCATGGAGGTTTCCCTCCTGTTATGCCTTTGCGTTCTGATGGCTCCCTTTGCGTTGTTGATCCTTTTCGTCGCTCTTCCAATGGCGACGAAGGTTTTTAGTTTACTGATCTTTATCTTTCTTTATCTTTCCCTGTGAAAATATGTTACTACTTCAACTAATTTGCACCATGCATGTTCTCTTTTAGTGGTTAAAAAACTATAGTTGCATGCAAGAAAAGTTTCTTTTTATCTCATCTTATTTGGGATAAGATTGAACAACAAGAAATGAATCTTGTTTTATTTCTTTTCCGACGCTGATTTGCAGATTGGAGATATGAAGATGGTATTGGTGGTGCAAAGGCAACTGAGGAGGGTCCCAAACTTGAAGATTTCTTGGGGTGTTGTTACTCAAACTCTCCATCTGAAACCAAAGCTTATTGCCAAACCCAAGATGACCAAAATCAAAACAGTGTTCCTGCTAGAATCAATGTCAATGTAGCACCGAGTTATAACATTGATGGCGATATGGAAGCTGGAGAGAATTTCACAAATCCACCTTCTTTGATCCAGACATACCATTACAACGAAAACCCTCAATCCCTGATGGCTAGTGATCACAACCTCCAACAGCGTGACCCGAACCCTAACCAGAACCAGAACAATGGCGGCATGTACCATGTGCCTTTCGAGAGTGCAACTTCGGTTTCAGGGTTCAAATCCTGGTTGAGACAAACCCCATTCTCGGGTGGGAAGGGTTCAGGCGAAGCAAGTAATAGCTGTAACTTTCAGACACTATCTCTCACCATGAGCCCAAGCTCCCAAAATGGGTTGGCTGCAATTGCACCATTGGAAGAGGTTGATAACCGTAAAAGACCTGTCGGGAAGACACTCACCAGAGAACCTGTTCCTCGCAAATCTATTGATACTTTTGGTCAAAGAACTTCTCAATATCGTGGTGTCACAAGGTATTTATATATCCTTTGATTTTCATTGTTATCTGAATTTCAAACATCAAGAAACTCAGTTCTTTATTTTCCTTTTTTTTTTTTTTGTGAAATTTACTAGGCATAGGTGGACCGGAAGATATGAGGCTCACTTGTGGGATAATAGCTGTAGAAAAGAGGGACAAACAAGGAAAGGGAGGCAAGGTAAGAGCAGCAAAACAAACATGCATTTCAATCACTTATGTTTTTCTCTATTACTTTTTCTTTTCGATTTCTGATTAATTTTAGTTTTTTTTTTTTGTTTCATTGATCAATTTCCTGGTTCTCTCGTGTCCTTTGGTATCTGCAGTTTATCTTGGTAAGTGAACTCCCATATCCCTTTGCATGGCTCTTCTTTATTAAACATTTTAAATGATTCTTAACTTTGTGGAGTATTTAACTATAAGAACAATGAACATTGGGTTCTGTGCAGTTCTTAATTTAATCCTTTATTCTCTTTGTTTAAAATGTCTATGGCCAGGTGGTTATGACAAGGAAGAAAAAGCAGCAAGGGCTTATGACTTAGCTGCTCTGAAGCATTGGGGTCTAACAACTCATATAAACTTTCCTGTAAGTTTTGTTGAACTCAACAGTTTATTTAATGGGCAAGTACCAAGCAGAATCATTTATGTATAATATTATGGTATACGAAAGTAATCTTTATTACTACTACTGTTCTTTTAGTTGAGTTCTTACGAGAGGGAGCTGGAAGAGATGAAGAACCTGACCCGTCAAGAATTTGTTGCTCATTTGAGAAGGTAGAAAGTCGTTGTACAAGTTTTCTTTTTTTAAAATTCAAAGATCAAGAGAGATAAAAAAAAAGGACAAAGGAAGTTGTAACATTGATTGACAATCTTACTCTTTTCACAGGAAAAGCAGTGGTTTCTCAAGAGGAGCCTCAGTGTACAGAGGAGTGACAAGGTAATGGCAGAAAACACCTCCATGACAAAGTTTTCCATTATTTACTGCATTTTTTGCAGCATTTTTCAATTATTCTAGACAATAACAGGCAAATATTATTGTTTTACACAAGCATAGTATGTAAAATCTCAATTCCCGATTGTGTATTCTATTGCATGGTACATTGTTTTAAGGGCCATTCAACTTTGTCAAGCTCTTTTCTTTGTCTGGCTTAGGCACCATCAGCATGGAAGGTGGCAAGCTAGAATAGGAAGGGTTGCTGGAAACAAGGACTTGTACCTTGGAACATTTAGTAAGCTTCACTTCCTCTTTTTCTCCTCTCTCTTTTGTTTAGATATTTGCCTTGTCTCAACATCTCTCATGACTTTTCAATTAACTGAGTTGTTCTACACTTTGAAGTTAATGATGAATGGTTTCAAGATTCATGGTAGAAATTATTTGAAGTGCTAATGTATGCAATGACAACTTTTGCTGTGCGCTGTAGGCACCCAAGAAGAAGCTGCTGAAGCTTATGATATTGCTGCAATTAAGTTTAGGGGTACAAGTGCTGTGACCAACTTTGACATAAGTAGGTATGATGTAAAGAGAATTTGCTCAAGCTCTATTCTTATTGGTGGTGACCGTGCAAAACGCTCACCAAAAGACTCTGCCCCCATTGCTCTCGAGGATTATAATTCATGTGCTTCATCAACGCCCGCCCAACCCCATCTAGCTATATCAAGCGGTGAAGCATCTGATGAATTGGCTGACATTGCTTGGAGTACGAACTCAGATGATCAGCAGCAGCATCCAAGTAGTAACCCTAAAAATGATGATGCATCTTTGCCAACTTCAGCTGGCCGAAATTCCTCTAATCCGCAAAGTCCAAGATGCTCGGTTGGGTTAGCTAGTGACCAGTTTGGCATTGGTGGAGACTACTCTCAGCCTCAGGGCTACTTCTCAGTACAGGGTGCAAAGTATGAAGATGGCAACAATGAGACTGAGAGTTCAAATGAAAACCGGCTTGGAAACTTGGGTTTGGTTCATCAGGTCCCGATGTTTGCACTTTGGAACGACTGAAGACGGTGGTTCAAGAACTTGAGAGACACTAATTGATGATAGAGAAGTGGTTTTGTTTCACCATAGAAATCTAGCTAGGAAGGAGGTAGGATCTGTCACACAGAATATCACGGAATTCAATGGGTGTTTTGTTTCAATACGAATTTAATTACTGTTCTCTTCATTTGATCAAAAGTCTAATGGAAAGATAAGGGCTTTAGTTTTTTTTTTTTCCTTTTGCTATTTGATTATTCCATTGCATTCAAATACTAGTAATATTACCATTACAAAAATTATTTAATTTCATCATTTGTTTTCAATCTCGTTTCATGGTAAATATTACTGTTAATCTCTCGGAAATAAATTTTACCATGAACCCTGCATACGTCGAGAACGTGGGTGATTTGATTTTCGACTTCTTGTGGCATGTAACACTAGCAAGGAATCTAGTAAAGTTGAACGCAGAGACACTATCTGATGATCTACCAATTGTTCTGTTTTTTAATTAAATGGTCTGATTTGTACATCTTTTTAACGGGATTTTTGACATGAAAAAGACAAAAATAAAAAGGTCGGCTCAGAGAAAAACCAAAGTATCGCCTGTTTGTTGGGGCATGCTCAATATCATTTCCAAGCCATTCAGCTAGCAAAATGTCCTTTCTCTGCCACAAAGTACTTATATACCACAGTGCTCTTGTAGGAGGAGATAGAGCAGGCCTACCAACCTTTGCTTGTAAAATTGGAATCTTTCAATAATTGTACCAAAATTTGAGATATCAATCTCTATCAGTCGCAACAGTAACGATGAATATAGTTGGAAATTGTAAAAAATTGTATAAAAAAAGATAAATATGTAATTGTGACATGATAAGAATTCTCCCTATCTAGCATCATTTCTAATCGGTTAGCCAAATTGACTCTTAGGTTGGATTTGGATTACACAGCATAAATGACAAAAAAAATACAAAAAAATAAATAAAATTATTTTTGAGTTTGTATATGATGCACTAATAGTGTATAGTTTCTATACACTGTTAATGCATTAGAAGTTGACACATCATCAATAGGTCCTTATGAGAAAATTAAAAAAATTTATTTATATTTACATATAAGGATCTATTGATGAGGTGTCAACCACTATTGTATTGATAATGTATAGAAATTATACACTGTCAGTGCATCATATATAAATTTATTATTTTTATATTATTTGATTTTAATTTTTTATTATTTTATTAAAAATTTATATCTATAATCATCATTTTATTTATTTTAATTTTACTGAAATTAATCGCATGGTATATTCAAATTAACCTTTAAACTTTAAAAAAACAGGCAACGGATGAAGGATTAGACCGAGGCATATGAGATAGATCGGAAAATGAAGTTGCTAGCAGTATATGTGACAAAGTCAGAACAGGATACCCTCTTTGACTCAACATTAAAGAATTTGTTTTCCTTCGGAACTAGCTTTGACTCGTTTGAGAATTGAAGAGAGAGAATGAAGCCCTGCTTGCTCTAGCTTCTGAACCGAAGGGGTTGTGCCACTGTGCCTTAACTTGCGTGCCTTGTAGCTTTTTATGGCTTCTCTCTCTCTCAGCTACTTTTTTTTGGCCAAACTCTCACAGTTACCTTTGTTCAGTGCTAACCCCACGCTCCCTTCAAGCCACGCGATGGCACCTTCAACCAGGCGACAAAAGATTTCCCTATGGTTCTCCCGGCTGGCTCCTCTGATTTTTGCCACGTCGGTGTTTAACATTGGAATCACCATTGTCTGTCCTTGCCATACCAATGAATGTATTTGGTAAAAGTTTATTTCATTTTATATTGTTTGGGAAAAAAGAAAGCTTCTGTTTCGAGCCTGTAACTTTGTACTACAGCATGTGCGCGAGAGGTCATGGATGGAAATATTTCAGAATGGAAAAATGGGAAAATAAAGGGATTTTGGTGATTTTCAATTTTCCATACCAAAGTTGAAGAATATGTACGGACTGGGAATGTGTTGCAGAAGAGAAAATTTAGAGATATATTCGGGCAGAAGGGGAATATACATAAATCAAGCAGAAAAAAAAAAAAACCTGGCAGACAAGGACATTCAACCGAGGGAGAAGAAGAAAAAATTCACAGGACAAGATGCTTCATGCAGAGACATTTCGCCATCAAACACTCCCCAAAACACAATCTACAATTGTAACCAAAAAAAAAAAAACACAATCTACAAGACTGCAACCGGTTACATCTATGCGAATCCAAGTAGATTATACAAGCTAGCCATTGGGGCTACAAGGGGCTAGGATTCTAGGTATAGCTAGCCATGTAGGGTACTTTCTTTTTGCATGGCTTAGGGTTCTGTTATGATCTGTTGAATCTGTAGACCTTACCAGCTATGGGTGTTACTTGCTTTGTGCTTTTGGTTCTGATTTAGACAGGTCAGAGCTATGTAATAGGATTATTTGTAGTATTATAAAAGTTGCATGAACCCATTTTGTTTTATTTGACTCTCTTTGGCAATCATGTTGCATGTTGTCCTGTTTGACAGTCAAGATCAAAGATAAAAATTGGATAAGATTGATTGTTTTCAATCATGCACTGACATTTGAGAACAAACTTGGAAAACCAGAATTATCAACTCAGACAGCCTTGAATCAGATTTTGATATCAGTCAAAAAAAAAAAAGAATGTTATATCTTCATTAACTTAAATCTGCTAATGCTTTGCAAATTTGAGAACAAATGATATAGAGAAATGGATCAAAGAGAGGGTATTAAATGGGTAGTAAGTGAAATTCATAAGTAATCATTTGCCAAGGGCAACATTTCCTTCTTGTGGACACCTAGCGTGCCCTCGGCCAGTTTCTGAGTGCAGGCCTCTGATGGAAACATGGCATCAATTTCCAAGGCAGTTTCTTTATAATAATCATTTCTATCCTTGAAAAGATGGGTGCGAAGAACCTTTTAGCCCATCCCCCTCCATTTATTTTCTAGACCTTCGCTGTCTCTGCAATTCCAGCACCTCCCCAACCTGTCTCGCTCTCTCTCTCTCTCTATCTCTCATGCAAAACAATGAAGATATTATAAATGAATTACTAATAAACTTGGTAATGCAATGACTGATTTGCCATGGCATCGCTTTCGAGGTTTTCGATGAGACAAGAGCAAACCCTTCGCCATAGATCCTTTGTTGAATTGTTATTTTTTTATAGGGTAAGGGTAAATGATAATTTTTGCATGGGCTGACAAAATTCGGGACACTGTAAATAGACTGCGATGCTGCGGCCGGTGACGCTAGATTTGGCCAAACATCCTTCTTGTTCAAGCTGCAGTACACCATGCACCAAAGGCTGCTCTGCCACTCTTCTCTCCTCTTCATCTCTCTCCCATGTGACCCTTTGCTCTTTTTCTAGGTGTATTGTAACCTTTGCCTGTTCGCCTGCTCGACAGAGTCAAAAAGTTCAGTGAATCTTGATTCAGATATTTACTGCAGCCAAAAATTAATAATAATGAAATTGACAAATTA
This sequence comes from Heritiera littoralis, assembly GCA_031772115.1. Lineage (NCBI taxonomy): Eukaryota > Viridiplantae > Streptophyta > Magnoliopsida > Malvales > Malvaceae > Heritiera > Heritiera littoralis. The sequence goes on from JAPDPK010000041.1 coordinate 1,022,055, forward strand.
TTGTATATATGTATTTCAACTTTTAATTTTCGCCCTCACATGTGCAATTAATAATTCCCAATATTATACAAATTTTTCTAGCATAAAAATGTGAAATGCCTCATATTCGAATATATGTCTGTAAAATTTTTACATTTTAAAGATGGAATATGTTTTACTTTTGATAATAGAACTTGTATTGGAAAATTAAAGATATACTAGTTTTAATCATATCAACAATTGAACATTAGAATAATGTTGTTTTTAGTGTAAAAAATTGTACTTCCTAATTAGTATTAAGTTCCGAAGAATATTAATACTAAAAAAAAAAGTTCTGCTGTTTTTATAACAACAACGGCTAACCAAACATTATTTGTATTTGTATTGTTTAACTTGTTTTGGGCTTACCTTTCAAGCCAACGGCCTGCGAATACCCCCGTCTTCACTCATCTCCATCTCTAACCCAAAACCAGCTCCGACTCTGCCTGGCCTGCTCTATTCGGTAATCGGCTTATCGCAAGTCTCTTTCACTTGCTTAATGTTATTATTTAACTAGTTGTTATTGATTTGTAATTCAAGATAATGAACAAATAATAATATCTTCGTTCCATCAAGAAGGTCGCAAAGTCGTTTGTTATAAGTAATTAGTGTTAAGATACATGTACATTTAATGCACTACTAATATATAACTGTTACCAACATTGGCTGGTGTGAGTGGTAGCGGCTCTCGCCCCTTAACCAAGTGTCCAAGGTTCGATTCCTGACTTTGGGTATGGAGCAAACTATGCTGGGAGTGAACTACCCACTTGTGTGCGCTCAGGATCCTCGACGGAGATTAGTTACTGTTACCAACGGGGGATACTTCGTACCAATATCATGGTTAACCAAAAAAAATAATATATACTGTTAGTTAATAATAGAATGTCATCTCATTAATAATTAAAGTTAAAATATATGCAAATTTTTAAAAATAAATTAAATATTTTTATTATTTTTTTCCAAGGCATGCTTATTTTTTAAACTTATTTATTAATTAGATGATATTATGTGGTTAACTAATGGTTAGTTTGGATAGAAAGTGAAATTAAAAACAATGGTGAAGATGAGATTAGTTACTGTAGCATTGAGATTGTTGAAATTGGTCAAGCCTCTTTAAGAAACATTAATTAATGCATAAATGACTTTAAAACATCCTATTAATACCATTTTCCTTTTGCTTATTTGGCCCACTCCAATTTCGTATGCAACAACGATTTACTGAATAGCTTTAGGATACAATAAAATCACTGTGTCACATTGCACTTATGAAATTAAACTATAAACACCATTAATAAATACAAAAGTATATTATGTTAACGAGGCCTTTGTTTTTCTACTATAACTAATGTCTAATATACTTGTTTCTACTTTAAGAATAAGAGCGAATAGAAACTGTTAGATAAAAATATGATGCTTTGAGTCGTGTGTTTCACACATTTTCTTAAAGAAGATATTGGCCAATTCTAACAATATGAAAGTAAAAGACCAAGTCTGCTTCAGGATAAAATAAAGCAAACTAAAACTCACTTGAGAAAGAAGTAGAAACTTTTGGAATACAGAGATATCTTACTCTGACAAAGTATGGGACTTTATATAGGTTTCAAAGGATGCCATTCTAAAGGACACAATCATTCAATATGTCTTTTAAGTGAAAAGTTATCATAAAGTAAATATATAACTTGCACCTGCTGGTGCATTTTGTCAAATGGTGCAAATTCAACATTTGCACCGACTGGTCTCAAGCGGTGCAATTGCACCGTTTGGCCAATTTCAAACTTCCTTACAATCCCCCACTAGTTTGAAATTTCAAAATAGTTTCCTCACAAACTAAATGTTATGCATCACTAAAAGTGTCAAGAAGATTAAACTTTTTAGCTAGTATATGAAACTTAAAGTTGCAGTAAAATTATTGGTGTCATAAAGATTAAACCATAATTCTAGAACCACAACTGAAGTTCAATACGCAAAACACTTATCACTTTCTCAAGAGGCTTAAAACATGCTTGTGCATGAATCTGGCCTTGTGCACATCCTAATTCTTATCAATACTTACAGCAAGTAAACTCCATAACTCCTGCTAGAGGCGGCACCACCTCTTGTATTCACTTAGGTGGAATTCAATATAAAATTTTGTAGTTCCTTATGTCCTCGTTACATAGACACTTGTGGACTACATCTCCATTAAGAGCTATTGCTCATCCTCATGCCGTAACGATTGTACTAACAGTCCTAGAATAAGGCTTTGAAAAGGTTGTTAGTACTTCCACGCGACACATAATGACTTGTTTTTACCCATTAAACTTTATCTCCGATTTTGTCGATTAGAAGTTGGGTTCCAATCACTAGTGTCTATTGAAAGGAGTTTCAGCCCCATTCCACTAGACGTATTTGTGATCTTGTCTCTTGCCAATCCTTTAGTGAGCGGATCCGCTAAATTACTCCCAGATTTGACAAAGACTATTGAGATCACACCATTCGAGATTAATTCTCGAACATAATCATGTCTTAGACTTATGTGTCTAGATTTTCCATTATAAATTTCACTATAAACTCTTGACATAGTTGCTTGGCTATCGCAATATACAGAAATAGCTGGTATCGGTTGTGGCCACAACTCTATTTCATACAATAAATTTTTTAGCCATTCTGCTTCTTTGCCTGCAGCAGCCAAAGCCACAAACTCGGCTTCCATTGTAGAATGTGTAATGCAAGTTTGCTTTTTAGAAGCCCAAGTAATAGCCCCACCTCCAAGAGTAAATATCCAACCTGCAGTTGCTTTACTTTCATCCAATTTGTTTTCCAACTTGCATCACAATAACCTTCTAGTACAGCAGGGAATTTGCTATAAAATAATCCTAACTTGATTGTTCCTTTGAGATAACCCAAAACTCTTTTAATTCCATCCCAATGCTGTATGCCTGGTTTGCTCGTATATCGAGAGAGTTTGCATACTGCAAAAGCTATATCAGGTCTTGTACAATGCATGACATACATTAAACTGCCTATAGCACTTGCATACTCTAATTAAGCTATCACCCTTTCTTTATTTTCAGAAAATTTCCTAGAAGGGTCATATGGAGTATGAGCTCCAACTATATTAAGATGCCTAAACTTATTAAGCATTCTTTCAATATAATGTGATTGGTTCAATGAAAAACCCCCACTATGCCTTTTTTACTTTTATACCCAAGATAGTATCTACTTCATTAAGGTCTTTCATTTTAAACTGTGAAGTTAGATACTTTTTTGTTTCTATTACTCCAAGCATATTCGTACTAAAGATTAACATGTCATCCACATAAAGAGAAATGATGACTCCATAATCTTTAGTAAACTTCGAATACAAGCACTTATCTGCTGTATTATGCTTAAAACCATGAGATAGTATGACTGAGTCAAACTTCTCATGCCATTGCTTTGGGGCTTGTTTCAACCCATATAAGGATTTAACTAATTTGCAAACTTTCTTCTTTAAATTTTGTAAAGGCTTCATCCTTAGATTTGAGAAGAAATACATAGGTATATCGAGAAAAATCATCAATAAAAGTTATGAAATACCTTTTCCCTCCACGAGTTAATTGTCCATTCAACTCACAAATGTCAGTGTGGACCAACTCCAATAATTTTGTATTTCTTTCTACTATAGGAAATGACTTTCTAGTCATCTTGGCTTCTATACATACTTGACATTTATCATTACGAAAAACATTATCACAATTTATATAACCATGCTTTGACATAAAACTTAAAGTTTTATAATTTACATGTCCTAATCTAGCATGCCATAATGTAGAGGAACATTCAACAGTATAAGTAGAATTTATTGATATTTTATTAATATTTAATTTGAACATGCCATTACATGAGCATCCCTTTCCTACAAATACTCCATTCTTGGATACAATCACTGCATCAGATTCTAGTACAACTTTTATGCCACTCTTGCAAAGCAAACTAGCAGACACAAGGTTTTTCCTCATATCTGGAACATGAAATACATTAATCAAAGTGAGTTGTTTGCCTGATGTGAAACTAAGTTCCATAGACCCTTTCCCCAACACTTTTGAAACATTATTGTTCCCCATCAAGACTTCTTCAGGTTCATCTAAATTTTGATAAGTCTTGAACAAAATCTTGTCATTACATACATGAACAGTTGCACCGGAATCAAGCCACCAATCACATGACTTCTCTGTTGTTGTTATATTCAATTCTGTCACCATTCCTATTTGCAAGGTGGTAATCATAGCAACTAACTCTTTTATTCCGGCTTCAACCATGTTTGCTTCCTTCTCATCTTTCTTGTTGGCATTTCGATATCGACACTCGCGGATGTAGTGTCCTTTCTTGCCACAGTGATAGCAAATGCCTTTCTGTTTCTTGAAGGATTTCTTTTGCGTTTTTGCAGCATGCTTTCGTTTCCTTTTTACACCTTTCTCATCAACCATGAGTACTTTAGTAGAATCTACCACAGGCAGAGGATTTACTAAAGCCTCACGAGCTCTTGAATCAGCCTCTATTTGCAGGTGTGTTTTGAATTTTTGAATTGTGAAGTTTTCAGGGGCATGCAGAATTTTCTTCCAATAATCGTTCCATGATGCCGGTAACTTTGATAAAATTGCTCCTACTTGCAAGGCATCAGGAATTTTTATCTCCAATTCACTCATCTTAGATACTAGAATTTGCAATTCATATACTTGATCCAAAATAGGCATGTCGTCAGTCATTTTAAATTCAAAATATTTAAGAGCAAGAAACTTATCTGTACCTTTCTTCTCGTCTCTGTACTGGGCTTCAAGTGCATTCCAAATTTCTCTTGTAGATTTTATACCACAGAAAAGATCATAAAGATGATCTGTTAATGTATTCAGAATGTGGCCTCTACACACAGTTTCATCCTCTTCACGTTTTTTCCTTTGCTCAATCAATTCCTCAGTGTCTTCAGATGTCGTTTCTGGCAAAGGCTGTAGATCGGGATCAAGAATATAGAACACCTTAAGTGCAGTCAACATCCACACCATCTTTGTCTTTCCAACGCGTGAAATTTGTGCCTTCAAAATGATCAAGCTTGATAAAGTCTTGATCCACAATGCGAAATGCAGAACTCATCTTGGTTTCCATAGCAATATGTTCTTTAAATTGTTAGATAAAAATATGATGCTTTGAGTAGTGTGTTTCACACACTTTCTTAAAGAAGATATTGGCCAATTCTAACAATATGAAAGTAAAAGACCAAGTCTGCTTCAGGATAAAACAAAGCAAACTAAAAGTCACTTGAGAAAGAAGTAGAAACTTTTGGAATACAGAGATATCTTACTCTGACAAAGTAGGGGACTTTATATAGGTTTCAAAGGATGCCATTCTAAAGGACACAATCATTCAATATGTCTTTTAAGTGAAAAGTTATTATAAAGTAAATATATAACTTGCAACTGCTGGTGCATTTTGTCAAACGGTGCAAATTCAACATTTGCACCGACTGGTCTCAAGCGGTGCAATTGCACCGTTTGGCCAATTTCAAACTTCCTTACAGAAACAATATCATAAAGTTAATATTCTTTTGTATTTTTTAAGTGTCCATCAAAATGAAAATCCAATCAAAGAGTTGTATCATTATAACTAAATGTTGTGATCTTTTAATTTTGTTGTTGATCCAATAAATACAACTATTTAATATAATCACAATTTTTAGAAACCAATTATTATGATTTTAACTATTCATAAGTGAAAGAACATCATTTTAAAGAATATGTAACTCTTTGAAAAAGAAATTATTTGTTGAATAATTGTGTCTATATTTTTATACTAGTTTATCTTTTCATTGATTAAACATGATGTTTAATCAATTATCCTTTCACTATTTTGAAAAATTCTAGCAGAGATTAAGTATTGTAACAATAAGATTAAAAAATTTTTCACCAAAAAAAATTAAAATCAATGATGCGATGAGTGTTTAGATGCAAACGCACTGGCAATGATGAGGTAAATGATAGTAATAGGAAAAAATGACCATTAAGAACATTATATAAAAATTGTATATAATGAAATTTATAATGTATATTTGATATTTTGTCAATTAGATAAATAACTGAAAAATTATTAAAATTATTATGTATCAAATAATATTTTTTGTTAATAAATTTAAAATTATTTTTATATCAAATATATATTTGTTATTAAATACTTGAAAATATCATATATATATATATATTCATACATACATTAATTTATTATGTAATAAATGTTAAATTAATAAATTTATTTTAACAATTTTAAATTAAATAAAGAAGTAAAATGAAAAAAATATAGAAAATGTTGTATAAAAAATAAATTTGTGTATAATGTAAAATTAAGAATTAAAAAAAAAAGCTTTAAGTGCATTTTAAGAAACTTCCCCGAATGAGATAATAAATTCTCACTAGATCCTTTTAGGTCTGGTGGGATGACATGCTAGGACAGCTCACTGTGCCTGCTGCCTAGCAGTGTATGGCACATACCACATGCATCAATCACAAACTTGTTATCAGTTTTCAGTTAAAATTTTTCAATTCAATTATTTCATTTAAATTTCATCTAAATCATCACTCGTTTTAAATATTTTTAATAATACATTTTTATTAAAAATTACAATTAATAATCAGTATATTACATTTTATAAATAGATAACTATAAAAATCACATTATTCAAACTAAGTAAACTAGTAAATAATTATAACAAATTAATAAATAACTAGACTAATTTGCCAATGAGGCATTGGCTTAGTGGCAAGAAGCTGAGAATTTGAGATCTCAGGTTCGAATCTCACCAAATGTAAACTTGAGTTAGTCTAGTTATTTATTAGTTTATTTAGTTTATTATAATTATTTATTAATTTACCTAATTTGAGTAATGTAATTTTTATAATTATCTGTTCATATAATGTAATATGGTAATTATGATCCTAACTTTTAATTAAACTCATAACCAAAAAAGGAACACATGCAACCAGCAACATAACTACACAAGTACTGAGGAGTTAGGATTTTTTTTTTTACTTCCGTAGTACATTTCGAAATTTGATTTTGATAGTTACTACTTACTGGAGCAGATATAATGTCAACTGCATTATTGTGTTCTAAACTTTTATAGAAGTTGGTGACAATGATTATTATGTCATACACCAGTAATAAAGATATTTAATTTTGTAAATAAAGTTAAAAAACTGTCATATGTATTATTTTTAATCAATTTTTTATTTTTAAATATTTTTAATGGGTATATACCACTTTATTAACTTTGTTTTTAGAAATTAAAAATAATTTATATTTGATGTATTGATTTGTCAATTAATAGTAAACTACCACTTGATTAATAAACAATATTAAAAAGTATATAGGTTTTTAAAAATAAATATTAGTAAATTTTTTTTTATTTTTAAGTTTTGCATTTTTTAAACAATATATCATGTCTATTTTGTGTCAAATATAGACAAATTTAAAAATTATTGTGACATAATTTGTATCAACAAATTAAATACAAAATAATTTTTTTATCAAAATTTTAATTGGATCATTTTCAATTTGCCTTAATATTTTTTTTACTATAATGATCACGCCATGCCTAAAAGTATCAAATCTAATTTTTCAGATGCATCACAAAAACCCATTTTTCTTTTTTTATTTTGGTTACATGAGAAATGATAAAATATAAGAACTAAATGCTAATGAATAAAAAATTTTCAAGGGGAGACTACTACACCCCAAGAATCAGCAAGTAATAGTCTCTGTAAATCCTAAGGAGGCTCTGCAAGTCTCTCAAAACTTGTTTCCATTTCACATGCAGACTTAGCCAAAAGCATCCGCACAAAACTTCCTCTCTAAGAATATGTTGGAACTCTGCTTTCCAGGGTCTGTGAATGAGTTGTCTGATGTCTATAATTAGATTTTCCAAAGTATGCACTCATCGCATCAAGTTCACTGATAATGCTGGTGAAGACTTCCTGCTATGCCAAATATAACCCAAATCTTTTCAAATCTATTGAGATGGAAATGTCTGATGCAGGGAAAAAGCCAAGGAGTAGAACACTCATGGCTCACGTCCTCCTAGCATTGTTCCCATACCAAATAGAGAAATATTTATGGTGGGACAATGGGCGTGTGACACAAAATTTGGGCTGATTGTTATTATGGACGCTGATTTTACAATCCAGAAGTCCAAAATCCCATGATTAACCCAAGGAAATGGGTCTACACAATCCATGCTATGTCCTTGAGAGCCAGAGGACATAAACAAAGTAAAAAAAAAAAAAAATTTTAAACACAATATAAAAATGATATGATTAAAAAATTAAAAAATAACACAAATTAAATTTTAATAAAAATTATATATAAATATAAAAAATTAAAAATTTATGTTTTATGTATTTATACAAATTTTTTTTACTTTACTTGTTAAATAGCTAAATTATCAAGTCTAAAAAATTCTTTTCAATTTCTTTCTTTTCTCACTCTTTCTCTTTCTTTTCACTTCTGTTTATTGCCCATTTCTATTTCTCTCCCTTCTAAATGGCAAGGACAGGGCTTAACTCGTAAGATTCTCTTCCTATGCTAATCAATCACCCAAAATTAGCCACCAACCGTTGAAGCCCGCGTAGTCTCTCTCTTTCCCTCTCTCTTCCTTGCTGTGGCATATCTGGGAAGGTGAAATAAAAAGATAACAAAAGAAAACCTTAATCACCAATCTGTTTTCTCAACAACCTGTTTGACCCATTCCGCTTATGCATTGTTTTTCTCTTTTTTGTCAAGAAAGCATGAATTTCTTTGGAAAAACCTTGGATTCATTGAGCGAGTCCTGGAAATGTCCTTGCCTGTTTTGAATCTTCACAGAAAGACAAGAAGTCAAGCATAGGGAAATCCCCATTTTTTTGGTTCACTTCCTTGATCCTTTAAAATAGGGGAAGAATCTCAAAGACCCTGATTTTTGAAAGCTCTCTTTCTTAGGCCAAACCCTAAATTTTTGGTACCAAATCTTTGGAAAACCCCTAGATTTTGGGTTTGGGAAGCGGAAGTTGAATCAAGTCAAGGATTTGGAAAATACCCATTTTGACCCATTTGCGTGATTTCTCAAAAGATGCAAAAATCCGCCGTATGTTGAAAGCTTAGTCCAAAGTTCTTAGATTTTAAAAGCTGAAGAGGCAAAAGGCAAGGAATTTGTGATAGCGAAAGCAAGAATGCTGCAAAATCCTTAATTTTAACACAAAAAGGGTTTGGATTTGCTTAGCTTTTGTTATTATGGAACCGCAATTATCACGATTGGTGCTCTTATGTTTGGGCCTTTTATTTACAGTTTTTGCTGATTTTGTTGAGTCAGAATCATCCAATAAAAGTCCACCACCTCCATCACCATTCCCTCCTCCTCCTCCTCCTTCATCTCCTCCACCTACACCACCACCGCCCCCGCCGCCACCACCACCACCGTTGCCACCTCCTTCACCACCGCCGCCTTTTACGCCGCCCCCAGCGCCTTCTCTCCCGCCTCCGCCCTTTCCTCCAGCGCCGCTACGAAAGCATCACAAGAATACAAACAATACCCATAGGCGGCATCCACCTCCTCCACCACCGCAGTCACATGATCTCAAACTCAATACAGGGAAAAAGATTGGGCTTTTGTTCATTGGCATTGTTATCATCTTGCAGATTGGTGTTGTTGGGTTCTTGGTTTTCAAGAGAAGGCAGTTGTTGAAAGTCAAAAGCACATACGAGACTTGCTCGTCTTCTTCATGAATTTCTGCCAAGTTTTTCGGATACTTTTGCGATTCAATTCTTTTTAGGGATTTCTTTTATTGGATTGAGAAAATTTCTTTGATGAGCTGAGAAAAGAGGATTACGTATATTGCGGATATGCTTCCTTACCGATATCCTCTGTAAATGGGTAATTGTTGATCCACCTTTTTCTTTTTCTTTTTGTCATTCTTGTTGTTGTATTGCATGTTGATTCTTGCTCTGGGGCTGTCCACACGGTTTGTAATTCAACTTAGAAGAAAAGCATTTTAACTTTTGCATCAACTGTTCTTTACCTTTTTCTACTAACTTGTTTGACACTGTAACATTGATAGCAATGATGGAAGGAATATAATGATTTGGTGAACATTTTCTATCGTCTTTTCTTTGTTCATCTTTTACCTTGCCTTTTTTACTTATAGCTCAAAGAAGAGTAATTCTTGTATCATTGACTAGTTGCCAATTATTATTTACTTGCTGCAAAATTTATTAGTTTACTTGCGTTTTCTTTGGGATATAGGTATTTATAGAAGATATAATTTGCCCAATAGTGCAACAGATTCTGAAGCTTTGTTAAGCAAAAGCTTCAAGGTAAGAGTTATGGTGTCTCGAGGACAGTTTTGAGTAAAAACTTAGATACCTTGTTGGTTGTCTTCTCTTATTGAAGGATGCATATTATATGCTCTGCTTTGTTTCGCACTATGATGTTGTAAGTCTTCAAGTTTATTTCCTATTTTAGGCCTCTTTTTACCCCAAAAGAAGGTGCCTTTGAGTGTAGAATAATCTAAGAAATTATTGTTAATGACACTAATGGAATGACAAAAAACTGGCTTCTTAGATTAAATATATGAATTGAAACTAGAATGCTCAAGTATTGCTGATTTAGAGGTTATGGCACTATCTTTGGTGAATCAAACTCCCAATAGGTGTGATTGTTGAAAGGTTGAATTGTGATCGTGTTGTTGATATAAAAATGCAGTGTAGAATTATGTGCTTTGTGCTAACATTCTTAAATACCTGCCATAAGAAATGTTATGTATGTCCTTTTGTGGTTTGTGGTGGGGAGAACAGGTGATGATTGGAATTATCTGAAGGTTGTGAAGTTTCTTACTATTCAAGAAGTTGAATTGTTTTCATTAATTCTTTGTAAGCTTACATTGAAAATACTTTCTGCATTTGCCGCTATTTGCCAGAGGAAATATAGTGGATATTCCCATGAAGATATATCTGCATCATACCTAGAATATCTCTTGAATTTTGCTTTACATGGCAGTTATCTAGTTGTTTTGAGTCAAACAAGAAAAACTTCTATAGCAATTCATCTTCTGGTTTTCTTGGGTCTAGTTTCATGTATTGCCACAGACGATCACAAAGTTTAGGCAGTTTTTTCTCATTGGAATGATGCTACTTGATGCAACTCATTCAGAACCAGAATGGTTGCTAGAATGGGAGTCTAGTTCAATTTATAGGTGATTATTTGTTATATTAGTTCTAATGTTATATTGAAAGTTAAGACTCTAAACTTTAGTTTCCTTTGATTAAGATGTGATCATGTTAATTTTTGGCAATTTGGGAGTTCTGAGCAACACTGCTGTTAGGAGTATTGGTTTGTTCTGTTACATCAGCTCTCTTGGTGGATGTATCAAATCATGGATAATTGTAGAAAACAATTGTAAGAACTAATTTTGTTTTGTTTGGTAATTTGGTTAGCCTTCAAACTAGTGAACATAGTGGTTAAACCAAATGCTTATTAATGTTAAAACGTAAAACAAAAATGTCAAAAGGGTTTAGTTTTATTAAAATGACAAGCAACTGAACTTTCCTGTAAACCAAAAGCTTCAATGTGTGGGTCTTCTACTTTTCTTTGAATCTAGTTTTGGTATCCTACTTTAACACCAAAGATGGTTAAAATATTAGCCAAGATGAGCTGGAGGGGGCTAATGAAAAGAGTATATTATCTTTATTTGTTGAAGACAACTAACAATTCATCCGATTCTATGCTTTGCCCATTGATTCTCTGGACAAGGTATTTGATTTGACCAAAACAAAGATCTATACAGGCAGCAGGCATTGTTCCTGTTTTATGCCAAAAGCCACCAGGGCTTAGTTACTTTTGATGCTTTTCTTGTTCTTTTGGCTGGCGTTATTCCATGGGTTTTGTTGGCTAATCTGTTTCTGGAAAACCTTGGGAATTTTGACAGAGAAGAGAAAACTTCGACCCTTGACTTTAATGCAAGCTTGGAAATTTACTGACAGGCAAGAAAGTATTAGCTAGCAAAGCTTGGCATGGAAAAGTTTTAGCAATGTCGAATATAATTAATTTCTGCTCTAGGAAAGCATAATAACACACATGTCCATAGCGTTCCATGCTTAATCGTTAATACAAAGTTCTGATTTCACATGCTGCCTTTTGGGCCCCAAGGCAATGATTTTTTTGCAAAAGAAGGCAGAAACCAAAAAGGAAAATTCGATCTTATAAAAGTTTTCAGACCTTTAAAGCATAATATCAAGAGGATACCAGTCAAAGAAGCAATTCTACGTATCTAACCAAGAAGTGATTAGGGGAAGTGAAATTGAACTTTTTTTTCTAACATTTGGATAAGGTTTGAATCTTGAAATCGTTATTGTTGTGAAAGTTTTATCATTTATTATTTTCAGTCCAAACAAAATTAATCTCAAATTGTAAAACGGATGAAGATCTTTGTGATTACAAAAAAAAATTCTACAGATCTGAACCATTCCTCCTCCAGGGAAGAAGATAAAGTAGGTTATCAAGGTGGCAAGAAATAGATATATTCCTAAGGCCCTACATTCTTTGGTTCTCATCTTTACCAGCACAAAGCAGTCCTAGCCACAATTTCAAGAGCTACGGAATTGACCCACCAAACAAGTGCTTTTTCAGCCATGATAAAGATATATCAGATCCATTATTGAGACCTCAAGTATCTGCAGAAGCAGAAATATCAGGCGTGAGAAATGGACAAAAAAAGTGTACAAGAAGATATGTGATAGTGAAATTGAATTGCCTGAATGGGCCCCAGAATTGGAAGCAAGATCAAGCCGACAGTCAGTGTTCCTCGGTGGCAAATCCCCAAAAAATTGGAGCACTGGTTTCTGAGTTTCATCATCATTTTCTTAATATCAGTACCCAAAACAAAGCATTGCTGTTCTTCTTGTCATTGCCGCTGTTTTGAAGCACTGTCACCAGAACCCTGATACTCGGACTGAGGGTAGCTTTCGTAAGAACTCATTGTCATTGTCAATGGCTGATAAGAATCAGGCACAACTCTTACACTCCCAGAAGCTTCAGGGAAGAAGGATTTCTCATCCACACCCTCTCGTCCATGTTGAACATAACTATTAATAAAGAATATCAACTTTCACGGGCTATTATAAGAACATAGCAAAAGTTAAAAGAGGAAATTAATTTAATCTGCTTTAAGCTATAACAAAACCTGTAATCTTTACCAGCCGAGAGTAGAAATTCCTGTTCCAGAGTCGAAGAAATGGTGAGATGAAGTGCTATTTTGAAATGATAAGCCTGAGCCAGGAGTTCTTGTTGGGAAAAATATCCCTCAAACCAAACACCCACAAAAATAAAGGAAAGCAAAAAACAAACACAATAATTTTAATGTGGTTTGGCCCAACCAATTTGGCCTATAACCACCCAACCAATTTAACAACCAATCAAACAATTACAACCCTGCAATTTTTAGAAGAGAAAAATTGCAAACTCTTTACAAGCCCAACCATGCAATTTTTAGAGAGAAAAATTGCAAACTCCTAACAAAGCCCAACCATGCAATTTTTAGAGAGAAAAATTGCAAACTCCTAACCAAGATCCCAAAGCCCAACTACACCCTTTTAATAGCCCAAACCCTAGCTATTCTATCGGTGTCTACAACTCCTTGGGATACTTTACAAACCAAGCCTAACATATTATTTATAAGGGGAGAGCCCTTATAACTTCTCTTATACTTTCGATATGGGATTCAAGGCAAACCCCAACAAATTCTCTCTTGACTTGAATCCCCAAACTCAACAAACTACTCGACAACATGCAAACCATCCTCAAACTGAAGAGTAACTCCATCATCATCATCACCATCATCCTCATCATCTTCTTCCAATCATCATCATCAAACTCATAATGGTCATCTTCTTTCAAATCATCATGGTCATCATCATCGTCATCATCACCATCATCATCATCTTCAAACATAGCTTTCATCTTCATATTCATCTTCATAACTTTCATATTCATCTTCATAGCTTTCCTTCTCTCACAGGATCATGAACCTTCAGCTCTTGATACCACTTGTTGGGAAAAATATCCCTCAAACCAAACACCCACAAAAATAAAGGAAAGCAAAAAACAAACACAATAATTTTAATGTGGTTTGGCCCAACCAATTTGGCCTATAACCACCCAACCAATTTAACAACCAATCAAACAATTACAACCCTGCAATTTTTAGAAGAGAAAAATTGCAAACTCTTTACAAGCCCAACCATGCAATTTTTAGAGAGAAAAATTGCAAACTCCTAACAAAGCCCAACCATGCAATTTTTAGAGAGAAAAATTGCAAACTCCTAACCAAGATCCCAAAGCCCAACTACACCCTTTTAATAGCCCAAACCCTAGCTATTCTATCGGTGTCTACAACTCCTTGGGATACTTTACAAACCAAGCCTAACACATTATTTATAAGGGGAGAGCCCTTATAACTTCTCTTATACTTTCGATATGGGATTCAAGGCAAACCCCATCAGTTCTTGCAGTAGTGGAAGAATGAGAATAAAGGAAAGGGTTGTGATGGCTGTAGATTTCAGAAGCCACAGGAGAAGAAGAGAGCGGTGAGAAAGAGAAAGAACAACTAGAGGTTAAACTACAACTGCTGGAAGTGGAAATGGGGAGGTTTCTGTTGATTGATGAGGTTGTACAAACAGCTGCTGTTGAACTAACTTCCACTGGCTTTCTTGAACGGTTCTTGCCTCTGTGAAGAGGCAATTAGAACACGAAATCAATCTAAAGATCAGTTCTCAAAAAGTGGGGGGTTTTTTTAACCAAAAAAAAAAGGAAAGAGGGGGGTTTCAACATTCTACTTTGTCGTCGAGGCTGGTGGTAGTTCTGAAGGGTTATTGTTTTTCATTTTTGCAGTCAGTAGGGTAGCAGAATCTTCTGCTGTGCATGGAGAAAACTAACTAATGGCTCTGATAAAAAAATTGCTGCAGCGTTTTCATTTTCCCTTCTCTCTCTTCCCACTCAGTAAGTCTGGTCTTGTATATTATGACTGCAACCCTGTTGGTTCTGAGCTGCTGCTGCTGTCTCTGCGTCTTTGTTGCTGCTTTTGTCTCTGACTTATTTACAAAGGTCCATAATCGAATTAAATCTGTAAAGAAAAATGCACAAGAACAAAACTTAAAAGATTAAGCCAAATGTGGAAACAATAAATTTATACAGTTATCTATGGGTTGTATCTCAGTTGACAATACAAATTGAGTTTGTGAGAAGAGCTCTCAGGTTTGACTTCTACTAAACACACATTTGGGGAGGGGTGAAGAGCCTTAACTGTGACTAAACTCCGAACAAGATTAGTTTCAGACCGTTAAAACGATGAAGATACCTGTAGTTTACACAAAAAAAAAATAAATTTATACAATTTTTTATTTTTACAAGAAATATATAATTATATAAACTTTTAAATTATATAAAAATCTTTGACTTATAATTATTTGAAACAATTGGCATTTATGTTGGTATGATGACGTGAAAAGTAAAATAGCACTTTGAAGTAAAAAAAATAAGGAATGAATTGGATTGAAAAGGAAGTGGTCGAATCGATCAATACCAAGGCTTGATCAACAAATCTCAACATTGATCTTATGATAATCCCGAACCCAAACTTTTGAACCTCAGAACATATCAACAAAGGGAAACGGCGGGGAGGGGTCAGTTGGCCTCGATCTACCGGTAGACTGTTCCTTCCCTCTAGGCCTAGAGATGATAATCGGGTTCAATTGGTCTGGAACCGAACCAGAACCTGCACGGTAAATTCAGTCCGAAATCGAAACCCTTAATAAGGGTTTTGGTTTTGCTCCAATTCAGTATATAAAACGGATTGGAATGATTTTTAAAAACTGAAATTCAAAATCGGCAATAAATCAGTTCGGTAATTAACAAAATCGATCCGATTCTCTTGACTAATGGGCCAAATTCGATCCAGTCTGCTGCTGTTCGATCTGGTCCATTAACATGTCTATTTCTAGCCAACTCCATCCTTCTCTTGCTTTCTGTTACGTCCTTGCGCTTTTCGGCAAGACACGTGCGGCCTTAGGTGGGTTCTCTCGATCTCTTTACATCTAAGTCAGCCTGCAACACTCTCAAGATGGTGTGCGTGCTAGTGAGAGTCTCCAAGTCTCTCTAACAAGGTACACCTGACAGCACACTCACACAAATAGCAACGTGAAAGCAACAGAGAACGGAAGGCAACAATGGAGGAAAGCTGTATCTATTGCTGAGAAAGAATGGATGTACAAGAGTTACAACCGGCAAAGAGAGAAAACGAAGGGGGAGGTCGCCCCTTATATACACAGACCCTACAAAGAATAAGCAGTTGTCATGCAGCCAAGTGTATGGCTCCTAGGTGATCTGTATAAGCTATTGCTGCTATAGCTGAACCTAGGACTGAGTAGTGCAGCAGAGAGTGTCAGGCGTCAGTGCCGCTGGTCTTCTCACACGTGACCCAAGGTGGTGAGCTGCGACGACGTGACATTCTCCCCCATCTATTCTGGCGATGCCCTCGTCGCCTCTACCAGCCCCGCATGGAACTTCTCCACTTGATCTGGGTATTGCCACAACGCCTGTGCTAGCTCTCAACTGGCCTTGCTATCTGGCAACCCCTTCCATCGAACCAAGTACTCCTGTTGAGGTTTGTGGTGTTGTCGCCAAATCAACTGACCAGCTAGGATGTCTTGGACTTCTTTGTCGCAGGTGGTCTTGACTCCTATGGGCGCTCACCTTGATACCGCCCTCTTTGGGTCATCCAGATCTTCATGGAATGGTTTTAGCATGCTCACGTGGAAGACCGGATGAACTTTAAGTCCGGGAGGAAGCTGGAGCTTGTAGGCGACCCGACCTATTCTTTTGGCGATCCTGAACGGCCCTTCATATTGGTGAACTAGTCCCAAAATGAAGTCCATGGAGATACTCTCCCATGGGTGCTCGGGAATAGGCAGTGGCTCCAACAGACCAGCGGGCGATCTCGTCTCTACCTTGTCTTGTTGGCGTACAAGACAGGTTTTCACATAGGCCTCGATGTCCTCCCTCATTCGAGGCGTAGTATTGATCTTCAATAAGTGCCTTGGTGCTGTTCATCCCTGGGTGACCAGCCCACATGGAGTCATGGCACTCCCGTATGACTTCTCTCCTTAGTCGCCTAAAGTGGGGAACATAGAGGCGGTTCCCTTTGGTGTATAGTAGGTCATTCTCACACCAAAATCTTTGAGTCTTCCCTTCCTTGGCCTGCTCCATCAATGCTTTGGCCATAGGATCTTGTGCCAGTCCTTCCTTGATCCTAGCCAATAGTGATCCCTCTGGCCTACTAATTGTGGCGAGCTCTGCTTTTCGACTGAGGGCATTGGCGACCACATTAACTCGCCCAGGCTTGTATGTCATAATGAAATCAAACTCCGCTAAGAAATCCTGCCAGCGAGCTTGTTTGGGCGACAACTTATTCTGTGACTGGAAATAACTGGTCGCCACATTATCTGTCAATACAACAAACTTAGCACCCAGCAGATAATGTCTCTAAGTACGAAGGCAGTGCACTACGACTGTCATCTCTTTCTCCTGGACTATATATCGCCTCTCCGTGTCATTTAGCTTCCTACTTTCGAAGGTGATCGGGTGGTCTCCCTGCATCAACACACCCCCAATGGCAAAGTCAAAGGCATCAGTTTGTACCTCAAACAGCTTGTTGTGGTGGGGGGGAGAGCTAGGACTGGCTCTTCAGTCACTGCTTGTTTCAACCTTTCAAAAGCCCTCTAGCACTTTGTAACGACCCGTTACCACATTTTTCACGTATTTCTATACAACTTTTCCGGTTGGGCTGTCTGTGATGCCATTAACATTCTACAGTAATAGTAATAAATGATAAACATTTATTTAACAAACACGGAATATGAAAATTTTTTTTCATTATTCCTTACATCTGACATCCCCTATTGTCCTTGTTTCAATAAAGTAGTACTGTATACTTATGTCTGAAATGTAAAAGAGAAGTGACTATACCTGTCATATTTAACATAATTTGCCCCAGCGTTTTACACGTAGCTATGTCCATTTGGGATATAGTTCTATGACTCCATGTCTTTTATCTGTGGAGTTAAAACAAAAGGGTGAGCGAATTACGCGCTCAGTAAAGGAGACGTATGCTGCTTTAAAGAAAGCAAAACTATATGCCACAAAGTATTTATTTTTCCTAAAATCATACTAAGTAGGAAAACAGTGGATATAGTAAACAATACTCTCAATACACCATTCCAATCATTGGTTAAACAGTTTACATTAAAATGTAGTAAACAGTAAATAGGATTTAGTAAATCCCCTCAGTAAACATGAAACTAGGGGCCTAAAGTCTCAAAATCAAATTATATCTCATAAAGCACCTTTAAGAAATTATTTCACCAAATTCATCATTTTCTCAAAATGATTTATTTTCCAAAAAGGTCTTATATAAAATAGTAAAAACAGCCCGCAATCTCACCATTTTTCGTGTGAGAAAGGCACAGGTTAAACTGGCTCGCCCATGGCTAGTTCGCCCATGGTCAATTCGCCCATAGTCAACTCGCCCATAGTCAATTCACCCCAAAAAGGTTTTATATTTTCTGTTTACAAAGATATTAAAAACAGTCCATTTTTCGTGTGAGAAATCTGCAATTTAAACCTGTTCGCCCATGGTCAGCTCGCCCATTACGACTCGCCCATGGTCAACTCGTCAGTGCGGTGAACTAGTATTCGCACGCCAACTTTAGAATTTAAAAACAAGTTAAATTGGCTCGCCCATAACGGCTCACCCATTATGGCATTGCCCATAGTCAGTTCGCCCCTTCTGGCATTGCCCATGGTCAACTCGCCCAAATGTGGCACTTCCATAGTCAACTCACCCAATGGAGTACTTCCATGGTCAACTCGCCTAATGCGGCAATTCCATGGTCAACTCGCCCATTTTTATTAAAACAGGGTCACCCGCCCAAAACATTATAAAAGGGTTGCCCACTTTGGCTCGCCCGAAATTTTCTTAACAAAGGGGTTGCCCGCCCCAAAACATCATAAAAGGGTTTGGCCATTTTGGCTCGTTCGGATTTCTATTAAAACAAGGGTCGCTCGCCCAAAATATAATAAAAGGGTTCACCTATTTTGGCTCGCCCGGATTTCAATTAAAACAGGGTCGTTTGCCCAAAATAAATAAAAGGGATCGCCTTCCATTGGCTCACCGGCCTTTACCAGTTCGCCCAAATCAAAACGATTTATCAAATTAATGCATGTCATAAACCAAAACAATTTCTCAATAATTTAATAAAATTTAACTCCACAGGACATGCAGTCACTTCACAAACATCTCCCTTACCTGGTATTACGAAGCCTAGCTTCCTGCTCGCCTTCCCGATCGCTTTTACCAAATCCTTAATTCCCAGCTACAAAATAATTTATTAAAACTATTAATATTTTCTTTTTATATATTTCCATCACTTGGGTGAGACTTGAGACAAATCAACTAGCTCGCCCACAGAGATCCTACTAGCTCGCCCAACAGAGCTCTTACTAGCTCGCCCAAACGAGCTCGCCATTCATCAAATGGCTTACACGTGGGAGCTCGCCCAACATTCTCGCCATTCTCATATTGGCTTATTCGTGGGAGCTCGCCCAACAATCAACTCGCCATGCCTATATTGGCTTAAATGTGGGAGTTTGCCCACAATTCAACTCGCCATTGCCTATGCATGTGAGTTCGCCATACATGTCTTTTTATTCAGAGGTGGGCTCGCCTATGGTTTAAACTAACATGTGACGACCTCGCCACTACCACACTCCATATTATTTAGCTCGCCCATGATGGCTGACCTCGTCCAATTTATCATCATTTTATACCATTTGCATTACTTTCCTTATTCATTCTCGATTATTTTCCAGACTACATCTTGTTCTAGTTTCCTTTAATAATTTTCCATCATCCTACTACAATTTCATCCCAGTTTCATTTTATTCTTCATCTACTTCAAGATATGATTATATTCTATTTCTATGATCTAACAAGAATAAATCAAGAGCAAGACTATAATCATGCTTCTCATGCTCGAAATCATAGAAATATATCATTCAATCTCAAGAAACCATTCAATCTCACCTTAATCAACTGCACTTCTAGAACAGAACACTTTCTGTCTCACGTTGGCCTTACTTTGCTTATTCCTTTAGCTCATCAAATGATGGAGAAAAGGTTTTGCAAGCAGGTTTACTTGTTTAGTCAACTTAAGGATGAAGTTTAGTAGATCAAGCATGGCAAAAATGGAAGGAACAGAACATAAACTTACAGCAATGAAGATGAAGGTTTAGTCAAGTCGATTTTCCTCTAGTGTTCCTTCTTATATAGCCATGCTAATCCAATCAGAACCTACCACTCGTCTTTTATTCCGCTTCTTTCATCATTTCACGTCTTACATACATTAATTAGATGAAAGAGACAACTAGGGTCAATTTTTCTACCCTCATTAATGGATGAAGACACCTGTGGCCAAAGAAACAGCGTGCCAATCTTTTTTGTACCGTTCTTGACTTGATTGCCTTCTTTGTTTTATTGCTAAACCAATAAGGATAATTCCTTTATTGACTTTAACCTTTCTCTATTCATTGTCTTCAACCGTATGGCGTACAAAGTCAATTTTTGCTGTAATAGTTTGAATTTATTTCCCCATATCGTCAGCTTTTATTTCCATTTTGTCCACACGTGCTGATTCCAGTTCGCCTCCTCATCTTGAGAGCTCAGCTGGCCAACTCAATTTCAGTTCGCCAACCTAAGATTTGGCGATTACAGGCATAGTTACATTGTTGGCGATCACCGGTTGTTGTTCTACTCACCTACTTTGCTATGATTCATGCCATAAGTTGGCGATCACATTTAGCATTTTAAATTTGGCGAGTACCTTATTGCCTTACTTGCCTACTAGGCTATCATCTGCGCTTCTATATGGGAAATCACGTTACTCACCATATTCATTCTTTGGGCGATCAGAGCCCTCACCTCATTCTGGCGATCATCTTAATCAACTAACTTGGCAACTCACCTATTCGCCAATAAGGCCATTAAATCATACTCGCCCTCATCCATCGGCGATCAACCTTATCTTGCTCGCCCATTGGCGAGCTGTTCCACTATAGTATTCGCCCATATAGTGTTTCACAGAAATTGCTCCATTCACATCCTAAGTTAAGGAGCTTTTCACCCAAGTGGAAATCAACATTCATTATTTATTTAATTTCCACTATCAAATTTTATAAAATTTGGGTCTACAGTAGTGTAGAATCAGGTCTTACACACTTCTGATTCCAATCCCAACTCTGGCTCTTTTTCAGCAGGTCAGTTAAGGGTGCTGCAATTCCTGAATACCTTTTGATAAATCATCGATAGTAATTGGCGAACCCCAAGAAGGATCTTAGCTCGGTAACTTTTGTGGGCAGCTCCTACTCTTGGATTGCCCGAACTTTGTCCCCATTCATTCGGATCAGGCCTTGTCCTACTATATGACCAAGGAAGGCGACCTCACGTTGGGTGAACGAGCACTTCTCCTTTTTCACAAACAGATCGTTCTCCCTCAAAACTTGGAACACTTGCTGAAGGTGCTCTACATGTTCGTCCAACGTCCGGCTGTAAATCACAATATCGTCAAGGTATACAATAACAAATTGATCAAGGAACAATTGCAGTACCTTGTTCATGAGAGTGCAGAAGGTCGCCAGAGCATTGGTCAACCCGAAGGGGATCACCATGAATTCATAAGCCTCATATCTAGTCACACAGGCAGTCTTTGGCTCATCCCCCTCGGCGATCCTCACTTGGTAGTACCCCGACCTCAAATCCAGCTTGGAGAACCACCTTGCATCTACCAACTAGTCGAACAGATTGGCAATAAGTGGGATCAGGTACTTGTTCTTTATAGTCAGCTTGTTCAGTGCTCGGTAATCAATACACATTCTTAGTAACCCATCATGCTTCCGCTGAAATAAGACTGGAGCACCGAACGAAGCCTTTGATAGTCTGACAAAGCCTGCGTCTAAAAGCTTCCTGAGTTGCTTTCTCAATTCTTCCAACTCAGGCGAGGTCATTCTGTACAGAGCCCTTGCTGGTGGCTGGGCGTTCGACACTAGCTCTATCTTATGATCCACCTCCCTCTTAAGTGGAAGCTTCTTAGGCAGCTTTGGGGGCATCACATCCCTGAAGTCATCCAGCACATCTAACACTTCAGCTGGGGTGTCATTGGTGATAACTTGGGTTTCCTCTACCTTGACAGCTGCCAAATACGTGCTCGCCTCTTAACGAACTCCCTTGGTGAGCTGAATGGCAGATATCACCTTTGATCTCGACCCTGTCTCTCGCCTCATCGGGACAAGGCATTGGCACCGGCGATCAAGGATACATATGCAGTCAGCAAAAGGAATAAGCAAGGCATTAATCCTATCAAGAAAGTCTAAGCCAACCACAAGATCATAGTCATCGATAGAGAATACCTCAATAGACTCTCGGCCTTTCCACTTGTCGATCTGTACCTCCACTCCTCGAGCTATGCCAGTGATCGGTGCCTCCTTATAATTCACTGTCTTGATGTACCCTGCCTCCTTATCCACTTTGATCCCCAACTTCCTTGCTGCCTTATCAGACAAAAACAAGTTTGAAGCTCCAGTATCAACTAGGGCGGTCAGTCGTTCGTCGGCGATATGTACATCCGCGAACATGAGTCCCTTTCTTGGGTGACCTCTTTTGGTC
The DNA here is from genome assembly GCA_031772115.1 of Heritiera littoralis. Lineage (NCBI taxonomy): Eukaryota > Viridiplantae > Streptophyta > Magnoliopsida > Malvales > Malvaceae > Heritiera > Heritiera littoralis. Next base: position 1,044,875 of record JAPDPK010000041.1, read on the forward strand.
TCTACGGCATTCTATACCATCGAGCCCAACTTTAAGGCTTCCCGATCAGCCTCACTCTACCCTTGGGCGATGGCGACCAATTTCCCTCGGTTGGGGCAATCTCAAGCTTGGTGTGGACCATCACACAGAAAACACCTCATTGGTCCCCTTTCTATTCGCTCGCCATGATCTGCTCACCTAGTCTCAGTTCGTTCTTTCCCCTTTTCCTTGTCCCTGGAGGACTTTCCTTTAGTGAAGCGGGGTTTGCTGCTGCTCGCCCATTTGGTTCCCCCCATCTTTAACCTTGAACCTAGACTTGGCGACCTCGGGTTTGTCCGTCCTCTTGAACTCCACTATGGCTTCTGCGGAAGTGATCGCCCTATTTAGGTCCTGGACGCCCATTCTCTTTAACTCCTGTTTCACCCATGGTTTCAGACCATCTATGAACGAGAAGAAAGCTTTTTTCTCTTCAAGTGTGGGGATTTGAAGCATCAGTTCTTGAAACTCCTGCATGTATTCCCGAACTTCAGCCTACTGTGATAATCGTCTCAACTTGGCTCGGGCCTCCTCAGCAGCATACTCCGGGTAGAACTGCTGTTTAAATTCCCTTTGGAACATCTCCCATGTTCCGATCGCCATTCCTCCTCGCCTGGCGTCTTCATATCGTCTACGCCACCACAGAAGGAAAAAATCAGTAAGGTACATGGAAGCGGTACTAACCTTGGTGGCGTCCTCCTTAATGTTCATGGCTTGGAAGTATGTTCCATTCTCCACAAGAAATTATCCACGTCTTTGGCTGAAACGGGCCCCTTTGAACTCCTTTGGCTTGGGAACCTCTAATCTCGCCCTAGGTGCCATGGCCAACAAGCCTCCCCCGACAGCACCTTCACAAGCGGCGAGCTTCTTTTTGAGCTCCTCCACCTCTGCTTGTAGAGCTATGACCACAGCCTCTAACGTCAAGTTTTTTTGGTTGAGCTGTTCTACTTCCTCGTCAATCTTCTCTCATATCTCGTCCACCTTCTCTTGTACCTCTTCCTTGAACTCCTTGGCCGACGAGGATACCTCCTCCAGGCGATCCTCTAACCCATCTTGGATTTCGGCCATGGCCAACTCCACCTTGACCAGGCATGCCTCGAAGGTTGCTTCTACCTCCCTCAAAGTTGCACCCTTCTTGCCCTTGCCACGTCCCCCTTGTGGCTCTTGTACTTCATGTTGGCTCTTATAGGCAATACCGAGAGGGGGGTGAATCGGTTTTTAACTAACTATAAGCTCGTTTTGCGATTCTTCTAAATTCTCTAGCCTACATTAATAATTTCTAAGTTCTCTAGGCTAGGCAAGCATGCAATCCAAGTTCAATGCAATAAACACAATATAATTGCAAGTAATTAAAGAGAGTAAGGAAAGAGAGATTTACACAATCGATTTATAGAGGTTCGGCAACCTTGCCTACGTCTTCTACCTTGAGACGCTCCCAAGGATTTTCTCCAAATCCACTATCTTGAATTTGTGATTACAATCCCTCTTTTCAAGGCTCAAGAGTAACCTCCCTCTTTTTCTAGGCTCAAGAGAAACCTCTCTCTTTTTCTAGGCTCAAGAGTAACCTCCTTCTTTTTCAAGGCTTAAGAGAAACCTCTCCTTTTACAAGGAATGGTGGGTTACAAATAATGTAATCAAGAGAAGCCTCTAGGTAGGCAAATGATTACAGAAATTAAGCACAATGAAAAGCCTATACACAGTTTGTGCTAAGCAATACAAGAAATAGATGAATGATAGAAGATGAAGACTCTTTATCTCTTGAATTGATGTTGAGGCTTTGAGGAAGATGAATAAGATGATGAAAGATGTTGCTTGGTTGTTCCTCTCTTGCTTCCTTTAGCTTCTAAGCCTCTATTTATAGTCCCTTGGATGTATTCTAGCCGTTGGGTGGAGCCAAGATTGAATATGACCGTTGTATCTCACAAAACTAGCCGTTATAGGCTATTTTCGGGCAAAGGGATCGATCCTGCTACAGTGGGGATCGATCCCTTTTGTCCAGAATCTTGATTCTGGGCTTCAGGGACCTTGGGAAGACTTTCTGCCAAAAAGGGATCGATCCTGCTACAGTGGGGATCGATCCTTTTCTTCCAGAGGGCATTTTTCCTGCACTTTTGGGTTAGAAATGATATGACCTTTGATCCTAATTCAACCCAAAACATTTATAAGCTTTAAGGGAGTTTTTCTTGACTTTCTCAGATAAAAACATGGTCTAAACATTCATCAAGTGATTTTCTAAAATATTCAAAACATTTATAAAGAATTAAGACCAATAGGGATGTATCATTAAATCATGGTCTTAATGTTTGATATGATCACTTGAAAATGATTGAGAAAATCATGTGTGATAAGGCAAATTTACAATATGAATTAAAACATTAAAGCTTACTTAAGTTTTTGTCATTTCAAAATATATATTGCAATTTAAAGCTAACACTTCAGGTTACTGTGACGCCTCTGAACTGGCCATTTCATCTGCTTCAATGGTTGCTGTGTGACCTACTTTGATACCAACTGTCACGTCCTCGTGCTTTCCGACAAGACACGTGCGGCCTTAGGTGGGTTCTCTCGACCTCTTTACACCTAAGTCAGCCTGCAACACTCCCAAGATGGTGTGCGTGCTAGTGAGAGTCTCCAAGTATCTCTAACAAGGTACACCCGACAGCACACTCACACAAATAGCAACGAGAAAGCAACAGAGAACGAAAGGTAACGATGGAGGAAAGCTGTATGTATTGTTGAGAAAGAATGAATGTACAAGAGTTACAACCGGTTAAGAGAGAAAACGAAGGGGGAGGTCGGCCCTTATATACACAGACCCTACAAAGAATAAGTGGTTGTCATGCAGCCAAATGTATGGCTCTTAGGTGATCTGTACAAGCTATTGCTGCTATAGCTGAACCTTGGACTGAATAGTGTAGCAAAGAGTGTCAGGCGTCAGTGCCGCTGGTCTTCTCACATGTGACCCAAGGTGGTGAGTTGCGGCGACGTGACATTTCTCTCTTGTTTCCTTTTTTTTCCATTTTTTTGAAAAATAAATTAGATCTAAATATTTTTTAATATTATCTAAGTAATAAGAGATTGTTATGTGCCATTTACAAGCCAAACTTTTATTTTAAACTGTTTTTTTAATACCATGTGTTCATTTGTGCCATGATCTTACTCCACATGTGCTTCATTTTCTATGTTATCATGTCCTTTCGATGTTAGTTGTCCTAAATGATAGTTGCTAGTCTCCAATTAAGGGCCAATTTGGATTCCACGTCACAAAAAAGACAAAAAAGGAGCAAAATTATTTTTGTATCTTTTGATTTTAATTTTTTTATTTTTTTTAAAAAACTTATATTCACAATAGTCATTTCATTTTTTTTAGTCTCACCAAAACAAACGCATTGTCCATCCAAACTATCCCTAAATCAATTAGGTTTTTGTGTAATTTTAAAAATTTATGATTATAGTACTTCAGAATAAAAGAATTTATGTTTCTTTGCATTCAAAAATATCAAAAACTTAATTTCATTTTATACTAAAAAATTAGAAAACATATTTTAAATGTCAAGTCAATTTCAAATGAATTGCAATTACCATAATACTACAATTTCTACTAATGTTATGCATAGTTATTATACCATACAATGTTCAATACATACGTAAGATACATAATTTGATTCATTGCAAAATTGATACACATCTATATGAAAAAATGGTTTTGTTAAAAATCGATGGTGATAAATTGATATACAAAGGAACAGATACGTATCTATATATATAATACACTTTGATTATATATAAAATTTCACTGCTGATAGTGATGCTGCTTTGAGGCTTCGAAGTCGTGGGAATGTCTTTGCAAGTCACAAGCAGCGCAATTTTAACCCACAGCAAGGAATCAGCCATGAAACCTCAAGAGTGGACATACTGACTCAGCTCTGCATCTTTGGGTTTTTTTTATTATTTCTTTTTTGAAGGTTTTAGGAAATGAGAAGGAATTATTATGAAGCTTAGAAGAAAAAGAATGGAAGTTGCTTAGTTTGCTATAGGAAATAGTTAGTATAGAAGAATAGCTCTAAGAAAGAAGAATTTGGTGCCAATGAGGCCTTGGCTTGATGGCAAGGAAAAAGTCTTGAGACTTTGAGGTCTCAAGTTCGAGTTTCATTAAATGTGAGATTTGTTTAGTTTGTTAAATATTGTTATTGTATTCACCGGTTCACTTTGAATGAGATGTACTTTTTAAAAAAAAAAAAGAAAAAAAGAAAGAAGAATCTGGATATTAAGAAAATGAAAATGAAATGGTTTTTTGGATAGGGGAAATAAAGAAATCTCTAGCTTCAGGAAAAAAGTGATGCTTGCAGGCTTTGCAGCAGCACAGCACAGCCAGCTGCAGCCTTTGTTCATTGTTGGGCTGGGAAAGAACAGTCAAGCTTGGGAAAAATATAGAAAGGGTTTACTCTTTTCCTAATCTGGATTTCAGTCAATAAGCTTTGAATTTTGTTGAAAGTGAAATGTTAATGACATGAATGGGGTTCAGTACAAAAAAAATAATACACTTTGATTAACTTGTGGTAAGTTTAGGTTAGATCTAATGAAAATCTAGTCAAATCCAATTACCTAAAATGTAGTTTAATATTTTTTACCTAAAAAATTTATAAACATATTTTTAAAATATTTTAAAATTAAAAATATGAAAATTTTATTTGTTTTTAAATAAACATTAAAATATAAAAAATTATATAAAATTATACTATTAATGAGTATATCAAGTGTTTGAAAAATAACAATATTTTCTATTCATGTATATACTAACTCAATTCTATAAATATTACAAATATTTTTATCTATTATTTAATTTGTATTATATATTTATTTATAATAAATTATGAAATTATTTTTATTTAAGAATTATTATATTATATGTTATAATCTAAGCAAAGAAAAGAAAGTGAGTACTGGTAGAGAAAGTCTAATTCCATGTATGCACTTTATCTTGTTGGGAAAAATATCCCTCATACCAAACACTCACAAAAACAGAAGAAAGCAAAAATAAACATAATAATTTTTAATGTAATTTGGCCCAACCAAATTAGCCTATAACCACTGAACTAAACTAATAATCAATCAAATAATTACACTTGTGTAATTTTTAGAAAAGAAAAATTGCAAACTCCTTACAATCTCAACCATGCAATTTTTATAGAAAAAAATTGTAAACTCCTAATAAAGATCCCAAAGCCCAACTACACCCTTTTAATAGCCCAAACCCTAGCTATTTTATCGATGTCTACAACTCTTCGGGACACCTTACAAACTAAGCCTAGCACATTATTTATAAGGGAAGATCCCTTATAACTTATCTTACACTTTCAATATGGGATTCAAGACAAACCCCAACAAATCCTCCATTGACTTGAATCCCTTAACTCCACAAACTGTTCTACAACATGCAAATCATCCTCAAACTGAAGAATAACTCCATCATCCTCATCATCTTTCTCCAATCATCATCATCAAACTCATCATGGTCATCTTCTTCCAAATCATCATGGTCCTCATCATCGTCATCATCATCATCATCATTATCATCATCATCATTGTCCTCATCTTCATCTTCATAGCTTTTCTCATTTTGCAAAATCACGAACCTTGAGCTCTGATATCACTTGTTGGGAAAAATATCCCTCAAACCAAACATCCATAAAAACAAAGGAAAGCAAAAATAAACATAATAATTTTTAATGTAATTTGGTCCAACCAAGCTAATAATGAATTAAATAATTACACCTGTGCAATTTTTAGATGAGAAAAATTGCAAACTCCTTACAATCCCAACCATGTAATTTTTAGAGAGAAAAATTACAAACTTCTAACAAAGATCCCAAAGCACAACTACACCCTTTTAATAACCCAAACCCTAGCTATTTTATCGGTGTTTACAACTCTTTGGGACACCTTGTAAACCAAGCCTAACACATTATTTATAAGGGAAGATCCCTTGTAACTTATCTTACACTTTCAATGTGGGATTCAAGGCAAACTCCAACATATTTTTGGCTGCCTTCACCTCATTTCTCCTTGTAATAATGATAAATAGATTCTACTTGTAATAATTTTAAGTGCTAAATCTACACAATATTTTGTTGAATTATTAATGTAATTAAAATGTGCTTCAACCAATATGGTGCGTGTGTAAATAATAATGTAATTAAAATTAACAAAAGTTTAATACACTAATTAGTATCAATACCATGCATAGTAAAGAGAAAACAATATAAATTAGAAGCAGAAGAAATGAGATTAATTTATATTCCAAAACGTGAATTTTTAAACATCATTGGAACAATGATAGTTATTCTTTGAAAAGGCATGTATTAGTATTATGAACTCATTTTCATCGAATCAATTATAATTAAGTCACATTAAATCTGACTAAAATGAATAATTTACATATAAAAAAGACAGTAAAAATAATATTATCTTGAAAATATAAAAAAAAAATAAAAAAGGCAAACAAACAATCTTGAACTTTTTTAATAGGCTTTATACTCAAATGCGTCTTTCACGCCGTTTGGAATTAAATATCCAACGATTAATTATATGGAAATAAGTTCTTAACGTTTTAAAATAACAGAATTAAGAACATATTTCCGTCAACTCTCTTTAACGCTGTTAAGTTTTATTACTATGCAAAGGTAAGAGAATTAAATAATCTAACGAAAATATCCTTAATTCCATTATTTTGAAATGTTTAGGATTGATTTTTATGCAATTAAACGTTGAAGACTTAATTTTATTTCGTGACAAACGTGGAGGACATATTTAGGTATTAAGCCTTTCTAATTTAAAGAGTAATTTGAAACTAACTTTTAAAGCAGCTCTCAATTAAAATCAAATTAAACTGTAGAAAAAAAATCAAAGAAAAAGAGATAAAAAGATTTTATATAATAATTTATCCAATATATAATAAAATATATTGTTTTGTTAAATTTAGAATTAAACTATTTATTTGGTATTTGATAGTGTATAGTATTACTAGTCACATGCCTTTTAAAAGTAATTATATGCGATTTTTTTTTTTGATATCTAAAATCTTAAATTTTAAAGATTGTCTTAATATAATTTAAACTCTATACTTTTAAAAGAATCTTTAAAACACTGGTGTTAGCAAAATTTCTTATCATTCCAATATTTTTCTTTTTTAATTCAAAGCTCAAAATATTTAATTTTGATTATAAAAAAAAACGAAAATTTAGGTAAAAAGTGCTCCTACTTTTGTATAAAAAAAACATTAATACTAGATTCAGTTTCTTTTTTTAGAGAATTATTTAGTCGGAGAATTATTGAAATAAGTCAATATATCCTTAATCATATATATAATTCAATGTTGGAATCCTCTCGTCTACGTTTTTCATGATTCTTAAAAGAAAAAAAATTCCGATTTAATTAGTTGATACATGATCCCCTTCTAAAAAATAAGAGTTCAAATCTTTCTTTCCCTAAATAAAAAAGAGGAATAAGAAAAAATTAAGCTAGCAAATATCCAGGTAATTTTTTTTGTATTAATAATTAAAACGAAAAGGCTATATTTATTTAATTCACAAATTTAACTATAAAATTTTAAAATTCTATTTTAATTCATAAAAAATTCAATACTTTTCACCTATGATCCTAAAATAAAAAAAAATTATTTGAGTTCCACATTTGATTGCAATACTTTTTTGGTGTAAACAACAAATATCTTTATCCATTTTAACGGTCTGAGACTAATCCTACTCGAGGCTTCCTCATAGTTAAGACTCCTCACTCCTCTCTAAAGATATATTCAGTGAGAGTCGAACTTAAGAGCTTTTTCCTACAAATTCACCCTGCATTGCTGACTGAGCCACATTTGATTGCGATACTTTATGCATATAGCACCGTTGTAATTAAAATTCACTCAATCGTATCTTTTTGTGTTTTCTTTCTTAAATGTTTGACACGATATTATTTTTTTAGATATAATCTTAAACATGACACCATAATAAAATGTGAAAACGATATGAACAGGACACGAAAATAATAAGTATTACAATTTGATAAAAATTATATATAACTTTGAAAAAAACTTAAAAAAAATATTTTGTTTTAGTATGCCAATTTAAATTTTATATCATAATTTTCATGTTTTACCCTATACGAACATGATTTAATATAATATCAAAATAAATTTATACACAAATTGCTAAATCTAAATGGTGTAAATTTTAAAACTATAATTTTTATATTTTTCATAATATAAACACAATTTAACATGATAAAAATATAAAATATATAAAAAATTGTTAAATCTAAATTTGACCACTTGAGCAAATTTGAGAGTAGGCATAAAAAAGTGTGTGGGATCCAAGGTGGGAATAAAACAAACGGTCTCGCCAGTCGCCTTGCCTCGCCTTGTTTTTGTTAAGGAGAAACAAATTAGTAAGTTCACATTGAACAAGTGAAAGTCTATTGGTTAGAAGGAAGTAAAATTTCTTTTCCCTTTCCGTTTCTCTGGCTGAGAGTGAGCAGGCGGTGTGTCGGCAAGAGCACTCTCACGGAAGGCAGAGGAGACTGTTCACGCTCTGTTTTTCTACCCCAAAACACATGCTTTTCATTCTTTCTTCACTCATGTCTCCACCAACTCAGCCTTTCATTTATTAACCCAACAGATTTCCATCAACACATCTCTTTCCATATTAGTCACACTCATTTTTCCTTTTCTTCTGAGGCATTTTCTTCACCGTTTGGCCTTTGGTGCATTTACTCAGACACACACTAGGCTCACCTGAGAAGCTTTGGCCTTTGGGGTTTCGACTGAGAAACCAGACAGACTTCCATAATCAGTTTCTGAATTATTATTTATGAGTCGGTGAGAAGAGAGAACTGAGAAGCAGAGTCTCCCAAATTACAGCAAATTTTTTTTACTATTGCTATAATTACTCAGCAAACTCCTGGAACTCCCTCTAATATAATATCACAACCATTATTCTTGCATCTGATTCATGGTTTCTTCTTCTTTTTTTTTGAATTATTTAAATTCGAAGAAAGAATTAAAATTACTATTTTTTTGACAAAAATCATGCATCAATCACTTAATTAAAAGAGATTTTTTTATCGCAAAAAAAAAAAAAGATTTTTTTTATTCTCATATTTTTCGTTGTGAAAAATAAAATCATTGCCTCCTATTTCCTAAGCAGAGTTCTTGTTGATGCACGTTATTACGACTTAAATATAAAACTTTGGGATATTTGATGGGTATTTTTAGGAATGTTAATAAATTAAATTATTCATGAATTATTTGTTTTGATAATTATTTGAGTTTGATTTTATTGTTTAGTTGAATTTGTATTCAAGATATTGGAATTACGAGTTGAGTCAAATTTCAGTGGATTAACGTTTGGATTGATTGATTCATAAGCTTAATCAAGTTTTATATATATATATATATATATATATATATAGTATCTAAGTATTAATTAACTGTTTTAGTTTTATAATATATTATTGCAAAATAATAAATTGAATCAAATCAAAATTAAATATACCAAATCCTGTTTAAATAATTCGAATATTTTATCCACCTAAATTTAAATTTCAACAATTAATTTTGATTGAATTCTAAATGAGTTTCAAATTTCAAAATTTTAATTCAAAATAAATTCAAACTTAAAATTGAATAGTTTTCAGTGGATTATTTCTCATAATAGATCTCTTTCTTTTTTGTTGCAGAAAAGTTTAGGTGTGGAGAAGCTTCTCCTATCAAATCGCCCAAAAATAAATTGTTGGCAATAAGAGTTGAATCCAAGCCTTTATGGTGAAGTAAATAATGCTTACCAACTTAACTAATCTCCGTTGACTAATAAATCTGTTTATGTTTTTTTGAATTTTGAGATAAAACTTCAATTATCCAAAACAAGAATGTAAAGTTTCTAAATTGGAGTTGTTCCGGTGTTCCCAAAACATCAAATTAAGTAGAAATAAAAGTGAGAAGAGAATATAATTTCTTTGTTTCTTCCTTTTTTGTAAATGACAAGTGGGAATACAATTACAATTGCATCCTTTTTGCAATTTCTCAATGAACCAGTGCCACATCGTCTCCTCTGAAAGAATGAGATTGGCAGTTTGGTTTTGGCAAAAGCATATTCCGGATTTTATGCACTTTGTGAATTAAATTGTATGAGCTGACCCCAACCAGCTATCAAAATACTACTCAAGATCCCTCAATCACGGTTTATCTTCAAGTCTTTCAGCAACCAAAAATATCAAATTTTTTTTTTTTTACAATGAAAATCGTAACTATTGATATTTGAATCTTAAATTTATAGAATTTTTATATTCTAAAAGTAAAATCATGAATTCATGATCATTATAAAAGCGTGAAACCTTAAGTTATTAGGGCAGCTTACTGACTTGCTTTCAAGAAGCCCAAGAAAACCCTTAAAATAGGGTTGATTATGAGCATTGGAAATCAAAGCAATTGCTTATTATCTTAGAAACTGAAATCAGACATTGATTAGGGCAGATGAAGTGGCAAAGTGTCCTGACAATCTGACAGATAGCAATCTCTGGTTATAGAACCTAGCCTAAAGGGAGCTCTTATTGTCCACACAACACTTCCATGGTTGCAATTTGGAGGAAGCAAGACCTGTTTAAGAAGGCATTTAGCTATCACGATGTCTTGTTCTGAGTCCCTTTGGCTCTTTTGCCATGTGACTGTGGACCACATTATCATAAATTCCCTCTCTATACATGCTTTCAATAATGTCCTATGTCATTTTTTAAGGGATTTGAAACCGTCGTTTAAAGTAAAAAAAACATGTACCTCTATTAAATTTAATAATTTGATTTAAATTTATTCTAATTTTTAAGCCGAAAAATTCCGTTGTAGAAATTGCTATATGAAGATGGAATTAATGTAAATTGAATTAATGGTAATCCTTGAGCTTGCTAGAAGTCAGCAACATCCATTTTTCAGATGGTGAGGCACTTGAAAATTTTTGAGAGAACTCAGATTATGAGACAGTTGGACATTTGAAGCCTTTTTCTAATACTTGATTAGGCTAATCCTTGCCATCAATGCAGTATTTGCTACAAAAGGAAAAGGCCAGGAAGCCTCCGCTGCGCGAGGCATGTGGTCGGTCCTCTTTCATTCGTCTTGTCTTCTTCTTCAGCTTGAGCATGGGAGTTAGATTGCATCATTTACCATATCCCATTGGAATTTGTCACCAACTTTCCCTTGGTTGGTGGTTAAAAAATGTTGCTGGGATTACATATAAAAACACCATTTACAAATAATGAGAAATTGTCTCATAGTAGAATTTTTAGATTTTAATTCATAAGATTATAGGTACGATATATCGTAAGATAAATTAAAAATAAAAAATAACTAAAAAATGATATGTGAATTTTTAATCTCTTTTTTAAATTAAAAAAAATATTGTGTATATATATATATATATAAAAATCCATAAATAGCAATCATTTAATCATATACATATGATATCTTTTGCTAAATATGCATTCATTGACCTAATTATATGTCTGAAAAAAAAAAACTTGACCTAATTATGTTAAATTTAAAATGAAAATTTAATTAAAATTCAAATAATATCATGTTAAATATTTTAAAGAAAAATTTAATCAATTAACGGTAAATATAGTAATTTTGTTCATTTACGTGCTTAAAATACGTCAAATTTAATTGATGTAAAATTTCTTTTCACGTGAAAAAAAATTAAATAATAATGGAAAATAACTATTGAACATCAATATTGATTATATATAATAACTTGACGTGAAAACATTAAATAATATTTTTTTGTTTCTTTATTCTTTATTTTCTAACTCTCTATATATTCGTACCAAAAGCCCTCGAAAAACCACACTACCAAGAGAAGAAAACAATCCCCCACTCACAAAATGCTTCACCTTCTCTTCCTCTTCTCTCTTATCCTCAGCTTCGCCAATGTCCTTGCGCAGGACTTCTGCGTTGCAAACCTGAAGGGAGTCCGAACTCCCTCTGGCTTCGCTTGCAAAAAGGAAGCAACTGTCACCATTGACGACTTCGTGTTCTCGGGTCTAAGCGTGGCAGGAAACACCTCAAACATCATCAGCGCTGCGGTGACCCCTGCATTCGTGGCTCAGTATCCTGGGGTCAATGGGCTAGGCATATCTGCTGCGCGGTTGGACCTGGCTCCGGGCGGCGTAGTCCCAATGCACAGTCACCCGAGTGCAACCGAGCTTCTGTACGTGGAGCACGGTCACATTACTGCTGGCTTCATTTCTTCATCTAATAAGGCTTACTATAGGACGCTGAAGAAGGGTGATACAATGGTTTTCCCTCAAGGGTTGCTGCATTTTCAGATAGCTGCTAGTAAGAGACCGTCAGTTGCTATTGTTAGCTTCAACAGCCCAACGCCGGGTCTCCAAATCCTTGATTTTGCCCTGTTTGCCAATGATTTGCCTTCGGCCTTGGTGGAGAAAGCCACATTCCTTGATGACGCTCAAGTCAAGAAGCTTAAGCGTGTTCTTGGTGGTACTGGCTAGGGAGGCGCTTTGCTGCAAAGATAGAACTATTGATTCTTAATTTCTTTACCATTTCATGTATTGGTTTGGACTCATTTATCAATTTTTTCAGCTTTTCTTTTTTAATTTTCTGGCAATGTAATTTCAGGCATGGAATTCTATGTGTGTTTTTCAATTCAAAGCTCCCAGCTTTTATTTAAATTGCTAAAGATATTTTTATAAGAAAATCAAATATTTTAATGCATAAAAACACCAAAGAGGGAAAAATATAATATGTCATCAATTATCTGGAAGTTTTTATGTTTATTTTTAATGGAATGGCAAAGTTCTTCAATTAATACTCTATTACATGAAATTACAGAAGAAGGCAAATTCACACTATTATTATATTAGGAGATAAGAAAAATGATAGTACGAATTAACGTTTATTTTATGCTAAAAATATATATTTTTTCATTTAAATTTTAACATAATCCTATAATTAAAAAAAGTTAGTTATCTATATTACATGTGATAATTAATGTGCAAGCATTTACCATATTCATTAATGATTGTGATAATGATTAAATGATTTTACTACATTCTCGGATCCACCTCAGAATTTAGGCATCTTACTCAGTAATGATTACTTAAGAGTCGGTCATCCTAGATTATGTGTTCTTTTAAGTAGTTATGCTTCATTTGCAGGATTTCAAATAGCGGCAGCTATCTCGCGGTAGCGGTAGTGGCCGCCACCGCTATCGTAGATAAAGCGGATGTGATTGTGAATCACATCAGTAGTGGCCGTTAATGGCCGCTACAAAACGCTGTAACGGCGGATAGCGGCGATAACGGTTCGTTATTGCCGCTATCCTCTGTTTTTTGTTGAAGAACTTGGGTATAAAAAAAATTTTAGTTAGAAATTAAAAAAGCTCAGATCGACAGATCACAGCAAACCCAAAAAGAAAATACCAAATTTCACAAGCAATCACAATTGTATAAGCACTGACGTAACAGATTTGAAGGTAAGAATCTACAAAACTTAAAATTATCTTTTTAATTTCTTGAATTTATTGAACTTGCAGAACCTGGAGCTTGGTGTGGTGAGTGAGATCCATTTGACACCCATGATTTTTCTGCTAAGGGGCAAGGGCTAGCCTGAGGATTTATGGTCGATCAAGGGAGGGTGAGGGTTGCTGGAGATGCTTTGAAGAGAACTAAAGGAGGGGGAAATGAGAATTGAGAAGAGAATGGTTGAAAAGAGAATTTTGGGGAAACCCCCGACAAAGAAGAGGAAACAGAGTAGAACATGGAAACAGGGAGCGTTGTGGGTAGAAACACAGTGAAAAAAGCAAGTAAATTAATATTCTAAAAAATACTCATAATAATAATAATAATAATAATAATAATAATAATAATAATAATAATAATAATAATAATAATAATATTTTCTTAAAACACAATAATGTTATTAGCACAGTTGTCTCTTAATAGTCTATTAATAAAAAGTATACTATGTTTTAGCTTCTGACTCTTAATATATTATTAAATTTTTTTTCTAATTTCAGTTAGGTTTTAACAAATGTTCTATATTAAATTAAAGAAGAGAAAAAAATAATATAATGATCATAATAAAAATTTTCAAAACAAAAATTGTATTTTTCTTGTTTGGGGTTTGAAATGCTGTGAAATCCCCAATTTCCATGTATTCCTCCATGTATGTCAAGAATTTCAATTCCATATGATTAAATAAACATGAAGTTGATAGGTAAGTGAGGCATAGATGATGTATGAATGATGTATGGAACATGTAAGAAATAAAGAGAATTGAAAGTAAAATTATCAAAGAAATTATGTGATGTCAGGAAAATAATTGAGTATAAGAAAAGAATGAAAATCAGAATTTTAATTTAGTAATTGAAATACATGTGGCTTATGTTTGAATGGGAGAAGGATAATTAAATGAAGGTCAAATGGTCTTGAGTCAAAGGAAGCATGGCTGAGATGATTAAAGAGATAGGGAGGCATTTAATGCAAGTGCATGAGTCACCTTCACCAGCCATCACCAACGTCAGCCCCTATCTTCCAGGCCTCTCCCTCTCGTTCCATTCAAGTTTCCATAGTTTTCCACTCCAAGCTCCTTGCTAAACCACCTCACTCTTCCATCGATCCATTAAGTTCGTAGAACGAAAAATAACCCTTGTCACTAGACTAAGTGATATCCAAAGTTTGATAGATTGAATCCAAGTATTGGAGGAGATCTTAACATCTGAAATTCTGGTCTCTAGTGAAGGTAAGAGAAGAAAATGATTTAGTCAATTTCGTTCATGGATTGGAGTTGTACTGAGTTGATATGATATGTGTATGTGGTTTAATTTAAGGTTTGATGTGGTATGATGATTTCAGATTTGGAGGAGTGAAAGCCAGGGTTGACGCGCCAAGTGATTTTGCGTTCTCGAAGGAATCGAGGTAAGAAATTTATGTAACGGACGTAAGGCGGCTATGTCCGCATGTTTTATGACGTTTATATGTGGTTTGGAAAGAAACACCAGCTGATTTCATGCAGGAAAAATGACATTTTCGGACTTGTCTCCTAGTACCAATTAGGCTAGGGGCAGCCGACTGCCTTAAAGGGAAGTCGATTGCCTAGAGACAACCAAAACGCCGTTTTTCGAAAACCGACTCAAACCAGTCGACTGCTATGTAAGCCAGTCGACTGCTATTTACCCAGAAGCATTTTGTTTCAAATCAGTCGCCTGCTATATGGGACAGTCGACTGCTATTTGTCAAAATGCATTCTGTTTCAAAACCAGCCGACTGCCTATGGGACCAGTTGACTGCTAATTTTCCAGAAGCATTCTGTTTGAAAACCAGTCGACTGCCATATGGACCAGTCGACTGCCCCCATGTATTTTCAAGGATGAAAATATCGGAATTTTAAGTGAAATTAATTTCGATAAAAGAAGTTATGAAGCAGCAACCGACTGTCCTATAAGACCAGTCGACTGCCCTGTATGAAAAGAGAATTTTAAAGCCAAAATGTTTTAAACACCAAAGTGTTTTCTGAAAGAAAGAAGTATACAATAAATGTTTTGAGACTATGGACTGCGTGATGATTATGCATTTTTGATGGCTGAGAGACTCTGATCAAGTCCTCAGTAATATGTATGTTGAGCAAGGAACCCTAGTCAGGTCCTCAATCCCACATGTGACACCTGACTAGTGTTCACTGTGGATTTCTAAAGGCAGGAGAGACCTTGACCTATACAGAGTGCACTACTGTACTAATGCATGATTAGAGTCATATAAATGGGAATGAACGGTTTATATGACGACTCAATCGCTTAAATACTGTACATAGTCTCCATCTATTTCAAAGTACAAGATGTATGTATGAAGAAGTATATAATGTATGTTTTAAAGTATGATATGAAGTATGATGTTTTAAAGAAAGAAGTTTAAGTATGATGTTTTAAAGAAAGTATGTTTGCCATGTCATTGAAAATAAATATGCATGATTGCAAACAATGCATGAAAGATGTCTATGATGCATGCTTTATAATGCTTTACACGACATTATAGAGCCAAGTAGGAAAAATGCATATAGAGGCATAGTACGCTCTTTTACATACTTTTCTTACTGAGCGTAAACTCACCCTTTTACGACCATTTTTCCTACAGATTATCTGAAGTGAGCTTCGCTCCGAATAGAGGAGCTTGTTTTGGAAAGATTGCGGTGTACCTTCTCAATACGCTTCCCAGTTAGTATAGAAGGTATATTCATATGTATAGTAAATTTTAATTCAGCTACGGTACAGTACAATTAGACTTTATGTATATAGGATGTCGGGGATGTAAAATAAGATGATGTATGAGATCCTGTGGAAATGGAATGATATGTATATATATCATTATTAGGTTTTATTGAAAGAAATATTTTGTCTATTGAGCTATTGGTAATTAGCTAATAAAAAGAAAAGATGGATGACATTGATGAACTAAATCTAAATAAAGAAGGAAAAAGATAAGTGATAAGATGAAGTGACGGGGACGTCACAAATGCGATTCATTATTAGTACATTAATTTTTATTAGTACATAATTATTTATCTATATTTTCAATATTTGTTATTTTTTAACTATCATAAGTAATTTTTTAAGTATGAGTGTTTTATTATAATTCAAAAAATTGTGAATAACCTTTTTTTCACATAAATAATAGACTTAAGGTATCATAAATTACTTTAAAAACTCTAAAATAAGACTTTATATTATTATAATTATAATTACTACACTTTATATAGAATTGTGCAAAATTAAAAGAAATTTACGACCGCGACGACTGCAATTACCGCAATTACAGTCGCTGTGTCTGCAACCGCGATAAACGCAATACGACCGAAAACGTGGCCGCGACTGCAATTTAAAACCATGTTCCTTTGTACCCAAAAAACAATGATTAAATGATTGAATTTTTTAATAATATATGTAACTACTTAGCATGATTTGAATTAATGTAAGACACATATGCTACGTACCATTACATGCAATTCTTACCCCAATAAATAAATGCATCTTTGAGTAACATGGTATACAACTCATACTTGTGATGAATCCTTTTGAAGACAATGCAATTTATTTTTTTATTAAAAAAAAGAGAAAATTTAACTTCAATTCTTTCAACAGAAAATACATATTCTTACTATTAAACCCAATAATTTTTTTTTTAATTTTTGAAGAAAGCTAAAGCTAATTGCTAAAGGGATTGGCTATTCTAAAGAATGATATATCTTATCTATTTTTCTGGGGTTGAGACTTCTTTGCATTTCAACATATCGCTTAGCTAGCTATACTTTTTTCTTTTTGGTCACTAGTTGTATTTTAAATTTTTATAGCTGCATGGTCCCAAAAGCTTTAAACACGAATATCTGTTTTTTATTTTTTCTTGCTTAGATATTTTTTTTTCTTTTTGAAATTTCAATTTTGCCATCTTGAATTCCATTTGGCTTCTATTAAAAGACAAAAAATCAATTTGGCCTCTATAAAAGAAGACAGAATTTGACTGGAAAAAAAAAAACAATTACAGCAATACGTGATAGCGCTTAGAAAGGAAGAATTTTTTTTGAAAGGCAGAAATTTTATTGACAATATAGTGACAAAAGCACTTCAGTCAATTGTGGCAGCTCACTAAACAAAGCTAAGACAAACCACAACAAAGACAAGCAACCCCACCCATTAACCCGCAACAGCCAAAACCTTCAGCTCACCCGAAACATCCATCAACAAACAACCACTCTCTGAGTCGACCATTCATTGAACATAGAGAGAACAATAACTCAATAAAACTCAACCCACCTCCACTCGCAGAGCCCAACCCCCATAAAAACAAGAAACAAAGAACCACATCAGAAACAATTCAAAACAAAATTTTAAAAAAAAAAAACCTTCATCTCACCTTGATAATTCACGGAACTAAAATCAACTCAGAGACGTGCCACCAGTTTAATCAAAGACTGATAACAGATTTGTGCCTCTTTTCACCTCCTGTTTTGCAAGATAGTCTGCCGCCTCATTTGGCTTAGCAAGGAAGAATAAAAATTTGCTTGCAATTTTTCAACTGGTATCTTTTCATTCCTTGAGTGTCCATAGGTTAATTCTTGGGATATTAGCTGCCGTCAACTTTAGAAATCGATTGCAGACGATTGTATTTGGATAAGGGTGTAATGAGTCAAGATATCTAAGAATTTTTTAATTAAACGTTAATTTCCAATCAATATGAAAACTGAAATTTAATGATTTTCACTATAAAGATAAAATTAGTAAGCGCATTTAGCTACATTAATAATTAGACAATAATGAAAAAAAATTGTATTTTTCACTCTTTTTCATAAGGTTCTTAAGCGGTAAAGAAAGGATCAATTTTAATAAAATATTATTTAAAAAAATTATCTTTCATCAAAGTGTACGTATTTATAAGACTATTGCTTCTCAAAATAGATCAATAAAATTTTAGCAACTATCTATTTAGATATCTGATTTATTAAAATAATATATAGTGGGCCACACGTTAATTTTACAATCTAGTGCTAGGCTCGAACTAATTTCAATATGAAAATTTGAAGCTTGAAACTTGGCTTGAACATGATTAGAGGCTCTTGAACTCGATTTAATAAGCTTGATTTGTAATTTTTCAATCATATATTATAAGATTAAAATGATAAATTTCAATTAAAAATTAAATATGTTTGAAAAAAGCTCAATTATGTTTGTGGGATGTTTGAACTGGACATTAAATTATTTGAACTTGGCTCATTTTGTCTCCTTACTCAAATAGTTCGAATTCGAGTTTGGCTTGAAAATAAATAAGTCAAACTCAAATAATTATAAAATTAAATTCAAATAACTTACAAGTAACTTAACATGATCATGCCCAAAATTTTGAACTCCAAATTTATTAAAAAAAAAATCTCTTTAATGGATTGTTTGAATCAATTGGGTTGAACTTCAAGTTCTTAATTAAAACAATTTTTTAATCAACAAATTAATGTTGATAATTGACTTCCGAAATATTAGATTTATCTGCAAAATACGTGTCTATAACATTTCCTTTGTTGCACTAAACATAGGAATCAAAATTCTGTACTACATATTTTAAGTAGGAAAAGCGGAGGAAATTTTAAGGGTTTGCTTACAATTTTTGCATATTTTCATTCCCTTTACGTTAGTACATATTCATTGCTTATAGGCTAATCAAAGTTGTTAATATTATTAATTATTATTCTCTTGCTGTCCTGAGTATATTAGCTTTTTTACTTCGTAAGTTATTCCAGCACTTTAATGCCAAATTGAAACTCCTAGACATTAACTGCCTATTATGAAATTCTATATAACATTCTAGTGTAATGTACACTAAAGTAGAAGAATCATCTTCTTTCTCCTTTGTATTTTCCAAATTCCCTGGCCTCCCTAGCTAATCCTTCACTTTTTCCCTCTAAAATGCATAACATTGTTCTTAATTATGATTTGGCTGTAATGTTTAGGAATTGTGTGAGACTTCGGAAATTCTTTACTTAATCACATTCAGAAATCTTGAAACACAAATATCACGAGCATTGATAATCCCTTCTCTTCGCATCTATAAAAACATTTGTTATAATTTTGTGTCAAAGTCTCAATCATATTAATTAAGATTCAAGAAAAACTTATAGCTCTTTGCTAATATATTTTTGGTCATGGCATGCATATCTTGCAAAAAAGTTTGTGACCAATTAAGTAAGATCCGCGTTTCCCCTTGGGAATCCATCCACTTCCCTCGAGAACATAAATTTTTATAGCATTTTCATATATCTTTGGCAGTCGCTTACCTTTTATTGCCTTCTTCCTTCCTCTTCTTCTTCTTCTTCTTCTTCTCTTCTTCTTCTTCTTCTTCTTCTTTTAAGGTGGAAACTAGTGGAGATCGATAACAGCTCAAACATTGCATTTCCACCCAAATCTCCAGCAGCAATCACTTAGACTAAGGTCAAGTGGCTTTCTCTTTCGCTTAATTAATTAGATATATGGTTGCATTTATGTAGAATTAGTACTTAATCACATTGCATGCAATTTCAGCCAAGTTGTCGAAGGGCTCAAGCTGCTTTTAAGTTGAGCATCAGACACATTTTCCATATCTCTGGTGTATTTTGGTTGCATAATCACTGCGACAATGATAGTTACAAGTAAGTCTAACCGCAGTTACATATATCAGAGCAAGATTAAAGTCAAATATGATGCTTCGCTAGCATTTTAGACATTTTGATGTTTCATTTTGGTTTTTATTTAAAAAATATTCAACTTTAACATTTGTAATTTGTTTAACTTCTGTTGTTATTTGTAAAATCTTTTGATTTGAGAATGTTTCAATTTCCAGTTGCAAGTGCTTTACTCTTTGTAGAGATCAAGGATGCAACATTTCTGAAAACGTTGTCTGAGGCTATGCTATCTCTTTGGCTCAAATGGGAACTCCGGGCAATGGTTGTAGTCAGCCTAACCATTCAACTTATACTGGTAAGATATGGGAATCGACGGAAATTCAGCGGGAAAAATTTAAAGTTTATTTCATCTCTTGTTTGGACGATGTACCTGTTAGCAGATTGGTTTGCAACAGTTGCGCTAAGCACCCTCCTTAAAAGCAGAAAGGAACAAATAGGCAGTCCTCTGGTTAT
Source organism: Heritiera littoralis (assembly GCA_031772115.1). Taxonomy (NCBI): domain Eukaryota; kingdom Viridiplantae; phylum Streptophyta; class Magnoliopsida; order Malvales; family Malvaceae; genus Heritiera; species Heritiera littoralis. The sequence continues at coordinate 1,065,603 of JAPDPK010000041.1, forward strand.
ATTTTGGACTCCATTTCTACTCTTGCATCTTGGCGGTCCTGATACCATCACTGCTTACTCTTTGTCAGACAATGAGCTTTGGCACAGACATTGCTTCTCGCTATGTTTCCATATTGGAGTTGCTGTCTATGTCTATGTAAAGTTTTGGACCCTAACCGTAACTACGCTCACCTTTATGGCCATTCCGATATTTATTGTTGGAATTATCAAGTATGCGGAGAGGGTTTGGGTTCAATTCAAAGCGAGTAGTGTGCGGTTTAGGAAGTCTGTGTTCCCGGATACAAAAGGTTTACAGCTTGAAATTGACTTTCACCAGGGGCCTTCGAAGGGGGACGTGAAGCTGGAGGATCATTTAAATCAGCTCCAAATTAATGAAAAATACAGGTATCTTTCTCGAGCTTTCCATTTATTTCAGGTGTTCAGGCCCCTTTTTTCGGACCTCAAGCTCAGAATTTACAGAGATTTCCATTACATATTTGAAATGGATTCCAAAGTGACAGCAGAAGAGGCCTTCAAAATGGTAGAGATTGAACTTGGGTTCTTGTATGATAAGCTTTATACGAAGATTCCTGTAGTTTTGTCTTGGACGGGTGTAATTCTCCGCTGCATTTGCTTGTCATTAACCGTTTCCACTCTGATTGCCTTCCTGATCATCGTTGGTAAGCATGGCTATTCCAAAGTTGACATTGGCATATCCTACTTGTTAATGGTTGGAGCTATCTTTCTTGAAATTTATTCAGCCATTCTACATCTTAGCTCTGATCGAGGAATTCTCTGGCTGATTAGTCAAAAAAACAGGTTTCTTGAAGCTATTGCTTCAATGTTAGATCTTTTGACTAAACCCAAGAAGGGAATTCGATCCATGGCACAACACAGCCTACTCGATTATTGCCTCAAACCTAGGAAAATCAAGCTTGCTGCAGTTTTAAGCATATTTGACCCAGAAGACAGTTTGGAAAAGTTCTTCCATACCAGTTGGATGGATGTGAATCCTGAACTGAAAGAAATTATCTACTCTCATCTCCAAAAAAAGCGAGAGAAATATGAAAATGCAGATTTTAATTTCAAGTATCTCTCAGAGTTATTGGATGACAGAGGTCACAATGTACTTAAAGAGAAAGTGGAAGCAATCGGTGACATTGGTTGGAGTGTAACTGATGCAGAATTTTCTCACAGTCTCCTCTTATGGCATATTGCAACAGATCTTCTTTTCCATGACGATCGTCAAAGTTTTCGAGCCGGTAACCTCGGTCCACATTGCCAAATCAGTAAGCTCTTATCCGATTACATGATGTATCTCTTGTTTCTCTGTCCAGCAATGCTTCCTGAAGGTATTGGCAACATAAGGCACCGTGACACATGCATTGAAGCACAAAAATTTTTCCACAGAAGGGTAAAATCCATGGACGCTATTCAGGGATTGTTTGGAATTGACATTGAATCTCGATCATTCTTCGTCGAGATGGGGAGTCAGAGGAAGTCAGCATTCTTCGAAGGCTGCCAAATTGCATACCAATTGCAAGAATTGGTATCAAACTTTCGATGGGATCACGAAGAAAAATGGGAACTTATTGCTGAAGTGTGGCTAAACATGCTGGCATTTGCTGCGATTCAATGTTCATGGAAAGAGCATATAAAACAACTTCAGCGAGGTGAGGAATTGCTTACCCATGTCGCCCTCCTCATGGAGCATCTTGGTTTGAGTAAGAAAATCCATCTGGTAGATTTACCCCCCAGACTTAAGGAAGTCAATTTTAAGCCTAGCTGGGATTGGGATAGGCTTGACCGATTAGCATATTACTTGGCTTAGCTTAGATATATCCATCCTCAAATCCAGTTTGCTTTCGGTATTCTCTTTTTAGAATTTTGTTCTCAAGATTTTGGTTTGATTTTTATTGTTTGTCCTTTTACAGTTTCAAATAAACTTACTTCGGATTTGTATGTACACCAAAAAAAAAAATTGCAGTCTTTTGTCATTTTATTTTATCAAAGAATTCACATAACACATGTCCTGTAAACAAGATTTATACTCATTAATTATCTGAGATTTAAGGGGAAAAGAAACGAAAATTATACGTATAAAATTTTTTATGAAAATTTTATATGAATTAAGAAAAATTGAAAATTTAATTTGATATTTATCATATTATCATGAATTATTAAATAAAAATTTCCTGTGACAATACACAAATTATCACTTAAAGGGAATTGTGTGGGAAATGAATAAATCCAGGGAATAAAAACAAGAAAAGCCTTCAACGATACTTGGCAATGTCACGAGATTAAATTGTTTCAAATTTTAAAAATCGTTCAATCTTATGTTAATTGATATTTTTTTTTGAAAAGTAAAAATATTTAGGGTTAATGTATCAATTGGCCCCTGAACTATACCATTTTGGTATTTACTGAATTTTCGTTGTTATTTTGGTACTTAAACTTTTCTTCCGTAATGCAATTAAGTACCTAAGACTAACGCCGTTAGAAGAAAGCTGACGTGGCATAAACTACCCAATAAGATGTTGACACGTGGCAATAAATGCTACATCAATGTGTACCACTTTAGCCTATTTCTTTTTTTTTTTAAAAATATTTCAAAAATATCTAAAAAATATTTTAAAGTACCTAAAAATTTTAAAAAATATTTTAAAAAATATTTAAAATAATAATAAAATATTTAAAAATATATAAAAATATGTAAAAAATTTAAAAAATATTTAAAAATATATAAAATAATAAAAATATATAAAAATATTTTCTCTTATTTTTCTCACTTGTTTTTATCTCTAGCTTGGAATTATTTGACTTCTCCATGTAAAAACTCAAGAAATCTTCAATATACCCAGGCTTGCAACATTTTCCAAAAAGGATATTGCTTCAGCAACTCCTTTCACAATTTGCAAAACCCATTATATTTTTTAATGTGATATTTTGATTAAAAACAAGACTTTAATAAAATTTTCAGAGAACAAAGACAGCCAAAATTGGAATAAATTTGGAAAATGGGTTATGATTGAAAAAATAAAGTTTTGGAATTTTATTATTGAAAAAAAAATAGAATTTTATTATGATAGAAATAAAATTGGAAAAAAATCATTGAAAAAGTTTTGACTGTCTTCGTTCTCTGAAAATTTTATTAAAGTCTCATTTTTATCAAAATATGACATTAAAAAATAAAAATGGGTTTTGCAAATTGTGAAAGGAGTTGCTGAAGCAATATCCTTTTTGGAAAATGTTGCAAGTTTGGGTTTATTGAAGATTTCTTGAGTTTTTACATGGAGAAGTCAAATAATTTCAAGCTAGAGATAAAAACAAACGAGAAAAATGAGAGAAAATATTTTTTTTATATATTTTAAAAATGTTTTTAAATATTTTAAAAAGTTTTTATTAATTTACATATTTTTAAAATATTTTTTTTAAATTTTTTTACATATTTTAAAATGTTTTTATTATTTTATTATTATTTTAAATAATTTAAATATTTTTAAAAATATTTTAAATATTTTTAAATATTTTTATTAATTTAGATATTTTTTAAATATCTTTTAAATTTTTTACATGTTTTTATTATTTTATTATTATTTTAAATAATTTAAATATTTTTTAAAATAATTTAAATATTTTTAAAATATTTTTAAAATATTTTAAATATTTTTAAAATATTTTAAATATTTTAAAAATATTTTAAAAATGTTTTTATTAATTTACATATTTTTTAAATTTTTTACATATTTTTAAATGTTTTTATTATTTTATTATTATTTTAAATAATTTAAATATTTTTAAAAATATTTTAAATATTTTTAAAATATATTTTTAAATTTTTACGTACTTCAAAATATTTTTTAGATATTTTTGAAATATTTTTTTAAAGAAAAAGAAATAGGCTGATATGGTGCACATTGATGTGGCATTTATTGCCATGTGTCAACATCTTATTGGGTAGTCTATGCCATGTCAGCTTTCTTCTAATGGCGTTAGTCTTAAGTACTAAATTGCGTTATGGAAGGAAAGTTTAAGTTCCAAAGTGACAACGAAAATTCAGAAGTACCAAAGTGATAAAAGTGGTATAGTTCAGGGGCTAATTGATACATTAACCTAAATATTTATTAAATGGACTTGCAATTGAGTCCAAAGTGAACTATAAAGTACATCTTGCTGCATACAACCCGATAGCAAAGGAACAAACCAAAAGCATAGGAACAATAGAACATTTCTCTTAAGGGACTTTACAACAAACACTTGGGATGCATAGAAATTCATTGTCTGAATGTTCTTTGCTTGGAGAACGAAGCACCCCAAAAAATGGTAGGATCATCATCCACCAACAGAAGCAGAGGACAATAAACATGCAACAGTTCAGCTACTGAGGGCAACAAACATGAAGCAGAGGAGTGGACTGAGAAGAGTGGCCATGCAAATGTTATATTACAACAAAAAAGACTCTGAAGAGTTGCCATGCAAATATTAAAACATAGAACTAATCTCCGCCACACGAGCAACCCAAACTAAGAGGAGTAGCCATGCTAACTTCAGTGCTTAAAATCAACCTGTCTTTTGCGTTCTTATCCCAATTTTTTCGAACATTTACGTTTTCTACCTTTCTTCCATCGGTCTTTGTTTCCCTGTACTTTTGGTTCAGTAACAACTATCCAAACTAGCCAAAAGTCATTGGCCCTCCGAAATATATCCTCTAACAAATGGTCCTCTAGAGCTTTAAATTGAACAGAAATTATCAAAGCCAAAAAGTTAAACAACCTTCATCCTCAAAACCTTTCCTCGACACTCAAGCATCAATACGAAATCACTCCAGAGCCACTCAAACAATTCACAGGAAACTTTACCTTATCTTTAGCATGACAGGACAAATCATTCTAAGACAAGTATCGGTTAAACCTCTGTTGGTGCTTGATCCCTGCTTTAGTCAAAGTCAATAAACCTTTATTTGCCAGTAAAACTTCCTCAAAAAACCTCAAACCCAGTTTTGTTAGTTACTTTAGTTTAGATGAGTGTGCAAAAGAATCAAGTTGCGAGACCAAATCAAAAAAAGCTAATTACAAGAAATCCCAATCAACATACAATCAAAAACTGATTACTCACTTCAAAACCGAATTCAATTATGTGACAAACCAATTTACCTCAAACCCACATCAATCGTTGACTATTCACGACAGATATTTCTCATCATTTCTTCAATTTCGGCTTCCATCAAACTTTTGATGATATCTTCTTCATCTGCTGTTGTAGAAAGTCCCAATAATCTCGCCACCTCCAGTGTAGCTTGTGCTTCTTTTCTTAACATTCTATTTCTGCTCATTGTGTCTTCATTCGAGATTTCTTCTTCAATAATAGTAGGAGTTTCTGAATAATACCCCAGCAAATTATTCTCTTTTTTCCTAGAGAAATTTGCTTTTTTATTATTCTTTTTACCCTTTCCTTTTATTGAAACAGGCTTTTTCTTCCTAGAAATGGCTTCAGCGGATTAGAGAGAAGGTACAGAGATGAATTTCTTGTTCCTTTTAACTCTCCCTGCTACTGCTCGGCTGTCTTCTTGAGTTTCATCAGCTGTGACTCCTCCAACTTCTTGAAATTCATTAGCTTGTTGATCCATTTTGTCTTCGGGCTCGGTAATACTTAGGTTGCTATATTTAACCAAACTCAAGGCTTCACTGCCTTCAACTGAATTTTTAGGATTAGAATGTGGGTTGATGATAGTCATCAGATTTGGGTTGCCTAATGCTAAATCCAACACTTTTTCTTTAATCACTGTTACTTCAACTCTCAATATTTTATCAGCATATCTTGTTTCAAAATTCCCTCCAATTTCAATTTCTCTATTCAAAATGCCGCTCTCAATATCGTATGTTTGCTGACATTCTACCTCAAAAGCAGTATCCTCCTTATTTTTCGAGGACGGCTCATTAATATCATGAAAGCTTTTGTTGATTTCTTCATCAGCCGGCAAATCATGATCTTTTTCCTCTCCATGATCTTTCGTTTGTATCATTGCCATTGCCAGAGTTTTTTCAGAAATAGGGGTTGCAGAAGAAAGGTGGTTCCACCCGAAATCTAGGCTGTCTTCTACCACTAACTTTAAAACAAATCTCGCTCCATTTACCTTGAGTTTGATTGAATTCATCACTAACATATTTTTGTTTACAATTTTAAGAATTCTTGCAAAATCTAGTCTTTGTTTTGTACAAAAGTTCTCGTCAGCTAGAATGAACTTGCCTCGGTGGTCTCCAATTTGTTTGAACACCTTTTTGTTCCAAGCATGCAGATGAAGGTTGTGAATTCTGATCCAAACGAATCTTTCATCATTGATGAGTTCCTTAGACCATGGTTTGATCCAGTTAAACCATTCGTCAGTCCATTTGTTACCATCAGCGAGTAAATTCAGCATTGATTCTTTTCTATTAAATCGAATTAAGAACCAGCTACCTCCCATTCTTGTGATTGAAAAATGAGAATAACCTTCCATGGACATTTGTTGATGAAGAATATTGATCTTAAGAGGAGACTTGACCGAAACTGCCACTGAAGCTTTAAGCCATTTTTTATCTTGAACAAGGACTTCCACATTAATCTTATCTAGTTCTACTGTATTCTGTTTGTCACCCCCTGCTCCATCCTGCTCACCATTTGTGTTAAGCTGATTCATACCAGTTTTTACAGTATCTTTGTAAGAGTAAGAAGATTTGATCGTTGGGGAAGCACCTTTGTAGAATGTATTAGGTGAGTACTTTTTTTTTGAACTTTAACTCTTCTCCAAATGGTTGAATTTTCGTTGAGTCTGGAAAAGTCAATACCCAGTTTATAATCTGATAACCACGCCCCGTTGAGTTTTTCTACAACATTCTTGGCGTCATTCTGGCTTGAGAACCTAACAAATCCATACTTCCTTCCTGATCTGCTTCTTTTTTGAGGGATAAAGACATCCGTGACATTTCTATGGTGTTGAAAGATTTGTTTGAGCCATCTCCAATGGATATTTGGTGGTATGTTGTTGACGAATACGGAGAAGGTTTGCAGTGGAGACTGGGAGGGAGACGCCATTCTGTTTATTAGATGTTGTTGACGAATACATATTTTTTTTAATAATAATAATAATCTTTTCATTAACTTGTCATTAGATGCATATCAGAGTAATTTGAGAATTTCATTAAGGCTCCGTTTTGTATGTGTTTTTCATTTTCCAAAAAATATTTTTCATGTTTTTCTGTGTTTGGTTTGTGTAGAATAAATTCAGTCAACTAAAAATAACTTACAGTCAACTAAAAATAACATAAGGTTCTCGGAAATTGTCTTCCCCTTTTGAAAAGTGGAAGACAATTTCCAACCCATTTTAACCCTTAACAGAAACCCAACCCCAATCTTCATATGCCACAATTCCTCACCAATCTTCCTGTCGGCATCACAGATCCTTTCACCAGCGCCACCAATCTCTTTGTCGGCATCCTTCCTTCACTCTTACCCTTCAAGATCTTGCCCACATTTACTAAGGTACTGAAAACCCAAAACCGTTTGCCACAATTCCTTACCAAAACCATCGCCGGCCAACAGTTCCTTACCAAAACCATCGTCGGCATCACAAATTGATCTAGCTGCTACCATCAATTTTCTTATTAGCATCCTTGGATATCTAAAGACCAAATCAGAATTTGATTTTGGATTTGCATCTCTATAGAGCACATTTCCATTTGCAGAGAGTGACGAGGGAAATGTTTTGGTTTGTGGAAATAGTAAGGCGTATTTGTATGATCAAAATAGCAAGAACCCTCTCTATGGATAAAGGATTGCTCAAATCATGGTGGTTTTCTTTGATTTAAGTACTAATGTCCCCTGTTTTGACGGTTGGTGCCCAGTTCCTTGGTTTTGATTCTCTTAGAGAGTTTCTTAAAGGTTTTTGCTGGAAGCTGGTTTTGTTTTTTCTATATTTTTAAGTACCTTTTGTTCTTTATCAGCTTTGCTCAACTAAAAAATGGAATTGATCAAAATGCCCAAAAGTGAAAATAAAAATGAAAAGGACAAGTAAAATCACTTGAATCACTGTTGTGTATTTCAACTTTTCAGTTTTTTTTAATTATTATTATTATATTATTAATAATATTATTAGTAATTAATTATGTGAATAATATTTTTTTAACAAAAATATAAATTTTTTGTAAAACAACCAAACAACAAAAAATATATTTTAGCATATCAACCAAATAATAGAAAATATTATTTCTTCAGAAAATCAATTTTTCAAAAATCATTTTTCAGAAGTTATTTTACATAAACCAAACAGAACCTAAAATTAAGTAAGCATCCAAAAAGAATGAAAGCGTCAGTCTTTTCAAGCCAAAGTTTATATAAGAACAGTACGAAGCAGTTAGATGTAAATGTAATAAAATAATTTAGCAATAAGAGGTAGTTTAAAAACAAAATCCCTCGTCACTTTTAGCTTACACACACATATATAACTAAACTATACATCATCAAGAATTTTATTGTAATTTTAATAGGCTTTAATGAAATAAAAACATCAAAAGTCATCCTTTTAAAAGTTGAATTACTTGCTTAAAGCATACTTCCATTTTTGCTTTTAACTTTATAGACTAAATTTGTACGACTGATGTAGTAACAACACCTAGGGAGTTTTTGACAATGAGAATGGGTTTAATTGATGAACTCCACCTTCTTATGAATGATCCAATGCACTCCTTTTCTGCTTTAAGTTGGGCTTGACATCTCTTGAACCTACTTGCTATAAATAATAAATGCATCATATTATATATGATGCATAATTGAATTATGTATAGTGTATGCAATTAAAAGAATCTTTTACTTTCATTTGGTGCATTATGAATCATGGTATTATCAAAAACAGAATCAACGGTTTATTCAGAAACCAAATAGATTAAAAAGGATTATTGTTATCTCGTGGTGTGCTCTCTTGAAATAACAACTTGGGGAAGAACGACATATATTTCAAAATAGTGCTACATGCTTAATAATATTCCTTTTTTTGACAGAACCCCATGCTTAATTGTCAAGTATTCAACTCATATAGAAAACAACATAATTTACCCACATAGGCACATTAAAAGTTTTTTTTTTCCTTTTATTGTATGCCTCATGGGGACCATGCTCATAGTGTTAAATTGTTAACCATCTTAGACTTTCAAAAGTTAATACAAAATGTATTAAGCGTTCAAAGAAAATGGCTCAAGTTTCCATCGTTGTTAAAAAATGGCATCTTCCTTCCAGACACCTTTACAAAACTCCTCCGTCTTTGTCAATAACATACCGCCAAACATACATTGGAGATGGCTCAAACAAATTTTTCAACATCATGGAAATGTCACAGAAGTTTTTATTCCTCAGAAGCGAAGTAGGTCAAGAAGAAAGTATGGATTTGTTTGATTCTCAAGTCTGGAAGATGCCAAAAACGCAGTGGAAAAACTCAACGGTGTGTGGTTCCTTGATCATAGGCTGGGTGTTAACTTTGCCAAAAATAAGGAAAGATCAGCCTTTTGGAGAAGAGTTGATCCTAAAAATGAGAAGCATCTGCCTGAAGCCTTCTCCAAGACTATTCCACAACGAACAGATTCTCCTACTCTCACATAGATACATTCATCACCAGCAATAATCAGATGGATTCAGAAAATGAACAAGAGATGGCAGGAGGTGACAATCTTGATTATATTAAAGTGGAAGCCTCAGTTCAGGTTATGAATTGGCTTAAAGCCTCAGTGATTGTTTCGATTAAGTCTCCACTAGAGATTCTTACTCTTCATCAACATATGTCCATGAAAGGTTATTCCCCTATTTCAATCGCTACGATGGGAGGTAGCTGGTTTATGATCCAACTTGATAGTAAAGAATCATTACTGAAACTACTCACTGAAGAAAACAAATGGACTGATGAATGGTTCTACTAGATTAAACCGTGGTCCATGGACCTCATCAGTGATGAAAGACTCGTTTGGCCCAAAATCAACAACCTACCTCTGCATGCTTGGAACAAAGATGTGTTTAAACAAATTAGAGATCACTGGGGTAAGTTCATTCTAGCCGATGATTGTTCTTGCAAAAATCAAAGGTTAGATTACGCCAGAATTCTTATTATTTTAAACAAAAATATATTAGTGATGAACTCAATTGAGCTCAGGGTAAGTGGTTCGAAATTTGTTATAAATTTAGAGGTTGAAGACAGCTTTAATTTCAGGTGGAAACATCATTCTTCCACCATTCCAGAAGGAAACTCAAGACCAACCCCTGTTTTTGAAAAACCCCCTGTTTCAGTGGCAGAAATTCAAACGAAAGAAAAAGATGTGGATGAGGACCACAATTTGTCGGTTGAAGAAGCAAATCATAGAAACTTTCAAGGTACAAATAAGCCACCCTTGGAAAATGAGAAAACTATTGCTTTTGAGGTAGACTGTCAGCAAACGTACGATGAATTGGTTGGCATTTTGAATAAAGAAACCGAATTTGGATGGAATTTTGAACCAAATTATGCTGATGAGTTATTGAACGATGAAGCAACAATGTTCAAAAATATGGAGTTGGACTTCGAATTGGGTGACCCAAACCTAATGAATGCCAATAATCCACTCTCTGATTCTGAGACTTCAATTAAAGGAAATAAGGCCTTGAGCTTGGTTGTACAGAGAAGTCCAGATATAGCTCAGCACGGGGACAAACTTCTTCAAATAGCTGATGAAACTCAAGAAGATAGCGAAGCCATAGCTGATGAAATTCAAGAAGTAAAGAAGCCATAGCAGGGAACACCACAAGGAATAAGAGATTCATCTCTGTCTCTTCTCTTCAATCCGGTGATGTTAACTTTGGGAAGAAAAAGTGATGCGCACGGACAAGAGAAAACGTAGCTTAGAATTTGAAGGAGCTGAAAACGCAACAGGACAGAAACAAGGATGATGAATGACAACTTCTGAAGACCTAGACCTGAAGCCTAAAGAGACTCGAACCCAAAGGTATTGGACCTTGACCCTACGAATAAGAATTCGAGAACCTAAGGTATAGCAATGGTGGAGGGTGAAAAAAGGAGGCGCCACAAGGAAGAAGACCTTGATAAGCCTAGTTGAGAGGGAACCCAAGAGAAAGGCACACTCAAATTCTGAAATTCAAAACTGATCTGTTCATCAATAGCGTTTACAAGGTATTTATAATAATATCTAGCACTTAAGCCCATAAACAAGTGGGTTGAAATTAACACCAATAGAAAATAAGACTAAACCCAAATTCATGCCTAAACCTGATTACATAAAATAAATAGTCCAAGACACAACAAGACTCAAATGTGGGCCATTCAAACACTTAGCCCATCTTATTGTTAAGCTAAAATAAGACAGTAAACCATGCTCATGTCGTTTGGGCTTCCAAGCAAGTATAGATGTCTTGGGACTCTTCATGGAAGCTTCCTTGACACTTCAGTGATGCTAGAGCTTGTTGCATTAATGAGGCCAGGGCTTGTTGCGTCTTCTTGGCTCGAGCTCGGGTAATTGGACCTCCTTGATGACTAATGGATCCTTAGCATCACGAACAAGTGGATCTCCATCATTCCCCCTCTCCTCAAAAGGATTTGTCCTCAAATCGCATATACCTTCATCAAAAGAAAAGGGAGAAAGATCAGAAACATTAAAAGTAGCAGATACACCATACTCACCAGGAAGATCCAATCGGTAGGCATTATCGTTGATCTTCTCAATGACTTGGAATGGGCCATCTCCTCGGGGATGCAGCTTGGTTCGTCGCTGAATAGGAAACCTCTCCTTTCGCATATACACCCAAACCCAATCACCAGGCTCAAAGACTACTTTCTTTCGATGCTTGTTTGCCTGGGTGGTATACTGCTCAGTCTTCTTTTCAATAGCTTGACGTACTCTCTCATGGAGTTGCTTCACAAACTTAGCTTTCTGTTCTCCATCCAAGTTACTCTGCTCAGCACTAGGTAATGGCAACAAATCCAAAAGAGTAAGAGGATTGAAGCCATAAACAACTTCGAATGGAGAGCAACTCGTAGTAGAGTGGACACTGCGGTTATATGCAAACTCCACATGTGGTAAGCAATCTTCCTAATTCTTCAAATTCTTCTGTATAATGGACCTCAATAATGTAGATAGGGTTCGGTTGACTACCTCAGTCTGTCCATCAGTTTGAGGGTGACAAGTGGTGGAAAATAACAATTTAGTTCCTAACTTTCCCCATAACGTCTTCCAAAAGTAACTAAAGAACTTGGCATCTCGATCGGAAACAATGGTCCTCGGTACACCATGCAGACGTACTATCTCTTTGAAGAAAAGGTCAGCAACGTTGCTCGCATCATCCGTCTTGTGGCAAGCAATGAAATGAGCCATCTTAGAGAACCTGTCAACCACGACAAAAATAGAATCTCTACCGTGTTTTGTTCTAGGCAAGCCCAAAACAAAATCCATAGAGATATCAGTCCACGGAGTAGTAGGAATGGGTAAAGGAGTATATAAACCATGATTATGAACCCTAGATTTAGCTTGCCTACATGAAATGCATCTATCACATAACCTCGCTACATCTCTCCTCATGTTAGGCCAAAAGAAATGTTCTTGCAAAACATCTAAAGTTTTCCTAACTCCAAAGTGACCCATTAATCCTCCACTATGGGCTTCTCTAACTAACAGCTCGCGCAACGAACTCCTAGGCACACATAATTTATTTTCTCTAAAGAAGAACCCATTGTGCTTAAAGAACTTGCCAAAGCCAGATGTAGCACATGCCTCATAAACATTACCAAAATCAACATCATCAGCATACTGTTCTTTGATATACTCAAATCCTAAAAGTTTAGCATCAAGAGTAGTGATAAGAGTATACCTACGAGATAACGCATCAGCTATGACGTTCTCTTTACCTTTTTGTACTTGATCATGTATGGGAACATCTCAATGAACTCTATCCACTAGGCATGACGCTTATGCAGCTTACTCTGTCCTTTCAGATGCTTCAAGGACTCATGATCAGTGTGGATGACAAATTCCTTGGGCCACAAGTAATGTTGCCATGTCTCTAAGGCCCTCATTAACGCGTACATCTCCTTGTCATACGTGGGATAGTTAAGTGTTGCTCCACTTAACTTCTCACTAAAAAAAGTGATTGGGCGTTTTTCCTGCATAAGCACAACTCCAATACCTACACCTGAGGCATCGCATTCAATCTCAAAAGTTTTAGTAAAGTTAGGCAGAGATAACAAAGGAGTAGAACAAAGTTTATCCTTAAGCAAATTAAAAGCATGCTCTTGTGCAGGACCCCAATGAAATGCAACATTCTTTTTGACCATGTCGATCAAAGGTGCAGCTATAGTGCTAAAATCTCTAACGAATTGACGATAGAAACTAGCTAAACCATGGAAACTACGCACCTCAGAAACAAACTTAGGTACAGGCCAATCTTTAATTGCCTTTACCTTCTGATTATCAACAGAAATGCCATGTGAAGAAACTACATACCTAAGGAAAACAATCTTATCAGTGCGGAATGTACATTTCTTAAAATTGGCATACAAACTTGCATTCCTCAAAACAGTAAGAACATTCCTAAGATGCTCAACATGCGCATGCTGCCTCTTACTGTATATCAAAATATCATCAAAATAGACAACCACATACTTACTAATGAAATCACGTAAAACATGGTTCATTAAGCGCATGAATGTACTGGGTGCATTAGTCAAGCCAAAAGGCATAACTAACCACTCGTAGAGACCATGTTTAGTCTTGAATGCTGTTTTCCATTCATCACCTTCTCTCATACGAATTTGGTGATATCTGCTCTTTAAATCAATTTTAGAAAACATGCATGCACCATGCAACTCATCAAGCATGTCATCTAGCCTAGGAATAGGATAGCGGTACTTTACAGTGATTTTGTTGACGGCTCGGCAGTCAACGCACATCCTTCATGTCCCATCTTTTTTTGGCACAAGCAGTACGGGCACGGCGCATGGACTCATGCTCTCTCTCACATAACCTTTCCTTATGAGCTCTTTAATTTGCCTGTGAAGCTCCTTCGTCTCCTCGGGATTACTTTTGTAGGCTGGACGGTTAGGAATGGCAGCTCCGGGGACAAGGTCAATCATGTGCTTGATCCCACGAATCTGTGGTAATCCACTTGGGATCTCCTCAGGGAATACATCCTCGAACTCCTGCAACAATAAGACAACATCAGTAGACAAAGTATCATGGAGTTCAGCATCAATGAAACAAGAATCTTTAAATAAGAGTAAAAGGATAGGAGACTTAGCAAGAAACGCAGTCTTCACATCTCGGGGTTTGGCATAGCAGCTCACTGTTTTGCTTTCCTTGTTTTCTTTCTTTTCTTTAGCTTGCTTCCTTTGCTCGCCATGTTGCTCCTTTAGCCTTAATTGGTCCTCATAAATCTCCTTGGGGCTAAGGGGAGCAAGAGTGATCTTCTTGCCATCCGTAGTAAAGGAGTAACGGTTAGTGTAACCATCGTGGATGACTCTCCGATCATACTGCCACGGTCTACCCAGCAATAGGTGGCTAGCTTGCATGGGCACCACGTCACACAACACCTTATCTCGATAACTTCCAATACGAAAAGGAACCAAGACTTGCTTCACCACGTTCACTTCACCACAGTCATTAATCCACTGCAACTTATATGGGTGGTGATGCTTGGTAGTGGGCAACTTTAACTTATCAACAAGGTATGTGCTAGCAACATTAGTACAGCTCCCACCATCAATGATTACAGTTCATACCTTGTCACTAATATGGCACCTCGTATGGAAGATGTTCTTGCGCTGTGCCTCATCTTCAAACTTCACATGGGTATTAAGAGCACGCCGAGCAACAAGTGCTTCACCATGAGCAACATACTCAACAACTTCGTCTTCTTCAGCATCTTCTAACGCATGCATCTCATCTTCAACACCGACTTCAGAACCTTCACTCTTAACATCGCCATTCCCATGCATGATCATCACTCTACGGTTGGGACACTGTGAGGCAATATGTCCACGACCTAAACACTTGAAACACTTAATGTCACATGTCCTGCTCTGGGATGCTTGGGCAGGTTTAGTCTTGGGCTTTGGAGGGCCCTCAGGCTTGGGCTTAGCAAAGCTCTCTGACTTAGGCGTAGACACAGGCTTATCATCCTTACGAAAGGTGTTAGATTTCCAAATAGGAACTGAACCAGGAGTGAAACGGGATGTACCTTTCCTTTGGAGTTGCCTTTCCACTTTGATGGCCACATGCAGCATCTCCTCTAAATCCATGTAATGCTACAACTCTACTACATTGGCAATCTCATGATTTAAGCCTTGGAGAAAACGAGCCATAGTAGCTTCTGCATCCTCCTAGATATTGGCTTGGATCATGGTTATTTCCATCTCTTTGTAGTAATCCTCAACACTCTTTGAGCCCTGGGTAAGACCTTGGAGCTTCTGGTATAACTCTCTGTAGTAATGAGTAGGAACAAATCTCTGTCTCATGATGCGCTTCATCTCATCCCATGTAGACATTGGAGGATCATCGTATCTTCTTCTACTAGTGACTAACTGATCCCACCAAACCATAGCATACTCTGTGAACTCAATTGCTGCAAGTTTGACCTTCTTTTCCTCGAAGTAGTGGTGGCAGTCAAACACCATTTCAATCTTCCTTTCCCACTCCAAATATGCCTCAGGATCATTCTTGCCTTGGAAAGGAGGAATCTTCAATTTTATACTGCCAAGGTTTCCATCCATCTTCTCCTTGCCTTTATCACGGGCTCTATCAACTCGATCTCTATACCCATGGTACCTTCTATGATGTCTATCTATCCCAGACTCTTTGTTCGAATCATACCCAACATTATCATCATACTCGTCATTGGCAACAACCTTACTTTGTAGATGAGAAGTATCACCTTGTTGGATCTTTGCAAACCGAGCTTCATGTTGGTTCAACTTATCATGAATGTCATTGAATTTCACGTCCATCCATTGGAACTGTTGTTACATTGCCTGAAGCATGAATTCAATCTTTTTAAAGTCTAACTTATCACCTTCAAAAGACATTTTCAACAAATGATATCCTCACGTGTTTACACTCGTGTTTCACTCAAGTAATTTGGCTTTTCTCTACTAATGTTTCTCACACACTCATGCCTTTTTCCCTTACTCTACCTTAACTCTATAGGTTCACAATCGTACTAGAGACTCAGTCAAAGATTCAACCTCGCAGAATCAACTAATTCACCAAGTATTTCCTCTTTTTTTTTTTGAATTCCTTTTTTTTTGATTTCTTCTCTTTTTTTTGAATTCTTCTCCCTTTTTTTTTTTCACAGAAAGGTGCGGCTAGGGTGACTCAAAGAAAGAAAAAAATAATAAAAATAAAAAATAAAAAAATCACTAGAAGGACCAAAAAAATGAAAAATGGCCTAAAACGATAGGAAAACGATGGAATTTGGCCAAGATAGGGTGGGGCACGGGTTCGCTTTATTTCGTCGTTTTCTTTAAAACGGGTACTCGCACGCCTCCTAACTCAACCAAATTTTTCTGTTTCAACAGTAACGCAACAATTTTTTTTTGAATTCTTTTTTTCTTTTTTTTTTTTGTAATCTGATTTTTGCGGTTTCCTTGAAAAGAGTAGGGGTGCGGCTAGCGTTGAATTAAGTGGTTGAAGAAGTGCAGCTAGGGTTATGAGGAAGTGCAGCTAGGGTTATAATTGAGGGGTGCGGCTAGGGTTATGAGGAAGTGTGGCTAGGGTTATAATTGAGGGGTGCGGTTAGGGTTATGAAATAAGTGGCGGCTAGGGTTATGAAATAAGTGGCAGGATTTCCAAGGATTCTACCAAAAGTGAGAGACGCATAAACAAACCAGAAATTGAAACCAACAAAAGAAAAAAAAATCGAAACCAACAAACCAAAAATCAAAAAGTGAGTGACGCATAAACAAACCAGAAAATCGAAACTTGAGCTCTGATTACCAACTGATGTGCACGGATAAGAGAAAACGTAGCTTGGAATTTGAAGGAGCTGAAAACGCAACAGGACAGAAACAAGGATGATGAATGACAACTTCTGAAAACCTAAACCCGAAGCCTAAAGAGACTCGAACTCAAAGTTATTGGACCTTGACCCTACGAATAAGAATTCGAGAACCTAAGGTATAGTAATGGTGGATGGTGAAAAAAGGAGGCGCTACAAGGAAGAAGACCTTGATAAGCCTAGTTGAGAGGGAACCCAAGAGAAAGGCACACTCAAATTCTGAAATTCAAAACTGATCTGTTCATCAATAGCGTTTACAAGGTATTTATAATAATACCTAGCACTTAAGCCCATAAACAAGTGGGCTGGAATTAACACCAACAGAAAATAAGACTAAACCCAAATTCATGCCTAAACCTAGTTACATAAAATAAATAGTCCAAGACACAACAAGACTCAAATGTGGGCTATTCAAACACTTAGCCCATCTTATTGTTAAGCTAAAAGAAGACATTAAACCATGCTCATGTCGTTTGGGCTTCCAAGCAAGTATAGATGTCTTGGGACTCTTCATGGAAGCTTTCTTGACACTTCAGTGATGCTAGAGCTTGTTGCATTAATGAGGCCAGGGCTTGTTGCGTCTTCTTGGCTCGAGCTCGGGTAATTGGACCTCCTTGGATGACTAATGGATCCTTAGCATCACGAACATCACGAGCAAGTGGATCTCCATCAAAAAGTCTACTTCATTAAAGCGGAAGAGTAAGAAGAACAACAAAAAAGCAAGCTTCTTTAGAAAAAAAGAAAACAACATGTTGGGGTATTATTTAGAAACCCTTAGTTTTATTGATGAAGAAATCACGGATGATGATATAAGAAACAGAAACAGAGCTTTAAGAAAAGAAGCACAAGCCACCCTAGAAGTGGTGAGATTGCTAGGACTTTCTACAGCAACAGATGAAGAAGATATCATCCGAAGTCTAATAGAAGCTGAAATTGAAGAAATGGCGAGAAACATTTGCAGAGATTAGTCGATGACTGAGGTGAGTGGAAATTTTGTTTTGTCGCTTCATAAAATTCTGCTCTGAAATGTGCAAGTAGCTCTAGATGACTCGTCATTAGTCATTAGTCATTTTGACTTTGACTTTCAAATAGATTCTTTTGTTTATTAACTAAAGCCAAGCAACTAACAAAATTGACATTGAGGTATTTTGAGGGGCGATCATCTGGCAAACAGAGGTTTCTTTTGGTTTCGACTATAGTAGAGCTAAATTAAAACAGTGGATCAATAGACACTTGTCTCTAAACGTTTTGTTCAGCCTATATAAAGGAATGCCAGTCTCTTAGGTGTTTTTTGAATAGATGTTAGATTGTCAAAGAATGGATTTTGGTGAGTCAGCATCGCAAATGTACAGTAGAAAGTAAGACCGATGAAAGAAAAGTAAGGAAAATGGAAATGTGGTGAAACAATGATGGGATTAAGAATGCAGAAACCAGGAAGGTATATTAACTTTGATATTTGCACGGCCACTCCCTTCAGTTTGGGAATGCACTGGTGGAGGAGATCAGTTCTAGTATTATATTGTTCACATGTCTACTCTTTCCAGTATTGGTTCCAGAATTCTTTTGTTCTCGTTTGTCCTCATTAGCTGTTTTATTGATTGATGATGCTGTTGTCATATTTTGGGTTGCCTTAACTCCAAGCTAAGATCATTTAGTCAATGGTTCTTTTTGCTCCCCAGATGTTTGTTGTTATGTCCCTTAAGAGAAATGTTTTTTGTTCCTCTGCTCTCGGGTTGTTAACTGACCAAATAGTTCACGGGTTCCTCTGCTCTCTGTTTGGGTTGTATGTAGTCTAAATTTGGACTTAGTTTAGGTTGTATGTATGCTGCTCTCGGGTTGTAATGCCCCTTAAGATGTTATGCATGTAGTCCAAATTTGGACTTAGTTGTTAGTCCATTCAATAAAATTTTAACTTTTCAAAAAAAAAAAGTGTTCAAAGAAAATAAAGAAAGAAAATCCTAAATAAGTAGTGCCAACATAGTAAAGAGGCAAATCACAAAACTCAAACACCACAAGGGCACCCTTAATTAGACATCTATAAAAAGATCCAGCGCTGTCATATTTAATAAAGGAAGAAAATATCCAACAGTTTTTTTTGTAAAGTGGTTAAGAAAAAGTTGTGACATGCTCTAAGCTTAAACCCTCAATTATGAAAAAAAAAATAATGAAAGAGAATAAAATTTAATACCTGAACTATTTACTTATTTAATTTTTTAGGATTTACAATGACAAAGGTGAGCAGCATTTAAGCACGATTAATATACGATAAACTAGCATGATTGCTATACGATAAACTATGTACTTGAATTTCCAATGAGACATTGGCTTAGTGGTAGGGAGAAGACTCTGAGACTTTAAGGGTTCAAATTCGAGTCCATCAAGTGTGAGCTTGAGTTAATTTAGTTATTTACTAATTAGTATAGTTTGTTATAAATATTTACTAGTTTACTTAGTTTGAGTAATATGATTTTCATAGTTACTTGTAATACGCTGATTGTGATTGTAAGTTCTACTGAAAATGTACAACTCAAAAAAAAAAAACTATGTACTAGAAGAATTTTTTTTTTTCAACTAAGCCTTACATAACTTGAATTGCATTAACTTAGGTCTCGTTTTGGATATCATCGCATCGGACATGCATTTGAAAAAGTTTACATTGAACCGTGAGGGGGAAATGGATTGCACTTCACAGTGCAGTTAGTTCATAAGTGATATTTCTCTTATTTTGTTAAATTATTTTTTTAATTTTTGAAAATATTTAATTTTTTAAGCATCTCATTTTTTACCCTTAAATCTTAACATTTTCTTTTTGTTTTCAGTTTAACTTTTTTTTTATTTTAAAATTTTGAGTTATTCATTTATTTAAATTATAAATAAGTTATACAATGTTATTTGCTTTGATATTTAAAATTATTACTTATCTAAAATGATAGTCATATATATGTAATTTTATACATCAATTATTATTTTATATTTTAATATAAATATTAAATTTTTTATTATTCAATATTGTAATATATTATTTGAATATAAAATAATGTGTCACCATTTTTTAAATAAAATTTTAAGGATTTTAAATGTTAAATAACATTAAAATATACATATAAATCATTTTTAAATATTTAATAATAAAAATATAAAAATTAATCATTTTTAATTTACTAAAAAGAAACTAATATTGCATGTGCAACACACATATTAGTCGTGGTCAATGGCATTTTCTTGCTTTTATATATATATATATATATATATATATATTCATTCTTATATAAATTCAATTTTGCCATCTTGAATTCCGTTTGGGTTCTATTAAAAGAAAAAATCGATTTGGCCTTTATAAAAGAAAACAGATTTTGACTAGAAAAACAATTGCTGCAATATGATAAAATAGCACCTGAAAGGAATAATAAAAATTTGCAAATTTTAACTAGTGTCTTTTCGTTACCTTGACTGTCCGTAGGTCAACTCCTGGGATATTAGCTGCTGTCAACATTATAAATAAATTGCAGAAGTTGGCATTTAAAAGGGCTGTAATCGAATTGAGACTAAGTAATTTAGTGTTAAGTTCGAATTTGGTCCAATAAAAAAATTTGAAGCTTTAAATTTGGTTTGACCTCAAATAAATTTGATTTTTGAAATTCAAATTCAATATTGTTGGGATTTTTTAGGTAGAATCGTATTCCACAAACGAATAAAACTAACGCGAAATTAAATTAAACACACAAAAGACATGATTTAACGTGGTTTGACCCAAGTGCCTACATTCATGGATAATAGAGAAAAATCTATTATAAAACATAGAAATTACAAAGAGTACAAAACACCTTAAAACAAACACTAAGACCAAGCACTTAAACAAACCTAGTTTCTGCTCCATAGTGTTTAACCTATGAAATTCCCATGCAACACAGTTTTTTCTCCAACTCTTTCCCAAATCCCTATAGACCAATCTCCCACATAGAGATTACATAGTGATTACATCTCTCTCTCAATCTCATTCTAAAGGTTAAGACCAACTCTATATTTATAGAGCCAAATTACTTGATCACTAAGAATTCCTATCCACTAAGGAATATAATATATTAAGAGTATTTATCTCTAACTAAACTTAACCACCAAGTAATTCTCTAACCAATAGAATTTATTAGAATCCAAATTAATTCCCAATAGAATTTGAGTTAACATCTAACAATCTCCACCTTCACACAAATTCTATCAAAATATTGGTCTTCAAGAAATCTCAGCTACACATAATCGAATCAATCCTGACTGTTCTTGATTCACACAACACAACCAATACCTATGCGTAGCCAAATCAACTCCACCCAGTTGATGTCACGACCCGTGATGTCCACTTTTTAATCAAATACCAACTAACTTTTTCTTTCACTTAAGTTTGGTTAGGCTGTTTGTCTAGTCATCCTTCTTCTTCTTATACTATATATTTAGTCAACTAACATGGCAATCTCAATTTCAAATAAAAGTATTTCTTATATATACATATGGTCCTCATAACAATTTACACAACGTATATCCCCAAATGATCTAATATACATCGCTGTACTGTAGCACTATCTGATGTACATAATAAATAATTATACCTTCAGGGAAAATTGGGAAGCATGCCTTGAAAGAACACTTTACGATCCAAATGTAAGCTCTTCTATTGAGAGTGGGAAGTCACTTCAAATAATCTGGAAAAAATGTTGTAAAGGAATGAGTTTATACTCAGTAAGAAATATATGTAAAAGAGCATATTATGCCACTATATGCAGTTTTCCTGCTTGGCTTTATAATGTCATGTAGGATTCTTATAAAATATATAACATATACTTTTGTCAAATACCATACAACATATAATCAAATAAGTCAAATACTTTCAAATGAATCAAATCACTTGAATTCACATATACAAATAATCTTCAAATAGATGGGAGACGGTTAACCTTCCAATAAAATCATGCACCAAATAAATCCCGTAAGGGATGCCAAATAAATCTTGTGAGGGATGCCAAATAAGTGGCGTACCCACGTATGGGCCAGGGATCCTCCCTTAAGCCAAACACATATAAGAGATAAATGGCCATAGTCGATAAGCCACAGTGAACACTAGTTGGGTGACAGTTGTGGTACTGAGGACTAGACTAGAATTTCTCAGCCAAATACAAATAATTGCATGATCACCAAAGGAGTACACAATCTCCAAAGCATTTTTTATATACCTTTTTGGTAATACAAATATACTTTTATCAAATAGGCTTCAAAACCTTATTTTCAAATAGGGCAATCGATTGGTCCTTATGGCAGTCGACTGCCATGACATATATTGATTTATTAAATTTCTTTTCTTTTAAAAATCTAGATATTTCATATTTCTAAAACCAATAGGGTAGTCGACTGGTCGAATAGGGCAGTTGACTGGTTCGCAAATAGAATGTTTTTCGAGAAAAGGCAGTTGACTGGCTCCTTAGCAGTCGATCGTTTTTGCAAACAGAATGCTTCTGGAAACAAGGTAGTCAACTAGCTCCTTAGCAGTCGACTGGTTTTGCAAACATAATGCTTTTTGAGAAAATGGCAGTTAACTGGTATGCAAACAGAATACTTTCTAGAAAATAGTAGTCGACTGCTATTTAGGGCAGTCGACTAGTTTGAGTCGATTTCGAAAAAACTACATCACAGCTGTCTTTAGGTAGTCGGTTGCCCCTAGCCAAATCGTAACTAGGAGTAAAATCAAGATTTTTAAACCCCCTGCACTTAAAACAGCTTCATTTATAACCCAAATCATGCAACCAAACAGACATAGTCACCCTACGTCCGTTACACATATTCCTTACCTTAATAACTTGAAAACAGAATAATTTGGTTGCACCGATGATTTCCTCTTTACTTCTTCAAAGCTGCAAATATCACAATGATCATTTAACAAATTAAACTTCCATGTAAATTAGATCTTTCTAACACTTGTTTTAACATTTAAACTTCATCCTACAGCCTTTACATATCACAAACCCTCTTTTGACCAAACCCTTAAGAAACCTCAAAACTTGATCTTCTTTCGTTTCAAGGTTATAAACGCTTTATACCCACTTAACATAACTCCAAACTTTAGATTAAATTGAAAGAAATCACTTCATCTCTTACCTTGGTTAGTAACCAAAATAACATCAACAAGATATTCCTCAAAGCCTTTGATTCAGCCTTCAATATTATAGGTATAGCTAGAGCTAGTGATGAGGAGCAATTTTCGTTAAGCAAGCTTAACAATTCGATGGGTGTTTGTCAAGGTAAGTGTGAGGAAAGCTTGGAGAAAATGTGAGAGAACCAAGAATGGCTGTCGGCCCTTGTGATAGAGATGAAGACAATCAATTCTCATTAATTCATCTCTATCCCTTTGACATCTCATCTTTGACCATTTGACTTTTGACCATTAATTTCTCTTATTCCATTCATATCCCATATATCATTTATATGTTCAGATTTCATATTAAATCTCAAATAATCATAATCTTCTAATAATCTAGAAGTCAAATATTTGATTTTAAAAGTGTAGATCAGCGACAATAGGGGTAAAAGGACTAAAATATCCCTAATCATACAATCACTTAATTCTCAATATAATTTATCCAAAACTTTTTAACTTGAAATATTATACAAATAAGGGAAATTAAAGGAAATTGGGGATTTCACAATTGACTTCAGAGAGGAACTTCGATATAACCTCTCTCAGCAAGAATTGTCTCTCACTAACGTCTTCATCCAGAGATTGTAAAGTCGACACTATTGAGATTTTTTTTCTTTACCAATCTCCCACAAACAAAATAATCACTTTTCTTCATGTCAGGAACCTTGCAATGTGTGATTTCTTTGGCAAACTAATATTATACACACTCCACATAGTTTTAGGACATGTCACACCACCCAAAAATTATGTGCATACAATTCACCTTATACAAGAGTATAATATCTCAAGAAAAGTGTCAATATCTCTTAGACTAGTGAGACAACCTTTAAGGTATTCAATGTGCTCCATTCCTATTACCCAAGATCTGCACCTACTGATTTCAAACCTTCAACAATCCTAATTCTCACTTAGATCCAGAAATTCATCGGAGCACCACTGGATCAAACTGAGAATTACTCCACCTGCAATTGACATCTTGTTGTAGCAATCTTCTCTTACATGTTCCCGATCTTACGAACACAATCTGCAATAACAAATCCCCTGAATCGAATCATCATCTTTGCATCAGGTTTCATGATAATTCTTGAACCATAGCTCTGATACCAGTTGTTGAGATTTTTTAAGCAGAATCGTATTCCACAAATGAATGAGACAATGCGAAATTAAATCAAACACACAAGAGACAAGATTTAACGTGATTTGGCCTAAGTGCTTACATCCATGGATGAGAGAGAAAAATCCACTATAAAACATAGAGATTACAAAGAGTACAAAACACCTTAAAACAAACACTAAGCTCAAGCCCCGAAACAAACCTAGTTTCTGCTCTATAGTGTTTAACCCATGGAATTCCCATGCAACATGATCTTTTCTCTAACTCTTTCCCAAATCCCTATAGACCCATCTCCCACATAGTGATTGCATAGTGATTACATCTCTCTCTCAATTCCATTCTAAAGGTTAAGACCAACTTTATATTTATAGAGCCAAATTACTTGATCACTAAGAATTCCTAATAACTAAGGAATCTAATCTATTAAGAGTATTTATCTCTAAATAAACTTAACCACCAAGTAATTCTTTAACTAATAGAATTTTATTAGAATCCAAATTAATTCCTAATAGAATTTGAGTCAACATCTAACAGATTTGAGCTATTAAACTCAAATAAAAAAGTTTTATTTGTCGCTTTTCAGTCATATATTATAAAAGTAAAATAATAACTTAATAATTAAATATTAAATATATTTAAAAAATTTGACTAGACTCATGAATTATTTGAATTAGATATTAAAATACTTAAACTTGACTTAACTTGTTACTTGAATAGCTCAAACTTGAGCCCAACTTTGAAGATAAATGAATTAAACTTGAATAATTATTGAATTGAGCTCAGGGATCTAACAAGTAACTTAACTCATTCACATTCTTAAATTTAAAATTTAAATTTATTGAAAACAACTTAGAAGAATTGCATGAATCAATTGGATTTAACTTCAAGTTCCTAATTAAAGCAATTCATTTAATCAACAAATTAATGTTGATAATTGACTCCCTAAATATTAGCTTTATCTAGAACATATATGTCTATAACATATCCTTTGTTACCATTGTCAATTTTATTTTATTCTTATGGCATACATATCCTACAAAAAAAATTTGTAACCAATTCAGTAAGCTTTGCATTCCCTCTTGTGAATCCAACTTCTTTGGTAATATATTTTTGGTTATGGCATACATATCCTACAAAAAAATTTGTAACCAATTCAGTTCGCTCTGCATTCCTTCTTGTGAATCCAACTTCGTTGGTATTATATTTTTGGTTATGGCATGCATATCCTACAAAAAAAAATTGTAACCAATTCAGTAAGAACTACATTCCCTCTTGTGAATCCAACCTCTTCCTTAAGAATTGTGGCGTCCCCGCCACCACATCTTATAACTTAACTTTTTTCTTATTATCTTATACGACTTCATTTGATTTATTTCACCAGTGTCATTCATGCCTTACCCTTACGCTAAATATCTAATAGCTCATACCAATTTATTTACTTTCCATAAACATAAAATGAAATATATAAATATCATTCCATTTTCACAGGATCTTACACATCATCTTAACTTACATCCCCGACATCTTATGTACATAATTGCTACTTGTACTGTACCGTAGCTGAATTACAATTTACTTTACATAAACATAAAAGTATACCTTCTATGCTAACTGGGAAGTGTCTTTTGAAGGTACACTCTAATCTTTCACAAGCAAGCTCCTTTAATCGGAGCGAAGTTCACTTCAGGTAATCTGTAGGAAAAATGGTCGTAAAAGGGTGAGTTTACGCTTAGTAAGAAAAATATGTAAAAGAGTGTATTATGCCTCTATATGCATTTTTCCTACTTGGCTCTATAATTTCATGTAAAGCATTATAAAGCATGCATCATGTATTTCTTTTAAACATCATTTGCAAACATGCATATTTCTTTCAAATGGCATGGCAAACATACTTTGTATGCTTCTTTAAAATAGCATACATCATATAATTTCTTCAAAACATCATATACAATCATACTTCATAAACTTGCTTTAAAACATAACTTTAAAACATACATCATATGCTTCTTCAGAACATACATCTTATACTTTGAAATAGATGGAGACTATGTACATTTATTCAAGTGATTGCTCATCATATAAATCATTTATACCCATTTATATGATTCTAATTATGCATTAGTACAGTGGTGCACCATGTAAAGGTCAGGGATTCTCTCATGCCTTTAGTAATCCACAGTGAACACTAGTCAGGTGTCACTTGTGGGATTAAGGACCGGACTAGGGTTCCTCGCTCAACATAATAATACTGAGGACTTGATCAGAGTCTCTCAGCCATCAGAAATGCATAATCATCACACAGTCCATAGTCTCAAAACATTTATAATATACTTTTTCGAAAAACACTTTTGTGTTTAAACCAAATAGGCTTTGAAATCCCTTTTTCATACATGGCAGTCGACTGGCCTCATAGGGCAGTCGGCTGTTGTTTCATAACTTCCTTTATCGAAATTAATTTCATTTAAGATATTTTCATCTTTGAAAACAGATAAGGGCAGTCGATTGGTCCATATAGCAGTCGACTGGTTTTCAGACAGAATGCTTCTTAAGAAATGGCAGTCGACTGGTCATATAGCAGTCGACTGTTTTTGAAACAGAATTCTTCTGGAAAATTAGCAGTCGACTGGTCTTATTGGCAGTCGGCTGGTTTTAAAGCAGAATGCATTTTAGCAAATAACAGTCGACTGTCTCATATGGCAGTCGAATGGCATGTATAGCAGTCGGCTAGTTTTTCTCGGTTTTCGAAAAACTACGCTTTGGGTGTGTCTAGGCAATCGACTTCCCTTTAAGGCAGTTGGCTGCTCCTAGCCTAATTGGCACTAGGAGTAAAGTCCGAATATGTATCTTTTCCTGCACAAAACAACTGGTGTTTCTCCTCCAAAGCAGTTCAATATGCATCAAAACATTTGGACATAGCCACCCTACGTCCGTTACATAAATTCCTTACCTCGATTCCTTCGAGAACGTGAAATCACTTGGCGCGTCAACCCTAGCTTTTCACTTCTTCAAAGCTGTAAACATCATATCAATTTAAATCTTTAAACAACCATCATACACATATCATACCAACTCAGAACAACTCCATATCATGAACCAAATTGAAAGAATCATCTTCTTCTCTTACCTTTGCTAGTGACCAAAATCTCAAACTTTGAGATCTCCTCCAATACTTGGATTCAATCCACCAAACTGTGGATATCACTTAGTCTAGTGATAAGGATTGATTTTCGTTCTACGAACTTAATGAATCGATGGAAGAGCGAGGTGGTTTGTCAAGGTAACTATGGAAGGAAACTTATGGAAGAATGATGGAAACGATGGAGAGGGCTGGAAGAAAGAGCTGCCGTGGGAGTGAAGAAAAGGTGATGACTTGTGCTTCATGCATTAATGACATGCTTTATCATCCCTCATCTCAGCCATACATCTTCCCCTTGACCCTTTGACCCATTTGACCATCAATAAATTCTCCTTCTCCTCTCTTCCTATGACTCATCCATTTAATTACCAATTAAAATTATGATTTTATTTCTTTTCTCCTACTCTTAATATTTTCTGATATCAACATTAAATCATTTGACTAATTGACTTTCAACTTTCTTATTTCTCCCATGTTCTATACATCATCCATACATCATTCATACATTAAACTTTATATTCATTCAATCAATTCAGATTGAAATACTTTACAAACATAGAGGAATTACATGGGAATTGGAGATTTCACAAGAACATCATTTTTTATAGCATTTTCATATATCTTTGCAGTTGCTACCGTTTATTGCCTTCTTCTTCTTATTCCCTTCTTTTTTTTTTTGTAATGGTAGAATTAAACAGAGATTGATAACATCTCAGACATTGCATTTCCACCCAAATCTCCTGCACCAATCACCTAGACTAAGATCAAGTGGCTTCCTTTTGCACTTTAATTAATTAGTTATTTAGTTGCATTTATGCAGAAGTAATACTTAATCACCCTATGTACCAAAAAAAATTACTTAATCACATTCCATGCAATTTCAGGCACGTTATCAAAAGGCTCGAGCTGCTTTTAAGTTAAGCATCAGACACATCTTGCATATCTCTGGTGTATTTTGGTTGCATAATCACTGGCACAATGATAATTACAAGTATAACTGCAATTGCATATATTAGATGCTTCTCTGGCATTTTAGACATTTTGATGTTTTGTTTTTGTTCTTGTTTAAGAAAATAATTCAACTATAGCATTCGTTTAAATTTTGTTATTTATAAAATCTTTCAATTTCAACATGTTTCGATTTCCAGTTGCAACTGCTCTGCTCTTCGTAGAGATCAAGGATGCGGCATTTCTGAAAATGTTGTCAGAGGCTATGCTTTCGCTTTGGCTCAAATGGGAACTCCGGGCAATGGTTGTACTCAGTCTAATCATCCAGCTTATACTAATAAGATATGGAAATCGCCGAAAATTCGGCGCGAGAAATTTGAAGTTTATTTCATTTCTTGTTTGGACAATGTACCTGTTTGCAGATTGGTTGGCAATAGTTGCCCAGAGCAGGGTTTCAAATAGCGGCTGCTATCTCGCGATAGCGGCAGTAGCCGCCACCGCTATTGAGGTAATAGCGGGTGTGAATACGGATCACACCCGTAGCGGCCAATAGCGGCCGCTATAAAGCGCCGTAACGGAGGATAGTGGCGATAGTGGCCCGTTATTGCCACTATCCTCCGTTACTTTTCAGACAAAATTAAAAAAAAAATTCAGAATTCAAGACCATCGGAACTCAGAAGACAAAAAAATGGAATAGATACCCCAAGTACAAACAGGCAACAGCAGATCTCAGTCTCAGCACACAAGCAAGCATCAAATTCAAAACATCAATCATCACCTAAAAAAAACTAAGCAAGCAGTTTTCATTTTTATTTTTTTTCCTTTGAATCTTCCATCTAGATCAGAGATGGCGAGGGCGGCGTGGGCTGGGCTGTCGCAGGCTCGGCATCGGCTGGTGTTGGCAAGGTTGAGATCAGATCTGGCCCCTTGGCGCTGGCAGCTGGCTTCGTGAGGCCGTGAAGGGGAGGGATCGAGGTAGAGGTGAGGACTGAGGCCTTGAGCCGACAGGAAAGGAGGTGAGTGAGGGTGAGGCTAGGCGTGAGTGAAATCATGAAACCAAGGGAGAGGCGGGGCTGAGGTGAGGGCGTCGCAGTTGTCGCTGTCGCGTGAGGCTGCCTGAGGTGACTAGTGAGGGGAGGTGAAAGGAAAGGAGCAGCGGGTGGGTAAGGTTGACTGACAAGAGAAAGAGGAGAAACTGAGTTGGGTGGGTGGGTGGGTGGGTTCTAATGGGCATTTTATTTTTATTTTTTTTGGGTATGGTTTTTATTTATTTTAAATACTTTTATTTTAAATTTTTAATACGTTTTAATTATTTTTTTGGTGGATATTTTAATTAGTTTTTTATTTTAAATATTTTTGTTTTAAATTTTTAATATGTTTTAATTAGTGATATAAGAATTGATGAATCATGATAAAATATATTAAATAATGAGTAATTTTTTAATTATCATAAGTAATTTTTTAAATATGAATGTTTTATTATAATTCAAAAAATTATGAACAACATTTTTTTCACATATATAATAGATTTGAGGTATCATAAATTACTTTAAAAATTATAAAATAAGACTTTACATGATTATAATTACAATTACTACACTTTATATAGAATTATGTGAAATTAAAAAAAATTCACGACCGCGATGACCGCAATGATCGCAATAACCGCCACTCTGTCCGCAACCGTGATAAACGCAACGCGACCGAAAACGTGGCCACGACCGTAATTTAAAACCATGGCCCAGAGTACCCTCCTTCGGAGAAGAAAGGAGCAAATAAGCAGTCCTCTGGTTATATTTTGGACCTCATTTCTACTCTTGCATCTTGGTGGTCCTGATACCATCACTGCTTACTCTTTGTCCGACAATGAGCTCTAGCCCCGACATTTCTTCGGGCTACGTTTCCAGATTGGTGTGGCTTTCTATGTCTATGTCAAGTTTTGGACCCTAACCATAACTACGCTTAACTTTTTGGCCGTTCCGGTGTTCATTGTTGGAATTATCAAGTATGCGGAGCGGATTTGGGCTCTCCTCAAAGCGAGTAGCATGCAATTTAGGAAGTCTTTGCTTCCAGATGCCAAAAATTTCGAGCTTGAAATTGACCTTCATCAGGGGCCTTCAAAAGGGGACATGAAGCTGGAGGAATATTTAAAGCAGCTCCAAGTTAAGAAGGAATACAAGTATCTTTATAGAGCTTTTCATTTATTACAGGTATTTAGGCCTCTGTTTTCGGACCTCAAGCTTAGAATTTACAGAAAATTCAAGTACATCTTTAATATGGAGTCCGAAGTGACAGCAGAAGAGGCCTTCAAAATGGTGGAGATTGAACTTGGTTTCTTGTATGATCTGTTGTATACGACGATTCCTATAGTTTTATCTCAAACGGGTGTAATTCTCCGCTGCATTTGCCTGTCATTCACCGTGTCCACACTGATTGCCTTCTTGATTATCGTTGGTAAGCATGGCTATTCCAAAGTTGACATTGGCATATCCTACTTGTTAATGGTTGGAGCTATCTTTCTTGAATTTTATTCAGCCATTCTACATCTTAGCTCTGACCGAGAAATTCTCTGGGTAGTTAGGCAAGAAAACAAGTTTCTTAAGGCTATTGCTTCTAAGTTAGTTTTGTTGACTGAACCTAAGAAGGGAATTCCATCCACGGCACAGCACAGCCTACTAGAATATTGCCTCAAGCCTAGGAAAATCAAGCTTGCTTCAATTTTAACCAAATTTAACCCGGAGGACAAATTGGAAAACTACTTCCATACCAGTTGGAAGGATGTGAATCCTGAATTGAAAGAAATCGTCTACTCTCATCTCTTAAAAAAGCGAGAAAAATATAAAAAAGAAGGTTTTAATTTCAAGAAACTCTCAAAAAAGAAGGTTTTAATTTCAAGAAACTCTCAGAGTTATTGGGTACAAATGTGCTTAGAGACAAATGGGATACACCCCATATTTGTTGGGGTTTATCTGATTTAGAATTTGCCCACATCTCCTCCTATGGCATATTGCCACAGATCTTATTTTCCATAAGGATCATTTAAGTTTTCGAGTCGGTAACCTCGGTCCATACTGCCATATCAGTAAGCTCTTATCAGATTACATGATGTATCTCCTCTTTCTCTGTCCAACGATGCTTCCTGAAGGTATTGGTAACATAAGGCACCATGACACCTGCATTGAAGCAAAGAATATTTTCAGTAAAAGGTTAAAATTCAGGGAAGCTATTCAAGCAATGTTTGGAATTGACGTTGAATCTCGATTGTTCTTGACCGAGATGGAGAGTCGAAGCAAGTCAGCATTCTTCGGAGGCTGTCAACTTGCCTACCAATTGGAAGCTTTGGTTTCAGTATTTCGATGGGAAGACCAAGAAAAATGGGAACTTATTGCTGATGTGTGGCTAGATATGCTGACTTATGCTGCGAGTAAATGTTCGTGGAAAGAGCATGCAAGACAACTTCAGCACGGTGAGGAATTACTTGCTTACCCTTGTCGCCCTCCTCAGGGCACATCTTGGTTTAAGTAAGAAAATCAATCTGGTAGATTTACCCGACAAATATAGGGATGTTGGCTTTAATCCTAGCTGGTTTTGGAATCTGCTTGACCGATTAGCTTATTACTTGGCATAGCTTAGATATACCCTTCCTCAAATCCAACTTGCTTTGGGTATTCTTGTTTTTAGAATTTTTTTTCGTAAGATTTTAATTTGGACTTTCCTTGTTTGTATTTTTCCACTTTAAATAAGCTTACTTTCGATTTAGATGTACACCCAAAAGGAAAAAAGTGAGCAGTCTTTGGTTATTTTATTTTGTTAAAGAATTCATGCACACATCTATCAATCTATCTATACTATTAAAGTTGGAAAAAAGCCTGAGTTCTGGTGAGGCCACGTTTCTGCCTTCTCGGTTGAACGCGTTTTGCTCTCCTCCTACTGCCACGTTGTTTATTGTTTCCTCAGTCCATGTTACCTTCTCGCTTTTTTTTTTTTGGTGAACCTTCTCGCTTTTTGATTGTTTTGTTCTTTGCTGATATATATTTTTCTTATTGGGTATTGTGAAAATTGCTTTTTCCTTCTCTCGAGTGTTATAATTTTATTGCTAATGGCAATAAGTGTTGGGGCTCTCAAGTGTTGTAATTTTATTGCTGATGGCAACAAGTGTTGGGGCCCGCTTTAGCTACTGAATATGTCATTTCAGTATGTTTTTACTTATTTTGTCCTTTGATCACACTGATTGTTTTAACTTCATTCTATTCTAATGGTAATTTCATTCAATTATATAAATGCTTTTTGTTCTCTCATTTATTTCTTCTCTTTTCCCTATGTTCACGTAACTCTTTTTTGGGATTTTCAAGAGCCAAAACTCAAAAAACTCATACATCTCTTCTGTCTATATACTCCTCACTTATCCCAAAGTGTAGAGCTTTCGAGAGAGGGAAAGAAGATGAGAGAAAGAGAATTTAAGATGAGAGAAAGAGAATTTTTCTTCTAGACTCACACTTTTTCTGATTTTTGCTGTTTTGCTCTCTAAACGGTGGAATGAGAAAATGGACGACGAAGGTTGTTACCGCTCTATTTCATGTCGACTCTGGGCACAAAAAAAGTTGTAGCCTGCCTTCAGTAGCCGGATATCTGAGCTATTCTTTGACTGTTCTTCCGACCTGACTTAGATGAGGTTGTTCCCGGCCATAGTTAGGCCAGATCTAGCCTCATTTCGTTGCTCATGGTTTCTTTATTTGCTTTTTAATTTTTTTAATTAATCTGAATTTATTTTTATTGTGATTAATGTGTGAGGCTTTGCCTAATCGTCTAGCTAAAATTGCCGCCCTCCTCTTTTGCTATGTTGCGGTAAATGTAATGGCGATGGTCCCAGGGCAGTAGATTTGGGAGGTCGTAAAGAAGAACAGCTGTTTCTTGGTAAAGGAGTTCGATCGAGGCACTGCTAACGTTCAGTTCAGTAACGAGAGCAACAATCTCTACAATCTCAACTCTTACAAGCACTCTGGTCTAGCAAACAAGAAGACTGTGACTAAGAAACAGGACAAGCCTGCAAGCTTGCTGCATAAATCTGTTTTGAGAAGGGAGTTTTCTAGGATGGCTAAGGCTGTTGTCAATCATGTTGTAGATGATTACCACCGACCAGATTTGGAGAAGGCGGTCCTGGCAAGACTTAGTGCTGTTCATAGGAGT
The DNA here is from genome assembly GCA_031772115.1 of Heritiera littoralis. Lineage (NCBI taxonomy): Eukaryota > Viridiplantae > Streptophyta > Magnoliopsida > Malvales > Malvaceae > Heritiera > Heritiera littoralis. Next base: position 1,099,203 of record JAPDPK010000041.1, read on the forward strand.
CTTAAGGTAGCCAAATATGGAGTCAAGAAGAGAAACAGGCAGGCTGTTAGGATCCGTAACAAGAGGTAAAAGAGATGTTTAGGGAAAGTGTCATGCTTGGATGACTGTTGGTTTGTTCCAAAAGTTTCAGGCAGTAAATTTGTCACTTCATGTTCAAGCTTTTGATGTAGTGGAAGAATTGTCACCTCTGCATAAAGATGTTAACCCTGAATTTTGAGACAGTTAATTTTTAGTTAAATAAAAAAGCATTAAGGAGGAGTAACCTTAGAGATTTGTTAGATCATTTGGAAAGGCAGCCTTGGGAAATTTAAGATAGACAGACTAAACTGGTTCACCATTGTATTCTGAGGGCTTTCTTGAAAGAAGAGCCAATTTGGCTTTCCAGGATTAGTAAAGTGAAGATCTTTTTCTTTTCCACCTCTTTATACTAAGGCTGTAAAGGGTTTCTCCTAAGTAGTGAAATATAAATCTTAAAATTCTTAGAAAACGTCTTTTTATATTTTTCTCAATTTTGCTCTATTTTCTCTACCAGAAAGTTGAAGAAAGGTGGCCTCATCGTTGGATTTTGTTTCAAGCAAAATCAGGGTCAGATCAAGCTTCAACTTACTGGATTTGGTAACATTTTAAACTTTTTTCTACAATAAATGTTAATTTGTTTAAATTTGTTCATGATTTGTTAAGCTCTTTCTTGATTTCAATATTCTCGAATTCAATGCTTTAGCTCTTTGTTAAGAGTTATATGTTGTTGAAATGTAATAATATTTGGTTTTGCAAAAGATGGGCTCGCTTTTGCTGCAAAGAAAAAGTTTTCTTTTATGTAATTTAGTAGCATTTTTCTTTGGATGCTACGTAAAAGTACAGTCACACTTGAAGACGGAAAGACCTTCAGGATATGTAGGAGTACCATCTTCAGAACTAGGTATGTAAAATATGAGAAATATTATGTTTGTTGTCATTTTCATTTTGCTTTGTTGCATGACTTTATCTAAAAATAGCATTGGTCCTAACGATGAGTTTTTGTTTGTAACATCAACTCTACTCATTTGCTTAATTAGAAAAAAAAAGTTGGATAAGCATGATGAACCCACAAACAACACATAACATTGGAAAATTTAAGCATGATGAACCCACAAACAACACATAACATTGGAAAATTTACATCATAATACTCCCCTGCAACATTTTACTGGTCAGAATTAACAGAAACACTCTTTCTTTCCCCTCTTTAATGATAAAAGGCCTTAGGCCTAAAAGAATGCTTCAATAAAGGTTCTTGTGTTACAATTAGCATCTTTGAAGGAAAAGTTAAAAGATTTTTATTTTAAGAAAATTACAGTTTGGACTTTATATTGTCTGTTTAAGTATCGTTGTGTGCTTCAAATGACAAGAAATGAGTAAATATTGTCATGATAGTTTCAGTCATTTTTCGAATGATTGTCTTCATCTGGGTATTCTGCTTGCTGGTTTTTTTTTTCCCAAATTTTAACTGGAAAATTGTATTTTCTTTTATATGATGAAGTGATCCTGCTGCAATTTTCTATTTTCAGGATCAGCGTTTTCAGTGACAACAAACAAATAAAGATCGCTTTCATTTGTGATCGCAAAACATTGATTTGAAAAAGGTTTTCAATATTTTCTTTCACATGGCAAAGCCTTGCAAGGGCTCTTCTTTTTTCTTTTCGTTTTTACTTCTATCGTTTTCTAAACCCTATATTACAATCCAAGACAAGAATGAGCATGATTAGATTGTTCACCATAAAAAGAATGTAGGGTCACAGTTTTCTTCTCGCATTTTTCAGCATCTATCTTGACTTAATTATTCTTCTTCTTGGAAAAACAAATTGACCTTCTCAATGTCCTTTGTATTTTGTTCTCACTAATCTATATACTTATGTTCAGTAAAAGGTCTTATAGAATTTCACTGCTCTATCTATTATAGTAGATTCATGTGAGAACCAAAGATAATGATTTGCTTGAATACATTAAGATATGATTAGTAAACAATGGAGTTGTATCAAATTCTTCACCATGAAAAGAAGGTAGGGTCACTGTTTTCTTGTTACATTTTTCAGCATCTATCTTGACTTTGTCGTTCTTTTCCTTGGAAAAACAAATTTACCTTCTCAATGTCTTTTGTATTTTGTTTTCACTAATCTATATACTTATGTTCAGTAAAAAAGTTTTTAGAATTTCATAGCTCTATCTATTATAGTTGATTCATATGAGAACCAAAGATAATTATTTGCTGGAATGCATGACGATATGATTACTAAACAATCGACTTGTACTATAAAATAACATTTTTTACATCATTATTTTCCTTCTAATGCCTAATGGTGTTACATTGTTACATCTTATAATGAATTTTTATTAAATGTAAAACTTTAATGCCATTATTACATCTTAGAATGAATTTGTTTATACTGCTAAATAACTATTCATCTCCTCTGGTCCTAGCTTAGTGTGAAAAATGCTGTCTTATAGTACATAGGACTTGTGCTGCTAATTATCTTTGTTTAACAATATCATCCACTACAAAGATGGTGTTTGGTGTTGATTTTGTGATCGGAGTCTGTTATGAGTTTCATATTTTTCTCAAAAAATTAATTGTAAAGGAGCAATATCCTAAACAGGGAAACAGCTTTAGCAACAGCAACCCTCTATGATTCATTGTTTGCACCTAAAGATGGCATTATCCCAGCAACTTCCTAGGTCTGTGTATTCATCTCCATTCCAAGTCCAATAATTTAAAAGAAAGACAATATGTATACCATCTATGCTAATTCAGATGATTGTTTGAATTGCAAGTAGGTAATTTCAGAGTTGAATCATCCGAGCTTTTCCAAAGGTGCGAGGAGCATGCAAAGATTTGTCAAATTGCATGCTTGACAACTCTAACATTGTAGAAAATCATATGCTTTAGTTTGATAGTTAAATTTGCAGGGTTCTTACTGTTGTCTGACATTATTTATTTTCTTTTTACTTCTAAAATTTAATTTAGATTTCGGAAAACAAAAAATGTTGTGCAACTAAGGTTTGAATCGATTGTTTGACTTTCGATTCTTTAAATAAGTTTATTGTTTTGTTATTATTTGTTACTATTTTTTTTGGGTGCTTATTATTTGTTACTATTTTTTATTTGCATATTTTATTTCACTTAATGAATTTGAAGGTTTTGTTTTAAGGTTTGTATTGATAAATCATTGAATATACTTAGGTTTAATTATACATTTTATCATTTATTGATTTTTGGTAAAATATCTTTTAATTAACTTTGATTTCTTGAAGCTCTTCAATTGTCAGAGATTCATCATATTTCATTTATCTTTTTTTAATCAAATTTTATAATTTTTGTTTTGATTTTAGCTACTGTTTTTACAGCTTTAGGACTATGTGTTTGATTAATATTTGGGGGTTTTGAGTGTACCTGGGGTCACTGAAATATTTTGTTGGAAGAGAAACATATTCAAAATTTTGATCTCGTTTCGAGTCAAACTGGGAAAAAAATATTAAAATTCAAAGAAGTTAATATACTTGGCTAATGTAAATTTTTTGTTAGAATTTTTTGTTCCTTTCTTCACAAGGTCTTTGTATTGGCTTTCACTGATCTATATACTGATTTTCTCAGTATAAGGTTATCTAGAATCTCACTACTCTTATCTATTTTTGCAGATTCATATGAGAACCAAAGATAATGATTTGCCTGAATGCATGACGGTATGACTATTAAACAATGGAAAATTGTATTATGAAATAATCTTCTTTTGCATCATTATTTTTCTTCTAATGCCTGATGGTGCTGCTAATTCATAACAATTTGCCGCATGATCTTCCTACTCTATTCATGTTAACTTACCCTTTGAAATTATGCTCTATTATTAGTTTATAGCGGATTTAGTTTGAACATTTGCATATTAATTAATTTTTAATCTGTTATGTGAATTTTGTATTTTAATGAACTTAATGATTTGGAAGTCTAGATGTTTTTTGTTTTACATTGCCATAGCGAGAAATGACTTATGGTTTAGTCATTAACTTTATGGTTTGACATTGAAGTTGCTCCTGGATGTCATGCTAATAAAGAATCAGGGGAAATGTGAAAACTAATAAAAATTATTTGGCAATGTTTTTAAATGCTTTTCTTGGAACGAAAGCATGTTATTCAAGTTTGGCACAAATTGTTCATGTTCCATTGGGGGCAATAAGGTTTCATTTATATAACTTGAAAAGCTTAACAACTACAAACTGAAGAAATAATCACATGCCAAGCAAATGCACAGTTGTATGGTTTAAACAAGCAATCATGTGAGAAGATACTTTAACATCCTATAGCTGAACTTGATATATTATCTCTCTCTGACGTACATATCTTATATGCATTTGATTTTTCTTCATTTACATTGCTTTTGTAGTCTTGATAACTATTCTTTCTTTTAACTGGGTTATTTATATGATGTCTATATATTTTTTTTATTATATATTCGAGTTTTTTAATTAAAAAAGTTATTTTGTTTAATTCTTTCAGGTGTTATTCAGATGTTCTATTTCTGTTCAAATGATTTATTGGCTGGGTGGTGTAAAATTTTGATTGTGTTTATGTTGTGCTGTTGAGTCGATTCGTAAAAGCTCAGTGATTGGTGTATTTTAAATATGAATAGTTAATTGAATGGGGATAATTTCAATTATTGTTTTAATTCATTAATTTCTTTTTATTTTTCATTCCTTTTTTCCAGTATAACAATCCAATGCATATATGGTGATCATGTATGTTTGAAAACCAATCTTTGATTTGTGGTTTTCCTTTTTTTTTATTTTCTATTGTTTTAGTAATTTTTTATTTTTTTATTTGATTCCTATTTTAATTTGTTTGTAGATTGTTTGTTGTCTTTAGGTTAATATTTGAATTGTTTGTGATCTTTTGTCGGTGTAGAATTGGGTTTTCAATATAAAATTTTGGGTACTTTATAAACTTTTTTTTCTAATCTTGGATATAAGACTATTAAAAAATGATCTTTTATCTTTCTTTAGTTTTGTGTTTGGTGTGATGAGATTAGTTTGTCCAAAGTATATTATAGTTATTTTATATTCTTTTGTTTTGATTTTAATGTATAAATTTGAATTGATTATTATTGTTTTTATTTCCTCCATTATAGAGATCCTTTATTTCTTGAAACTAAATTTGCCAATGCGAGTTCTTGAATTCGCTCAAACTAGAGCTGGCATCTTCCAATACATGTATAGTTGTTTGACATGATCGGCTTGCTCAGACATGACTGCCTTTGGCTTATGCCATTCTTTTCCCTCAGCTCACATAGTTTGCTCAAATTGATTATTACTGGTTGCTTTTTAATCTTTTGCATTTCCTATGGGCTCCTTTAATTACATACTACTCCGCCTGAACATTTTGTTTGCCTTTTTAACTCATACAAATGCCATGTTGCTTATCTCAATGTCAATCTTTCTGATTCAACTGCCCGCTCCAACGGGCGGGTGTTATCTAGTATGTAATAAAAATAGGATTTGGACTCATCAATTATTTGAGACTTTAGGTGAAAACAGAAAAGTTATGAAATTGATATGAATTAAATATTTGAAAAAAATATTTAAATTAGAAAAAAAATTAAAATATTGATTTGATATTTGATGTATTAGTATAAATTTTTTACATAATAATTTTTGTGTTTGATATGAAACAGATTAAACACAAATGTAAAAACAATTGTCGAACTTAACGTTGAGTTTAATTTTCAATTCAAAGCTCTCTACTTTTATTTAAATTGCCAAAGATATCATTTTTTAATAAGAAAATCAAATATTTTAATGCATAAAGACACCATGGAGCGAAAAAAATCATGTCATTGAAAATTTTATTTAAATTAGAAAAAAATTGAAATATCGATTTGATATTTGATGTATTAGTATAAATTTTATACATAATAATTTTCGTGTTTGATATGAAACAGATTAAACACAGATGTAAAAACAATTGTTAGACTTAATGATGTGTTTAATTTTCAATTCAAAGCTCTCAACTTTTATTTAAATTGCCAAAGATATCATTTTTTATACGAAAATCATATATTTTAATGCATAAAGACATCATGGAGGGAAAAAAATATCATGTCATCAATTATCCCAAAGTTTTTTTTTTTTTTTTAATGCAATCATCTCAAAGTTCTTCAATACTCCATTGCATGAAATTAATAAAAAAGACAAATTCACAAGTTGATTTATTACATAACATAAGAAAAGTGATGGTATGAAATGATTATTTCACTTCACAAAATATTTTTCAATTCAAATTTTAATCTTATTATTTTTTAATAATATAATTATTTACCAAGTTTGCTCTGATCAGGTTTTTATGTGTTGTTTTGGTATCCTTGGAGCTTTTTCCGCCTTGGTACACTTTATCATCAATATATTGATTGATTTAGCAAAAAATATATATTTAACCTGATTTGAATGTAGTTAAGGACATATATTCACGCACAGTGACCATTTCTGTAACGACCAAAATTAGAAATTCCGAATTAAATTTTTCCTTTTCACTTCTAGTTTTCTTATTCACTTATTCGGTATCAATTAATTTGCGTTCGGTGTCAGTGTAAGTTGACTATACAATTTTCATTTGGTTAAACCTTCATATTATTAAAATTATTTAATCTATAATTAGGCAGTAATAAATTCAGAATAAATTCTAAAACAACATATTTATAATTTCTATCTTACATCCTACAATTCATATACATCATATAACTCTACAATACATTATTGACATCTTATTATAAATATATTTGCTATGCATTTACTAGTCTGAATATAAATATAAAATCCTAAAATACTTGATTACTGGATGCCTTAAACTTCTAGAAGACATCTTCAACTAGTCGCAACGGTTGGTGTTTCTATTGATGGGCTATCTGGGATGGTAAGTAAAAAAAAAAAGGAGTGAGCTTTGAGGAAAGCTCGATAAGAAACATATATAAAAGTGTATTAAATGTACTTAAATAAAATCATTTATTTTACTAAATATGAAAATACATAAAAATATCATGATGCAATTTTCAATATGTAATACGATAATATTTTCAAAATTATGAGATAATGCAATATTTCATAAATTTTATTCAGTAAGAAAAGCGATTCATTTAAAATCATTAAAATACGATAAATGCACTTGTATCCAAAACATAAACCGTAAAACTTGTTTCACTTCTTTCATCACTTTTCAGTCAAACCATGTATTAGTCTCGTAAATTAAATCATTCAGTAAATCAATCATTTGTCAAATATCACTTATTAATAGAAAATAATTTCCCAAAGATTCATGCACGCACTATATCCCATAAGGGACCTATATAGGAAGGCTAGGGATCCGGAACTCTTAGCCAATCATACGAAACACTATAACGAATGACCATCGTCGATCACTCATAGTTCGCACTGGTCAGGTGCCCACGGCGTAAACCTGTGGGTTTGACCATAATTTCCACAATCATATCATGTAAAGGGGAAGGTTTGGGACGTCTCCCAGCCTAATCATCACTATCTCGTATGCACGATCATCAGGGAGATATCAATCTCATATAAAATCACTTCATATAAATCACTTAATATAAATCATTTCATATAAATAATTTCTTTTAAATCATTTAATGTAAATAAATTCATATAAATATTGTAATATAAGTCAGTTCATATAAATTGTTTCATGCAATTCGATTCATGTAAAACACTTCATATAAATCACTACATGTAATCCAATTCATATAAAACAATTCATGTAAATCAGTTCGTGTGATGCAATTCATATTATGTAACTCACTTGATGTAAATCATTTAAATTAAATCATCTCATTTAAATCAATTAATGTAAAACATTTCATGTACTGCAATATTTATACTTGTAGAAATTAGAGATAAATTTTATTTCTTGTATTTGGGAAACTTGGGTAAGAAGTGATTAAAACGAAACTTCTGAGAATTTTCAATTAACAGTAAAACATATCATATGCGACTCCTATATATGTTTCTTACTCTATTCCGCGCGATACAAAAATCCAATAGCTCTATTTGCGTCTCTTTATTTCTCTTACCTCATACTGCACAATAAACCTAAATTATATTCAAAATCTCATATTACAAATTCTAATTCTAATAAACATTCCATCATTTGCTATTTTCTATTTATCATTCTAAATAATTAGTTTATTTTATTTGCTTGTAAATACAAAATATAATTTTTAATTTAAATTCCATTCCTTTTGCTAATCTTCATATCACCAATAATTCCAATTTACATATAAAATCCCATATATATAATTAAAATAAATATTCTATAAATTCCTATTTTTCATTTTATAAATTTCACAAATTTACGTATTTAATTCTTACTTAATACTTTAACTTTACCACACTTGGAGTCTTTTCCCAATTTTAATTTCCCTAACAATTCATATCTGAATCCTCAATAATTTCTGTTACTTCTTATTTTCCATTAATTATCACTTTCATGATAGTTTATTTAATCTCATATTAAATACCAAAATTTAGTTAGAATTAAATTAACTTATTCTCCTTATTTTAATTTCATTAAAATTTCCTTATCTTAATTATTTATTAAAATCAAATATTTTCTTCTTCTAGTATATTTATTGCTTTCTAATTAAATTTTGCAAATAATCTTTATTCACTACTAATATCAATTTTACCATTTGCTTATATCAATTTACTTCCATTTTATTAATTCTCATAATCAATTTATTTTAATTTCTATTAATTGTCACAATATAACTAGAATTAAATTATATTCTTTTATTCTAATTCACTTCACCTATATCATGTAATATTTTCATTTTAGTCAATTTATTATTCTTGAATTTTCACTTTATTATTTTCCAATGAAATTTCACTAATAACTCTTATTAATATTGTTATATTATTTTCTTACTCATAAATCATTAAATTTAATGTGTAATATTATGAATTATGGTTAACCAATTTCCTATTTGCCTAAAAATTTATTCTTTAACCATCAAATTCAATAATTCATCCCATGAAAATACTATATACTTGGCCAAAATTCCACACTTAACTAAAATCTTATTCTCTCTCTAATTATTAATTTAATCTATAATTTTATTGTTACCTTTAACATCATTTATTTATTCTAATTTTCTTTCTTTCTTTTCTGTTTCTTCTTCTTTTCTTTTTCCTATGGTCGGTAACAGCTTCAATTTTTTTTTTCTCCTGTCATCGCCAAGAGTTCAATGGCTCATTCTTTGTGCTTTTCATTATTTAAATCAACTCTACTTTTATAAACCTTTCCTATTCATCTAGGAATTACATCAAACATCTTCAAATCATAAGAATTTCATCACCATCATCAGCCTTGTTCTAACCAAAATTCACCTCTATTTAACGCCACTTCATGTTTTGCAACATTCATCACTGCAGCCATACTTCAAGTCAAGTTCCTATCATCCTATACTACTAATTCATATCAAAATACATTAAAATCACCAATTTTCTCCATTGTTTCTGCCATAACCGAACCAGTCTTCTTCTCTTATTCTCGAATTTAATTCCATTCTTGATCCTAAACACATCATTCATGCATAAAACAGTTAAATACCATAGTTAAAATCAAGCAAAGCACCATCAAATGGCTTTACCTCATTCAGCCAAACAAACATAACCCCTCAAACCCAGAAAATTTCTTCACGTCAGCCTCACATATTCTGAGTTCAAGGCAATCTGGACGTAAGGAGCAGCTTGGGTGAAGAAGGTTAGGTGAATTCGTGAAGAAAGAGTGGGGTTTGGCATGGTTGATGTGAGGAATTTTGGAGAAAATAGAAGAAAATCGGGCTGCTGCAGAACCAGACCAAGCAAGTCGGTGGAGAACATACCGGAATTTTCTGGTTTAAACATATATTGTCAGCACCATTTTGTCTGCTTTTATTAATTAACCTCCGTTAATATTCTGCCACATGGCCCACTAACCAAATTTCCTTTCTTTTCTCTACTTTTTTTCTATTTTAAAATCAGATCTGCTGCAGCAAGCTTCCACGAGAAGCTTGCTGCGTTTTCTTCTTTTCTCTTTTTATTTATTTATTTATTTAATATAAACATATTACTCATAATTTCTGTTAACAATTATGTATATTATACTCAGATAAAAAAAAATTATGTATATTATACATATATTTGATTTTAACCATTATTTATTAATATATATATATATTTACATATACTTCAATTCAAAATGATATTTATTATTTATATAATATATCTTCATAAATACATTTATTTATTTATTTCAACCAGTCTATTAATTTCTGAAATTAGATTTATAGATACTTAATTCCAAAAATAAAAGAATTCGAGATTATTACAATTTCATTCAATTTTTTCTCTAAAAAAAATAAATGCATCAATTTGACTAAAAAAAAAATTACTGCAATACGAGATAAAATGATAAAATAACGCCTATAAAGGAAGAATAAAAATTTGCTTGCAACTTTCACCTGGTATCTTTCCATTCCCTTGAGTTTCAATATGTTAATTCTTGGGATACTAGCTGCTGTCAGTTGTAGAAATCGACGAGTTGTGATTTGATATAGGGGTGTTTCTTGTCGAGTCAAGATTATGTAAGAATGTTTTAATTATATTTTGCAAATCTCTTAAAATCATAAACGCTAAGTCTAAATCAATACAAATTTTGAAACTTACTGAATTTTCACCACAAAGATAAAATTAGTAAGCTTACCTTGATTCATGATAGTCATGAGTTAAAGAAAATTATCAAATATTAGAAATTAATATGAAAGAATTTGTGTTTTTGTCCTCTTTTTTACGACCGAGAGAGGATCAATTTTAATAGAATGCTAATTTTTTTTTGAACAAAACAAAACTCAATTCCATTAATTGCATGAATTCAGATCAGAATTACAAATAAAATCTGGAAGGTATCCTTCCCACAAAACAGAAGAACCCATTGGACAATAAATCTCAGCTATACTATGAGCTAGATTATTAGCTAGTCTACTAACATAACCAAACTTGCATGAATGAAACTGTAAAGCTAAATCTAATATGCTAAGGACTAGATTACCTCCCTCCCACAGTGTTGAATCATTCTTGTTAAGCTCTTTTACCGCCAACAATGAATCACTTTCCACATAGACATGGTTTAAACCCTTGTTCAATGCCATTTCCACTCCCCATTAAATCGCCAACACCTCAGCATGCAGTGGATTAACAGCCCTGTTAACACGTTTAACACCAGCTAAAAGAACCTTTCCAGAGCTATCCCAAATCATTGCTCCCAGGTTAGCTTCTGAATTTCTCTTATCAAAAGCTGCATCCACATTCACCTTCATGACATAACCTCTCGGAAGACTCCATTCCTGCCTGTGTTGTTCATTTTGTCTGTGATTGGACTGAAGTCTTCCAATTCCCCTAATCTCCTCTGTCATTCTCCTAGCTTTAGCCACTATGTATCCAGCAGTTCTATTGTAACCATCATGGTAGCAGGTGTTTCTATTCCCCCACAGCAGCCATAACACATACATTGCTTCCTCAAGACAATCATTTTGCCTCCATCGAGTCATCATTTTATCCCAAAAAGATTCCCTTGACAAATCATTATAATCCATTTCAACCACTATCGAAACTTCACTCCACACATCTTAACTCAACTGACATGTAAAAAACACGTCTCCAACTTTCCATTGACAGCCCACAAGTCGGACATCTTTCCTCCACGCCCACTCCTTTTTGCCTCAAGGATGCTGTTGTTGGAAGAATTTCATGTACCAGACACCACATGAAAATCTTCACTCTCGGTGCTACCTTGGCTGATCAAATGTTTTTCCACAAAAAAATTCTATTCTCTCTTCTTGGAACCTCTTTTCCCAACACCTCTTTTGCTATCACATAAGCTGACTTTACCGAAAACACACCTAACATTGACTTATTCCATATTAGAACATCCTTCGATTCTCTTCGAGATAATGGCATCCGAAAAATCATCTCAGCATCTTCTTTACTAAAAATTTCATGCACCATATCAATCTTCCACGTCCTTGTCTCCCTGTCAATAAGATTTTCGACTGTCATAGGAGTAGGTTGTTGAATCTCAGTCCAGGTTACTCTAAATGACGATGGTTTATTAACCCATCTATCTTGCCAAACATCTACCTTCCTCCCATTCCCTGTCCTCCATCTACTACCCTTCAATAACACTTCCCTTCCAGCTAATAAACTAGTTCATAAAAAGGAAGGATTCCATCCCTTCTCTGCCTTAAGAAAAGAGCTATGAGGAAAATACCGAGCCTTTAATACCTTGAAACACAGCAAATCTTCATTCTGAAACAACCTCCAACATTGCTTAGCTAAGAGAGCAAGATTAAAAACCTCCACATCTTTAAAACCCAAACCCCCATCCAATTTTGAGCAACACAAAGAATCCCACCTCTTCCAGTGAATTCGTTTTTTAGTCCCTACGTCGCCCCACCAAAAACCCAATGCCAACATATTTAATTTCCTTATGAAGCACCTAGGCAGCATAAAGCAGCTCAAAAAGAAAATTGGAATTACCTGTATTACTGCTTGAATCATTACTTCTCGACTTACTTGAGACAACAACTTACAGTGCCATCCACGTAGTCTATGCCAAACACGTTCCATGATAGGCCTAAGAACCACCATCTTTGCTCTCCTAAAAAACAATGGTAAACCCAGGTATGTATTTCTAGTCATTAATTTAGAGATGCCCAATATACTCATTGTCACTCCCTTTATGTCGAACTCTGTATTAGTACTAAACCAAACCTCTGACTTATCCACATTTACCCTCTAACCCGAAGCACGTTCGTAAACTTTCAACAGCCTAACCACATGCTCACACGCCTGTTGATCAGCCCTTATGAACAGTAGACTGTCATCTGCAAATAATAAATGAGATATTCTAGGTGCCCCTCTTCGAATAGCTATCCCTTGCAGTCTATCATCCCTTCCAGCTTTCATCAAAATACTCGATAACCCTTCCACACATAATAGAAACAAGTACGGCGAAATTGGATCACCTTGGCCTAGACCCCTTGACAGAATAATCCTACCACATGGTTGTCCATTGATCACTACCGAATAAGTCACAATACGTACACACGTCATGACCAATGAAATCCACTTCTCCGAGAAACCAATAACTCTCATCATACTTTCAAGATAATCTCACTCGATTCTATCATACGCCTTACTCATATCCAACTTAATTGCCATCTGTCCACCACCATCATTTCTCAAATTTCTCATATAGTGAAAGATCTCATATGCCACCATTGTATTATCAAACAGCATTCTCCTTGGACTAAATGCACTTTGGTTTGCAGTTATAATTGTATTAAGCACTGTTTTCAATCTATTAGCAAGCACCTTGGATATAATCTTATAAACCACGTTACATAGCGAAATCGGCCTATAGTCCGTAACCATACAAGGAGATTTTAACTTCAGAATAAGAATAATGTTGGTATGATTAATACCTTCCAAAGGAGCATGGCCATTGAGAAAATCTAAAATGGCTGAAGTAACATCATGACCAACAATGTGCCAATATCTTTGAAAAAACAATGTTGTCATACCGTCAGGTCCAGGTGCTTTACATGGATGCATCTGATCTAGAGCTTCCTTAACTTCTGTAGTAATAAACTCCTTATCTAGCTCATCTCTCAAATCCAGTCTTACTTTGGTCTGCATCGAATCTACTACCTCTGCTATGGAATCAAGGTTGGACGAGGAATAAATGCCTATAAAATAATCAAGAATAATCTTCTCTACTCTCTCTTTTCCTGCTTGCCATTCCCCATTATCATCTTGGATCTTCCCAATATTATTATTACGTCTCCTCATCGATGCTATTTGGTGAAAAAATCTAGTATTCCTATCTCCTTCAATGAGCCACAATTGCTTAGATCGTTGTCTTCATAACGTCTCTTCTTGGTGCAACAATTCAGCCAATTCTTTTTGGACTTTTGAAAATTCCATCGACCTATAATAGAGACTTTTCAATAGACTCTGTTTTTGCCCAATACTATACTGCAAAGACCCAAATTCTACCTTGCTCCAATCGTACAGAACTTGTCCACAAGCTTTAATTTTATTTGATAATCCTTCAGTACCGAAGCTTGGAATACCAGACCAATGAAGGCTAATCGTCTCTTCACATCTTGACCATGTAGTCCACATATTTTCAAACTTAAAGAAACATCTCCTTCTTTGTATACTATCCAGACCTTTCTCAAATCGTATCAAAATAGCACTATGGTCAGAAGTAGACATGGGTATATGCACTTCATGTGTATCTGTAAATCTACCCACCCAAAGCTCATTCATAAAGCGCCTATCCAATCTTTCAATTATAGTCTCACCTTGCCATCTCCTTGACCACGTAAATATTGATCCTTGCACCCCAATATCATAAAATCCACACTCATCACAACAGCTCGAAACCTATCCATTTGACCTTGACTCCTACTCCTACCCCCTTGTTTATTTGCCTCTGTAAGTATCTTATTGAAATCTCCTGCACACAACCAAGGTAAATTCTCTCTACCCTTTAAAACCTGAAGAAGATCCCATGACTCTATCCTCTTAGCTGCTTCTAGATGCCCATAAAACCCAGTAAAACGCCAAGCACCTTCCCCATTCTCATTACAAACCTTCATATCAATATGTGATAGAGAATATGATAATACAGAAACCTGTAAATCATCACTCCACATGAGAGCCAAACCACCACTATGACTAACACAATCCACCACAAACACATGATCAAAACCAACCCTTAAACGCAGCCATTCCATCTCATTGCTTTTCCTTTGTGTTTCAGATAGGAAAAGCAACTGGGGTTTACATTCTCTAACCAATTTGGTCAGTTCATGACCTGCTCGAGGTGCCCCCAAACCTCGGTAGTTCTAAGCTATACAACTCATTTCTCTTGGCGGGATTGGCTTCCCTCGCCAATCTCCACCAATCTTTGTTCTACTTGAAGTCCTCTTTGATCCTCATTCTCAACATCCCGTATCTTCTTCCCGTCCTTACCCTCGAGTTGTTGTACTAAGCCCATATCAATTTGCTGCCTCTTTCGACCAACTGATAACTCTATGAAAATAGAGTTATTTTAGTACTTTCTTGATTAATAATTATTTAATTCCTCCGTTATTTTATTAATTACTCCCCTTATTTTATTAAATTCCTCATGTTTTGCAGAAAAATAAATTTTAGATTAATTTCAGTCTTTTCGGTAGAAAATAGACTAAAAATGGGCAAGGAAGGAGACTGAACCACTACAAGACAAGGGAGCATGACTCTTCATTTTCTCTCTCATCTTTTGACATCTAGCATGCCACATGTCATCATCCTACTCACTCTTAGTGGATAAGAACAAAAAACACATGCCAACACATGGAGGACACATGCCCTTGCCACCTTGCATGCTTATGTGGATTAGAAGACAAAAAGGAAAGTGCTAGAAGGGATGAGATTTCCATGGCTGATGTGAGCACTTAAATGACATAAAAATATCTACTTTGAAGAGCCAAGGACATGAAGACAAGTGGCAATTAATGCCAACTCATCTAGGATAGAAAATTACCATTGTATCCCTAGGTTAAGTGACTATATAAGCAACTTTATAAAACCTAACCTAGGGGGGCTGCTTAGGGTTTCTTAGATTTACTTTTCCAGCAGATTTTTATGTCTTTACAAGTTTAGAGCAGCCACCGTTTTTATTCCTTGAAGTTCTTATTTTTTTGCAAGTTTAATACAAGTTTTCATTGTGTTTTCTTTTACTCTTTACTACTTTCTTGCACTCTTTACTTAAGCTTTTTGATTCTTTAAATTTCCAGTAACTTTAATCATCTTCTACTCTTTTTTTTTTTTAATTTTGGTTCATGATTGAGTCCCATGATCATGAGAGCTTAAGAGGTTGAAAAACTACCTCCATAGCTCTTGTGAGGGAGCTTGGTCCATAGTTTTCTTTTGCAATTTATATTTTATGCTTTTAAATGTCTAATTGATTTTTTAGCATTTTTATTCTACTGTTTTAGGGGTCTAGTTTAATGTGTTAAAGCAGTTTTTAAAAATCTTTTAAAACAAAAATACAAAAAATGTTTAAAGTAGGATATGTAGGAAGTTGATCTTATTTTAGGCTAGTCTAGAGTAGGTATTTTTTATTTTCCGTTTTTAAACTTTAAAATGATTTATTTTTATTTTTATTCTACTGAGTTAGGAGTCTAGATTATTGGGTTAAAACATTTTTTAAATATCTTGCAAAACAAAAAAAATGATCAAAGTAGGACAGGTTAGCTTAGGCATTACTTGTGACTGTTTTTGGTTCTTCACTTTGTAGCTGATGTTTGGTTCGGTTTTAGGGTCCCTTTAGGTTCTGTTTTTGGTCCTTTTTAGTGTCTTTTAAATTTTATATTGGTTGGTATTAATTTCATGCAATTAGGTTAGGGTTTACTAAGTGTTTGATACATGTTCTAGGCATTAGTTTAGGTGTTTCATGCATTTTTTCAAATCTTTCCAACAAAGTGACGTTTTTTTATAGCAATTTTTTAGGTCTGTATTTGCTTCATTTTAAGGTCCATTTTTGTGTCTTAGGGTCATACCTAGGTCATATTTTAATTTGGGAATTTTAGGATTTCATTTAGATTAGGTTCCATTGCATTTTCTTAGACATAGTCATATTAGAACATTGTTTTTCCTGATCAGTTTTTATGGGCTGTTTACATTTTTTTGACTATTGTTTTATGACATCTTAAGGTGCATTTAGTATTAGATCATATTAGGACCATACATTCATTAGATAATTTTTTAGGCCAGCTTAAGTTACATTTTCATGCCATTTCCATAACATTTGCATAACATTATTGGCATTAATTCCATGTTAGGCATCCTTGCATTATAAATTCTGTCTAGATTTTCAGCTGCTATTTTAGGAGTCTTCTAGGGGTATTTTCATCATATTTAGTCCATTTTAGGTTCATATAATTAGTGGTCTAAGTGTAGGGTAAGTTAGATAATTTTTCATGAGCATTTAGTTACATTTTCAATTCAATTTGCATTAAATTTCAATTCTGCCCAAGTTTTATATTCAAATTAATTCTATGCATTTAGGTATTGTTTTAGGTATATTTTAAGTGTCTTAGGGTAGTATTCATATGTAACATCTCGTTACCACATTTTTCACGTATTTCTATACAACTTTTCCGGTTAGGCTGTCTGCGATGCCATTAACATTCAACAATGACCGTAATAAATGATAAACATTTATTTAACAAATACGGAATATGAAATTCTTTTCATTATTCCTTACATCTGACATCCCCTATTGTCTTTATCTCAATAAAGTAATACTGTATACCTATGTCTGAAATGTAAAGGAGAAGAGACTGTACCTGTCATGTTTAACATACTTTGCCCCAGCGCTTTATATGTAGCAATATCCATCTTGGAGCTAATTCTCTAACTCCGTGTCTTTTATCTGTGGAGTTAAAACAAAGGGGTGAGCGAACTACGCGCTCAGTAAAGGAGACATATGTTGCTTTATGAAACCAAAACTATGTGCCACCAATTATTTATTTTTCCTAAAATCATATCGAATAGGAAAACAGTGGTTATAGTATACAGTACTCTCAATACACCATTCAAATCATTGGCTCAACAGTTTACAGTAAAATGAAGTAAACAGTAAATAGGATTCAATAAATCCTCTCAGTAAACAGAAATCAACAAGTTGAGACTAGGTATCACCCTATGAATAAATCATGCTCTCATCGTTCCCTACCCCTTTCCGGGAACACAAATCATCCGCTTTTGGAGTGCACTCGTAGGCCATCGCCCCTCACGGCTATCTCTGCTAGATCTATAGCCATAATCTATAGGTGGTCCTCGGGTCCACTTGCCAAGTGACCTCGAGACCGCTGGTGACTTGGCGGGTCCATCAGCCTTGTGACGCCCTGGGGTGCACCTGTTGGTCTATCAACTCGAGCCATCGCCCCAAGCGGGTCACACAATTTCGTGAATAGTAATGCATGAACTCAAAGGCGCCTATAGTCTCAGAAATCACTTTATATCTCATGAAAAACCTTTAAGGAATTATTCCACACATTTCATCATTTCTTTAAATGATTTATTCTCCAAAAAGGTTTTTAAACAAAACAGCCCGCAATCTCACTGAATTCCGTGTGAGAAAGGCATGGGTTAAACTGACTCGCCAAGGCTAGTTCACCCATGGTCAACTCGTCCAAAAAGGTTTTATATTTTCTATTTACAAAGATATTAAAATTTGCTCATTTTTCGTTGAGAAAATGTAGATTGAAATCTGTTCGCCATGGTCAGCTCGCCCATCATGACTCGCCCACGGTCAACTTGAAATGGGGTGAACAAGTGTTCGCCCGCCAACCCTTGCTTTTAAAAACAATAAGTAAAACTGGCTCACCTTTAGTGGCTCGCCCATCATTTTCTCAACAAAAGGGGGCTGTCCGCCCCAAAGCATTATAAAAGGGTTCGCCCATCTGTGGCTCGCCCAAATTTCTATTAAAACAGGGTCACTCGCCCAAGGTGTCATAAAGAGTTCGCCCACATTGGCTCGCCCGGATTTTTTTAGTAAAACAGGGGTCGTTCTCCCCAAAACAATGTAAAAAAGGTTGTTCGCCCAAACATCAGAAAAACAAGGGCTCGCCCGCCCTGTACTAGTTCGCCTAATCAGAACATAAGGGTCGGCTTTTTGCTCGCCCAAATCAGAATAATTTATCAAACCAATGCATGTCATAAAACAAAACCATTCTCAATATTTTCATAATATTTACTTTACATGACATGCATTCACTTCACACACATCTCCCTTACCTGGTCTACCGAAGCTTTGCTTTCCGATCGCCTTCTCAATCGCTTTTATCGAGTCCCAAATTCCCGACTGTGAAATAATTTATAAATTCTATTAATATTTCTTTTTCAAATATTTCCAACACTTTGGCGAGACTTAATAATCAAATAGCTCGCCCAAAAGAGTTCTTACTAGCTCGCCCAACCGAACTCGCCATTCATCAAATGGCTTACAAGTGGGAGCTCGCCTGTCATTACTCACCATTAATATATTTGGGAGCTCGCCCAACATTCAACTTGCCAGGCCTTTATTGGCTCAAATGTGGGTATTCGTCCACAATTCAACTCGCCCAATGCCTATTCATGTGAGTTCGCCATTTTAGCCTTTTTGGGCGGTCATTGGTCCTCGTCCATCTGGGCTATCATTCTTATTTATCCAAAATTGTTGGCGAACATTGTATCGCCTCTTCATGCATTTCATTAAGCTCGTCTCATCCTTTGGGCGAGTATCCTATTTTCTTTGCTCGCCTATTTGGCAAGCAGTTGAATAATCACGTTCGCCCATCTATCATCATTTTTTACACCATTTCCAGTAACTTTCATGGTTCATTCTTGATTATTTTTCCAGCCTACATCTTATTTTAGCTTCTTATATATCTTAACAAGATGTAACTAAAACAAGACTATATCTATGTTTATTACTTTGCAAAACATCGAACTATATCATCAAATACCAAAATAACCGTAGAAATAAGGAAGCTCACTTTAACCAACTGCACTTCCAAAACAAAACACTTTCTGTCTCATGTTGGCCTTACTTTGCCTATTTCTTTAGCTCATCAAACTATGGAGGAAAGGTTTTGCAAGCAAGTTTATGTGTTTAGCCAACTTAAGGGTGAAGTTTAGTAAATCAAGCATGGCAGGAATGGAAGGAACAACATAAACTCACAGTTGCATAGTTTTCGGATTTTTATTTTCATTTTAGGATTTTCATGCATATTTTCATTATTCGCAATTGTAAACTGATATAGTTAGAAAATTACATTTTTACCCTTCCATTTTACTTATTTGCATTTTTGTTTTTTTTTTCTTTTGCAGTTATTTTATTTTCATCATTTCTACTGTAAATAGTTCTTATTTGCTTTTTAATTTCAATTACTTTTATTTTATTTTATTTTGCTTTGTTAGCCTTTGTAGATCACACCCAAGTAAACAAACTTTCATAACTTGCTAGGATATACCATAGATAATAGTATCTAGTATTTAGCTAAGCTTCGCACTACCAGTCTCTGTGGAACGATATTTTCAGACTCACCTCCGTGTTACTTGAAGATCACGTGTACTTGCGTGTAGATACCTTTTAGGGTCGACGCCAACCCCCATAGTTGCTACATCCTGCTTCCCCCACAAAGACCCACGGCCTTTCGACCTCTTCCATCTCCCAGGACTTGTCGTTTTAGTTGCAGAGGCACCTATTTTAAAAAGTAGTTGATGACCAATAACAGGTATATTGACCAACGAATTTCCAGTAGGCTTATCCAATGCCACGTCATTATGCACAGAAGAAAACTCTACGTTAGTTCCCAAAAGCTCCACGTCAGATCTCGCAACTTGTTTTTGAATTACACAATTATCTTTAACGGTAGATAAGCGTTCATCCTTATCACGCAATTTTAGGGTCCCACTCTTATGCACATCTAATCCACTAACACCATGATTCTCTTTAGGAACTGCAGTACCCTTGTTCTGAAAGCCAACAACCCTTCTCTATACCATGCATTGGAGCTTACCACTGCATTGTCTCATCGCATCACCGTCTTCTTCCTTACCATCGATTGAACACTTCATTTCCATTGAACTTCCCAAAGACAACTAATTCATATGGTCCACCACAGGAACGACGTCCCTTTCTACCTTCGCAAGCTAACTTTTTGCCGACTTAACTCGTAGCCAATTTCCATACTCCTTGGAAACTTTACCAGTCTCTTTCTTCATCCGTATAGCTTCATCACAATCAGCTTCCAAGTGATCCAGTCTACCGCAAACGAAACAAAAGTCTGGAAATCTCTTGTACTTAAACTTCACCATTGTTTTACCGAAATTTGCCAAAGCAATTGTTGAACATCTCTTTAAAGGCTTATGGACATTGATCAACACCCTTACTCGTAGAAAGCGTCCTCAAGCCATACTATCTCTTTCCAAATCAATCTCTTCAAATTCTCCAACAGACTCTTCTAATACGATTCCTACCTTCTCACACATCATTCCAAGCGAAAGTCCATGGATTTGAATCCAAAATGGACAAAAATCCGTAGAAATATCATCAATACTGCTAAAACCCTCGAAATCTTTGAAAATAATCGGTGACTTATTGAACGACCAAGGCAGATTCATTAGGACTCTATCCTTCTCCTTGAGACTTTCGAAAAGAAAAATATATTTGCCTTCTCCTGCTTCGTTGATCTGCAAACCTTCTACTAACTTCTACACACGACTCAACACATTTTGCATCGCTTCGACGTTAATCCCTTTCTTAGTGAAAACCTTCCCCACCAAACAATACCTTCCCTTCGCTACTGTTTCCTCCGCCCATTCCTGCTCGATTACTACTTCCTGCTGTTCATCTTCTGTTAGAGACAACTTACTCCATTTATCCATCAAACTTTCTGCCATCCTCAAATCCCTAGGTGTAAGGCAAAACCAGCGCTCGAGAAAACACTCCCAAAGCAAACTAAAAAACAATGATAAGAAAACTAGAAACAAAACAATAACAGACCTTCACAAACTAAACTCCCACCTAGAGAAGGAAACTCTCCAGAGAGAGACGCTCGTATAATAACCAAGGTCCCATCCTTAACCCAAGTCACTAATAGAATGCTAATTAAAAGAAATTACCTTCCATCAAAGTGTAGTTATATTTTATAAAACCACCTCTTCACAAAATAGATCAATAGAATTTTAGCAATTATCTCTTTAGATCTCCTTTATTAAAATATGATACAGGTGTGTCACACATTAATTTTACAATCTAGTACTAAGCTCAATCTCAGTTCAATATGAAAACTTGAAGTTTGAAATTCAGTTCGAGCTCTATTCGAGCTGCTAGAACTCAACTCAAATATACTCAGTGCTAGAGTGTCGAAAGGGTCAAAGGGATGCATACAGTTTTGCAGACTCCTTTGCGCAGAGGCTGGTTGGCAACCGGGTGTTTAATCTTTTCATTTCTGTTTTGGTTTGTATGTCTCTAGTAAGATTGTTTTAGCATTAAGGTTTTGTATGGAGCTTTTGAAAGTGTTTTCAGATTATCCCCACTACGTGTATTGTTCAATGGCTAATTAATAAAAATTCTGAATTAGCCAAAAAAAAAAACTTGAACTCCACTCATCTGGGCTCCTTATTTGGGTAGCTAGAGTTTGGTTTAAAAATAAATTAGTCAAATTTAAATACTCATAAAATTAAATTCAAAAAGCTTACAAATAACTTGATTCGATTACACTCTAAATTTGAACTCCAAATTTATTAAAAAACTAATCTCTTGAATGGATTATATGAATCAATTGGGTTGAACTTCATGTTCTTAATTAAAACAATTTTTTTTATGAACAAACTAATGTTGATAATTGACTCCCTAAATATTAGATTTGTTTGGAAAAAATATGTCCGTAACATTTCCTTTGTTGCAACAAACATAGGAATCAAAATTCTGTCCTGCATATTTTATTTGGGAAAGATGGAGGAAATTTAGGTTTGGTTACAAATTTTGCATATTTTCATTCCTTTTACGTTAGTACTTATTCATTGCTTATAGGCGAATCAATGTTGTTAATAAACTTGCGGTCCTGAGTATGTCAGCTTTTTATAATTTGTAAGTTATTCCAGCACTTTAATGCCAAATTGAAACTTAGTCCCAGACATTAACATAGCTATTTGGAATTATATATAACATTCCAACGTAATGACACTAAAGCAGAAGAATCATCTTATTGCTATTGTATTTTTCAAATTCCCTGGCGTCCTTTGCTAATCCTTCACTTTTTCCTTCTAAAAATGCAAAACGTTGTTCTTGATTATAATTTGGCTGGAATGTTTACGAATTGTGTGAGACTTCAGAGATTCTTTACTTATTCACATCCAGAAATCTTGAAACACATGTATCATGAGCATTAATGATCTCCTCTCTTCGCATCTATAAATACAGTTGTTATAATATTGTGTCAAAGTTCCAATCATTATTAAAGATTCAACAAAAACATATAGCTCTTTGGTAATATCTTTTTGGTTATGGCATGCATATCTTGCAAAAAAGTTTGTAACCAATTAAGTAAATTCCGCATTTCCTCTTATGAATCCATCCACTTCCCTCAAGATCATAATTTTTTTTATAGCATTTTCATGTATCTTTGGCAGTTGCTAACTTTTTATTGCCTCTTTTTTTTTGGTTAAGGTGGAAATTAGTGCAGATCGATAACAGCTCAAACATTGCATTTCTACCCAAATCTCCACCAGCAAACAGCCAATCACCTAGACTAAGATCAAGTGACTTTCTCTTTCGCTTAATTACTAAGTTATATGGTTGCATTTATGTAGAATTAGTACTTAAATCACATTGCATGCAATTTCAAGTAGGTTGTCAAAGGGCTCAAGCTGCTTTTTAGTTGAGCATCAGACACATTTTCAATATCTCTGGTGTATTTTGGTTGCATAAGCATTGCGACAATGATAGTCACAAGTAAGTATAACTGCAATTACATATATTAGAGCAAAATTAAAGTTACAAATATGATACTTCTCTAGCATTTTAGACATTTTGATGTTTCATTTTGGTTTTATTTAAAAAATATTCAACATTAACATTGGTAATTTGTTTAACTTCTGTCGTTATTTGTAAAATCTTCTGATTTGAACATGTTTCTTTTTCCAGTTGCAAGTGCTTTACTCTTTGTAGAGATCAAGGATGCAACATTTCTGAAATCGTCGTCAGAGGCTATGCTATCTTTTTGGCTCAAATGGGAACTCCGGGCAATGGTCGTAGTCAGCCTAAACATTCAACTTGTATTGAAAAGATATGGGAATCGACGAAAATTCAGCAAGAAAAATTTAAAGTTTATTTAAGCTCTTGTTTGGACGATGTGCAAATTGGTTCACAATAGTTGCCGTAAGCACCCTCCTCAAAAGTAGAAAGGAGCAAATAGGCAGTCCTGTGGTTATATTTTGGACTCCATTTCTACTCTTGCATCTTGGTGGTCCTGATAACATCACTGCTTACTCTTTGTCAAACAATAAGCTTTGGCCCAGACATTGCTTCGCGCTATGTTTCCATATTGGAGTTGCTGTCTATGTCTATGTCAAGTTTTGGACCCTAACCGTAACTACGCTCTCTTTTAGGGCCATTCTGATGTTCATTGTTATAATTATCAAGTATGCGGAGAGGGTTTGGGTTCAATTCAAAGCGAGTAGTGTGCAGTTCATGAAGTCTGTGCGTGTTCCCAGATGCAAATAGTTTACAGCTTGAAATTGACCTTCACCAGGGGCTTTCAAAGGGGGACATGAAGCTGGAGGATTATTTAAATCAGCTCCAAATTAATGAAAAATACAGGTATCTTTATTGAGCTTTCCCTTTATTTCAAGTGTTTTTCTGGACCTAAAGCTCAGAATTTAGAGAAATTTCACATTACATAATGGAAATGGATTCCAAAGTGACAGCAGAAGAGGCCTTCAAAATGGTGGAGATTGAACTTGGTTTCTTGTATGATCTGCTCTATATGAATATTCCCATAGTTTTATCTCGAACAAATGTAATTTTTCATTGCATTTGCTTGTCATTCACTGTTTCCACACTGATTGCCTTCTTGATCATCGTTGGTAAGCATGGCCACTCCAAAGTTTACATTGGCAAATCCTACTTGTTAATGGTTAGAGCTATCTTTCTTGAAATTTATTCAGCCATTTTATATCTTGGCTTTGATCTAGGAGTTCTCTGGATGATTAGTCAAAAAAATAGGTTTATTAAGGCTATTGCTTCAATGTTAGTTCGTTTGACTAAACCTAAGAAGGGAATTCGATCCATGGCACAACACAACCTACTCGATTATTGCCACAAGCCTAGGACAATCAAGCTTGATATAGTTTTAAGCATATTTGACCCGAAAGACAAATTGGAAAAGTTCTCCCATACCAGCTGGATGGATGTGAATCCTGAATTGAAAGAAATCATCTACTCTCATCTCAAGAAAAAGCGAGAGAAATATAGAAAGGCAGATTTTAGTTTCAAGTATCAGAATGTACTTGAAGACAAAGCGAAAGCATTAGGTGACATTGGTTGGAGTGTATCTGATGCAGAATTTTCCCACAGTCTCTTCTTATGGCATATTGCTACAGATGTTCTTTTCCATGATGATCATCAAAGTTTTCGAGCTGATAACCTTGGTCCACATTGCCAAATCTATAAGCTCTTATCCTATTACATGATGTATCTCCTCTTTCTCCATCCAACAATGCTTTCTGAAGGTATTGGTAACATAAGGCATTGTGACACTTGCATTGAAGCAAAGAAAATTTTCCTTAAAAGGTTAAAATTCAGTAAAAGATAGTGCCACCAGGCTGTAGCCACAACTGCAACTACACCATCATATAAGGAAGTCTTCAATCAAATAATAGTAGCTTACTCCAGCTACCAGTAGCTCACTTTAGCTTATTGCATATTGTATTTATTGTTATCTAGATGGCTAAATTTGTTAGCTTACCTAAGCTTGTTGTAATAAAACTATAGTTAGTCTATCGTTAGTTAGATGACAATTAGTAGTTAGAGTTATATATACTCAGAACTTGATGTTGTAAATCAATCATTTTGATCAGTACAACATAGAAGTTTTCTTCATCCTTTAGTTTCTTGTTATGGTATCAGAGCTTTCAGCATTTTCTTTACTTTCTAGGTATTTTCTTGCCAACCAAATAGTTTTTTTCATCCCTTTTATTTCCTGATCTTCTTGATGGCTATTCCATTGCATCAAGAAGATGTTTCCAATCCATATTTGACGCATGCTAATGAAAACCCTGGCCTTGTTCTTGTATCTCGTATGCTCAATCGAGGTAATTTTCATTCTTGATTTAGAGCTATGAAAATGACATTGCTATGCAAGAATAAACTTGTGTTTGTGGATAGCAGCATTAAACCCATTGCCAAAATAGATCTTTTGTTTTCGTTTTGGCAACGTTGCAACACAATGGTACTCTCATGGTTACTTCATTCGGTTTCACCATCAATCTCCCAAAGTGTGATTTGGTTAGATAGTGCAAAAGAAGTGTGGAAGGACCTTCAAGATCGTTTCTCACAAGGAGACTCATTTCGAATCTCAGACTTACAAGAAGAAATTTATTCCTTCCAACAGAAAGGTGTGGCAGTTACTGATTATTTTACCCAACTCAATATTCTTTAGGATGAACTTCTGAATCTGAGACCAATTCTCTGCTGCAAATGCACACCTTAATGTTCTTGTGAAGCCTCAACAAATTGCCAGAAAGTACCAACAATGTGACCAAGTAATTCATTTCTGGACGGGTTTGAATGACAACTTTGCAACTGTCAGATCTCAAATCATGTTAATGGAGCCTCTTCCTCTAATTATCAAGGTTTTTGCATTAGTTGTCCATCAAGAAAGGCAAAACCAATCAGTGTATTATTCATCTCAACAAGTTGATTGCAATGTCTTTAACACCAGGGCTATTGCATCAGGAACTCATCATACTCCAAACTTCAAAAGGCAATCATTCTCCAATCCTAAAAGGCCCTTATGTTCATTCTATAGGTACCAAGGCCATACTGTGGATAAATGCTACAAGAAGCATGGTTATCCACCTGGGTATAAACCAAGACATAAGAATATAAGCAATGTTAATAATGCTATAGGAGCAATCATGTAGATACTGATTTGAACAACACTGAAGTTCTATCTTTAAACCATTGCAGCAAAGATCCAATTTCCTTTACTAGAGATCAATATCATAAACTTCTTGCAATGATTAGTTCCACTGAATTAGCATCCTCTTCAACAGACAACATCAAAACAGTCAATGCAACATTTTTTGAGTTACCAAAACCAGAAGGTATTCACATAGCCACTTGTACCATAGATAAACACCTTTACTCTTCAGTTTGAATTTTTTATAATGGTGCTACTGACCACATTGTTTGTTCCCTTATATTTTTTGATTCATATAAATCTGTTAGTAATATGATTGTCAAACTTCCTAATGGCAGTCTTATGTCAATTACTCATATAGGCACTGTTAAGATTTCCTCATCTTTGATCCTTACAAATGCTTTATTTGTTCCAACATTTTCCTTAAATCTTATCTCTGTTAGTCAACTAGCAAAATCCAGTAACTGCCTAGTCATTTTTTAGTTACATTTTTGCATTGTGTAGGACCTGTGACGTCCTCGTCACTAACCAAATAACAATTAACTTTTACTTCAATTAACAAATAAATCGACTAGTTTA
Source organism: Heritiera littoralis (assembly GCA_031772115.1). Lineage (NCBI taxonomy): Eukaryota > Viridiplantae > Streptophyta > Magnoliopsida > Malvales > Malvaceae > Heritiera > Heritiera littoralis. Next base: position 1,126,598 of record JAPDPK010000041.1, read on the forward strand.
TCCGATGTCAACCTACTTTACTGTTATGCTTTAGGCATCTTTATCAGAGTATAATATCTAATTTCACATGCATAAAATTTTCATTTATAAACATGTGTCATGTACATCAGGATCTCGATTATTCAGACAACCTAATTTCCCCACATATACAAAACTGTAGTATCGTACTGTACATTTGCCGAAGTAACGGCCGACTAAGTATACCTTCACGGGATAAGTAGGAAGCGTGCCCGAAGGTATCTCAAAGTCCCAAAAGAGGCTCCTCTATCCGGAGCGGAATTACTTCAAGTAATCTGTATGAAAAATAGTTGTAAAGGAGTGAGTTTACGCTCAGTAAGAAACTTATGTAAAAGAGCGTACTATATCACTATATGCAGTTTTCCTGCTTGGCTCTATAATGTCATGTAAAATCATTATAAAGCATAGTGCTTATATTTATTTCGCAAATATCAAATACAAGTAAATCTGCTTTCAAATATTTCCACGGATCTCAAATCACGTGAAATCAAGTAGGCAATTACAAATATTTTCAAATAGATGGGAGACAATTTATATCCAACAGATTCATGCACCAAGTAATTCTCATCATGGATACAGCAAATATATCCCGTAAAGGATAATCCAGAGAGATAATGGATACAGCAAATATATCCCGTAAGGGATAATCCAATAGATAAATCTCATAAGGATACCGCAAATATATCCCGTTAGGGATAATCCTGAGAGATATCAAATAAATGGCGTACCCACGTATGGGCCAGGGATCCTCCCCAAAGCCGAATCAAATAAGAGACTCATGGCCATTGTCTATAGCCCACAGTTTCACTAGTCAGGTGCCGTACTGCGGGTCTGAGGGCTGGACTAGAGCTCCTCAGTCAAATACAAGTAACAAATAATGTGCATGCTCTTTTGAGAGATTTATAGTCTCCAAAACCTTGTTCATATAGGTTTTAAACAAGTATGAATATCCTTTCTTAAAACAGGTTCTCAAAACCTTTCTTTCAAATAGGCAGTCGACTGGTCATATATGGCAGTCGCTGCTACCTCATGTTTTGCCTTATTGAATTTCTTTCCCTTTTTGAAATTCAATTATTATATTTTTCAAAATATAAATAGGGCAGTCGACTGGTCCCAAATAGCAGTCGACTGGTTTTGAAACAGAATGTTTCCCGAGAAAAGGCAGTCGACTGGCTCCCATGGCAGTCGGCTGGTTTTGAAACAGAATGTTCCTGGACAATTAGCAGTCGACTGGCCCCCTTGGCAGTCGGCTGGTTTTGAAACAGAATGTTCCTGGAAAAATGGCAGTCGACTGGCTCCCCCTGGCAGTCGACTGGTTTGAAACAGAATGGTTTCTGGAAAATAGCAGTCGACTGGCTCCCTTGGCAGTCGACTGGTTTGAGTCGGTTTTCGAAAAACGGCGTTTTAGATGTCTCTAGGCAGTCGGCTGCTACTTAAGGCAGTCGGCTGCTCCTAGCCTAATTGGTACTATTAGACAAGTCCGAAAATGTCATTTTTCCTGCACTTAAAGCAACTGTTGTTTCTTTCCCAAAACAGTTAAAATACTTGAAAACATGCGGACATAGTCACCCTACGTCCGTTACATAAATTCCTTACCTCGATTAGCAATTAATCCGCAAGTTAGTTGCACCAACACTTGTCCTTTTTTTCTTTACTCTTCAAGCTGTAAACATCATAGCAAATTAAAGCTCAACAACCTTCTATATCAACTTCATAAAATCCCAAACCATCAAAATTATCAACTAAAACCTTCTAACTTGCTTACCTTTGCAATTTACCAAATCTTTGGATTTTGAGATCTACTTAACCACTTGGATTCACTCTCTCATATTAAAGGCATAGGTTAAGCTATTAACAAGGATCGTTTTTCTTTAGAGGAGCTTAACGAATCGATGACCTGAAATGGTGGTTTGTCAAGGTGAGAAGCTTGGACACTTAGAGGAAAAATGGAAGCAACGAGAGGGAGAGGAAGATGGGCTGTGTCGTGGGGTGCAAGAGGTGATGATGATGAGTCATGTTATCTCATTTAATGCCCATTAATGCATCCCAATCCCTCATCATCCTATCTCAGCCATTGACCATCCATTGACTCTTTGACCTTTGATTGTTTGACCATCAATTGCCTTAATTCCCTTTATGTCCCATGCATCATATATAATTTCAGAAATTCCCATTTATTCCATTAATCCATGTTGGAAAACTGTACAATTAAGGGAAAATTACAGAAAATTGGGGATTTCACATTCTCCCCACCTTAGAGAATTTGGTCCTCCAAATTCAAGTAAGGTTATGTCTTAAAACAATTCCGGATATCTCTCTCTCATCAAGTTCTCTAGTTCCCAAGTAGCTTCTTCTGTAGTATGGTGTTGCCAGAGAACTTTAACCAATGGAATCGTCTTTGATCTCAACACCTTGTCTTTTCTATCCAAAATCCGAATCGGTTTCTCCACATAACTCATGTCTTCTCGAATCTCCAAGGGTTCATATTCAATGACATGAGATGGATCCGGATTATACTTCCGAAGCATCGATACATGAAAGACATTATGTACTCCAGATAACTCCGGAGGTAGTGCCAACCTATAGGCCACATCTCCAACACGATCTAGGATCTCAAATGGTCCGATATAACGAGGACTTAACTTACCTCGTCGGCCAAATCTCATAATCCCTTTGGATGGAGAGACTTTCAAAAACACATAATCTCCAACCAAAAACTCAAGTGGCCTCCGTCGAACATCTGCATAGCTCTTTTGTCGATTCTGAGCTGTCTTAAGTCTTTGACAAATCAGTTTAACATTCTCAGAAGCTTGTTCGACTAAATCTGGAGCCAACAACTTGCGCTCGCCCACTTCTTCCCACCCAATCGGTGATCGACACCGTCTTCCATACAAGGCCTCGTATGGTGCCATCCCGATGCTTGCATGATAGCTATTATTATAAGCAAACTCAGCCAATGGCAGATGATCGTCCCATGAGCCTTTAAAATCCAAAGCACATGCTCTCAACATATCCTCGAGCGTCTGAATGGTGCGCTCGGACTGCCCATCAGTCTGCGGATGAAAAGCTGTGCTAAAATTCAGCTGAGATCCCATGGCTTCCTGAAAATGTTCCCAAAAGTGAGAAGTAAACCTGGAATCTCTATCCGATGTGATGCTCACTGGAACACCATGTAGTCTGACGACTTCTCTCACGTATAAATCTGCCAAAGCGCTAAGTGTATCAGTAGACTTCATAGGTAGGAAGTGAGCTGACTTCGTTAACCGATCCACGATCACCCAAATACCGTCATGGTTCCTTTTGGTCTTGGGCAATCCCATAATGAAATCCATCGTAATGTGTTCCCATTTCCACATAGGTATAGGTAGAGGATGTAACAATCCTGCCGGTCTCTGGTGCTCTACTTTAACTTGTTGACATGTGAGACATTTTGTTACAAACTCAGCTATGTCTCTCTTCATGCCAGTCCACCAATACACCTTGCGAAGATTGTGATACATCTTCGTGCTTCCCGGGTGTAATGTGTACCTAGTGGAATGTGCTTCTGTTAGGATCAACTTCCTCAATTCATTATCCTTAGGAACACATATACGGTTATTAAACCTCAACATCTCATCCTTACCCATATGAAATTCTGAGGTCATACCCGATTGAATCTCATCCATAGCCAATACACTGAGTATCCTCTCTTTGAGCAACCCGGATTCTATCCATCAACTCTGGCTCAACTCTTAAACTAGCTATCATTCTAAATTGCTCAAGAGGTGTAACACTTAAACTAAGGCTTGCAAACTGTTCAAGTAATTCATATTCTCTTATCATCATATAAGCCACTATACTTGCATGTTTACGGCTCAGAGCATCCGCTACCACATTAGCTTTCCCTGGGTGGTACATGATCTCACAATCATAGTCCTTTAGAAGCTCTAGCCATCTTCTTTGCCTCATATTCAACTCCTTCTGGGAGAACAAATATTTCAGACTTTTGTGATCTGTAAAAATCTGAAATCTCTCACCATACAAGTAATGCCTCCATATCTTCAGGGCAAACACTACTGCAGCTAACTCCAAATCATGAGTCGGGTAGTTCTTCTCATGGTCCTTCAATTGTCTGGAACCATAGGCTACTACCTTATCATGCTGCATTAATACGCATCCCAAACCTTGCCCTGAGGCATCACTATACACTGCAAATCCACCTGAACCACTAGGAATGGTGAGGATAGGTGCAGTCGTCAGCCTATGCTTCAACTCTTGGAAACTTTGCTCACAAGCTTCATTCCATTCATACTTCACCTCTTTGCGCGTCAATCTTGTCAATGGAGCAGCTAGCTTCGAGAAACCCTCTACAAATCTTCTATAGTAGCCAGCTAAACCCAAGAAACTCCTAATCTCCGTTACTGTCTTCGGTATTTCCCATTGGACCACCGCTTCAATCTTTGATGGATCAACTGAAACTCCATCTTTACTGATCACATGACCTAAAAAGGAGATATTATCAAGCCAAAACTCACATTTACTTAGCTTGGCATACAGTCCTCGATCTCTGAGGTTCTCCAAAACAATCCTCAAATGCTGCTCATGTTCTTCCCATGACCTCGAGTACACCAAGATGTCATCGATGAAAACAATGACAAACTGATCCAAGTATTGCTTAAACACATCATTCATTAAGTGCATGAAAGCTGCGGGTGCATTTGTCAGTCCAAACGGCATCACCAAGAACTCGTAGTGACCATACCGTGTTCTGAATGCAGTCTTAGGGATATCTTCATCTCTGATCTTCAACTGATGATATCCCGATCTCAAGTCTATCTTGGAAAAGACTTGTGCACCCTTGAGCTGATCCAAGAGGTCGTCTATCCTGGGAAGAGGATACTTATTCTTGATGGTCACCTTATTCAACCATCGGTAGTCAATGCACAATCGCATACTACCATCTTTCTTCCGAACAAATAGCACAGGAGCACCCCAAGGGGATACGCTGGGTCGTATGAATCCCTTGTCTAGTAACTCCTGAAGTTGCTTCTTCAGTTCTTCCAATTCTACCAACGCCATCCGATAGGGAGATCTCGAAATGGGCTCCGTCCCCGGCACCAAATCGATAGTGAACTCCACCTCCCTATCCGGAGGAAGTCCTGGAAGATCATCCGAAAATACCTCGGAAAATTCCTTAACTACTGGAATTTCATGAAGTGTGGGACGTTTCTGATCTACGTCTACCACGTGTGCTACAAACCCTTCACATCACAAATATGTTGTATCAATTACATCTCAATTAAACCAAACAAATAATTATGCTTTTGCATTACATATTTGCAAAATTTACAACATAGCTAACGGGAGAGGAGAAAATCACACTCTTAGCATGACAATCTATCATCACGTGATTTTCAGCTAACCAATCCATTCCTAATATAACATCAAATCCAGACATATTTAATAAGATTAGGTCAGCTATTGACTCTCTTTCTCCTACCCGTAGCTTACAATTACGATACACTATGTCCGTCATCTGAGATTCCCTAAATGGAGTAATTATTTGTAGCAATCTTCCTAACTGCTCAGGCTCAACATTTAATCTCCTAGTAGCCATAGGGGAAATAAAAGAGTGCGTAGAGCCTGGATCAAATAAAGCAAGGACATATGTATCATTTAAGTAAATCTTACCCTGAATCATCTTCGATGAAGCATCAGCGGACTCCTTGTCAATAGCAAATACCCGTCCCTGAGTCACGGGTGCCTTTCCTTTCTCTGCCGCTGTGGCCTTACGCTGGGGTTGTGTGGTCTTAGATTGTGGTTGAGGGGTCTTTTCTGACTCTTCAGGTGCCCTCTGATTTATCTTGGGACAATCTCTGATTCTATGTCCCTGTTCACCACACCAATAACACGCCCCACTCGCCAACCGACAAGGCTGTGCTCCATGGAATTTCCCGCATTGCACACACCTCGGCATTATACTCCTCGGTGAGCTAGCGTACTACCAACCGGATGTTGGAATCTTTCATCACCTATTTTGATCCCGGTGGATCTAGGAGTTCCTACATCATAATCACCATAACTCCTATTTAACATAATTCCATGTAATTATTCAATTAAGACACTTTATTTTCGTATAATGGACTTGCTTACCTGTCGAGGCTTTATCATAAGGCCTATTCCTCCTAGATGGATATCTATCCCTCGAGGCCTTCTCATCTGACTTCCGTTTCATAGGTTCTTTACCCTTATTCCTTGCTCGGAAGTCTGCCTGATGAAACTCATAGTCCTGCTCACATAGTTGAGCCTTACGGACTGCCTCGCCATAGGTAGTGATGTCCAACGGGTATAGCTTAGACCTAATGGAAGGTCTCAATCCCTCCATGAATCTGTAAGTCTTGTGATCCTCTCTTCTCAGTACTTCAGGATCAAACCTGCTCAGTGTAATGAACTTCGACTCATACTGGCTAACCGTCATACTTCCTTGAGTCAAGTTCAAGAACTCTACTTGTAATCTCCTCTGAGCAGTACGTGGGACATATTGTTCATTAAAAGCTTCCACAAATCTATCCCACGTCACTTCAGTATGCTTAGCCTCTAATACTGTCTGAGTAGCCTGCCACCATGGCTCGACCTCATCCACTAGCAAATAGGCGGCTAATCCCACCTTCTCTTTCTCCGTACAAGCCATGTATCCGAATGACTTAGTAACCGCTTTCATCCAGTTTTCTGCGGCTACTGGATCACTGTCCCCTTTGAACTTTGGCGGATCCAGCTTCTTAAACTCCTTTATTAATGCCACACTGCAGTAAGCCGTAGGATCTCGCCTCTCATTAACTGGGACTGGTGGGGGTTGTACCACCGGAGTAGGAGGTACTGTAGGGGTAACTGTCGGTGCACTAGCGGCCACGTCCGGAAATTTAGCCATAAACTGGGTGAACATGGCGGCCATGTTTTCCATATGTTTCTCCATTTTAGCTAGCCTCGTATTCGGGCTATGCGGTGGAGATGGAGGAGAAGACTGTGTTGGGGGCGGTTCATCACGACCCCGTCCTCGTCCTCGTCTAGTACCCCTCCTTCGAGTACTCATTCTGTTAAGATCATGAACAATTAACATCATTTAGTATAACCTTAAGCCGTTATACTCCTCAAAATCAAATAAGCTAGTACAGTACATTGGGGAATTTCTCTAATTCTAACTAATTGACATCGATAAACTTCAGTCGAATCGGCTCTGATACCAATCTGTGACGTCCTCGTCACTAACCAAATAACAATTAACTTTTACTTCAATTAACAAATAAATCGACTAGTTTATCCGATGTCAACCTACTTTACTGTTATGCTTTAGGCATCTTTATCAGAGTATAATATCTAATTTCACATGCATAAAATTTTCATTTATAAACATGTGTCATGTACATCAGGATCTCGATTATTCAGACAACCTAATTTCCCCACATATACAAAACTGTAGTATCGTACTGTACATTTGCCGAAGTAACGGCCGACTAAGTATACCTTCACGGGATAAGTAGGAAGCGTGCCCGAAGGTATCTCAAAGTCCCAAAAGAGGCTCCTCTATCCGGAGCGGAATTACTACAAGTAATCTGTATGAAAAATAGTTGTAAAGGAGTGAGTTTACGCTCAGTAAGAAACTTAAGTAAAAGAGCGTACTATATCACTATATGCAGTTTTCCTGCTTGGCTCTATAATGTCATGTAAAATCATTATAAAGCATAGTGCTTATATTTATTTCGCAATATCAAATACAAGTAAATCTGCTTTCAAATATTTCCACGGATCTCAAATCACGTGAAATCAAGTAGGCAATTACAAATATTTTCAAATAGATGGGAGACAATTTATATCCAACAGATTCATGCACCAAGTAATTCTCATCATGGATACAGCAAATATATCCCGTAAAGGATAATCCAGAGAGATAATGGATACAGCAAATATATCCCGTAAGGGATAATCCAATAGATAAATCTCATAAGGATACCGCAAATATATCCCGTTAGGGATAATCCTGAGAGATATCAAATAAATGGCGTACCCACGTATGGGCCAGGGATCCTCCCCAAAGCCGAATCAAATAAGAGACTCATGGCCATTGTCTATAGCCCACAGTTTCACTAGTCAGGTGCCGTACTGCGGGTCTGAGGGCTGGACTAGAGCTCCTCAGTCAAATACAAGTAACAAATAATGTGCATGCTCTTTTGAGAGATTTATAGTCTCCAAAACCTTGTTCATATAGGTTTTAAACAAGTATGAATATCCTTTCTTAAAACAGGTTCTCAAAACCTTTCTTTCAAATAGGCAGTCGACTGGTCATATATGGCAGTCGGCTGCTACCTCATGTTTTGCCTTATTGAATTTCTTTCCCTTTTTGAAATTCAATTATTATATTTTTCAAAATATAAATAGGGCAGTCTATTGGTCCCAAATAGCAGTCGACTGGTTTTGAAACAGAATGTTTCCCGAGAAAAGGCAGTCGACTGGCTCCCATGGCAGTCGGCTGGTTTTGAAACAGAATGTTCCTGGACAATTAGCAGTCGACTGGCCCCCTTGGCAGTCGGCTGGTTTTGAAACAGAATGTTCCTGGAAAAATGGCAGTCGACTGGCTCCCCCTGGCAGTCGACTGGTTTGAAACAGAATGGTTTCTGGAAATTAGCAGTCGACTGGCTCCCTTGGCAGTCGACTGGTTTGAGTCGGTTTTCGAAAAATGGCGTTTTAGATGTCTCTAGGCAGTCGGCTGCTACTTAAGGCAGTCGGCTGCTCCTAGCCTAATTGGTACTATTAGACAAGTCCGAAAATGTCATTTTTCCTGCACTTAAAGCAACTGTTGTTTCTTTCCCAAAACAGTTAAAATACTTGAAAACATGCGGACATAGTCACCCTACGTCCGTTACATAAATTCCTTACCTCGATTAGCAATTAATCCGCAAGTTAGTTGCACCAACACTTGTCCTTTTTTTCTTTACTCTTCAAGCTGTAAACATCATAGCAAATTAAAGCTCAACAACCTTCTATATCAACTTCATAAAATCCCAAACCATCAAAATTATCAACTAAAACCTTCTAACTTGCTTACCTTTGCAATTTACCAAATCTTTGGATTTTGAGATCTACTTAACCACTTGGATTCACTCTCTCATATTAAAGGCATAGGTTAAGCTATTAACAAGGATCGTTTTTCTTTAGAGGAGCTTAACGAATCGATGACCTGAAATGGTGGTTTGTCAAGGTGAGAAGCTTGGACACTTAGAGGAAAAATGGAAGCAACGAGAGGGAGAGGAAGATGGGCTGTGTCGTGGGGTGCAAGAGGTGATGATGATGAGTCATGTTATCTCATTTAATGCCCATTAATGCATCCCAATCCCCTCATCATCCTATCTCAGCCATTGACCATCCATTGACTCTTTGACCTTTGATTGTTTGACCATCAATTGCCTTAATTCCCTTTATGTCCCATGCATCATATATAATTTCAGAAATTCCCATTTATTCCATTAATCCATGTTGGAAAACTGTACAATTAAGGGAAAATTACAGAAAATTGGGGATTTCACAGGACCTTAATTGTTGGAAGATGATTGGTTTGGGTAAGCAAGTGAATGGACTATACCAGTTAATCAAGCAAGTTTCACATATTCAATTTCCTTAAGCAAATTCTTCGGGGTAAGCAAGTGAATGGATTATACCAGTTAATCAAGTAAGTTTCACATATTCAATTTCCTTAACCAAATTCTTCTTTTCATAAACCTCTTATAAATACATCAAGTTCATATGATCTGTGGTATTATCGCTTTGGTTATGCCTCATATCCTAAGCTAAAAATGCTTCAGACATTAGATTCTTCAATTACTTTTAATAATATCGCACCTTGTGACATATGTCATTATGGTAAACAAAGAAGAAACTCTTTTCCTGTCAGTTCTTTAGTTACTGCTCATTGTTTCGATCTTGTACACATAGACATATGGGATCCATATCATACCATTTCCATAAATGGCCACCTTTATTTTTTAACAATTGTGGATGATCATAGTCGCGCAACATGGGTTTTTCTTATGAAATCCAAGGCAAAAGCTAGGTTACTTGTATAACGTTTTACAACCTTTGTTGAAACGCAATTTTCTACTAAAATTAAATGCATCAGAATAGCTAATGCTTAAGAATTTAACATGTCTTCTTTTTTTTTTTTTTGCTTCAAAAGGAATCTTACACTAGACTTCTTGTATGCAAACCCCTTAACAAAGCAATGTTGTTGAGAGGAAGCACCAACACATCTTGAATGTATCTAGGTGTTTTAAGGTTTCAATTTGGTTTACCTCAGCAGTTCTGGTATGATTGCATTACTCATGCTATGCATTTTATAAATTGAGTTCCCTCACCTGTCATTCAAAATAAGACTCCTTTTGAAATACTTCACAATGCACAACCAACATTCTTTCATTTAAAGGTATTTGGATGCTTATGTTTTGCTTCCACTATATCTCCTCCTCGAACAAAATTTGATTCTAGAGCTCAAAAATGTGTTTTTCTTAGATTTCCAAATGGCCAAAAAGGTTACAAATTGTGTCATATGCATTCCAAAAATGTTTTTGTTTCTCGATATGTAATCTTCTATGAGCACATATTTCCATTCAGAGACCTACATATGTCATCTGATATTACTAATACTATTCCTAATGATTTTGTTCTTCCAGTTCTAAATTTACATTCTGACATACCTGATTCTACTATTCCCAATAATGAAAGTTCCTATTTTGATTCTAATCCTATCATGAGTCCTAATACTGCTTATCATTCTCCTTCCTTTACTGATTCTGTTCATGTTTCAAATCCTAATGCTACTATTGATAATATCTCTTCTATTCTTCCTAATACTGATAATACTTCTTCTGTTTTCTTTAATACTAATAATAGTTCACATCCTACTACAAACACTTCTCCTTTTCCCCAAATAAGGTCAAATAGAATTAAAAAAATCCACCAGCTTACTTGCAAGATTACGTTTGTAATGTGTCCTCACCTGCTATCCATCTCAATCATCATTCAACATGTACTCATGCACATAACATTTCTAGTACACCTTATTGTTTCCATAAAGTCTTTTCTTACAATTCTTTGTCTCCAAAACATAGAGTCTTCTCTATCAATATTACTTCTTTGACTGAACCAAAATCTTATAATCAAGCAATTAAGTTTGAATGTTGGAAGGATGCTATGCAAGCTGAAATTATGGCATTACAGAAAAATGGTACTTAAGATCTAGTCACTTTGCCAAACAATAAACAATCCATTGGTTGTAAATGGGTATACAAGATAAAGTACAAAGCTGATAGCTTCATTGAGAGATTCAAAGCCCGTTTGGTTGCCAAAGGCTATACTAAACAACTTGGAATTGATTTCTTAAACACATTCTCTCCTGTTGCTAAGATGTCAAGATCTCGAAATACCATATATTTTACTAATTTCACATATTCAAATCACATTGGTTGGGCTCGTCTGCAGTGTCAACTTATATTCAAAATGGAATTCATTTATTTTATACAACCCAGGATTCGCAATTTATAGAAATTCATATACAAAAGTAATTTACATCCCAAGTATAACATACATAAAAGTAGCACTATACAAAAAGTCTAAATACATAAAAGTCAAATTAGTGTACCTCGACAAATCGAAAGGTTGCCTAAGGAAAACCGGGAGTCAAGTCCTCTAGAAAAGCAGACCGAAACTCACTGCAAATAATTTGGGAGTCAAAAATAAAGGGGTAAGCTAACGTGCTTAGTAAGGAATATCTATATGAAAGCTGATACAATGTATCATATATGCAATTTAAATAAATGGATATTTATACGAAAACCATGAATTTTAAAATATGAAAATTAAATAGGCATGATCTAACAGGAAGGATGCTGTAGTGGATTGGGTAACCAGAGAAGTGTGAGAGGTACTTTAGAGTACTTTGCGTGTTTCAGTATCCAAGTGCACTATAAGGAATTCATTAGATTTAATTAAATTACAAATTCAAATATAAATCTAATATTTTGAGAAAGAAGACATACTTACATAAAAAATTAAACAAATTTTTCCGTAAACATTATTTCATATTTATAGCAATTTCTAACAGATAAATCAAATAATTAATCCCATATAACATAATATTCATACCAAGAAACATAAAATACGAAAAAATCAAAATCAGAAATATATCGCAACTAGGAGTGCCTGGATCTAAGTTAACCAGGGATTTACCACCCCAGTATAAATTTAGTGGAGACTAGGCTACACCCAGTAGACACATGCACTATAATAGACACACAATTATAGCTAGGGGGCCACAGTATGATCGCTAGCCAAGTGTCACCTGTGGGAGATAAAGACTGGGCTAAAGTCAATAGCATCGGAATGGAACAGAAATGCATGTACCTGTAGGTAGCTACGGGGCCAACAGTCTCTAAAAACCATATAAAATAGTTCATAGTGGTTTATGAAGATAAATTCAGAAATTTAAATCTTCAGTCAGTTCATAAATACATATTTTGAAACTATAAACAGTTTAGAAATAAAAATTCATAAAATATTCCCATATCAATATTCAATTCTAAAAAAAATTCTATTTATCTGTAAATAAGTTTACTCTCACGTACGCAAAATTCAATAACATGAATTTTTAAATATTGAATTGGTGATTTAATTATTTAAAATCATATTTAGGAACTTAAATATCCAAAGTTCTAAAATTCATTTCTTTTATTTTACAACTCATTCTAAATATTATTTTAAAGAGATTTAGGCTATTTTTAGAAAATTTCGACAGCATAACGGTATATTCTAACCTAACCCTCCTACACAAAACAACTTCAAAAACTACAATTTACAAACTCCAATTTCAATCCAGAATTATCAGTTCCAATTTCACTAAAAATAAAATTTTTTATCAAAATCATACAATGCAATATCTCTACGCTTCATACAAGTATCCCTTACCTTTTATTTTCTCGGTATTAGGCTTGTTAGCACCGATAGCAACTTTTAACCTTGAGGCTGCAAATCATTATTCAAACTTGATAAATTCACTATATTTCGATTAAAAAAATATTTAATAATTTAAATGCTAATGAATTGTCTGTAAAATCCTCTACATGCAGTCTAAATTTTACCAGTGTAAAATTACAACTTTTGCTACATAACTCTATTTTTGATTCCGATCGCACCTACTGTCTCAAAATAATTCTTATATTATTTTAGGACCTAAATTACATTGAATTAAGCACGAATCCAGCCTCCCCTTCTCAAGGCCAAATGCCTTCTTTAATGCCATATATGAAATTCTTCCAAATTAAGCTTACTACTTGATCTAAACTTGTCTATTTAATTTTTCTACATCATTCTCACATGAAATTCTCATTGAACGGGATCAATTCCATGCTCTTCCAGCTTTGCCCAAATGGTACCTTCTACCTCAACACATTGAATTTCTTCCATTAAGCTAAACTAAGCTTAATTCCATGCCTTTCATAATTTCTACATTAATTCCCACATCCTAATCTCATTAAAACACATCATATACATGCTCATGGAATGTTGGCCAAAACCCTTGCCTAGCCAAAAGCATGTTTCTAACATGATTCAAGCTTGAATAACCATAGAAACATCTTAAGCATAATATAATTAACCAAAATTCCACCAAGTTCCACTTTCATCTCAACCTTCGAGAATCAGTGGGGCCCACTTACTATTTAACCTTAAAAACTAAAGTATAATTAAATATTTATTAATTATAAATATTCCATAATCTCAATTATATAAATATAATTAAACAGTACTCTAAATTACTAGGTCTCACATAAGAAGACAACCATAAGAACATTGCTTCTATTGCAGCCATAAAGAGGTGGCACTTTCATCAATTGGATATCAATAACAGATTTCTTCATGGTGATTTAACAGAGGAGGTTATATGGACTTACATCTATGTAACATCCCAAATCCATAGTATAACGTAATATTCACTTATAAATCACACTTACTTACCGGTTGGGCTGTCTGTGATGCTTAACAACTCCTAACACTTTAATAAGAATTAGTACTCTTATTCCTCATACTAGTAAGAAAATATGAATTATTAAATTGGCTCCTTAAGATGTATATACATTCCTTTCTATTTAAAGTAGTACTGTACAACTTTACTGAATATATAAAAGAAAATAAAGTACCTTCGATATCAAATCTGTGGAAGGTAATTCCCTTAGTCCGAAATCAATAATCTGTGGAGTGAAAAATAAGGAGTGAGCAACAACGTGCTCAGTAAGGAAGGTGTATGCTGCTTTATACAAATAAAACTATATCCCCTAAATACATTTATTTTTCTTAACAATAAACCCAGTAGGAAAACAATAGATATAGTAAACAGTAAACAGGATTCAATAGATCCTTTCAGTAAATAGAAATCAATAAGTTGAGACTAGGAAACAAACAAATCATGCTCTCATTGTTCCCCCAGGAACACAAGTCGTCCGCTTTTGGGGTGCACCCGTAGGCCATCACCCTTCACGGCTATCTCGGCTAGATCCATGGCCATAATCTATAGGTGGTCCTCGGGTCCACTTGCTAGGTGACCTTGAGACCTTTGATGACTTGGCGGGTCCATCAGCCTCGTAAATAACAATGCACGAAACTAAGGGCTTAAAGTCTCAAAATCAAATTATATCTCATAAAACACCTTTAAGGAATTATTTCACCAAATTCATCATTTTCTCAAAATGATTTATTTTCCAAAAAGTTTTTATATTTTCTGTTTACAAAGATATTAAAAATAGCTCATTTTTCATGTGAGAAAAATGTAATTTAAACATGCTCGCCCATGGTCAGCTCGCTAGTGCGGTGAACTAGTGTTCGCCCACCAACCTTAGCATTTCAAAACAAGTTAAACTAGCTCGCCCATAGCGGCTCGCCCATGGCCAATTCGCCCATTGTGGCATTGCCCATAGTCAGTTCGCCCATTATGGCCTTGCCCATGGTCAACTCGCCTAAATGCGGCACTACCATGGTCAACTCGCCCAATTTTATTAAAACACAGATTCTTTTCTTTGGCTCGCTAGAAATTTTGTTAAACAGGGGGTCGCCTATCTGTGGCTCGCCCGGATTTCTATTAAAACAAGGTCGCTCGCCCAAAATATCATAAAAGGGTTCGCCCACTTTGGCTCGCCCGGAATTTTCTTAACAAAGGGGTCGTCCGCCCCAAAACATCATAAAAGGGTTCGACCAATTTGGCTCGCCCGGATTTCTATAAAAACAAGGGTCGCTCGCCCAAAATATCATAAAAAGGTTCGCCCACTTTGGCTCGCCCGCCCTTTACCAATTTGCTCAAATCAAAGTGATTTATCAAATTAATGCATGTCATAAACCAAAATAATTTCTCAATAATTTCATAAAATTTAACTCCACAGAACATGCATTCACTTCACACACATCTCCCTTACCTGGTATTACGAAGCCTTGCTTCTTGCTCGCCTTTATCAATTCCCAATTCCTGGCTGCAAAATAATTTATTAAAACTATTAATATTTTCCTTTTTATATATATTTCCAACACTTGGGCGAGACTTGAGACTAACCTACTAGCTCGCCCAACAGAGCTCGCCCAACAGAGCTCGCCATTCATATAATGGCTTATGCGTGGGAGCTCGCCTAACGTTCCACTCGCCATGACTATGCATTTGAGTTCTTTATTTCCTACTCACCTCATTGGCGATGACTAAAGTTTCACATGGGCGATCATAATAATAGCCATTCTCGCCCTTTTGGGTGGTCACAATTTCCATGTATTTTGGGCGATCATACGCCCTCGCCCATTCAGGCGATCATTCTGATTATCCAAAAATGTTGGCGAACATGTATATCTCCTATTCATGCAGTTCATTAAGCTCGCCTCATCGTTTGGGCGAGTATCCTAATTTCCTTGCTCGCCTATTTGGTAAGCAGTTGAATAATTACATTCGCCCATCGTGTTTCCTCTACTCATGTTACATATGCATAACACAGCAGCTTATGTTCAACCATAAACGTCTCCAACCAGTAAGCAATATAGCAATGTTAACTTACTATATACTTTCATGCCCAGTAATATACCTACACATCTCCTACTTAGCATGTCATCACTATAAACCAAGGATTAAATACATACAACGTTGGCTGGAAATTCCTTTACCTTTGTTTAACCGAACCAGCACAACTCCAAGTTGTTATTGTTTCCTCCCTCGTCAGTCCTTCCTTTCTTGGTTTCTTAGATGGTTTGAGGTTGAAGGAAAGTGTATAGAGGAGTGTTAGATGATTAGATAGCAAGAGGTTGTAGTTTTGTTAATTAAACGTGGGAGAAATAAGAGTGAAACACAGCAGAAATGAGTAGCAAGACAACCTGAGTATTGTCGACCATGAAGAAGAATTATGTTTGAGTTTGTTTCACTTAGTCATCTATATATGTTCTATCATCAAAGTCTCGTAACTTCTTATCCCTTTCTTCATCATTACCTTGTCTTATAGCTCATTAAATGGTGAAGAAAATATGGCAATCTAAGGAAATGGCGTGGTGCAATTTTCTACTTTCATTAAATGGTGAAGAAGATTCCTGCCAAAAGGAACGACATGCAGCAAATATCTTTCATTTTTTCTTCACGTTTTCTTGTCTTATTCCTTGTCCAATTAAAACACATCTCATATTGACTTAATATTTCTCCCTTCTCATTTCATCCAACATAGCCAACTTCCTCTCTAATTAGAAGTGGCGTGCAGCAGCAAATTTTCTGCTGCCATTGACTTATTTTCATAGTTGTCTTTAATTTCTCTGCCCTTAAAAATGAAACATGTACACTAATCAATTCTATTTTCAATTCATGTACACCATATTATAAATTATAGTTCTAATAACTTTCATAATAGAAAGTGGAATTTCACCTTCAATATTTATTTCCACTATCAATCATGTACTATTATGGTATATAGTATAATAAAATTCGGGTCTTACATTTCTCCCCACCTTAAGAAATTTGGTCCTCCAAATTTAACTTGGACCTGTCACTGGAAGAGCACTGGATATCTCTCACGCATAAGGCTCTCTAACTCCTAAGTAGCCTCCTCCTCGTTATGATACTGCCAGAGCACTTTAACCAAAGGAATCGTCTTAGATCGCAATACTTTATCCTTCTTATCCAAGACCCGTACTAGTTTCTCAACGTAACTCATGTCCTCTCTGATCTCCAGTGGCTCATGTCGAATCACGTGAGAAGGATTTGGATGGTACTTTCTCAACATCGAGACATGGAATATGTTATGCACTCCTGACAACTCTGGTGGTAGTGCTAACCAATATGCCACATCTCCTACGCGATCTAAGATCTCATAAGGCCCAATGTATCGGGGGCTCAACTTTCCTCTCTTCCCGAATATCATTATACCTTTGGATGGTGAGACCTTTAAGAATACATTATCACCCGCTACAAACTCTAATGGTCGACTTCTAGTATCTGCATAACTCTTCTGCCGACTCTGAGCCGTTCTGAGCCTCTCACAGATCATCCGTACATCACGAGAAGCCTGCTCAACCAAATCGAGAGCTAACAGTTTACGGTCCCCCACTTCTTCCCATGCTATCGAGGATCTGCATCGTCTGCCATACAAGGCCTCATAAGGTGCCACGCCAATTCTCGAATGAAAGCTATTATTATAAGCAAACTCTGCCAGGGGTAAGTGATCGTCCCATGAGCCTCTAAAATCCAGTGCACATGCTCTCAACATATCCTCGAGCGTCTGTATCGTACACTCGGACTGTCTATCAGTCCGTGGATGAAAAGCGATGCTAAAATTCAGCTAGGATCCCATAGCCTCCTAAAATCTCTCCCAGAAATGAGAGGCGAAGAGGGAGTCCCTATCAGAGGTGATACTCACTGGAACACCATGTAACCTCACTATCTCCCTAACATACAAATCGGTTAAAGCACTAACTGAATCTGTAGATCTTATGACCAAGAAATGAGCAGACTTAGTCAATCTATCTACTATCACCCAAATAGCATCATACCCCTTCCGGGTCCGTGGTAATCCCATAATAAAATCCATGGTAACATGCTCCCATTTCCACGTAGGAATCGATAATGGTCGAAGCAAACCTGCCGGCTTCTGATGTTCAATCTTAATCTGTTGGCATGATAGACATCTAGCAACAAAATCAGCAATGTCCTTTTTCATCTTAGGCCACCAATATACTCTCTGGAGATTCTAGTACATCTTAGTACTACCCGGATGTAATGTATATCTAGAGGTATGGGCCTCTGATAAAATCATATCTCTTATCGGTTGATCATTGGGAAAACATATCCGACCTCTAAACCTCAGTATCTCATCGGTGCCAATCTCAAAATCCGACTCAACTCCCATCTGAATCTGATTGGCAATCCCAATGCAATAATCATCACTCCTCTAAGCTTCTCTGATTCGATCTATCAAATCCGGCTCTATACGGAAACTAGCCGTAAATCCATACTGGTCAAAGGAAACAATTGTCAGGCTGAGGTTAGAGAACTGCTCTATCAAATCATGCTCCCTGATCATCATATAAGATATCATGCCAACATGTTTACGGCTCAATGCATCTACTACTACATTAGCTTTACCTGGGTGATACAAAATCTCACAATCATAGTCCTTTAACAGTTCCATCCACTGTCGTTGCCTCGAGTTCAACTCTCACTGTGAGAATATATACTTCAGACTCTTATGGTCTGTATATATCTGAAATTTCTCCCCGTACAAGTAATGCCGCCATATCTTCAGTGCAAACACTACTGCAGCTAGTTCTAAATCATGTGTCGGGTAATTCTTCTCATGATCCTTCAACTATCGAGAACCATAGGCTATAACCCGACCATGCTGCATGAGCAGACACCCTAAACCTTGAGCGGATGCATCAATATACACCATAAATCCACCGATCCGCTGGGAAGTGCTAATACGGGGGCACTAGTCAATCTCTGCTTAAGCTCGAGAAAACTACGCTCACAGGCATCATTCCACTCAAACTTTACATCCTTACGTGTGAGTTGTGTTAATGGAGCAGCAAGTCTAGAAAATCCCTCCACAAACCTGCGATAATATCCGGCAAGACCTAAGAAAGTACGTATCTCAGTAACCGTGTTAGGCCTTTCCCACTGAACAATGGCCTCTATCTTGGATAGATCAACTGACACCCCGTCCTTCGACACTACATGTCTAAGAAATATAATATGATCAAGCCAGAACTCGCATTTATTAAGCTTAGCATACAATTTTCGGTCCCTGAGGGTCTGTAAAACAATATGCAAATGCTGCTCGTGTTCCTCCGGAGTCTTAGAATAAATCAAGATGTCATCTATAAATACTATGACAAACTTATCCAAAAAGGGATGAAACACCTCATTCATCAAACTCATGAAAGCTGCAGGGGCATTTGTCAACCCAAAAGGCATCACCAAGAACTCATAGTGACCATAACGAGTTCGAAATGCTGTCTTATGCACATCCGACTCCTTAATTTTTAACTGGTGATAGCCCTGTCGTAACGGCTTTCGCACTCGACGATTTTGAAAACATTTTAAAAAACAAAGGGAGTCGCCACCAATCTTTTTTTGACTAGGTGTGATTGGTCACCTAAAAATATTTCTTTTTCACAAAATCTCAAAATTAATTAAGTTTTATTAAAAAGACAATTTGGGTCTGCGAAAACAAAATTGGGTCCGGGAGTACGGTTACGCGTGGAGAAGGATTAGCACCCCCACGACGCCCGTTAAAAAATGGTACCGGTGTAATCATGTATTATCCTTTAGTTTTAATAAAATGGTCTTGAATTAATATTTAAAAATAATTTTTATTTTTATTACAATCAATTTTATTCTTTTTATTCAAAGTCACTTTTTATTTGTAAAAAAAATCATTTTGTTTTATTTTAAAAAGTTAAATTTTATTTTTCAAAAGTGAATATCAACCTTTTTGTATTGAAAAATTAAATCAAATATTCCAATACTCTGGTAACATTTGAAATAATTTTCCTCACCTAGAGATTTCTTAAGAATCACTACTTGTGAGTTCTATAGAATCTCATCATCGGAAGATTCACACTCGCTTCAAAAATTATTATGAATGCAAATGATGCAAACAGATAATGAATGATGCATATGAAACTTAAAAGAAATTTTATTTATTTTGATTTTATTAATGAAACTCTTGATATTGAAAATTTTAGCTAAAAATCCCAATAATCTGGTAACATTTAGTTAATTCCTCTTACCTAGGGATCATGTAAGAAATCACTACTTGTGAGTTTCATAACATCCCATCATCAAAAGAATTTCATTTAATTATTAAAGTTCATTATTTATTTTTCTTTATTTTTTTATAAAAAATAAATTATTTATTTTCATTTTTAATAAAAATTTAAATTATTGAAAAATCATACTAAATATCCCAATACTCTGGTAACATTTAGTACGACTCTTCTCACCTAGGGATCAGTTAAGAAATCACTACTTGTGAGTTTCATAACATCCCATCATCGGATGAATTTCATTTATTTTGAAATTAATATTTATGCACATGATGCAAATAAATAACATATGATGCAAATGTATTTTTTTTATTTTTTATATAAATATTCCTTTATTTATTTTAAATAGAAATTCTTATTATTGAAAAATTGCTCTAAGTATCCCAATACTCTGGTAACACTTAGTGAACTTCTCTCACCTAGGGATCAGTTAAGAAATCACTACTTGTGAGTTTCATAACATCTCATCATCGGACGAATTTCGTTTATTAAAGCTTTATTATTATCTTTTATTTGTTTATATTTAAAAAACATTCATTTTTATTTTAATGAAAATTTAAATTATTGAAAAATCATACTAAATATCCCAATACTCTGGTAACATTTAGTACGACTCTTCTCACCTAGGGATCAGTTAAGAAATCACTACTTGTGAGTTTCATAACATCCCATCATCGGAAAACTATTTAATTAAATTTAAATTTTATTATTTATTTATTTATATTGCTTTATTTTAAAAAAACTTATTCATTTTCATTTTTAATAAAAATTTAAATTATTGAAAATACTCTGGTAACATTTAGTAGATTCTTCTCACCTAGGGATCAGTCAAGAAATCACTACTTGTGAGTTTCATGACATCCCATCATCGGAAGAATTTCATTTATTTTTGAATTTAAATTTTATTTTTTTTACTTTTTCCTTTCTACATATTTTGAAGCCTAGCAATTTGTCTTAAAAACATTTTTTTATTATTATTATTATTATTATTATTATTATTATTATTATTATTATTATTATTATTATAAAAGAAGTATATAACTTTGTTATTAAAACTAATCTCATGCAACTAAATAAATTATGCTTACAATTATAATAAATAAATAAACAAACAAATAATTAAATAAATATGAGGAAAAAGGTATACCCAAATTGGCTTGGGCTTATGACCCAAGAGAATGCTTGCAAACAGCCCAACCAGGTTGGCCCAAGGCATGCGGGCCTAGCAGAGATCAAGCCTGGTTTAGGCTGATTGGGCCAAGGCTGAAACGAGCCCAAAGATGGATGGTGGAGCGGGTCGGAGCTCGGGTCCAGTCTGGAGCCAGGTCGGGTGCGCGATCCCGGACCGGGTCGAGTCCACGCGCGGGTCTTTCTTTCCTTGGCAGGCCGGGCGCGGGAATCCCAGGTCGGATCCGGGTCCATGCGCAGGTCATTAGCTTTCTTTCTCTTTTTTTTTTCAACTATAAAAGCCACTCTTTTTTTTATTTTCATTTTCTTCTTTTTTTTTTTCAAAAAAGTTCGGAGCTCTCTAAGGCTCTCGGCTGGGCGATTTCCGGCCACCGCTAGGGTCACCTTCGGCCGCCGTCGGCCGCCGTCATCGGTGGCCAAACCCTGAAAAGCTTTCGACTTTCCAAAAGCTTTCAATCTCCTCTTTCCATTTCCAGCCTTCTTTTCCTTCGAAAACGCCTCTAACCCTATGGATCTGAGGTCGAAACCTTCGGCCTCTCTGTTTTTATTTTGATTTTTTTCTTTTCAGATCTGGTTTTGGATGTGTTTGGGTTTGTGTTTTTGTTGTTACTTTTGTGTTTTTGCAGGTGGGGATCTAGGGTTTGAGGGGCTCTCGAATTTGGGGTTTTGGGTGGCTGTTGGGGTTGTTGAGGGTTCGAGTGAGGCTCCGGGGCTTGGGGTTTTTGGGTGGTGAGGATGATGTTTCTGGTTTTGGGTTTTGGACATAGGCCGAGGGGGTTTTTCTGGGTTTTAGGGTCTTCGACTGATGATGGTGATGGTTGGGGTCACGGTGGCTGGGGTGAGTGACTGTGATTGGTGCATCGGTGATGATTGAGTGGTGAACGGGAGGCTTCTGTGTTGGGTGGAAGGCGGTTGCTAGTGCAGTGAGGATGATGGTGGCTTTCGGTGAAAATGGTGGCTTCAGTTGGGTTTTTGGTGAGTGTGGGGGTGTTTGGTGGTCTCGATTTCGGGTAGAGAGTAATGGCAGTTAGGGCTTTCTGGTTTATTGTGGTGGGGGGAGTTGGGTTCCTTTGGTTTCTCTAGTTTCGAGAGAAACGGTGGTGGTCGAATGGGGGTTTCGAGTAGTGAGGATGATGCCCGGGTGAGGGAGTCGGGTGGTTGATTTTGTGGATTTTCTGTGTGTTGGGTGGTGATTAAGGGTGGGGTTTTGGGTTATGACAGGGTAAAGGTTCCGATTTTGGAAGATTGGGAAGGAGGGTTTTCGGTCTTATGGTGTCGAGCAAGAAGAGAAGAACCCCTAAAAAATGGCCGACCCCCTCCTCTCTCTGGTCTGTAGCTTATACTTTGGTCACCAATGGTGACTGGTGTGATGGGATCTTGGGAAGAGTAGTGTGCAGGTGTTGAGAAGACAGAAATCCGGCTAGTAGGGGGTAGGTGATAGTGGCGGTAGACGGACAACAGAACAAAAGACAACAAAATAATAATAATAATAATAATAATAATAATAATAATAATAATAATAATAATAATAATAATAATAATAATAATAATAATAATAATAATAATAATAAGAAAAGAAAAGAAAAGAAAAGAAAAGAAAAGAATAATAACAAAAAGAAAATAACAATAATAATAAAAAAACAAATAATGAAAATAAGAAATAAAAACAAATAAAATAAATATATAGAGAAATAGTAATAATAATAAAAAACAGATAATAAAAATAAAAATAATAATAATAGGACAAAATTAGGTGTCAACAGCTGCCCCTCTTTGCTCATTGCTGAGAATCAGGAATAGAGCAAAGACAATAGACAATAATTTTGTCCGACTCATGACTTAATCTTTTCTTTTTCTTTTCTCTCTCTCTGCTTTTTGCTTTTTTGCTTTTTTTTTAAATGCTCCCCTTGCAGCAAAGGCCTTAAAACTTTAAAAATCTCTTTCTTGAAAAGTGCTTCTCTTACAGCAGAGGCAATGAAACTTTAATTAATTCTTTTTTTGAAAAGTGCTCCTCTTGCAGCAGAGGCAATGAAACTTTAAAATTCTTTTTTTTTTGAAATGTGCTCCTCTTGCAGCAGAGGCAATGGAACTTTAAATTTCTTCTTTTTTTCTTTTTTTTGAAATGTGTTCCTCTTGCAGCAGAGGCGATGAAACTTTAAATTCCTTTTTTTTTTCTTTTTTTTGCTTTTGCTTTTTTTTTTTTTGAAATGTGCTCCTCTTGCAGCAGAGGCAATGAAACTTTAAATCCCTTTTTTTTTTTGAGAAAGCTCCTCTTACAGCAGAGGCAATGAAACTTTAAATTCCTTCTTGAAAAAGCTCTTCTTGCAACAGAGGCATTTGAAACTTTAAAATCCTTCTGAAATGCGCTCCTCTTGCAACAGAGGCCATGAAACTTAAAATTTTTTTTTGAAATGTGCTCCTCTTGCAGCAGAAGCCGTGAAACTTTAAATTTCTTGCTGAAAATGTGCTCCTCTTGCAGCAGAGGCAATGAAACTTTAAATTTTTAAAATGTACCTTAAAAGATTTCACATTCGAATACCTAAAAAACTTTGTTTCGAAGATTCACATCCGAAGGTTCGATTTGGAGATTCACATCCAGAATTTGACTTGGAGTTTCACATCCAGAATTTTGACTTGGAGTTTCACATCCAGAATTTGACTTGGAGATTCACATCCAGAATTTTAACTTGGAGATTCACACCCAATAATTTTATCTAAGAATTCAGAGATTCACACCTGAAATTTTTGATTTGGAGATTCACATCCAAAGATTTGATTCGAAGATTCACATCCAAATCGAATTTCCCTATCTGAAAATTCCTTATCTTGATTTTTCTTCAATTTCATCTTTAAATCTTCTGTTTAATCTCATTTCAAGTTCAATCTCGAACCTCCTCTTTAAAATATAGCACTGAACCTTCATCTTTTTTTTTTCTTTTCTTTTTCAACTTCAAAAATCTTATTCTTTCAACCTCATATTCTAATCTTGCATTTTCTTGACAAGGATACATTCAGGAACTCATTTTGATGATTTGCATTGAAAATTTCAAACATAAACTTTAATATAGAGATTCGCATCTTAAATTCAGAGATTCTCATATGAAATTTTGAGTTGGATGTTCACATTCAAATATCCATTTTAGAGATTCGCATCCGAAATTTCAGAGATTCTCACCTGAAATTTAGAGTTGGAGTTTCACATCCAAATATTAGATTCGGAGATTCACATCCGAAATTTTAACTTGGAGATTCACATCCAGAATTTTAACTTGATTTGGAGATTCACATCCAAAGATTGAAATTTTGACTTGGAGATTCACATCCAAAATTTTAACTTGGAGATTCACATCCAGAATTTGACTTGGAGATTCACATCCGAAAAGTTTGACTTGGAGATTCACATCCAGAATTTGAAATTTGATTTGGAGATTCACATCCAATGATTTTGAAATTTGATTTGGAGATTCACATCCAAAGATTTGATTTGGAGATTCACATCCGAAAAGTTTGACTTCGAGATTCACATCCAAAAATTTGATTCTGTTTTGGAGATTCACATCCAAAATTTAACTTGGAGATTCACATCCGAGAATTAAAATTTTAATTTGGAGATTCACATCCAAAAACTTGATTCGGAGATTCACATCCGAAATTTCAACTTTGAATTCAGGGATTCGCACATGAAATTTTCTGAATTAGAGATTCACATCCAAATATTAGATTCTCACTTAAAATTTTCTAAATTGGAGATTCACATCCAAATATTTAGTTTCTTGATGCATCATCCTTTTAAAACTCTTTACTTTAAAAATCTTATCATCTTATCCTAAAATTTTCAGAATCCCGCTTCCTTCCTTTGTCTTGTGTTTTGCCCCTTATTTTTTTTTTTACTAAGAATGTACAAACTTTGTTACTTAAAGGTGAAATTTTCATTAGTTTTTTTTTTTGAATGTATGTGATGAATGCAAATGTAAATGTCGAGAAATAGGAAAAAGAGAAAAAATAAAAAAGGGAAAGAAAAGGAAAAATAAAAGAAATCAAAAGTTGTAGTAACAAGGTTCACAAGACCATCATTCTCACCATTTTTGAATCTCTTCAAATCATAAGCTTCCATACATCTACTAATTCCACGAAACACCATTAATTCTTGTTCATTTTTCACCATTTGGTCATACATTCATATTTTTTCGGCACACTTGCAAACCTTCCCAGGGTTCTCATCTGTTCTTTCTTCGCCCCATATCATGTTCAACTTTCCTCTTTTGTAATGCATTGGGCTTTCGCAAACATTGTCAATCACTTTTTTATCGTCATTTAAATTTTATAATGAATGCAATGCCATCACATTTCTTTCAATAATCATAAGTATGTAGATTGGTCAAAAGTTGAAGGATGGACATTTATGAAGAAGTAAACAAGAACAAGTTTAACCAAGAATAACAGGCAATTTCCAGAAGCCAAGGAAAGGTAACAGTATCTAAACAATGAATATTCAACCAATCTTGATAAACTAATCTAAGATTTTTCCAAAATTCTATTTGATTGACATTCTAATTATTTTGGTTTCATCAATGCTTTGCCCCTCACTTCATGAAATCTTCAAGCAGTATTGGTTTCCCTTATAAAAGGCTATCTTCCCGAGATTTTAGCCAAATCTTTCATTCTTCTTTTGACTCAAATCGCCCTTTCGGGTTTTCAACTTAAGCCCCTTCTTATTCTCCTTCCTTTCTCTTTTTTTTCTTTTTTTTTACCTTTTTCTTTTTCATTTTTCTTTTTTCATTTTTTTCATCATTTTTCTTTTTACATTTTCATTCTTTTTCCAGGACCATACTTATCCATAATCAACACACTTATCAAGCTCCAAATCATGAAACTTGTAACATGTCTAGGCTCAATATATGATTCCTTAACTCAAGCATTCAAATTCGATCAAAATGGACTTTTTAAGGTACGTAATGTAGGCCATGGTTCAGGATTTTGAAAGAATGGATAAACAGGCCGAAAATACGTGTTTCAAGGGTTTCAAGCCATAGGATCATTTCTCATCATATTAAGAATTCTAGCATTCTACCCCATTCGTTGTTTATTCTTCTTTGGTTTCTCGTTTCTCTTCCCATTCTTTTCGTTCACTACCTTTTTTCTTTTGATTCTCTCTTTTCCTCATTTTCATCATCATTCATTTCATTTTTTCAATTTCATTTTTTTTGAGGAATTCAAGCGTAAAGATATATTTTTCTTTATCTTGCCCTTAAGGTTTCTAATGACTTGAAATTTCTTCATGGGCAAATCTCACTTTATTTTTCTCAATTTTGCCCCCCCAATGTGGAGGGTGATCCTTGGCAAGTTTCTTTAAAAACATATATAACTACGAGGCTCAAAGTGGTAACAATGGATAATTTTTCTCATATGTGAAGGGTAAACCAAGGATGGCCATTTCTCATTTCGAACGTAAATACTCTTATCAAAGAATTATTTATTAAGCCATTACAACCTTGTGAAAAGTCTACTTTCCTTGTGTACATTCCATCGGTTGATTCAACATTTCCATTGATCATGGGGACAAAATTGTCAATACAAATAGAATTTTAAAGTTTTATCCCAGATTATTATCAAAATCGACATCACATTCATCATTTAACAACAAAATTGGGCAAAGAATGGAAATTAATCATTTAGAAGCCAAAAGGAGGAGAAAGAGGTCAAATATAGGCGAATGCACAAAAAATATAAGATTTCAAAAGGGAGAGAAAATGTAATGAAAATGCATCGATTACTATGTTGAAATGACAAAAGATAAATGAAAGTCAATACTCAAAAAGCGCTTTTCAGTTTATAAGCACTACAAAAAGAAACAGCTTTATACCATCATGAATGACCAACCAAAAAGTCTTCTTTTGCAATCATACTGTAGCATGGTTAACCCATTCCTTCTTTTGTCCCAAAATCCAACAAACCAGATCTAATCAAACTTTGCACCTGTGCTTGAAAGCAGGGAAACTTTCTATCGAATGACCCATATTTCCACTATGATAGTCACACCGAGCATTTGGGTCATACCATTCTGGATATGGAGGTTCCAAAGGCTTTAATTGGACTGGGGTAACAAGTTGATTCTCGAGAAGGTATTGAAATACTTCAGTGTAGGACCAAGGAATCGAATCAATGTCAATCCTCCTCCGTTTGTTTCAAGATCCTCTTTGGTTACTTTGGGTAGGCATAGGTGTTTGGAAACCTATTTGCTAACTAGATTGGGGGATTGGCTGATAGGTATTCAGGCTTGGAGAGATATTATTTATGGTGGGGTAATGGGTGTGGTACATTGGATAAGGATGGTATGGAGCAAAGTCTCCCACATGTTGCCCCTCATAATTCATAGCATGAACATCTTCTTCATTCCTCGATGTATCGCCTCTTCTTGTATTCATGGCATCATCTCCCACAAGCTTGCCACTATTGATTGCATTCTCTATTATTTCGCCAGAAATTACCATATCTGCAAAATTCGTGGTGGCATTCCCGACCATTATTTCATAAAACAGTGCCGGGAGTGTGTTGACAAACAAGATGGCAGTTTCTTTCTCTACGAGAGGCAGTTGAACTTGGGCAGCTACATCCCTCCACCTTTGAGCATATTCTCTAAAGCTTTCCTCATGTTTCTTCCTCATGCCCTGTAAGGATAGGCGGTTTGGTGCTAAATCTTCAATGTGCTTGTATTGAGCAATGAATGCTCAAGCAAATTCTTTCCATGAGTGGATATGAGCTCGATCTAGTTGGGTGTACCACCTGGCAGCTGATCCAGTAAGACTATCTTGAAAAATATGCACCAATAATTCATCATTTTGAGCATAAGTAGCCATTTTTTGGCAATACATCTTGATATGAGTTGTCGGGCTTTTGGTCCCATCGTACTTTTCAAATTCTGGAACCTTGAACTTCGGTGGGATAACTACGCCCGATACCAAACAAAGCTCGCTTGCATCCCAAGAACCATATAAATCCATCCCTTCGATAGCTCGTAACCTTTCTTCAAGGAGATCTAACTTCATTTGAGGCTCTAAGTTCTCTTTCACTGTTGATGCACTCGTCTTCAGTTTCTGTTGTTCTCTAGAATTATCTAAATCATGGACATAGATTGGGTCTAATGGGTTCCTCATGGGGTTTGGAATGTCGTGCCTCAAAAATGGCATATGTTGTGAAGTATGGACTTGAGTAGTTACTTCTTGTGCTGGTTCCTTTCCTTTACTCATTTTGGTCATCATCTCCATCATTGCAGCTAACTGCCCCTTCATCTCCTCTTGCGCCTTTTCCATTTTCTCCATTCGGCTAGCCTGTCCTTCTTCCATGGTCTAAACTTGTGAGAACCCCAAACTGCTTTGTAACCTTTGATGGTCGAGAGGCCTTGAACCTTATTACCACGGTTTTCTTTTAGTTAGAAATCCACATTATTATCTTGCTTTTATCTAAAACAAAACTCTCTTATTTTTTTCCAAGAATTTTTGAAACAAACAAATTTCTCCTTTTTTAAAAAAAAAATAAAGAGTATTGGCATAATTACTGAAGTATAACAAGCATACGATGTGAATTTTATGAAAATCATGTTATTTGTATATGTATGCAAATGATATGTATGACAAAATCTATGAAATGGAACAATTTTTCTTCTTCTTTTTCTCTTTTTTTTTTTGGTTAGTTTGCATAACTTTCTTGATTTTACATGTTAGGTGTTTAGGTCTTCACTTTAACCAAATCTTAGGGAGGAATAATTTCAATGAAAATAATCAATCAATAGCACATGTACACAAATTTGATAAAAAAGAAAATTGAAAGAATAAACAAATTCAAAATTGTAAAAAAAAAAAACGTAGTCTAGTTTCTCAAAGAAAGTGTGATGCAACAATGTAAAATGCATTCCAAAATTCAAACTAAAATTTGCCTCTTATTTATCATATTCACTTATTAACTTAAGAAGGTCAAGTCCAACACAAGTAAGAGAAGTTAAAGAGTAATCTTAAACCATATCAAAATTGTTTCAAAAACTCTCTCTCTTCTTTTTTGTTTTTTAATTTTTAGTGAGAAGAAACATTATTAACCATGAAATGCTATGTAAAATGTTCAAGACACGACACAATAACAAGGTATGATGAAGGACATATTTATACAAAATGTAATTTATACACAATGCAGTGGTAAATTTTGTTTTATTTCACCTAACTTTCATGATTCTAAAATGCAAATGACATGACTATCAACATATATATACACAATGATGATGAAATGAATTAAAATGTTATATGTCCCTAACATGCTTGAGAAAAACGAATAATTGTATTCACAATACCTAGACACTAATCTTATTATTCCTTAATCCAACATGCAAGAAAGATGAAATTCCTAACTAAACCTCAAACATTCTTCTTCATTTTTCTAGAAATCATTTTTATTTAATCACCAAACAAACATTTTTTTATTTTCTATTTTTTCCTAAAAAAAAGATTCACATTCCCTATTCGATTCTTTTTTTTCAAAAATTGATTTTATTTCATTTTTATTCCAAATCAATTTTTTTAACCCTTTTTTTAAATTTTTAGCATTTTTAGACTCTTATTTAAAATTCCTATATGACCAAAAAAAAAAAGAAAGATATATTTTTTATTTTTGCATGTCTTATTCTTTGAAAATTCTATACAGAAAAGTCAATTATTCATCTTTTTTTTTCCAATATTTATTTTGACTTCAAAAAGAAAGAAAAAAGTTTTTTAGTCATTCTCTCATTTTATTCTAATCCTTTCTCCAAGAGAGATTAATTAATTTCCTACTCAATCTCTTTTACTTTTCTTTTTTTTTTTTTTGTGCTTTTATCTTAGGAAAATTTTCCAAGAATAATAAAGAATAACAAATTTGTTTTTGTTTTTTTTTGTTTTTTTTTTTGAGTAAATAAATAAAAACTTAATTGAATTTCTTCTTATTATTTTTAGTGAAAGAGGCATTTTTTTTAACAAATTTTCCATTTTTTATTGTAAAAAGAAAAGTCTATCCACATTTTATCATTTCATATTTTTATTTTAAAGAAAGAAAAATAAAAGAAATTAAAACTTTTTTTTATCTTTTGTATAAACATCTTGTAACTAAATATACATAAAACTTCTTTTTCTTCCTCTTGCTTTGGAGAATGTACTTTTATTAGGTCCTATTTTAATGAACCTATTTTCAAAACAAAATTCCCCTTTAAAAAAGGAATAAAGAATTATTTGATCTTTTAAAAAAAGTTACATATTTGTTTTATTATTTTTATCACACATCTTTATTTTTTCAAAAATAAATGGATTTCGTTTTTCAGACAAAATCTTTCCCAAAGAAAATATATTTTTTAATTTTTATTTTTCAAAAATTCTTCTTTTTTTTTTAAGAAAAATAAAAGACTTAAATTATATACAATTCAACCCAAAATCAATAGTACCTTTATTATAGATATGAGAAAAGGGTCGAATATGTTCCCTCGTGTCCTAATTTTGGATAATTTCTACTAAAATTGGGCATGGCTCTATCTAAGGTTGGCCTTTTAGGTTCCTTTACATGCTGGGTTGGGATTTATAAAGATCTAAAGGTTCCCAAATTATACCTCACTGTCGTCCACACTGGACTAATAAGATTTAATTTGAGTGGGAGTATTTCGCTTGCCATTGCGGAGGTGATTACCTCACGAGAGCATAGGTACTTTACTCCCTCCTAAGGAGGACGGAACCTGGGTATAGAGTTCATATTATGCAAATGGACGTGCAATTGTGTGTATGAGGAAACATTTATCAAACTGTAACCCTTATCCTACAATGGCCTAACAATTTATTAAGAATAATATATACAAAACAAAGAATGGCATAAAATAAACATAATAGCTAAAACACAAATGCAACAAATTATTTAAAATTAAAGAAATTAAATTTAAATATTAATTAAGACCATTAAATTAAAACTTAGGATAACACATGATTAATAAATAGCTGACTCTCAAAAATGTCCCGAGCGGGGTCGTCAAGCTGTCGTAACGGCTTTCGCGATCGACGATTTTGAAAACATTTTAAAAAACAAAGAGAGTCGCCACCAATCTTTTTTTGACTAGGTGTGATTGGTCACCTAAAAATATTTATCTTTTTAACAAAATCTCAAAATTAATTAAGTTTTATTAAAAAGACAATTTGAGTCTGCGAAATCAAAATTGGGTTCGGGAGTACGGTTACGCGTGGAGAAGGATTAGCACCCCCACGACGCCCGTTAAAAAACGGTACCATTGTAATCATGTATTATCCTTTAATTTTAATAAAATGGTCTTGAATTAATATTTAAAAATAATTTTTATTTTTATTACAATCAATTTTATTCTTTTTATTCAAAGTCACTTTTTTTTTTGTAAAAAAAATCATTTTGTTTTATTTTAAAAAGTTAAATTTTATTTTTCAAAAGTGAATGTGAACTTTTTGTATTGAAAAATTAAATCAAATATCCCAATACTCTGGTAACATTTGAAATAATTTTCCTCACCTAGAGATTTCTTAAGAATTGCTACTTGTGAATTCTATAGAATCTCATCATTGAAAGATTCACACTCGCTTCAAAAATTATTATGAATGCAAATGATGCAAACAGATAATGAATGATGCATATGAAACTTAAAAGAAATTTTATTTATTTTGATTTTCTTAATGAAACTCTTGATATTGAAAAATTTAGCTAAATGTCCCAATACTCTGATAACATTTAGTTAATTCCTCTCACCTAGGGATCGGTTAAGAAATCACTACTTGTGAGTTTCATAACATCCCATCATCGGAAGAATTTCATTTAATTATTAAAGTTCATTATTTATTTTTCTTTATTTTTTTATAAAAAATAAATTATTTATTTTCATTTTTAATAAAAATTTAAATTATTGAAAAATCATACTAAATACCCAATACTCTGGTAACATTTAGTACGACTCTTCTCACCTAGGGATCAGTTAAGAAATTACTATTTGTGAGTTTCATAACATCCCATCATCGGACGAATTTCATTTATTTTGAAATTAATATTTATGCACATGATGCAAATAAATAACATATGATGCAAATGTATTTTTTTTATTTTTTATATAAATATTCCTTTATTTATTTTAAATAGAAATTCTTATTATTGAAAAATTGCACTAAGTATCCCAATACTCTGGTAACACTTAGTGAACTTCTCTCACCTAGGGATCAGTTAAGAAATCACTACTTGTGAGTTTCATAACATCCCATCATCGGACGAATTTCGTTTATTAAAGCTTTATTATTATCTTTTATTTGTTTATATTTAAAAAAACATTCATTTTTATTTTTAATGAAAATTTAAATTATTCAAAAATCATACTAAATATCCCAATACTCTGGTAACATTTAGTACGACTCTTCTCACCTAGGGATTAGTTAAGAAATCACTACTTGTGAGTTTCATAACATCTCATCATCGGAAAACTATTTAATTAAATTTAAATTTTATTATTTATTTATTTATATTGCTTTGTTTTAAAAAAAACTTATTCATTTTCATTTTTAATAAAAATTTAAATTATTGAAAAATCATACTAAATATCCCAATACTCTGGTAACATTTAGTAGATTCTTCTTACCTAGGGATCAGTCAAGAAATCACTACTTGTGAGTTTCATGACATCCCATCATCGGAAGAATTTCATTTATTTTTGAATTTAAATTTTATTTTTTTACTTTTTCCTTTCTACATATTTTGAAGCCTAGCAATTTGTCTTAAAAAAATTTATTATTATTATTATTATTATTATTATATTATTATTATTATTATTATTATTATTATTATTATTATTATTATTATTTTGATTTTGAAAGAAGTATATAACTTTGTTATTAAAACTAATCTCATGCAACTTAATAAATTATGCTTACAATTATAATAAATAAATAAACAAACAAATAATTAAATAAATATGAGGAAAAAGGTATACCCAAATTGGCTTGGGCTTATGACCCAAGAGAATGCTTACAAACAGCCCAACCAGGTTGGCCCAAGGCATACGGGCCCAGCAGAGATCAAGCCTGGTTTAGGCTGATTGGGCCAAGGCTGAAATGAGCCCAAAACTGGATGGTGGAGCGGGTCGGAGCGTGGGTCTAGTCTGGGGCCTGGTCGGGTGCGCGGATCTCAAACTGGGTCGGGTCCACGAGCGGGTCTTTCTTTCCTTGGCAGGCCGGGCGCTCGGATCTCAGGTCGGATCCGGGTCTACCCGCGGGTCATCAGCTTTCTTTCTCTTTTTTTTTCAACTATAAAAGCCACTCCTTTTTTTTATCTTCATTTTCTTCTTCTTTTTTTTCAAAAAATTTCAGAGCTCTCTAAGGCTCTCGGCTGGGCGATTTCCGGCCGCCGCTGGGGTCGCCTCTAGCCGCCGTCAACCGCCGTCGTCGGTGGCCAAACCCCGAAAAGCTTTCGACTTTCCAAAAGCTTTCAATCTCCTTTTTCGGTTTCCAGCCTTCTTTTCCTTCGAAAACGCCTCTAACCCTATGGATCTGAGGTTGAAACCTTCAGCCTCTCTATTTTTATTTTGATTTTTTTCTTTTCAGATCTCGTTTTGGATGTGTTTGGGTTTGTGTTTTGTTGTTGCTTTTGTGTTTTTGCAGGTTGGGATCTAGGGTTTGAGGGGCTCTCGGATTTGGGGTTTCGGGTGGCTGTTGGGGCGGTTGAGGGTTCGGGTGAGGCTCCGGGGCTTGGGGTTTTTGGGTGGTGAGGATGATGTTTCTTGTTTTGGGTTTTGGACATAGGCTGAGGGGGTTTTTTTGGGTTTTGGGGTCTTCGACTGATGATGGTGATGGTTGGGGTCACGGTGGCTCGGGTGAGTGACTGTGATTGGTGCATCGGTGATGATTGAGTGGTGAACGGGAGGCTTCTGTGTTGGGTGGAAGGCGGTTGCTAGTGCGGTGAGGATGATGGTGGCTTTCGGTGAAAATGGTGGCTTTAGTTGGGTTTTTGGTGAGTGTGGGGGTGTTTGGTGGTCTCGATTTCGGGTAGAGAGGAATGGCAGTTAGGGCTTTCTGGTTTACGGTGGTGGGGGGAGCTAGGTTCCTTTGGTTTCTCTGGTCTCGAGAGAAATGGTGGTGGTCGAATGGGGGTTTCAGGTAGTGAGGATGATGCCCGGGTGAGGGAGTCGGGTGGTTGATTTTGTGGATTTTCTGTGTGTTGGGTGGTGATTAATGGTGGGGTTTTGGGTTATAACAGGGTAGAGGTTTCGATTTTGGAAGATTGGGAAGGAGGGTTTCCGGTCTTATGGTGTCGAGCAAGAAGAGAAGAACCCCCAAAAAATGGCCGACCCCTTTAACCGCAGGAATCTCTTGGATTTCTAGATGTTTCCTCTCTACATCCTCCACTCTAGCAATATATCCCTCAAACATTCATACATAACCACAATTTCAGTACATAAGTCATTTCACAAACATATATTCACATACATTTTATTAATTTACAATAACTTTACAATGTACTTTTCGGGATGAGAGAAGGTAATAAACTTAGTATTACAATCCAAACTAACATGGTTCGCAGCTAACCAATCCATACCCAGAATGATATCAAAGTCATATATATCCAACAAAATTAGGTTAGTCTTCATAACCTTCTCTCCTATAGTCAATTTACAATTCCTATATACAAAATCTGTGCTCTGGAAATCTTTAAAAAGGGTATTCACTTGCAATGTATACCCTAACAACTCCGGCTCTACTAGGGTCCTGTTAGCACATGTAGGCGATAAGAACGAATGGGTAGAACCCGGATCAAATAAGGCAATTACGGGGATATCAAAGAGATAAACCTTACCTTTAATCACATCGATAGAGGCGTCGGTAGTCTCCTGATCCAACGCGTACACCCGAACCTAAGTCACAACCTTCTTACCCTTCTCTGCAGCTGTCGCCTACCTAGGCTGTGAGGGTGTCGCTCTGAGGTAATGTAGGAGGAATAGTAAAAGCAATTGACTCTCTAAGCAATGGGGCAATTCTTGATAAAGTGCCCCGTCTGTCCACAGTTAAAACATGCCCTAGACATTAAAGGACAAGGGCGTGACCCATGTGACCTTTCACAATGTCTACATAAAGGAGCAACACTTCTCTGAGTAGTGGTGGGGCCACTAGCAGGAGTAGAGACTGCTGGTCTATTAAATCTGCCCTCTGTAATCTGTATGCCCGTAGGTCTACTCCTCTTAGGCTGCTCTCCACCTGATCTGTCCTCCATAAACCTCTTAACCTTTTCCTTTACTTTACCTTTACTCTTACTACTGAAATCGAGCTGGAACTGCTCATAATCCCTCTCACATAGTTGAGCTCGTCGAACTATCTCATCATAAGTCTGTATATCAAATGGGGCTAGCTTCATTTTGATAGATGGCCTCAAACCAGCCCTAAACCTCTCAATCTTATATCTGGCATTCGTACTAGTCTGTGGATCAAAATGGCTCAACGTAGTAAATTTGGCCTTATACTCGTCCACTGACGTACTGCTCTGAACTAAATCCATGAATTCCTGCTGTAATTTCTACTGAGCAGTGTCAGGAATATACTGCCTCCGAAAAGTATCCATAAAAATATCCCATGACAGATCCTGATGCTGAGCAAATAATACGGTCTGAGTGGCCTTCCACCAATGTCTCGCATCATCTGCCAACTGTAATACTGCTAGGCCTACCTTCTCTATCTCTGAACATCTCATAATCTTAAGTAATCTCTTGACCTCAATAACCCACTGCTTTGCTGCCAATGGATCCCTAGTACCTTTAAACTTAGGTGGATCCAACTTCTTAAATGATTTTACCAACACCACGTCATAATACGACTCCACATCTCTAGGCGGCTGAATCACTGGCTGTGGTAGAGCTACCTGTGGCTGAGGTGCCGGTGGTGGAATAGGCTGAGGCTCGAGTAAATCTGGTGCCGACTGTGGCGGTGCTGGCGCCTCTACTAGGGCGGCAGAAGTTGTGGCTCTCTCTCTCTGCCCTATCCGCAGCTCTATCCGCCTGATATATAGCCATAAAATCGGCTACTAACCTCTCTACTCAACTCACATGAGTATCAATGCTCTCCGACTATATAGGACGTGGAGGTCTTGGGGTAGTTTTCGGTGTCTGCGGTTTCGAAATCTGTGCCGCCCTACCTCGACCTATACCTCTCACTGAGCGTATCCTCCTCTTTCCACTCATATCTGTACCACAAAGATCATTTATTACTTATCATTAATATATCAATTATATATTCAAATTATACAGTACTACAGGAAATGTTTACTATTCACTTTTCGTTTTAAGCATCAGTAGACATCCGACCAACCCTGCTCTGATACCATTAAATTTGTAACATCCCAAATCTACAGTATAACGTAATATTCACTTATAAATCACACTTACTTACTGGTTGGGCTGTCTGTGATGCTTAACAACTCCTAATACTTTAATAAGAATTAGTACTCTTATTCCTCATACTAGTAAGAAAATATGAATTATTAAATTGGCTCCTTAAGATGTATATATATTCCCTTCTATTTAAAGTAGTACTGTACAACTTTACTGAATATATAAAAGAAAATAAAGTACCTTCGATATCAAATCTCTGGAAGGTAATTCCCTTAGTCCGAAATCAATAATCTGTGGAGTGAAAAATAAGGAGTGAGCGACAAC
This sequence comes from Heritiera littoralis, assembly GCA_031772115.1. Taxonomy (NCBI): domain Eukaryota; kingdom Viridiplantae; phylum Streptophyta; class Magnoliopsida; order Malvales; family Malvaceae; genus Heritiera; species Heritiera littoralis. The sequence continues at coordinate 1,163,859 of JAPDPK010000041.1, forward strand.
GTGCTCAGTAAGGAATGTGTATGCTGCTTTATACAAATAAAACTATATCTCCCAAATACGTTTATTTTTCTTAACAATAAACCCAGTAGGAAAACAATAGATATAGTAAACAGTAAACAGTAAACAGGATTCAATAGATCCTTTCAGTAAACAGAAATCAATAAGTTGAGACTAGGCAACAAACAAATCATGCTCTCATTGTTCCCCCACGAACACAAGTCGTCCGCTTTTGGGGTGCACCCGTAGACCATCACCCCTCACGGCTATCTCGGCTAGATCTATGGCCATAATCTATAGGTGGTCCTCGGGTCCACTTGCCAGGTAACCTTGAGACCTCTGATGACTTGGCAGGTCCATCAGCCTCGTAAATAACAATGCATGAAACTAGGGGCCTAAAGTCTCAAAGTCAAATTATATCTCATAAAACACCTTTAAGGAATTATTTCACCAAATTCATCATTTTCTCAAAATGATTTATTTTCCAAAAAGGTTTTATATTTTATGTTTACAAAGATATTAAAAATAGCTCATTTTTCGTGTGAGAAAAATGTAATTTAAACCTGCTCGCCCATGGTCAGCTCGCTAGTGCGGTGAACTAGTGTTCGCTCGCCAACCTTAGCATTTCAAAACAAGTTAAACTGGCTCGCCCATAGTGGCTCGCCCATGGCCAGTTCGCCTATTGTGGCATTGCCCATAGTCAGTTCACCCATTATGGCCTTGCCCATGGTCAACTCGCCCAAATGCGGCACTACCATGGTCAACTCGCCCAATTTTATTAAAACACGGATTCTTTTCTTTGGCTCGCCAGCAATTTTGTTAAACAGGGGGTCGCTTATCTGTGGCTCGCCCGGATTTCTATTAAAACAGGGTTGCCCACCTAAAACATCATAAAAGGGTTCGCCCACTTTGGCTCGCCCGGAATTTTTTTAACAAAGGGGTCGCCCGCCCCAAAACATCATAAAAGGGTTCGGCCAATTTGGCTTGCCCAGATTTCTATTACAACAAGGGTCGCTCACCCAAAATATCATAAAAGGGTTCGCCCACTTTGGCTCGCCCGCCCTTTACCAGTTTGCCCAAATCAAAACGATTTATCAAATTAATGCATGTCATAAACCAAAACAATTTCTCAATAATTTCATAAAATTTAACTCCACAGGACATGCATTCACTTCACACACATCTCCCTTACTTGGTATTAAGAAGCCTTGCTTCCTGCTCGCCTTTATCAATTCCCAATTCCCGGCTGCAAAATAATTTATTAAAACTATTAATATTTTCCTTTTTATATATATTTCCAACACTTGGGCGAGACTTGAGACTAACCTACTAGCTTTCCCAACAGAGCTCGCCATTCATATAATGGCTTATGCGTGGGAGCTCGCCTAACATTCCACTCTCCATGACTATGCATTTGAGTTCTTTATTTCCTACTCGCCTCATTGGCGATGACTAAAGTTTCACATGGGCGATCATAAAAATAGCCATTCTCGCCCTTTTGGGCGATCACAATTTCCATGTATTTTGGGCGATCATACGCCCTCGCCCATTCGGGCGATCATTCTGATTATCCAAAAATGTTGGCGAACATGTATATCTCCGATTCATGCAGTTCATTTAGCTCGCCTCATCCTTTAGGCGAGTATCCTAATTTCCTTGCTCGCCTATTTGGCAAGCAGTTGAATAATTACGTTCGCCCATCATGTTTCCTCTACTCATGTTACATATGCATAACACAGCAGCTTATATTCAACCATAAACGTCTCCAACCAGTAAGCAATATAGCAATGTTAACTTACTATATACTTTCATGCCCAGTAATATACCTACACATCTCCTACTTAGCATGTCATCACTATAAACCAAGGATTAAATACATACAACGTTGGCTGGAAATTCCTTTACTTTTGTTTAACCGAACCAGCACAACTCCAAGTTGTTGTTGTTTCCTCCCTCGTCAGTCCTTCCTTTCTTGGTTTCTTGGATGGTTTGAGGGTGAAGGAAAGTGTATAGAGGAGTGTTAGATGATTAGATAGCAAGAGGTTGTAGTTTTGTTAATTAAACGTGGGAGAAATAAGAGTGAAACACAGCAGAAATGAGTAGCAAGACAACCTGAGTATTGTCGATCATGAAGAAGAATTATGTTTGAGTTTGTTTCACTTAGTCATCTATATATGTTCTATCATCAAAGTCTCGTAACTTCTTATCCCTTTCTTCATCATTACCTTGTCTTATAGCTCATTAAATGGTGAAGAAAATATGGCAATCTAAGGAAATGGCGTGGTGCAATTTTCTACTTCATTAAATGGTGAAAAAGATTCCAGCCAAAAGGAACGGCATGCAGCAAATATCTTTCATTTTTTCTTCACGTTTTCTTGACTTATTACTCCTTTGTCTTATTCCTTGTCCAATTAAAACACATCTCATATTGACTTAACATTTCTCTCTTCTCATTTCATCCAACATAGCCAACTTCCTCTCTAATTAGAAGTGGCGTGCAGCAGCAAATTTTCTGCTGCCATTGACTTATTTTCATAGTTGTCTTTAATGTCTCTGCCATTAAAAATAAAAACATGTACACTAATCAATTCTCTTTTCAATTCATGTACACCATATTATAAATTATAGTTCTAATAACTTTCATAATAGAAAGTGGAATTTCACCTTCAATATTTATTTCCACTATCAATCATGTACTATTATGGTATATAGTATAATAAAATTCGGGTCTTACAATCTATGCTTTGTTCTTCTACTCCTAACCAAGTATGCAAGCTTAAAAAGTCTTTTTATGCCCTAAAGCAAGCTAGCAGACAATGGTATTCCAAGTTGACTGATGCTTTGATAATGTGACATCCCAGTCACTTCACATTTACCTATACTTTTTTTTCTTTTTCACATAAACTTGATTAGACCTGCTCGTCAATGTCATTCCTTCTTCTTCTTGAACTTAGTATTTAATAGTTCATCATAAATAAATTTAACCTCAATTAATACATAAAAATGATATATATACATATCATTCCTTCCTACAGGATCTTACACATCTTACTTAACCTAAATCCCCAAAACATTACATTCATTATTGTTAGCTTGTACTGTACAATAGCTGAATTACAACACACTTTACATGATTACATAAGTATACCCTCAATATTTACTGGGAAGCGTATCTCAAAGGTAACTTTCAAGATCCACTAGTAGACTCTTCTATCGAGAGCGAGGGATTACTTTAAGTAGTCTGTATAAAAATATTCGTAAAAGGGTGAGTTTACGCTCAGTAAGAAAAATATATAAAAGAGCGTACTATGTCTCTATATGCAATTTTCCTATTTGGCTCTATAATGTCATGTAAAATCATTATAAAGCATAATCGTATACTTTCATCAAATATATAAAATTCTTCATAATAGCATATGCTCATAAATCAAGTAAATCATGTAATTCTTTAAATTAGCATATGCCAACATACATCGTATACTTCTTTTAAATCATCATGTGAAAACATACGTCATATACTTCATTCAAAACATACTTCCTATACCTCTTTTAAAACATACTTCATGTACTTCTTTTTAATTATCGTATGCAAGTAAATCAAATACTTACGATTTCATTATTCTTTTGAAATCGCATATACATATAGCTTTTAAATAACATAAAAACTATTTACGTTTTTATGGAGTTATGCACTACATCATCATCATCAGGTGGCGTAGCCCGTAGGGCCAGGAATCCTCCCATAGCCAATCATGTAATATAGACAAATTTGACCCACTGTCGGTGGCTACAGTTAACACTAGTCAGGTGTCCTTCTGTAGTGACTGAGGCCTGACTTATGGTTCCTCAACCAATCATACATCACACCGGGACTTGATCAAAGCCCCTACTAAAAGCATAAAAGTGCATAATCTCAAAACATATGCCATATAGCTTGTTGCCATGACATTTCATACTTTCTTGAAATAGGTTTAAAAACCTCTTTTCAAACAGGGCAGTCGATTGGCCTCATAGGGCAGTCAGCTGCTGCTTCATAACTTCATTTATCGAAATTATTTTCATTTAAAATTTTGATATTTTCTTTTCTGAAAATTCATGAGGGCAGTCGACTGGTTTTCAAACGGAATGCTTATTAAGAAATAACAGTCGACTGGTCAATATAGCGGTCGCTGTTTTTGAAACAGAATGCTTCTGGAAAATTAGCAGTCGACTGGTCTTATAGGCAGTCGACTGGTTTTAAAATAGAATGCATTTTAGCAAATAGCAGTCGACTGGTTTGAAACAGAATGCTTCTAGGAAAATAGCAGTCGATTGGCATGTATAGTAGTCGGCTGGTTTGTATCGGTTTTTCCAAAAACTACGCTTTGGTTGTCTTTAGGCAGTTGGCTGCTACTTAAGGCAGTCGGCCGCTCCTAGCCTAATTGGCACTAGGAGTAAAGTCTGAAAATGCAACTTTTTCTGCATAAACCAATTGGTGCTTCTCTCCAAACCACATAAAAACATGCGAACATAGTCGCCTTATGTCTGTTACATATATTCCTTACCTCGATTACTTCGAGAACACGAAATCACTTGGTTCACCAACCCTAGCCTTTTACTTCTTCAAATCTGAAATCATCATATCAAAGCAAACCTTTAAAAAAAATTCATCATACACATATCATACCAACTCAGTACAACTCCATACCATAAACAAAATTGAAAGAATCATCTTCTTCTCTTACTTTTGCTAATCACTAAAATTTCAGAATTTCTGATCTCCTCAATTACTTGGATTTGATCTACTAAACTTCGGATATCGCTTAGTCTAGTGACAAGGATAGATTTTCGTTCAACTAGCTAAAGGGATCGATGGAGGAATAAGGTAGCTTGTCAAGGTGAATATAAAATGGAAACTTGGAAGCTTGGAGAAATGAAGAGAACGAGAGGGAGAGGGCTGGAAAGGGGGCTGCTGCTGACTTGGATGATGGAGGTGATGACTCATGTAGCCTCTCATGTAGCCTCATTTAATGCTTCCCTATCCCATAGTCATCTCATCTCAGCCATGCTTCCTTTTTTACTATGCTTTTGACTCTCCTTTAACCATTTAATTCTCTTCTTCCCTTTTTATATCAGCCACATCTCATTTAACTACATAAAAATTTTGATATCTATTTTATCATCATCCAATTAAATCACTTCATCTTAACTTTTGACCATTCATTTAATTGGTCTCCTTTCTTCCATATAACACTTGTCTTTAGTTACCCTTAATTTTCTGATATTAATTCTTTTCTCATGCCTCAATTATTCTTATAACATCAATTTAATTCTTTGACTATTTGACCTTCAATCCCATCATTCTTCTATGTCCCATATATCATTCACCATTCATAATTCTCATATTTATTTCATTCTTTTCAGCTGGAATACTTTACAATTATGAGAAATTTACCTGAAATTGGGGATTTCACATTCTCCCCACCTTAGAGAATTTGGTCCTCCAAATTCAAATCAGGTCATGTCTCAAACAGTTCCGGATACTTTTCCTTTATTAAGCTCTCTAGCTCCTACGTAATTTCTCCCATAGTGTGGTATTGTCAAAGATCTTTAACTATTGGGATCATCTTAGACCTCAATACCTTATCTTTTCTGTCCAAAATCCAGTTGGCTTTTCCACATAACTTATGTCTTTCTGAATTTCTAAGATTTCATCTTTTATGACATAAGATGAATTCTGGATTATACTTCTGAAGCATTGACATATAATAACATTGTGTACTCCTGATAGCTTCGGAGGTAGTGCCAACCTATAGGCAACATCTTCAACACGTTCTAAGACCTCAAATGTACCAATGTAGCGAGGACTAAACTTACCTCGTCGGTCAAATCTTATGATCCCTTTGGATGGAGAAACTTTCAAAAACACATAGTCTCCAACCAAAAACTCAAATAATCTCCGTCGAGCATCCGCATAACTCTTTTGTCAACTCTGGGCTGTTTTATGCCTTTGATTAATCAACTTAACATCATCTTAGGCTTGCTCGACTAAATCTAGAGTTAAGTTAACATCATCTTAGGCTTGCTCGACTAAATCTAGAGTTAATAACTTATGTTTGTCCACTTCTTCCCACCCAATCGGAGATCGACACTTTCTTCCATATAAAAATTCTGATATCTATTTTATCATCATCCAATTAAATCATTTCATCTTAACTTTTGACCATCATTATTTGACCGTTCATTTAATTGGTCTCCTTTCTTCCATATAACACTTGTCTTTAGTTACACTTAATTTTCTGATATTAATTCTTTTCTCATACCTCAATTATTCTTATAACATCAATTTAATTCCTTGACTATTTGACCTTCAATCCTATCATTCTTCTATGTCCCATATATCATTCACCATTCATAATTCTCATATTTGTTTCATTCTTTTCAGCTGGAATACTTTACAATTATGAGAAATTTACCTGAAATTGGGCCTCATTCACTTTTCCCCAAACACTCTGGTTCCTCCTTCATTACTTTGTTAGTCTACGTGGGTGATGTCATTTTAGCAAGCAATAGTTTGGATTTGATTTCTAACATAAAAACATACTTAGACACAGCCTTCAAGATAAAAGACTTGGGTACATTGAAGTATTTTTTGGGTCTTGAGGTGGCTCATTCTCACAAAGGTATTAACCTTTGTCAAAAGAAGTATGCCTTGGATATTTTACAAGATATTGATTTTCTTGGTAGCAAACCAGCCTCTTCTCCAATAACACTATCCCAAAAGTACTCTCTATATGCTTCTACTCCTGTACTGTCAGATATCACTTCTTAAAGGCATCTTGTTAGCAAGCTTTTATATCTCACCTCTACATGACCTATCCTTTCCTTTACAGTACAACAACTTTCTCAATTTCTAGATAAACCTACTGAACATCATTTGAATGCAGCACACAAGGTTCTCAGATATCTCAAGTCTTGTCCAGGTCAAGAACTTTCCTTCCATCTTTACTTAGCACTTGAAGGCATTCACTGACTTTGATTGGGCTGCTTGCGCTGCCTCTCGCAAGTCTATCATTGGGTATTGCATCTTTCTTGGAGATGCCTTAATATCTTGGAAACCAAAAAAGTAACCAACAGTCTCTAAATCCTCCTCTGAAGTTGAATACAGGGCTATTGCTACAGCTACTTGTGAAATATAGTGGCTAAAGTACTTGTTAACTGATTTACAGATTGATCATCCTTAAGCTACAGCCATATTCTGTGACAACAAATCAACCATCTACCTTGTTGCAAAACCCAATTTATATGAACAAACCAAACACATTGAAATCAACTACCATATTGTTTAAGAAAAGCTTCAATCAGGCCTTATTCATCTTCTTCCATGTAACATCCTATGACGTCCTCTTTTTACTCAAATACCAACTAAATTTTTCTTTCATTTAAGTTTGGTTAGGCTATTTGTCGAGTCATCCTTCTCTCTTCTTATATCTTATATTTCATCACTTAACATAGTGATATCAATTTCAAATAAAAAGTATTTCTCATATATACATATAAGTCATTATAAACATAGGTTTAAATCTTCTATTCAAGTGCATACTAATTCCTATAACAAATTACATTCCCAAATGGTCTAACATACATCACTGTACTGTATCACCGCCTGATGTACATAACAAAAGAAATATACCTTCAATGAAATTGGAAGCGTGCCTCGAAAGAATACTATACAATTTAAAAGTAAGCTCTTCTATCAAGAGCGGGAAGTCATTGCAAATAGTCTGGTTGAAAAATAATGCAAATGAATGAGTTTACGCTCAGTAAGGAGTATATATAAAAGAAAGTACTATGCCACTATATGCAGGTTTCCTACTTGGCTCTATCATGTCATGTAGGATCCTTATAAAAACATATACTATATAAGTTCGTCAAATACCATATAGACATATAATCAAATATTATAAATCACTTATATATATTCAAATAAATCAAATACTTTCATATATGTCATATCACTTGAAATCACATATACAAATAAATTCCAAATAGATTGGGAGACGATTAACATTCCAATAGAATCATGCACCAAATAAATCCCGTACGGGATTCACATATAAGTGGCATACCCACGTATGGGCCAGGGATCCTCCCTTAAGCCAAACACATATAAGAGACAAATGGCAATAGTCGATAATCCACAGTGAACACTAGTCAGGTGACAACTGTGGTGTTGAGGATGTGACTAAGGTCTAACAGCTAAATACAAATAATATGTATGATCACCAAAGAAGTCAATAATCTCAAAATATTTGTTATATACCTTATTAGTAATATAAATACACTTATATAAAATAGGCTTTAAAACACTATTTTTAAAGTGGGCAGTTGACTGCTATTTCAGGGCAGTCAACTGTTATGACATATATCGATTTATTAAATTTATTTTTTAAAAAATTTAGATATTTGAAAATTCGAAGGCAAGTAAGGCAGTTGATTGGTCAAATAGGGCAGTCGATTGGTTCTCAAACAGAATGTTTTCCGAGAAAATGTAGTCGACTGGCTCCATAGCAGTCGATTGGTTTGCAAACAGAATGCTTCTGGAAAAATGGCAGCCGACTGGTGCTTAAACAAAATGTTTTTGGAAAAATAGCAGTCAACTGTTTTAAGTCGATTCCAAAATAAGTATGTTACGGCTGTCTCAAGGCAATCAGTTGCTATTTAAGGCAGTTGACTGCCCCTAGCCAAATTCCAAATCATTCAACACATGCAGACATAGTCACCCTATGTCCGTTACATATATTCCTTACCTCGATAGCTCAAAAACACAGCAGCCCGTTGCACCAACAAATTTCCCTTCACTTCTTCAAAGCTGCAAATACCACAATAATCATTAACAAATCAGCCATCACTTAGATTAAACCTCTTTAAGGCTTCTTTTAACACTTAGACTTCATCTTAAAACCTTTAAGTAACACAAACCGTCTTTTGAACAAACCCTTAAGAAGCCTCTAAAATTGATCTTCTTTCATTTTAAAGCTACAAGCATGTTATACCAACTTTACACAACTCCAAACCTTAGATCAAATTGAAAGAAACCACTTCTACTCTTACCTTTGTTAGTAGCTCAAAATAACAATAATAAGATAATCCCAAAGCCTTTGATTCAGCTCTCCAAATTACAAGTATAACTAGAGCTAGTGATGAGGAGTAATTTTCGTTAAGCAAGCTTAGTGATTCGATGGAAGGAAATGGTTGTTTATCAAGGTGAATATGAAGCAAACTTGGAGAATTTTGAGAGAAAAGCTTCTATGGTGGCCAGCCCTCTTGATGGAGATGAAGACAAATAAACATTTCATTTAATTCATCTTTATCCATTTAACATCTCATCCTTTTTGACTATTTGACCATTTATATCATCTACATGTTAAAATTTCATATTTATTTTCACATAATCATAATCTTCTAATAATATAGAAGTCAAATCTTTGGCCATAAAAGTACAAATAGGGCGACAATGTGGGTGAAATGACTAAAATGCCCTTAATAGTATAGTCACTTAATTTTCAACATTTTCAAGAAGTTATCTTCTTACCACGTAAGTATTTTGAGCCAATAATTCATATTTCACCACTTCGAGATCCATCCGGATTACAGATTATCTTGTGGGGCCCACTTGGTACGTTTCTTCCTTTACCTATAATACATATTGCAACTTCTCAATATAATTTATTTAATCATTCTAACTTGGAATACTATACTGTAAGATCTGATTTTACCCTACTGTAGACGCTAATTTCATGAAATTAATATTGGAAATTAAATAAATAATGAATATTGATTTCACTTAAGTGAAAAGCTCCTTAACTTAGGATGAAAAGGGAGCAATTTCTGTGAAATACTTGACGGGCGAGTACCATGAAGAAACGGCTCGCCAATGGGCGAGCAAGGTAATGGTGTGATCGCCAATGGATTATGGCGAGGGTGAATGGTAAGTTCGCCAAGTTAATTGGTAGAATTGATCGCCCAATGAGTGTGAGGGCGAGTAGGATTCAATGGCCTCATTGGCGAATAGGTGAGTTCGCCAAGGCTGTGATTAGATGATGGCCCGTGTGTGGCGAGGACTGTGATCGCCCAAAGAATGTATTTGGCGAGTAATGTGGTCGCCCATATAGAAGCACAAATGATAGCCTAGCAAAGGAAATCATTTCGTAAATTCCAGATATTGAGTTGGCGAACTGAAATCAGTATGGACAAAATGAAAATAGATTCAAACCATTTTGCAACCAAAATTGACTTTGTAAGTCATACGGTTGAAGACAATAGATTGAGAAAGAATAAAGTCAATAAAGGAAATAACCTCAGTGGTTGAGGAATAAGACAAAAGGTGTAATAAGTCAAGAAAAGAGGCTGTGGACTTCACGCCATTGGCTTCTCGGTTTAGACAATTAATGGCAAGTGAAGTAAGTCAAAATGTGCAGAGAATAGCTTCTCATAGCCATTCCTTCTGCTGTAGTTTTTCTTCTGTTTTTAATGAATGAAAGACGTGAAATAAATGAAGGAAATGGGATAAGGCCAAGTGATGAGCTCTGATTGGATAGCATGGCTATATAAGAAGAAACATTTGAGGAAAACCGATTTAGCCATAGTCATCTTCTTCACTAGAGCTATACAAATGCCAGTTTATGTTCTGATTTCATGCATTTCTACCATGTTTGATTCACTAAACTTCACCCTCAAGTTGGCTAAACGAGTAAACCTGCTTACAAAACCTTTTCTCCATAGGTTGATGAGATAAAGGAATAAGCAAAGTAAGGCCAACGTGAGATAGAAAATATTCTATTCTGGAAGTACAGTTGATTAAGGTGAGATTTAATGATTGAATGATATATTTCTATGATTTCAAGCATGAGAAGCATGATGATTGTCTTGCTTTTGATTTATTTTTATTAGATCATAGAAATAGAATGAATTCATAACTTGAAGTAGATGAAGAATAAAATGAAACTGGGTTGAAATGGTGTAAAAGTGATGAGAGTGGCGATTATGGTGATCGCCCATGTTGAATGTTAGTGATCGCCAATGAGGCGAGAAGGTAATAAAGAACTCGCCAAAGTTGATGTTTAAGTAGGCGAGGTCGCCCAACGCCAATTTAAGTTATAGGCGAGCCCATCCTGAGTAGAAAGCTGTATGGCGAACTCACATGCATAAGGCATTGGGCGAGTAGAAATGTGGGCGAACTCCCACATTTAAGCCAACAAAGGCTTGGCGAGTTGAATGTTGGCGAGCTCCCAAATATATGAATGGCGGGCGAGCTCCCACGTATAAGCCATTTGATGAATGGCGAGCTCGGATTGGCGAGCTAGTAAAATGTATGTTGGCGAGCTGGTTGATTATCTCAAGTCTCACCCAATTAATGGAAAAATATATGAAGAAAATATTAATGGAATTTATATATTATTCGCAACCGATAATTGGGAATGGCTATTGGCGAGCAAGAAGTAGGGCGAAGCAAGGCTTCGTTGGACCAGATAAGGGAGTTGTATGTGAAGTGAATGCATGTCCTGTGGAGTAAATATTATGAAAATATTGATAAATGTTTTGTTTTATGACATGCATTATTAGATAAAGTGTTTTGGATTTGGGCGAGCTACAAAGCCGCCATATGATATTTTTGGTCGAACTGGTTAGGGCGGGCGAGCCAAGTGAGCGAGCTCTCTTTTATAATATTTGATATTTTGGGGCGGGCGACCTCCTTTGTTAAGAAAGCTATGGGCGAGCCAAAACTTTTATCATTTTGGGCGTAGAACCCTTTTATTATATTTTGAGCGAGTGGCTTTGTTTTAGATTAAAAAAAATCCGGGCGAGCTAAATCGGCAAACCCTTTTTATGTGGTTTTGGGGCGGGCGACCCCTGTTTTCATGTAATGGGCGAGTTGACCATGGAGTGCCGCTTTTGGGCGAGTTGACCATGACAACTCTATGATGGGCGAGCAGCTTTGGCGAGTCAGTTTTACTTGTTGTTAAAAGCAATGGTTGGCGGGCGACTACTTGTCACCCCACTTTCTAATTTACCATGGGCGAGCCACGATGGGCGAACTGACCATGGCGAACAGAGTTCTATTTACATTTTCTCAACGAAAAATGAGTTATTTTTAAGAGCTTTAAAAATAGAAAATATGTAACCCTTTGATGGGCGAGTTGACTAATGGGCGAGTCGACCATGGGCGAATTAGCCATGGCGAACCAGTTTAACCCGAGACTTTCTCACACGGAATTCAGTGAGATTGCGCGCTGTTTTTAGAACCTTTTTGGAAAGAAAATCATTTTGAGCAAATGATGAATTTATAAAGCAATTCCTTAAAGGTTTTTCATGAGATATAAAGTGATTTTGAGACTTTAGGCCCCTAGTTTCATGCATTATTATTTATGTTGTTGCGTGACCCGCCTGGGGCGGTGGCTCGGTCGATGGACCAACGAGTGCACCTCAGGGCGTCACAGGGCTGATAGACCCGCCAAGTCATCAGCGGTCTCGAGGTCACTTGGCAAGTGGACCCGAGGACCCCCTATAGATTATGGCCATAGATCTAGCAGAGATAACCGTGAGGGGCGATGGCCTACGGGTGCACCCTAATAGCAGTAGATTCCGTTCTCGCAAGGGGGAGGGGGAACAATGATAGCATGAATTATTCGTAGGGTGATGCCTAGTCTCAACTTGTTGATTTCTGTTTACTGAAAGGATTTGTTAAAATCCTATTTGCTATTTAATCTATTTTATTGTAAACTATTGAGAAAATGATTTGAATGACGCATTGAGAGTACTGGTTGATATAACCACTGTTTTCCTATTGGAAGTGATTTGTGGAAAACAAATAAATTGTGAAATATGGTTTTGGTTTCATAAAACAGCATATGTCTCCTTTACTGAGCTTATGAATCGCTCACCCCTTTGTTTTGACTCCACAGATAAAAGACACGAAGTTAAAAGAATTAGCTCCCATATGGATAGCTACATATCAAGCGCGGGGGCAACTTATGTCAAATATGACAGGTATAGTCACTTCTCTTTTACATTCCAGACATATGTATACAGTACTACTTTATTGAAATAAAGACAATAGGGGATGTCAGATGTAAAGAATAATGAAAAGAATTTCATATTCCGTATTTGATAAATAAATGTTATTATTTATCACTATCATTGTAGAATGTTATTGGCATCGCAGACAGCCTAACCGGTAAAGTTGTATGGAAATACGTGAAAAATGTGGTAACGGGCTGTTACATATACAATTAAGGAAAAAGTTAAAGGAAATTGGGGATTTCACATTCCAGTACCCTCTTTTGATTAGCTTGTGGGTGTCCTCACCAAGCCATTTACTCCCTCTATTTTTCTCATCTTATTTCCAAGTTGAGCCTACAAAATCTAAATGCTCCAGCTTATGGGGAGGGGGTAACAGATAGTGTCGCTAAGCTACACCATCATACAGGGAGGTTTTTAATAAGCTAATAGCAGCTTACTTGTGAAATCCCCAATTTCTTGTAATTTCCCATAATTATATAGTATTCTAAGCTAGAATGATTAAATAGAGGTGAAATGTTAATATATGAATGATATATGGGACACAAAAGGAATAAGAATAGTTGAATGATCAAATGGTCTTGAGTCAATAGTCAAAAGAAGATGAGGTGTAAATGGATAGAGGTGAATTTAATGAGAATGCATTGTCATCATCTTCACCATAAAGGGTTGGCAACCATAGTAGCTCTTTCTCTCATTTTCTCTAAGTTTCCTTCATGCTTACCTTGACAAACAACTACTTCCTTCCATCGAATCGTTAAGCTCACTTAACGAAAATTGTTCCTCCTCACTAGCTCTAACTATACTTGTAATTTGGAAGGCTAAATCAAAGGCCTTGAGGAGATCTTATTGCTGTCAATTTTGGTGACTAATAAAGGTAAGAGAAGAAGTTGATTCTTTTAATTTGATCTAAGGTTTGAAGTTGTGTAGAGTTGGTATGAAGTGTTTATAACCTTGAAATGAAATAAGATAAAGTTTTGGAGTTTTAAGGGTTTGATCAAGAAAAAGGTTTTGAGCTAATTGAGGGTTTTAAGATGAGGATTAAGTGTTAAAAGAAGTTTTATAGAGATTGATTTAAGTGGCAACATGATTTGTTAATGGTTATCATGACTTTTGCAGCTTTGAAGAAGCGAAGAGAAATTCGTCGATGCAACCAAATTACTGGATTCTGTGGTATTTAAGGTAAGGAACATGTGTAACGAATGTAGGGTGACTATGTCAGTTTTGGTTGCATGATTTGGGTTATAAATGAAGTTGTTTTAAGTGCAGGGGGCTTAAAATCTCGGTTTTACTCCTAGTTACGATTTGGCTAAGGGTAGCCAACTGCCTTAAATAGCGACCGACTGCCCAGAGACAACCGAGACATAGTTATTTCCGAAATTGACTCAAACTAGTTGACTGCTCTGTATAGCAGTCGACTGCCATTTTCTAGAAAGTACTCTGTTTGCGAACTAGTCGACTGCTAAGGAGACGACTGCCATTTTCTCAAAAAGCATTTTGTTTGCAAAACCAACCGACTGCTAAGGAGCCAGTCGACTGCATTTTCTCGGAAAGTATTCTGTTTGCGAACCAGCCGACTGCCCTATTGGTTCTTAGGATATGAAATATCTAGATTTAAAAAAAAATGTAATAAATCGATATATGTCATAGCCGTCAACTGCTATAAGGACCAGTCGATTGCCCTATTTGAAAATAAGGTTTTTGAAGCCTATTTTATATGAGTATATTTGTATTACCAAAAAGGTATATGACAAATGTTTTGGAGATTGTGGACTCCTTTGGTGATCATGCATATTATTTGTATTTGGCTTAGGAAGCCTAGTCCGGTCTCAGTACCACAGCTGTCACCTGACTAGTGTTCACTGTGGTTTATCGACTATGGTCATTTGTCTCTTATATGTGTTCGGCTTAGGGGAGGATCCCTGGCCCATACGTGGGTATGCCACTTATTTGGCCTCTCTTATGGGATTTATTTGGCATCCCTCACGGGATTTATTTTGTGCATGATTCCACTGGAAGTTAATTGTCTCCCAAATTATGTGAGGATTATTTGCATATGTGATTTCAAGTGATTTGATTTCATTTGAAAGTATTTGAATTATTTGAATATATGCAAGTGATTATATGTATATATGATATTTGAAGAACTTATATGGTATTTGACGAAAGTATATGGTATATGTTTTGTAAGGATCTTACATGACATTATAGAGCCAAGCAGGAAATCTGCATATACTGGTATAGTACCCTCTTTTACATATATTTCTTACTGAGCGTAAACTCACTCCTTTACAACATTTTTCAGATTATTTGAATTGACTTCCTGCTCTCGATAGAAGAGCTTACATTTGGATCGTAAAGTATTCCTTCAAGGCACGCTTGCCAATTTTCCTTGAAGGTATAATTATTTGTTATGTACGTCAGACGATGCTCCAGTACAGCAATGTATATTAGATAATTTGGGGATGTAGGTTGTGTAAATTGTTATGAGGACCATATGTATATATGAGAAATACTTTTATTTGAAATTGAGATTGCCATGTTAGTTGACTAAAGATATAGTATAAGAAAAAGAAGGATAACTCAACAAACAACCTAACCAAACTTAAGTGAAAGAAAAAGTTAGTTGGTATTTGATTAAAAAGTGGACGTCACGGGTCGTGACATTACTCCAGCTACCAGTAGCTCACTTTAGCTTATTGCTTATTGTATTTATTGTTATCTAGATGGTTAACTTTGTTAGCTTACCTAAGTTTGTAGTAATAGAACTATAGTTAGTCTATAGTTAGTTAGATGACAATTAGTAGTTAGAGTTATATATACTCGAAACTTGATGTTGTAAATCATTCATTCTGATCAATACAACACAGGAAGTTTTATTCATCCTTTAGTTTCTTCTTATTCAGAGATGCTATTAATGGATTGTTTGAAATTGACATTGAATCTCAATCATTCTTCATCGAGATGGGGAGTCAGAGGAAGTCAGCATTCTTTGAAGGCTACCAAATTGCCTACCAATCGCAAACTTTGGTATTAGATTTTCGATGGGATCACCAAGAAAAATGGGAACTTATTGTTGAAGTGTGGCTAGACAAGCTAACATATGCTGCGGTTCAATGTTCGTGGAACGAGCACGCAAAATAACTTCAGCATGGTGAGGAATTGCTTACCCATGTCGCCCTCCTCGTGGATCGTCTTGGTTTAACTAAGAAAATCAAATTGGGAGATTTACCCCTGAAACTTAAGGATGTCAAGTTTCAGCCTAGCTAGTATTTGAATAGGCTTGACAGTTTAGCTTATTACTTGGCTTAGCTTAGAGATGTCCATCCTTGAATCCAACTGGCTTTGGGTTTTATTTGGCTCTCCTTTTTTGTCTTTTCAATTTCAAATAAGCTTACTTTGGATTTGGATGTACACAAAAAGGAAAAAAATGAGCAATCTTTGGTTTTTTTATTTTGTTAAGGATTCATATAGACACATGTACTATAAACAAAATTTAGACTCGTCAGGTATTTGAGACTCAAGTTGAAAAAACACGAGAATGATAGGGATGAGAATTTTAATGAAAATTTTATACGAATTGAGAAAAACTGGAAAATTAATTCAGGCATTTGACGCAAAACAGATGCGACACAAATGCATAAATTATCGGATGTAAGTGAATTGTGTGGCAAATGAAGAAATCCAGGGAATAAAAAGGCAAAAAGCCTACAAGGCTGCGTGGCATTGCCAAGCCAAGACAAAAAACACGCCCGCATTTTATTATTTGCAAAAACAGGGCTTCCTGTCTCTTAAAAGCCCAAATTCAACTAATAATCTCAATCCCCCAAACTTTGAGTCATTTGTAGATCTCAACCACGATGACATCCAAGAGAATAAGTTAATATCTAAAATCAGTTTTGCCACCTTGAATTCCATTTGGCTTCTAGTAAAAAACAAAAAATCCATTTGGCCTCTATAAAAGAAAGCAGATTTTGACCAGGAAAAAAAAACAATTACTGCAATACGAGATAAAATGAGAAAATAGCACCAAGAAAGGAAGAATAAAGATTTGCTTGCAACTTTCAACTGGTATCTTTTCATTCCCTTGAGTGTCCATAGGTTAATTCTTGGCATAATAGCTACTGTCAACATTAGAAATAAATTACCGAAGTTGGCATTTAAAATAGGCTGTAATTGAGTTGATATAAGGTAATCTTAGTGCTAAGTTCGAATTCGGTTCAATAAAAAAATTTGAAGGTTAGAAATTGGTTCAAGCTCAATTAAATTTAATGAATATTTGAAACTCGAATTCGATTTGAGTCATTGAACTCAAATCAAGAAGTTTTATTTGTTATTTTTTAATCATATATTATAAAAGTAAAGTGATAAATTAATATTTAAATATTAAATATATTAAAAAATTCAATTAGACTCACAAGTTACTTGAATCAGACATTAAAGTACTTAAACTTGACTTGAGTTACTCGAGTAGCTCAAACTCGAGCTCAACTTGAAAATAAATAAATTAAACTTGAATAATTATTGACTTGAGGTCAAATATCTGATGAGTAGCTTAACTCATTTACACTCTTAAATTTGAACTTTGAATTATAGAAAACAACCCCGGAAAAATTGCATGAATCAATTGGATTCAACTTAAATTCCTAATTAAAGCAATTGATTAATCAACAAATTAATGTTGATAACTGACTCCCTAAATATTAGATTTATCTAAAACATATATGTCTATAACATATCCTTTGTTGCACCAAACATAGGAATCAAATTCTGTACTACTTGCTTTTAAGCAGGAAAAAAAAAAAGGAGAGGCAGAACATTGGAAGTTTGAAACTCTACTAATAATCTTTTTAATTTAAAGGAAGTTTTATAGGTTTGGTTATAAGTTTTCTTCATTTTTTTTTTGGGTGAAATTGGTTATAAGTTTTCATATTTTCATCCCCCTTACGTTTGTACATATTCATTGCTTGTCGGCCAATTCATGTTATTGTTATTATTCTCTTGCGTTCCTGAGTATATTAGCTTTTTACAATTTGCAAGTTATTCCAGCCCTTTAATACCAAATTGGAACTCCAAGATCCAGACATACCTATGGTACTCTATATAACATTCTAACTGTTTAATGTACAGTAAAGCAGAAGAAACATCTTTAATTTCTTTCTCTTTTGTATTTTCACTATGGCATTGCCTAGCTAATCCATCACTTTAATCTTCTAAAACTGCAGAATATTGTTCTTATAATTTGGCTAGAATGTCTATGGATTGTGTGACACTTTTGAGATTCTTTACTTGATCACGTTTGAACTCTTGAAACACATGTATCATTAACTTTGATATAATCCCCTCTCTTCGCATCTATAAATACAGCTATAATTTTGTGTCAAAATCTCAATCGTATTAAAATTTCACAAAAAAAAAATATAGCTCTTTGGTAATATATTTTTGGTTATGGCATGCATATCTTACAAAAAAAATTTGTAGCCAATTCAGTAAGCTCTGCATTCCCTCTTTTGAATCCATCCTCTTCCCTGAAGAACTTAATTTTTTTATAGCATTTTCAATATCTTTGCAGTTACTAACCTTATACTGCCTTTTTTTTTCTTTTCTTTTTTTTTTTTGTAAAGGTAGAATTTAACGGAGGTCGATAACAACTCAGACATTGCATTTCCACCCAAATCTCCTGCAGCAATCACCTAGACTAACTCAAGTGACTTTCTCTTTCGCTTTAATTAATTTGTTATATAGTTGCATTTATGCAGAATTAGTACTTAATTAATCACATTGCATGCAGTTTCAGGCAGGTTGTCAAAGGGCTCAAGCTGTTTTTGAGTTGAGCATCGGACAAATTTTACATATCTCCAGCGTATTTTGGTTGCGTGAGCACTGCCGCAATGATAGTTACAAGTAAGTATAACTGCAATTGCATATATCAAAGCAAACTTAAAGTTACAAATCAGATGTTTCTCTAGCATTTTAGAATTTTGATGTTTCATTGTGGTTCTTGTTGTGGATTGTAGCCAAAACCCTGAAACTAGAATAAATTATTTGATAAGTGAAAAATAAAATGACAACAATATAAAGATAAAGCACACAAGAATTTACATGATTTGGCTTTAAAAGCTTAAGTCCACAAGCCAAGACAATCAAAAGGAATCTTACTATGAGAAACTAGAAGATTTACAAAAGGAACACTTGAAAAATTATAACTCCCTACCCAAGACTCAAAACCTCCTCGTGAGCTTTATTTGTGGCTTACTCACTCTACTCTCCCCTTCACTCTATATGCTTGCTTTTGCCTATCTCACTTGTTGCACTACAAAGCTCTCAAGGAGAGTTTTTATAGAGAAGTTCACATGTGGATTGTCAAACAAAAGGCAGCGTTACTTGACCGAAATTGAAGAGCATTAAATTGTTGGCTGTGGCAATTTTGGTTCTACAGTCAACATTTGCATGCTCCAATTACGTTTGTCAAGATATGCATGCATCAAACTATTCCATTGTCAACCTTTGCTTGCACCATTAAATGCAGTAAAGACTTGCATGAAACAATACTTCTGCAAGCAAGATTTGCAAACGTGCATGGAAGATTGGCTTGAAAATTTGCAAGCCATGCATTTAATGTTTCGACTTGAAATTTTTTCAAGCCATCCTTTCAACAAATCTCCACCTTGGCTTGATAAAATTTCCAAGCCAACTAATAGCAAATTCCTAACACTAGATCGCCTTAGCCACCCGTGCCCTGGAAGGCATTCAAAGACTGCACATACCAACCAAGTCCAAGCAATGCTTGAACTTGTTTATGGGAATAGATTTCGTCATCATATCTGCCAGATTATCTGCTGTATGAATTTTTTCAACTATAATATCACCTTGTGTTATGATATTGCAAACAAAGTGATACCTGACATCGATGTGTTTGGTTCTTTCATGATACATCTAGTTTTTCGTTAGATGTATCGCACTTTGGCTATCACAATACACAATAGTAGGCTTTTGCTTTAAACCAAGATCACCAACCAAACCTCTAAGCCATAATGCTTCTTTCATTGCTTCGTAACTGCCATGTATTTTACTTCTGTTGTAGACAGAGCAATTGTGGATTGTAAAACAGCTTTCCAACTAATAGCACAATCGGAGAGAGTGAAAAAATATCTTGTCAAGGATCTTCTTTTATCCTAATCACCTGCATAATCCAAATCAACATAGCCATCAACACTACAACTAGTGTCACTATCTCTTTGATAACAAAGACCAATATTTGCAGTACCTTTGAGATATCTGAGGATCCATTTCACTGCTTGCCAATGAGCTTTTCTAGGGTCTACCATAAATCTGCTTACCACACTAACAGCATGCAAAATATTTGGACAAGTGTAGATCATAGCATACATCAAGCTCCCAACTGTACTAGCATAAGGAACATGCGACATATTCTTCCTTTCTTCCTCAATTTATGGTGTTAGCTTTGAGGACAATTTAAAGTGTGTCGCAATAAGGGTGTTCAAAGTTTTGCAATCTTGCATCTTGAAGCGCTCAAGTACTTTTTCTATGTACTTCTTTTGTGACGGATAGAGTTTTCCAACACTTCAATCTTTGTGAATTTTCATACCCAATATTTTCTTGGCTGCTCCCAAATCCTTCATCTCAAATTCACCATTTAGCTAAGCCTTTAGAGCATTAATTTGAAACATGTTCTTTGTAGCGACCAACATGTCATCTACATACAATAGCAGATAGTTGTGTGAACCAATTGAGAGCTTCTTGTGATAGACACAATTATCAAATTCACTCCTTGAGTATCCATTCTTGATCATAAATGTGCCAAACCTCTGGTATTATTGCCTCGGCAATTGTTTTAAGCCATACAATGACTTTTTTAATAGACAAACATGGTTTTCTTTTCCTTGGACAACAAAACCCTCAGGCTTATGCATATAAATTTTCTCCTCAAGCTCTCTATGCAAAAAAGTAGTTTTGACGTCAAGCTGCTCGAGCTCTAAGTCAGACAATGCAACTAGAGCGAGTAATACACGAATAGAAGTATGCTTCACAACCAGAGAAAATACGTCATTGAAGTTAATTCATTCTCTTTGTGTAAAGTCTTTAGCCACTAGACGTGCTTTATACCTTGCATCTTCAACTCTTGGGATTCCATCCTTCCTTTTATAGACCCATTTGCATCTAACAATCTTCTGCCCTTTTGGTTGTTTAACAAGCTCCCATGTGTCATTCTTATGTAAAGACTCTATCAACTCATTCACAGTAGTAAGCCACTTTGGAGATTCACTAGAAGAAAAGCTTCCTTATAAGAGCATGGTTCTTAATCATTAATATCTTTGAGGTGGTCTTATTTGCCTTCTCTGCATTCCGATGGCAATAGTATATTGTTGTTCTTCAGGTGTGTTTTCGTCAATAGATTCTTGCACCCGAATGTCTTCAATTTGAGCTATGGCCTCATCATGCACTGTTCATGGACTTTCTACTTCTACCCCCACCTACTTGCTGATGCCTTTATCTCTATCAACATCAATGTACTCTTTTTTGTGGTAGAGCATAGCAAACTCATCAAAGGTCAAGTCTTTACTTATAATGAATTTTGGTGACTTGGGGTCAACACACCACAAACTAAAGCCTTTTACCCCATTTGCATAGCCTAGGAATATGCATTTCTTTGCCCTTGGCCCAAGTTTGTCATCCTTTTCATGGGCATATGCAAGACGGCCAAATACTCTCAATCTAGAGTAATCCACGGGAGAACCGGACCATACCTCCTTAGGAGTCTTCAACTCTATTGCTCTTGATGGAGATCTGTTTACAAGGTAGCAGGCCATATTGATACCTTTAGCCCAAAACTCTTTTGATAGACCAGCATGAAAAAGCATGAACGTGCTCTTTCTAAGAGTGTTCTGTTCATTCATTCTGCAACTCCATTTTGTTGTGGTGTTTTTCTGGCAGTGTGATGTCTAACAATTCCTTCATTCTTGTAGAACTCATCAAACTCACCGAAGCAATATTCTAGACCATTGTCTATTCTCAAGCGCTTGATCTTCGTTTCAGTTTGCTTCTCGATCAACGCTTTTCATTGCTTAAGGTGATGAATACATCACTCTTTTGCTTCAAAAAGTACCCCCATACCTTCCTTGAATAGTTATCGATGAAAGTCAACAAATATTGTGCTCCGCCTTTTGATTTGACTGGAGAAGGGCCCCAAAGGTCAGAGTGGATATAGTCCACTGTAGCTTTGGTTTGATGAATAGTTGTGCTAAACTTCACCCTGCACTGTTTACCGTAAACATAGTGCTCACATAAATATATCTTGCTAGTTTCTTGTCCACATAGTAGGTCTCATTTACTTAACTCTATCATTCCCCTCTCACTCATATGTCTCAATCGCATATGTCATAGTTGAGTAGTATCAACATCTAAATTTTCTGAAAATGTCACATCAGCACTTCAGTTAATAGTGCTTCCCTGAAGATGATAGAGATTGTTCATGATCTTCCCTTTCATCACGATTAGAGCTCTTTTTGAAACCTTTAAAACTCCACCGTCAACGAAAAATCGATAACCTCGAGTATCAAGTAGACTTAAGGAAATAAGATTTCTTCCCAATTATGGAACATGCCAAACTTCAAATGTTCTAACAATGTCGTCGTACATCTTGATCTGAACTGTACCCACACCAACAATGAAAAGTCCCTTGTTGTCTTCCAACAGAACTTTTCCACTGTCAATTTTCTTGTAAGTGGAAAACCATTCTCTATTGGGACTCATGTGAAAAGAACAGCCTAAATCTAGAATCCACTCATCACAGAGCTACTTGCAGACACTGATAGAACATTCTCAGCATTATTAAAATCTTCCTCTTGACTGACAATATTTGTTGTGTTAGAAGAACCTTTAATCTTTTTTTTTCCCTTTATCTTTCCACTGTGGACAATTTCGTCTAATGTGCCCAGCTCAATGACATTCGAAGCATTTCACCTTTAGAAATCGACATTTCAATTGTGATTTGCTTCTGCTGCTTGATCCCTTTTCTGTTGATCTACCTCTCCCAACCAAGCCTTCCACCTAATTCTTGATGTATTCTCCAGTAACTTGCTTTTGCAACTCCTTAGAGTTTAGAGCTACCTTGACATCATTGATAGATATACTAGTTCTTCCATACATCAGGGCATCTATAAAGTGTTCATATAAAGGTGGCAATTTGCATAATAACAATATTGCTTGATCTTCAGCTTCAACAACGACACTTATATTCTTTAAATTTGAGATTGCCTTGGTGAAATCATCAAGGAAAACTTTCAAGTATGCGCCTTCTTTCATTTGGAGAGAGTATAATCTCTATTTCAAAAATAGTTTATTTGTTAGAGATTTGGCCATGTAAAGGGACTCCAATTTCTTCCATAGCCCATCAACAGTTGTTTCATCAGAAACTTCTCTTACCACCTCATTAGACAAGCTTAAAATGATTGTGCTTCGAGCTCGCTCTAAGAGGTCTTCTTTCTTATCATCATCTAATTTTGTCGACAACTCAGCCTTCCCTTCTAGTGCTTTATGCAAAACTTGTTGTACCAACAAGGCTTTCATTTTAATCTTCCATAAATTAAAATCATTTTTGCCATTGAAATTTTCCACTTCATATTTCGTTGAGGATGATGTAGTTGTTGCCATCACGAAAAACTCAAATAAAAAATTATGGAACTTGACTGCAACGTGCTTCTGACTGGAACAATACGTCATTTCTAACCGCAACCATTTGTCAATAATGCCTTCTACAGGATTTCTTGGCTTTGTAGAACCAAGCTCTGAGACCAATTTATTGTGGATTGTAGCTAAAACCCCAAAACCAAAATAAATTATTTGATAAGTGAAAAATAAAACGGCAATAATATAAAGATAAAGCACACAAGAATTTATGTGGTTCGGTTTTAAAAGCCTACATCCACGGGCCAAGATAATCAAAAGGAATTTTACTATGAGAAATAGGAGATTTACAAAAGGAACACTTGAAAAATTATAACTCCCTACCTAAGACTCAAAACCTTACCGTGAGCTTTATTTGCAGCTCAATCACGCTACTCTCCCCTTCACTCTATATGCTTGCTTTTGCCTATCTCACTTGTTGCACTACAAGGCTCTCAAGGAGAGTATTTATAGAGAAGTTCACGAGTGGATTGTCAAACAAAAGGTAGCATTACTTGACCGAAATTGAAGAGCATTAAGTTGTTTGCTGTAGCAATTTTGGTTCTATAGTCAACATTTGCATGCTTTAATTACCTTTGTTAAGATATGCATGCATCAAACTATTCCATTGTCAAACTTTGCTTGTACCATTAAATGCAGTAAAGACTTGCTTGAAACAATACTTCTGCAAGCAAGATCTGCAAACGTGCATGGAAGATTGGCTTGAAGATTTGCAAGCCATGCATTTAATGTTTTGGCTTGAAATTTTTTCAAGCCATCCTTTCAACGGTTCTTATTTAAAAAATCATTCAGCTCTAACATTTGTTTAACTTCTGCTGAAAATCATTCAGCTCTAACATTGTTTAACTTCTGCTGTTATTTGTAAAATCTTTTAATTTGAACATGTCTTGATTTCCAGTTGCAAGTGCTCTGCTTTTCATAGAGATCAAGGATGCAACATTTCTAAAAACACTGTCAGAGGTTATGCTATCTCTTTGGCTCAAATGGGAACTCCGGGCAATGGTTGTACTCAGTCTAACCGTTCAGCTTATACTGATAAGATATGGAAATCGCCGAAAATTCAGCGGGAGAAATTTGAAGTTTGTTTCATTTCTTGTTTGGACGATGTACCTGTTTGCAGATTGGTTGGCAACTGTTGCTCTGAGTACCCTCCTTAAGACCAGAAAGAAACAAATAACCAGTCCTCTGGTTATATTTTGGACCCCATTTCTACTCTTGCATCTTGGTGGTCCCGATACCATCACGGCTTACTCTTTGTCCGACAATGAGCTCTGGCCCAGACATTTCTTCGGGCTATGTTTCCAAATCGGAGTGGCTGTCTATGTCTATGTCAAGTTTTGGACACTAACCGTAACCACGCTCACCTTTATGGCCATTCCGATATTCATTGTTGGAATTATCAAGTATGCAGAGAGGGTTTGGGCTCTCTTTAAAGCCAGTAGCATGCGGTTTAGGAAGTCTGTGTTCCCTGATGCCAGAAGTTTCCATCTTGAAGTGGACATTCTTCAGGAGCCTTCAAAGGGGAAGATGACGCTGGAGGAATATTTAAATCAGCTCCAAATTAAGAACGAATTCAAGTATCTTTATAGAGCTTCTTTTTTATTTCAGGTGTTTAGGCCCCTGTTTTCGGACCTAAAGCTTAGAATTTACAAAGATTTCAGTTACATTTTTAATATGGAGCCCAAAATGACAGCAGAAGAGGCCTTCAAAATTGTGGAGATTGAACTTGGTTTCTTGTATGATCTGCTCTATACAAAGATACCAGTAGTTTTGTCTCGGAAAGGTGTAATGCTCCGCTGCATTTGCTTGTCATTCACTGTTTCCACCCTGATTGCCTTCTTGATCATCGTTGGTAAGCATGGCTACTCCAAAGTGGACATTGGCATATCCTACTTGTTAATGGTTGGAGCTATCTATCTTGAAATTTATTCAGCCATTCTACATCTTAGCTCTGATCGAGGTATTCTCTGGCTGAGTCGTCAAAAAAACAAGTTTCTTGAGGCTATTGCTTCAAAGTTTGTTCTTTTGACTAAACCCAAGAAGGGAATTCGATCCATGGCACAACACAGCCTACTAGATTATTGCCTCAAGACTAGGAAAGTCAAGCTTGTTGCAGCTTTAACCATATTTGACAACGAGGACAATTTGCAGAAGTACCTCCATACCAGTTGGATGGATGTGAATCCTGAATTGAAAGAAATGATCTACTCTCATCTTCTAGAAAAGAGAGACAAATATGAAAATGCAAATTTTAATTTCAAGAATCTCTCAGAGTTACTGGATGAAAGAGGTTACAATGTGCTTAAAGGCAAAGAGGATATTGTAGAAGACATCGGTTGGACTGTATCTGATGCAGAATTTACCCACAGTCTCCTCTTATGGCATATTGCTACAGATCTTGTTTTCCATGATGATCGTCAAAATTTTCGATCAGGCAACCTCGGTCCATATTACAAAGTCAGTAAGCTCTTATCAGATTACATGATGTATCTCCTCTTTCTCTGTCCGGCTATGCTTCCTGAAGGTATTGGTAACATAAGGCACCATGACACCTGCATTGAAGCGAAGAATTTTTTCCATAAAAGGTTAAAATTCATGGAAGCTGTTAATGGATCGTTTGGAATTGACATTGATTCTCGATCGTTCTTCATCGATATGGGGAGTCAGATTAAGTCAGCATTCTTCGAAGGTTGCAAAATTGCTTACCAACTACAAAATTCAGTAGGAGGGTTTCTATGGGATCATGAAGAAAAATGGGAACTTATTGGTAAAGTGTGGCTAGAAATGCTGACTTATGCTGCGAGTGAATGTTCGTGGAAAGAGCTTGCAAAACAACTTCAGCAAGGTGAGGAACTGCTTACCCATGTCGCCCTCCTCATGGATCATCTTGGTTTAAGCAAGAAAATCAATATGGTAGATTTACCCGAGAAACTCAAGGCAGTCGATTTTACGCCTAGCTGGGATTGGAATAGGCTTGACCGACTAGCTTATTACTTGGCTTAGCTTAGATATGTCCATCCTCAAATCCAATTTGCTTTGGGTATTCTCTTTTTAGAATTTTGTTCTCAAGATTTTAGTTTGATTTTCCTGTTTGTCTTTTTTTCAATTTCAAATAGACTAACTTCGGATTTGTCTGTAAACCAAAATAAAAAAAATTGCAGTCTTTTGTTATTTTGTTTTATCAAGGAATTCACGAACGCAATACGAAAATTATACGTATTAAATATTTTATATATGAATCAAGAAAAGTTGATAATTTAATTTGGCATTTAACGTATTAACATGAATTGTTAAATAATAATTTTCAGCCACAGAAATACACAAATTATCGCTTAAGGGAATTGTGTGGCAAATGAATAAATCTAGGGAATAAAAACAAGAAAAGCCTTCAACGATGCTTGGTAATTTCGCGAAATTAAATTGTTTCAAATTTGAAACATCGTTTAATCTTACGTTAATTGATATTTTTTAATAATAAAAGGATTTATATAAGATGTACTAACAGTGTATAGTTTTTGTACACTGTCAATGCACCAGAGGTTGACACATCATCAATAGGCCCTTATATGCAAATATAAATAAATTTTTTTAATTTGCTCATAAGGGCCTATTGATGAGGTGTTTATAAGGGCTTATTGATGAGGTGTCAACATCTGATGTATTAACAGTGTATAGAAACTATACACTGTCAGTGCATCATATACAAACTCATAATAAAATCTTTTCATTAACTTGACATTAGAAGCATATCAAAGTAAATTGAGAATTTATTAAAATTAAGTAGCATTCAAAGAGAATGAAAGCGTCGATCTCTTCAAGCCAAAGTTTATATAAGAACAGTTCAAAGCAGTTAGGTGGAAATGTAATAAAATAATTTAGCTGAAAGAGGTAGTTTAAAAATAAAATCCTTTGTCACTTTTACCTTACACATACATATATACGTACACATATATAACTAAACTATACATCATCAAGAATTTTATTGTACTATTTAAGAGGCTTTAATGAAATAAAAACATAAAAGTCATCCTTTTAAAAGTTTAATTAC
This sequence comes from Heritiera littoralis, assembly GCA_031772115.1. Taxonomy (NCBI): domain Eukaryota; kingdom Viridiplantae; phylum Streptophyta; class Magnoliopsida; order Malvales; family Malvaceae; genus Heritiera; species Heritiera littoralis. Next base: position 1,191,670 of record JAPDPK010000041.1, read on the forward strand.
TTGCTTAAAGCATACTTCCATCTTTGCTTTTAACTTTATAGACAAAATGAATTAGACTGATGTATCAACAATACTAAAGGAGTTTTTGAAAATGAAAATGGGTTGAATTGAACCAACGCTTGTTGAGCCAAGTAAAAAGAGCTTGGTACTTCTTAAGTAAGGTCTCAAGTTCAAGCCTTGTAAATAGAAAAAATAACACTGAGAGATTCAAATACCGGAGAGTTTAGACCAAAAAAACAAAGGATTAGGTTTAATTGATGAACTCCACCTTCTTATGAGCGATCCCATGCACTCTTTTTTCTGCTTTAAGTTGGGCTTGACAACCCTTGAACCTACTTGCTATAAATAATAAATGCGTCATATTATGATGCATAATTGGATTATGTATAGTGTTTGCAATTAAAACAATCTTTTTATTTCATTTGGTGCATGATGAATCATGATATGATCAAAAACAGAGAATCAATAGTTTATTCAGAAACCAAACCCTTTAAAAATGATTATTGACATAAGATGAGTGCCTTCACCACCAGAACTCGCTATCTCGTTGTGTGTTCTCTTGAAATAACAACTCGGGGGAGAACTATATAAATTTCAAAATAGTGCCCCATGCTTAATATTCTCTCTTCTTTTTTTTTTTGACAGAACCCCATGCTTAATATTCAAGTATTCAACTCACATAGAAAACAACATAATTTACCCACATAGGCACATTAAAAGTTTTTATTTTCCTTCTACTATATGCCTCATGTGGGACATGCTCATACTGTTAAATCGTTAAGCATCTCAGACTTTCGAGAGTTAACACAGAATCTATTAAGCGCTCAAAGCATTAAAATGTAAATCAAGAAAGAAAAGCCTAAATAAGTAGTGCCGACATAGTAAAGAGGCAAATCACGAAACTCAAGCACCACAAGGGCACCCTTAATTAGATATCGCTAAAAAGATCCAGCACTGTCATATTTAATAAAGAAAGAGAATATTCAGCAATTTTTTTTTTGGTAAAGTGGTTAAGAAAGAGTTTTGACATACTCTAAAATTTGAGTTAACTTATAATCTAAGCAACATCAACCCATGTCCCTCAATTATTAAAAAAAAAGTAATGAAAGAGAACAAAATTTAATACCTGAACTATTTAATTATTTGATTTCTTAGGATTTCCAATGACAAAGGTGAGTAGCATTTAAGCGCGACTGATATGCGATAAACTATGTACCTGAAGTTTTTTCTTTTCAAGTAAGCCTTACATAAACTGAACTGCATCAACTTAGATCTTACTTGGATGTCATCGCATCGGACATGCATTTGAAAAAGTTTACATTGAACCGGGAGGTGCAGCTGGATTGCACATCACAGTGCAGTTAGTTCAATTGCCCCTCCAGCGGTGCACTCCGAGGGACAAGAGAGGTGAAAGGATCTTATTTTTATGCTTTCACCCTTTCTTTAAGTAAGTTTTGTTTCTCTTTGTTAAATTACTTTTTTATTTAAATTTTTTAATCATCTCATTTTATACCCTTAAATCTTAATGTTTTCTTTTTGTTTTTCAGTTTAATAATTTTTTATTTTAAATTTTTTAATTATACATTTATTTAAATTATAAATAAGTTATACAATGTTATTTGTTCTTACATTTAAAAATTACTATTCATCTAAAATGATAGTCATATATATGTAAATTTATATATCAATTATTATTTAATATTTATAATATATAAATATTAAAATTTCTATTATTTAATATTTTAAATATATTATTTGAATATAAAATAATGTGTCACCATTTATTAAATAAAATTTTAAACATTTTAAATGTTAAAAAACATTAAAATATACATATAAATCATTTGTAAATTTTTAATAATAAAAATATAAAAATTAATAATTTCTAATTTATTTAAAAGAAACTAATATTGCATGTACAACACACATATTATTCATGGTCAATGGCATTTTCTTGCTTATATTGTTTTTATCTTTTATAAAGTCAATTTTGCCATCTTGAAATCCATTTTGCTTCTTTTAAAAACAAAAAATTGATTGGGCCCTTATTAAAGAAAACAGATTTTGACTAGAAGAACAATTACTGCAATGAGATAAAATAATAAAATAGCACCTAGAAAGGAAGAATAAAAATTTGCCCGCAACTTTCAACTAGTGTTGCAGAAGTTGGCATTTAAAAAGGCTGTAATCAAATTGAGATAAGCTAATCTAGTGTTAAGTTCAAATTTGGTTCGATAAAAAATTTTGAAGCTTAAAACTTGGTATGAGCTCAAATAAACTTAATTTTTTAAACTTTGAATTCAATTTGAGCAATTGAACTCGAATCGAAAGTTCTATTTATCATTTTTAGACATATATTATAAGAGTAAAATTATAACTTAATAATTAAATATTAAATACATTTAAAAAAACTTTGATTAAACTCGCAAATTGATTGAATCGGACATTAAAATACTTGAACTTGACTCAAGTTGTTACTCGAATAACTCAAATTTGAGTTCAACTTGAAAATAGATGAATTAAACTTGAATAATTTTTGAGTTCACTACAAAGATACATAGTTTTAACGGCATAAAATTTTGGCAGTTTAAAAAACCGCCGATACTACACACTTTTTACCTACCCCAATAAACCCGCCAGTAACAACTACTGTTTTAAAGGCATTTTAGCCTCAATAAAAAACAAATCTCTTCTTTCTTCTGCTTTTATTCTCTCTTGTTTTGCAGAACGTAGCCTTAACCTTCATCGTCTCATTGCTCATTCTTTTTATCTAAACTAGAAAATCAAGTCGTCTAACTTTTGAAATCAAGTCAAAATCTCTCCCAAATTACTCTTTCTCCTATAAGATTTCAAGTTAATTTTCCTAATATTTGAAAATCATACCCTAACTCTTGAATGTCGACTCTCACTAGCATCATTCTCATTGTCATCGTCATCGTCATCGTCATCTTCGCCACCTTCGACTCCTCTTGTCACAGTCACCAGCATTTCATTAGCAAGGTAATTTATTGAAGATTAGGTTTTTGATATTTTGAAGTAGTGGATATCTCAGTTTTTGTTCAGACCTAAATCTTCAATTTTGTTACATCTTAATGTACATTTCTACTTTTTCCACTGTCAATATATGGGTTGAATGGAATTAAACTCTACCTGTAGAAGGAATTCTTCTAGAACGATGAAATAATTGCATTGTCCATTGTAAGTGCTTGATTCTTTAATTCTCGGATATGTATATTGTTTTTGTTTTTGATTCTTTGATTCTCAATGTTTTGGGTTCTTGGGATTTTTACCTAATTTTCTCTTTAATTCTTTCTTTTAATGATTTTAATTACTCGATTATAATAAATTTTGGTAAATTTTGACCGCTTTATTTGATTTCCCTAGTTTTGGTATAATGTTCATAGGTTCTTTATTTGATTTCGCTAGTTTTGGTATAATGTTCATAGGTTCTTTATTTGATTTTAATTACTCGATTACAGTAAAATTTGGTATAGTTTTTTCTTTAGCTTGAAGCATAAAGGAGACATCATAATGACACAAATTTGCTCTCAAAGAAACTTGAGAAGCTGGAACAACCATCTCTTGAGTTTAAGGTTAGTTGTTTTGTTGTTTAAATTATAAGTTTATATATAGCAAATATTAATTGGTTAATTAATTAGAGAAAATGGTAAGAGAACTACCAGATAAGTTCTTAGGAAATATAGTCCTGCTGAAAGATGGATTTTAGCAATCCTTTGATATAATCTAGTAAATCCTGTTGAGTCTACTATCAATCTGTATTTCGCCTTGCATATTATGCAATAGTAGCCTTGATTCAATATAAATATCTTAGACAAGGAGCTTAAAGTAAGGCTTCATATATAGCTACTTCCTGACTCGTAATCTTTGCAAAACTACTCTAATTAACCATTCATCATTTAAAAAACAAAGCACAGCCAAATCTCCCCTCTAGCCACCCACAAAAATATCATCATTTTTTTATGCTATGTTCCTTTCTAGGCTACATAGTCTCATTTCTTCAGCTAAATACATCCTTTTATATTGAGGATTATATAAAAATTAACTCTGTTGTGTACTTGTGTTGGTATAATTTCCTCTAAGAAATGGCTGCCAAAGTTCATGTGGGAATAGAGATGGAAATTAATGGAAATGGTGTGCCTGAAAAGGTTAAGAACAATTGGAAGAAACGAATACTTGATTTTTCTAGGAAAATGAAAAGATTTCCAGATTGGTTGTGGTTTTAGAAGTGCAAAACCAGATATGAGTCACCATGGTTTCATAGATTCTTTACGCACTTTACTAACTCTCTTTTTCTATCTTAATTTTCTTGTTTTGTTAAAGCTCAAGTCTAATCCAATTTAGCTCATGTTATTTTTTTGCTTGAAGGTGTTTGAGAAAGGTGTTGGGGTGAAATATTTTCCTTTGAAGGAGGTGGGCATGTACACATGAAGTCGTAGTTTATCCTTAGTGAAGAAGAGCCAGAGAATTCAAATAAGGTATTGTTCTTTTGCTTTAACCTTTTTTTTCTTTTGATGCAATAAATCTTTACTTGTTGCTTCTGGACTTACAGAATTGTTCCCTTGTTACATCTGTAAATTAACCTGAAAATCAAATGTTTAACATATTTAAAAGGTTGAATTTACTTACAAATGATCAAGAAAATATGTTCTATTTAGTCTCTTTAATGAGTGACACCATGTAACAACCAGAATTAAAAAATTTCGAACTAAATTTTTCCTTTCCACTTCTATCTTTTTCTTTCAATTAATCGATACCACTAGGTTTGCATTCGGTATCGGTGTAAGTACACTTCATCTTTTCATTTCACCTAATTCAATATACAATTAATTCAATTAATAATAATAAATTAAATACAGACTAAAATATAATAACTAGGATTTCGTTCATAATAAACTTCACATAAGTTACATCCCACTAATTTTCGATACGTATTTATGCTCTATTTTATAAATACAACTGCTGTGCAATTACGTATCTGAATATAAATAAACATCTAATAATTACCTGATCACTTGGTACTTCTAACCTGTAGCGATTTCTTCGACTAACTAAAGGCAACAGACTTCGTGTATACCGATAAGCTATCTGGGATGGTGAGAAGGGGGGTGAGCTTTGGGGAAAGCCCAGTAAGAAACATATATAAAAGTGCATATAAAATTCAGTTGACGATAAAACGATTAATCGATATAAAACGTTTAACACTTTATGCAAAGCAATTTCAATTCATTAATCAATATAAAACATTTAATAATTCATGTGACGCTATTTTAAATCAATAATCAGTATAAAACATTTTATAATTTATGCGATGCAATCTGAAATCATTAATCATTGTATAAGCCATTTATGTAGGCGATGCTATAAGACCATTTCAATGTGCAACTTCGGTAAACAATATGGTAACAATTTCAAAATCATGAGATAATGCAATAATTTCAGAAACTTCAATCAGTACAGTAATACGATTCATTTAAAATCCTTAAAATAGGATAAATGCACTTGCATCAGAAAAACATATACTGTAAAACTTGTATCACTTTCTTTGTCACTTTTCAATCAAATCATGCACTAGTCTCGTAAATCAAATCATTCACTAAATCAATTATCAGTCAAGTTTTACTTATCGATAGAAAATAATCTCCCAAAGATTCATGCACGTACTATATCCCATAAGGGACCTGTATAGGAAGGCCAGGGATCCGGAACTCCTTAGCCAATCCTATGAAACACTATAACGAATGGCCATCGTCGATCACTCACAGTTCGCACTGGTCAGGTGCTCACTGTGTAAGCTTGTGGGGTTCGACCGTAACTCCCACAGTCATATCATGTAAAGGATAAGGTCTGGGACGTCTCCCAGCCTAATCATCACTGTCTCGTATGCACGATCATCAGGGAGACATCAATTTCATAAAATCACTTCATATACTCGTAAATCTTTTCATATAAATCACTTCATGTAAATCCTTTCATGAAATTCAGTTCATGTAAATCATTTTGTATAGTTCAATTCATGTAAAGCACCTCACGAACCTCAATTCATGTAAAATGCTTCATATAATTCAAATCATGTAAATCGTTTCATGTAATTTAATTCATGTAAACCGTTTCTTGTAATTCAATTCGTGTAAATCATGTCATGCGATTCAATTCATGCAAATCATTTCTTGTAAATCAATTCATGCACATCACTCATGTAATGCAATTCATGTAATTCATTTCATATAATGAAATTCGTATAAATCATTTCAGATAATGCAATTCATGTAAGTCATTGCATGCAATTTAATTTGTGTAAATCATATCGCGTACTCATTTAATGTAAATCATTTAATGTAATTCATTGCATATAAATCATTTCATTTAAATCAATTCATGTAAAACATTTCATATAATGAAATATTTAAACTCGTAGGAATTAAAGATAATTCTTATTTCTTGTATTTAGGAAAATTGGATAAGAACGATTAAAACGAGATTTCAATGAATTTTCAATTGCAATTAAAACATGTTTTATACGACTCCTATATATGTATCTTATCTCTAGTCCACGCAATATCTTTTCATTCTCTCTATTGCTTTTGAAATTCTATCTTCCAGAATTTTCACTCTGCACAGTAATATTACTTTATATTATATTTCATATCACCATACCACAATGATAATAAATATTCTATACTTTCTATTTATCAATCTTAACAAGTGATTTATTTAAATTTCTCTTCTAGACACCACACATAGCTATGATCAAGTCATATTTCTTCCCCTTTCCAACAATCACCAATCTCATTAATCCTTATCTTATATTCATTTGTTTTTAAATTACAATAATTCACACTGAAATCCCATTTTCTCACGTAGACCACATTCCTCCTCATAACTATAATTTATCTTCTTTACAATTTACTTTCAATAATAATTTCTACTTATCTCTAACTATTTTTCTTTATATATTTTGATTATAAAATTCACATGGAAATCCTTTTAAGCAATATTTTAACCTACCCCTCACATCTTGCACTAAGTTTATATTTTCTTCGCATTTCACCAATATTCTTGATTAATTCTAATTTACTTCACCTCCATAATGTAATATTTTCATTTTAGTCAACCTGTTATTCTTGGATTCTCACTTTATTATTTTCCAATGCAAATTTCACTAATAACTCTTATTAATATTGTTATATTATTTTCTTACTCATAAATCATTAAATTTAATGTGTAATCTTACGAATTTTGGTTGACCAATTTCCTATTTACCTAAGAATTTATTCTTTAATCATCAAATTCAATAATTCATCCCATGAAAATACTATATACTTGGCCAAAATTACACACTTAAATCTTATTCTCTCTTTAATTATTAATTTAATTTATAATTTTATTGTTACCATTAACATTATTTATTTATTCTTATTTTCTTTCTTTCTTTTCGTTTTCCTATGGTCGGCAGCAGCTTCATTTTTTTTTTCCAAGAGTTCAATGGCTCATTCTTTGTGCTTTCCATTCTTTAAATCAACTCTAATTTTATAAACCTTTCCTATTCATCTAGGAATTACATCAAACATCTTCAAGTCATAAGAATTTCATCACCATCGTCTGCCCTGTTCTAACCAAAATTCACCCCTATTTAACGCCACTTCATGTTTTGCAACACTCATCACTGCAGCCATACTTCAAGTCAAGTTCTTATCATCCTATACTACTAATTCATATCAATATACATTAAAATCACCAATTTTCTCCATTGTTTCTGCATAACCGAACCAGTCTTCTTCTCCTATTCTCAAATTTAATTCCATTCTTGATCCTAAATACATCATTCATGCATAAAACAAGTTAAATACCAAAGTTAAAATCAAGCAAAGCACCATCAAATGGCTTTACCTCATTCAGCCGAACAGAGCAGTACCAAATTAGCCTTTTCCACGTTGATTCAGTCCAGCAAATTCCAACTTTTGAGCAGTTCTTAAGATGGGAAATATAATTGATAAGGAAACTTGATGGTTTAGTAGAGGGATGGTGATGAATTTGGCAAGTAAAGAGAGGAGAAACGTGAGCCAAAGAGGGAGGAAAATTGCTGCTGCATTGCCGACTTTCTCTGCTGAAATAAGATCAGTTTTTTTAACTGAATTTAATTTCAGTTTTGGGTACAAAAATCGGCCATGTGGTCTATTAGTTTAATCTCTCCCTCTCTTATCTTTTTTTTTTTTTCCAAGTCTGCATAAGCAGACACGTGAATGGCAAGCTTCCACTTATTTTATTTCATCTTTTTTTTTTTATATAAAAGTCTGCTTTGCAGACTTACATGTTGCGGCAAGCTTCATTTGGAAGCTTGCCGTGACATTATTATTATTATTATTTTTTATTTATATATTTATTTTATATATATTGTACATTTATATACTTGTATATTAAATATAATATATATGATATACATATATTTTATATAAATAAATATTATATATAAAATCCTTACAATATATATTTTATTATTTATAGATTGTTTTATTTTTTTATAATCTTTATTATATGTGTATATATGTACACATATATTTCTTTAATTTTAATTACTCCATTTTTTTTTTACATTCTAAAATTTAATTTTTCATTTAATTGAATTAATTCTTACAACTCTTAAATATTCCTTGTTAATTATAGGAGTCTATGTAATTAAACTTACTCACCAAATTTAAAAAATTGTGGTTATCACACACCATTGCTTTTCATGTTTACATTTAAATCATTTTGGACATTCTCTAGATATTTACACTATAAGCTAGTAATATTGAATGTACACTATAACCTTCTCTCATTGTTTTTGAATTAGCAAAAAAAAAAAAACTTGAACTCCACTCATCTCGGCTCTGTATTCGAGTAGCTAGAGTTCGGTTTAAAAATAAATTAGTCAAACTCAAATAATAATAAAGTTAGACTCAAATATCTTACAAATAACTTGATTCGATTACACTCTAAATTTATTAAAAAAATAATCTCTTGAACGGATTATATGAATCAATTGGGTTGAACTTGATGTTCTTAATTAAAACAATTTTTTTTTAACAAACTAATGTTGATAATTGACTCCCTAAATATTAGATTTATCTGAAAAAAAGATGTCCGTAACATTTCCTTTGTTACACCAAACATAGGAATCAAAATTCTGTCCTGCATATTTTAATTGGAAAAGATGGAGGAAATTTAGGTTTGTTTACAAGTTTTGCACATTTTCATTCCTTTTACGTTAGTACTTATTCATTGCTTATAAGCTAATCAATGTTGTCAATATTATAATAACTTGCGGTCTTGAGTATATTAGCTTTTTATAATTTGTAAGTTATTCCAGAACTTTAATGCCAGATTGAAACTTAGTCCTAGACATTAACATAGCTATTTGGAATTACATATAACATTCTAGTGTAATGTACACTAAAGGGGAAGAATCATCTTCTTTCTCTTTTGTATTTTCCAAATTCCCTGGCCTCCCTAGCTAATCCTTCACTTTTGTAAGGCCCCGGCCCGTCCGCTGTCCGCCATTACATTGTAAGGCACCCGACCCAGTTCACACAGCAAGGTCGCCCCTTACATTCATGAGAGTGGCGATCGCCAACACTCACCAACGTATTGTCCGCTTTGGCGGTCGCCCACCTTCACGGCTTTATTCCCCACTTGGGACGGGTCATTCCAAGTTCGAACCCAGGACCTCATAAGTACAAGGGTTCTACAAACATCATACCATTACATTGTAAGGCACCCGACCCAGTTCACACAGCAAGGTCGCCCCTACATTCATGAGAGTGGCGATCACCAACACTCACCAACGTATTGTCTGCTTTGGCGCTCGCCCACCTTCACGGCTTTATTCCCCACTTGGGACGCGTCATTCCAAGTTCGAACCCAGGACCTCATAAGTACAAGGGTTCTACAAACATCATCCCGGTAGGTCTAGAAGTTCCTGTACCATAATCACATAACTCTTAATTTAGCATAATTCCATATAACCATTTAATTAAGACAAGTTATTTCCCTATAATTGATTTGCTTACCTATCGAAGCTATGTCATAAGGTCTATTTCTCCTAAATGGATATCTATCACTCGAGGCTCTCTTATCTGACTTCCATTTCATCGGTTCTTTACCTCTACTCTTGACTCGGAAGTCGGCCTGATGAAACTCACAGTCCTGCTCACACAGTTGAGCCTTACGGACTGCCTCTCCATATGTAGTGATATCCATAGGGTATAACTTAGACCTGATGGAAGGTCTCAATCCCTCCATAAACCGGTAGGTCTTATGCTCCTCTCTCCTTAATACTTTTGGGTCAAACCTGCTCATCGTAATGAACTTCGACTCGTACTGACTAACCGTCATATTCCCTAAGTCAAGTTCAAAAATTCAACTTGCAACCTTCTCTGAGCAGTGCGTGGGATGTATTGTTCATTGAATGCTTCTATGAATAAATCCCACTTAGCCTCGGAATGTCTAGCCTAGAATACTGTTTGAGTGGCCTGCCACCAAGGTTCTGCCTCATCTACTAACAAATAGGCAGCCAATCCTACCTTTTCTCTCTCGGTACAAGTCATGTACCCGAATGACTTAGTGATCGCCTTCATCCAATTCTTCGCAGCCAACGGATCGCTGTCCCCCTTAAACTTAAGTGGATCCAGTTTCTTAAACTCCTTGATCAATGTCACACTACAATAAGCTGTGGGATCCCGCCTCTCAATAGTTGGGACTGGTGGGGGCTGTACCGTAGGAGAAGGAGGAATAGTAGGGGTAGCTGTTGGTACACTCATGGCCACGTTTGAGAAGTTCGACATAAATTGTGTGAACATCCGGCCATATTCTCCATGTGCTCCTCCATTTTCACTAGCCTAGTGTTCGGGCTATGCGATGGAGATGGAGGAGAAGACTGTGTTGAAGGCGGTTCCTCATGACCCTGTCCTCGTCCTCGTCTAGTACCCCTCCTTCAATTACTAATTCTGTTAATGTCACCACCAGATAACACGATTTAGTATAACTTTAAACAGTTATACTACACATAATTATGTAGACCAGTACAGTACATTGGGGATATACTCTAATTCTAGCTTATTGACATCGACAAACTTCAGTCTAATCAGCTCTGATACCAATCTGTGACATCCTCGTCACTATCCAAACAACAACTAACTTTTTCCTTTCACGTAACATTAAATAGACTAGTTTATCAATGTCATCCTTACTTCTTCTTATGCTTTAGGCATTATTATCAAAATATAATATTAAATTTCACATGAATATAATTTTCTTATATACACATGAGTCAACTACATCAGGATCTCAAATAATTACATAACCCATTTCTCCAAATATACACTAATGTGATATTGTACTGTACAATAGCCGAAGTACACGGCCAACTGATTATACCTTCAAAGAAATAGTGGGAAGCGTGTCTCGAAGGTATATCAAAAGAAACCCAAAAGGTGCTCCTCTATCCAGAGCGGGAATTACTTCAAGTAATCTGTATGAAAAATGTTTGTAAAGGAGTGAGTTTATGCTCAGTAAGCAACATATGTAAAAGAGCATACTATGTCACTATATGCAGTTTTCCTACTTGGCTCTATAATGTCATGTAAAACCATTATAAGGCATATGCCATATATATTTCCCGCAAATATCAAACACAAGTAAAATCATGCACCAAGTAATTCTCATAATGGATACAGCAAATATATCCTGTAAGGGATAATTCATGAGAGATCTCATAAGGATATCACAAATATATCCTGTAAGAGATAATCCTGAGAGATATCAAATAAGTGGCGTGCCCACGTATGGGCCAGGAATCCTCCCCAAAGCCGAAACAAGTAAGAGACGTATAGCCATTGTCTATAGCCCACAGTGCTCACTAGTCAGGTGCCTTACGGTGGGTTTAAGGACCAGACTAGGGCTCCTCAGTCATGTACAAGTACAAATAATGTGCATGCTTTTTAAAGGAATCCACGGTCTCTAAAACATTATTTATATAACCTTTGGCAAATACAAATATCCTTTCTTAAAATAGGTTTTCAAAAACCTCATTTTCAAATGGGCAGTTTGCTGCTACACCACATTTTGCTTTATTGAATTTCTTTTCATTTTTTAAATTCAAATATTTTATTTTTTGAAAAACACATAGGGCAGTTGACTGGTCCCATATAGCAGTCGACTGGTTTTGAAACAGAATGTTTCCCGAAAAAAGGCAGTCGACGACCCCCTGGGCAGTCGACTATTTTTGAAATAGAATGCTTTTGAAAGCATGGCAGTCGACTGGCCCCCTAAGTAGTCGGCTGGTTTTGAAACATAATGCTTTTCAAGTAAAAGCAGTCGACTGTCCCATATAGCGATCGACTGGTTTGAAACAGAATACATTCTGAAAAATGGCAGTCGACTGGCTTACATAGCAGTCGACTGGTTTGTCTCTATTTTTGAAAATCTACGCTTTAGTTGTCTTTAGGCAGTAGGTTGCTACTTAAGGCAGTCGGCTGCTCCTAACCTTGGTACTAGGAGTAAGACCCGAAATTTGACCCTTCTTGCATAAAACCAACTTGTACTTCTCTCCAAAACACTTAAAAACACATTTAAAACATGCGGACATAGCCACCCTACGTCCGTTACATAAATTCCTTGCCTCAAATAGCTAAAATCCAATAACTTGGTTGTACCAACACTTGTCCTTTTTCACTTCTTCAAAGCTGCATAATTCATACAAATCAAACCTTTATAAATACACTCTACCAACTTTACACAACTCCAAACCATAGCCAAAATCAGCTAAAACTATCTAAATCTCTTACCTTTGCTAATCACCAAAATTTCAAAAATTTAGATCTCCTTAATCACTTTGATTCAGCCTTTCATATTAAAGGCTTAGCTTGAGCTAGTGACAAGGATCATTTTTCGTTAAGTGAACTTAACGAATCGATGACAGGTGATGGTGGTTTGTCAAGGTAGCTAAAATGGAAACTTATGGAAACTTGAGGGAACGAGAGGGAAAGCAATGTTGCTGCCGACCTTAGCTGATGAAGATGATGATGACTCATGCTATTTCATTAAATGCATGCTCATCCAACATCATCTCAGCCATTAATACTTTTACCTTCTTTGACCCATTTAATTTTCTTCTTCCCTTTATCATATCAGCCCATAATCCTTTAACCATCTAATTATTTGACCATTCAATTTCATTTATTTCTCATATGACCCATACATCATTTATTCTTTCAAAATTTTAGATTTATTAAATTCTTCTAAGTTGAAATACTATACAACCATACAAAAATTACAGGAAATTTGGGGATTTCAATAGCAGCGATAGCAGTCCGTTAACGCCACTATCCATCGTTACCTTTCAGACAAAAAAAAAACAGATTCAAATTGAAAAAGACAGAAAACAAGCATCGGCTCAGTAAAACTTTAGCTTCTCCATATCACAATCACAATTCACAAATCACAATCTCAGCAAAAAAACCAACAGGCGACATCATCAGCTCAGTCACAAGACTCACGTCTCACAGTCTCATCACTCTCACAGACTCACACAACTGTGAGGCTGATATGTGATCAGATTAGATTTGGTGCCGGTTCTGGCGGCTGGTGGCGTGACTTTGATAGAAGGGGAGGGAGGGACTGAGGGAGAGTTAAGGTGATGGTAAGGCTAGCTGAGGTAAGGCCATGAGGAACCGAAAACGTGAAAGGAAAGGAGGTGGAGGTGAGGGCCGAGGGGGGCTGAGGGTGTCGTGAGGGAGGCTGGCTGAGGTGAAGCCTTGCCGTGAAGGGAAACTAGAAATGAGAAAGGAAAGGACAAAGGAGGCTAAGGTGAGGGCCGAGGGGGCTGATGGTGTCGCGATCGTGAGGCTGAGGTGAGACTTGAGAGGTTGACCGGCAGCTGGGGGCGGCGTCGTGACTGAGGTGACTGAAGGCCTGAGGGGAGCCAGCCAAGAATGAGAGGAAACAGACAACCGAAGGTTGGTATGTGGGAAATTGGGTTTGGGTGTACTATGGAGTCGGTCAGGTGATGGCTGGGAGGAGAGTGGGACTAACTGGTTTTAATTTTTTTATTTTAAAATATATTTTGCAATTTTAAGTAGTTTCTTTAGTAAATATAAATATTTATTTTAAATATTTTTGTTACCTCATTTAATGGAGCAAATTATTTTTTATTCTTATTTTGAGCATTTGCTACTCTCATCCCTGTCGTTGCTATCATCAAATATCATCATCAACAATAAAAAAATTTATTTTGATGTGTTTTAATTATGAATAACCTTTTTTCACATAAATAATAAACTTAAAGTATCTTAAATTATTTTAAAAACTATAAAATAAAATTTTACATGATTATAATAACAGTGTGCGAAATTAAAAAAAAATTCACAACCGCAATGATCGTGATGACCGCAATGACTGCCACTATGTCCGTAACCGCGATAAACGCAGTGCGATCGAAAACGTGACCGTGACCGCAATTTAAAACCATGCTCTGGTTATATTTTGGACTCCATTTTCTACTTTTGCATCTTGGCGGTCCTAATACCATCACTGCTTACTCTTTGTCAAACAATGAGCTTTGGCAGAGACATTGCTTCTCGCTATGTTTCCATATTGGAGTTGCTGTTTATGTTTATGTCAAATTTTGGACCCTAACCGTAACTACACTCACCTTTATGGCCATTCCGATGTTCATTGTTGGAATTATCAAGTATGCGGGGAGGGTTTGGGTTCAATTCAAAGCGAGTAGTGTGCGGTTCAGGAAGTCTGTGTTCCAGGATGCAGATAGTTTACAGCTTGAAATTGACCTTCACCAGGGGCCTTCGAAGGAGGACATGATGCTAGAGGATTATTTAAATCAGCTCCAAATTAATGAAAAATACAGGTATCTTTATGGAGGTTTCCATTTATTTCAGGTGTTCAGGCCCCTTTTTTCAAACCTCAAGCTTAGAATTTACAGAAATTTCCATTACATATTTGAAATGGATTCCAAAGTGACAGCAGAAGAGGCCTTCAAAATGGTGGAGATTGAACTTGGTTTCTTGTATGATCTGCTCTATACGAAGATTCCTATAGTTTTATCTCGAACGGGTGTAATTTTTCGCTGCATTTGCTTGTCATTCACTGCTTCCACATTGATTGCCTTCTTGATCATCGTTGGTAAGCATGGCTACTCCAAAGTTGACATTGGCATATCCTACTTGTTAATGGTTGGAGCTATCTTTCTTGAAATTTATTCAGCCATTTTACATCTTAGCTCTGATCCGGGAATTCTCTGGCTGATTAGTCAAAAAAACAGGTTTCTTAAGGCTATTCCTTCAATGTTAGTTCGTTTGACTAAACCCAAGAAGGGAATTCGGTCCATGGCACAACACAGCCTACTCGATTATTGCCTCAAGCCTAGGAAAATCAAGCTAGCTGTAGTTTTAAGCATATTTGATCCAGATGACAATTTAGACAAGTTCTTCCATACCAGTTGGATCGATGTGAATCCTGAATTGAAAGAATTCATCTACTCTCATCTGCAAAACAAGTGACAGAAATATAGTCTGATTTTAATTTCAAGTATCTCTCCGAGTTATTGGATGACAGAGGTTTCAATTTACTTGAAGACAAAGCGAGAGCAATAGGTGACATTGGTTGGAGTGTATCTGATGCAGAATTTTCCCCCAGTCTCCTCTTATGGCATATTGCAACGGATCTTCTTTTCCATGAAGATCATCAAAGTTTTCGAGCCGGTAACCTCGCTCCAAATTGCCAAATCAGTAAGCTCTTATCTGATTACGTGATGTATCTCTTGCTTCTCTGTCCAGCAATGCTTCCTGAAGGTATTGGTAACATAAGGCACCGTGACACATGCATTGAAGCACAAAAGTTTTTCCACAGAAGGGTAAAATCCATGGACGCTATTCAGGGATTGTTCGTAATTGACATTAAATCTCGATCATTCTTCATCGAGATGGGGAGTCAGAGGAAGTCAGCATTCTTCGAAGGCTGCCAAATTGCATACCAATTGCAAGAATTGGTATCAAACTTTCGATGGAATCATGAAGAAAAATGGAAACTTATTGCCGAAGTGTGGCTGGACATGCTGACATTTGCTGCGATTCAATGTTCGTGGAAAGAGCATATAAAACCATGGTTTTAAATTGCGGTCGCGGTCGCGTTGCATTTATTGCGGTCGCGGACATAGCGGTGGTAATTGTGGTCATCGCGATAGTGAATTTTTTTTTAATTTCACACAATTCTATATAAAGTGTAGTAATTATAATTATAATCATGTAAAGTCTTATTTTATAGTTTTTAAAGTAATTTATGATACCTCAAGTCTATTATTTATGTGAAAAGGAGATTATTTATAATTTTTTTATCATGATTCATGACTAATATTAATTCTTAAACATTTAATATTAGCTAAAAAATTCTTAAACATTTAAAACCCATCACAAATATCACAATTTGTATTTATATTTATTTTCAATTGTTTGTTTATCTATTTTTATTATGCTTAATTTATTACTTATTTACTTTTGTCATTTATTATTTATTCTATTCTTCCGTTTTCTAAGGCATATATACTAAAACATACATACATATATAATAAACAATATATTAAAGAAACACATGATGACCAAAAAAAAATAGATGCACGTTACCAATTTTGAATCTTTCACGTGTATTTATTGAGACATGGCTTTTGTGGGCTACAAGATAAAAACAAGCTGCAAAATGGAGGCTTCACCGGACAGGTTGAAGACTTGAGTGAAGTTGGGCTGCGTTTGGAACTTAGCGGGCCAAAGACAAATGCAAAGCCTTGAGTCAATTAAAACTATAGCACAAATAAATGCCCAGCGTCATCAGACAAATGTGAGGCGAAAGGAATCATCGAGAATGCTCCTCTGCTTGTACTCTGTCTATTCTGCTTCTTCTTCACTCTTCTTTTCTTTCCATTGTTGTTTTTTTCTTTAGGTACAGGTGTACAGCCATTATCAATTTGCTAAGCATCCCCCGCCTATCAGCCCTCAGTCCCTCCCTCACCTCACATCCCCACGTCTCACGATTCTCAGTCAAGAGCCACCGCCCACCAGTTTTGCTACAGCGGACAATAACCCATGGCCACATCGCCACTGCCTACCTACTGCCCAGTCACCCATAGACCCACACTACACTATGCCACTACTGCCTACCCACGCCGCCCACTCTGCCTCAGCCCGCAAGGCCCTCCGCCCTCACCATCATGCTCACCCCTCAGTCCTCACAGTCATAGGTCCCTCCACAAATCCCTTTCTCTCATTCTCTAATCTGGAAGGGATTTTTTTTTAGGCTAATGTTTTATTCTATGTGTCTTTCTTCTATTCTGATTTTTTTTTTATATTTCTGTTTAGTGAGTGGAACGGACGATCCGTTATCATCGTTATCTGCCATTACGGCGCTTTGTAACGGCCATTATTGGCTGTTACTAATGTGATTTACAATCACACCTGTTATTTCCTCAATAGCGGTGGTGGCTATCGCCGCTACTGCGAGATAACGACCGCTATTTGAAACCCAAACAACTTCAGCATGGTAAGGAATTGCTTACCCATGTCGCCCTCCTCATGGAGCATCTTGGTTTAAGCAAGAAAATCCATCTGGTAGATTTACCCAACAGACTTAAGGAAGTCAATTTTAAGCCTAGCTGGGATTGGAACAAGCTTGACCGATTAGCTTATTACTTGGCTTAGCTTGTATATATAAATCCCTAAATCCAACTTGTTTTGGGAATTATTTTTTTTTTTGTATTTTGTTCTCAAGGTTTAATTTGACTTTCTTTGTTTTTCTTTTTTAATTTCAAACTAAATGATAGATTATGTGATGTTGCGAGATTAAATTGTTTCCCAATCTTATGTTAATTGATATTTTTTTTAAAAATAAGAACCTTTCATTAACTTGACATTAGACACATACTAAAGTAATGTGAGAATTTCATTGAAATTAAGTGAGCATTCAAAGAGAACAAAAGCACCAGTCTTTCCAGGGTAAAGTTTATATAAGAACAGTATAAAGCATTTAGGTGGAAATGTAATAAAATAATTTAGTAGTCAGAGGTAGTTTAAAAATAAAATCCTTTGTCACTTTTAGTTTACACATACATATATAAATACACATATATAACTATACTATACATCATCAAAAATTTTATGTTATATTTAACAGGCTTTAATGAAATAAATACATCAAAAGTTATCCTCTTAAAAGTTGAATTACTCGCTTAAAACATAGTTCCATTTGCTTTAAATCTATAAGGTTGATGTATCAACAATACTTGGGGAGTTTCTAAAAATGGAATGGGTTTAATTGATAAAGGTCAATTTGGAATTCATCAAACCCCGGTGCAGTGAGTTCCAAACATATAAGACAAAAATTTAAAAGGGTAAAATTACCTTATGTCTTTGTTTTAATTTTTTTATTTTATTATTAAAAAAACTTATATATTCAATGGTTATTTTCCTTTAATTAATCTCATCGAAGCCAGTTTCACTGTCTATTTAAATTAGCTCGAACTCCACCTTTTGTTGAATGATCCAATTCACTCTTTTTTCTGCTTTAAGTTGGGCTTGACATCCCTTGAACCTACTCGCTATAAATAATAAATGCATCATATTATGATGCATAATTGGATTTGTTGCCTTGAATCCCACATCGAAAGTGTAAGAAAAATTATAAGGGTTATTCAATTATAAATGATGTGTCAGGCTTGGTTTGTAAAGTGTTTCAAAAAGTTGTAGACACAGATAGAATAGCTAGGGTTTGGGTTATTAAAAGGGTGTAGTTAGGCTTTGGATCTTTGTTGGGAGTTTACAATTTTTCTCTTCTAAAAATTGCATAATTGTAATTATTTGATTGGTTATTAAATAAATTGGGTGATTATAAGCCAATTTGGTTGGGCCAAACCACATTAAAAATTATTGTTTTCATTTTTACTTTCTTCTATTTTTATAAGTGTTTGGTTTGAAGAATTTTTTTTAATAAGTGGTATCAGAGCTTAAGGTTCGTAATCTTTCGAGATGAGAAAAGTTATGATTATGATGATAATTTGGAAGAAGATGACCATTATCAGTTTGATGATGATGATTGGAGGATGATGATGATGGTGGTGGAGTTATTTTTCAGTTTGAGGATGGTTTGCATTGTTATCGAGTAGTTTGTGGAGTTTATGAATCCAAGTTAAGGAAGGATCTATTGGAGTTTACCTTAAATCCCATATCAAAAGTGTAAGAAAAGGTATAAAGATTACTCTCTTATAAATGATGTGTCAGGCTTAATTTGTAAAGTATCCCAAAAAGTTGTAGACACCAATAGAATGCTAGGGTTTGGGCTATTAAAAGGATGTAGTTAGGTTTTAAGATCTTTGTTAGGAGTTTACAATTTTTCTTTAGAAGTTGCATGGTTGGCCTTGTAAGGAGTTTGCAATTTTTCTTTTCTGAAAATTGCATAATTGTAATTATTTGATTGGTTATTAAATAGATTGGATGGTTATAAGCCAAATCACATTAAAAATTATTGTATTTGTTTTTGTAAGTGTTTGGTTTGAGAGATATTTTTCCCAACAAGATTATGTATGTTGTATACAATTAAAACAATCTTTTTATTTCAATTGGTGCATGATGAATCATGATATGATCAAAAACAAAGAACCAATAGTTTGCTTAGAAACCAAACAAATTAAAATGGATTATTGATGTAAGATGAGTGCCTTCACCACCAGAAATTGCTATCTCGTGGTGTGTCCTCTTGAAATAACAACTAGGGGAAGAACAACATAAATTTCAAAACAGTGCCCCATACTTTTTTTTTCTCTTTTTGAAAGAACCCCTTAATATTCAAGTATTCAACTCATATAGAAAATAACATAATTTACCCACATAGGCACATTAAAAGTTTTTGTTTTCCTTTTGTTGTATGCCTCCTGCGGGCCATGCTCATACTGTTAAATCATTAAGCATCTCAAACTTTCAAGAGTTAATACAAAATCTATTAAGCGTTCAAAGAAAATAAAGAAAGAAAAGCCTAAATAAGTAATGCCAACATAGTACAGAGGCAAATCACAAAACTCAAACACCACAAGGGCACCCTTAATTATATATCTATAAAAAGATCCAGCACCGTCATATTTAATAAAGAAAGAAAATATCCAACAATTTTTTTGGTAAAGTAATTAAGAAAGAGTTATGACATGCTCTAAGACTTGAGTTTTAATTCAAGTAACCTCAACCCATGTTCCTCAATTATTTAAAAAAAAAGTAATGAAAGAAAATAAAATGTAATAGCTGAACTATTTAATTATTTAATTTTTTAGAATTTACAATCACAAAGGTGAGCAATAATATTTAGGCTTTGCCTGGTATGGTGGAAAGAAAGAGGTGAGGAAAGAAAATTAGTTAATCAAATTGTTAAGCTACAAAGTAGGAAAGTTGTTATGAAACATAACCATTTGATTAACTAATTTTCCTTCCTCACCTATTTCTTTCCATCCTACCAAGCAAAGCCTTAGGCATGACTAATATGCGATAAATTATGTACTTGAAGAATTTTCTTTGAAGTAAGCCCTACATAACTTGATCTGCATCAACTTAGGTCTCGTTTAGATGTCATCGCATCAGACATGCATTTGAAAAATTTTTCTTTTTTCGAATCACCTCCAGATTGTATTAAACTGTGTTTGATGTTTGACACTATGGAATGTAGTCATCCCAATCTGTTAGTTGTCTCTCAAATGTTGATTGAGCCGCTGTGCTCTTTTCATCGTTTGTTTACCAAAAAAAAAAAGAAATGTGATTGCACATCACAGTGCAATTAGTTCAATTGCCCCTCCAGCGGAGCACTCAAGAGACAAGGGTGAAAGGACGTTGTTTTTATGTTTTCACCCTTTTTTTATAGAATTTATATATAATGCATTGATAGTATATAGTTTTTATACACTGTTATGTACAAAAAATTGACACTGTTATGTACAAAAAATTGACACTTCATCAGTAAACCCTTATAAGTAAATTGAAAAATATTTTATTTATATTTATTTTCAATGGTTTGATATATTTTTAGTTTGCTTATTGATGAAATATCAACATTTGGTGCATTGATAATATATAGAGACTATATACTATCAATGCATCATATATAAACCTTTTTTTTATATAAGTTTTATTCCTCTTACTTTGATCAATTACTTTTTTTATTTAAATTTTTTAAAATATTTAATTTTTTAACATCTCAATTTTTTACCCTTAAATCTAAATTTTTCCATTTTGTTTTTCAGTTTAATAATTTCTTTATTTCAAAATTTTTAATTATACATCTATTTAAATTATAAATAAGTTATACAATGTCATTTATTTTGATATTTAAAAATTATTAGTTATCTAAAATGATAGTCATATATATATGTAAATTTATATATCAATTATTATTTTATATTTGTAATATATAAATATTAAATTTTTTATTATTTAATATTTTAAAATATTATTTGAATTAATGTGTTACCATTTATTGAATAACATTTTAAGGATTTTAAATGTTAAATCTTATAACTTAGAATTGATGAGAAAGCTGCATTCTCATGCAGCCACGTTTTTGTTTTCATTGAAGGACGTGTTTTGCTTCTCCTCTCGTGCCACGTAGCCTTTCTTTTGCATGGTTTGTGACTTTATTCAATGGTTTTACGATTTTGACTTTTTAGTTCATTTCCTCTGGCCTTAGTTTTGATGGAAAAAACTTGTGTCCCGTCCATTGTTGTATTTTACGTCATCAATCCAGCTGCATGCTCATGGGGCCCATGGTTTGTTTGCGGCATGTCCGTTTTCTCCTTAATCCTTATTTGTTTGCCTTTTCTTTTAGGTGACCTGTTTTGCAAATAGGCTTTGAATTTGTGTGCATTTTTGTTATTTTCCTGTTAAACAGCCTTGAAATTAAGTGTGAAAAGCCTTCTCTTGCTCCAATTGTGGGTCTTTCCTTTTTTTTTTTTCCTTTTTCCTATCATTGTCTTTTCTTCCCCGAGAAAAAGGCTGGGTTCAGTACTCTTGCACAGTTTTCCAACTGTGTTGGTTTGCTATGTTCTCTCTCATCTTTCTCTTGCCACCATATTTGCTGAAATGCTTGGTTACGATGGTTTTCTTTTTTTTTTTTGTACTTTGCTCGAGTTCTGATATTTGGCTAATGGTAAACAACTAAACAATAGAGAGAAAAGCATTCAAAAAAACAATAGTGGAAAGGAAAGAATCAAAGAGAGAGGAATGGCAAATGAAGTAGCGAATTCTCTCTATATAGCTTCTGGTTTTTCTTTGCGAAAGAATCTCTTCACTCTTTTGAAATATTGTTCCAGTCTTTTTAAAATTTTGCGTTTTCTTTACTCTTAATCTTCTCTTTTAGTTCCAATCATCTCCCTTAATCTTATGTTGTAATTCATAATCTTCGTTTCTTGCACTTTCTATCTTTATTTTCCCTTCATTTCCCGATTGTTGCATATCTAAAAGCTTTTTCAATGGCAAGATTTCCTTAAATTCAACGTAGGGTTCATCATCTGAAGGTTTGATTTTAAAGGAAATTTTTTCTTCTTTGGGTGTTTTTGGTTAGTGGTATTTGCTGAGATAGCTTGGAATTTATTATGTTCTCAATGATATTGATTTTGGTGGGTTTAGGAGGTTATGAAGCTTGGCAAGTTAACTACAAAGTAGAAAAGCCTATGGGTTTTGCACTCTTCACGAGTGCACAACTTATGATTGTTGCCAAAGATTTCAAGTATAATTGGCGTTTTTTATTTAGAGAGTGGCGCAGATAAGCTTACGAAATGAGTAGGTTGAACTTATGAATCCTTTAGCTACTGTCAGCGAAGATCGACGAACAAATTGCCAACATTTCTGGAGCTTTAACGTAAGAATTTAAATTCTTATATTTTTTCATCATTTAGGAAACTATTAAAACTAACTTGAGCTTAATCTCATTAATGATTTCATAAATATTATGATATTTTTTCACTATTACAGTTTGAGAAAGCTTCCTTTTTTTTTCCCTTTCTTTTGACATAAAGTGGGTGCTTCCTTCACTTCAAAGACCAAAAACTACAACAATAGACCCCAAAGAACTCCATTCATGAAGGTTAGTGCCAAAAAAATACACAAAAATTAACTTTAGACTTATCTTAACAGACAAGTAGCTTTATATTTTGTCAATGTATTACTTTTTCTGTGGTTTCGCTCCTGTTCATATTTAAAATTACAAATTGATGATCTTCATATACAAGCTGTAGAGTTTATTATATTTGATTAAGCTACCAATGTTTGTTGACCCAAGTGGAAGGAGCTTGGTACCCCTTAAGCGAGGTCTCGAGTTTGAGTCTTGTGAATGAAAAAAACAGCATTGAGAGAGCTTCCTTCCGAATAGGGTCCAACCCGGTTTGACTCCGGATTAATCGGGGCTCAAAGTAGCCTTCGAACCAAAGGGTGTTTACACAAAAAAAATATATATTTGATTAAGCTTGAGATAAATGGCAAGTACCGATTGGTTGTTTCTTTATCTTTGTAAAGTGGTTTTTTTATCCGATCATTCGATGTAAGTATTGTTGATGTCTTTTCGTCTATACTAAAGGTTAGGTCTCTAAATTTTTCTCATGATAATAGATGTTCTGCGAAGTTCATAATTTTCAAGCTTAGTGTAAAATCCGATTTATACTACTGTAAATCGAAATTTCATAAAATTTGATAATGTAAATAAAGTAAATATTGCGTATTGATTTAATGATATCAGAGCAGGGTTGGTCGGATGTCTAGCGATGCTTAAAGTAAATAGTGAAATAGTATACATTCCCTTAGTACTGTATAAACTGAATATATAATTGTTATGTTAATGATAAGTGATAAATGATTTCTGTGGTACAGATATGAGTGGAAGAAGGAGAATGCGCTCAGTGAGAGGCATAGGCCGAGGTAGGGCGGCACAGACTCCGGAACCACAGACATCGGAACCTGCCCCAAGACCTCCACGTCCTATACAGCTAGAGAGCATTGATAATCGTGTAACTCAGGTGGAGAGGTTAATAGCAGAGTTTATGGCTATGTATCAGGCAGATAGAGCCGCTGATAGGGCAGAGAGGGAGAGAGCTACAGCTCCTGCAACCCCAGTAGAGGCACCAGTACCGCCACAGCCGGCACCAGTTGTGCCTAAGCCTGAGCCTATTCCACCACCAGCACCTTAGCCACCGATAGCTCCACCGCCGCCACTGATTCAGCAGCCGCGAAATGCAGAGTCTTATTGTAATGTGGCATTGGTAAAATCATTTAAGAAATTGGATCCACCGAAGTTTAAGGGTACTAGGGATCCATTGGTGGCAGAGCAGTGGGTTATAGAGATTGATAGATTACTCGAGATTATGAGATGTTCAGAGACAGAGAAAGTAGGCCTAGCTGTGTTCCAACTGGCAGATGATGCGAGACATTGGTGGAAGGCCACCCAGACAGTATTATTTGCTCAGCATCAGGATCTGTCATGGGATATGTTTGTGGAAACTTTTAGAAGGTAATATATTCCTGACACTGCTCAAGAAAAGTTACAGCAGGAATTTATGGGTTTAGTACAGGGTAGTATGTCAGTGAATGAGTATGAGGCCAAATTTACTACCTTGAGCCGTTTTGATCCACAGACTAGTGAGAATACCCGGTATAAGATTTCGAGATTTAGAGCTGGTTTGAGGCCATCCATCAGAGTAAAGCTAGCCCCATTTGTTATACAGACTTATGATGAGATAGTTCAACGGGCTCAGCTATGTGAGAGGGATTATGAGCAGTTCCAGCTCGATTTTAGTGGTAAAACTAAAAGTAAAGCAAAGGGAAAGGCTAAGAGGTTTATGGAAGATAGACCAGGTAGAGAGCAGTTTAAGAAGACCAGATCTTCGGGCATACAGATTTCAGAGGGCAGATTTGATAGACCAGCAGTTTCTACTCCTGCTAGTGGCCCCACTACCACTCAGAAAAGTGTTGCGCCCTAATGTAGACATTGTGGAAGGTCGCATGGATCGCGCCCTTGTCCTGTAATGTCTGGGGTATGTTTTAGATGTGGACAAACGGGGCACTTTATTAAGAATTGCCCGATGCTCAGAGAGTCGACTGCTTCTACTAGACCTCCTGCA
This sequence comes from Heritiera littoralis, assembly GCA_031772115.1. Taxonomy (NCBI): domain Eukaryota; kingdom Viridiplantae; phylum Streptophyta; class Magnoliopsida; order Malvales; family Malvaceae; genus Heritiera; species Heritiera littoralis. The sequence continues at coordinate 1,216,868 of JAPDPK010000041.1, forward strand.
TTACCTCATATAGCGGCCCCGGCAGCTCAGAGTGAACCAGAGAAAGCGACACCCTCACAGCCTAGGCGGGCGACAACCGCAGAAAAGGGTAAGAAGGTTGTGACTCAGGGTCGGGTGTACGCATTAGATCAGGAGACTGCCGACGCCTCTATCGATGTAATTAAAGGTAAGGTTTATCTTTTTGATATCCCCGTAATTGCCTTAATTGATCCGGGTTCTACCCACTCATTCTTATCGCCTGCATATGCCAACAGGACCCCAGTAGAGCCGGAGTTGTTAGAATATACCTTGCAAGTGAAAACTCCTTTTAATGATTTCCAGAGGACGGATATTATATATAGAAATTGTAAATTGACTATAGGAGAGAAGGTTGTGACAGCTAATCTAATTTTGTTGGATATATATGATTTTGATATCATTTTAGGTATGGATTGGTTGGTTACAAACCATGTTAGTTTGGACTGTAATACTAAGTTTATCACCTTCTCTCATCCCGAAAAGTACATTGTAAAGTTATTGTAAATTAATAAAAAGTATGTGAATTTATGTTGTGAAATGACATGTGTACTGAAATTGTGGTTGTGTATAAATGTTTATGAAGGATATATTGCTAGTGTGGAGGAGGTTGAGAGGAAGCATCCAAAGATCCAAGAGATTCCTGTAGTTAAGGACTTCTCGGATGTATTTCCAGAAGAATTACCAGGGTTACCACCAGATCGAGAGACGGAGTTTATGATCGAGTTGGTACCCGGTACGGAGCCGATTTCTAGATCCCCATATCGGATGGCATTGACAGAGTTGGATGAGCTCAAGAAGTAGCTCCAAGAGTTATTAGATAAGGGATTTATACGTCCCAGTGTGTCACCATGGGGAGCTCCAGTTTTATTTGTTCGAAAGAAGGATGGTAGCATTCGGTTGTGTATTGATTATCGGATGTTGAATCGGGCTACCGTTAAGAATAAGTATCCACTGCCTCGGATTGACGATTTGTTTGATCAGCTCAAGGGTGCACAGGTGTTTTCCAAGATAGACCTTCGATCAGGCTATCACCAGTTAAAGATTAAGGAGTCGGATGTGCATAAGACAGCCTTTCGGACTCGTTATGGCCACTATGAGTTTCTAGTGATGCCTTTTGGACTAACAAATGCCCCTGCAGCTTTTATGAGCTTAATGAACGAGGTATTCCATCCATTTTTGGATAAGTTTGTCATAGTATTTATAGATGACATTCTGATTTATTCTAAGACTCCAGAGGAGCACGAGCAGCATTTGCAGATTGTTTTACAGACCCTCAGAGAGCGAAAATTGTATGCTAAGCTTAGTAAGTGCGAGTTCTGGCTTGACCATATTATATTTCTCGGACATGTAGTGTCGAGGGACGGGGTATCAGTTGATCCGTCCAAGATAGAGGCCATTGTTCAGTGGGAGGCCTAACACAGTTACCGAGATACGGAGTTTCTTGGGTCTTGCTGGATATTATCGCAGGTTTGTGGAGGGATTTTCTAGACTTGCTGCTCCATTGACACGACTCACACGTAAGGATGTAAAGTTTGAGTGGAATGATGCGTGTGAACGTAGTTTTGGTGAACTTAAGAAGAGATTGACTAGTGCCCCCGTATTAGCCCTTCCTAGCGGATCAGGTGGATTTATGGTATATACTGATGCATCCGCTCAAGGTTTAGGGTGTGTGCTCATGCAGCATGGTCGGGTTATAGCCTATGGTTCTCGACAGTTGAAGGATCATGAGAGGAATTACCCGACACATGACTTGGAGCTAGCCGCAGTGGTGTTTGCACTGAAGATATGGCGACATTACTTGTACGGTGAGAAATTTCAGATATATACAGACCATAAGAGTCTAAAGTATATATTCTCACAGAAAGAGTTGAATTTGAGGCAGCGACGGTGGATGGAACTATTAAAGGACTATGATTGTAAGATTTTGTATCACCCAGGTAAAGCTAATGTAGTAGCTAATGCACTGAGCCGTAAGCATGTTGGCATGGTATCGTACATGATGATCAGGGAACATGAGTTGATAGAGCAGTTCTCTAATCTCAGTTTGGCAGTTGTTTCCTCTGACCAGTATGGGTTTACAGCTAGTTTTCGTATCGAGCCGGATTTGATGGATCAAATCAAGGAAGCTCAGAGGAATGATGATTATTGTATTGGGGTGGCCAACCAGATTCAAATGGGAGATGAGTTGGATTTTGAGATTGGCACCGATGAGATACTGAGGTTTAGAGGTCGGATATGTGTTCTCGGTTATCAGCAGCTTAGAGATTTGATTTTATTAGAGGCCCATACCTCTAAATACACGTTACATCCGGGTAGTACTAAGATGTACCAGAATCTCCGGAAAGTGTACTGGTGGCCTAAGATGAAAAAGGACATCGCAGATTTTGTTACTAGATGTCTAACATGCCAGCAGATTAAGATTGAGCATCAGAAGCCGGCAGGTATGCTTCGACCATTATCGATTCCTACGTGGAAATGGGAGCATGTAACTATGGATTTTATTATGGGATTACCACGGACCCGGAAGGGGTATGATGCTATTTGGGTGATAGTCGACAATTGACTAAGTCTGCTCATTTCTTAGCCATGAGATCTACAGATTCAGTTAGTGCCTTGGCCGAATTGTATGTCAGGGAAATAGTGAAGTTACATGGTGTTCCAGTGAGTATTACCTCTGATAGGGACTCCCGCTTCACCTCTCATTTTTGGGAGAGATTTCAGGAGGCTATGGGATCCCAGTTGAGTTTTAGCACCGCTTTTCATCCACAGACTGATGGGCAGTCCAAGCGTACGATACAAACGCTCGAGGATATGTTGAGAGCGTGTGCATTGGATTTTAAAGGCTCATGGGACGATCACTTACCCCTGGCAAAATTTGCTTATAACAATAGTTTTCATACAAGTATCGGCATGGCACCGTATGAGGCCTTGTATGGCAGGCGATGCAGATCCCCAATAGCATGGGAAGAAGTTGGAGACCGTAAACTGTTAGCTCCCGATTTGGTCGAACAGGCTTCTCGTGATGTACAGATGATCTGTGAGAGGCTCAAAACGTCTCAGAGTCGGCAGAAGAGTTATGCAGATACTAGACGCCGACCATTGGAGTTTGTAGCGGGTGATTATGTGTTTTTAAAGGTTTCACCGTCCAAAGGTTTTATGAGATTCGGGAAGAGAGGAAAGTTGAGTCCCCGATACATTGGGCCTTATGAGATCTTAGATCGCGTGGGAGATGTGGCATATCGATTAGCACTACCACCAGAGTTGTCAGGAGTGCATAACGTATTCCATGTCTCGATGTTGAGAAAGTACCATCCAGATCCTTCTCACGTGATTCGACACGAGCCACTGGAGATCAAAGAGGACATGAGTTACGTTGAGAAACCGGTGCGGATTTTGGATAGGAAGGATAAGGTATTGCGATCTAAGACAATTTCTTTGGTTAAAGTGCTCTGGCAGTATCATAACGAGGAGGAGGCTACTTGGGAATTAGAAAGCCTTATGCGCGAGAAGTATCCAGAGCTTTTTCAATGAGAGGTCCGAGTTAAATTTGGAGGACCAAATTTCTTAAGGTGGGGAGAAATGTAAAATCCGATTTTATACTACTGTAAACCGAAATTTCATAAAATTTGATAATGTAAATAAAGTAAATATTGCGTATTGATTTTCACTTGGATGAAAAGTTCCTTAATTTGAGATGTGCATGGAAGAATGTTGGTGTGATAATGTATGGGCAAGGAAGACTACTCGCCAATGGGCGAGCTAAATTGGCGAACAGAACGCCAATGTTGCTGGTTAGGGCGAGTAGAACAGTTCGCCCAGGCTGGCGAGGGCGCTGATCGCCCAGACGGATTGAGAAAAACAAAAAAATTAAATAAAAGTGAAATTTTGTGGGAAAGCATGGCAAACAAGTCAATAACGTGTGAGAAGAAAAGAGTTCTACGTGATTTCGTTTACTACAATAGAAATAGTCTCCATGACATTAATGCTAAGCATGAAAGCATTTAATGAAGAATATGGCTGTCAGACAAATGGAGAAAAAAAAAAGGAAAGCCAATAAACATTGGCTGACAGTAGCGTGGACTGGAAAAGAAGTTGACGAGGAGAAGAATAATTTTAGTCAAAAAGGAAGAAAGAAACGAACTGCAACGGGAGACCTTACCATCGTTCCTTTTGTCACCAATTTCTCTGGGTCTTAATTACATGAAAGACGTGCAATGATGACATGAAACAGGATATGAATAGGTGGCGAGTTCTAAGTGGATTTGAGGGGCTATATAAGAAGCATACCTGAGGAATTGTTACTCGCCCATTCTGATTGCTACAAATTTTACTTCGTTTCTTCCGTTTCTTTTATAACCAAGGAGTTTCATCTTTCTGCCAGTTTAATCTTTTCCTCACCGTTGAAGAGCTAAGGAACAAGAGAAGTAAAGCTAAGAAAGGCAAGAAAGCATTCTGTTATTGGAAGAGCAAATTAGTAAAGGTGAGTTTCATAGTTTTACAGTTCTCTTGATATTTAATCATAGATATAGCCTGGTTGTAGTTGAATATGGTTGAATATATAAGAAATTTGATGAAAAAAACTAAGAATGAGTAAAGAAACACGATGGGCGAGTAGAAAGTTGCTAGTAAAAATGGGTAAGTACTCGCCCAAAGGATGGGACGAGTCTGGGAAATTGTTATGTGAGTTCGCCAGTATTATGGTCCAGGCGGGCGAGGACCAATGATCGCCAAAAGGCGAGAATGGCGATAACAGTGATCGCCCATGTGAAATGTTGATATCGCCAGTGGGGCGAGTAGGAGAAAAAGAAGTCGCAAACGTAATTCAATACATGGGCGAGCCTAATTATGAATTGATAAGCATGGCGAGTTGAGCTCCTATGTTGGCGAACTCCGATGGATAAGCCGCTAATGGACAGCGAGCTATGTTGGCGAATGGCGAGCTGTTACCTCGCCAAAGTGCCACTATTATTAAGAAAATAAAATCGTTTAGAAAATATTAATAGTTGGAATAAATGCTTTTGCAGACGGGAATTGAGGAAGGCAGGCGAGAAGCAAGGCTGCATCCGACGAGGTAAGGAAGTAGTATGTGATGAAAATGCATGTCCTGTGGAGTAAAAGTGTTAAGAAAATATTAGAAACTGTTTTGTTTTTCTGACATGCATTGGTTGATAAAATGTTTTGACTCTGGCGAGCTACAAAGTCGCCATATGTTGTTTTGTTGAATGAGCTACTTAGGGCGGGCGAGTAGTTTTATTTTAAGTTGAAACTCGTGCTAGCCAAGTGGCGAACTCTCCTTTATGAGAACCTGGCGAGTGCCTTTGTTTTAAAAGTTAGGAGAACTTTTTATGTCGTGTGGGCGGGCGAATCTTGTTTTAAGTATAAGGCGGGCAAACTGTTATCAGCCAGCCATACTTTTGTCTTGAAAAGCTATGTGGCGGGCGAATAATAATTTGCCGCCTTGGCGAATTGACCAGTGGGCGAACTGATTTATGAATATTTTCTGAACGCAAATTAAATAAATAAATAAATAAATAAACTTTGAATTAATATTTTTGAAAAATAGAAAATGTGAAACTTTTGGGGCGAGTAGTCTCTTGGGCGAGTAGACCCTTGGGCGAGTTGATCATTGGGCGAATTGGCCAATGGGCGAGCTGACCCTGGGCGAACTAGCCGGGGGCGAACCAGCTCCAAACGTACCTTTCTCTCATAGAAAATGTTGAATTTGAGGGTTGCTTTATTAGTTATAAACCCGTTTGGAAACCAAATCATTTTATGGAAATGATACATATGATAACCTGATTTTGAGACATTAGGCCATGAGTTCATGCATTATCATTCATATACTTTGCGTGACCCAGCTAGGGCGATGGCTCGGGTCAAATAGACCAACGAGTGCACCCTAGGCGTCACAGGGCTGATGGACCTGCCAAGTCTTCAGCGGTCTCGAGGTCACTTGGCAAGTGGACCCGAGGACCACCTACAGATTATGGCCATACATCTAGATGAGATAGCCGTGAGGGGCGATGGCCTACGGGTGCACCCCAAAAGCGGATGATTTGTGTTCTTTGCATGATTTAGTTTATTGCCTAGTCTCAATTAAATGATTTATGAAAGGATCTGGTGAATCCTGTTTCATGTTAATTATATTTGTTGTTTCCTAATGAGTTTGATCGTTAGGAAAATTACATGGTTTTGAGATTATAGCTTTTATTTTATAAAGCAGCATACACCTTCCTTACTGAGCACATTGTCGCTCACTCCTTATTTTTCCACTCCACAGATAACTGATTTGAACTAAGAGACTTACCTTCCTAAAATTGGATATCGAAGGTATGTTGTATTCTTTTATGTATTCAGTAAAATTGTACAGTACTACTTTAAATATAAGGGAATGTATATACATCTTAAGAAAATAATTTAATTATTCTTATTGAAGTGATAGGAGTTGATAAGCATCACTGACAGCCCAACCGGTAGTAAGTATAAGATATAAGTAAGTAACATGTAATATAGTGGAAATTGGGATGTTACACTTAGCTTTTGTTGTTTAAACTGCCATTTGAATTTTTTATATTCTTTTTCATCCAGTAATATTATGTTCGTTATTAAATTCTAACTGAACAATTATATCTATTGATGTCTACATTAATATTCTTTTATTGTTATTTATTTATGACTTTTTGATATCAAGATAATCAAACTGTGATTATGACATGTTTTGTCAATGCATTTTTCTGTTTCATGTTATTTTTTGCTGAAACAGCAGGATGATGCGTCTATTGAAGATGCTGTCATGGCAATATCCAATTTCCTAAGAGAACTTGTGGGGCCAAATAATTGCTTTGAGGTCAAATAACACAATATCTTATACTACAGGCAAGATTTCTTACTTTTTTACTTAATATGTTATGTATTTATTTTCTTCCACCTTGATGGATAGATAATGTGCTATTCTAACAAGAGTTGTATGGGTAGGAAGGAATTCATCATTGACTTTGCATATTTTGTTTTGTGCTTACAACAGCTTGCTAAGATTGGTTTCAAGTGAGTGGTCTTAATGAGCATTGAATTGTGACTATTTTTCTTCTGTTTTTACTTTGATTTATTTATTTGATTTTTCCTTTCTATATATCAAGTTTTAAGCAAATTGCTAAAGCTATTCTTTTGACGTCTTGCACTTTCCATATTATGTAATATTATCACAATAAAACATAGAATTGATCAATATGGACTAGGCATTTAAGTTTTTAATAGAATGATTCAAGTCATCTAGATATATGTTTAAAATGAACATTCTCTTTTTTTTCTGTGATAAAGTCCACTATTTTTCCCCTGTTCAAGTTCATTGCACACGACAACTAGCTAAAAATGCTATATGAGTAATTTTCTATATATTGATATGAATTTTTGGTCTTATAATATGATTTCATTTTTTCTTTCCACATGATTTGGAGGCAAAAAATTGACTATTTAGGAAATTGTTTTTCATCATGATTATATGAAATCTCTGTGATTGGAACCATCACAATATTAGTAATATGATTGGAGCTGCTTGCCCCACTCCCAATCAAGGGCAGTGACTTGAATCCTAAAACACCTTGGAAAATAAGGAAGCTCATGAGAGACCAAGGAAGCAAGGCCCCTTTAGACAAAGAAGCATATGCTAGATTATGCCTATATCAGTGCTAGAAGTGATCATGTTTTATCTCATAAAAGGGACCAGTAAATTGCATATGGAGAGTTGGCATTAAGAACACCTTATGATATATTTAACAAAACTGATGATTCTATATTGTTTTGTGCTTTTTTGAGGTTTAGGATTCCCTATTTGTGCCTTTTTGATCTTTTTTCTTGTAGGAAAGTGAGGATTTGACCTCTAACATGGCAAGTCAAGTATGTTTATACAAAAAAAAACAAGCTATTCTCTGGTAGATGGAGAAGATTTGTGACAGATAACAATATAAGAATCGAAGAACAATGTGAATTTGCAATGTTTCAACCAACAATGATTGAAGTTACAATCTCTCAATGCAGAGCTGAATTATTTCTAGAATGTAAATTTCATGTTGTCGGTAAGTTAAGGGACACATTTTGTTTTACTTATATTGCAATCTACTCGCAACTTAGGCGGATCTACTAGACATGATGGAATATCATGCTTATATTTTTAATCATCCTTTTTATGTTTAGATAATCCCTGATTTCCTAAGCTTTCATCTTCTAATGGCTGATCACTGCCGCATCAATGAGCGGGTATTCCCTAATAACATTAAAATATACATATAAGTCATTTTTAAATATTTAATAATAAATATATAAAAAAATAATTTTTAATTTATTAAAAAGAAACTAATATATATTGCATCTACAACACATATTATTCATGGTCAATGGCATTTTCTTGCTTATATTGTTTTTTTTTCCTTTTATAAATTCAATTTTGCCATCTTGAATTCCATTTGGCTTCTATTAAAAACTAAAAAATTCGATTTGCCCTCAATGAAAGAAAACAGATTTTGACTAGAAAAACAATTATTGCAATATGAGATAAAATGATAAAGTAGCACCTAGAAAGGATGAATAAATATTTGCTCGCAACTTTCCACTAGTGTCCTTTCATTACCTCGACCGTCTATAGGTTAACTCTTGGGATATTAGCTGCTGTCAACATTATAAATAAATTGCAGAAGTTGGCATTAAAAAAAAATAGCTGTAATAGGATTGAGACAAGATAATCTAGTGTTAAGTTCGAATTTGGTTCGATAAAAAAATTTGAAGTTCAAAACTTGATTTGAGCTCAAATAAACTTAATTTTTGAAACTTGAATTTGATTTGAGCTATTGAACTTGAGTCAAAAAGTTTTATTTGTCATTTTTTAGTTATATATTATAAGAGTAAAATAATAACATAATAATTAAATATTAAATATATTTTTAAAAAATCAATTAGACTTGCGAATTACTTGAATCGAGTATTAAAATACTTGAACTTGACTTATTTTGTTACTTGAATAACTCAAATTTGAGTTCAATTCGGAAATAAATGAATTAAACTTAAATAATTATTGAGTTGAGCTCAAATATTTGACAAGTAACTTAACTCATTCACATTCGTAAATTTAAAATTTAAATTTATTGAAAACAACCTAGAAGAATTGCATGAATCAACTGGATTTAACTTCAAGTTCCTAATTAAAGCAATTCATTTAATCAACAAATTAATGTTGATAATTGACTCCCTAAATATTAGATTTATCTAGAGCATATATGTCTATAACATAACCTTTGTTGCACCGAACATAGGAATTTAAACTCTGTACTGCTTGCTTTTTAAGTGGGGAAAAAAAAAAGGAGAGGCAGAGCATCGGAAGTTTGAAACTTCAATAATCTTTTTATTTTAAAGGAAATTTTTAAAGGTTCGGTTATAAGTTTTGCAAATTTTCATTCCCTTTACGTTAGTACATATTCATTGCTTATTGGCCAATTCATGTTATTATTATTATTCTCTTGCGGTCCTGAGTATATTAGCCTTTTACAATTTGCAAGTTATTAGCACTTTAATGCCAAATTGGAACTCCAAGCTCCAGACATACCTATGGTACTCCATATAACATTCTAGCTGTTCAAAGTACACTAAAGCAGAAGAATCATCTTTAATTTCTTTCTTTTTTGTATCTTCACAGTGGCCTTGCCTATCTAATCCATCACTTTCATCTTCTAAAAATGCAGAACATTGTTCTTATAAGTTGGCTAGAATGTCTACGGATTGTGTGACACTTTTGAGATTCTTTACTTGATCACGTTTGAACTCTCGAAGCACATGTATCATGAACTTCGATATAATCCCCTCTCTTCGCATCTATAAATACAGTGATAATCTATCTCAATCGTATTAAAATTTCACGAAAAAAATATAGGCCTTTGGTAATATATATTTGGTTATGGCATACATATATTACAAAAAAAATTTGTAACCAGTGCAGTAAGCTCTGCATTCCCTCTTGTGAATCCATCCTCTTGCCTTAAGAACTTAATTTTTTATAGCATTTTTAATATCTTTGCAGTTGCTAACCTTTTACTGCCTTTTTTTCATTGAGGTAGAAAATAAGAGAGATCAACAACAGCTCAAACATTGCATTTCCTCCCAAATCTCCTGCAGCAATCACTTAGAGTAAGTTCAAGTGGCTTCCTATTTAGCTTTAATTAATTAGTTATATAGTTGCATTTATGTAGAATTAATACTTAATCACATTGCCTGCAATTTCAGGCAGGTTGTCAAAGGGCTCAAGCTGCTTGTGAGTTAAGCATCAGACGCATCTTGCATATCTTTGGTGCATTTTGGTTACATAATCACTGCCACAATGATAATTACAAGTAAGTATAATCGCAATTGCATATATCAGATGCTTCTCTAGCACTTTAGACATTTTGATGTTTTATTTTTGTTCTTGTTTAAGAAAATCATTCAACTCTAACATTTCAACATGTTTCGATTTCCAGTTGCAGCTGCTCTGCTCTTCGTAGAGATCAAGGATGCAGCATTTCTGAAAACGTTGTCAGAGGCTATGCAATCGCTTTGGCTTAAGTGGGAACTCCGGGCAATGGTTGTACTCAGTCTAAGCGTTCAGCTTGTACTGATAAGATATGGAAATCGCCGGGAATTCAGCGGAAGAAATTTGAAGTTTATTTCATTTCTTGTTTGGACAATGTACCTGTTTGCAGATTGGTTGGCAACAGTTGCCCTGAGTACACTCCTTCGGAGCAGAAAGGAGCAAATAAGCAGTCCGCTGGTTATATTTTGGACTCCATTTCTACTCTTGCATCTTGGTGGTCCTGATACCATCACTGCTTACTCTTTGTCCGACAATGAGCTCTGGCCCCGACATTTCTTCAGCCTATGTTTCCAGGTTGGTGTGGCTTTCTATGTCTATGTCAAGTTTTGGACCCTAACCATAACCACGCTCAACTTTTTGGCCATTCCGGTGTTTATTGTTGGAATTATCAAGTATGCGGAGAGGGTTTGGGCTCTCTTCAAAGCCAGTAGCATGCGGTTTAGGAAGTCTGTGTTCCAGGATTCCAAAAGTTTCCAGCTTGAAGTGGACATTCTTCAGGAGCCTTCAAAGGGGAAGCTGACGCTGGAGGAATATTTAAATCAGCTCCGAGTGAAGAAGGAATACAAGTATCTTTATAGAGCTTTTCATTTATTTCAGGTGTTTAGGCCCCTTTTTTCGGACCTCAAGCTCAGAATTTACAGAAATTTCCATTACATATTTGAAATGGATTCCAAAGTGACAGCAGAAGAGGCCTTCAAAATGGTGGAGATTGAACTTGGTTTCTTGTATGATCTGCTCTATACGAAGATTCCTATAGTTCTATCTCGAACAGGTGTAATTCTCCGCTGCATTTGCTTGTCATTCACCTCTTCCACACTGATTGCCTTCTTAATCGTCGTTGGTAAGCATGGCTATTCCAAAGTTGACATTGGCATATCCTACTTGTTAATGGTTGGAGCTATCTTTCTTGAATTTTATTCAGCCATTCTACATCTTAGCTCTGACCGAGGAATTCTCTGGTTTGTTGATCAAGAAAATAGGTTTTTTAAAGCCATTGCTTCTAAGTTGGTTCTTTTGACTAAACCCAATAAGGGAATTCGATCCATGGCACAACACAGCCTACTAGAATATTGCCTCAAGCCTAGGAAAACCAAGATTGCTGCAATTTTAAACATTTTTGACCCAGAGGACAATTTGGAGAAGTACTTCCATACCAATTGGAAGGATGTGAGTCCTGAATTGATAGAAATCATCTACAATCATCTCGTAGAAAAACGAAAGAAATATAAAGATGCAGATTTTGATTTCGAGTATCTCTCAAACTTATTGGATGAAAGAGGTCTCAATGTGCTTAAAGACAAAGGGTACGAAGCTGACTTTAGTTGGAGTGTATCTGATGCAGAATTTACCCACAGTGTCCTCTTATGGCATATTGCTACAGATCTTGTTTTCTATGACGATCATCAAAGTTTTCGAGCTGGTGACCTCGGTCCACATTGCCAAATCAGTAAGCTGTTATCTGATTATATGATGTATCTCCTGTTTCTCTGTCCAGCAATGCTTCCCGAAGGTATAGGTAACGTAAGGCACCATGACACTTGCATTGAAGCTAGTAAATTTTTCCATAAGAAGTTGAAATTCACGGAAGCTATTAATGGATCGTTTGGGATTGACGTTGAATCTCGATCATTCTTCATTGAGATGGGGAGTCAGACAAAGTCAGCATTCTTCGAAGGATGCCGAATTGCCTACCAATTGCGAAATGTGGTATCACAGTTTCGATGGGATCACCAAGAAAAATGGGAACTTATTGCTGAAGTCTGGCTAGACATGCTGACTTATGCTGCGAGTCAATGTTCATGGAAAGAGCATGCAAGACAACTTCAACAAGGTGAAGAATTGCTTACCCATGTTGCCCTCCTCATGAATCATCTGGGTTTAAGTAAGAAAATCAATCTCGTAGATTTACCCGAAAAACTTAGTGAAGTCAATTTTAAGCCTAGCTGGGATTGGAATAGGCTTGACCGATTAGCTTATTACTTGGCTTAGCTTAGATATATCCATCCTCAAATCCAACTTGCTTTGGGTATTCTTCTTTTAGAATTTTGTTCTCAACATTTTAATTTAGCTTTCTTTGTTTGTCCTTTTCGGTTTCAAATAAGCTTATTTTGTATTTGGATGTACGCCAAAAGAAATAAAAACGAACAGTCTTCGGTTATTTTATCTTGTTAAAGAATTCCCGTACGCATATGTACCGTAAACAAGGCTTGGTTGGGTTCATCAACTATTTGAGACTTAAAAGTGAAAAGATATTAAAATTATACAGTCTAAGCTTTGATAAAAGTTTTACATGGCTTTTTCTCTGTTACTATTAGTCTGTTTCAAAACTAGCCAAGAATCATGACGCTTGATAAAGCAGAAGCAGAACCAAATCCAGCTCTGGATCATATCTTGAATCGGCTGGATGATTCAGTATCATTCCTTCCATCTTTCTTGGATGATCCGTCCAACTCGGGCAGTTTTCGAACTCAACAAGCTCAGCATTTAGAGGACGAGAGAGCGAAGAAAGAAGAGTGATGGAAAGAGAGGCAGCCAAGGCATTAAAAAACTACGGAGAGATGAATGAAAGAAAAGAGAAATGGTGCGAGAGGATGCGAACTGTGGGGTTTGTTGGAGAAGAATTCGGAGAGGATGCCATGCAGCCATAGACAGAGCTCGAGCATTGTTGAGGAAGTATAATAGCAATTGGGAGATGAGAATTGAAAAGAAAGACGATTGCATCTGATTATGGTGGAAAGAGCAGCCTGTATCTTTTTGTTCGTTGTTGAAACCAAGTATCAAGGAAGAGGAACGTTAAAAGCAGCCCCAGATTCTTTTTTTGTCACTAATAATCCATCCTACGTAAATTCTAAATGCATAAAACTGTGGGTGTGAAGAATTGTCTGCAGTATAGTGTTCGATCAGCATTAACATAGCCAACACTGCATTTGTTTTTCCTACTTTCTATCTCCCGAGAAAATGGTGACATAGCTTACTTCCAAGCTCTCCACTATAAATTTAGAGGCAGTGGTAATTTTCTCGTTTCTGAAATATTTCTATCTCCGCACAAAAATCTGGGAATCTGCAACATAACTCAATAGCTTGCTCTGGTATCTGGTTCACTGTCCAATGAGTTCTTTCCTTTATTTTCAAACATTCGGGTAGCACAGGCAAACGAGTGAGATGCCGTCGCAGAGATTCCCATGTTTGTCTTCAGGAATTAATTCAAGCAGAAGCAGCAGCAGTAGCCCTACAGTAGCCTGTAGGGGTAACAATGAGATAGACATCAACTTTTTCCATCTATTCCTATTCACAGCATATCCAATTTCGTAAAATGATGTGCCCAATCATTTCGAGAACATCATAAACAGTTCAATATCTTCTTCTCAAAACTATAAAAATAAGTCTTTTGACAATTAGTATATCAAGAGTATCGAGAAGGTGAATGATAAATCCAGGTATATTTTTACAAATTTGGATTTTAAATCCAATCAAATTCAACTCTGAGTGAAATTTTGCTCTTCAGATTAGCAGATTAAAAAACAATTCATTACTTGAATTTTGCAACTCAAACTTCAATTTTTGGCAAGGTAAAAGAATCAATAGATAATCAATCAGCTCCATACCCGATGGAAAGTTATCAATCAAAAGATATGCCCAAGTAAATGGATACAATAGTTGTGAAATGCTCCCCAAAGCAAAGGTGAATCCTGTAATCTTATCATTATCCTTATCCTGCCAAGCATACTAACAGACACTTGTAGCCAAGCAAATAAGAACGAATATGGACTGCTTAGCCAACAACCTTGATGGTATCTCGTAACAAATATTATTCATTCTAGTTATATGACAGTTCATAGTTCATCTAAATGGTCGATTACAGGCATAGGGAGGAAAATGGAATTTACATTTTGCTTCAATTCTTCGCTAGTCATATACACAAACATTGGTTCAAGTATCTACTACATAAAGTGCAGAGAATGAAATTAAATTCAAAATCAGAAATTAACAGGGTTGGGTTTTTTTTTTTTTGAAAAAGAAAGATAAAGATTAAGCACAGTACTCTCTAGTTTGACTTAATTCCGTTTGTATCACCAAAACCATGTTATGCAGCTAAGTCAACTCCAAAAAACTCCAACCCCTTTCAATGCTGTGGAAACCAGTTAGAAATGCTATAGTTATGCATTAACTGCAGAAAATGCTTTAGAACTATACCTGAAGCTTTTTCATGCCACCCTGATGTCAATATCTTGTGTGACAATTAAAAAGTTGAATACAGTAACCATTTTCTCCTTAATTAAGATGCATATATTCGCACTGAACTACGGATTGCCATGCGGCAAACAGGGCATTTTGGCACCAATTCCCGTTCAACTGATATAGCACAACGTTGGCAACAAACCAGGTGCCCACATGGAATAAATGCAGAATGTCTTCTCCTCATCAAGCAGATCACACACAACTCTCCATCTGGAACATCACCAACCTCCTCCTCTGCAGCAATCTCAGAAGTAGCATCATCAGTAGCTGCATGGTTTGATTGCTGAATCCGTCTTAGCCTCCACTCTTTCCATTTATTCCAGTTCCTGAAGGCAATTTATTAACCAAATTATGATTATCTTAAACAAATGAACAAGGCAATTTTCTAGTCAAAATGTTAAGAAAAGAATGTGCATAACTGCACTATATTTGAAACGGACATACGGGTTCTTATAGGAGATAAATCGAAGAATGAACCTTTCAGTAGCAGTAGAAAGAAAAGAATGATCATTAGAATAAAACAAATACCTTACAAAAGCATAGCCAAGGATACCAATAGACAGCGAACCAAGCACGATACTACTCCAAAATAGTATTTTTGTCTTGAAGGCAAGATCTAACAACATCTGATCCTTTGTCATGTCAGAACTGCAGTTGCATGCATGAAGAGGATTGTAAGATACATCTTTGAAGCAAGAGATATAACGAAACATTTAAGGTTAATCTGAGCTATGGCCATTTTAAAGTCATTGTTCTTTTTATTCTTGCTAAGTAAATAATGAAACTAAGAATGCAATATGAAACTTCAAGAAAAAAAGCAACTGAATCAGTATTTAAGGTATCAAGAAAGTGACGAGAAAACAAAAAACTTGAGACAGAGCTAGGTTTTTTATTTCACATTAGAAGCATGAAAATTTGAATAAGCCAAATCCAAATAACAAACAAGTTTTTAGGTGCAGTACGCTTTTGAATTTCACATTACAAGCATGAAAATTTACAAGTTCCAAAATTAAACAAACAAGAAGCTAGCAAAATATTGTCTATGACAAACCCCTTACAGAAAATAAGGAAGCTCCTTGCATGACTTGATTTCAGGCACTCCATTATTGAAACAGCAAATGCCAACAGCACTGATTTCCTTTCCCAAGGGAAGAATTTTCTCTTCATCAAGGAGACCAACCTTTAAAAAAAAAAAAAGGATAAAATTATGAAATTTAACACAGGTGAGCCATGAGCATGCATTATGACCAATGATGAAACACCACAATCAATAAGGAAAGTATAATGTTAGCTTCAAAGAAGTTATACAATTTTTTTTTTAACTCACAGGGTATTCATGACCAAACAAAGCCTGAAGGAATGTATAAGGAGAAGCATTGATAGGCTGCAATTGATGATATACTGTAGTAAGAGGCAGGGAATGCCTTGAGCCATCCATGTTCACAATGACACTATCAGATTGCGACCATTGACCACCTTCAACCAGAATGAAAGGAACCTGGAAAATATTAAACCAAAAAAGGACCCAAAAGAATATTACTAAAACAAAAACAGAACAAAATTCCATGCTTGCACATAATAAACACAGAGAAAGAAAAAAAAAGAAATAGTTCTAACTGAAAACATTGGCAATTAAGCATAAAAAAGAAAAAAAGAAAACACTTTTCTAAAATTTAAAGGAAAGAAATCTTACTCTTCTCAATGAAGTTGACTCTTTTTTATTCCAAGATCTTCCAATAATAGAACGTAAGTCAGAAGTCCATCCAAAAAGTCCCCTCCATTCATGGTAAATATACTTCATATAAGAACTAATCAAAGTTAAAACTTTATAAATCTAATTATACAAAATAGTATTTTGGTTATGTCCATACAGTTTGAGTTCTTTGGATAATAACAGCTTTATCACCGGACTCTTGAGAGACGAGCACGTTATTCTTGAGGCTCTTCCAGCTCCGTCCATCGGCCGCCGGTCTCACATCGACGGCAACAGCGCCGCGGATTATGACGACAGGTTCTTCCGTAGAATCGGACTTGTCCTCCTCGAGGAGCGAACGGAGGTCGGCCAAGCGGAGGGACGGCGCACCACGAATTTTTTGGAGGGCGGTGGAGGTTGACTTGAAGCGGAAGATTGTGCGAAAGGCGACGTATGCTAGGGCTGCGCCTAAAACGGCGCCGTCGAAGGAGAGGGCTAGTTGTGAAATTAAAGACGCTAGGACTTGTTCATGCGAGGACATATTCGTAATTATCTGTTCTTTGTTTTTCTTCTACATCCGAGGTCAGTCCGATCAAGCGCGCGAGAATGAGAGAAGGTGGTGGGTGCTCTCCCGGCTGCGTTTTTAGATTTTCTGGTGGGGTTCTGGGTGAATACCAGTTAGAAATGAGGGGCTTTTTTTTTTTTTTTTTTGATATTCACGAGGCTTCGGTTCGGTGTGACATGGCGGTTTTCAATATAGGGATTTAGATGCACGGGTAAGGGTCAGTGGGTCGGTATTCACCCCGGCAAGAATTTTATATTTATCAAAATAGTTTATTTTTACACTTTTTTTGTCATTAGTTTTATTTAATGAAAGTTTTGGAAAAATAAACCTAAACAAAATTTGAGATATATAATATTATTATTTAATACACTGTCAGTAAAATTTTTAGATTTTAAAAATAAAATTGAGACAATGACATTAAAAACAAAATCAGACAATGACACATACTTTAATTTTATTTTTTTAATAATTCTTAAAAAGTAAGTGTTACTATCTTAATTTTGATTGTAAAAATTTAAAAACTAAATTAATAGTATATCAAATAATAATCCTAATATATATATATATATACAATCTTTTTATTTACTTGTATTTGTCATTTGAATTTTCAATTTTTTTAAAAAGTTAATATAGTGATATGCATAGTTCGTTAAGAGAATGTTCTCAAATAAGGTTTTATAGAAATTATTTTGGGTTTATATATGGGATAATTATTACATACACTGACAGTGGAGTTTTTTTACTCCACAAGCAACATTAAAATCGTGACATATGTATTATTTTATTTATTTTAATATTTTTATAGGACACATGTCATGATCTTAACGCTGCTTGTGGAATAAAAAAACTCCACTGTCAGTGTATGCAATAATTATCTTTATATATGATGCACTGATAGTGTATAGTTTCTATACACTGTCAACACCAGATGTTGACACCTCATCAATAGGTCCTTATATGCAAATATAAATAAATTTTTTTAATTTGCCAATAAGGGCCTATTGATGAGGTGTCAACCTCTGATGCATTGACAGTGTATAGAAACTATACACTGTCAGTGCATCATATACAAACTCAATTATTTTTAAGGTTAAGAATTTCACCTAATAAAATGAAAAGAAAAATTGAATGACAAAAATAGTAGACCAAATGCAAGAGTATGCTTCTACAAGCAACTTTTTGTTACTTTAGCATAAGACTTAATAGGCTTTTATGGATATTGGAAATAAATAAAAAAGAAAAGCACTATTGAAAGTGAGAATGCAAATGATACGTAAAAGAGACCATTGTGGCATTTATTTATTTATTTTTCTTGTAGCAGGCTTCCTTCACTCTTCCTTTGGATAAATAAAAGAAATTTGCAATTAACCAAAAAATAATTAAAGCAAGGTGGAATCTATGAGTCGGTCAAGCCAGACTTCACTCAGATGGCAATCCATGTAAATGAAACATAATACTTTATGTTGGCATCCCATAATTCAACCTTCGATAGAATTTCAAAGTGAAAATCTCCATCTAACCTACAAGGTATAATTCATTTTGATACAAGATTTCACAATTTTGCAATAAAAAACATCACGCATCTTGCAGAAAGCACCAGGGACAGCAGCCTTTGGCCCTTACCAATCTTTGAGGCCATCCTGGCCTCCTTATGTGCGAGTTATAACAAAATTTCTTGAAGCTGTATATGATTAAACTAACATGCTTTGCCTGGAGACATTCCCTTTCACAAGCATCAACTTTTCATTTCATCTGATTGTCATTTTACTCAAAATGAAAAAGAAGAAAAGGATACTGATCACCGATTCAATATGTTTGAAGTACAAGCTTATAATATTATTACTATCAGATCATGTTAGCTAGGAGGAGCAACCTGAAACAAAGGATATTACCAACTTATTCACCTCATCAGGTGATTCCATATCGGCAGCATGCCCAGTATCCTTGATTATCTTCAACCTTGATTTCGAACCGAAATGCCTACACCACGGACAATTCCGTAAAAATCTTCATAACTGGAAATTAAGCTTACAAGTACGGTTAGTAAAAGATATGAACAGATTTATTTACCTTTGCAACTGATGTGCAAGTCCAACTGGAAAAACCTTATCCTGGTCTCCCCAAATTATTAGTGTTTCCTTCATCCAAACATAATCCCATCCATTAGATTCAGAAATGGTAATTTTACTCGAAATAAGAAACAAAACAATACCCAAATCACAGTTTTAGTTCAAACTGACAATCATAGACACAACACCAAAACGAAATGAATAAAACACATAAAGTGACACCGTTAAATTTAGTAAAACTTGTACATGAAAATAATAAAAAAAAAAACATTTTGTGCTTGAAACATCAACACAAATTTTGACACAAAAATTTTGTATTTTATACTAGAATAACATAATTTTACATGACACAAACATTGATTATTTATACGATTTACCAAGTTTAGTTTTAGTCAAGGAACCTGAGTTAGAACAGGAAGGCTGGTATCTGCTTTCTTCTCCACCAAGTGGTCTGCAAGCTCTATCTTCTGCTTCCGACAATGGTCATACATCATCTGAAAGACTTAAACTTGATTTGTCATTTTTTAATACTTAACATTGATTGAGAACGCCAAACCCAAAGACAGTAAACGCACTGTTATGAACTGGCGAAGTAAGAAATCAGGAAGCCAGTAGAGGGAATTGGGCTTGTACATTGACAGATTTACGAGTAACCTTAAAGCATCCGGGATCTTCGGAACAAGAATCTACGAGGGATGCCTTCCATTTTTCCTCAAACTGCTCTCCCCTCTGATCATCAGTGAACAATATCCCACTGCTCATGATCACAACCTTCTCCAACGCATCAGGGCGCATCTCAGCCATCCGATACGCCACAAATCCTCCATAACTGATCGCATAGACAGAGAACCTGTCAACTCCAAGCCTCTTCAGCCCATCTGCCAAGCACTTCGCCTGGAATAAATCGGACCTGTCCAAGCTTTCCGAGTATGATTTTCAGAAAAACAACAAATCCGGGACGTATAGATTGAAATTTCTCGACAGAGGGCCAATTTGGTAAAGAAACTGCCAGAGTGAGTTGCCACCATAGCCATGGACCATGACAAGAGATGGCTTGTTAAAACGCCGGTGGTTGGCGATCCGGAAATGGATGGTGGTCTGGTCATCCAAATCAATGGCGCAGGGAGACAGATCACATGAACGAAAATAAAGAGCTAAGATTGCGTCCATGAATTTGGTCAGGGAAAGAGACTGGCTTAAGTTAAGGGTGTAAAGAAGTAGGCTGCGGAAAATGGTGAGGGCTGTTGAGAGATAGAAGGAGATGACATGCCAGAGCCTTGTGGATTCCATTTGCTAATTTGCTTTGAATTCAGATTTTCAGAAATAATTTTTGAAAGCTTTAAATACTAAAACTAATGTAAACCTAACCCGTAATAGAAAATTTCTGTTACTGTAATGGAATTTTTAAATTCTGCAATCAATTTCATGAACGACAAATTTTTCTTAAATATAATAAAAAGGTATACATATGGACGATCTAACCTGATTTTAGATATTGGTTCATATAATCTATTTCAATTTATTGGAAAAAAGGCTCTGATGATGATGATAATGATAATAAAAAGGTGATTAAAAATGAAATATAACAGTTTTTTTAATTGGCTTCTTTTTTTTTTTGGTGGATTAATTGGCTTTGCAGTGTTAAAATTTTTCTTAGTGTATGTGTCAAAAACTAACCCTTTTTAGTATTGATCTATAATTATGTATTCGGAGAATAATGCTATTTTTGGATAGACCATAAGGCAGCACGTGCACTTGCTTGAACAAAAGCGTTCAGGGATGGCTTTTGATCACGAAAAACGACAAAGGAATTTGAATTTAAATCAAGACGAGTAAAGTCTCTCTGTTTAAAATTTGAAGAATTTGAAAACCTAGTTAAGTTTATTGAGTAAAAATCCAAATGCCATTAATTTCTAAATAATAATGAAATTACCTAAACTTTTAAGCATTCCTTTGAAAAAAAAACTTTAGATCATTTTATCTTAATTTGAAATTTTTTTGGTATAATCTCAATTTTACATATTGATTCAATTATTCAAATAATTATATCCTTTTATTTTAAAAGGAGACTTTTCCAAATTTAAAGTTGTAACTTAAATATTTGCATTCACCAATCACCATCCTCAAATCAAAACTTTCATTTGCATTCTTTTTTTTCTCAGACAAAAAACTTTGTAAAAAAAAAACTCATATTAAATATCCATTTACAACCTTAAACGTATAGAAATAAGAATAATTATTTTATACACCGTTAGTGAAATTTTTAACTCTAAAAACAATATTAAGATGATGACATATGTCTTTTAAAATATTAAAAAAATTAAAAATAAATAAAATGAGACATGTGTCATCATTTTAATCTCATTTTTTGAGCTAAAAACTTTACTGGTAATATATAAAATAATTATCCTAAAATTAATGCCAACAACTTTTTGATTAAATGGTTAAAGAAGAATTATAATATATTTTAAGGTTTGAGTTTGAATTCAAACAATCTCGCATCATCCTTGATAATTAAATATTTTCGTTGTAAAAAAATATAAAAATGATGTCTCTTTTTTATGAAGATTAATTCAAACACTCCCGAGCGTTTGACAACTTAATTTTGATGTATGTATTTAAAAAAATTGAAAAAATAAAAATTTATAATAATAATAATTATTATAATTATTATTATTATTATTATTATTATTATTATTATTATTATTATTATTATTATTATTATTATTATTATTATTATTATAATTTTAGATAAGAAGACTATTCTCAATATATTTATTCTCAAATTTCACCCTTTTTTATTTTGTAATTTTCAATCACTATATATATATTTATGATGGATGAAAGAGAAAAAGAGTTAACTTTTGGATTTTAACAGAGATTTATGCAATTGATACTGTTTTATAGTGAATAAATTTGAATTTGAATTTACTAATTTATTTATCTTGTTTTAAACAGTTCCTTTGGTAAAACACAAGAGTTTCAACGTAAAAAAAAAAAAGCACAATGGTTAGCAAAAAACTGAAAAAAAAAAAAAAAAAGTTGAGTTCTAAGATTTTATTTGGTAAGAAAAATTAAGAAAATGAGAAATTTGTCTAATAAATTTTAATAATAAATTTTTAACCATTTTATTACTTTGTAATTTAATTATTAAATTAATAACCAGTAAGCGATGGTATCTTAGCATAGGCTGCCCATGACTCGTTGTGAATTGAAATAAATAATTAGGTAAATGCAAGCTGGGGTGGTCCAAGAAAATGAGGGAGGTGGATTCCTCAAAGCTGGGCTATAGATTGCCAGTTGCCAGTTGATCAAAAAAACCAAAATGAATGTCAAATAATCTATTAAAAGGTGTTTTTTCACATCAAAGACAACAAAATCAAACATCATTTATGTTTAGTTCGATAAGAAAGAAAAAATTTTAATTTAAGGATTGAATTCAAAAATTATAATAATAAAAAAAAAACAAAGCACAATCAGACTACCAAGCAGACAGCTATATTCCAATAGAAAAACCAGTACAGGCACAGCTACCCTAGAATTGCTTATGGTTATGTGTGACAATAGTCATGAATCGATATGTAAACAACGTAAAAATTTTTTTGAAGATAATATAACTTAAAATTAAGTAAAAATTTATTTAAATTTTACAAAATATAAAAAATTTTTTTGCATATGACAAATTAACACGACTTTTAACTACATAATTTTTGCATTTCACATAATACAAATATAATTTAACAACTCGAATATAAAATATATTCGGTTCCTTAATGAACACAGTTCAATTTTGATGAAAAAGATACCTTAACTTCCAAGTCCTTGGAATCCCTTTCTTTTCCTTCCCCATCCTTTCCACCTTTCTCCTTTTATTACTTTTTGGACGGCTGTTGATTCATCACTTTTGCCATCCATTTGCAAGCTTTCCAACTGGATTCCTTCACTTGTTTTATCTTCTTCCTCCTATAAATAATTCAACCCCGTCATTATAACTTACATCAAATTTGCAAGAAACCAGACAGGAGAAGCTTAGTTCAGTTCAGCTAGCAATGGCTACATACGCTTACGCAAGCCAAAGCAACACATCGCAAAGAGGAGTGGCCATGGTGTTGGCTCTGATTACGGCAGTAGTTCTGTCTCCCTTGTACGTTAGGGGGAAAAACGAGACGCGTTACTATGAGATGAAGCTGAGCTCTGGGTTTGTTCTTCCAATGGTTCTAGCAGGGCTTATTGTTGCCATAAGAAGTACATCGCCTTCGTCTTCATCAATGCAAGGTGGAGGTAGGGCTTCGATATTTCCTTCTCCAGATCCATCGTGGGTGCTGAGAGTTGGGGGTTCTTCGTGGGGACTAGCTGGTATCTTGGTGATGCTTTTGCTGGTGCTGTCATGGCAAGAATCTGTCCAAGAATTTTTTTGGAGATAGATTATGAATTCTACTTCATTTTCACTGTATTTTTGCTAGTTTATAACAAATAACACAACAAAGAGACGCGATTTGCTTTAGTTAAAGCTCTCAGCTCGCTAAATCCAGTGCTGTTCTATTTTGAACCTGGGATTTTGTTCTACAGTTTTCGTACGTATAATTAAACAAAGATTATGTTTACAAAACCACCATTTCTTATTACAGCAAATTCTTTTTCTTCTCCAGGACTACATCAGGCTAATAGGCATAAGCAATCACTGTCGGTTGTGAATTAATATCAGATTTCTTTTATCACCATTTCGATATTATATATTAGTTATAAGGTACGTGCAAAGAAGTATCGGTAACATGCTGTTGTCACGTGATCTTTTTTTTTTTTTTGCAAAATTGATTTATCAAAATTACATTGCGATCACACAATCCATTTTGTCTACTTATCTTCTCCTCACCCCACTAAGGTCTCTCTCGGGTCCATTTTGCCTACCATTCATGGGCACTTGCCATGGTATTAAGCGCAGTGAGCTCTTGGCATGAGAGAAAAACATAAACAACTTGTATCCTCCAACAAATCAATGAGAACTTCTAAATAAACTCCATTTTTTGCTCTTTATACCCCATCCATGTCTAATGAACAGTAAACACAAGGAAGGAAATGGGGTATAAAGAGCAAAAAATGGAGTTTATTTAGAAGTTCTCCAAATCAATTTATTAAGATGTGCAGCGTTAATACTAGACCTCTTCATGGGTCAATCTGGGCCTGATCCAAACCGAGCTTAGTTAAAGTAGTTAAAGTATTAAGAAATTAAAATTATGCCTAAGCTCTGCCTAGCTTATTTTTCAAGCCTAATTTTTTGCCCAGGTCTCTTTTTATATATAATGAATAAGTCCAAATCCATCAAATTTGTTCAAATACTATTAATTTTTAAAAAAATTATTATAAAATATAAAAATATTTAAACACATAGTAGTTAATAAGTATAAGGTTATATATGATGCACTAAAAGGATATAGCTTTTATACACTATTAGTCAATCACAATATGACACTTCATATATAAGTATTTAAAAATAAATATTAATAAAGTTTTTAAATTTATTTTTAAAGGCTTATGCACTTTTAGGCTTTGCTTATTAATAAAGTATCATCTTATGATTGATTTACAATGTATAGAAGCTATGCACTCACTACAAAAATCTGTGGCTTTATCGACACTTTGTAAGCGGCGGTTGTAATCTGTGCCGCTATTTGTATGAATTTAACGGCACAAATTCATGGGCCGGTGGTACTACAACACTCATCGGCACTTTTCCCAGTTAAAAGTTCTCATTTTCTGATATAAAAAATTATCAACACTTCCCACTTCTATTTTCAAACTTTCCTAATCTCCTTTTTCCCAATAAAAAAAACCTAATCTTCTCAATTTTTCTCTCCACGTTCACGATCTCCATTGCTGAGCTCTGTCTTCTCTCTTCATGTCCATTGCTGAGCTCTGTCTTCTCTCTTCATGTCCATTGCTGAGTCATTCCACATTCACAGTCATCTTTCCATCGCGTCACCTAATTTCATCGTTCTCCACATTCTCACTGAGCTCCATCTCCATCGTCTCCATAGTGCACCGGTCTTTAGGCCTTCGCCGACAACTCTTCTCACAAGCCATCAGTCGTCTGCTCCGATTGTCTCTCTTCTTCGGTCCTCTACTTGAGGTAAGTCTGATTTTTCCATTGCTTGCCTAAAACATGAATGTAGAGGAAGAACCAGTATAAATGGCGGAGGAAGAGAGTGAGGATGAGGTTGGCCTAAAATATTTGATTACAAAGTTGCTGAAAAAGTTATTGTGTTTGGTCGAAGATCTTTTATTGTTTTGAATTAGAAGATCTTTCAATCTATTACAAAGGACATTTCTTGTTATGAGTTGGATTAATTAAGTGTTGAGTTAGACTTCTGATCTACCATTTCACAATCCAAATCACATCATGTTTATCAGATTTTAGCAGTGATTTTAGCAGCAATGTTTATCAGATTGTGGCAAACAAGAATAAGATCCTGATCATCCGTAGCTATCATACAATTGATGATGCATTTTGTTTATGAAAGCAAAAATCCATTTATGATTTTTTCTTTTCTGGTGCATGCAAGTCCATATAGGGGACTCAGAGAATGGAATTTTTGATCTTACTCTTGTAAGATAATAAGCATGTATCTATTCTCTCTTTTTATATATATTGTAACTCTTTTATTTAGTGCAATAATGAATTACTTAATGATTTTCCCTTTTATATATTGCTGACTTTGGGTTTGCATTCTGCATCTCTGCTTCAATTATACTTGCAAGAATAAAATGGGTAATAATGGAAGTTGAACACATATTCAACTAAGTTGTGTATGTATGAAACTGACAGTAGCTTTGACTTTCAAATTCTTTCCCTTGAATTAGCATCTCCAACTTCTTAGGAATTAAGTGCAACACCATACTCATTTTATGTGCTTACTCCGGAATTTGTTATCTTTAATACTTTTTCTTTGCATACAGTGTCATATGGATTCTCCTCCTTTTGTTAGGGTTTGGGTGTTTTGTTGATCCTAAAGTTGAACCTAGTTGAATTTTTCCTGTTTTTTACCGAAGGCATCATAATTTGCATCGGCATGAGATGCACGATGGCCAAGAATGCTTTTGGATTGAGTTTGTTCCTGTGCTAAACTTTAAATGCATGTGGTCAGGTGCTTGTGTTTGCATTCAAGCAGGTGAGTTTCATGCATTTACTGACGCAAGCATTCTGTCATGACGCTTCTATGTTGAAAAAAAAAACAGAAAAGAAGTGTATTGAGCCTTAGCCCTAACGGATGCAGTAAAATCGCAAAATGATCCAAATTGCATTTGCCTAAGGTTTTGATTTTAAGCACTGTCTCTTTGAAGTGTCAGATGGTACCGATCTAAAGTCCTTAATCAAGCCTTCCAACAGCAAATCTCTAGCAAACCCCCTTGAAGCAATCTGCTTCTCTAAGATCCCTCCTTGTCCTACGTGACTCTGTTTCTGTGCTCTGTTTTTCTGTTGTAGGGTATCTCTGATTAGGGTTTTAGCCATCTAGTTTTATGATTTTTACCAAATAAATTCTTTTGAGTTTACAGTTTAGTTTGATTGTTTTAACTCATATTGAAATGGTGTAGTTTATAAAATATAGGGGGTATTTGTTGATTTTGAATGGCTTGGTTGATTCTTCCTTGCAAAAGTTTGTTTTTGACAAGGAGCAGTGTTTTGGGTTTGATCTCTTCTGCTACTGTGAGGATCCGCTTGCCATTTTCTCCTTTATGAATACATCTTTGTTTGCTTATATGGGTTTGAGTTGTTTGCCATTAAAAGTCTTGGTTTTGTTTTTGTTGTAATTGATTATATTGCATGATGCTCATGTTCAAAGTGCATTAAAACTGGTAGTTTTGGTGGATGGCTTATTGAAGATTGTACACATTGCATAGTTTCTTTATAGGTTTTGCTTTTTGCATATACAATTATGCATGCACATACATTTATAGATATGTTGTTGCTGGCAGCTTGAAGGGTGATTGTGAAATGCTAATTTTCACAGAATGAAGCATTTTAATTATTTTTCTAGCTGACTGTTTTCTTTTGTTTGCAGCTTCAGGTTAAAGTAGTGTTAGTTCAATTCAAAGTTCATTGAAGAACATCTCTTGGTATAGGTGTTTCTCTGCTTTAGAGGTTTGTGCATGTTGTTAGTTTTCTAATATAAGTGTATTAGGTTGTTTTTGGAATAATAATTTTTTATCTTGGTATTATGAATTTCTAGCTGAAACTTGTATTATGAATTTCTAGCTGAAACTTTTCTTTTTTAATTTTTTATTGTTGTTTTTCTTTTCTTTTTTGGTTTAGGCCACCTGTAGAAGGAAGTACAGGTTTTCGCATTCTTCACCATATGTAAGTTGCTATGCTTTGTATTTAACCATTGTTCTTGTACTCATTGAACTCATGCTGCTTCTCAATCTCATTTTCCAGTGATTGTCCAACTAATGAATTAGCAACTTGTAAATCATCGGCATTCTTGTTTGAAATCTCAGCTTTGGATAAAAAGTGAAAAGAAAAATGCAGAATAAAAACTAAAAATACTAAATAGTTTTGACCTGTACACATGCCTTTGTTTATAGGATGGTGATAACAGTTAATAGGTTTCATTTTCTCTTATTGTAGGTTTCAAACGCATTTAGTTCATTTGGGTCACTACATGCAAATACTTATGTGAAGATGAAAGCTCCAAGGATAATCGATGTACCATTCAGCTAGAAATTTTATGCTTGTATTAGACTTCTAGGAAATTTAGAAAACTTTGTGGCTATTGTGATTGGTTTTTGAGGACATTATTGGTTACTTTGTGAAGTTAATTGTTGCTTTAAGGATGATAATTGGTATTTTGATAACTTTTTGGTTATAAGCAGTTTGAATTGAACTTTGAACAAATGAAATTCACAATTCTTAGGAAATTGTTAATGCATGTGAGTGTTACAGTGCAAATAATTATAGCTTTCTCTTTTTGTTAGTGCAATGGACATGAATTAATTGAGTTGCCAAATGAGGCATGCTGCCAATGCCTTCATATATATTATTCATGCATTAACAATTATTTTATTAACAAAAATTGCTTTAACAATTTATTAACTTGCATTAAAAAAAATTGAATTAAGAATTAAAATCATTTTATTATACTATCAGTGAACAATGACATTAACACAAAGAATTAATCAAACTTTTAAATTTAAAATAAAATTTAATAAATATAAGAATTTTAAATTTCAAATAAGACTTTTACCGGCACTTAAAAGTGCCGGTAAAAACTTATAAATTTAAAATAAAACTCAATAATATATAAAAAATTTAAATTTCAAATAAGACTTTTCCTGGCACTTTAAAGTGCCTGTAAAAGTCTTTTATTTTTAAAGGCATTTAAAAGCGCCGGGAAAAGTCATGCCGTAATTTGTCAAGCTTTTACCGGCATTGGAGCACATCACCGCCGGCAGACTTTCACCGGCATTCACCTAGCCGGCGGTTAGTTGACCGCCGGTAACATTTTTACCGACGATTGATTTGTCTTTTACCGGCACTTATAAGTGCCGGTAAAAGTGATTTGTCTTGTAGTGACTGTTAGTGCATTATATATAAACTCATAAATATAACACAATATATTTGAATAAATTTTTACATAAAAATTTAAACTAAAGTGTTAAAAAAATACAAAATCAAAACAAATTACACAAACAAAGCAAAGTTTATGTAAAAATATATTAATATAAAAAAATAATAAAAAGTTTAGTAAATGGGCAGGCCGTACTGGACTTGGGTTTGAAATGTTGAAACCAAGTCCAACTCATTTTTTAAGAGGCCTTAATTATTAAGCACCAATCCATTTAACGAGTTTAATATTTTTGTCCAAATTCACTAAAAAATAAACGAGATTTCGGATTTAATTGAGTAGCCCATATGAACAGACCTAATTAATACTTATATGTCAAACAATATTTTCTTCATACCTAATATGAAATTGTAGTACCAAGCTTGTTCTTTTTCGAAGCTTACGGCGTGATATCGACACCAAGCATGTGTCCATTTGTTTGGCCGGTGGCAGGACAGCCAGCTGAACAAAGGAAAGAGAAGGAGTTGGCATGCTAAAGTGAAGCCGACCACCACCAACGGAATCAGACGGAGTCGGAGCCTATGCCTTTAACCGTTTTAAAAAGATTTTAGCTAGGTTTCGATGCATAAAAATATTGAAGAAAGATTATTTGAATTTCATACACATACATAAAAAATTAACAATATAAATATTATTGGAAATATCATTGTAGTGGAAAAGATTATTATATGCACATGACAATTAAATAAATTTTATACACATGCATAAATTTTTGAAATAAAATTATTAAATTGAATATAAAATTTGAAAAACTAATGCGTAAATATACACAATTTATGTGCATGTAACATGGTCCTTTTAATCTTTATAATATAATTTATAAAAATAGGTTTTTAGTATTTTTTTTAATTTATTCAATCATCTTACTTTGATTTATTTGAACAATAAGTTATATGCTTTGGTGAATATATATTGAGTGTTTTACACCTATGCGCATGTGAAGGGCAAAACACAATTAATTTTTTATTACCAATATAAGAGTTTGACTGAGTTTAGTGATACGGATCAAATGGTAACGTTAAGTGGCAATTAATAATAAAAAATAGTTACACGTAAAAAAGTGATAATTATTAATATAAAATAATAACACAACAAACGTAAAAAAAAAATAATTTATAACAAAAAATAATAACACATAAGAAAAATGATCATTTATAAAAAAAAAAAGGTAACAAATAAAAGTAGTAACACATATATAAATGGTACTAGTGTTCAACCCTGTTTCGCGCGGGTTAAATTTTGTAAATATTATTAATATTTTAAATATATTAATATATTATTTATATATTTTATTTTATTGTATGTATTATTATTTTATAATTTATGTTAAACATTTATCAATTTTATTTAATATCAAATAAAAATGTTTATACTAAAAAAATTTTCTAAATTTTCCTTACATATTGATGGAATTAAAAAAAATAAAAAAAACTACTAAGAATTATCAAAAGAAGTCATTTAATTTTTTTGAAATTATATTATGTCATTTATATAGTTTTCCTTTTATTTTATTTATATTTTTCTTATTTAACCTTAGAATTTTTTTTATCTTTCTATATTTTTTATTATTTATTAACTCATACATTGGAATAATTCTTTGAATTTTTCAAAAACTTGGAAGAACCCGTTTTATTATTTCTTACTTCTAATTTTTATGACAATATCATTGCAAATTTTTCTATTATATGAAGTTTTCAATAAACATTTTTATTATGATTATTATTTAATTTTTTTTTAATTTTCACTTTTATTTAACAAATAAAACAATTTTATTAAATTAAATTAAAGGGCACAATAAAACATAATGAATAAAAAATTATGGCAACAAATTAGAGGTTTTTTTTGCATATTTTATACTTGATCTTTTTCTTACAGTTCACACTATAAAATTTGTCTTTACATATGTTTGATGTAAAAATTATACATAATAAAAATTATTTTTAATTTATAAATTTTCTTAATCATCTGTCCCAATTCTATTAACACAACTAATCCCAACCTGAATAAAGGAGAATGATGGCTGTAGATTTAGACAATCAACCATAAAAATTTGTCCTATCTCATGAAAAGAACCAATATTAGTAAATTTAAATATTGATTCATATAGTCTACCATAATTTCTTGAGATAATTTGACGGATTGATAATAGAAAGTTTTAAATTACCTTTATATCCTAAACACTTGTCAAATAATGATTTCATTTTCATGACAAAAATGAAAATTAATAATAAAAAATAACACTTAAGAAAAAGTAATAACACATAAAAAAAACAATTAGTACTAAAAATATAGTAAAAAAATAACAACACAAAAGAAAAATAATGACATATAAAAAATAGAAAATGTAAAAATAATAATTCATAAAAATAATAACCCATAAAAAATATAACAATAACATCAACTTAATTAACACTTTTATAAAAAAAAAAGATAAATAGATATTTATTTCAAAAAAGTCAGAGTTGTGTGATATATATTGGTAAGTACTGAATCTGAATTCATAATTTTAATGGTCAGAATTCAAATCCCAATAATCTGATGAATTACAAAACAATATTTATTTATTTACTTATGTATTTATTTTTATTATAAATTAACTAGACTTCTTTGTTTTTTCCACTTGAAATAATAAATTAACAGTAATATGAATAATGTAATAAAATATTCTTTTTGGATCATTATTTATTTTACTAAGTCCAGTTAAAGAGTAAGTTCCGATATTACCCGACCCGAACAAGTCTTCTTCTCTGCGATTTCACCCCAAAACTATCGATTTTCCCAGTTTCAAGGTTTTCGATTCTGTTTCTTTCTCTTTATCTTTATCTCACCCTCTGCAGCCGAAACTCTTGCAATCTCTGCTCCACTCGGTCTCCATTGCGAAGGTAATTTCATCGATTTTTTTCTCCACCTAGGGTTTTCTTTTGCTTTCAATTTCGAATCCTTTTCTTCTCTGTTTCGTTAATTTTACTAGTTTAAAATCTGAGAGAAGCTTCGTGGTTTGGAAACGAATTCGCGATTATTCTGACTTTAAATTCTTGATATGGGTGAAGGGCCTTGCTAAGGTAATGGCAGAAGGGGAAGAGGACCTGCCAAGGGATGCTAAGATTGTCAAATCACTGCTGAAATCAATGGGTGTTGAGGACTATGAACCTCGCGTTATCCATCAGTTTCTTGAGCTGTGGTATCGCTATGTCGTGGATGTATTGACAGATGCACAGGTCTACTCCGAGCATGCGGGGAAGCAGACCATCGACTGCGATGATGTCAAGCTTGCTATTCAATCCAAAGTCAATTTCAGCTTCTCACAACCCCCACCCAGAGAGGTAATTCGCTTGAGCTTCTTTTCCCCATACTTGATTTTCAACAAAATAGTTTTAATTTTATCGGTTTTGATCCATTTTAGAGCTAAAATAACATAAATCTTGTAGTTTATTCCTGCCCCATCTTTAGTCTTTACTATCTTTTCGTTTTGTTAGGTGCTATTGGAGTTGGCGAGAAATAGGAACAAAGTTCCATTGCCAAAGGCAATTCCGGGGCCTGGAATCCCCCTCCCACCGGAGCAGGATACATTGATCAACACAAACTACCAATTTGCTATCGCCAAGAAGCAACCTGCGCAGGCAATGGAAGAGACAGAAGAGGATGAAGAAAGTGTTGAACCGAATCCCTCGCAAGAGCACAAAACAGATATGCCACAGCCAACTTCTCAAAGAGTGTCATTTCCCATCACTAAGCGCTCAAAGTGAGGATTCTTTTTCTTAGATTTGTAAGATATATCAGCAACCCATTTATGTAGGATGTGCTTCAAGTTGTATCATTATTAAAGAAATGAAGAAAAAGAAGGTTGGTGTTTCATCTGTTAGCATTTTTGTATGTAATGGATCATTGTAATCATATCGAATTACTGCTTTTGGTGTTGGTGTTAATGTTTTTTACTCCTAGTTCGATTCATCTTTGGCAATTTGAGCACTGTATTGCAGTGTTCTTATAACCTGACTTTTGCTTTGAACGCTGGGGTGCAATGTGATGGAGAAGGATTGGGCAATTAAGACCAAAAATCTTAAACAAGTTTCTGAAGAAAGGTCTTTGCCAGAAAAAATATGTAGTCCTTTTCCTGTGGCGTTCTCGTCGTGAGATTCGCAACCAATCCCCGAATAGCTATCAGATAAATGAGATTCTTGTTGTCTAATATGAACGAAACATAATCTGTTTCGAGATTTTGAGAATCTAACAATTGCATTAATGGCAGAAACTATGAGTAATTCAATCGTTTAATACTTTGTTGAGTCCAGTTAGACAATGTTTCCTAGTGGCAGGACCATATGGCTTGCTCTGTACAAATATGTTATCACTTATATACAATAAAACACAATGCTTTCTTCTTTTTTTTTTCTTGGGGTTTAGCATAAAGAAACAATTAAAACAGGGTTAACTTCTCGAGGCAAGCATACTACTACTAGCTGGAGGCCCAGCACTGGGAACAGAGAGACCCCGATTATACATGCGCTGTATCTCTTCCCTGTACTCTGTCAAAGACTTGTCAGGAATGGCTGGTGTTAGCTCCACCACATCACCCATCTTCAGCCGGCATGTAGGATCACTCACTGGCTCATGGTTCAGCCTTGGTCTCAATTCTTCCTTGAGAGGAAACCCATAGGGAGACCATCTTGAGTTTCCCCGCCCATTTCTTTCCAGCAAATCCATCAATGTCGAGTTTGCAGGAAACTCTTGCACCGCCATCTGCCACATTCATGAACCATAAATATTTAGACCAAACTTCCGATTAATGCAAGGATATCAAATATAAAAAAATGTAGGGAATGTTGCTGCATGAATTGTTCTTTCGGTAGTAAATGAGAACCTACAAAGCACAGAAAGCAGCATGGCTTCACTTCGCATTTGACTTCAACCAGATTGGAAAGATAAAAATTAAACATGTGGCAACAATGGCCATGCCAACATGAATGACATGAAGCTTCAGTTGAGAAACACACCTTGTCATTTTCAATCATGATAACAAAGACAGGTCCATCCTGGCTGCAGTGAGGCTTATAAGAAAATGGGCATTCATCAGAATGAGTAGGAAATGTGCATGGTGGTTTGACTGAATCAGTATAGCTGATTGAAGATTGGTCCTTGCTCATTGTTTCACAGTGCCAAGTCACAACCCATCGAGCCCACTCAACCATCTGAAGTACAAATGAAGAGTACTTACAGTCACCCTCCTTGTATCTCCAATGAGCTGCAATTCCAAATTCAGCTTGCAAATGCATTTCCTTTGTTCGAATTTGAACTTCAAGTGGAACTGTGCCTTCACCCATCACCACTGTGTGCAAGGACTGATACCTGAAGATTAAATGGAAGTTAGAAGGAACTTCTGCATTTTTAGGTTTCATCTAAGAACAATACCAGAGGCATATCAAGAGCTATAACATACCCATTAAATTTAGGGTGAGTTATATAGTCCTTCAGCTTTCCAGGTACTTCAGACCATAACTGGTGAACTACTCTCAGTGCCTCGTAACAGTTTTCCTCACTTTCAACAATAACACGTAGTCCATGAATATCATGAATTTCATCCATTGTCAACTTTTTCCTGCAAATAAATATATAAATAAATATAGTTTAAATCAAAATAAATAAATAAATATAGTTGGACATGCACACAACAGCATGAGGGGGTGTCTGTGTGAGTGTCTCTCAATGAAAATCATGCTTGGGAGTGAATGTGCATGAAAATGAATCTCTACATCTTCCTCTACCTGCTATGAGTGTTGTATATAAGAGAGAGAGAGAGAGAGAGAACATACTTCAACATCTTTAAATAAATGCTATATAAGCCTTTATGTCGTCCAGAGAGAACATAATAAGGAATTTCTTTATCCTTAAGAGCTCTCTCTAGTTTCTCTATAGCAGAAGTAATCTTCGCCTTATCAAAGGAGTCAACAAGCCTAGAGGACAGTCCTTTGTGCTGATCTGGATTGAGATGCTTGAAACATAGACTCTCTAGTTGCTCTTTCCAACTAGAGATGCCTAAACGATTGGCCAAAGGTGCAAATATTTCCAAAGTCTCCTTAGCAAACCTCTGTTGCTTGAGTAAAGGCAAAGCATCAAGTGTCATCATGTTATGCAACCGATCTGCCAATTTAATGAGAACAGCTCTTGCATCTGTCATGGCAAGGAACATGGTGTGCAGGCGATCTGCTTCAGCAGTTTTGCTTGCTGTATTATTTTCTCGTGCTAGTTGACTTAGTTGGCTAAGCTTGGAGACCTACATAAATCCCATAAATAGAATAATTAGAAGCTTATAATCTCACATCTTAAGCCAAAAGATGTTGATTGATATAATACATGAAAATTACAAGGAACTTAAAACCAACCAAGTGGCTGCCATTAAGATGATGCATATGGTGCTCTAGTTTGGGAAACTTAAACTAGATATGTTTATTTTTAACTAGGAAAATGAAATTTAAACTACGTTAATTGAATTAGAAAAAAAAAAGAATAAGGACAACACATACTACAAAGACCATCCGATAACTCTGTATTTCATCAGTAGCAACCTCATCCACAATTAATTATATACAGCAAGCATAATAAAGCTACAGCTATTTTCTCAATTCAAATATGGTAACAGTAATCATATGCATATCCTATAATATCAGAAATTAACTAATATGACATCACAAATACTTCTTTCATTCATGCACCATTGGATCATTTGCGAATTTTTAGAAGTTGGGATGATTATATCTGAAAGAAAGCTAGCTAAAATTCAAACCCCAAAGCAAGGCAAGACAATCTTAAAAGTGAAACATTGTGTTAGCATAGACATCTAGTAACACATTACACAACAGAAATTCATATCTCTTACCCCTTCAACTAAATCAGCAACCCCAGCACCAAATGTCTTGAAAATGTAGTCATAGCTCAAAAAGGAATCATCAAGGGTGTCATGTAAAAGCCCTGCAGCAACTACCGTGGAGTTAGCACCAATGGATGCCAACAACACTGCAGTTTCCACACAATGTTGCAAATAAGGATCACCACTCGCACGCATCTACAACATAAAGAACTTCACATTAACCTTAATACAATCTGAAACAATATATATATATATATATATATATATTAACATTGATTTCTCTGTTTTTACCTGCCCTCTATGCGCCTTCTCGGCTTCATAAAATGCTTTGAGTACAAAATCTTCACAAAAGATTCTGTGCCTCATTTGTGCACCTAAAAGCAACTCCTTAGCATAAGGATTCGAATTCACTTCCTCCATGAAATTATCCTCGATGGTAAACGGTAATTCATCAACACAGCCACCACTTTGCGCGTCAAAACTCGGGGAATCATAATCAATACAAGACCCTAACGCACCCCTAATGAATCCATTGAACAATCCATTAGTCCCGCCACGAATCCAGCCCTGAAAATGCCCCTCCCCAACCTTTTCGCGAACAATTCTCATAGGAGGACTGCTGCTACTACACGAAACAGGGCCCTGAAACACAGATACTGGGCTCTGATTGGTTTTCAATGAGGAAACACCGAATTTACTTGATGAAAAACAAAATGAACTGCTTAATTCCTTCAATTCTTCCCCTCTATAGGGCCCTAAATCTTCTACTCCACAGCTAGGAAAGCTTGATTTGACTGAAGGCGAGGAGAAGAGGCGGGATAGGCCACCGACAATGGGTCTCTGCGAAGCAGAGGAAGCCGTTGTTGAGGACGTCGAAGATGAAGATCTTGAGTTCAAGTCGAAATCGTAGGAACCGTGAGAATTGATGTTGATCTGGTGCGGCGTGGAGCAGACGCTGCTCGGTGGGCTCGCATAAAGAGCTATGGTTGAAACCGCCATGCTTACGAGCAACCAAGATCGATTCAAAAAAATTAAGGTCTTTTCTAATTAAAAATCAAAACCCAGTATTTTCCGCCAGGGAAATAACGGTTTTCTCAGATACGAATCCAACCCACTAATTTTCTCTAGAATATAACAAAACCCAGAATTATACTCACGACCCAACAATTTCTGCAATGACAAGATAAATTTTGAATTTTCCTTAAAAATACCCAGTAAATTTCTCTATAAAAACCCAACAATTTCTCAGCTCAAGGGTTTTTTCTGCTATTAAAAACCAATGAATTTTGTTTAAAGAGACCCAATTGCGATCTCAAGAATAATTAAAAGCCCAGAAATTTCTTGAATTCTAAGCGTATATTTATATATATACAGAAGAGAAAATTCGAAAGAACGAAAACGAAGAAATTGCTTGAAGAGATTAAATTTTAAGCTACAGTATTTACAAATATATAGGAAAATTTCTGCTTAGAAATTGACAATTTACAAAAATATAAGAAAAATATTACAATTTTTTTTCTTGAAAAAGAGAGTCAAAGA
Organism: Heritiera littoralis; assembly: GCA_031772115.1. Lineage (NCBI taxonomy): Eukaryota > Viridiplantae > Streptophyta > Magnoliopsida > Malvales > Malvaceae > Heritiera > Heritiera littoralis. The sequence goes on from JAPDPK010000041.1 coordinate 1,254,088, forward strand.
CGCTGTAGATTGTTGAAATGAGACCTTTGAAAGGGAGAGCTTTCTTTTCTTACGGGGAAGGAGCTGGTCCGATTACAAAATTGTCCTCGGTGATTAACGAAATTAACTAAATTAGACAAGGAAAATTTAAATTAAAAGTTTTTTATTAAAAAAAAGTCAATTATATATCACTAAATCGAAATTTCAAATATGAAAAAAAAAATTATTTTCACTATAAGCTTTTTTTTAAGTAGCACATAATATCTAACGTGTCTAAAATCTTAAACTTGTTCAAGTTGAAATTTTAGTGTGAAATAATAATGTTTTGAAGTATAATTTAATTAGATTTGGTCATGTTTTAAAATTTTTATTTAAATTTTCACGTGCTGCCTAAGCTAACTTAATCCCCAATGAATCTAAAATTGCAAAATTAAGTTAATTTAACGCCATGTATATATTGACAAATTAGTGGCTAAAAATAATGTGTGATGTATATATATAATTGTACATTCAATGAACCTATATCTAGTTATAACTTAACGTGAATTTAAATCCATATAAAATAAATATTAATTAATATAACATTAAACATCTTATGAAAATCGTGAAACACAAAAAAAATAAATAAAACTAAAATCATTGGAATCATCATTTTATTAAAAATGGAAAAAGATGAAAAGTTTTTAAAAAATTTCCATCCAATCATTGAGATGTAAAATAACATATTTTTTAATATAATTCAATTATTTCATTAAAAATGGAAAGAGTTGAAAAAAAATGAAAATATTTAGATCCAATCATTGAGATTTAAAATAATGTATTTTTTTAATGTAATTCAATTATAATCTTAATCTACAGAGTTAAGGAACTCATAATCCAAATAGGGGTATTTAATTTATTTTATATGAGAAACACCTCGCTTTGTTCTTATCTCTTCGACATTTTATTCTTTATTTATTAACAATAATTGTTGTGTTTATTATTTAAATGGATTGTTGGAATGGCAATGGAAGTGTTGTTGCTTTGCAAGAAAAGCAAAGATTGTACTTCCCCACACTATACTCACATGGCTTTCTGCTTTTGGTGCACAATAACTTGGAGTGGGGTCCATTTTATAGATTTTTTTTTTCCCATGAGAATCTTTGTTGCGGTGCATGCACCAATCACTTTCATGGATGAGAATTCCATGTTGGAATTTTAATAGTTTTTATGACTTCATATTTCATAGCTACTATAACAATAATTAAAATTATTATATTTTTTTAACAATTATCCACCCTTGTAGATTATAATGGTTAAAAATATAAATTATTAAATGATACAGTCTTAATTAATACAAATTTATAGTGTAATGATTTCTTTTTTTTTTTGGTTACATACAAAAATCATTATCTTATAAATTTGTTCTATTGAAAAGTATATATACCTAGACAATAATGAAGTGCATTTTTTTTAACAAATATGTTTGAGAATGAAAAAAATTATAGATGTTTAAATTTGAATTACATATTTATTATTGATTATTATCTTATATATTGAGAGTGGAGTTTTTTAACTCTACAAATTGGATTAAAAAGATAATATATATCTTTAAAGACTATTAAAAAAATAAAAAATAATTAAAAACGAGAAATGTGAGTTTCTTAACTTGATTTGTTGAGTTTAAAAGCCTTACTGTCAGTGCATAGAATAATAACATTTTATTTAAAATCATTTATCAAAAGAATGTATAATATGATTATTATATTTGAGTTATTAAACAGAGTTAACATAATGACACATATTCTATTTTATTTATTTTTATTTTATTTAATATTTTCTAAAGGGTTATGTATCATTATATTAAGTGTGTATGCGAAGTCTAAAAAATCCACTAACAATGTTGGATAATGAATAGGTGGCAAAAACTGATCCAACCCGAAAAACAAACCCAAACAACTCGAAACAAAACCCAACGATCTGATTTGACTAAAAAAGTCAATAATCCAAATCTAATCCAATCTGAATCCGAATTAATCTGAAATTAATTTGATCCAAATTCATATTGATCCAAACTCGACCTAATTCGAACCTGAATTAATCCGAACCTAAATTCATCCGAATTTAGATTAACCTAAACCCGACCTAACTCGAACCCGAATTGATCCTAACCCAAATTTATTTGAATCCAAATTAACCCAAACCTGAAAAGATTCAAATTTAAATTTAAGATTATCAATAAATATTTAAATGTCAGAATTAATGATCAAAATATTTTATTATAGTAAAAATATAAATTTTTTTAATAATACGATTGTTATATTTTTTTGAATTTAGTTAAACTTAAATATTCACTTTTATTTGAACCTAACCAAAAGCAAAATTCTACAAGAGCTAATGTATAATTATTTAATTGTTGATCTATTACAAAGTACAGAGTTAGATCACCTACACATAACACCTTTAATTATTTTATAAAAAATCAAGAGAAATTAAAGAGATGTATAGTAGTGTCTCGTAGAATTTATTAGGGATTATTAAGTCACTTTGATGGATAGAGTTAACAATTATTATAGATAATAGAAATAAAATGAAAAAAAATGTAATTAATTTATGAATATTGATAAATGTATTATAAAGAAAACTATCATACAGATTATTAAATATTTTGAATATTTCAATCCCCATTTTATTATAGGTAATGCAATAATAAAATTTTATTTTCATTAGTTTTGTGATTCTTAGAAATATAGTTTCAGTTCATTTTTATACGAAACAAATCACACCGAGATGACTAAGACCTAACCCGAAAAACCTGTCCGCTCGACCTAAATCCAAATTCAACCAACCCAAATTGACTAAATAGTCAACAAACCGAACCCGAATTGATCTTAACTCAAATTAATCCGAATTCAAATTGACCCAAACCTGACTTGATCCAAACTCGAAATAAAACTGATTTTTCATTAACTCAAACTTGCCTTAACCTGAACCTGAAATGATTTGATTATTTTTGTAATCCAAATTGATCCAATTCAAAATAATCCAACCCAAATCTGATCATTCCCGCCCATTTGCCACCTAATGATTCTTATGAATTATTATTCAATTTACTATTAATGAAGTAGAGATTTTAGACTCTACAAATGAGCTTAAGATAGTGGCAACGTATATCCACTTTATCTTTATTATTTTTTTAATAGTTTTTAAAGAATATATGTTGTTATTTTAATCTCGTTTATGATATTCAAAATAATAATTATTTCATATACTGTCAATTAAGTTTTTTTACTCTACAATCGAGAGTAAGATGATGACACATATATTATTTTATTTATTTTTTTAATATTTTAAAGAACATGTGTCATCAATAACTTCGCTTGGGGAATAAAAAAAATTCTACTGATCATGTGTTGAATAATTATCCTATTCAAAAACTATAGTGCATTGAATAATAATTGTATTTTTATTTGGTTTTATCATAAAAAGTATTTATTACATATATATATATATAGTATATACACACGTACATACACAGAGAATTTTCTATAAGATTCATTAAGATTAAATTTTAAGATTTTCCCAATGAAATTAATAGCGTTTAGATTATGGTCCCTCGTTCATTTTATAGGAAAAATTCAAATTTTCCTAAAATGGCATTTAATATAAGCTTCCAATGATCAAAAATTAAAAAAAGCATTCTTTCTTTTCATAAAAAAAAAGGCCTTGGGAATTTAAACTTTAAAGTGGGTCTTATTAGTCATTATGTTAGATTATAAAATAAGAAAATTATTTAGTATATTACCAACAAAATTTTAAAAGAATTCTTTCAATAAAAATAAAAGAATTGTTTATATATTTTAATAGAATATATTAATAAAAATTAATAAATAAATTAATATAACAGATGAAAATATCTGCGATAATATTTTACTTTTTGTGGAATTTAAAATTTTTACTCAAGATATAAAAATAATAATTTACAAAAATAAAAATAATTTTACTACTGCAATAAAAAAAATAATTTTACTACTGAAAATAATAACCGAAATTAAGTAAAGGGCAAAATGGGAAATCTACGGTTATGATTATAACTCCCTCCACCTGGCTAGAGAAGCTCTAGAACACACTCAAGTCCACGATAAGGACTTCCCTCCTTCCCACACTCTACTTCCTTCCTTTTTCTTCTTTGCATTGTTTTTTGTGCCGAAATCATGGTTTCGAAACAGTTCGTTGGCGGCACGTGGTGTGTCACCAGCAGCCGCCGAGGCCATTTGGTCAGCGTACTCGACCGACACGTGTTAATTACGCAGACTGCTGGATTAACGGGTTGGGCTTTGGTGAGGGCACGGCCACCGTCCGTGACTGTCTACCTCCGCCCACGTGGTGTCTTGTGTGTCGGCTCAGCTCCGCGAATTTGGGGTTTCAGTCCAGGGTTTGGATCTTGAGTGAGAGGTGTAAAAGTCAGAGCAATCATGGACCGTTGAAATGTTTGCTATTGATTTTTTGATATCTAATGAATTGAATAGTGAATATTGATTCTCTACTATTGGTCAAAGTCTATTGGTACCGCACCACTGCATTTCCAAGGTCATAGAAGCTTGCATTGCACCGAACACAATTTGTAAACAAGTTAACAAGGTTGTAATTTTCGGAGGAAATTAAGGTGATTTGTGAAATAAAATAAGCAAATAATTAAATAATGCAATCGGGTATTTTAATTTTTTTGTCATATTATATATTTAATCGAATGACTAATATGAAATTTTTTTAACATGAAGGATAATATAAATTAAAGATTTATATATATGATAGATTGACAGTATATAATCTTTATACACGGTCAATGCATAATATATTGACATCTCATTAATAAGTTCTTATAAGCAAATTGACAAAAATTTATTAGTATTTATTTTTAAGTGCTTGATATTTTTTAATTTGCTTATTGATAAAGTATCAACCTTTAGTACATTGACAATATATAAAGACGGTATACTGTCATTGAATCATATAGAAAGCCATAAATTAATCTTATTTTTTTATTAGATAATTTTTTTCAATTAATTATTTAATTTTAAAGTACTTGAATTTTTTTAAAAAAAGATTTCGACATTTTCATCTTTACTTAAATCAAATAAAATTAGTCTAAGGATTTGATTTCTCATTACTTATTATGTCATTTTTAAATTAAAAAATTATCCATGTATTTTAATTGGAATTATATATAAATTTTAAATAATTTTTCAAAAAAAATTAAATTAAATCTATATATATATTTGTTCACATGGAAATAAATTGAGAAAAGGGATCTAATCCTTATTAAAGAGGATTAACAAAGGCTCAGACCGCTCAGTTAAGCATTGATGGTTTATGTATATATTTTAGCATTGCATTAAACTTCTATTATGTAGCAAAAAAAAAAATTGGTGAAGGGGACAGGGACTTAGTCCCTCCTAAAGAGGGTTAACAAGTATTAGGTCAAGTGTTGATTGTTCTTCTTTTTGTTTAGATAATTATTTAATACATTATTAGTAAAATTTTGATACTTCACGGGCGAAATTTGAATAATAAAGCATACTCTACTCTATTTATTTTTATTTTTTAATGCTTCTTAAAAGATGTGTTTATTATCTTAGCCTAACTTGCAAAGTTCTATGGCTACAGCTTTTGCTTTTGCTTATCCTTGAAGGTTTTCGCTCCTCCGACCACAGCAACTCTGCTTCAGTTCTACAATTTCCAGCGTTTTTGCGCTTCAACAGCAGCTTTCGGTTCTGCAATTTTGCTGTAATCTCAGTTTACAGCAAAACAACCACAATCCAGCAAACTTGAAACAACTCTCTACAATACAGCGTTCTTGCTTGGCTTTCAATGTTCTTCAGAGGTTCTTCAACACCAGCAAGTCACGGCCCAAGTCAACAGCACGGTTCTGGTAATTCCTCGGTTCAGCTGCCATTTGCTACAACTTAAAACAACAAGGCTCTTCCTCCAGCAGCTCACGCGACTCTGCATCAACTCAGGGATTCTGCCTTCTCTTCTGCTCTTCAACACACGGGCTCTGCCTTTAGCTTCCCACCACGTCAGTGCTTCGGTTCTTGGCAGCTTCACGGGATTCTACTTGACTTGAAAGTTTAAACTGCTCTCTCTCACCTCTTGTGTGCTTGCTTGTTTCTTAGCCGTACCTTTGTCGCTTTTATTCTTGCTTTTCTTATATAGACCTAAAATTGATTTAGCTATTAAAATAATTATCACATACACCGTCAATGAAGTATTTTGATTTCACAAGTATTAAGATGTTAATACATGTCTTATTTTATTTATTTTATATTTTCTTAATATTTTTAAAGAATATATGTTATCATCTTAACTTATTTGTGAAATTAAAAAACTTCACTGACGCTGCATAAGATATTAATCCTTTGATTTAATTATTTTTCTTTTTAAAGATTAATGGACAATTATACCATACGTGGTCAGTGGAGTTTTTTTTATTCCACAAGCAGTGTTAAGATATTGACATATGTTTTATTTTATTTATTTTTTATTTTTATAATATTTTTAAATGATATATGTCATCATCCTAATATTGTTTTTAGAATAAAAACTCCACTAATTGTGCATAGGATATTAATCCAAGATCAATTTTGGTTTCTTCCCTTTTTTTATTAATTTATCAAAATTAAAAATAGAGAAAAAAATCAAAATTGAAATCTAGACCTAAATCAAAATAAAAAATTAAAACATATAATAATGTCTACAAGTACAGGCATAATGCAATTTACTTAGTTTACAAAATAGTGAAAAGCAAAAACAAAATTATTTACATGCATTTAGATTTAATAATTTATCTTTATAGCAACAAATCATGTAAAACAAGAAAATTATCGTATCATAATTTATACGTCATGCCAAGCATCAATTTAATTTCTTTCATTTATATAATTTTTTAAAATTTTAATCCGAAATTTTTTTTATGGTTTTGATAATTTGTCTCTTATCTACAACAGGTTCACATCTGTCCACTCTTTAGATTCCGCATCACAATGTCCACATTGTCGCCCAAAAACCAGATCAGTTTCAAGAAAACCACAGGGCAATGCCTTTTAATTTTATGGAATGTCTGATATGCGTTGAACTTCACCTCACCAGCTTCCACTTGAACATAGACATGATAACGGCTTCATTCGGTTTTATTTTTAAAAAATTCTAATTGGTATAGAAACACAATAAAATTTTACAGGTTCAAAGTTGATTGGTTAATTGATTTTTAAAATTTTAAGATTTCTACTATTTTAACATTATTTATTTATTAAATTTTTAAATGATACATATTATTCTATAAAAATAATAATAATTCAATTAACTTCAATTTTTGCATCATGCCCAAAATAACCGAATCAAAATTAGTCAAAAATCAAATATATTAGGAGTTGTTTGGTATTACTTTTGTTTCCAATTTTTGTTTTCAATTTTTTTTGGAAATAATAGCAGAAAATATGTTTGGTAAGATGTTTTCATTTTTAAAAAAATGAAAATGAAAACAAGAATTTTCAAAATTATTGAAAACAAATTTTTTATTTACATTGTTTTCGAAAATATGTTTTCATTTATGATACTATTCATAAATAATTAAACAGTATTTATATATTAACATAATATTCATATATTTTCATAATAAAATATAAAATGTAATTAATTTTTAAAAATAAAAATTATATTAAAATTTAATATAAAATATTATTTAATTAAAAAAATATTTTTAAAAATTAATATATTTATTTTAATAGAAAAATATTGAAAACGTAAAAAGAAATTAAGTATAAATTATATTAAACTGTAATATTATATAATATTATTTAATTTAAATTTGTATAATAATTAATTTAATATATTATATATTTTAAGTAATATTATTTATTATAATTTTGATATATTTTTTTTGTATAGACCACAGGTATCCCTTTCTGTTTTAACGGTTTGAAACTAATCTTGTTCGGGGTTTAGTCACAGTTAAGGCTCTTCACTCCTCCCCAAAGATGTGTTTAGTAGGAGTCGAATCCGAGAGCTCTTTCCACAAACTCAATCTGCGTTGCCAACTGAACCACAACCATTGGGTATAATTTTGATATGTTAATAATTAATATTATTGCTAAGTACAATTATCCAATATAATTAATTATTATTTTACTAAACAATATTATTATTTAATATTATTTTTTCAATTAAATATAAAATATATCACTACGACTATTAAATTGTTTAATATTATTAAATAAGTGAATACTTAATATTAAATGATATTAGTTATATTAAATATATATTTTAATAACTATATAATTTATTATAAATTAATTAGTTAAATATATATTATTTAATAATTTAATATTATTACAGTTAAATCAAATAAAATTATTAAAAATAATTTATAATTATTAATTCATATTATTATTTAATATATAAATTTAGAATTTTTCTAATATCAATCTAATAAAATTAATATTAAAAAATTATTTAATATTATTTTTAGTTGAATTATTTTATGTAATATTATACTTAATTATAATATTATTTAAACTATATTAAAGTTTATTTTATCAAGTAAAATATTTAATAATATTATTAAATAGTATGAAATAATATTATTTAATAAATATAGTATTATTTTTAGTTAATTTTAAAATTTCTATTTTGTGAATTGAATTACTATATCTAAATTAGTTTAAATATTTGTTTTCAATAAATAATAACATTAATCCAACGTATTTTCTATTTTCAAAAAATGAAAACAAAACAAAACAAAAATAAAATTTTCAAAAACAAAAAATAAGAAACAAAAAACAATAACAAACTACTCCTGATTTCGAATCCATTTTTGAGTTTTTCCATTTGTTTTCTCTTTCTTTACTTGCCCACATTGCTGAACGTTACGATTTATGGGCCTAAGACATTTATCCATAATTTAAAACCCTAAATTAATACTTGAAATTAGACGAAAAATACTATTTCAAAGCACAGTGTGCTGATTCGGCCCATATATGGCACTCATTTAGCCCAAACCGATCCGGTTTAGGCTTTGGGCAGTCAACTTCTTATGGGCTAAAACACGGACCTGTGCTTCATTCCCAAAATACCCTCGACCATTGTCGGTTTCTTCCGTTGTCACTGCCAGGGTTAAAATTGCCAATTACTCATCCCTAGTAAAACTCACCGCCACCGGTCCACGCTTCTTCCTCTCCGGTTAATAACCTCTTTTTCACACTGTTTTTTCCTTCTGACAAGAAAAGAAGCTAAAAAAACTCATAAACTAAGACCGCCAATCCCAATACGCCCTAGGGTTTCTTGTCCTTGTTCTTCGCTTCTTCTCTCTTCAGCGCACAGACAAAGAAAAACCCTAGCCCTTAAACCTCACTTTGCATTGTTTATTATATAGGAGAAGAGCTTTTCTTTTTTTTTGATCTATTCCCTTTAAGGTAAGCTCTCAATAACCCATATCTCAACACCCATTCTTTTTTTTCCTTATAGACTCCAAAATCTCTTCAAAAACCCTGGAGTAGAATCAAATAAAGTTCCAAACCGAGCTTTGGGAATTCATCTATATAAGAAAAAAAAGAATAAGGAAAATCACTATGGATGATGTTGAAAAGGCAATTCTGATTAGCTTTGATGAATCGGGTACCATAAATTCTGAGTTAAAATCACAAGCAGTGAACTTTTGTCAGCAAATTAAAGAAACCCCATCAGTATGTAGCCTTTGTATTGAGAAGTTGTGTTTTTGCAAGCTCGTTCAGGTTCAGTTTTGGTGTTTACAAACTTTACATGAGGTTGTTAGGGTAAAGTATGGGTCCATGAGTTCGGAAGAGAAGAATTTTATCAGAAAGTCGGTTTTCTCAATGGCGTGTTCAGAAGGCATCAATGATAAGATGTGCGCTATTTTGGAAAGCCCTGCATTTATAAAGAATAAGCTTGCTCAGGTTTTGGTTACTTTGATTTACTTTGAATACCCTTCGATTTGGTCATCAATTTTTGTTGATTTCATGCCTCATTTGAGTAAAGGGGCTGTGGTGATAGATATGTTTTCTCGGCTTTTGAATGCATTAGATGATGAGTTGATTAGTATGGATTATCCGCGGACATCTGAAGAGGTGGCAGTTGCAGGAAGGGTTAAGGATGCAATGAGGCAGCAGTGTGTCCCTCAGATTGTTAGAGCATGGTATGACATTGTGTCTATGTATAGGAATTCCGACCCTGAAATTTGTTGTACTGTTTTGGATGGTATGAAAAGGTATATTTCCTGGATTGACATTGGGTTGATCGTGAATGATGCATTTATTCCGCTCTTGTTTGAGTTGATTTTGGTTGATGATTTGTCCGAACAACTTCGTGCTGCTGCTGCTGGATGTGTTTTGGCAGTGGTTTCTAAGCGAATGGATGCACAGTCAAAATTATCTCTTTTGAAGAGTCTTCAAATAAATCGAGTTTTTGGTTTGATATCTGATGATAATGTTTTGGAATTAGTTTTGGGAGTAGCAGCCTTAATTACAGGGTATGCAGTGGAGGTTTTAGAGTGTTCCAAGCGGGTCAACTCAGAAGATGCTAAGGTGGTTTCCATGGAGCTTTTAGATGAAGTTTTGCCAACAGTTTTCTATGTAATGCAAAATTGCGAGATGGATGCAGCATTTAGTATTGTCCAATTTCTTTCAGGTTATGTTGCCACCATGAAAACCCTTTCTCCTTTGCAAGAGAAACAAGTGCTTCACATAAGTCAGATACTGGAGGTGATTCGCACACAGATTCGTTATGATCCCTTGTACCGCAATAATCTTGATATATTGGATAAGATTGGAATGGAAGAAGAAGACAGGATGGTGGATTTTAGAAAGGATTTATTTGTGTTGCTACGAAACGTGGGTCGAGTAGCACCTGAAGTTACTCAGATCTTTATAGGAAATTCATTGGCTAGTGCTGTTGCATCTTTATCAGATAGGAACGTGGAAGAGGTAGAAGCTGCCCTTTCCCTTTTGTATGCACTTGGAGAGTCTATGACCGATGAGGCAATGAGGGTGGGAACTGGACTGTTGAGTGATCTGGTGACAAATCTTTTATCAACAAAATTTCCTTGCCATTCCAATAGGCTAGTAGCCCTTATGTACTTGGAGACAATAACAAGGTATATGAAGTTCGTCCAGGAGAATACACAATATATTCCTTTGGTTTTGGCTGCCTTTCTTGATGAAAGAGGCATACGCCATCCAAACATCTATGTGAGTCGCAGGGCAAGTTATCTGTTTATGAGGGTTGTAAAATTGCTGAAATCAAAGCTTGTGCCTTTCATAGAGACAATTTTGCGGGTATTAGATCATCCATGTTTCATATTGATTTTGGTTACAATGTTTAATTGTTTTCTAGTATATGTTTGAGAATGTGTATGTGCCATCTGCTTCCTAAAATTATTTATGGATTTCTTTTTTTGATGGTCAGAGCCTGCATGATATAGTTGCTCGATTTACAAGTATGAATTTTGCATCAAAGGAAACTGCAGGATCTGAAGATGGTGCTCACATTTTTGAGGTTTTTTATCTCATTCTTATCTTTCTTCCATTTCCATCTTTTCCTGTTTTGGTGTGTTTAAACGAATATCCATTCTTAATGTTCACATGGATGGACATTCATGAATATCCCTCTTGGTAGCAAGTGATGACTTATTTGTTGTCTTTTCCTGAGATTTTTCACAGGCAATTGGCCTCTTGATAGGAATGGAAGATGTGCCTCTGGAAAAGCAATCTGATTATCTCTCTTCATTGCTCACTCCTCTTTGTCAGCAGGTTTTGATTTTGATTTGTAGCGTGATATCTTTAATTGTTTTTATGGTCTTCTATGTTTCATGTGACCAGCTTATGAGCAAATTGAAGTTTCATAGATATGTTCTGCAGCATTTTACTCATATGGTTTATGTTGCAGGTTGAGGTAATGCTGATGAATGCAAAAGGATTGAACGCAGAAGAATCTCTAAAAATTGGTAATATCCAGCAAATAATTGTGACAATTAATGCTCTAAGCAAGGTACACTCCTATCCTTTTACAATCCAATATGCTCCTTGGTGAAGAGTTTTCCCTTAAATATTTTTGCCTTTCATAAAAAATTTCAGTTGCCTATTGTTTTATTACCATCCTAAACTTCTAATATTCTACTTTGTGAGAAGCTTTTCCCTTAAAATTCTTGTGTTTCATTTTATATCCAATCTATGATGTTAGAACCATTTACTATAGCATATAGTTCATAATTGTGATGTAAAGATCCTTATTTGCTGCCTCTTTTGTAATTTGTAATTTGGGAATTGGGGGATGCTCTTGTTAGGAAATATATGAAACTCTAGTTGTCTTTGAGATTTTGTTTCTCAAATCCTCTTTTGCTGGGCTACATAGAAACTTGTCTCAAATGTTAAAGCTTTAAGCTATCTTTTAGTTGTTAATTTGAATCTTGACATTGCATATACTTTATCTTCATTAGTTTATTTCTAATCCAGGGTTTCAGTGAGCGCCTTGTAACTGCAAGTCGCCCTGCAATTGGTCACATGTTTAAGCAGGTTAGTTTTTAAGATGGATGATTTAATTTGTACTTTCACTGCACCTTCTTTTGCGCTCATGGTTGAGAAATTTCCGTCATTATCACTGCCTCCGGTAGTTCATAATGGATCTTTTTTGTTTCTTTGTTTTAAATTAACTATATGTATGTTCTGGAAGGAAAACATGCCATTGTTTTATCTTTTCTTTTTTCTTCTTATAATTGGTTAAATTTTGCTTAATCTCTTTGTCATCCAGACATTGGATGTTCTTCTACAAATCCTTGTTGTATTTCCAAAGGTAGAGCCTTTGCGGACTAAGGTAAGAGTTCAATTCTGAATATCGAACTTTTTTGGTTTTGTTCTTACACATTGCCTAATGCTTACCTTCTTGGTATTTAGGTTTTATCATTCATACACCGTATGGTGGACACCTTGGGAGCATCTGTGTTTCCTTACCTTCCAAAGGCATTGGAGCAATTACTTGCAGAAAGTGAGGTATAGAACGGTTACAATTTAGTATTTGTTTTTTTATATTTTTTTCTGTTTTTGAAAGGAAAATAGTTGTCATTAAAGAACAATCCTCGAGGGCATAATTTTTTAATTATTAATCAAACAAACTCTCAAATGGGTGTTTGGAATCTGCATAATTAGCTTTATGCAGAAACAGAAGCAGGATTTTCTCATGTCAAATAATATTGTTCCTGATGTTGGGTTCGAGTTGTTAACTATATAATTAATTAGTAAAACCAAGAAGAATGTGATCTGAGTGGAGTTACTTGTCAAAAGGAATTTAGATTGATAGATTTCACTTGCCTATTTATTTATTTGATTCTAGATTATGTCCTTTTGCAGCCGAAAGAAATGGTTGGTTTCCTCTTATTGCTGAATCAACTTATTTGCAAATTCAGCACCTTGGTCCATGACATATTGGAAGAAGTATTTCCTGCTATTGCTGGTAGGGTATTTAGTGACATCCGAAGGATTGATGATTCTTCAGGACCTCAATCCAATACTGAGGTAGAAAATCATTAGTTGTGGGCATTTTTGAACTTATTAATTCTTTGGGTCCTTGGCACAAGTCTGACTTCTCTTTGTACTGTGAAATTAAAATATATTCTTGTTTAGAGTTTTACATCTAGTATTTGCATTCATTTTATTACTTTATGATTTGATTTCAACTAATTTTCTTTCATGATATTTCCCGGCTACTCTTTTTTGTACAAACTTAGTTAATTAGTTATCTTTGCAATTACTAAATAATTTTTTTATCTCTAGCTCAACCGTGAAACACTGTATTAGTACCTCTCATGAGTGTCTGCGAACTCATGGCACAAAATTCAAAACAAATACTATTCTTTCCGTCTTCATTGAAACTTCTTTTTCTTGTAGGAAGTTCGTGAATTGCAAGAACTGCAAAAGACATTATTTACTTTTCTTCATGTGATAGCTACGCATGATCTGTCTTCCGTTTTCCTTTCCCCCAAAAGCCAGGGCTTCTTGAATTCAATTATGGATTTACTTTTACGTACATCTTGCCATCATAAGGATATTACAACACGAAAGGTGAGCCAATGGCTTTGTTGTTTTATTCATTTTCTAAACGATTGGGCAATTTAGAATTCTAGTATGATCGGGAACTGGATCTAACTTTCTGTTTTTGCCTTCTGTGAGATAGGCATGTGTACAGATATTTATTAGATTAATTAAAGACTGGTGTGTCAGGCCTTATGGTGAAGAAAAGGTTTGTTTCTCTTCTAAAATTTCATGCTTAGCTTTGTCGTGTGGATTTAATTAATGTTTATGGCTCTAAGGGGTTAAACATTTTCAGGTACCTGGCTTCCAAAGTTTTATGATAGAGACCTTTGCGACAAACTGTTGTTTTTACAGTGTGCTTGACAAATCCTTTGAGTTTGGTGATGCAAATACTGTAAGAATAACCTTTTGTATTAATTTGTTGTCTTTGTTTTGCAGTTGTGGGTGTCATGCATGATATCGTTGTTACTGACTGACAGTAATAACCTTTATTAATTTGTTTTACCCTTGTTGGCATTATGCATTATATTCTTGTAGAATTACTTTAACCCAAAGAAAAAGAGAAGGAAATAACAATTTAATTATGCCTTTTTTAACCAATAAGATAGTAATTATGCTTGATTGTTCTTTTCTAAAAAAATTCAGATCCATTACCCGTCTAAAATGATGTGCAGCGCTTTGCATATTTTTTGTGCATTGTTGGTATCTCAAGAAGATCTGAATAAATATTTCAGAAAAGGATTCCGGCATGATAGTTTAAAATGGTTTGAAGGTTTTTCTTTATTACAGAAAAAAGCATCTTATGCTGGTCCATTACATCTTTGACTCCACATGCTGTCTCATGTAGTTGGGAGCTTATCCTTGATTGAATGTTTTAATGAGTATGTGACTTGAAATGGTGAACGCTGCGTTAGAGTTTGGCGTGCATTGAAGTAACAATAAAAGAAACTTTTATTGCCTGTTCTGTGGGCTGAAAAATCATTACCTTCTTTATACATTGCCTGTGAAGACTGTTATTTGCTTTGCTTAGTGAATATCTAAATGTTGCTTTACATATGTAAATATGCTGATGATTGATGCTCATTTCTTCATGCATGCTTTTGTTTATTTCTACTCTGTTTTCAGCTTGTTTTATTTGGAGAAATTGTGTTGGCTCAGAAGGTGATGTATGAGAAGTTTGGGGATGATTTTCTTGCTCATTTTGTATCAAAAGGATTTCCATCTGCACACTGCCCTCAAAATCTGGCAGAGCAGTATTGTCAAAAGTTGAAGGTACTGTTCTTTATAATCTATTTATATTGTATTTTCCGTTCATATTGTTCCCCTGGTTATTACTAGGTATAGCTCCAACTTATATTCTCTGATTTTTAATCTGCATTTTATGTTGTATTTAATTCATTGTTGGATAATATCATGAAACTGATGGTGACACAGGTTGCTACCTGCACTAGAACGGCCTGAAACTGAGACCTAAACCTGGTTTCTGATAACCTTTTCATTCAGAAATTTACTTTAATCAGTTACTTCTCTCTTAATTGTCTGTGTCACGAACTGGGCTTGGTCCTTAGATGTGAGTATGGGTTCTACGTTTTGGAGAATCCATTTAAAGTTCTCTACAAAATATAAAAGTAAATGTAGAATGTTTACTTTAATCAAAGATCTCAAGGATGGAAAGAAACACTTGCCACTTAAGTCATCTAAGACTAAGTCACACTTATTATACGATTAAATCTATACTTGGATTTTGACATGTTGATTGCATCATCTTGACCACGCTTCTCCGGCCCTAGGCCTAATGACCCTAGTTGTTGGCACGTAAAAAATGCATGTATATTGCAGCAGCTGCTCTAAGCATTCTCCATGCTTTGATGGTTTGTATTTGCAGGGTAGTGACGTCAAGGCATTGAGATCATTTTACCAGAAACTAATTGAAAGCTTACGACTCCAACAGAATGGAAGCCTTGTTTTCAGATAGCAGCATCAAGATGCGCAAATGATTATTTCTCATTGATACTCCATACTTTTTTCAGTTTTGTGGCGAACCCTTTTTTGTTCATCAAAGGTTCCAAACATCTTGCAATTGTGTTGCTTCCTCTTTCGGATAAATTCTCTTCCAGTTGCTCATCTCAAGCTAATATTGCAGGGTTTCATTATGTAAATACCATTTGTGTGCCCTATTCCATGGACAACGAGGTATATTTGAACCCCAGTCCTGTTTGAGTTGCTGAAATTATAGCTTATTTTTTG
The DNA here is from genome assembly GCA_031772115.1 of Heritiera littoralis. NCBI lineage: Eukaryota > Viridiplantae > Streptophyta > Magnoliopsida > Malvales > Malvaceae > Heritiera > Heritiera littoralis. Next base: position 1,270,389 of record JAPDPK010000041.1, read on the forward strand.
GCAATATTGGCTAATTTATTTCATTTTCTTATGGATTGTACAGTTGTATAATTCCAGGAGCAAGTTTTTTTTTTTTTTTTAAATCATGAAGTTTGGTTAAATCCTTCAGTTTCAACAACATGCTGAATGGGATGAAAGTTTTTGCGGGAGCTGTTCATAGTCTTTTTAATACATTTTTCTTGGTTCTTTATTACGTTTTCAATTGAGTGTATGTGATAGACTAATTATTATTACAGTTTTCTTTTATTCATTGTTTCTATCCAAGTTTATAAAGAGAATTCTTAGAAAGTCTAATTTAAACATGTAAATTTTTTGTTCGAGGCCAGGATTAAGGTTGCTTTACTTCAAATTCATGTTTTATAACATTAAGTCTTGCAATATGCAACGACTTTGTTCTCGTTTTGGTGATTAACTTTGTAACCACATTTTTCCCAATATTAGTTTATACTTTTTTTCTTGAAAAGATATCGTCATTCCTCATTGTCATAGGTCTATTTTCAAACATCAATCATCAAAATGATTTTCCTCTCTTCTGGGATCTCTAAGGCCCAGTTTCTCCTTCAAGGATTTTGGCGATATCAAAAAATGAAAAATTAACCATTTTTTTGAAATGATATACGTGTTTATTAATCCTGATTATTAAAATGAAAAAAAGACAAGTTATGCTAATATTGAATAATTTTTTATTTTTTTTGTTTGATTATATTTTTTTAATCAATCGTTAAATTTTTTTTTTAATTGGAGCTGAGGGTAATTCAAATTTTATAATATGTTATAATTTTTTCTTATCTACTCAATTAACGGATTGTTGGCAATTAATCATTAGAATTAATAACCTAATATTTATCATAAATGAAAAGTTTTGAATTGATACAAAAATATTTTTCATTGAGAATAATTTTTTAATATATATTAAGAGTTAAAATTTTATTACAAGTAAAATATTTTCGATTAATTAGAAAATTAACATATATGATTTACATGGTCGAATTGGATTAAAAAAATACGAATAGTAACAAAAAAAAGCATGAAAAAAATACAAATAACGTAGAATTAAATTAATTTTTAAGTGTATCCTCTTTAATTAAGACAGCCCGAAAAAAAAAAAAAGGCGAGAATCGACTGGTCCAGCCATCAGCGTGAATTGTCACCATTATGTCATCTGCAATAATCTATTCTAGAGGAAGAGATTCATCGTAGAAAGGAATAGTTTAAAAAAATTGGAAGTGTAATCATTTCAGTTTTATTTTTCTTCATCAGCAAGAATTTCTTAATTTAATTGGAAATTTTATGTAGACTCAGTTCTAATTTTACTTTTTTTTTTTGTAAATTACGTGTATTTTTATTCGTTTTAATAGTTTGAGATTAATTCTATTAGAAGCTTCGTCATAATTAAGCTCTTCATCCCTCCATAAAAGTGTGTTAAGTGATATTCGAATTTGAGAACTCTTCCTAAAAACTCAATTCACGTTGTCAACTGAACCACAACTCATAGGTCATAATTTTTCTATCTAAGACTCACCGTTTTCTTACCTTTTTCGTAAAACATATGAAATATAAGGGTTTTTCCATAAAATATATTGATAAATTATTTTACTATATTACATTTCAAGGTTGTTTGTTCAGCTAAATGTGCACAAGAGTATAAAAAAACTAAGAAAAAAGTTTTTAAGTATTTAAAATTACTTCAACCTGAAAGTTTCAAATTTAAAGTTTGAATCTTCAAAAATATACATAAAATTTACAAGATAAAAAAGATTGTTTTATGTTATATAGGTAGTCCAAGATGATATATATTAAAAAACATCATCAATCGTTGTCTATTTAGTTAAATTAGTCGTTAAATGTAAAAGAGCTTTACAAATATTTTATTAACATTCCAGGATTTAATGGTTTCTCCATTGACCACACTAAATTTAAATTATCTCGTGGGAAAGTCAGAGTCGAGAAAACACATACTCCCAAAAATTTAATCAAATAGTTGGAAATTTTTCTTGGTTGGATTGCAGTCCTTTTAATGCTTCTTGCAAAAATCTATTATGACGTTTAAAGTTGGGGCTATCAAGTAGTAAAATGACTCGATGATATTCAATTAGGATGAAAAATCCACCACATCAAAGTCTTTATGGGAAATTGGGTTAGAAAGTAGAATTAAGAACTTGGAAATTTCACTTTGATAATTCTAAGGAAAGCAAAATTTTCTTACACATTGTTGACACCTAATTTTGTTCCATTTTTGTTATTATTATTATTTATATATATATATATTTGTATTTGTGTTTTTTATTATTATTATTATTATTATTATATTTGTATTTATTTTTATTTCATTTTTATTTTTATTATTTGTTTTGTCATTATTTATATTATTATTATTATTATCTATTATTTATGTTATTATTATTTTTATTTTTATTTTATGTTTTTTGTCTAATCTGCCATCAGTCCCCTGTCACCCATCCATCACCAACGCCGACCAGCTAGTCTGCCAGCCACCCATAGCCCTTCCCCTCATGCTGTCTCGTCTGTCACCATCCTCGCCAGACCCAAGCTTCAAGCTCCCTCTATTATTTCCACGACCAAGCTACCAGGGGAACAGGAGAGGAGACCATTCCACAAGTAGACCCATCTTCGCCACCCAAAAACCCTGAACAGAAAACCCTCTAGCCCTCAACCCTCCGGCCACACCCTCTGCCTTTGTCCACATTTCACCACCGAACCCTTGTACAAAGCCTCCACCATTCTCGACCTTCACAGACCGAGTACCACCATCCCAAAATCGAAACCCAACACCAAACGCCATCATCGAGACACTGTCCCCACCAAAAATCATCCAAGCCCTCCTCGCTACCTGTAACCCTCACCAAACCACCATCACCGAAGCCCCAAAAACCCCATTTCCCCTAAAACCGCTCCCGAACCCGAGAGCCCCAACCCAAAGCTTAGATCTAAGATCTAAGCACCCCTAACACCTGCAAAACACAAAACCAGCAACCACAAGCCACAATCAAACCATCAACCAAAAAAAAAACAACAAAAAAGGGGAGAAGGCTAAGGGTTTCGACCTCAGATCTGTTGGGTTGGAGATGTTTTCGAAGAAATTCGAAGGTTAGAAACGGAAAGAGGAGGAGGAGAGCTTTCGGAAAGTCAGAGGCTTTTCGGGGTTTGGCCATCTGCGACGACGGCCGGCGGTGGAAAATCGCCCCAGCCAAGAGCCTTAAGGGGCTCTAAGGTTTTTTTGGTGAAAGAGAGGAAAAATGAATTAAAAAAAAAAGATAGGTTTTTATAGCCAAAAAAAAGTAAAGGAAGACCCGCTCGCGACCCGGATCCGACTCGGGATCCGCGCGCCCGGCTAGCTGAGGAGGGAAAGACCCGTGTGCACTCCCGACCCGGCTCCGGGATCCAACTCCGAGACCCGCTTCCGCTGGCAAATTTGGGCTTTGCTTTTTGGGCTCGGTTTTTGGGCTCTTTTGAAGGCTTTCTTTGGGTCCAAGCCCAAATCCATTTTGGTAAATTTTTTTTCTTTCTTTTCTCATTTGTTTATTATTTATTTATTTAGTATTTATTTGTTTTGTTAATTAAAAATTAAAAATTAAAAATTAAAAATTAAAAATAAAAAAATTTTATTATTATGTGTGTTTTTAATATATTTTCATGGCAATCAAAAAAAAAATAAAAAATAAATGTTTTTTCATCTAAATAAATAAAATTTAAATTTAAATTTAAATAAATTGTCCGATAATGGGATGTTACGGAAGTTACAAGTAGTGATTCCTAACTAATCCCTAGGTGAGAAGAGTCGTACTAAATGTTGCCAAAAGTATTGGAATATTTAGTATGATTTTTCAATAATTTAAATTTTTATTAAAAATGAAAACAAATAACTTTTTTTTAAAAAACAAAGAAAATTAAATAAATAAATAATTAAATTTAAATTCAATTAAATAAATCTTCCGATGATGGGATGTTACGGAAGTCACAAGTAGTGATTCCTAGTTGATCCCTAGGTGAGAAGAGTTGTACTAAATGTTGCCAAAAGTATTGGAATATTTAGTATGATTTTTTCAATAATTTAATTTTTTGTTAAGCATATAAATAAATAATTTTTTTAAAAAGAAAATAGAAAAAGAAGAATAAATAATGAAATTTAATAAGTAAACAATCTTCCGATGATGGGATGTTACGGAAGTCACAAGAAGTAATTCCTAACTGATCCCTAGGTGAGAAGAGTTGTACTAAATGTTGCCAAAAGTATTGGAATATTTAGTATGATTTTTCAATAATTTAAATTTTTTTTGTTAAAAATAAAAATAAGTTTTTAAAAGAAAATTAATAATAATTTTTAAATTTAATTAAATATATGTCCGATGATGGGATGTTGCGGAAGTCACAAGTAGTGATTCTTAGCTGATCCCTAGGTGAGAAGAGTTGTACTAAATGTTGCCAAAAGTATTGGAATATTTAGTATGATTTTTCAATAATTTAAATTTTTAATAAAAATGAAAATGAATAAGTTTTTTTAAAACAAAAAAATATAAATAAATCAACAAATAAATAAGAAAATTAAAAATTCATTTGCATCATACATTATTTGTATGCATTCATTTAATTTTCGAAATGGGTGTGAATCCTACAAAGGATGAGATTCTATAGAAGTCACAAGTAGTGATTCTTAAGAAATCTCTAGGTGAGGAAAATTATTTCAAATGCTGCCAAAAGTATTGGAGTATTCGATTTAATTATTCAATACAAAATGGTTCACATTCACTAATCTTTTTTTTAAATGAAAAAATAATTTTGATAAATAATAAAATGCTTCAAAAAAAGAATAAAATTGATTGCAATAAAATAGGAATTATTTTTTAAATATTAAATTAAGACCATTTCGTTAAAATCAAAGGATAACACATAATTATTATGGTACCGTTTTTTAACGGGTGTCATGGGAGTGCTAATCCTTCCCCACGCGTAACCGTACTCCCGGACCCAATTTTGTTTTCGTAGACAAAAAATTGTCTTTTTAATAAAACTTAATTAATTTTGAGATTTTGTTAAAAAAATAAATATTTTAGGTGGCCAATCACACCTAGTCAAAAAAGATTGGTGGCGACTCCTTTTTGTTTTTAAATGTTTTTCAAAATCGTCGAGTGCGAAGCCGTTACGACACACATGAAGCAACAAATTAGCTTAAATTAATTAATAATCGATCAAATTCATCAGGTAAAAGATTTTCCCAATGAAAATTATAAATTTATGAGAACCTAAGGAATACATATATAATTTTACCTACTATTTAAGATTTTGATGAGAAGGTATGAAAAACACTATTACATAAAAGTACTTACCCTGTGCTTGATTTAGTATTTGTGTATATTTTGTTTTCATATTATATCAAATTATACTTTTGCTGTGTCAAATACGAAAATTATTATATTAAAAATTATGTTAACATGATAAATACAAAAAATTATTCTAATTGCAATCCATCCAAGCAAATTGAGGGGATGGGGTTGGATGGAAAAAACGAAGAACAATGGAAAATGGGGTAGGAGAGATCATATCTAAAGAGACCAAAAAGAGCAGTCAAAGGTCAGTCATTTCATCCTTGGTGCCTTCGTCCATTGGCTGGTGTGCTTGAATTTAAATACATATAGTTGTGCCAATTTATTCAACCAAAAATTACCAAAAAAAAATAAAGACTTTTCCGACCCAAGACAGTGACAGAGAAAAAACTGGTGGTGATTACGTATGGTCTAGTCATTCATGAATTGAACAAATTTGGCCTTACATAAACGGCTTATGGAACTGGTGGGCTTTAATTATAGCCATACATGCTTGATTTTTGTTATAAATAATTTTTTTTGAATTTTATTAAAGATCGTTTTATGATGAAAATAACTCAAAACAGGTAATAAAAAGAGTCTGACGGTGCATTTTATACTTCAAAATCTGCTCCAATTTTCTTAGTTGTCACCCGACACACCTTGTTCAAATGCAGCATCGGTCCTAGAAAGCGAAGTTAACGTTCTTCATGGTGACAGGATGCAAAAGAGGCTATAGCTTAATGAGAATTTGATTCATTTTTTTATAGCTAGCTAAAACCCTGATCAATACTAAGCCCTTGGTTTAGCATATACCATTGCAGTTATTTACTTTGAGCGTGTGTTGGATTTTGAGCGTGTTACAATCAATAGTATAAAATTGAGGTGCCAGCAGCCGCATGGACAAAGTACTAGATTTTATAATATGAACCAGAGAAAGGTTCTCATCATCAGCCTGTTCAGGCAGACACTCCCCAAGAAACCAGCTATGAAACTACATACAAGCTCAAATTTATGCAATTTGATTATAAAAACAGAGCCAACTACCATACTTTTTTTAATAATATGAACCATCCAAGACTTTTTTCTGCTGATAAACCTATTAGCCAGTCTTGAGGCTTTGCCAAAAGTCAATCTACTTTCTGGCCAATGCAGAGACTTTTGGTTTCCCAAATTCATTATTCAAATGCAACTTCACCATCCATGAGCTATTAGATTTTTCTTGCGGGAGAATACAAATAAGAATTGGGGGTGAAGAAAAAGAAGGTGGTTGGATATAGTCTGGTCAAATATAATATATTTTCTTTTAATCCAAACATATATTATTCTGCTCAGCCTTATTTAAACCCAGCTTTCAGCTTCAACTTTAAGCCTGACACAAAACTTTTTTGCCATGGCTCTGAAATGGCATTTGTCATGGAAGAATATCCTCCCCAACTGCATCAAACCCAAGGATCGATCCTCAGGGCGTGAAGTTCATGCTTCCAAACAAAGTCATAGCCAAAGGCTGTCACTCTCTGATATAAGCAATCCTGGACCTGGAGGTTCTCCACTGTCAATGAACGATCTATCAAATTCTCTTATAAGCCTTCATATTTTTACCCTCAAGGAGCTGGAAGTGATAACGTTCAAGTTTTCCAGGAGTAATTTTCTCGGTGAGGGTGGGTTCGGACCTGTGTACAAGGGGTTCATTGATGACAAACTCAGGGCTGGCCTGAAGGCTCAATCTGTTGCTGTGAAGGTCCTTGATTTGGATGGCACTCAGGGGCACAGGGAGTGGCTGGTAAGCCTTTATACATTTCCATTTCAATTCTTTTCCTGAAGAAGTAGAGTTGAAGATAGTAAAATGATCAGTGATTCTGATTTTCCGCAGGCTGAACTTATTTTCCTGGGGCAGTTAAAGCACCCCCACCTGGTGAACTTAATAGGATATTGCTATGAGGACGAGCACAGGCTTCTGGTGTATGAATACATGGCGCATGGCAACTTAGAAAACAAACTATTCAAACGTTCGTTTCGCTCTTTTCTTTGGGAATAATCTTAATCTTCAACTCATGATTGAAAATTGTACAATTCTTGCCTTTAATACAGGAAATGGTCCACCATTGCCATGGCTAACAAGACTGAAAATTGCAGTTGGGACTGCAAAAGGCCTAGCTTTCCTTCATGAAGAAGAGAAGCCAGTCATATACCGGGATTTCAAAACTTCAAACATCTTACTAGACTCGGTAAAATATCCCAGGCTTAATATTACAAAAGGAATTCAGCTGTCCATCACGTTTTCATATATCAGTAAAGTCTAAAGAGAAACTGAAATATATTTTCAGGCTTACAATGCAAAGGTCTCTGATTTTGGGTTGGCAACAGACGGCCCAGAAGGAGAAGAAACTCATGTCACCACTCGCGTCATGGGCACGGAAGGCTACGCAGCCCCTGAGTACATAACGACTGGTACTAGGATTCTTATGATATTATCTCAGTTTTGCTGTTATCATTCTTAAATTAATGCGATTTCTTATTTTCCAGGGCATTTGACGACCATGAGCGATGTTTTCGGCTTTGGAGTAGTACTTTTAGAACTGCTGACAGGCAGGCGATCTGTCGACAAGACCCGACCTGGTCGAGAGAAGAACCTTGTTGAATGGGCACGGCCATTTCTGAGGGACCCTTGTAAGCTTGATGGAATAATGGACCCAAGGCTTGAAGGACAGTACTCGAACGAGGGGGCTAGGAAGGCTGCTGCCTTGGCTTATCGGTGTCTGAGCAACCACCCCAAATGTAGACCAACCATGAGCAATGTGGTCAAGGCCTTGGATCCTCTCCTGGACTTAACTAACATCCCAATCGGACCCTTTGTATACGTAGTTGCGACTCAAGGCAATGACGAGCCGGTTGTGCAGAAGATCGGAGAAGGAGAGGAAAAGCAATGCTATGAGACGAAAATGGAAGAAAAAAGTGGAGAAAAGGAAGGGAAGAAAGAGAACAGAAGAGCACCGCGCCAGAAAGGTCGAAAGCATAGACGCCGGGTCAAGCCATCGAGATCTCGGGCTGTCTATTCGGACACTGATTTGTATAAAACGCTAGGATCCAGTTTGTACTCTCCCAAGCACCAGAGATGATCGGAGGCAAACAAGCATACTTGTAATCAGACCGTACATTATCTATCTCTACAAGGAGTCTGGAAAATCGATGGAATAATAGAAGTTTCCGTTTTGTTGTTGTTGGACTTTGTTGCATTTTGCCTAGGATCCTGATTTCCGATCTTTTCCAGCGTTTCCATAGCTGTTTCTAGTAAAAACATGTTTGTTTCTGCTTTGAAAAACGTGCCCTTTTTTGTTCTCATCCACTGTACCAGAAACATCCATTAGCCCCGGCTGCAGGTCAAAGATAGAGATATGAGGACAGATTATGCATGATTCTTCATTAGACTCGCAATTCCTGTCCACATTTTTATTTGTATCATGCAAAATTGAATTCATATAGGTTAAAATATAAAAATTTTATATAAACATTCGATCCGATTTGATAAACACAATTTTTTTCAATCTTATCATATATTCATATTCAGTATTTATTAAATTTTAACTTATTTCATTTTCATGTATTTTATTCTGTCATGTTTAAGATTACACTTTTATTATTCAAATATAAAATGTTCTAAAATTTCCTGGACAGCTTCCGCAGGGTTTTCATTCTTTACATCTAAAACCAATTCCCATCTTGCAATAATGCTAATTATATTCAACACGACATAACTGCTGACTTTTCCTGAAACTTCTTATCGAAGGCAATTGACTGCAATTCATTTGTTTGGGACCTTGTTAACTAGTGCAAACTTACCTAAAAACCTTCTGGATTGTCTGCTAAATGGTCAACATTCCATGATCAGCTTAACTGACAAATCTAGCGTGCGGCATAATCAAAGTCGCGTCAGCAAACCAAGAGCTGCTGACTCCTTCCATGAGTCTGATGCAGAGCTTCAAATTCTTTGGTGTTAGACCACCGCACAAGACTTCGCCATTCCACCACTCCACCAACCCCATCTTCACCCTATAGCCAGACACGGCACACAAGTTCTTAGCCTTTTGCCGTTTTGAATGTACCATTTCTGGTTCAGAAGTTAGGCAACAGAAGAAATTATGGTAAACTTTAAACTCTTCATTGCAAATAATTCTTAATAAAACATGATTATACAAGAAATTCCTGGCATGAAGTAGAACAGAGGCAAGGAACAAGCATGGGAAGCATGACTGGCCAGGTGTTATCCACCTTTAGTGTAAAATAAATACAAAGTCCAAACAGTTAAAAACTATATCCATTCAACCATGAGATGCACAAGTAATGTTCATACTGCACAACTTCCATAAAAGGGGCTTGCATCGTTAAACCATACATGTGGGAAAGCTATGCATCATGTTAAAATGATATAAAATTCCCTCAAGCAACTCTTTGAATATTTAATAAATTTGTTTATGGTGTTGAATGGGTAAAGACCATTGCTCAATTTCAACTCATGAACCACCGCATTAGCCATTCATACTGCACAATTTATGCTGGAGTCTTCAATAATTGCGGTAATATATATCAGATAGGTGGAAAAAACTAGGATTCATTGTTCAAAACATTTTGAAATTAAAAACTGTTATCATAACTTTGTATATTTCACATGTCAAAATTATCTTAGGAACTTCTATAAAGCAGATGTAATAGCAAGGTTGCTGACATTCTTATATTTCAGCAGGTATTTACTAGTTTCTGGATATGAAAAAAAAAATTATTCTCAATACAGTTGAATTTTTTTATTTCTTAATTTTCTGATTAGATAACTAACAGGTGAAGGTTCTGATTTCCTAGACAAGGGCATTGAAGCAGTCAATTTACAGACAGAATACCAAGTAAATTTTCAGAAAGAACTGGATCCATCAATGTCCTAGACTCATTCTCAAATTATCATCATCAGAGCCTTTATCCCAATAGATTGAGGTAGGCTATATGAACCAATATCTAAAATCACGTTAGATCGTCCATATGTATTCTCTACCTCCATAGAGAACTATTCAAGACCATTTGCTCATCTAATTCTAAAACCTCTATGTCTTTCCAAACTACTTCCTTCCAAGTCTTTTTCGATCTTCCTCTAGTCTTAACCCTTCTCTCAACATCCATAGCCTCTATTCTCTTAACTGGAGCATCTACAGGTCTACGTCTTACATGTCCAAACCAACGTAAACGATTTTCACACATTTTGTCTTCGATAGGTACCACTCCAATCATCTTACGAATATCATCATTTCTCATTCTATCCTTTCTAGTATATCCACATATCCACCGTAACATTCTCATTTCTGTTACACTCGTCTTTTGTGTATGTAGCCTCTTAGTCGCCCAACATTCACTACCATATAACAATGTTGGTCTAACAACTGTCCTATAAAACTTGCCCTTCAACCATGTAGGAATTCCTTTATCGCACAACACACCTGTAGCACTTCTCCACTTACTCCATCCAGCCTGGATCCTATAGGTCACATCACCATCAATCTCTCCATCCATCTGTACTATTGATCCCAAGTATCGAAAATTATCCCGCTTAGGTATCGCCACCCCATCTAACTTCACTACATCATGCCCTTCCAGTCGGTTAAAATTGAATTTACACTTCATGTATTCAGTCTTCACTCTGCTTAGTTTAAATCCTTTTGATTCCAACGTTTGTCTCCATAATTCCAACTTTTTTATTGATCTCCGCTCTAGTTTTCACACATAGGACAATATCATCCGCAAACATCATACGCCAATGCACCTTATCCTGGATGGATTTTGTCAGTTCGTCCATAATTACCGCAAACAAGAATGGACTCAACGCTGACCCTTGGTGTAATCCCACCGTGATAGGAAACTCACTTGTTTGCCCCCCACCTGTCCTCACATGTGTCCTTGCGCCTCTATACATGTCCTTAATTAGTTTAATATATTTCAAAGGAACTCCTTTCTTCATTAAGGACCACCATAGTACCTCCCTAGGCACTTTATCATATGCTTTCTCCAAATCTATAAAGATCATATGGAGATCTTTACCCATTACTCGAAAGCGCTCCATAAGTTGTTTAAGCAAATATATTGCCTCTATAGTTGATCGACTCGGCATAAAACTAAATTGATTCTCCGATATTTCTACAGTCTTTCTTAATCTCCGTTCTATCACTCTCTCCCATAGTTTCATCGTGTGACTCATCAATTTTATGCCTCGGTAGTTGGCGCAACTTTGAATATCTCCCTTGTTCTTATATAAAGGTACTAAGACACTCTTCCTCCATTCCTTTGGCATTTTGTTAGTGTGCCAAATCTTAGTAAATAGATTTGTCAAGCACCTAACACCTACATCTCCAAGGCATTTCCAAACTTCAATTGGGATGTCATCAGGTCCAACAGCTTTTCCACTTCATCATCTTTAGTGCCTCTTTTACCTTTGTCTCTTGGATTCTACGCATAAAGCACCGATTTAAATCCTTGAGAGGCACCGAAATATTATCCAAAACTTTATTTTGTCCGTTATTAAATAATTTGTAAAAATAATCTCGCCACCTGTCCTTAATGTCATTATCTTTAATGAGAGTTTTTTGATGCTCATCCTTAATACATTTCAAGACTCCTAGGTCGCGACTCCTCCTTTCTCTTGCTCGCGCCAATCTGTATATCCTTTTCTCTCCCTCTTCTGTGTTCAACTTGTCGTAAATCTCTTTCGCAACCTTCGTCTTAGCTTCTGCCACAGCCTTCTTTATCTCCTTTCTTACTACCTTATATTCCAAAAAACTCTTGTCTGTATTGTTCTTCTTCAAAGCCTTGTAACGCTCTCGCTTAGTCTTTATAGCATCTTTTATTACTGCACTCCACCATGTTGTGTCCTTTCCAGTCAGCACTCTTCCGTTTGATACTCCTAATGTCTCTTTGCCTACCTCCCGAATGCATTTTGCCATCTTATTCCACATTACATTTGAGTTCTCTTCTGTTGTCCAAGCCTCTTTTTGAATCCAACTATCTCTACATGTTGTATGACAATCTTCTTTTAGCTTCCACCATCAAATCCGTTCAATTCCTTTTTGTTGGTTCCTTCGATGTCGTCTATCTATCTTCATAACTAGAATTAAGAGTCTATGTTGCGCGGCAACACTCTCACCTAGGATAACCTTACAATCCAAACATCTATGTCTATCCCTACTCCTAGTTAAAAAGAAATCTATTTGACTTGCTCTTGGTCCACTTCTAAAGGTTATAAGATGAGAATCTCTCTTCTTAAACAATGTATTTGCTAGGATTAGATCATAAGATAAAGCAAAATTTAAATCTCCTCCCTCGTTTCTTACACCATAACTAAAACCCCCATGTACTCTCTCAAAACCCTCTCTACTTGTACCTACATGTCCATTAAGATCACCGCCAATAAAAAGGTTTTCTCCTATGGGTACTTCTTGTACTACCTTATCTAAATCCTCCCAAAACTGTCGTTTACTAACCTCATCAAGTCCTATCTGGGGTGCATACACGCTAATGACATTCAACACATCTTCTCCTAAAACTAGTTTAACCAAAATAATCCTATCCCCTTGTCTCTTAATCTGTACAACATCCTTATGGTACTCTTTATCTATAATGATACCTACTCCATTTCGATCTCTATCTTTCCCTGTGTACCAAAGCTTATATTGCCAAGGTGCTATCCGTCTAGCCTTTTCCCCAACCCATTTGATCTATTGGAGACACAAGATGTTAACCCTCCTCCTACTCATAACCTCACAAATCTCACCTAACTTACCACTAAGTATACCTATATTCCAAGATCCTAACCTAAGCTTATGGTTATGGACTAACTTCTTTACCCACCCCTGCCCATTGTGGTGTGGGAACCTTTGCCTATTTAACACCACATCCAGGCGTTGATGTGGCGCGTCACTTTCGGGCGACGACCTAGCTACCCTTGCCCACTTTTCACTACACCCGGCTCCGATGCAGCGCGTCGCTGTGTAGGGGACACCCCAACGATGTTTTGATATTGGTTCATTTCATGAGATTGGACTAGTTTTTAAGGCTGGTTATCCAAACCTACCGCCACCCTACTCCTTCACCCGGGCTTGGGACCGACTGCGTTAACTCACACAGGCGGAGTTAGGCTCATTCTCAAATAAGTAGTAAAAAGGAAATATGAACTTTTTGCTATACCCAAGGCATATGAATCTCCATATTAGAACAGGCTTACCATCATACTAAATGCTTGTGGTTCATCAGACTGGAACTTCAGGAAACTAGTCAGCCTCTACCTTGTTCCAAGAAAAAAGAACATGAGCTGCCCAAATTGTCTTATGAGATTCTATTAGATTCATGCAGATTCTTTGCTAGGCTTATATTTTTCATTTTGTTTTTCGGTAACTAAATTGTATTATCAGATCATCAGATATAGAGAGGGAGCAAGTATTGAGAATGACTCCATTGGAAAAAAGAAGGAATCAACCCTGTTAAATAAAAAAGAGCTCAATAACAGGAAAAAAAAAATCAATCCTCAAATCACATAGCAATTCAAGTTACAGCTAGCATGAAATCAGAAGAAAAACCTCCAGGCTATGGCTAGAAAAATAATCTCTTTCTCTTGCCTTTCTATCTTGAAAAGAAAAATACTAACCAGCCTTACCTTAAAGGGTTTTTCTTTGAATCAAAGACAACTGAAAATCATTTCATGTCTAAATATATGTATCAACTGGATGGTTAATCTTGAACATTTATTGCACAAACCATGACTTGCGCAGTCATTTTTTCCCTTTCAGTACACCAATATTAGGCTAATGGCCGGTGTTTTGAGCCTCCGGACCTTTTAACTGCAGTATCAAGCCAACATTACAAGCCCATGCTACTATGCTTCGATCTGAAATGCAAAGCTTCATTTTGACCGTCAGTTTTATCCAAAAGCACTAATCCATACAGCACATAAGTCAAATAAAGATCCGAGGATCCACTGACAATATGGTCTAAATAACATCTGATCAGGTGCATTTGATTTTTTTTCTTTTAATTCTCCTAATATTGGGTAAGCTTCTAAGACCAAATAAGTAGGAAGCTAAAGCGCAGCAACATGCCTTCAATAACACTACCTTTTCTTTTGTTTTTCTGTTGCTTTTTCCAGATGAGTTGTTTCTTTACTTTCATCATAATTTTGAATTTGGATCCAGTCAGAATGATACTTGTCATCATATGGAACAACCTTCCCATCAAGGAAAGGCTCACCTGGAAAAAATTGGACACATGTTAACACAAAAAATGAAAAATAAATGAGGTTAAGAACTTAAGACATTATAGAAAAGAATACACCATTGCTTGATACTCAATTCTTATAAAGGCAGGAAGAATTGTTTGTGAATGAAATTAACATGAAATGGAGGAAAAAACTGCATACATGCTAGCAGAACAAATGACCATCCAACTGCAAGAAGGATTTGTTGCAATTGTTATGGAGGGATACAAAATAGCCGGTGTATAATAGGCTTCAATCTATCAAGGTTCATAAGATGAGTGAATTAAATGCCATTCAGATCAATCAAGTGTAGTGCATAACAAAATCTTCTCCTGCCACCGTATTGAGTTACTGATATTGATTGCAGTGCAATAGAGCATAACACCTAAGAAGAGTAAGGACTAGTGGATTAAATCAAAATAGGTGGTCACTTTGCTACACAAAGGTATAACATAAGCATCAATGATTGACTTCCAACCTGAAATGGACATTGCAGGACACATGAACTGCCTCACTTCGATGACTCAAGTATTCCAAATTCTTGTTTCGTAAACAAGAACAGCACCAACAAGTTCTATTGATTTGAACAACAGAACGAAAAATTTCGTTGCTGGTGGAGGACAAAAAGACCTGATGATGGAGTAGTCCATGAAAGGCGTTCACAAGTAGTCAACTATGGATGCATCATCATAAGTGTTTAATTGCATTCTTTCTAATGGCCATTCATCCTTTAAACTAGTTTCTATCATCTCAGAAGAAACAAAGTGAAATTAGTAGTCTTTTAACCAGCAATCATGCATAAGCAAAACCAAAAAATATGAAATCTACTGTCTTGATAAATTGCATGTACTTCAATACCTTAATAACAGAATAATATTGCATAATGAGAAGCAAGTAAGACAAAGAAAAGCAAAAACTTTACCTCCATAGCCATTATCACGATGGCCTAAATAAGAATCTGGTAACACCCATTTCACATTAGGCAGGGCTGCAAGCAACCAACACAATTCTGTGTTACTTTACAATCTTGAAAAAGAATAAATTTGGAAAGGAAAGCACATGAATAGAATTGAAAAAGCTTACATTTAATTTTAGAAGTCAATTCTTCCGGGACTTTGCATCCAAATGCATAGTAGTACTTAGTGGAAACAGAGTATATAGACTTCTTGGCTTCCTCCTCGCTGCGTGGGAATACCAAAATATAAACCCCCAAAAAAAACCCATTTTTGAACTGCAAAACGGAAAAAAAAGCAAGGATTTTTACCTTCCCAAAGCCATTGCTAGAGTCTTAATGTAGGAATTGACAATCTCATCTCGGAGCGGATATCCCTTGGGAGCCTCCATCACCACGAACCAGTGTTCATAGTCACATCCCTCCACCACAACTGGCGTCGGAGTCAACTCGGTCCTTTCGAGAAGCACTGAGTT
Source organism: Heritiera littoralis (assembly GCA_031772115.1). NCBI lineage: Eukaryota > Viridiplantae > Streptophyta > Magnoliopsida > Malvales > Malvaceae > Heritiera > Heritiera littoralis. Next base: position 1,286,418 of record JAPDPK010000041.1, read on the forward strand.
ATTAGATCCGGAGTCGCTCGAGAAGTATCTTGAGAGTATATCAGACGGATAGGTGGAGAAACGGCGACGGATTAGCTTTTGAAAGACGCTTGACAACATTCAAGTTTTCCTGTACAAGGGGTTTTTTCGATTGATTGTTAAGGATTTTCTACATAAATCATTAAAATAATGAATCGGGTCGGGGTGGGAAATTTATCGGGCCCTAATTGTTTCAACAAGGTCGGCCCAACATGTTCAGAACAAAACACCCTTCGACTGAAGCCTTAAGTTTGAATTCTGAGGAGTAGAAACAATTCTGAGGTGTCAATAAGCTGTGCGTTCATGAGTCGACCCGGTTTGATACAAGTAAGTCATTGTTGTCGCAATCCTTGCTTAAATAAGCTATTTGAGTCCAGCACAATATATATATATATATATATACATGTGTCATATTAAGTTAAAAATTTTAAATATATAGATTGACACGATTTATAAAGAGTCAATATTAACACACGACACATGAGCTAATACTACATGGAACACAACCATCTACTAATATCAATTCATTATTATTATAAATGAATTTATATTTCTTTTGATGTTTTATTTTTATTTTAAAATATCATACTAAATAATTTAATTGTGAAACGTTTATATTATCGATACATAAGTTTATAATTCAATATTCATTTTGAATGCAAAACGTAAGATATGTCACTTTACACGTGGCGTGAATTGTTTCGACAAACTTGGCCCAAAATGTGCAATACAAAACACCCTTGACTTGATGTTCGAATTTTAATGAAGATCATGATCATTATTGATAAAGAAGTATAAAAAAAGACAAGTGGAATTGGAGGGGATAAGATCATAAGACAAGACAACATGTATATTATTTAAAAAAGACAACATGTATATTGCCTGCCATTGTCAAAAAATAGAAGCTGATTTGTTTTACAACACTCCACCTAACAATAATTAATCACCATTATTTTTTTCTCGTGCTCCCAGGCCCGGAGAGACAAAGACTAGTTGTTCTAAAGATGAATAATCACTACTGAACAAAAGATGAATAATCACTGAGAGTACATACGCAATGGGAGCCGAGGTTCTGCCGCAACCTCGAGTGCGTACTTTTTAGGGGTGGATAGCCCGAAGATTTCCTCCATGTTCAAATCTTCTTTCTTCATGTTGCTAGGCAATTTCCATGTAAACCCATGTAAAAGATTTGCCAGACTTGCTTGAATGACCTTGATCCCGAGAGGGTATCCAGGGCACATCCTCCTTCCAGCCCCAAACGGCAACAGCTCGAAATCATGACCTTTGACATCAATACTCTTTCCAATGAATCTCTCGGGGCAAAACTCGTCGGGTTTGTCCCAGAGGGTTGGGTCTCTGCCGATTGTCCAAGTGTTTACGAGAGCTCTGGTGCCCTTGAGGATGTCATAGCCAGCTATCTGACAGTCTTCGCGAGCGAGGCGAGGCACCAACATTGGCGCCACAGGGTGCAAACGCATTGTCTCCTTAGCAATTGAGTCGATGTAAGGTAGGTTCACGATGTCCTTCTCTTCTACCCATCTTTCCCTGCCAATTATTCTGTCTAGTTCTTCCGTGGCCTTTGCGAAAATTTCTGGCTTTTTCAAGAGCTCCGAAATTGCCCATTCTACTGTCACCGCTGAACTCTCGGTTCCACCAGCTATCAGGTCCTGAAACATCATCAAACATTAGCATGTTAGCTACAAAATGAAAATCTAAGATTGCGATCCAAGAAAGTCAGAAAAGAGAGAGAGAGAGAGAGAGAGAGAGAGAGAGAGAGAGAGAGAGAGAGAGAGAGAGAGAGAGAGAGAGAGAGAGAGAGAGAGAGAGAGAGAGAGAGTATTACCTGACTAAATGCCTTAACTCCATGCCTTTCGAGCTTGACATCAAGATTGGGATCATCAGCAAGCTGCAAAAGCACATCCACCATATCCTTAGCAACATAATCTTTGACCGCTTTTCTCCTAGCGTTATGTTCATCCAAAACATGCTCCAAGAATCTGTCGAACTTTTTGCTCAAGGCCTTCATTCTCTTAATATAACCTTGCAAATCCAGGAAACTCAGCCAGGGAATCGAGTCCCCAATATCCAGCACCCCGTTAAGCAAGAACAACTCATCGAGCATCTCCTTGAACTCCTTTGGGGTCACAATCTCATTTTCACCAGTACCCTCCGTATATTTTTTCCCTAACACCATCCTGCTGATTACGTTAAGACTCAAACTCGAAAGATGATCTTTCAAAACAATCGGGGTACCGGATGATTCGTTCAACCCTTTTAAAAACAATTTCAATTCCTCCCTTCGGATATACTCGTATGACTCCAGGCGTCTTGCACTGAAAAGTTCCGTCAGGCACATTTTCCTTGCTTGACGCCAGTATGAACCGTAGGGCGACCATGTAATATCAGAGTAATTATAAGTAGTGTATTTGCCTGCAGCAATTTTCGGCCGGTCAGCGAAGTTCACATCGTGGGTTTTAAGGATGGCTTTGGCCATTTCAATGGAGGAGGCCACGACAACGGGGAATGACCCGAACTTGAGCTGCATGATGGGACCATATTTTCGGGAGAGGGCATGGATCGACCGGTGGGGAAGTGAGCCGATGAGGTTGAGGTTACCGATTATGGGCCAGGGTTGTGGGCCGGGCGGCAGGTTGAGCTTTCGACGACGGCGAAGGCGGAGGGAGAGGAGGATGAGGGCTAGAGTGACAAGCCATGCTGTTAAGAAAGTAGCAACTTCCATTTGTGCCTAGTGAGGGTGATACTGATGATGCAGTAATATGCTTAGTTGATTGATTGTGTCAAGGGTGGAAAGTTGTATTTATAGGCAAAAAGCAAAGGATCAAAGTCTACGGACATATGTAACCAAAACAAAGTCTACAGACATATGATACTTTATGTTTAAGAAAATTAATCTACATTAGTTTTATATTGTATGGTGGTGGGGACAATGGGATTGTACATGTTTCTCGTTATTTATTTTTTATTAATTTAAAATTAACCACATTGTAATCCTTGATGATGCACCGATTTTTATCAATTTAAATATATGTATATATATATATATGTGCACATAAATTTGTATTATTCGTATTTTTATGTGTTCAAATCTTTAAAATTTATGATATTTAGTAAGAAGAACAAATAAAAATATTTAACTAATAAATCATACCAATTATTATAACAAAGATAATTATAAAATACTTTTTTATACAAAAATAAATAAGAAAAAAAATCCTTCCAATTGAAAGAATGCAATTTGATAAAAATAAAACTAAAATACAAAATCAGTTTCAAAGTTCTCATATTGAAGAAATATTTTTACATCTACCATTCCAAAAATATTTCAAATCCTAATATATATTTCAAAAAAAAAAATTACACTTCGTGTCGTTGACATCTACATCAACACACTTATTAGGTGACATTATCATGTAATATATATTAGATTACTGAGGTACAAAAAAGCTTATTTGTCCCATAATTTATACATTCGATGGTATGATACAAAAGAAAAAAATAAAAATGATACGAATTAACATTTAATATATATTGTATACGAATTTAATAAAAATTTAAAAATATATTGTTTACTTGTTAGACATAAATTTTAACATGATAATTTTTTGTTTTGTAAAGATAAATGCGATATATATATTATATATATATATATATGAATAACCAAATCTAGATAAATTATGAGTTAAAAAAAAAAAGGAAATTCGGAGAGAGTTATGAATTCAATTTGGTGAAGTCCAAAAACACTTTTCCCATAAAAAAATTAAAAAAAAAAGAGCAATTGGCAACGTATCACGTTGGATCTTGGAAGTGGGTGGCGCATGATATTTTGAAAATGAAAGCAATGCCAATGCCTTGGCTGCTGAGTTCTGAGTACCGAATGACTTTCCGGAAAGGAAAGGAAACCACTCGCTGCTGCTGCCACCTTTCTGCTCAACTTCGTGGAAGTTTTACGACGGGGTTTCTTATGTTTAATGACGAGTTGAAAGAAGAAGTAAAAAGAACAAAACACTAAAGGATACCTGAAGTGTAACCAAAAAAATAAAAGGATACCTGAAGTTGACCTGAGTCAAAGCAGCCGATGGCTCTTTTTGGAGATGCGTAGAGACAAATGTGTTTCATGACTAATAATTTTAATTACTTTTTTTTTCATTTTTCTATGTGATGAAAGCCACTAAATATCTAAATAAAGGGAATTACATAGTGCCATAAGTATATGTACATTTTATCATGCATATCTCAAACTAGGTTGCCTTGAAAATCATGTCTCAATTTTAGACTCTTCTCACTATATATGGTTGAGATTTAGGTTTATATTTGAGCAGTCAATTTATATGTAGATTTTAGTATAAAGATATAAATGTGTACACTTTATTATTGATATATATATATGTTCCTTTTTTCAAGATAAAAGTAGAGAAAAACCTAACACGAAAACGAGAATGCAAAGAAAAAGGAAATCTGACCTCGGGGAAGAAAGAAAGAGAATAAAATTGGCAAGAAGACAGGAAGACAAGACAAAGAAGAAGAGGGAAAGAGGAAGTTTTTGTTTTTGTTTTTTTTTGCTCTGTGAAGACAGGAAGACAGATGAAAAAGAGAGGAATAGAAAATCTGTGTTTTTTCTTAATTCATTAAGAGTAATTACCATTTCCTTTTTACAACTAGGATTCCTCGTTATGAGAGGTATAATCGAGTTGAATCAAGACGATCTAGCATCAACTTCAAGTTTAGGTTGACTTGAAACCCTGAGGCTTGAAGCTCAACTTGAGCTTAATTGAGTTTAGCTTTTGAAACTTGACTCAATAGAATACTCGAGTCGCTAGAGCTCAACTCAATAGATTCGAACTTAACTCGATAAATTATATTTGTCAAATTTCAATTATATATTAAAGGGTATAATAAGTTAAAAATATATATTAAACGAAACTTGATAAGACTTGTAAACCGTTTGAATTGAGTATTAAGATGTTTGAGTTTGGCTCGAAAATAAACGAATTAATATTAAGTAATTATCAAATCAAACTCAAATAATTCACAATTAACTTGATTCCTTTACCGTTTACACCCCTACTCATCACTCTTAAAAACTCAAATAAAATTATTTCTCTAATAAAAATTGACGAGGAATCCTAATTGGAAATATAATAACTATTAATAGTCAAGGTATGATTCCCTACGTATATGGATAAACACACCAACCCAAAGACATATAATTTACAATTAAAAAATTATTTATGTGATGGACCCATCTAAACAACCCAAATCGTGCATATAATAGTGCTTGATTTGATCCTTTTTTTTTTTTTTATGGAATTAAGAGAAACAACTTTTAACAAACATTTCTTTGGAGTCTTCTTCATCCATACCTAATTCTTTTTTTTTTGATCAGATACCTAATTCTTTTTTTAATCAATTACCATAGACTCTCTACATTTTTGTCTATTCTCACCATAATATAAATTTAAGCTATAATTGCACTTTTTTTAAGTATATGTTTTATTTTATTATTATGTGAAAGCTACAAGGGTCTATACAATATACAAATACTTTTATTATCTGGAGAAAAAGAAGCAAAATACAATATAAAAATAGTTATATTTGAATGTATGTCACATATATATTTTTAATAAAAATATGCTTTATATTTTTTAATTATTGTCATATTCATACTAATAAAAATATTATTTCAAAAAGTTTATTTTCATTATTTCACGTTTAAACTATTCATGGCAATATTTTTCTCAATTTTTTTAACTTTTTTCACCAACAAGGAAGTGATTAGTATAAATTATGTTTGCCCAATTTCTGCTAAAAACATGTATATTATATAATCTGTAAACAAAAAAAAGTATAATATATAATGGAAAATGACAGAAATTAAAAACAATTCACTAATTGCCAAATGCCAACTAATTTAGCCCAAAATGGCCCAACTATTTTTCTTGTACGACCTGCACATTGCAATGCCATATACGTGGTCCTGGGCTTTTTTTTGGGTTGAAATCATCGTATATCTCTACACCATTTTAGTATAGGATGAATCCGAAATCGAGCCGGCTGGACCAAAAGGGTGGCAAAGCTCTTCTTCAAGAGTTTTAGTATAGCTGCATACTCAGAGCTCGAACTCGAGATCTCTGGTTAAGCTAGAACAACCTCTTACTAACTGATCTACATGCTTTTTGAGTGGTCTTGGACTTTGTTATGTCGTGTCATGTGATTGTGTACCGACAATTGAATTTATTTATTTATTTTAATTTTTTTTGTTCGTTTTTATTTTATGTTTTTAGTATTGATTGAAAATTGAAATGGTTATCTTTTTAATTCTAAAATGTTCATGGATATAAATGAAAAAAAATATGAATAAATTCTATTATCTTTATGTTCATTTGTTTATCTTTAATATTGTTTGCATTCGCTTTGTATCCTATTTAGTAAGAAAATTTTGTATTTTAATTAGCTTGATTCATTTGAATACTATGATGTTCCTTTAATGTTTACGAATGAACATGTATAAACTAAACGATCTCAGTTATAAACGTTAAACCAACACGTGTCACAAAAACACTGTAACGAACATGTGAGAAAATAAATCATAAACCGAACTTAATAAATCTATCTATCACCATTAAATATGAGGATATATAAGGTATTTAATAATTTATTTTTAGAACATTAAATGGGACACCAAACAAATGAGTTTCATTTCTATTAAAAGAATGTTAATTAAAATATTTTTTGAAGTCATTTCTCAGGCCTAATATAAACAAACACAAACCAATATGTTTTCAAACTATTTTTCGAATATTCTATTTGTTTTTATTTTTAAATACTTTGAAATTTTACAAGTCTAAAATTCAAAATTTAAATACTTTATTGTACTTTTTTTTAAACCAAAAGCTTTCATTGTAAAAAAAAATGATATAAAATAATTATTTCACGTCAATATATATTATTTTTATTTAAATCATGCCATATAATCATATTATTTGAAAAAATAAATTAATTATTATCAAAATTATTAATAAATATATTGAAATAAAGATTTACAATTTAATTATTACATGTGATAAATAATAAATGATTGATTTTTTTAATAAAATAATTGCATGACATTGATTTAAATGAAAGTGATACATATTGATATGGAATAACCATTTTATATAATTATTTTCTTCATTATAAAAGAAATAGAAAAAAACCGTCTTTTTACTCAATTGATAAAAATCACCGACAATCGTCGACTTTGAACGATGAGTAATTTTGGTTTCAAATTTTAACGAAACATAACTTAGTTTGGGTATTATTCACGGAAAGAAGTTAGGATAATTATGCTGTGAAAACAAGCACCGACAACATGAACCAATGATAAGAACAAATGTTGAAAAAATAAACGGATTATTTGTTTAGGTACGTTGAAATTTTAAAGTTTGTGAAAACGCAGCAACATGAGCATCGAGTATCATTGATCAAAAGAATCCCATGTCCAACAGAAGCAAGACAAGTTGGTGTACGTTTGGTTTTCTTTCAGCCACGTCTCAGCTCATCGCTTGTCATTTGTGGGGTGTAACTTTAACGCCCAACGAAGGACAAAGGCATAGAAATACCTTTTTCTTACATCTGTTGTGATAGATAATTAGAGTTAGTTACATGTCGGACCGGATCAGTTCCGGATCGATTTTCACTGGTTTTGGTCTTAACCAAAGAAGAATCGATCTGAACCGGTAGGAAACTGATCCGGTTCAGACCGGTTTTATATTATTAAAGAGGTGAATCGATCCGATTCGTTGGATCGGTTTGCCCAAAAATCGGACCGAACCTGTTTAAACCGGTTCGGTCCATTTTTTCATTTAAAATTTTTATTTTTTAACATTTATATTAATTTATTTTAATATATATTAATATATTTTGATAATTTAATCTAATAAATTTATTTTTATACTAAATAATGTTAATAATTTAATTTAACAATAATTTATTATAAAGTTATATTATAATTTATTTAATTAATGTAATAATAATGTTAAAATAAACTACTATAAAATTATCTAATAAAATTATTATTATAATAAAATGAAGTTATATTATGAATAAATATTATAATAAAGTTATTATGATAAAATGATATTTGATTCAAAATACAAACAATGATATTATGAATATTATTATTATATTCATTTTGCAATATCATTTTGCATATCTTTATTTATGTTCATTTATTATATTCATTTTGCATTTAAAATAATTTATTATATTTGAAATATCATTTACTTAATTTTTATTCATTTATTTATTTATTCATTTATTTAATATTTTTTAAAATATTAATTCATTTTGTATTTTAAATATTTATTTATTTTAAACATAGATAAGTATAACATTAATTAATTTGATATGTGATAATAATAATAATAATAATAATAATAACAATAATAATAATAATAATAATAACAACAACAACAACAACAACACCAACAAAGGAGAAAAATGAGAGAGTAGGAGACCAAAGATTTTTTACGTGGAAAACCCCTTCAAAAGTTAGAAGGGTAAAAACCATGGGACCGTAGTCCATAAAAATATTCACTATGACTAAACTTATTTACAATTTTACATACAATTTAAAAAAAAAGATTATTCTCTACTCTCAATAATTTATACGGATTGCCTTGAAAATTTGTTCATCCTCTTCTGAATTATTATCAGCGAATTCATTGATCATTCCAAGTTCGACATTGCGCGATTCCGCATCAAACCAATCTTTAAGGCATGTTAACATGCACAATGAATCCGGATTAAGAGTGGTTCGATGGTCTCCAATAATTCTTCCACACGTCGAGAATGCGAATTCCGAAGCAACAGAAGAAATTGCACCGCAAAAACATCTCGAGCCATGGAAGCTAACACTGGAAATTGTTTTTGGTTTTCTTTCCACCATTGGAGAAGATCAAAGTTTTCATCTACAGAAAAATCTTGACTTAAGAAAAATCCTAGCTCATTGAAGCTAGAACTTCTTCGAGTTGTTGATCCCGATCCCGATCCCGATCCCGATCCGCTCGCTTTTTCTTTTAGCTTCATTCTCTTCTTTGCTGCTTTCTTAATTGCGTTTAAAATTCCTTTTCTTTTTTTGCTACTTTCGGTTTCTTCGTATGAATCTTCTTCTCCTCGATTAAAGTTGAATTGCTCCCTTTCTGTTTCATAAACATTAAACAATTCTCGAAAAAGATTGTTAATTGAGGATTTTGATCCTCAATAGAATCAAGACCAAGAAATTCTTTATAACAATCAAAAAAAATTTCTATATTTACCTCACCTTGACTAGGATTTAGTAAAGTTGCAATACAATAAATAGGAGGATTATTTCTTAATATTTTTTAAATTTTTCCTCCATATCATATACAAAAGAACTTAAAGTTTCATGATTCCTAAATTTTACAAATTTGTCAAACATTGTGTAGATAATAGGAACAAAATACAATGTAGTTGGATAAAATTGAGTTGAAAATCTTTCGGTTGCATCTTTAAATGTAGATAATAAATCGACACAATATTCAATAAAAGTCCAATTTTCTTGAAAAAGTACTAAATGTGTGCTACTTGTATAATTGTTATAAAAAGGAGTAACAAGTTCTTTATAAAGTAAAATAGAAGAAAGCAAACGATGAAGTGAATTCCATTTTGTTTCCACGGGAAGTGAAAACGCTTTAACAGGTATATTATTTGTCATACAAATTTGCTTCCATTCACGTTTATTACTTGGTGTGCAAATCCATTTTGCTAAAATTTTAATTTTATCAATTAGACCTATGCCAGTACCAGTACCATTAGAACTAAAACCACTTTGAACACATAAATTTATAATATGACATGCACATCTTGCATGAAAAAATATGCTTTGCATAACAGGGTTTAAACTTTTAATTAAATGAGGAATAGCTGCAGTATTACTCGAAGCATTATCAAAAGTAATAGCAAAAACTTTATTATTTTCTAGTCCATATAATTTACAAACTTTAGTAATATATTTATGAATAGTATATGAATTATGTGCTTCTTCTATTACATCTAAAGATAAAATTCGTTTTTGCATGGACCAATCTTCATCTATCTAATGACAAGTTATAACAAGATAACTTATACCATTAGTACTAGTCCATATATTACTAGTTAAACTAACCCTAGATAAAATATTACTAAGTTTATCAATTAAAGCTTGTCTATATTCTTTAAACATATCCATGCAATCTCTTTTTAATGTATGTCTAGAAATAGATTTATATGCAGGATGTAAATAGTTACAAACAAATTCTAAATATCCTGTTTTTTCACAAATTGTGAATGGTTGTTCAGTCCTAATTACAAATCTAACTAAACCACGTCTAGCTTGAACATTATCAAAAATAAAATTTTTTCCACCATCATGTGTATTAATTTGAGATTGTTTACCTTCTAAATTTCATTTTCTTCGGCATCAGGATTAATTTTATGTGCAGTAATTAAATGTCTTTTATACGTATCTATACCGCCAGCACCTCCACCGGACTTATAAGAGTAAACGCCTTGGCACAATTTACAGATAGCACAATATTTATTCGTCTCACCTTCTTTTGGTACAATATCGAAATACTCCCATACCCTGCTCGTTTTTTTTACTAAACTTCGGCCTTGATGATGTAGCAGCAATTGTGGCAGCTGATGATTGTGTTTGAGCATAACCTCCACGTCGATCACAACCAACCGATGGCGCCGCCAAAGGAAGCTCCTCCTCCGGATGAATATCGGGTTTGATTTCATTAAATGATTCGTCACCCAAATTAGGAATTTCAGTGGAACCAAAAGGTCGAGAAACAGAGCATGAACGACGAAAGAAATTTGACATTTTTATATTTTTTTGAAAATAAATATATGTTAAGAATTAAAAAAAATATATGTATGATATATATAATATATTGGAATTTGGAAATTGAAACTTGAAAATAAAAAGTAAAATTTGCAAAATTATGAAATAAAAAGAAAAATGAAATTTAGAAAGAAAATGATGAGATTATAAAATTGGAATAAGAGATATATATAATAAATTAGAATTTGAAAATTAAAAGTAAAATTTGCAAAATTATAAAATAAAAAGAAAAATGAAATTTAGAAAGAAAATGATGAGATTATAAATTTGGAATAAGGGAATTTAAGTGAATTTGAGAGAGTTTGAGTGAATATTGAGAGAGTATGTGAGTGAAGAGAATAAGAGTAGATGAATATAGATAATAGGTAGATTTGAGAGAAAATATAAAAGAAATGTAACGAAAAATAGAAGATAGAAGAAGTATTTATAGAAAAAAATTAGAATAAAAAAATTTTAAAAAAAATTAAAAAAAAAATTGATGGGCAACGACCATCAAAGAGGCAAGTCACAGACTGAAACAAGGTGTGCAGTGGCAGCCATTTTTTTTTTGAACCGAACAGGTTCAACCGGAACCGGACGGTTCCAGTCCTTAATGGACCAGGCCCTTAGCGGGCCCGGTCCTAATAATCTAAAACCAGCCCAATCCGATAACATAACGGGCTGGGCCGGTTCTGAACCGGTACTGTACCGGTTTGGATTATGGGCCGAATTAGCTCGATCCGATTATGAATCGGGTCAGACTAATCCGGCCCATTAAGCAGCTCTATTAAGATAATAATTAATCAAACTAAAAACATTGATGCCCAACCTTTTAGTTTAGATTTAATGATCAACTCAATCTCTCTTTTTAATTGAAAAAAACCTTAAAAGATGAATTGGGCCAGAGGAGCCCTAAACTAGACCATGTTGGATGTAATTAGAAGACACAAGTTTGCAAGGATAATTTCGGCCTCAAGTGGAAACCTAAAAAGTTGTTTCCAAGGCCCGTCTTTGAATAGGTCAGAAGGGTTTGGTGGCCTTGTTTAGATCACTTTTGCTTTCACATATGTGTCGGTCATATCTTTAAAAGTTGTGGGTTCCACGTGACTTAAACGCGTAATATCATTTTTTGAGTTAAATAAATTAAATATTGAAGGTGTTTTGGGTAATTAAAAATTTCAAAAAAAAAATCCGGGTATTTTGATTTCAACCTTAATTTAATTGCATAAGAATGGCTATGATACATTAGTATGCTACTCTGTTTAAGAGCTCTACTATTTCATATACACCCCTTGCCATAGCTGATAGCTATTGGGAGCCAGCTCGAAGTTCTAATCAATTTATCCACCTAAATTTTAATAAAAAAATTAAGCAGTATGATTCCAATTCGGATCATATTGAAACACTATTAGGAACACCCCTGCATGTTACCCCAGGCTCTGAGCTAGGTGCAAGCAGCTCATATGGTATCACACCAGCTCCCACACCGGTTCCTGAGGCTAGGATCAACATTTTTTCTCTCAATCTCCTTTCTATCCATCTGATCTCAGCCGAAAACTCGTAAAATGCCTCAATCATCTCAGCATCACCGGACCAAATCGATGGATGCTGTCGTTCCCCTAAGTACTCCTCATCAGCTGAGTGCGTCGACAAGATGTCCACCACGGCCATGAAATTTGTAGCTTGTAGTAAACTTGGCAATGCTGAGAGGAAATATTTTTGTGGATCAGCTAGGAAATTGGCATACTCAGGGTCACTTTCTTCGGGTATTAATCTTCTCATTAGAGGTGGACGGTTAGGCACGTAACCACCATAAGGGTACTGTCCGAAATTAGTGCAGCATGTTGTGCGGACGCTAGCCAAATGATGGTGGTGAGGATGGAGACTAGATCATCAGCTGTGTTCAATGGTGGCCACCAGTCCTGGTGGCTGATATCGGCATGGCCAACATGGATGGACTCACGGTACCAGCGTTGTAGCTCTCTGTCATTGCTAACTACGCTTGAGCTTGAATAGTAACGGTTTACGTAAGTTTGAACCCAATTCTCAATGGCATTCCATATTGGTAGCCCATCCGAGGCGTATGGGTAGTCTTCGATTAGGAGCTTCAGACCATGTGGCTGCGTGGGGTCTGGTACCGCAATTCCCTGTACAATGAAAAAAACAACTCTTCTGTTAGATTCACTTCAAGATTTTCTGCCGACAAACGTAGCAGAACATAAAGTCTATGTTAAGAAAGAACTCAGTGTCTTCTACAACAATGTCTATATGTTCCAATTGATCTCCTGTTGGAGTTGAATTATTGGTTTTCTTTTTCTCTGGAAGAGTCAGTAGTTTACCTCCGGATTAGATCAGCATAGGTAGGCCCTCCTTGTCAAAGCGCCAATGGCTTCGATAAGCTGCAGCACTAATCTCCATGCAGTAGAGACCAGGAGTGAAGCAAGACTCGATAACACCGTCAGCGCTGATCAAGGTTTGGCGAGCTATAGCATTGATCTGTAGTGTATATCTCATGTGTGGATCCAAAAGCTTAAAAATTGGGTGCATTGCGCTCAATTGCCTATGTGCCGCCAGCATAAAGGGCTCCAAGCATGCATGTGTACGTAACCTATTATCATCAAAACAATTCTGTCAATTAAGCTTACGAAAACGAAACCAATACGATTTGTTATTTAAGAAACTTAAGCTTTGCTTACCAGTGGTTGACCAATTGGTGAACTCCGGCATCATTGGAGCAGACGTGAGCCTTTGCGAGCTGCCATATCCAATTCGTAGTTGCATCAACAGGAGGTGTGACAACACGCTTGGCTCGAGAGCCTGGTGTAGCGTGTGGGAGGCTTAGTTCAATGGCGATTGGCTTGAGAGTCCCGCTAGGAGTCAAGAAAAATATGGTACGGGTGGCATATGACTTCCGCCCGTCAAGCGCATTAATCCGATCAACGAATGGTAGATAAACGTCATGATAATCCACCATAAACAGCTTGTTTTCTTCCAAAGCCTGCGTTCAATTTACCAAATACAACAAAAAATTAACATCTTTTGCAAATAGAAAAAAAATGTGGACTACGTCACTATGATTTGATAGATTTACCATAAAACTTACCTGTTGAACATTCATGCCATTAAGCTGGCCTGCTAAATGCTCCTCTTTCAGGGCAGATTCTTGTGGACCATAGATTTCAGGATCAAGCTTGCTTACCGGTGGAAAAGCAGTAACTCTCTCGATGTTGACAGGGTTGACACCAGCCAATGCTTGACGGCCAAATTCATCATCTCTTAACCAACAAACTTGTCCTCTGCATATGCGGATCACATGTTTTAGGAAGGTATTCTTAAAAATCTTTTTGACCCACATGGCCACATGTAAAATGCGTCCATTATTATAGTTCACTTTGTTATCATAGAGAAGATTGTTTGGATATGGAAAACGTAGTGTAATGTGTACTCACTGGAAATGACTTTGGGGGTTTCGAATTTGAGAAGTCCTTCGCTGGATTCCTGTATTTTGCTGACAATTTTTGGCAGTGGAAGGTTCTTCACGGTCTCTTCTTGCAAGCCTAATTTCAAGAGGAGCCCTTCTTTGTAAAGGTCATCGATGTCAGCAAACGAGTTTATGTCCCGATTGTGGGATGAAATGCTGGCTTTTAACTGCGGCAGCAAGTTGTGAAGCACTGCTCTAAGCCTCCCAGCAGAGAAAGCGTTCTGCTTTGACTCCTCAAATTGTTCATCTCTGGGCACATACATCGGCAATGGCTTCTCAACTCTGCTCTCGGCTTGCATGTCTGCCATTTCCAAAGTAATTAAAAAATTCTTTAGAAAAAGTAATGAAAGAAAGTGGATTGGCCACTAATTCAGGTCACCAACATTTTTCACAAACAGACAATCCATTCCCATTTAAAATTGACAAAGAAATTTCCCATAATAATCCCACTTTCTTTTTTCTTCCTGTTCTTGCCATGTTTATCACCTGTTTTTTTCTTCGATTTTCACAGTAATTCTTAAAGCATACAAGTTATCCAGAGTTGGTATCAGAAATGAAAATTGCTTGTCCATGTATCTATTTACCGGTTTCAGTAGGAAGACGCCCTGTTCGACACCGTCTTGGGTAAGGAATTTTATCACCTCCGAGCGTTGGCCGAGCCAAATTATTTCCCCTGTCTGGATTTCCCAAGTCATTGTACACATCGAAGTCATAAATCCTGTCTGACAGTTTTCTGACTCCCTTGCCACTGCCCCTGACCTCCCTCAGCTCCTTCTCTCTTAATGCCATAAGACCTTTCGGTGTCTCGCTCGGTAAATAAGGCTGCCCAGAAAAGGCCAAGTTAATACGAACTGTTCATTGTTGTAAATAGTATAACGTTAACCAACATGCGTCGGCAAACGAGATTTTGATTTAGTGGCCAGAAAGAAACTTTGAAAATTCACATTCTTGCATGCGAAAAACTACTAGTTCAAAAAGTGATTTGTTTGACTTAAGGAATGAAATGAAATTTCAAGATCAGCTCGCTACGACTGCTTCAACTTTGTGCTTCGATGAAAATTTCATTTTGACCTTTTGTAGATTTCCCATTCAACAGATGTCAATTGTATCTAACTGGCATCGTACAAAGAAAGTCTAAACATTTGAAAACAATGAAAAGCGGTGTGAATCAAACTGGAAACGCTAAATAAAATAATACTTTTTGTAAGGAATAGTAAAACTGAGTAAGATTTACCAGGCGGATACCTGATTAGAGAAGAATATCCTTTTTCCGGGATGATCTTTCTTGGATTGTACCCAGGAATTGCAAGGGAAATGCACAGGACCGCATGCAAATCCTTCAATGGTTATGCTCTCCAGGAAAAACTCCTTCTGGTGCTTGTTTGTCACCATGATTGCCCCTGGCTTCCCAAAGTTTGAGTCCACGATGAATTCTGCTGTGTAATGAACCCTCTCTGCTTTGATGGAAGCTTTCTTGGACCAATCCTTCAGCACTGCTTCACTGCTTCTCTTTGGAGCCTTGGTTTCTTCAATATAGAAATTAAAACAAAACAACCCAGTATCAAACAAATCAGTACAAATGAAGAAAAACAGAGATTGTTTTTGCTTTTAGCCATTAAAGACAAAATCCAGAAGAAACTGAGACTTACTAGGATCTTCTTCAGTGCTAATGAGCTCCAAAACAACATTCCTTCCAATCATGTCAGCGAAAGCATCCAAATGCTTGACTAAAGTCTCCCTAAAATCTTCCTTTTTCTTATTCCTGACCGTTATAGCCGCCCTGACCGTGAACGTAACTGCTTTTTCCTTCTGATCAGGCACAGCCTTTATCAAATCTTCGCTAATGGCAGCCGCAACAGGAGGCTTGGAAGCTTTCCTCAAATGCACCCTCTTTTGCTTCAATGGAAGCAAGACAGGGTTAACCAGGAACCGGGTCTGCTTCTGTTGGAAAGTAGCATTATTACCAGAGCAATTCAGAAACAGTTTTGATGAAGATACAAATAATGGCCTCTCAATCAAAGAACAACCCATGATTTCTTTAGCCAGTGCCATGACTCTAATAAATTCCTCTCTCAATCTCTGAAACAGTAGCTTTGTGTTGTCAGAATTTTTGTTTTTGTATTTGCAGAGCAGAGTATGGTAGTTTTCTTTTTCTCTTTAGAGGAGTTGAGAAGCCAGTTGTGGGCGGTCTCTTATTTATAATACAAAAAGTGAGACGAAAAAGTGTTTCTTTAATTTTCATAAAACAAATATTACACGTTTAATTTTTTATATAATCGAAAAACTCTGTTCAAAAAATATGTTTTTATTGTTTTTAACATAAAAATAAATAATTATTTCATAATTTTTTTTACAAATTATTATTCATATTATAAAAATATTAAAAATTAAAATATAAATAAAATAAAATATATATTATAATCTTAACTTTATTTATAAAATAAAAATATTGTACTAATTATTTATGAAATAATTATCTTATAAAAAATATTAAAAAACGGCTGCTGAGTCAAAACGAGTTTCAGCTTTACCGAGTAAACGACGCGGTCGCAGAAAGCAATGAGAAAGGGACGCGCGCATATGATGTTAAAAGACAATTATCTCCTCTACTTGTTTGACCTTTAAAACATATTAAACATCATTTTTTTTTCTACAAAGAAACATTTAATAAAAGAATAATTTTTTAAATTTGAATTCAAATCTTATAATATGTCATAATTTATTTTTAACTATTTTGTCAAGAGATTATTAGCTATTAATTGTTACTCTATTATCTATTTTTTTATGAAAAAAATGGTCTAAATAATTAATATTTACAATAAAACCATATTATAATTAAATAATTAATATTTATTTTAATAGACAATTGGGCACATTAATAATTTTGATAATAAATAATTGATTATGTGGAATAATGTGGTTACATTATGTAATTTGAAATATATATATACATATTAATGTGAATGATTGTTTCATTTCAATTTTTTATGTATCAAAATTAAATTATGGTTTTTATTATAAAAAAATGTTTTTTATGACATGAGTTATGGCAGACACGTCACACCGACCGCAAGATTTATCAAAATTACAGACAAACAGTACCGACATGATCAACATCCAAATCAACTGCTGCAGAAGTAAATTGAGAGAAACAGAATTACAGTAAACCCTAAAATCTTTAGTTCCGGTATAATTATAAGAAACAAAAGAAAAAACAAACAAACATCTTTGCTAGAAAACAATGAAATCAAGTAATGCAAAAGGTAAATTGAGAGATTAATCAAAATCAGAGTAAACCCTAAAATCTTCAGTTACAGTATAATTATAAGAAACAAAAGAAAAAACGAACATCTTTGCTATAAAACAATGAAATCAACTAATGCAAAAAGTAAATTGAGAGATTAATCAAAATCACAGTAAACCCTAAAATCTTTAGTTACAGTATAATTGTAAGAAACAAGGAAAAAAAAACAAACAGACAAATTAACAGACACGTTTGCTATAAAACTGAGCGGGCAGGGTTTACCTTGAAGGAAAGCAAATTTGGACAAGAACCGTAGAATGCGAACGAGTCAAGTGTTTGCAGTGCAGCCTGTTTCATCTTTGTAAGAAAAAAGCTATCAGATAATTTTGCAAGAAGATTATGGCAACTACCCGTGTATACATACATACATATATATGTATATATGTATATTTATGTATATATATAGCCAGCATTAAGCAAGGGAGTTCTGAGCTTAAAACGGATTTTGATTGGCCGAAAGATTCCTCGATAATCAAGTTAACAAAGTGGATAAGAATATTTACTTACATGGACATTATTTTTAAATAACACGTAAGCATCTATTAAATTTATGTACACCTAAGCAAAAATTAAACATTAAATAAAACTTATCTACTTTTTTACTTTTTAAAAAATTTTCTAATTTAATTATATATATTATATTATAAAGTACATAACAAATTTGGTGAAAATGCCTACATAGATGTTTACATCGATATTTTTTTTAAATGACACATAAATATCCATTGATTTCATGTACGCTAAGCCAAAACTAACATTAAATACTAAACTTATCCACTTTTCCACTTTCTTAAAATTTTTTTAATCCTAACTACCAAAGCTTGGCCTATTATTTGATACTCCTTCTTAAGAGGGCTTACGTTCAAAGTTCAATTTCCTACTCTCTACTTGTACCTCCTATGAATCAAATTTTTTTTTTCTAATCCTAATATTTCTCAAACTTTTTAAAATAAAATTATCTTAAAATAAATTTAATTACTATATAATCCAAAAAAATTTAAAAAATATAATTTTAATATTATCTATTTAGAAAACTAAATAAAATATTAATTGATATCTATTAAGTTAACTTTTTTAGAGCTTAAAAATTAGAAAGCCTATAAAACAAAAAATACACTATCAGCTATAATAATAATAAAAAAACAATATACTTTATCTCCAAATTAAAATATGAACTTCATAAACCATTTTTATGATTTTTAATACTCGAAAAATTATAGCACAGTCATATAATTAGCCACAAATCTAATTTAATTATAAAAATATTTAAAAATATATTTTAATATTATCTATTTAGAAAAATAAATAAAACATTAATTGATATCTGTATATTTATATTATAAAATAAATAATTTTAATTTTAATTTATTTAAAAATATTTTATTAGCTAAATTGAAAAGTATAAAAGTAAGTTATCACTATCATGTATATTATTTAAATATTTAAAATTATTGTTTTTCTAAATAAATAAAATCATATATATATATACATATTATATTACAATGTACATGCACACATGTCAAAAAGCTTTGCTTACATGATTACTTATATGTATATTCTATTTTTATGATACATAAGCAGCATTTTAACAATCATTTTTTGCTCATCTGATTAGTAGCCCATGATCTAATGGGTTATCGAGGAGCTTCTTGCTAATCTCTTTCCAAGTTGTGGACCAGTGTTATTAGTAATTGTGATATTTATTTTTTTTTTCAATTCAGCAGCACACATCAAGTAATTTCAAATCAGGTAATTTTTAATTTAGATTTATGTAAGTTCTTAATTATTTTTCAATTTATTATTTACAGATATCATTAATTCTAATTGTAATATTTAATCTTTTACAAATACCATTAGTTTTTTCTTTTCTTTTTTCAAATTTTCTTATTCTTTTTGTTGTTACCAAATATTTTATAAAATTGTTGTTTAATATATATATATATATATATATATATATATATATATATATTTGATCAACCATTAACAAGTGAAGTTTGGTCATCAAGATAAGCAAAAATAGTAAGCAAATCTCACCAAAATTTTCATGTCATTCAAAAATGACTATAGTAATTAGAGTAAAACATATCAGTTTCCCATCTTTTTAATATTCAACAATGAAAGATCATTTTCTAGGATGGAAAAGAAGAGAAAATTGCCAATATATTCGAAGTAAAAGGAAAGCACTGGTAAGAGTTCAGTACTCCTAGTTAAAAGATATTTTATTATACACATGTTTAATGTTTTCATTTTCTCTTTAATTACCAAATAATAATAATAATAATAATTAACAACAATTTATGGCGTGCTGAAAATGGTTTAGTGGTGGCTCGGCATGTGTAGGGGTGTGCAAAACGTTCACAGCATATTACTAAATGCTAACGAATGTGCAGGCTGCATACAGTTTAGCCGATATAAACAAATAGTTTTCAAAGCAGTGCTTTGCTTTTCTTCTCTTTGCTTCCAAGGTGGACTCTTTCCTTACGACACTCCTACTTTATACTATAGAATATCAAAAACTTTGTGTTCGTTCTCTCTCTCTCTCTTTTTTTTTTTAAGTTTATTATTTCGTGGAACTCAAATTATAATAGTTTAAGTTATGATTGATTTAATGGAGAAAATTAAAAAAAAAAAAGGTTCTCTCAAGTCTAGGATATACTAATTATAATTGTCAATTCCTTTTTCAAGATTAATGATGGTCTGCCTAATGTTTATCATCATGTACTAATTTTTTTTAAAATTTATATTTGATACACTGTTAATATATAAATTACATTTATTGTTATCAAATTAAATAATGATATTTAATTGTAAAGTAAATTTAATAACATTTATTATTTAAGACTCTTCATTTTAAAATTTATGAATTAATGATATATTATGTTATGATTAGTTGACATTGTATCAACTACAAAATTTTTTAGGGTTTTTTCATACCGTAAAGATCAAATCTTCTATTAAAAGTGGCTCTACTAAATTGGCTTACGCAATTATCAAGTGTTAATTATCTCTCATTCTATTGAGGAACTTACTGAAATGGTCAAACCCAAGGTCTTATTTGACAACACAAATAAAGGTTATTTGGTCAATTTTGGAGCAATAAAAATTCAGTTATGTATAATAAATGCAATGGAAACTATAAAATGGATTAAATAACGAGTTTATATTTGATGCAGATAGTGTATAACATCTATACGTTGTAGATCAATCATATAGTACTATTTCATTGATGAGTAAAATTTAAAAATATGCAGATCTTTAAAAATTAATTTCATTAAAGTTTTTTTATTTATTTTTAAAATATATTTGTATTTTTAAATTTTATTCATTGATAAAGTAGTATTCTAGTTATCTGACAATGTATAGAAATTATATAATATTAGCGCATTGAATACAAAGCCATAATAAAATTTTAAAATTTTATATTTTATATGAATGTGTAAAATTTATATATTAAATATGTATATGTGTGTGTATATATTGTTTTCCTTGTACGATGTCAATATCTCATGAGTAAAGTTTCGTGGGAGTCTTGTGAGGTCTACATTTTCATGTCAGTGTGCTACATTATATTGATATTTTTCTGAGGCTTGCATTCATGTGAATGCAAAAAAGAACATCACGGTTTAAATTAAGGTCTGAATTTTTATTGAAATCTTTATTTAAAAAAACGAATTTTTATTGAAATATTTTCTCACTCATTTCACTTTTTATTTTTTAAATTTGTATTAATATTTATATATTTTTTTAATTTTATTTTGTAATTAAATTGGATACATATATAATATAAAAATAGCTATTTTAATTTATTGAGAAAGAAGTTAGATAATTTTTCTTCAAGACTCTAAAATATGATTTCCCATAAATGAATAAAATAATTATTAATATAAAATCATAAGAAATTGTAAGAAACTAGATCTGCTATGTTATGTGATGTAGATGAGAAGCATCATTAAAACATGCAAAAAAAAAGCAAAAAAACAAAAAAAAATCTTTCGTCCAATCTCTCAACTCCCCAGTCCCCAGCCACTAACTTTTTATGAACTTGAAAACACAGTTGTCAGCTTCATTAAATATTAACTGGATCCAAAAGCATACTCCTTTAATAAGTTAAATTAAAACACTTCATCAGAAACAAAAAAGAAATCAGAAATAATATTGGGAGAAGATCGTGTAGGTTAGCATCTAGATCTTAAGTAGTTTTAGTTTGTCTTGGTGGTATATTCAAGAATGGTAAGGGAGATCGGATTTTGTTAAATTTGGTTCATTTTCATATTTGTAGCTTGTGTATCTTGATCAGATTTGATCCATAATTTCATGTGATTTTCAACTTATTTTTTTGGTAAATTTTGAACACAATTCCATAATGGTTAAAATTGTGATTTTCTTGTTATAATCAGCAAGCTCTCCTTTAAATAAAAAGAGAACTCCTTCCAATCCTCGAGCATCATAATCTTATTATGTAAAAATACCATCTAGTGAAGCTTTGAGTATTTGAAAGACTTAAAAATAATTCAAGGAAGTCGGTCGAGTTCAGAAACCAGATCAACAGCAGACACACAATAGAGCAATGATTGGAGATTAGTTCAATTATCATTGTGTTTTTTTGCATACAAGCTATTAACATGTTTCATGTATGTTTAGAACACCTTAAGTTGGATTTTTTATCTAACATGTCTAATCAATAACATATACAATATACGGTTTCATGATATAGAAATTTAATTTGAGAGTCATCTTAGCTGTTCATTTATTTAAAAAATTAAATTCTCATAAAATTATATTCAATTTTCAACATTTATATTCTCCCTTCTCTCTTTTGTACATATAGAATTTTTAGGCATTCAATAAGTGAGTTCAATCCGAAGAAATGGTCTAACCTTGACTCCGTTTCTTTTTGTTTTAATGTCAAATTATTTAAAATACAAAAATTATTGTGTTATAATTTACATTGTTATGCCAAATATTAAATCTATCTTTTATTATTCTTATACAGCTTTTATCAGAACTTTAATCTGCATAACTTTTTTGTTTTTATTCCTATCATTTCCGTATAATGTCGTCACAAATATATATATATATATATATATATATATATATATATATGTTCTCAAAATTTCTGAAAACTTCTTCCAAAATGGACTATTAAATCCCGAATACTAAGGAGGTAGGTAGCAGAGCAAATCTATTGTTTGGACCCAGTATAAATATAAAGCAATGACAAGTAAATCTGTTGGACTGACCACGTCGCCACTGGTTTTGCCATGTATATATAAAATTCAACTACCCAATACATTAATATATTAATAACTTCACCAATCAGGTGTCGACTAATGCAATAACTTGATATACACTGATTTACCAAACCACAAATGGAAAACCGGTATTAAGATTTACATTAAATTCTCTTGCTGACTATTGTATGTTTCCTTTCAAATTAGTCTTTTAATTAATTAAACTATAGATTGACTGTAACAAAAGGAATAAATAAAAGGAAAATGTTTACTTAAGAAACATCCTGGATTTTTCTTAATTTTCAAAAATTCTGACTTTAGTTTTTTTTTTTTTTTTGATCAAATCTGACTTTAGTTTTCTATACATATGTTTGGTGTCAATGTGCAATCTTGGTCGCAGCGTGGAGCACAAGATCAGCTTTTGTAGAGTATAAATGAAGCAGAAATCCTTCACATGCAAGAAAATAAGCAAAAAGTCTTCTCAAAAAAAATAAAAGAAAATAAGCAAAAAGTATTTGACTAATTTATTGTTTAAACTTTTGGTAATATTCTTGACTTTGGACCAAAGAATATGTATTGCCAACTTCATAATACCCTTTTTCGCTAAACCAAAAGGAATTTCATTAATTTATTAGAGAGAAAACATAAAGCAAATAGACTGGCATCAAAAGAAGTCATTTGAACCAAAGGAGGGAACAAAAATATGACATCAGAAACATGACCAAAGCACTCAAGGAATGATCGGAAAAAGTGGAAGTGAACTTTTATCCGACATATTTGAATATGGTTGAAATTCTAAAATCGTTACTATTCGAAGAGTTTTATCATTTATCATTCTTGGTCTAAACAAGATTAGTTTCAAACTGCATAATGGATGAGGATACTTGTGATTAAAAAAAATGATAAGAAAAACATGACCAAAGCAACAAAGAAGACTCAGAAAAAACCCACAATCAGATTAGTTCTGAAACCTTTAAAAACATGGAGACAATCATGAAAGTACAAGTTCGTGAAACTTATGATTAAGATTATTTAACATGCAGAAAGAGAGAGATGCGAGGCAGAAGATCAATATAAAGACTCTTTTGTAGTGCTTTTCTTTTTCTTTTTTGGAAAAACTGTCTTCAAATATAGTCATAATTAAGATTATTCTAAAGTCATCAGGCCATGCATGATACCTATTTTTTTCATTCACATTGTTTTTTGAATAGCACGTTGTTATTTGTTAAATTGTTGGAGATCATTCTTATGCGTATAAAATGTTTATTTTTGTTGTTGAATTTTTTATATAATTTGATTTCACATTTATTAAAGAATTAACTTACGAATAATTATCTAATACATCATCAGTGGAGTTTTTTTGACTCCATAAGTGTAGTTAAGACGATAATACTGTTGGAGTTTGCCTTGAATCCCACATCGAAAGTATAGGAGAAGTTATAAGGGCTCTCTCCTTATAAATAATGTGTCAGGCTTGGTTTGTAAAGTGTCCCAAAGAGTTGTAGACACCGATAGAATAGCTAGGGTTTAAGCTATTAAAAGGGTGTAGTTGGGCTTTGGGATCTTTGTTAGGAGTTTGCAATTTTTCTCTCTAAAAATTGCATGGTTGAGCTTTGTTAGGAGTTTGCAATTTTCCTATCTAAAAATTGCATGTTTGGGCTTTGGGCTTTGTTAGGAGTTTGCAATTTTTCTTTCTAAAAATTGCATGGTTGGGTTTGTAAGGAGTTTGCAATTTTTCTCTTCTAAAAATTGCACAGTTGTAATTGTTTGATTAGTTATTAGATTGGTTGGGTGGTTGTAGGCCAATTTGGTTGAGTCAAACCATATTAAAAATTATTGTATTTGTTTTTTGCTTTCCTCTATTTTATGGGTGTTTGGTTTGAAGGGATATTTTTCCCAACAAGTGGTATCAGAGCTGAAGATTTGTGATCCTACGATAGGAGGAAAGCTATGGCTGAAGTTATGTCTGGAGGTATGCCTAAGTTTGAGATTCCTTCATTTGATGGTAAAAGTAATTTTATGTTATGGCAAAATACGATTCAGGATCTTCTAGTGCAACAAGGTCTAGATTTGGCATTAGAAGAAAATAAGCCAGATGGAATATCTGATAAGGATTGGGTTGGAATTCAGAAGAGGGCTGTGAGCACAATTAGATTGGCGCTTGCTTCAGAGATTAAGTATAATGTATTGACTGAGACAACACCAACTGGATTGTGGAAGAAGCTGGGAGACATCTATGCATCAAAATTGCTGACGAATAGATTGTGTTTGAAGATGGATTTGTATTCTCTGAAGATGGATGAGGGTACGAGTCTCCATGATCACTTAAATGAATTTAATAAATTAGTTTCACAATTATTAGCTATTGATTCTAAAGAGTTGAAAGAAGAAGAGAAGGCATTGTTGTTGTTGTCATCTTTGCCCAAGTCCTATAGACCGTTAGTTCAGACTTTATTGGTAGGTAAAACTACTTTGACATTGGATGATGTGGTTGCTGTGCTGTGTGAGAATGAAAGATTTATGGGCAAAGAAGATTCTTCATCTGCGAGAGGTGTACTAGCTGCTGTGGAAGGTTCTACTCGAGGGAGGACTAATGAGAGACATGGTGGATCAAGAGGGAGATCGAGATCAAGATTCAAAGATTATAATGAGGTGGAATGTTATTATTGTGCAGAGAAGGGTCATATCCAAGCACGTTGCAAGACATTAATAGAGGATATGGCTGCATTCAAGAAGGCTCAACAAAAGAGTGATGATGGAAAGAAGAATGAGACATGTGTTGTTTTGACTGATTCAGATGATGATGTATTAGCAACTTGTTTAGATGGGTTTCATACTTATGAGAAAAGTTGGGTTTTGGATTCAACTGCATCGATGCATATTTGCAATGATAAAGATTGGTTTGATGAATTGAAAGAGGTTGAAAGTTTAGGCAATATTGCGGTTAGGAATGGTAATCAAGTGAAGATTGAAGGTATTGGGAGTGTTCAACTCAAGCTTCATGATGGTGGTGTCAAGACTCTTCGTAATGTGAGGTATGTACCCAGTTTTAACTACAATTTGATTTCTTTGGGTGAGTTAGCTTCACGTGGGTACACATGTGTTGGTAACAATGATTGTTGCAAAGTATACAAGAATGGTGGTTTAGTTTTGCAAGGAAAGAGGAATGAGAAACAACTATATTTGCTTGATGATGCGAAGGATAGAGTTGTTTCCAAGAGTAAGAAGATTCAAAGGCATGTTAGTTTTTCAGATGTTGTTGAGCAGTTTGGGGAGTTTGGGGATTCAAGTCAAGGGAGGATTTGTTGGGGTTTGTCTTGAATCCCACATCGAAAGTATAGGAGAAGTTATAAAGGCTCTCTCCTTATAAATAATGTGTCAGGCTTGGTTTGTAAAATGTCCCAAAAGTTATAGACACCGATAGAATAGCTAGGGTTTGAGCTATTAAAAGGGTGTAGTTGGGCTTTGGGATCTTTGTTAGGAGTTTGCAATTTTTCTCTCTAAAAATTGCATGGTTGGGCTTTGTTAGGAGTTTGTAATTTTTCTCTCTAAAAATTGCATGTTTGGGCTTTAGGCTTTGTTAGGAGTTTGCAATTTTTCTCTTCTAAAAATTGCACAGTTGTAATTGTTTGATTAGTTATTAGATTGGTTGGGTGGTTGTAGGCCAATTTGGTTGGGCCAAACCACATTAAAAATTATTGTGTTTGTTTTTTGCTTTCCTTTATTTTGTGGGTGTTTGGTTTGAAGGATATTTTTCCCAACAAATACGTCATATTTTATTTCGTTTTATTTTCAAATAATTATTTCATACATCTTCGGTGAAGTTTTTTTTTTACTCATAAGCGGTGTTAGGATTATGACACGTATCTTATAAAAATATTTTTAAAAAATAATAAATAAAATAAAACATGTGTCGTGATCCTGATTCCACTTGTGGAATAAAAAAACTTCATCGACGGTATATGAATTAATTATCTATTATTTTTTTAATATTTTTAAAAGACATGTTATTATCTTAACTCGTTTGGAGAGTCAAAAAACTTCACTGACAGTGTTGAATATCAATCCCTTAACTTAAAATCAATATATAAATAATATCCAACTTAAATATATATAAAATTTGCAGTGTACTTCGATGCGTAAGAGATGATATAACATTTCATATATCTCAAAAAAATAATATTTATGATGATATTTGTGTATTAATAAAGATTGAAGTCTCTTTTGTTAATTGACATTCTTTTTCTTGGTACATTAGAGTAGTTTGAAAACTACTTAGATATTACAAACACGAGGTAGACCAATGCCTAACAAATCAAATTGAAGAAGATGACTTATCCCAGCAGGTGGAGATTCTAAAGTCATAATTGTCGTAATGGTTTCGCGCTCGACGATTTTGAAAACATTTAAAAACAAAGGGTCGCCACCAATCTTTTTTGTTAGGTGTGATTGGTCACCTAAAATATTTATCTTTTTAACAAAATCTCAAAATTAATTAAGTTTTATTAAAAAGATAATTTTTGATCTGCGAAAACAAAACTTGGGTTCGGGGGTACGGTTACGTGTGAGGAAGGATTAGCACCCTCACAACGCCCGTTAGAAAATGGTACCATCCTAATAACATGGTATCCTTTAGTTTTAACAAAATAGTCTTGGCTTAAGCTTAATCCGTTTATTATATATGTAAAAATTTGTGCATTTGCTTAAAAAATTACTATTATAAATGTTTTAAAAAACTTCATTATGAAAACCAACATGAACACCATTTATTGAAAAATTAAATCAAATATCCCAATACTCTGGTAACATTTGAAATAATTTTCCTTACTTAGAGATTTCTTAAGAATCACTACTTGTGAGTTCTATAGAATCTCATTCTCAGTGGGGCTCACACTATTTTATAATTGATCGTGTACACATATAGTATTGATAAAAACGTATGATGCATATGAAATTTAAAAGGAATTTTATTTATTTTGATTTTATTAATGAAACTCTTGGCATTGAGAAATTTGGCTAAATATCCCAATACTCTAGTAACATTTAGTTAATTCCTCTCACCTAGGGATCAGTCAAGAAATCACTACTTGTGAGTTTCATGACATCCCATCATTGGAAGAATTCCATTGATTTTAATATTTATAAATATGATGCTAGCATATGGTATATGATGCATATGAAATTATGAAAAGAACTTTATATTTTGATATTTATTAGAAACTCTTGATATTGAGAAATTTGGCTAAATATCTCAATACTCTGGTAACATTTAGTTAATTCCTCTCACCTAGGGATCAGTTAAGAAATCACTACTTATGAGTTTCATGACATCCCATCATCGGAAGAATTCCATTGATTTTAATTATTTTTATTGATTTGTTATTTTTATATTTTTATTATTATACATATCTTTAAAAATAAGCATGAAATTGAATATTGAGAAATAATATTGAATATCCCAATACTCTGGTAACATTCGGTATAATTCCTCTCACCTAAAGTTTTTCGAAGAATCGCTACTTGCGAGTTCTACGAAAACTTATCATCGGGATTTCACACTTATTTTATTTTATTATATTTTGTTTATTATATTATTCTATTTATTTGTTTACTTATTAATTTTGTCATAATAATACATTAAAAATGCCTAAACAAATATTTCTATAAAACAAATGAATGAATAAAACGAAAAAGGAAATATACCCTCCTCAGGCGGGCGAACTCCTTGAACGGGAGAGCACGCGGATCTTCCCTATACTCGGGTGGGCAAGCTACTTGAGCAGGCGAACACGCGGATCTCGATCATGTCTAGTGGGAGCACCACGCGGATCCTGCTTCTCCTTCCACAGGCGGGCGAGCTCGCGGATCTCGGTCGCGTCTAGTGGGAGCACCACGCGAATCCTGCTTCTCCTTCCACATGCGGGTGAGCTCGGGGATTTTGGTTGGGTCGAGTCCACACACAGATCCTGCTTCCCTTTCCATGGGCGGGCGAGCTCGCGATTTCGGTTGGGTCAAGTCCACACGTGGGTCGCCTCCTTTATTCTTCTTTTTTCCTCAGCTATAAAAGGGAATCTTTTTTTTTCAAACTCATTTTCATCCGATTTCTCCCAAAAGAAAAACTCAAAAACCTCAAAATCCTCTCAGCCTCTCCTTCTCCAGACGACTGTCGGCCGCCGTGCGCCGCCGTTCGCCGGTCGCCGGTTGCGGTCGCCAGTGGTTTTCCCGATAGCCTTAAAACACTCCACTTCCCCTCCTTTACTCCAATCCGAGCACCGTTTAGCCCGAAAACAGTCCCAAGTTCACAGATCTGACTATCCCGAAAGCTTTTCCCTCCTTTTTTGTGTTTTGTTTTCAAATCTGTTTGGATATGGTTGTGGTTCTCTTTGCGGTTGCCATTGTTAGGTTTGCTTTCTCTCTTTTTTTTTTTGCAGGTTGATGGAGATTTAGGTCTGAGGTTAGGCTCGGGGTTCTCGGATTAGAGGTTTTTGGATCTGGGTTGGGGTTTGGTTTCCTTCGGTATTGGTGGTTGAAGGCTTTGGGGTTATGTGGCGTTGGCTGGTGGTGATGAATGGTGTTTTGGGGTTGTCGGTTGGTGGTGGTTGAATGGTTGAGGGTTGTTGTTTTTGTGTTTTCTAGGTCTCTGCTCCCTTTTTTCTCCAACAAGTCCCTCGTTGAAGAAAATCTAGTCCTTTTAAACGAGTTTAGGATTAACCTTTGATCCGTAGGGTTAGATCCAATCCGGGTTCTTCTTATTGTTTTCCAGATCTCCAAGGCAGTGTCAGGATGGGATGGTTTGCTTGGAAGATGAATTTTGGGTGGCAGCCGAGACCTAGGGGGAGGGGCTAGAACCGCCGACGGCTGGGGCAGTGGGTCTGGCCGGCAAATCTGGAGAATCCGAAGCATTTAATGTGATAATGGGACTGATGGATAGTCTAGGGAGGCTGGCGGCAAGTAGATGATAGACAAAAACAAACTAATAATAATAATAATAATAATAATAATAATAATAATAATAAAAATATAATAATAATAATAATAATAGTAATAATATAATACTAATAATAGACAATAATAATAAAAATAATATAAACAATAACAAACCAAATAATAAAAATAAATACAAACATATATATAATAAAAAATGGGACAAAATTAGGTGTCAACAATAATGTTAAAGGAGTCCTTTTGCACTTTGTTGGCAAGGAAATCAGCACACCGGTTAGCTTCTCGGAAAACATGTCGAACAGAGCAAATCCAACCATTCTGCAACAAAGGTTGACAATTGCTTAACAGAGGAAATAAAGGATCTATGTTAGAAATGGTTTGCACTACCTTCTGCAAAACCAATAAGGAATCTGATTCTAGTATAACCTTCCTGTACCCAAATCCCATGCCAATTTCAAGCCACCATGTATTGCAAAAATCTCAACTCTTACAATTGAGCCCTAACCAATCTTCCTTGTGAAACTCGCAAGTCATTTCCCTGTATTGTCTCTGCATAATCCTCTCGCTGCTGTCTGACCCGGGTTAGATAATGCTAAAGCATCCACCTTGACCTTCACATAACCATTAAGAGGACGATCCCAGCAAATATTACATAATTGTTTTGGAATACTGACTTTGAAATGATCAGTAGCCTGCATAAACTCTTGAATATGATGAATAACTAGTTGGGAGCTATTAGATGGCCAAGTAAATCCTTGTTGAAAAATTGACATATTACGCCACTTCCACAGAAGCTAGCAACTATAAGCAAAAACCGGCCAGTTGATACCATCAAGATTCAAAGATACCTGCGTAGATAGATTATAGGATAACCAATCATTTAAAGAAAGACTATTGAAGCGGTTCAATTTAACTCCCTGTATCCACGTGGACCAAAGCTGTTGGGCGAAGTTGCAATCCTTTAAGACATGCAAAGTGTCCTCCGATTGAGAGTTACACTTGGGACAAGTATTTGTATTAAGTAAATCTCGCTTCACACATGCCTCCCTTGTTAATAAACGTCCTTTTGCAGTCATCCATAGGAAACTATGCACCGTTGGTGACACCTCTAGTCTCCAAATTTTTCGCCAAGGAAATGTTGAAGACAATTCACCTAATGATAACATATATGCGTTTTTTACCGAAAGGAACCATTAGCCGAAGAACTCCAATACATTCGATCCTTTTCGTTTGGAAGGATTGGCATCAAAACAAGTTGGGATGAGAGATCAGGGGGAAGGAAATAGAGTTTAGACCAGTTCCATTCTCCTTCCTTGGTTATATAGTTCTGTACTGTGTCATTTGAGTTTAATGAGTTCATGAATGTTGGACAAATTTCCACAAGAGGCTTACCTCCAAGCCATCTGTCAAACCAAAAGGATGTTTCACGCTCACCTCCAATCAATCTTGCACAGCCTTTAGTCACAAGGTCTTCGCAAGATATGATGCACCTCCAAATAGGAGAAGCTCCTGGGCGAGCCTTGTATTGTGACAAAGAACTATCTTTTAAATATTTCGCTTGTCCCATTTTAGATAACAAGGCTGAATTCATATCACTAGATTTTCGAAAGCCTAATCTACCAACAAATTTAGGCGTACACACTTATTGCCAATTAACTAAGTGGATCTTCTTCTTTTCTGGTGTAAAGCCCCAAAGGAAATTTCTATTGAGCTTGTCAATATCATTAGTGATTGAGGCAGGAAGTTTAGTTACTTGCATGGTATAATTAGCAATGGTACTGGAAACAGCTTGTATCAAAGTAGCTCTCCTTGCAAAAGATAAATTGTGTGCCTTCCACGACGCTAATCTTCCTTTGATTTTATTAAGTAAGTATTGATAATTGGCCTTCTTCAAACCTTTAGCAGCAATAGGAACACATAGATATTTCCCAAAATCTCTACAATGGCTCATACCTGTGAACCTTTGTATATCAGCAAGTAACATCCTTTACACCCTTTTAGAAGTGAAGAACTTGGATTTGCTCAAGTTAATCTTCTGACCTGAAGCACAACAGAAAGTTTTGAAGCATCTCACGATGGTTCGCCATTGTTGGACAGAAGCTTTACCGAATAAAATAAGATCATTAGCAAAAAAAGTATGCGATATCTCTAGACCCCCACGAACTAGCTTGATTGGTTTCT
Source organism: Heritiera littoralis (assembly GCA_031772115.1). Taxonomy (NCBI): domain Eukaryota; kingdom Viridiplantae; phylum Streptophyta; class Magnoliopsida; order Malvales; family Malvaceae; genus Heritiera; species Heritiera littoralis. Next base: position 1,318,466 of record JAPDPK010000041.1, read on the forward strand.
ACACTCCATTACTTACCTCTTTCTCAATCATGGCTGATAGCTTTTGTAGACACAATACAAAGAGATAAGGAGATAAAAGATCTCTTTGTCGTAGCCCTCTTGAAGGCTTAAAACTTGATGCGGTTTGTCCATTCCATAAGATGTTCATCTCCGTAGAAGAAATACAAAACATAATCAAATGAACAAGAGTTTGAGGTACTCCCAAATCTATTAAAACCCACTCCACAAACTCCCATGGATTCGATCATATGCCTTATCTAAGTCAATTTTCATAATTAAATCCCCTTTCCTTGCTTTTGCTTTATGCAAAGAGTGGATAGCTTCCTGAACAATCACTATATTATCTGAACTGCTTCTCCTAGTATGAAGCTACATTGAGTTAGAGCTACCATATCATGAAGGAAAGGTCTCAGTCTGTTAACAATGATCTTGGAAAGCAACTTCACTGTTACATTACATAAGCTAATTGGACGAAATTGAGAGACCAGTTCTAGATAGTCCACCTTTGGTATTAATACAACCAAAACCTTACTGTGTTCTTCATTAAAGCATCTAGTACAAAAAGCTTCACAAACAAAGTGAATCAAGGAGTCTTTGACAATTGCCCAGTTGTGTTTGTAAAAACCTACCTGGAACCCGTCAGGACCTGGAGACTTAAAACTACGCATAGTGCGCAAGGCATTGTACATTTCATCTACTAGTGGAACATGAGATAGCTCACTTTGTTGTTGGTTAGAAAAATGAAAGTGGGAGCTTGGACACCTTGTTACACTGGTACCATATGCCTCTATTTTATAAGTTGATTTGAAAAAGTCTAAAACCAAATGTCTGAGTTCCTTTTGATCCGTGCAAAGAGTCCCATCCTCCCTCTTTAATGCAACCACTCTATTACGACATCTCGTAATAACAGTGGTAGTATAGAAAAATTTGGTGTTATGATCACCAAATTGTATCCATTTGGCTCCTGATTTTTGGTAACACAAAGTCTCCTTTTGAAGGAGAACATTATTGTACTCTACTGTCAACTCCTCTCCAATCTTCTTAAGGAACGGTTCAGACGAGATTCCAAGGCTTTCTGAATTCCTCCTAGTCTTGCAATCAAGTGCCTTTTTCATCTAAAGATATTGCCAAACACCTATGCATTCCAGTTTTTGAGTGCCTCTCGAAATTTATCTAAATTGAGATGAAGATGCTCCATATTATTCCGTTTCTGCTTGATAAATCGGCCAAAAGACTCATGTGTTTGCCAAGCTGCTTCAAAACAGAACGAATGCTTGTTTCTTTGCTTAGTTATTCAGCTTGTTAAATTCAAGGAAACTAGACAATGATCATTGTATACCCGAGGTAGATTGACAACACTTGCTTAAGGAAATAGCAACTGTCGTAACGATTTCGTCCGGAAACTCGACCGCTCGACGATTTTGAAAACATTTAAAAACAAAGAGAGTCGCCACCAATCCTTTTGGTTAGGTGTGATTGGCCACCTAAAAAAACTTGTCATTTAACAAAATCTTAAAAGTAATTAAGTTTTATTAAAAAGACAATTTGGGTCTGCGAAAACAAAAATCGGGTTCGGGAGTACGGTTACGCGTGGGGAAGGATTAGCACCCCCACAACGCCCGTTCAAAACGGTATCATATTAATCACATGTTATCCTTTGGTTTCAATAAAATAGTCTCAATTTAATATTTAAAAATAATTTCCTTTTTATTCTATTTTTTCTCAAGTCAATTTTATTATTTGTCGAAATCATTTTTTATTTTAAAAGGTTAAATTTTATTTTTTGAAAGTGAATGTGAACCCTTTTTATTGAAAAATTAAATCAAATACTCCAATACTTTTGGTAATATTTGAAATAATTTCCTCACATAGAGATTTCTTAAGAATCACTACTTGTGACTTCTATAGAATCTCATCATCGGTATGGCTCACATTATTTGTATAATTGATTAAAAATTATTATATATTTTTAAAATAAGTTTCATTTTGAAAATAAACATGAACCTCTTTTATTGAAAAATTAAATCAAATACTCCAATACTTTTGGTAATATTTGAAATAATCTTCCTCGCCTAAAGATTTCTTAAGAATCACTACTTGTGACTTCTATAGAATCTCATCCTCGGTAGGACTCATATTATTTTTATGATTGATTATGGATGCATGTGATATTAATAAAAGATGTATGATGCATATGAAATTATAAAAAGAACTTTGTATTATGATTTTCTTAATGAAACTCTCAATATTGAAAAACTTAGCTAAATATCTCAATACTCTGGTAATATTTAGTTAATTCTTCTCACCTAGAGATATTCGAAGAATCACTACTTGTGACTTCTACGATATCTCATCATCGTAAGAATTTCATTCATCTTGAAATTAATGTTTATGTATATGATGCAAGAATACATGATGCACATGGATTTATATTTCCTTATTTAACATATTTATTATTTATATATATATTTTTAATATTATTTGTTTTTATTTTAGAAAATAAAAGCTCATGTATTGAAAAATCACACTAAATATTCCAATACTTTTGGTAACATTTAGCAGACTTTCTCACTTAAGGATCGGCTAAGAATCACTACTTGTGACTTCCGTAGCATCCCATCATCGGACAACTTGTTTACTTAAATTTAAATTTTATTATTAATTTTAAAAAAGAACTTATTTTATTTTCATTTTAATAAAAAATTTAAATTATTGAAAAATCACACTAAATACTCCAATATGCTGGCAATATTTAGTGGACTCTTCTCACCAAGGGATCAGTTAAGAATCACTACTTGTGACTTCCGTAACATCCCATCATCGGACAACTATTTAATTAAATTTAAATTTTATTATTTATTTATTTATATTGCTTTATTTTAAAAACTTATTCATTTTCATTTTTTAAATTATTGAAAAATCATACTAAATATTTTAATACTTTTGGCAACATTTGGTAGACCCTTCTCACCTAGGGATCAGTGAGGAATCACTACTTCTTACTTTCGTAACATCCCATCATCGGAAATTAGTTTAATTAAATTTAAATTTCATTTATTATTTATTTATTTTTCTTTGTTTTAAGAAAAACTTATTCATTTTTATTTTTAACAAAAATTTAATTTATTGAAAAATCATACTAAATATCCCAATACGCTAGTAATATTTAGTACGACTCTTCTCACCCAAGGATCAGTTAAGAAATCATTACTTGTGAATTTCATAACATCCCATCATCAAACTTCATTTAAATAAATTTAAATTTCATTATTAATTCCCCTTTTTTTCTTTTAAAAACTTATTTATTTTTATTTTTAACAAAAAATTAAGTTATTGAAAAATCGCACTAAATATTCCAATACTTTTGGTAACATTTAGTGGACTCTTCTCACCTAGAGATCAGTTAGGAATCACTACTTGTGACTTTCGTAACATCTCATGATCGAAAAATATATTTATTTTGATTTATCATTTTCTAATACTCAATTTTTATCATCATGACAATAAATACAAAAAAAGGATTGTTTTATTAAAATTGAATTTGTAAAATTATATCGATTAAACTTAAAATTAATATTTATTGTAAATCCTAAAAGACATTAAGCATCTTTTTTTTTAAATATAAAATTATCAAATAACATGAATAGCACACCAAATAAATAAATTATAAAGTCTAGAATATAAGTGATTTGGATTTTAAAACCCAAAAGTAAACCTTTCAAGTTGGCCCACAAAGACAACCCAAAAATCTAATCCATGCGAGACTGGGCTTAGGCATGGATGTGGGCTGAAGCGGAGCGGGTCGGAGCGCCTTTGCTGGACCAGGCGTGCGGATCCTGGGTCGGATCCGAGTCCACGCGTAGGTCACTTCCTTTTTTTTTCTTTTTTTCCTTTTTTACAAACTATAAAATCTAACTTTTTTTTAGTTTTTTCATTTTCAACACTTTCTTAAAAAAAAAAATCTCAACCCTCTCTCCTTCTCCCCAACTTCTAACCGTCTCCCAGCTGCCGGAGCCACCGTGCGCTGAGTATTCCGAAACCGTAAAAACACTCCCCCATCCTCTTCTAACCAAATCCAGCCACCATTTTACCAAAAAAAAAACTTCCTAACTCCACAGATCTGACCACAACCGAAACCCTCTTCCTTTTTTTGTTGTTGTTGTTTTTTCTCTTTTTTTTTTAGATCTGGGTTTGAACTCTCGGGTTTCACATTTTTTGTTTGCTTTGTGTTTTTGTTAGTTTTAGGCCTTGGATTTCAGATATGGTTTTGAAGGTTCTCGGGTTCAGAGATATGGGTTTTTGAGTTTTGTTTTTGGTTTAGTTTAGGTGGTGGCCGAATGGTGGCTTGTGGCTTGCTTAGGTGTGGAGTGAAAGAAGGTTGTTGGGGTTTGGCGAGGCACGGGTTTAGGTAGTTGAAGAGGGGCGACAGGGTGTTGAACGGGGTTGTTTGTGTGGACTTAGTGGTGGTTGTAGGTGTTTTTGATAGAGGCTTGGGTGGTGGTGATAATGGTGGTTTGTAATGGTTTTGGGTTTTTAGGTAGTATGATGGTTAGTTTCTGAATGATGGTTATCTGTGGTGGTTCACGATGGCTAGGATTAGAGCAGCTGGGTTTTCGGTTTAGGAAGTTGATTTTGGGTTGATTGTCATTGCTGGTGTTCGGGAAATAGACGGGCCGAATGGTGGTGTGCAGTGATTGAGAGTTAAGAATGGTGATGGTGAGCAATGGCAGTGGTGATTTTTGGTTGAATGTTGCTGTGAGCTTGAAGTGGGGGCTGTGAGTAGAGGCAATGGAGGTGATGGGGCTCGGTTGTGGTTGTTATGGGCGTGTGCTGGGGCTGTGGTGGTTTTGGGGGTTTAGGTTCTGTTTAGGTTCAAATGCAATGAAGAGAGGGTGGCTGCCGTGGTGAATGGCGATGGTGAATGGTGACCGAGAATGGTGATAGGCAGAGGTGTCTGTGGCTTCTGTGTTGAAGGGGATTCAAAAAAAAAATTGGTCCTGGTGAGCAATGGCAGTGGTGATTTTAATCAAATTGAAAAGCCTCTCTTTGTCCAATTCTTGGCGTTTGTCCTCTAGATTTTAACATTTAAGTTCAGTAATTAGGGTGTTTGATCATAGGAATGGGTGAGTGGCAGTGTGATGTAGCTAGTGGATAGCCTAGGAGAAAGGCCATGGCAGGGGTTGGTGACAGGAACTGGTGCCATGCACGGCACCAATTCTTTCCTTTTTTATTTTTTCTTTTTTATTAATATTAATTAAATTCATTAAAGTATAAAAATAAAACTAAATTAGAAAATGAAAAAAAAAGAAAAAAAATAATACAATGACAAATATTAAATAAAAGGATTTGGGCTTTCAAGCCCATGAACATAGCCTAAATTGGGCTTTTAAGTTCTTAAGACCAACAAAATCTATATCAACTCAAATTTACTCGAATTTATTTAGAATTTTAAATTACAAAAATATACCTTTGTTAAATTTGTATTTAGAATTTTAAATTACAAAATTACACCTTAATTAAATTTGTGTCAATTTCATTTCATAAGATTTGATCTTTAAATTTTCAAAATTGTCAAGTTCAGACAAAACTAGGTGTCTACAGCAACCTCCATTCCGCATTACATAAAACTTGATCTAATCTTTTCTTGATTAATACCCAGAATCACTTTTATTTGTCCACGTGAATTTACAACCCGCTGCTTCAAAGTCTATTAATCTCCTCGTTGATATGACATGGCAAAAGGCAGCCATTCTAGATGAGCTTCCGGGGAGTCCACCTTGCTTTTCATTTGAAGAGACTACTTGATTAAAATCGCCAAGAATAACCCAAGGATTTGTATCAAGGTCTTCCATATTTTCCAAGTAATCCCATAATCTTTGGCGTAGACTGCTGTTAGGAACCACCTTTTTTTATTATCATTTGTTATAAGAATTGTGCTGAACTGGTCTCCCTTAGCAATTACCTCAACCTTACCTACTGACGATCGTCGCATAATCCAGATTCCTCCTGAAAAATCGACAGCATCAACTTTAGTAGCAAAATCAAAATGAAGACGGTTGATCACCTTGTCAGCTAAATTTCCACTAATTCTTGGTTAAGTAATTATTAAGCAATCAACTCTATTTGACCGTATCAATTCTCTAGCATTTCGCGGAAAACTCATACTCCCAGCACCCCTACAATTGCAATATAAAATATTCATAATATAGTGGATGAACAGAGATAGGACAAAAAACATCATGAGGTAATTAAGTCTCCATGCAGCATGAAGCCACGTTCTCAACTCCTGGTTCAACGTTGGATGGACACTCGGGTACTACATTTCCCCTCCGCACATCATTAGGATTTGTAATTAAACAATTACCAGCCCCTATAGGAGGTTTAGGCTGAGGCAAATGTCTTGGACTACAATTTAAATCAAGTGGATCTGGCCTAGAATTATTTGAACAATCCCCACTACTTTGTTTTTTATATAGTATAGATTTATTTAGGCCAATTGCAGACTCCATAGTAACCCTTATCCCAATTGAACTGGAACTAGCTTGGAAAGTAAAATTTGTTAATTCAGCAAACTTTATGTTTCCAAAATTGGTCTGGACAGATTGCTTCTAATTGATTGTATTCTAGTGCTTACTCGAATGTTTGACTTTCCAAATATCAATGGGCAGGAATTTTAGAGATTGCTTTCCCCTTATCGCTCCTTGTTGACTTCAAAACTTCCTTGGAAGTGAACGAAACATTGGGAGACAGATTTTCCTTTCCATTTATAGCCTGCATTGTTTCCAAACCAGAGAATCTGTTTCCTTGGTTCACAATAGAATCAGCCTGAATTTTCTGCTTTCCTTTATTGACTTCATCCCTGACCTGAGGTTTCTTGTTTTGCCGTTGAACCAACATCTATGGACCAAAATCTGTCTCATCTTGTTTGGTTTTTTCTGTTGCGTCTGTCTTCCGCATCTCTTCCTGTGTGACTGAATCTATGATTACAACAGATGGACATGACTCCACTTTATGGCCAAATTTACCACAGTGAAAACAAATCAAACGCAACCCTTCAAATTCCACTAGTTGAACAAACTTGCCAACAAAAAATTTGGAGATTAAAGGTTGAGTAATATCAATCTCAACACAAATCCTTGCAAACTTACCTCTAATGGCATCTTTTGTGTTGCGATCTATTTTGATGACTCTACCAACACACGAACTCATACGAGTCAGAGCCATTGTATTGTAGTATTCCATGGGGAGTCCAAGATGTCTAATCCACACAATCACTTTCGAAAGATTGAAACTTGGTGTCCATTGTCTGACCGTTAGATAGTGTCCACCAATTATCCAGGGTCCTCCCTCTAAAACGTGAATATAATCCTCACCATTCTTAAATTTGAACAAGTAGCAATCACATCCTAAATGCACCACCTTATACCTCCCTAACAACTGCCAAAGTTGTTTTACCCATGTGGTGAGAGTCTGGAACCCAAGAGTTTTGCCAAGTAACTTCACAATCAGAGCCTTTCGCCAAGGTTTTCGCATATAGGCTTTCTCATCTCTGTTGAACACTATTCGAGGAATATGGTTATCCCCACACTCATCATCATCCGAGACTTGGTCATCAAAATTCATTTCATCAGTGTCCAGAGCCTCTTTCCATTCATCCCATGTATTTGTGGTATTGGAATGAGAACCTGCAAGCATGTCCATGTATGATGACTTAGCAGCAATTTTCGATGGATTTCCATCTTTCCCTATCACAACAATCTCCTCCATTATCAGCCCATCGTCACTAGATTCATCATTAGCGAATCTAGTGCGCTTGAACTTTTTCTTTATTCGCATTAAAATCTCATTTGCAGAAGCAGTGTTTGTTTCAAAGGTGGCATTTTGGTTAGTTTGCAAGATACCGAGAGTTTTTTCGAGAGAGTTTTCGAGAGCCATGTGAGGTTTTTATTTTTGTTATAGATTTAGTATTTCTTGTTAATTGACATTCATAGGCCAAAAAAATTGACAATTAAAGAAATTGGACGGTGTAATTTGATTTCTATATGCCAAAGCAAAATTCTCCACTTACCAAAAAAGAAAAAAAAATTCTAGATTCCTACTTTTCCTCTTCCTCCCTTTGATTTGTCATAATAAAAATGCTTTAAAAATCTTGAGCGAACCGACCAATTCAAGCCTTACTTTAATAACGTAGAAAAGTTCAGTACATTGACCAAAAAGAAAAAGTCAAACTATGCCGAACAACACCGTCCAGGACGGCGCCGTCAGAATTACCAGGAAAAAAAAAAAACGGCTGACCATGGTAAGTTTTTTTTTTGTTACAGTTGACCATGGTAAGTTGGTAACCAGCCGAATGACCGAATTGCGCCGTGAAGTGGGCCGCTCTTCGGTGAGGTCCACTACATCGGACGTTGATTGCGCCACCGGCCTAAATTCTTCGTTGTACAGAAGTAGCCGATTATTGAGTGGGGGGACCACAGAGATTTGATGGGCCCTGCAATGATTGATACCATCAATGTTCACCATCCATCACCGTCCAGGTTTAATGTGTTGTTCTTTATTTATTTGTTCTGAAATAGAATAGGTTGCCTATTATGTTGTTTCATCAATTAAAAAAAAAAAAAAGAGTTAACATGATTTTTCTTTAAGATATATTTTAATTGATAATATGATGTTTTTTATTATAAAAATTTAGAAAATTTGTCATCTTTCATTTAGGTAGGCCTTGTTTAGCATTAAGGTCGAAAGTGAATTGTGTTCAAAAATTGTTTTCGATACAATTTTAATGTTAAACAACAAAAATAAATTATAATTTTTGGATATAAATGCATGCTTTGTAGCAAATTTTATGAATAAAATAATTCTATTTCTTCATATCTCTAAACTTTTTATTATTTTATACATATATTTTTAAATATCTCAATTCACCGCAATTTTTTTTCACATTAATGCCAAACATTTAAAACTTTTTAATTATTTTTTTCATTTTAAAAATTAAATCTTCAAACTTGAACCCTTCAATAATTGTACGTAGCAAACATCAAATTTTAAATTTAAGTTGACAAGACATTTTGATGTTGATCCGTATGCAATAGTCAAATACAAAGGTCTAGATATTAATCAAATTTAACATTTTGCCAATATATATTATGAAAGTGACGCCTTTCACTACATAAACCACAAAAAATGTCTTCATTTTCAAACATTAATTAGCTCCCTTTTGTTTCATGTAAAATGTGATTTTAAAAAGTAACAAAAAAAATGTGATTTTAAGAAAGGGGAGATGTGTAACAATTAAAAATTCAAAGGTTATAGCTATGAAATATAAAATTTTATGGAGGTGTAGTTGCAATTTTTAACCTTTGGGTACCAAAAGTATACTATGGTAAGTGACATGTTACCAACCAATAATCTACAAACCCAAAATCCATATTATTTGGTAATCAATAGTGTCGTCCTTAATTATATGATGCTCTCTCCCATCACTAAAGGCATAATTTCTTTTTCACAAGTCAAAGCAAGTTATTATGTGATTTGTAAGTTTACATCATATTAAAAGGCTTAAAATCTTTGAAATTTTATATGATTTAACTATTTTCACGAATAAAAATTCGAATTATTTATATTAAACTTAAGTGATGCGAATGCGATAAAATTGAGATAGATGTCTCTCTGGTTCATAACGTAAATGTTTTATACTGTAAAATATACGTTTTCCCTTAGTATCATCGACATCATCCTAGCTTTCCTAGCTTTATTCATGTTGTAAGTGAGCATCTCGATAAGTGTAAAAATCTACTTTTAGAAGGATGAAAATCCTTGAAAAGTGTCAAAGATAACATGGCACTGTTCTATATGAACATGGCCATGAGATTCACTTCCACTCGATAAGTACGTACAAAAATGGCACAATACCATATATTAAGCGGAAGGAATTCAGTATTTTTTAAACAAAATCTCAAGTTCAAATTTTGTGAATGAAAAAAATAATATTGAAAGAAATTACTTCGTATCGGATTTGACAGTAATTCAATTTCAAATTAATCGAAATCTAAAGTAATGTCCAAATATCGAAAAGTTTTGAAAAAAAAAGGCTTAATAATCAAATGTGTCCTCCACGTTTATCACAAAATATAATTAAATCCTCAACTTTTAAATGCATGAAAATCAGTCTTAAACGTTACAAAATAATTAAATTAATGACATTTCTATTAAATCTTTTAATTTCCGTTAAGTTTTATTACTGGTAGGGGTAATGAAAATTAAATGATTTAACGAAAATGTTTTTAATTTAATTATTTTGTAACGTTTATGATTGTTTTTTATGTATTTAAATATTGAAAATTTAATTTTATTTTGTGATAAATAAAAAAACATATTTAATTATTAAGTAAAAAAGAAAGCCATGAGATTCACTTCCACTCAATAAGTACTTACCAAATTTTGGTTTTTTTCTTACAATTTTGATTGTTACTCATTAACTGTATGGGACAAGACCATAATTCAGAGGATGAAAATTACTTTTCTTAGGTTCTATGGCCTGTATATAGGCAAAAATGCAAATCTATCTACTTTTTTGACAATTGTATGAACTGATAAATTTAGTTGAGTGGGGACGGATGATTGTAGTAGATACATGATTCCAAGACAACTTTTCAGAAATCAGAACTCTAGACATCTGCCTTGTCTAGACATATCGCATAATTAATTGAAGGTTTTTCAAAGTAAACAAGATCAAATTTTAATAATAACACATTATAAATTTGTACAATGTACAAAAATACATTAAAATAAATTAATTGATATTATATATTTTTAATTTGAAATTTTATAATACAAATTATTATGTTTATAAAAAAACAATATATGTATATTTAATATTTTTATTTGTAATTTGTACATTAAAATACAATAATATAAAAAAAATTATATATTGGATATAACTATGTAAATTTTATAAAAGTTAAATTAAACTCATATTATAATTTATTGAATGAAAACAGTATATAAAAAATTTAACATATTTTTTATTTGAAGAAATTGAAAATTTCTTTGTTTTAAAATCAATATTGTGTACAATTATTTTGAAATGGACAAATGGAATTGAAACATTGATAAAATACTAATATGTAATTTGATTAAATTAAGTTTAAGTTATAACGTATATTATATGAAAATATAACAAATATAATCATGTTATATAAATGTATACATACATGTTCTAATAATTTTTTATATTCAAGTTTTATGATTAAAATGATACATATTAAACATGATAAGCTTAATTCTTTTTGTTTCAATATTATAATTTGTCGTTCTTATTTTGAACACAAAAATTTTACCATTGAGATCTTTAAATATCTTTCGAATTTTATAATTTCTATTTTCCAAAATCATGGTCACAAACATATCATTAAACTAAATTGAATATCAAACAATATTAAAATAATTATTAACTAATTAATATCTTGAAAAAAATTTTACAAAAATTGTGAACGTTTCTATTAATTAATTTCTTAACTTCAATGTTAAAGAGTACAAATATCGTTTTTCTCATATCATTAAATATCTCAACATTTAACTTATACCTATAAAATATAATTATTAACGTACCTTAAATAAAAATTTTATAAAAATTATCATTATCTTTATTAATTAATTTCTTCGAAAATCAATAAGTACATACAAAATTTTGGTTGTTTTCTTACAATTTTGTTTGCTACTAATTAACTGTACGGGGACCAGAAGATGAAAATTACTTTTCTTAGGTCCTATGGCCTAATATAGGCAAGTACGCAAATCTATCGACTTTTTTGACAATTGTATGAACTCATAAATTTAGTTGAGTGGTGATGGATGATTGTAGTAGATACACCATTTCAAGACAACTTTTCAGAAATCAGAATTCTAGACGTCTGCTTTGTCTAGACATATCAGATAATTGTACTCTAGGGTTCTAAATGTAGAAGGTTTTTCAAAGTAAAAAATTCAAAATTTACTAATAATTAATTATAAATTCGTGCGATAAAAAAATACATTAAAAATAAATCAATTGATATTATATATTTTTAATTTAAAATTTTATAATATGAATTATTATATTTATAAAAAAGATAACATATGTATATTTAATATTTTTATTTGTAATTTGTACATTGTAATATAATAATATAAAAAATTATATATTGGATATAATTATGTAAATTTTATAAAAATTAAATCAAATTCATATTGTAATTTATTGAATGAAAATAGTATATAAAAAAATTTAACATTTTTTATTTGAAGAAATTGAAAATTTCTTTGTTTTAAAATCAACATTGTGTGCAATTATTTTGAAATGGACAAATGGAATTGAAAACATAGATAAAACATTAATATGTAATTTGATTAAATTAAGTTTCAGTTATAACGTATATTATATGAAAATATAACAAATATAATCATATTATATAAATGTATACATACATGTTCCAATAATTTTTTATATTCAAGTTTTACGATCAAAGCAATACATATTAAACATAGGGCTGTAAACGAACAGAGCGTTCGACGAACCATTCGTGAATCCGTTCGGTTTCTGTTCGTTTATGTTCGTTTATTAAGTTTAACGAACGAACATGAACAATATTTTAGCGTTCGTTTGTTAAACGAACCGAACATGAACAGATGTATGGTTCGTTCGTTTTTGTTCGCGAATAGGCTCGTTTATGTTCGTTTATTGTTCGTTCGTTTAAAGTGTCATTTGTTGTTCGTTCGTTTATTGTTCGTTCGTTTAAAGTGTCATTTGTTGTTCGTTTGTTTAAAGTGTCGTTTGTTGTTTGTTTATTATTTATTAAAATACTAAAATTACTTATATTATATAAGTTATATAATATATATACCTTATTTTTAATATATTAACCTAAAAAATTAGTACATAATTTTTAAATATATTTTTACAATATAACTTTGTTGTCTTAAAAAATTAATAAAATATAATAATAAAATAATTATAAAATTAAATTAGTTAATTATAATTAAAATAATTATTTTTTTAAATTTAAACATAATGTACTGAAATAAAATTAATAAAAGTCCTATAATAACTAATAACTAATAAGTTAAGATCTCATTCTTATGATCTTATCCATTGACCATTTACATACATATATATTACACATATATGTGTGTACACACACACATATATAATACTTTAATATATGTGTACCAATATATGTATATTATATGATACAAATATATATATTACACATATGTGTGTATACACACACACATATATATGATACTTTAATATATGTATACTAATATATGTATATTATATAATACAAACATATATATTTATATATTACACATATCTGTGTACACACACACACACACACACACATATATATATATATATATTCGTATACATAAATATAATTATCAAATTTAATAAAACCTTGACTCAAAAAAATTAATGAACAATAATAATTAATTAATTAATTATACTTAAGATAATAAAATTTTAAATTTTACACATATTATACTGAAATTAAATTAATAAAAATTCATAATAAGTTAATACACAATTCTTACACACTAACCATTTATATATATATATATATATATATATATATATATATGATAGTTTAGTACAATGTCTATGTGTGTGTATATATATTTGTCTAGCTTAAACATAAAACTGCTCATTTGTACAATAAACATATATATGTGTGTGTGTGTGTGTGTGCAACTCTTTATAATCAATTGAAAAAAAAGACTTTTTTGACTTAAAAAAAAAGAGAGTGATTTAAGGTCCATATCTATTTGATCTTTTAATATAAAAAAGTTTTCTTGTTTAATTCAGGATCACTGGTATTGTCTCTTTGATTTCAATTTCCTGTTCTTTTAAAAGCGTTTAATCAACGAAGAAGAGTATCATCTTTCGATGAAATGAATTGATTCACAAGCAAACTCTATTGATTTATAAAGAACAAAACCTCCGGGAGCTGTCAACAAGAGCCTGATATTTCCGGGAACTACTACCCTGCATGGTAAACTGCCCTGTGCCGCAATTTACCATAGCTTACAAGTGGTTTGCTGCAATAATATAGTTCATATTCATATAAATTGCTAGTTGTTATTAATGCGATGATGTGCTTGTCATTGATCTGGTTGTTTCATTTTGTATGATGGTGTTATTATTCTTTTAAAACTATATTGATTCACTGTGTTTTATTTATATTCTGATTGTTTTTACTGAATATGTTTTCTGGGTCTGAAGTCTTGGATCTGTTGCATTGTTGTGTCATTTTTTTTGTTGATGCTAAGAAGAACATAAGATTGGCTTCATTTTTGTATCAATTTGATATTGTATGTTTTGCATTACTAATTTTCTGGTTCTAAAATGAGGAAACTAAGTTGATATAGCTATGGAATTGAGGCTTAGTTTATTAGCTGAGTTATATCTTTGACTCAGCAAAGTTAGTTTCATTTACTGTTGCTTTAAAATCATTGTTTTGTTCTCTTTCTGTTGTACTCTTTCCAGTTATCTTTTGTGTCAGAGATGGAGAATTTTCTTTCCTCTGTACTTAGTTGTTTTGGCTGCTTGCTTGGTCCTGCCCTACAGCTTAGCTGCATAGTTCTCAGATGTTGTTATGTGTCTCAGTGCTGGAAGTTTTTGATGGGTTTAGTTTGCTATTTCCTTTAAGAAGCTGCATAGTTGGCAATTCAGTGTCTTGGTCAACCTTTTTCTTCTTGTTCTTGCTATTAAGCAGTGAGGTTGCTTGTAACACATTCTTTTCTTCTTTCAGATGTGTCCGAGGGATACAATAGGATATGAAAATAGTTATAGTTGATAGCATGAAAACAAAATATCCAATTATAAACCCAAGCTTTAAGCTATTTGTTATATTTTATTACTAGATATAGCATGAAAACAAAATATCTAATTGTAAATATACTTGATATTTGTTATATTTTATTTATAGATATTGCAATTCTTAACAATGATATTTTGTTGTTAGCTTAGAGTACGAACTTTGGAGTCTGAAAGAGCTTTCCAACGTGTTGCTGCTGTTCAGAAGACAATAGGGAGTGTGAGTTAAATTATTAACTTGTTTTTCTTTCTGTCTAATTTCTTAGTTCGAGATTTGTTCTTAACAAATAGAACATTTTGCATTCCTTCAAACATCATTTCCACTGTTGAACTATTGGCTTTCTTACATTTTCAAGTGAGAAGCAGAATGTTCCTTTTGGTAGTTCACATTAAGTTCTTATTCTTCCATTTTTAAATCTGTTTTTAGATAATGAATATTAAATATAATACTATTCATTTTATTTTATCAGATGATTGGGAGGATGATGGCGACACCAACTCTTAGTATTAATTTTTAGACTTTTTTAAGATATTACTTTTCAGACTTTAAGTTGTATTGTATTTAAGTTTTGAATGATTTTAATTTTTATGTGAGATTTAATTTTTATATATGATTTTTATATATTGTATTAATATCTAGTTTGTTCATGAACAAATGTTCGCGAACGTTCGCGAACGACGAACGAACTTGTTCGCGAACGCGTTCGTTTTTATGTTCGCGAATAGCCAAACGAACACGTTCGCGAACGACTAACGAATTTGTTCGTGAACGCGTTCATTTACACATTCGTGAACGGCGAACGAACATGTTCGCGAAAATTTAACGAACAATCCATTTGAAACAAACGTACGAGCTCGAACATTACAAACAAATTTCTTAACGAACACGAACCGAACACGAACGGCACTAAAAAATAAACGAACGAACAGGAACATACGTTCGTTCGTTCATGTTCGGTTCATTTACAGCCCTAATTAAACATGATAAGCTTAGTTCTTTTTGTCTCAATATTATAATTTGTTGTTCTTGTTTTGAACACAAAAATTTCACTCTTGAAATCTTTAAATATCTCTTAAATTTTATAATCTCCATTTTTCCAAAATCATAGTCATAGACATATCATTAAACTAAATTGAATATCAAACAATATTAAAATAATTGTTTACTAATCAATACTTTAAGAGAAATTTTATAAAAATTGTCAACGTTTCTATTAATTAATTTCATAGCTCCAATGTTAAAAAGTACAAACATCAATTTTCTAGAACTATCAAATATCTTAGCATTCAACTTGTACTTATAAGATATAATTATTAACATGCCTTTAAAGAATTTTTATAAAGATTTTCAACATATTTATTAATTAATTTCTTTGAAAAGTCTAAAACATCGCTTTTTCAGAACTATCAAATCTCTCAATATTCAACTTATACGTATAAGGTACACAAAATGTTATAATTAATTTATATATATATTAAAATTATAAAATGTTTATATTATCATCATGGAATAATTTTTGTTTAATATTTTAAATATAATAAATATTATTATTATTTATTGTGGAGTTGGATAAGAGGGACATCAACATTGCAGGAGGAGCAATGAAAGTTTTCATCAACTTCAAATAACTTTTTATTTCACCAACATGACATATATTACCAACCAAGAGTTGGGCAATTTTCATGATATTACCCTATTGGCAAAAGATTTTCCCTATGTGTGTGTAGATATATAAAACACAAATTCAAAAATACTAAATAACAATATACATGCTAACATAGTTATATTTTAAAATTATGTTGCTATATATTTTATCATTTAAAAATATATGCTATTCTAATACCTTAAATAGTAACTTTGTGACCAATACTTTAATTTTTGGCTGAGGTGTCCTATTTATAAACTTTAAAACCTCATTCGATGCTAGTCTTTTACATGGTGGGTGATAAAATTCTATGCCAAAATCTCCTTTAGATATACTAAATACAAAAGGTAAGAGAAAATTTTATGTTTGACTCTTAAGATTTATGAGTACCAAGCTTTGATGAAAAAAATGAATGATTACATGCAATTTATATAATAAAAATGGAGAAAATTAAAAATCTTAATATATTTATAGATATATAGATGTTATCTTTTAGACAAGTAAAAAAAATTTACTTAATAAAAATGTAGATATAGATGTTATATTTTGTAATATTAATGTGAAAGAAAGAAATGATTACATGTTACATATTAATTAAAAAAATTTTAAAAATTTAAAATATGATATTGTCGCTTAAAAAATTAAAAAAAATTTAATTGGTAATAATTCAACGTAAGATGTTGTTATATTATTGCATATTATATATTACATTATCAATATTGGTTTTAATATATACAATTATAGATATTATCTTATGAATTAATTGATAAAAGCTATACATATAGACATTATATTTTTTAATTTTAATGTAGAGAGAGATAAATAATATGTGTGTCGTAACGATTTTTGTCCGGGGTTCTAATCGCTAGGCGTAAGGTCATGGAGTCGCCACCAATCAATTTTAACCTAGGTGTGATTGGTCACCTATTTAAAACTAAGGGTAAGTGCATTGATCTATGTTCCAAAATTTGGGATCGGGAGTACGGTTACGTGTGAGGAAGGTATTAGCACCCCCACAACGCCAGTCCAATGGACGGTACCAATTAATCATGTTTTATTTTTTAGCAATCTTGATTTAAATGGTCTTTTATTCTTAATTAAATTTTCTTTTTATTATTTTCCTTAGGATATTCTCCAACATTTTGATCGAATTCCCAAGGAAAATTTGTTACCTCAAGAGTATTCACAGGACACACTCATCCTTGTGAAGAGGCTCCGTCGTCGGTTTTATATTTTTAATTCTCTTGTAAAATTTATTAAAATTATAACGAAAATCTTTAATATTGAAATTATTTTCCCTAAATTTTCCAACACTTTGGTCAAATTTAGAAGAAATATCTTTTCACTTAAGAATTTTCTAACTTAAGAATTTTCTAAATATCACACACTCGCGAAATTCTGAAATTTCATCATCGGTTAGGTTTTCATTTACTACTATTATAAAAATATACATTTTTATTAAAAGATCATTCATTATTATAATAATTTATTCTTGAATTAGACAAATTCCTACATCCTTCAACACTTTGATCGAATGTAGAGAATTGGAATTATTAATTTCTATTTTAAATTTTTCCAACACTTTGGTTAAATTTGAATATTTTTATTTTTTTATAATCATAGATTTATTTTCAATTTACTAGCTCACCTGAAACAGTTCGTCTTGCACAAATAACTTTTATACTAGAGCTCGCCACTTAACAGCTCGCCATGCACAAATCAACTTGCTCGTGAGAACTCTATTTGGAAATTATTATTATTTTTTATTACCTTTTTCCTAAATATTTATTTTTAATCTACTCGCCCGCCCGAACAGCTCGCCATGCACGAGATATCGCCTTTTACTAATTCGCCAGGCATTTACCTTTTTCCTAAAGATTTATTTTTAATCTACTCGCCCGCCCGAACAGCTCGCCATGCACGAGATATCGCCTTTTACTAATTCGCCAGGCATTTACCTTTTTCCTAAAGATTTATTTTTAATCTACTCGCCCGCCCGAACAGCTCGCCATGCACGAGATATCGCCTTTTACTAATTCGCCAGGCATTTGCTGGCAAAAGCTTGTCCTCTTGTAGCTCGCCAAAAACTACTTTTGTTTACAGATTTATTTTATATATATATATATATTTTATTCCCTAAGTCGCCCAGAACGGATTGCCAAGCACGAGATGTGGCCACTCGACACGCATCAACTTGTTGGCAAGAGCTCACCCTCTTATAGCTCGCCAAACACAACTTTACACAAAAGAGCTCGACCGAACAAATCGGTTTTAAAAAAATCAAATTTTTATAACTTAACAGCTCGCCCCCAAAAGGTTAGTTTTTGCGAAAGTTTTCTCTACATCCTTCAACACTTTGATCGAATGTAAAGAATTGAAATTATTAATTTTATTCAAAATTTTTATTTTTATTAAAGACTTATTTTTAACCTACTGGACGGCTTGAACCAACACTCTTCCTAATAGGTCGCCCGTTAACTAGAGTATAGAGAGATCGCCCGCCCGTTATAAATCACCCATGCAATTGAACTGGCAAGTAGCGAGCTCGCCCATTCAACTAAACTATCGTTGAGAGTTCGCCCGGCGAAGAAGATTTAATAGTGTTTCGTAATTATTTGGGTGAGGTAGGTTTAGCTAAACATAGGATTTATTTAAAATTTCTTAAATAAGGAAGGCAGAGTACACTTACAATGTTTGGCTCGTTAAAGTTTTGTTAAGCTCGCCTTTCAATTTTCTGGATTAGTCACCACTAGTCCAACCGCATTCGCCTCTCGCCACTACACTTTCTTCTTCCCAGTAACAAATGTGGATACTGCTCACCGTCGTCTTCACATCCTCTTCATTGCTCCAATCACCGTCCCAATCGCACCTCCGTTTTTCTCTGTTCTTCCTTGTCTCTCCGTTTTTCTCTCTGTCTCTCTGTTTTTCTGTATTCTTCCCCTCTGTTTTTTTCTTTTTTTCTGGTCTTCTTCAGGCTTATTTGTAGACGTTTTTAGTCAAGAAAATCAGATGAAATCTTTGAAACTAGGGACTATAATCCATTGTTCCGCTGGTTTCTTTTTGAGCATTCTTAAATGCTTGCTCGACATTCTTGGTTTTTCCATGTGGATGTAGAGTTGCAGAGGATCTTGGAACCGATCTTCCTTTCTTCTTCATCTTTTCCAGGCAACTTTTAGTCAATAAAAACGGAGCAAATTAATTTTCAGAAGACTTTCACTCCAAATGAGGTTTGTCTAGAGGTCGGCGAGGATAGCAGAGCTAAGCTTAGGGTGGCTGTCTGACAGCCTTCACGCCAGTGTTGTTGACATTGTTCTTTCTTTCTTTTTTCTTTTCCTCGAGCAGCTTTTTATGTATTCCTTAGTCAACAAAAGCGGATCAAATCTCTAAGAGATTATGATTACTTTACACAGTCGGTGTCAGTGAAGTTGGTGAGACAGCAAGGATCGGGCGACCTCAAGGCTGGCGAACACCATCCGGTGAACTGGCGACCTCAAGGCTGGCGAACACTAGTCTGGCGACCTCAAGGCTGGCGAACACCAGTCTGGCGACCTCAATTTTTTTATTTATTTATTTTTTTTATTTTATTTACTTATTTTTTTAATACTGATTTTCTCTTGTATTTTATTTTTTAACAAATTCAAACAAATGATTAAATAGATTTATTATTTCGGACAAAATTAAGTGTCTACAATGTGATTTTATTTAATTTTAATCTATATATAGCTCTAGATATAAATATGATATAGATATAGATATAGATATTTATCTTTTAAAAATTGAAATAGATAATTAATTTGAAAAGATAATTTATTTATTTATTTTGTATTTTTAATATATTTATATAAAGAGATTTCTATCTTTTTGAAACCTGAAAAGAGATAATTATTTTTTATTTTAATACGTGTCAGACATTTAGACTATCCATATAAAAAGTTTTACTCTACTCAAATACTTTAGCTTTTATATATATATATATATATATATATATATATATATATATATATAAGCTAATAAAAAAAGTTTTAGATGCCAGTCTCGATATCAATAGGATGAAATATAAACTCTTACTCTACGTTTGGATGGGGGGTGGGGAAGAGAAATGAAATGAAAGTTAAGTAAAATAAAGAAATGTAGGAAAAGAAACTTGAAAAAAATTTTAACATATAGAATATCAAATTTAACCTTATAATATTATAAAATTTAAAACAAAAGAAGTTATAATTGGAAAAAAAACATTAAAATTAATCATTTCCTTTCTTTCCATTATTTAACCAAACAAAAGTTGTTATGATTACTTTCTTTTTCTTTCCTTTATTAATTTTAGCTATCCAAATAAATGGTACATGTACCCTTTCTTTTCCTCTTATTTCCTCTAGTTTACATGCTTTTCCTTTCCATTCCTTTCCTTTACTAATGTTTTTTCAAACATAGTGTTAAGGTATATTAATAAAGAGTTTGTATATGATGCACTGACAGTGTATAGTTTCCATACACTGTCAATGTATCAGAGATTGACACCTCATCAATAGGCCCTTATGGGCAAATTAAAAAAATTTATTTATATTTGCATATAAGGGCCTATTGATGAGGTGTCAACCTCTTATGCATTGACAGTGTATAGAAACTATACACTGTCAGTGCATCATATATAAATCCATTAATAAAAGTCTACCAATGTTAGTGGTAACCCCAATGAGGGGTAGTTTTTGTTCAGTTTAATGCATTTTCTTTTCCATAAAAAAAATAAAAATCTAATTTAAAAAAAGAATGAAACATCTTGTATTCTTTTAATTCTATTTGTGATATTTAAAAATTTTAAGAATGAAAACATAAAATGTTAGGAAGAATATGCAATATTATGAGGAACTCAATTTTCTTAATTATTGATACTCTACCATTAAATATGACTATTCAAATTTTCGAATGGGTAATCAGGTGGAAGTAGTGAGTGGCTCTTCTTGTCTTTTGACTCTTTTACCATGGCTAATTAGGCTACAAACAACTGTAAAATCCTCATGCTGAAGTTAAACTTTCTTATAAATAAAAGGGTAGTCTTGAAATTCAGCGAAATTTAGGTTTTGCTCTTTATCACTTCGTAAATAGAAAAACAAATCATCACATTTTTTTTCGAATCTATGGAATGTCTAGATTAGTTTAATCACTTAATGCCAAAACATGTTTGTTCATTTATGTTTGATAGGAAAGATGGGAAAAGAGAAATGATTTTTTTTAATTTAATGATAGAAAATTTGAAATTCATAATAACATCTCTTATTTTATAATTCGACCACAATTAGAATAAAACTTTTTTTCCTCTTTCCAAATCTTAATTTTTTCGTCGTTGGGTTTCTTTGGGTGAGCTGAGCCCAATGGCTTCTTGAGTTCCTAATCAGGCCCAAATCCAGTTTAACCAAAATTTCTAGTTAATTAAAACCTGTGAAAGTTATGCACACGCATTTATATTATCTTACATGCACATATAACAATAATTATAAAGCAAATAAAAAAAATTGCACCAAAAAATATATTGCTAAAAAGTGATGGGAAGAAGTGTAAGTAGACTTTTTCCTTAGGTATTTTGACAGGGTTCGAGTCTTGGAGTCTCTACGTTGAGAGGATTTTACCGTTTATTACTCCCGGCCAAAACAAAATTAATCTCACACTGTAAAACGAATGAGCATACTTGTACTTACAACATAAAAAATAGCACAAAAAAAAAGAAAGTAATAAAAAGCTAAAAAAAGAATAATAATATATCACTTACAAAATATGGCAATTATAGTGGGGAATTGGGAGTTACATAATTGGAAGCTAAGAGAGCTAATAGTAAGATAGGATCAAAATCTAATATTGAAAAATGCCATTTGGTCCTATTAATTAATAGTAGGATATAGAAATAATTTAAAAGATTACGATTAATAATTTAAAAATTCACTTTTAAGATGATCCTAATATAATAAGAATTATTATTTCATCTATCATTAGTAAAAATAAAAAATTTCACAAGCAGATCTCTTTACAAGTAATGTGTCTTTTTAAACAAAAAATCAATGAGTCAAAATTATTAAAAGGACATATTGCATGTAAAGAGACTCATTTGTGAAGTTTTTTATTTCCACTAACGGTGGATAGAATAATAATCCATTTATTAATCTCATATGTATTTCATTGTTTGTGGCGTTATTGCTTCTTATAAAACCTTATTATTCATAATACATAAGCAATATCTATACACATAATTTCTAATTTCTTGCCTGCCTTCATCATCAAATATACTATGAGAAGGAAAGTTGCAGTAAAGTTCCATGAGGAATGAGATTATCATTAAAAAGTTTAAATGGATTTGGGAGGTTGCTTGAATGCATGTGACAACCTACAACTAATAATTAAAACAAAGAAAAGATTCCTTGTTGAATCTACCTTTACCTAATAGGCTAATAGCTACAAGGCAGGCAGGCTACAATGATGAGGCAATGACCAGAATGTTCTAGCTGGTCGGTGGAGCACCTTCCATCTTTGATCAAATAGCACAGATTATTGAGATCAGATTCATTGAGCAGTGCTCTCAGTGGGATCTGATCAGAATAATGGCAGCTTATATTTTGTTTTCCCTTGAGAAAACCATCCACATCGATTGTGGCCAGTCCATGTGATTCAGAATACCAATTGTTTAATAATTGATTTAGTACTGTATAGCACATGGTATGAGTTTGGTGCTTTCTTGATATGGAATCAAGGAATATAAATAGATCATGCAGCAGTTGAATTCAAAGGCTGTGTCTGCAAAATCTTCCAAATTTCAATCTGTAAAGATAAGAGTATTTTGCATCTCAGATTTATTTAGATTTAGACCTATCTGTCATGAGGGTCATTGTGCTAAGCTACTATTACATAAGCATCAAATATCACATAAACTAAGGGATAAAAACAGATAGGCTGGTTGTTAATCGTAAATGTCAGTTTTTTTTTTTCCATAAAAAGTACAAAGAAGAAAGGAGATTTGAATTTTAATCCCTAAACAACGTTAGCTTTTGCTTAAGTGGTTTGTTTATATTTCCCTGTTCAAAGAGCAAAGTTCAAATCTCTCTTCCCGTGTCCTTATTATTCAAGATTGTCTTCTTCAGATGGTACAAAACTTAGTTGTCAAATGCATTAGCTTTATTGGCAATAAGTTTACCAGAAAATGCAAATTGAGGTGGCCCTTCAAAAACTTACTCCATGAAAGGACAGATCACCAGAGAAATATAAACATGAATTTTTTATACCCCATTTGTCATCATACCCAACAAAAAGGACAATAACAAGTTGAATACAGAATCAATATAAGCATGAATGCTCCTTATGATCACTTCATCAGCACAAGTACTATTATCTGAGTTCTAATATTGAATTGATGAAATGGGTGTCTTCACCTGCTTGCAGTTTTACGCTAATCCTCCTGGAATCCAGCTAATGACATTGATGTTGTTGAATATATTGGTTGAAGAGCATACTCTTCTTCAAGCTTTATAAAATGGTAGATATGTCAGTTTACTTGTTAAGTTCTAAGTTCGGTTAAGCTATCTGTCCAATATTGAATTCTTTTATCAAGATAAAGAACAAGTAATTTTCAAACGTTAGAATCAGTTGTCAAGTCACAGGTTTAAGTTGTTTAAAGAAAGCAAAAGATCACTAGAATCTATTAATTTAAGACAATAAACACTTGGAATTTTTCGGTTCTCCTTAAACCAACTCTGGGCAGTGACGGATTTAGGGTGGGGCAACGATGGCAGCTGACCCCAGTCAAATTCTAAAATTATATATGGTTTATTAATAATATACTAATTTTTTAGGATTCCATTAAAATTCTGCCACCTCATAAAATCTTAAAGGCATATCATTAGTACCATATACTCACTTATACCACATTCACTTTCCTTAATTAATCACTTTAACCCTAGTTAATTTATCTAAAAACATAATTACTATTTCAAAATATGATGAAAAATATAAAGTAATCTTAAAAAAAAAGTTTATAAAAAAAACCCTTGACACTTAAAATTAATGGGGAGCATAAGAGAAAAGATAAAAAAAATTAAATGAAGAAAAAACTTAAAAATTGCAAAAACATTGTCTAACAAATCTTTAAAGATATAATTCCTGCAATTTTTTGTTCTCCCAAATATATAAGCTTCTCAAAATTTTACTTCTTATCGATTTTTTTTTGCCTTAAAATTCATTCTGAGTATTGGTCCTTGTAAATAATCTTGCAACCATTATTGTTTAGTAATATTTTGCCTATCAAATGTTTGAAAAGATGCCTAATTGAAATCCAATATAAGCGAAAGAGAATAAAAAAAAAGTAAAATTTGGAAAAGCTTATAAATTGGGGAGAATGAAAATTTTCAGGAATTATATTTTTGAAGATTTGTTAGACAATGGTTATGCAATTTTTAAGTTTTTTTAGCAAGGTTTTTGGCTTTTAAATCTTTTCCATTATACTCTCTATTAATTTTAAGTGTCTAGGATTTTTTATAAAACTTTTTTTAAGATTATTTTAATTTTTTCACCATTTTTTTTAAACATGAATTATTTTTTTAGATAAAATAACTAGGATTAAACTAATTAATTAATAAGAGTGAATGTGGTATAGATGAGTGTACGATACTAATTATGTGCCTTTAAGATTTTATGAGGTGGCATAATTTAAATGGAATTCTAAAAAGTCATGTTTTAGGATCATCTTAATATAATTTATTCTCTAAATTTTAATGATTTTTTTATTTTGCCCCTACTAAAGTAAAATTACTAGAAATAAACCCAAATTTTTAATTATTTGTTTTTTGCTCCACTAAATTATAAAAAGAACATTTAAATATGGGCTTTAGTAATATTTAAAAGTCTATAGATGTATTAACAAAATAAAACAGGTAATTGAGTAAATTAATATTCACAATGTAAATATAGAATTTTGTTAGTAATTATTATAATAATTTTCTTGACATTAGATGAAATTAGCTTCGAAAATAAATTTAAAAAATTAAGGAAACTCTAGAAAGAAAGGAAATTATAAGGAACAAAAGAAAGAATAACTTGTTAGGAATCAAAGAATTCAGTAAAAGAAACAAAGCTTATAGAAAAGGAAACATTAATTAATTTAATGTAAATACTGAAATAAATTTTCTATAAGAAAATCTAAATCTAAATTTTTATATTTTTTTCATCTTAATTTGATCAAGTGAATGTTATTTGATAATTTAAATTTGTTTTTGAATACTTGAGTTAGATTAATTTTGATAGTATGATAAAAAAAATCAATTTTATGATGTTATCAATTTTTTTTCTTTGAAGTTATGTGACAAATTTATTATTTTAAAGAATGAATTTATTTAATTATCACATCCAGAATTAAATTTAATAAGCTTTGAACTTTGGATAAAAGTTGTTTTTAAAACAATTATATAAGAAAAAATGTCAAAAAATTTTATTGTAAGGAGTTTTTTATACATAAGTGACTTTTAACTTTTCTTTTTAATTTCAATATAATTATTTTATTATTTTATATTTTTAAAATACTTTTGAAATTACGTGTTAATAAAATTAATTTTAAATTATAATAATGTTAAGAAAAACAGTGCAAATAAATATTACTTAAGATTTTCCCACCAATGACCCTGATACGAGGTTTTGAGCTTTTTAGACAAACCGGGCACTGAGATTGGCAATCACGCCCTTGTCAGGCAGGTCCCGTAAATGTATTTACTTTTTTTTATTAAAAATTTATACCATTTCTTACATCTGTTTGCTTAATGAGAAAGACTATGCAATGAAAAGGAAAATAATAAGTACAAGAAAATACTCCTATATGGATTGACTCGAAAGGGAAGGGAAATCATTTGTACATTGATTTGAGCCTGCAATCGGCAAAACAACAAAGCGGAAAATTTCCAACAAGAAAAGAAAACAGAATGTTTCAAAGGAACAAGGGTCGAGCACGATCTGATCCAGTTGCAGAAACGAAGCTAGAGAAGGAAACACCCATAACCTGGACAGCGAAGGTCGGCTCCATGAAAATTCTTTGCTGCAAAGCCTCCACAGTTGCTCCTGCTTCGACAATGTCCTTAATCAAGTTCCAGTAGTATTTCCTAAGCTTCCTCAGCATGCACGTATACTGCAACTTCAGCCACCGCAGTTTTATCTTCTTCAAAACCCTCACTATGAAAAGCCCCCGCCGCGGTTTCTTCCCACCAAGGCGAACCGTCGGTAACTTGTAAGAACGCCTGCGCAGGAGGAAGGTTCTCCGCCGTGCATGGCATTGGAATGTGGTGGCCAAATGCGTCTGAGGTGGAGGTTTGGGGGTAGTTTGGTGATCTACAGCCATGATGGTGTAGTGTTACGGAAAGGAATGAGAGAAATTGAGAGAGTTTATTTGAGAACTGAGAGAGAGAAAAGAGTTGAGTTGACTACATATACGCAGACTCGCAGACAAAAGAGCATCTTGGAGCGGCATTGGGCTCCCTTCAGCAGTTCAGCTGTAGAGTCTTGGCTTTTTTCTTTTTTTTTTTTTTACCTCGAGAAAAATGTATCGATTTTTTTTATTTTTAATAATATTTTTTATTTTATTAATTCGGTGTAGAAAACTGTTGATAGTGAATGAAATATTTTTCATTTATACATTCTTTTTAATTTTAGTGAATTTATTGATAGATGCTCATTTGGATCTTATCACACTTTCTGTGTAATAAGATCAAGGTATATAAGAGAAAAAAAGTAGAAGAGTAAAATATCTTCCCACTTTTGTTTTTAAATTTTTTATTATTATTTTACTAAAATTATTTTTAATATACTTTTTAATTTCATCGAAACTAATTTCATTGTTTACTCAAATTAGTCTAGAGTTTAAGATTAGGGCTTAATGCATGCGCAAATGAATCTTTATCCGATGGTGATTTTCAGAATCGATTACGAGTCATAACAGAGGAAGCAAAACCTATTTGGGAGATGGGAAAACTGTTGGGTCTCTCTGCAAATTGTGAAGATGATATTGTTATTGATAAATTGAAAGAAATGGAACTTAGGGACTTGAATCTTTTGTAAGGTTTCAGGTTCTTCTCTGGTTCTCTTTCTTCTGCTATTCATCTTGAAGGTCAATTGCTGATTTGAGAAAATATGTGCTTTGTACTTGAGTTGCAGGAAGTTGTGGTTTTCAACAAAAGGAAATTGTTATTGCTTTTCTTGAACTGTCTGAATATCTGGTTTATGTGTTTGGGTTCCTTTCATTATGTTAAAGTCAAGGAAGATATGATTTGGTTGTTTTTTTGGTGACGGCCTGCAAGATGCCGATTCTTGCTTTAGGGTTAGTACTGTTTAGCTACCACGAACGAAGAGTATCAGAGCTGTTTTTTAATCTCGATGGTGGTTCCTTTTAATGATTGTTGGCTGTTTTGTCGCCTCCATCATCTTCTTGTAATTGATATTTCTGGTGCTCTCGCTCCCATGTTCTTACGAGTGAGTGGAAAATGCTCATGGAGGCTGTGGTTAGTGGAGACTTTTGATTTGAATTTCCAGCTGCTGATTTGAAGTTCCATAGTTGATGTTTTGGTCTGATTTTGAGATCCTGCAATTTTAATGTTTGTGTTGTTTTGATGTAATTTTCATGACTTAACTAAATTATAAAAACTAGTAAAAAATTCTTAACTAACAAGTCCCGCTTGAATTATTTAGTAGTAAGCCAAAATCAGACTGATTTAGAAGCCCAAATTCATCTAAAAAAATTAATATATTTTCTAGACCAACCCAGAAATTGAGACGATTTCGGCCTTGAACGGCCGTTCAATCCATGATCAATCGCATTTTTCTTCTGATTCGCAAGAAGTCTCCCTCCACTCCTTCGAGCAAAGTAAAAATACTCCCTCAATTTTGACCGTCGTGGCTATAAACCCAGCTAGTACCGAAGGCTCGGACGTCGCCGGACATTCTTCGCCATTGAGTCAGCGACCACCGAGAAACGTAAACGATTCGAAATTAAGAAATGGAGTGGTGTCGCTCTGTGGGCTTGGGGTTTCCGACATTCATGAAATTTGTAGATTTCGTTGGAAAAAAAATTTGTGGTTACAGTGTTAGCTTTTGGTGTAGGCATCGTTGGTGATAACTGTGCAATTTGAAGGAACTATGGAAAAAAAGTAACGACGCCTGAGAGATTCGAACTCTCGCGGGGAAACCCCATGTACTTAGCAGGCACACGCCTTAACCACTCGGCCAAAGCGTCTTTGTTGAATAAGCCCGAACTAGTCTCTTACAAATCATAATTACTATTTCTTTACTTGTGCAAGATGCAGCTCTTCTCAGTTCTAGTTCTGGCAAAGGAAAAAAAGTTTTGGATCACTGTGGATGAGATTTGACATCTAGCACTGTCAAAGTTGAAGCCATCCTTTCCATTTTCAATCTTGAGCTTGTACATGTTCTAAAATGAAAAAGCTAGCATTCCTTTGTCCGAGTTTGATAAGACCAATCCATATGACTCTGATAATCTCATTAGCTCAGTTATTTAAGTTGTCTTAACTTTATAGTAATATAAATGTCTTTGCCTTTATAAAATGTTTTAGAAAATTAATAAGATATGGTACGGTGAGGTAAATTGTCAATAAATTTTGTTCTGTGCATGCATCAATTTTTTCTCTTTTGTTTATTTGTTAGATTCATTTATAACACATTTGGCACAATAACAACAACGATGGAATGCCCTGCCAGAATTCTGGCCTCTTTCCTCTGAGCAATGAGCATGCACCGTGTAGATAGAAAACAGTCCAATCATTCTAATTTTCCAGGCTCATCCGTTTCCCCTCAAATAAGGCCTTTTCGCTTGTACAATTGCAGTAAATGTAATGGACTCGAATCAGATTCACTGTTGTTAATGAAGCGTTCCAATACTTCAATAATTGATAAGCACATTCATCGATCAAGTCTATCTTCCATGGTGCAAGAACATGGTAAAGCTGCAGATATGACAGCACAGCCACAGCGTTTCGCTATGCTAGACGAAGGTCCTGCTCAAATTATTTACAGCATCGATCTCAATCTCCGAATCAAATGGAATCCTTGAGTACCTGAAGCCATCGAGCAGCAATTGGACTCCTCACAAGAACTGAATTTTACCATGGGGCTAAGAATTGAATTCCCATTTTACTTTGCAATACTCTTTTCTTCTTTTTCTTTCTTGACTAATTGTCTCTCTTTCTCTCTCTGTAGACAGCCATATGGAGCAGAAAGAATAGCACTATTGATCAATATCTGATCAGAATATTATTTCATGCTTGAACCAATACCAGCAGAATCATCCTAATCTTCATGCACGTCGAGAGAAAAGAAACACAGGAACTTACGAAAGTACACAATGAAATTCCTTCCATTGCTTAGATAAAATTCAAGCCATCAATCGTAATTATGTACCGTCAATTGTCATTAAATTTAGGAGGAAATTGTATCGAATATTCCACATTGAAAAAGAGGTTCCACATATCCAAATTAACAGATGGTGCAGCCAGTAGCACTGAGAAAATTTATCAAAGAAGACCCTTTTGCTTTTTGACTAGAAATGCAACTCCAAGCAGAAGTTAATTATATATATATATATATATATATATATATATATGAACGAACCTGAAGCAAACCACTCTGTCCGAGGCCTGCACCTTAAACATCTATGTCTGCTTCCTGTACAAATATAGACAGACTTGTGGAGAATTTGGGCTCTGGGGTGGCGCTCCAGATGAAGGCTCGCTTGAGCCATCCATCAAAAAATCACCTAAAGACTATAGTACACCCTTGCAAAGCAGGGATAGTGTTATGTAAGAGAGTTTCTGTCTTGTTATGTAACTTAAACATTATTGTTGTTGGGTACATGAAAGTTCTGTAATCATTCAAGAAAAGAAGGAAAGAGTGTTAAGCATATGAAAGTGGTGTAGTTGAGTTGAGTGCTGAGTTTGGAGTTATGGAGTCAGAAATACTGCAAGCTCTGAAAAGTTGGCTTCTGGGTGTTTGCAGAGAAACGCAGATGCTGAACAGGAGATTGCTGAGCACACGTGACTGTCATGTAGGATCGAGGAAAATGAATGTTAGCTAATGCTACTGGACTGTTTAGTTTCAGGTTTATTCCTGACCGTACAAAATAACTCTTCCCCTTGTTATGAGTCGAGAGACCAGTAATTGCAATTTTGGATTAAAATTGAAACTTCCTTTTTTTTTTTTCCACTCTAAGTACGATAACGCGATTAGACACAGATAACGTAACATTGTGTTTAATGTATGGGGTAGTGTAAGTTGTTAAGAGGGTTTCTTCAGCTAAACAGATTATCTTAATTCCAGATTTTGATTTTATCTACCCATCCAACTTTTTTTTTAATTTCTTTCCTCGAAGAAAATTGTTTAGAGGGTAAAAATATAATGGGAAAGAACGGAGAGTCTAAACCTGGAAGGAGAATGGAAGAGAGCAGGGTTTCATCGAAGTTGGCCAAAGACCAAATGGCATCAGGATTAACAAGAAGTTTAATTGTTCAATGACTTCAATGAAGTGTTCAGTCAAAGGGCACAGTAGAAATCAGAAAGCAAAAGCCTATATCAGTTGGCGCATACATACAAACTTGCGCAACTGATGTCATTTCAGATCTCTTTATTCCATAAACTAAAAGATTTTGGTAATAACCATAAGTGGAAAAACCAGCATCACTCTCCCCAAACCCTAAATAACCATCCATGCAAAAAGAAAATGTTGTCAAAGTGATTTCAGCCAAACTGGAAGAAGCTGTCAGGTAACTTACTGTTCGTACATCAACTTATTGCTGCAACGTCTTAGCACCGAGGAAATATAAAGTGAAAACATGTTCCTGTCAGAAAAGGATGCACGAGTGATATGGAACAGAGAACTTTGCAAATAATTAGCTGTAACCTGGTGCAAGATTAACCGCTACCGTATACAATCAAGTCCAAGCTGACGGGAAACTAATGAACAAACAAATGAACATGTCAAATTCCGAAAATATGAATGGTGGAAGAATTTACTGATGAAATAGTTTGACAGATTTTTCCAACAAATGCTGAAAGCCCGCAATGAATTCAGCATGGTTACATCTTTTACCTATTTGGGCTTATAGTATGTCAAAAAATACGACGACTTTTTCTGGCAAAGAAACCTGATGGTCGATCGTTGTTGGAAATTGATAACTTGGTAAGCTAATTGATCTGACCACCTTTTCAAATATGTTTGTATACCTGTCCGTCTAATTACAGCCAAAACAAAAATCAAGTTAATCCACCCAGTGATAGAAGTCCCATAGCACTGCTTAACCTCAGAGAAAGAAATATCATATAGAGCATTATAAGACCCACTCCTAACATCTTGCTAGGACGCATGTCGTTCCGAGGCAAAGCTATAAGTGCCCAGATCAATCCTGACATAAGAAACCCCAAGGTATAAAACAAGCTGCTATCCTGTGGAACCAAGTATGAAGAAGGGCTCTTTGACCAAGCTCCAAGCAGCATTGAGATACCCAAACCAACAAGTGTGTTGAACATGGGACCTGCATAGCAGCCAGACAAGGCAATCTGCACACCATCAACACCACCATTCATTGCTAGTGCGACATTTGACACCAAATCACCCATTGAATTGCCCCACGCCAGAATAGTTACCCCAAGAATGGATGGATTAATCCCAAAAATCAAACCAAATGCTACCAACAGAGCAAGAAGCTCATTAGCAATCATATAAAACCACACAATGCTCATAAAAAATCCCCCAAATACCCAAGGAATTAAAAACCTCCCAGGTGGATGATCAGATACAGTATGCTGATATGCAAGAATACCAAGAGTGCAACCAACTGCAACACCAATAAGCCATGCAACCACTTGACTCCAGGAGAGTGCATCACCTTGGCTATTCCACAGAAATGCCAATAGAATAGGTGCCAATGAAGCACTAGCTACAGCATATGGTTTCGACCATGATTCCTGCTCAACTAGAGGAATTGTTAGCCGCCTTGGAACTGTCAGTGGCAACTCCATGAGTGATATTAGTTCAGAACATGAGAATGATGAGTCATTAGTTTCCATGCCCTCTTCAGTCCAACCCCATGGGGGCCTCTCCTCATCTAATGAACTGACCTTCATGAAGTGATTTGAATATATAGCAACATTTGAAGCCCACATCCACTGTGGCAGGGAACTATGGAGTTGGGGTGGATCATTTCCGGTGTCCGTATCGAGCAAAGAACTATATACAAAAACTTCATCTTCACTTCCTTGTGAAAACAGACTTCCTCGGACAGGAAGCAATGGTGTAACAACATCAAACTTCAACATTTGTGCGTGTTTCCTCAAAATCTCATTTGCAGCCACAGAAAATGCATAAATCACATATATCATGACAAATGCAATGGCACCCCCAACACTCACCTTACCAATTACCAATATCATCGTAAGAGATATGAGCGTAAAAAGGAAGAAACAGATATCCCTAATAAAGCATCTTTTATCAATCTGGACCCCTTTCTCCGCTACACAAAGAGAGACAGCCCCTACAACAACACAAGTAACAAAAACTGCACCACCCAACACGCTATTAAGACCCACTCCACCCGTATCTGTCCCCAAAAAAGCAGCTATACTCGCAAACACATCTGGCGCCCCATTTCCCAACGGAAGGAGTGCAACCCCAGCAACAGTTGGAGGCAACCTAAGCAGATGTGAAAGCTTCTCCAACGAACAGCAAAAGTAATCTGCTGCGGTGTTTCCCAATAGATAAAATAAAGCAGCAAGCCAAAAACCCAATATCACATAGCCCACTATCCTAAATTCTCCACAACCGCAATAGAAAAACTTATAGTAATCGAAGAATCCATCCGAAGTACATTGAGGATTAGCTTTCAAGAACTCACATTCATTAGCAAAACCCTTATGATCAAACAATCCAGCACACAAAGCAGGGTTGCTCAAGCTGACATTCAACTCATTCTCTTGACCATTCCTAACGGAGAAATTTGATGAAATAGCATCAAGTTCACTAATTTTTCGTCGAATTACACTAACATGATCAAAACCATCAGTGAAACCAGTTCCTTGATTCAAATTATGGCTAATAAGCCGAGATGATTGGCTAATATGAGGGTTTCTTACGAAACCTTCCCGGGTGTAGAATAAGAGAAATAGAATCATAGCAGATAATCCATTGAAAATCCCATGAAATTTGGGATTTTTTGAAGTATAAAAGCAATTGTTCCTCATTGATATTCTGCTTATCTAAACTAAAACATCAAGCATTTAAAAAATTCCTAGAAAGTTGAATTAGACTAGGGTTTTCGGCTAAGAAAACCCCAGTCTTGAATTCAGAAGAGAAATTGAACACTCACCGATAATCAAATCAAAAATTAAAGACTTTCGAGGGAAAATGGGGTTTGAAGATTTAAAGAGAACGAAATTCGGTGGCTCTCTTCTATCCGATGATTGAACAGGAAGTTCGTTGATGGAAAAGAGAGAGGAATATTATCCAAAAAAAAAAAAGAAAAAGAGAGAGGAAAACAGGAAAGGAACGAAAACGGATACAGGTGCGTTTTTGTTCGTTGTTTAGCTAAACCAACCAAATAATACAACAAAAATGTTAAAATTAGATTTGAATTCAATAAATTAAAAAAAATCAAATTAATCCTTTCATCAAAATTTTATGGAAAAAATATTAAAAAGCCTTTAAACTTTATCACTTTATTTAAATAAGCTCTTATATTTTTATTGCATTTAAATAAACCATTAATCTTTAATTTGTATTCAAGTAAATCCTTAAACTTTAATTTTCATATTCAAATAAGCCTTTAACATTTTCTCTATACTTAAATAAACTTTTAATATAAATCGATTTTTTACTAAGGTGAACTATCGGTCGATTTTTTGAATGAGTTTTAGAACCCAACTTCTTGCATAAAAAATCGATTATATATAATATAATATATAATATTTAATTATTTATATTATATATAAAATATTTAAAAATATCGATTAATTCAATTAATTTGATTCATAATTTTAGACATCGATTTAATTGAATAAATCGATTCAAAAAATAGATTTGAACTCGAAATTAACTTAACTAAACCAAATTAACTTAGCTTTAATATGTTAAATTAATTTGAATTGATTTTTACTTACATGTAATTTTTTATTTGAGATAAGAGTTTACTTAAATATAGATTAAAGTTTAGAAGCTTATTTGAATATAATAAAAATATAATAACTTACTTAATAAAGTGACAAAGTTTAACGGTTTTTTTAATATTTTAGTCAAATTTTATTCTACCATCACTTTTTGTTTTATATTTATATACTCCTACCATTACATCAACAATTCAACATGGATGATGTTGTAGTTTATTTTTTTTATATAAAAAATTTTAAATTTTAGTCTAAATTAATTTTAATACTTTAGCACACTAAATTTTAAAAATATATATTTACAAATTATTATATTCGAAGTTTTTAATAAAAGTTTTTAAAATTTAATAAATAATTATTTTAAAATAAAATGAAATCAAAATAAAAAATTGATCATAAAAAATTCAAAACAGCACATTATGCAAGAGATGGAATAATAATTTTATTTAAAAATTAAAGAGATGGAATAATAATTTTATTTAAAAATTAATCATATTATTTTATTTTATATTTTTTATTAAAAATATATATTAGTATAATAATCCTAATACCAAACACTACTTACTTAAACAGAATGTCAAAAAATTATTTACTTCTAAATTAGTAATTTCTAATAATTTAAAAAACTTTTGATTTCGTTTTTTTGACAATCCCGTTTATATTAGAAAGTCTCATCGTCATAAACCAAAAAGAAAGTCTCATCCTCACACGCGCTGTGGGTGGGAGTGGGATTGAGACCCAACTCATTAAGCATGAGAAGAAGCAAAAGTAGGTGTCGGTCATAGGACACCTCAATCCAAAACAAAATTGAAGCAAATTCCCATTTTTTATCTGTTGTTCGGGATTTTTACATTTGCCGGATTCTTGTTTGATCTTCTCCATGGATGCTGAAGTGGTAGTTTATCTTGTTTCACAGAAGCTGCAAAATCTTCTCCATGATGAAGCAATAGAAATGACCCCAAAGGTAAAAGACCAAGCTCAGAGAACCATCCACCGGTTCAACTT
This sequence comes from Heritiera littoralis, assembly GCA_031772115.1. Classification (NCBI taxonomy): domain Eukaryota; kingdom Viridiplantae; phylum Streptophyta; class Magnoliopsida; order Malvales; family Malvaceae; genus Heritiera; species Heritiera littoralis. The sequence goes on from JAPDPK010000041.1 coordinate 1,354,148, forward strand.
GTTCAGACATTTGATGAAAGAAGGGGAGAAGAATCGAGCATTAGCTGTTGAAATGAGCAACAGTCAGTGGACGGTTCGTCTCCTGCGTGCCCTCTACTCCATGGATGATGCCATTGATACCTTTCTTGTCAGGAAAGCACTGCAAAGTCAGAGACAGAATGGTCTCATGATGATCTGCCAGCGGCCTCTCACATCTTTTTTTAACCGAGTTACCTTCAACAAGCTGATGAAAGAATTCATTTCCAAGACCGAAGATTTACTCAAAGACAAACAACAATTGGATATTCAAGATGTTGCTGATAGCGAAATCCCAGGAACGAGCCAACGCCAAAGTTGGGGAAGAATTTCTGGTTTTTGTTTTGATGACGAAAGTCACGCGGTTGGCCTTGAGGAACAGGTAAAGAATTTGGCTGCTCTTGTACTCCAGGGGGCAGACCAAAGGAACCAACCAGCTGTTGTTTCGATGGTGGGGGAGGGAGGATCAGGCAAAACAGCCATAGCCAGAACAGTATACAACAGATTGGATATTAAGCGGCATTTCTCTAGCCGTGCATGGGTTCATGTTACAAAAGATTTCAAAGTGAGAGATGTCTTGGTTGACATGATAACCCAGCTTGATGAAATTCTTGCAAAAGAGCCACTATTGGAAGACGAAGTAAAGTGGAGGCTCTTTAAACTTCTAGGACAAGGAAGATATCTAATTGTTGTCGATGATGTTGTTACTCCTGAATTCTGGGAATCGATCAAGGAGGTCTTTCCACCCTCTTCCCATGGCGGTGTGGTTATTGTAACCACTCGAAAGTCGGATGTAGCAGTGCCTGCTGGTTCAACTCTACAGGTTCGTCCATTGAATGATGAAGAAAGTTGGGCATTGTTCTTAAAGAAGCTAGAACTAACTGAAGATAGATTACATGATTCTCAGTTAATAAAATTCAAGGAGCAAATCTTGAAATCGTGTGATGGTTTACCTTTGGCTGTTGTCTTAATGGGAGGTTTATTGTCTGCCAAAGAATTAACAGATAGCGAATGGTTAGGAGTGATTGAGAATGTGGATGCTATAGAAGATATCTTGGCCTTAAGCTATCATGAATTGCCTTCTTGCCTAAAGCCCTGCTTTCTTTACATGGGACTTTTTCCTAAAGCAGTAGAGATCCCTGTAAGGAGGTTGATTCATCTTTGGGTTGCTGAGGGATTTGTGACATCTTTGTCTGACGGTGACATGGTTGAGGAGGATCTGGCAGAAATGTACTTTGAGGAGCTAGTTTGTAGAAAAATTATTCAAGTGGTAAGATGGAGGTTAGATGGGAGCCCCAAAACCTGTCGTTTGCCGAGCGTTGTTCATGATTTCGTTTCCTCAAAAGCAATGGATATTGGATTTTTCCAGATCCACAGCAAGTCATTTTCAGCTAAGAAATCATGTTTACCGGTCCGAAGACTTGCAACATATTCAAACAGCCCTTTTTCGAAACTCAACATAAGCCATTTACGTTCTTATTTATCTTTTAATACTTTGAAAGGAGGCATCCCTGCTGGAAATTCAAGCATGTTTCTAGACGAGATTATGAAGAAGAGAAACCTTAGAGTGTTTAGAGCTCTTGATCTGGAAAATGTCTACAAACCTCAGCTTCCCAAGGCTGTGGTTGCTCTGTTGAACTTAAGGTACCTAGGCTTGAGATCAACTGCTATTAATTCACTTCCAGTCTCTATCGGTGCTTTGCAATGGCTCGAGACTTTGGATGTGAAGCACACCAATATAACCACATTGCCTGATTCTTTCTGGAAGCTGGGGAACCTACGCCATCTCTATCTGAATGGAATTTGTCTCGATTCACTGGAAACGCACTCTGTGGAGTCCTTGAATAAGCTTCAGAGCTTATGTGGGCTCTCTATAGGTAATGAATCCTTAGTTGCAGAAACCTTCAGTAAGTTTACATGCCTCAGAAAGTTGCAGTTGACATTCTATCTCCTAAGTGCAAGAAGTATGAAAATTGATTGGACTTCACAACTGAACAAACTTCAGTCTCTGAGGATCAAATCAATAAGAAAGACCGGTGAGTCTGCATCCATCAAGTTCAGGAACTTGGAGAAGCTGGACAACCTGGTTAACTTTTATATTTTTGGAGCGCTAGTAATACCACTTCCTTCTATAATCCTTCCTCCAAACCTGAAAAGCCTCACTCTATCAAAGACAGGAATGAAAAAAGACCCAATGCCCGTGCTAGGAAAGCTGCCTAACCTAAATATACTCAGGCTTTTAAATTTTTCCTACATAGGGGAAGAAATGAATTGTGCCTCCGGAGCATTTCCTCAACTCCATGTCTTGAAACTTTGGCAGGTGAACTACTTGAGTAAGTGGGTTGTGAATGAAGGAGCGTTGACTAGACTCAGAGAACTAGAAATTAGGGACTGTAGAAATCTAAAAAGGCTGGATGCAATCTACCAGCTGACCAACTTGAAGGAGTTGATACTTACTAATATGCCACCAGATGCTGTAGACTATGCTAGAGGTATCAATGACGCCGGCAAGGATGTATTTATCAAAGAAAATTATTGGAAACCTTCTCCTCCAATGGTGAGTCTCCCTTACTCTTTCACACCAAAATGGACTAGTTTTATCCTAGATAAAATAGCTTGCAGCACTCACAAGCACTTGGATTTTGCACCATCTTTGAATATCTTAGCTAGACTGATGTTTGCTATTTTACTTAGGAGTAAGACTTGGGACAGAGTATATGCTCTTCGACGCCAAAGACCATCACTGTATGCTTATACCCGGAAATTATACTCTGCATTCATGTTTTGAAGATGATTCTTGCATGTATAAGTTGTGTAGTAGATTGGACGTATGAAGCTATACGCAATAGGAAGGCTCCAATGAATAACCTCATGTTTCAGTTCGCCTTTGCTCAATAATCTCGATTAGTAAGTAGTGATTTCCTTTCCAATTTATTATGCTTTTTTTTTTTGCCGACTCAAATGTAAGCAACTCTCAACTTCTTTCTCAAGAGAAGCCAAACAAAGAAGAAGACATCTAAACTTAAATGCATTTATGTACAGTTTACATGGACAAAAAATATGAGTGCTTACCAGTTATTCCGAGTCACATGAAGATGAAACTCTTTACAGATGAATAATTTATTTTCGTAAGTAGTGCAAGAAAGTAGTAAAGAATTTTTTTAAATGAGAAGAGTGAAGAATTAAATTTTAAATTTAATCCTTTAAAAATAAATAACAATCATTATTTAAAGCCTTGGTTGTTTACAGACAAACAATTATTGTGTCTTTGGAGAAAGACACCTCAACCGTAGGCACGTGGGTGGGACCCCACTCATCCAAGGTCAAAGCATGAAACGCAGTGAAAGAGCGTGTCGAAAAGTCCACAAGTTATGATACGCGTGGTGAGTGGGACCCGGTTCATTTGTTTGTTTGTTTGTTTGACTTGCATACCAATTTTTTTAGATTTTTATTTTTTATTTTTAAAATTTATTAATTATTCAATTTATTTGATTAAATTTGAAATGATGTTTACCTTAAATGAAAACAAGCATTGATCCCGAGCTGGGCCTTGTTTGGTAGGGTAAAAAAAAAATTAAAAAAGAAAAAATTGAAAAGAGAGAAAAATAAAAAGATAAAAAATATTAATTTTTTTATGTAGTTGGTGGGAAATAGGAATGATAAAAAAATGTACAAAAAATATAATTTTATTTTTTTTCATTACTTGGTAGAGTTGAAAAATGAAAGGAAAGAAAAATGAAATTATATTAATTTACCACTATACCACAATAAAATTAAAAGAATAAAAGATAATTTTGTAAAATTATATATAATTAACTCGCACCCATCTCATTTTCTTTCCATTAATCTTTTCGATTTGAAGTGATTTGATTTTGTTGATAAGAAAAGAAAATGGCACTTTTTCCTATTTTCTTTTCTTACATTTTTTCTTCTCACCAAGCACTAACAAAAATCATTTTCTTTCCATTTTTTCATACGCCCTTTTCCATCCTTTCATTTTTCCACCATATCGAGCACACCCTAAAGTCATGGATATGTAAAAATAGTACTAATGTAATAATAGAAAATATATCATGATATATATATATACACACACATATAGAAATATTAATGTTAGTACATATTTTTTTTATAAATTAAATAATATTAAATAATTATTTACTTAAGCATTTTAATTATTTTTTATATATAATATTAAAGAGGTTTAATAGCCAAATATATACTTAGTCTTCTATACAATATGAATATAAGCTTTAAATATTTAACTTTAATGTAAAAGTCCATAAATTTTTATTTTTAAGCCCTCAACCTTTTAAAATAATATAATTATGTAAAATAAATAAGAGATCAAAGCCTTATAAGCCCTCAAGCTTTTTATTTTACTACAAAAATTTATAACTGATTTGGACTTAATCGTATTATTTTAAAAGATTAGGGGCTTATACAGTAAAATTAAAAGTTAAGGCTTACCAAAAAAATTAAAAGTAAAGGATTTATTTTCATTTTTTGCAAAAAGTTGAGGGTGTATTTATCTATTAAGCTTATTAAAAATAATTTATATTTTATTAATTATCAAAATTAAATATATTAAATTTAAATAATTTACAAATTCCATAAGCATATTTGCAAGTATAATTTATATGGATTTTTTGAAAAATGTACAATTCATGTGTATTTGGAATTATTACTTAATTATTACCTATTCACTATATATCACTTAAAAAATCTCTTGGCAAATTGTTGTTATATTTTAAAATTTATTATCATGATTAATAAATATTATTAAAACTATTTTAAAAAAATCATGTGGTAAGTAAAAAACTTACTACGTGATAATAAAACAATATTTTAAATTTGTTTTTATATATAGCTAATAAAATTTTCACATACTGAATTGCAAAAGTAACATATCTAATCTAAAATAGGTCGACAATATAAAAAATTATTGTCATAGTTAGATTAAAAACAAGCTAGAGAGTTAAAAAGATTAAGAGTTTGTATATGATGCACTGACAGTGTATAATTTTTATATACTGTCAATGCACTAGAGGTTGACACCTCATCAATAAGCTCTTATGGGCAAATTAAAAAAAATTATTTATATTTGCATATAAGGGCCTATTAATGAGGTATTAACCTCTGATGTATTGACAATGTATAAAAACTATACACTATTAGTGCATCATTTATAAATCCAAAGATTAAAAACCTTTAAAAAGTTGCACAAAACAGCACATGACAATCGGAGTATAGGATGAGTAGAACCTGTTGATGAAATTAGTTAAAAAAATTAAAAAGTTAAAAAATTTGAAGGTCTTGAAAAAAAATAAAAAAGAAACTAATAAAGTCAAGTAGAATAGTTCTTTTATGGAGCCAATAATAACGCAACAGTTGGCACAAAAATTGGTCATTTCAAATGAACTGAAAAATTACCAGACTACTTTATACCATAGTAATAGATAAATAATTTTTTAAATATTATTATTTTATTTATCGCGAGTGAAATTTTTTAATTTTATAAATGAAATCATAATAATAATATGTGTTTTTTATAAATATTAAAAAAATAAAAATTAAATAAAATATAATACATATCATTATTCTTAAAAGATTATATTTTTAAAAAAATAATTTTAATAAAAAATTTTAACCTCACAATGCGCCGATGCAAATGCATAAGTAGGATTTAAAAGGCTAATCTCGTTACTGTTACAACTGATTTAATGTAATTAGATTTAATGTGGAAATTTTCAAAAATGAAAAAATATACTGACTGAAAACAACGAGTTTTATTATTATAAAATGAAATTTTAAGCCATATATAACATCCAATCGCTTCACCATCACCACAATATTTCAAAAAAAATCTTTTCCAAAAAATTCTTTTCCTTTTCCGGTTTAACGTAGAAAAGTGTATGATTATAATTTATCTATACTATATATGAAGTCAAAGTCAAGCAAAAGTGATAGTTATGCACACAACTTCGAAGCAGTGAAGCAGACCATTACAGATGGATCCATGGTTATCTTTCTTTCCTCAGTGTCATCAGTGATTCCCGCAGCCGCAGGTACTTAATTTTCTCTTCATTTTACCTTCTCATTATGTTTGAATAACTGTATGATAATCTTGTTTGGGTTGAGTCAACTTTTTGAAAGCATGGTTAGCCATTATCAAGAAGGGATTTCTTCTATTCTAGTCGCTCGTTTGTTTCTCTGTGTTTGTTTTCTGAACTCGTTCTAATGTGCTTTTTTCTTCCTTCTTAGGCTGCTTATAACATTTCTTTGTTTCTGTTAGTTCGGATCATGATTTGCTTTTCATGGCACAAAACAGTACTATTGTATAATTAGAAACAGTATCACTGATATGGTAACATTACCTATTTCATCATCTGTTTCTACCTTTATAATGAGACCTTGATGGCCTCCTTTTAGTAGTCTTCCTTTATGATTACATTTCTTGGTCAATCTACTGTTTATGAATGTTCTTAGTAGATTGATTTGTAAAGAATAAGAGGGAAATAATGGAGGCACTCGTTCAAACTTTAAGAAATCTATGGAAGGGGTGGCAGCTACGAGGACTGGTTCTGCTTAGCCTCATTTTTCAGACAATACTAATTGTCGTGGGCAATCGCAGAAAGTATAGTCACGAACTTATAGTCAGATTTGCTGTGTGGGTTGCTTACTTAGCTGCAGACACTGTGGCAACAATGGCCCTCGGCATTATCTCAAGAGAACTGGGAAATACAGGTGACAATGGAGAATCGAAGGCCAGCCATGAACTACATGTATTTTGGGCACCGTTTCTGTTGTTACATTTGGGTGGCCCTGACACCATCACTGCGTACTCGTTAGAAGACAATGAGTTGTGGTTGAGGCACCTGCTTGGGTTGGCTCTCCAAACTGGAGTCGCAATCAGCACCTTCGTCCTAGCATGGAGTGGCTCTCGTCTTTCAATTCTGTCCACCTTAATGATTTTTGTAGGCCTCAGCAAGTATATAGAAAGAACCTGGGCCCTCCGTTCAGCAAGCAGCGAACAGATTAAAGGCTCCGTGCTTGCTCGCCGTGATCTTCCAGGCTCTAGTAACCCAAATTTGCTCAGGGAGTACGATGTAAAGAGAGAAGAGGGATACAATGTAATGTTAGTATATCTCCATAATTAGGGAAATAATTGTTTGGTTGACCAATTCCGGATATGGTCCATAATTTCACGCTGAATCTCAACTCAATATTTGGCTATTAAAACACGATTTTGTGATGGTTAAAACGTGATTTTATTGCCATAATTAGCATGCCCTCGTTAGTAATATAAGAGGGCTCCTTCCGGTCCCCAAGTACGTTAACCTAAAAAACACACAAACACCATCTAGTGAGGTTTTGAGTGCTTGGAAGATTTGGAAGGTCTGTGATCGACACAGAATAGACTGTCAGATTCGGCAATTGCTTCAACAGCAGAGTTACAGAGTGCAATGGCTGGAGGTTAGATCCTGTCGCTTCCGCATTTAATTGTTTAACATGTTTCATATTGTGTAGAAGCATGTATAGGCTTGTATGATGCACTCACATTTGGCATCAGAGCCGTAGTTTAACCTCTGTCTTGCTAGAGATCTGTAGAAAAAAGCCATAAAAACCCATATTTTGAAACTTTAAGTCTCGGATTTCATAAAACTCACTCTGTTTTCCTGTGATTTTGGTTCAAATACTTTAGATCTATTGTTGTAAAGCTCTAGGGATGAAAAATACATGAAAAACGAGACTGTTTTAAGGGTTTTGTGCCGGGTCGGGTCAAAAGACCCAAAATTCTGCAAAACACCCATTCGGGTGAAGAAGAAGCCTCGGGCGCGTGAGTCACACGCGCCAGACAAGGGAAGAAAATGCGGGCGCGTGAGTCTCACGCGCCCGACAGGAGAGGAAATGCGGGCGCGTGAGTCTCACGCGCCCGATAGAGATAATGCGGGCGCGTGAGTCTCACGCGCCCGCCTGTTGTACAGTGCAGTGACACTGTGCAAAAAAAAAAAAAAAACCTTTGGGCTTCGGGTTTTGGGCCACTGTTTGGGTCCTTATTTGGTTAGTTTTGGGCCATTTATTTTGGGCTCTTTTGGTTGATTATTTGGGCCATATGGATTAAATAAAAGGGTCATTTGGTTTATTTTAGACATTAAGGATTTATTTAATTTAAGTAAATTTAAATTATTTAATTTAGGCCAAATAATTATATTTTTGATAGTTTTATATCAGATTTTCAATTCTGTAATTTTCATAATTTTATGAATAATTAGATTATTTTCACAAAATTAATATAATTATGAAAACTTCTCATTATTTGGATTTTATGAGGATTTTTCATAAATTTGGAATTTTTATTAATGCTATAATTTTAAATTGAATAATTTTGTGAAAATTATCATAAAATTATGATTAAATTATGAAAATTTGATTTTGAATGTGCATATGTGCTTATTTTGAATATGTATAATTTTGTTATTTTTTATACTAAAAGCACATGTAGCTAAGTTATTCATATTATTTGGAATTAAAATTGCCTTGTGTTAATTGCAATTTTTAAAATATGAATAAACTTAGAATTTTACCAATATGTCTAAGTGATTTATAGTTTATTTAATTAGGGCTTAGCCACAGCAACCTTAATTAAGTAAAATTATTTTGTAAAATCACATAATGATATTAGACATAAATTGTGATTAGTTATAAGGTTATAGTAAATTTTATCCCACAGGAATTTTTATTATAATTTTATAACTAATTAGGATAAAATATCAAATTAGTTTCTTAATTTACCCACAGGAATTAGGAAATGATATAATTTGATAGTTTTATCATTATGAAATAAATCTATTAGAATTAGAACTTTAGCCCACAGGCAAGTTTTATGTCTGAGATTCATTAATAAAATATGTTTACATTGGTAGACATAATTAAGTTTGCCTCAAAAATTCTAGATACATAAGCATGTTTATTTTCTATATGCAGTGTTTCCTCAGGCTAGTATTAACCTAGAAGTTCCCGAGCTGGATGGAGAGAACTACAAGGTTTGGAAGGAGAGAGTTCTCCTCCAATTAGGGTGCATGGATATAGACTATGCTATAAGGAAAGACGAGCCCGTATTGACTGAGACCAGCACTCCTGCTCAAGTAGCTTTACATGAACGTTGGGAGCGATCCAATCGCCTTAGTGTCATGTATATTAAGACAAAGATATCTGCTGGGATACGTGGTTCAGTCGAACAGCATACCAACGTTAGGACCTTACTGAAGGCCATAGATGATCAATTTGTCACTTCAGACAAAGCGTTGGCCAGCACCCTGATAATGAAGTTCTCATCGATGAGGCTCACCAGTGTCAAAGGAGTGCGTGAGCACATAATGACCATGAGAGATATAGCGACCCAACTCAAGAAGCTAGAGGTGGAGATGTCTGAGTCTTTTCTTGTGCACTACATATTGAACACTCTGCCAAAGCAGTACGGACCATTCAAGATATCCTATAACACACATAAGGATAAGTGGACCATCAATGAATTGATGACCATGTGTGTTCAAGAGGAGGGAAGACTGCTTATGGAATCGGGTGAGAGTGCATTTTTTGCAAGCCAAGGAAAGACCAAGGATCGAGCCAAGAACAAGGGAAAAGGTAAAATCCCTGCCCAAGCTGATATTAAGAAAGAGTCCAAGTGTTTCTTCTGTAAAAAGAAGGGACACATGAAGAAGGACTGTGCCAAGCTTCAGCAGTGGCTCGTTAAGAAAGGTAATCCACTCTCATATGTTTGTTTTGAATCAAATATGGTTGAGGTTAATCATAACACATGGTGGATTGATTCTGGATCTACAATTCACATTTCGACTTCCTTACAGGGTATGACAAACCTAAGGAAGCCAGTGGGAAATGAGGAGAGCATCTATTCAGGAAACAAGATGCGCTCGCGTGTTGAAGGCGTTGGAACATGCACTTTAGTTCTTAGGAGTGGTTTTGTTTTGCAATTGGAAAAGACCTTTTATATTCCTAGTTTTTCGAGAAATTTAATCTCTGTTTCTAGGCTGGTACCTTATGGATATTCCTTTCAATTTTCAAATAAATCAGTATTGATATATTTTAAGTGTGATATTGTTGGGAATGGTACCTTATGTGATGGTCTTTTCTCTATTGATTTGCAAAATGACACTGCTCATAACGCCTTGCATGTTCAAACTGGTACTAAAAGATGTGTTATGAATGAGGACTCCTCTACGTTATGGCACCGGAGATTAGGTCATATCTCCATAAATAGAATTAAGAGATTGGTAAATGACGGAATACTTAGTACTCTCGATTTTACTGATTTCGACACTTGTGTGGATTGCATTAAGGGTAAGCAAACCAACAAGTCTAAGAAAGGTGCCAATAGGAGTTCAACCATATTAGAGATCATACATTCTGACATATGTTGTCCAGACATTGATGCATATGGTCAGAAATACTTCATCACCTTTATTGATGATTACTCGAGGTTTATGTATCTCTACATGCTTCATAACAAGAGCGAAGCATTAGATGCCTTTAAAATCTTTAAGGCTGAAGTAGAGAAACAATGTGGAAAACCCATAAAGATAGTAAGAACTGATAGAGGTGGGGAGTATTACGGTAGATACACTGAAGATGGACAAGCACCTGGACCATTTGCGAAGTTCCTTCAAGAAAATGGGATTGTTGCCCAATATACCATGCCTGGTTCACCGGATCAGAATGGTGTTGCAGAAAGAAGGAACCGAACTTTGATGGAAATGGTGCGTAGTATGCTTAGCAACTCGAAGTTGCCTAAGTCCTTGTGGATTGAAGCTCTTAAAACGGCAGCGTATATATTGAACCGGGTTCCAACCAAGGCTGTTCCAAAGACGCCTTTTGAATTATTCAAAGGTTGGAAACCGAGTTTGCGTCATATGCGCGTTTGGGGATGCCCTTCTGAGATAAGAGTTTACAACCCACAGGAAAAGAAACTGGATCCTAGGACCATAAGTGGGTATTTCATTGGATATGCCGAACGGTCCAAAGGCTACAGATTCTATTGTCCATCTCATAGCACTAGATTTGTGGAATCAAGGAACGCCAAGTTTCTTGAAAATGACTTAGTTAGTGGGAGCGATCAATCTCAAGACCTAGTTTCTGTGAGAGATCAACCCTCTACCTCGAGTCAAGGATTGGTTATCATGAACAATGTCCCTTCAGTACAACTGGACATTGAACAACCAATCGTTGAAGATCCACAAGTAGTTGATAACTTACCAGTAGACGAGGCTCCTCTGGATACACCAGAATTGAGTGAGCAACCAGTTGAACAACATGATCCTTCGGAGAATGTTGAACCAACATTAAGAAGGTCTACTAGGGAAAGGAAAACAGCTATTCCTAGCGATTATATTGTGTATCTACAAGAGTATGATTTCAATATTGGGCCCGTTAATGATCCAGAGACGTTTTCACAAGCCATGAACAGCAAAGAATCAAAACTTTGGTTCGATGCTATGAAGGATGAGATGGATTCGATGGATTCGATGGCATCTAATGGAGTATGGGATCTTGTCGAGTTGCCTAATGGGGCCAGGGCTATAGGCTGTAAATGGGTCTTTAAGACCAAAACTGACTCATTAGGCAACATTGAGCGTTATAAAGCAAGACTTGTAGCCAAAGGATTCACTCAAAAGAAGGGAGTCAATTACAAGGAGACCTTCTCTCCTGTATCTAAGAAAGATTCTCTCCACATCATAATGGCGCTTGTTGCACATTTTGACTTAGAGTTGCAACAAATGGATGTGAAAACGGCATTTCTCAATGGTGATCTAGAGGAAGAGGTTTACATGAAACAACTTGAAGGTTTTTCCTCTAGTAATGGTGAGCATTTGGTCTGTAAGCTGAAGAAATCCATATATGGGTTGAAACAAGCTTTCCGCCAATGGTATCTAAAATTCCATGAAGTCATCTCTTCATTTGGTTTCGTTGAGAACATCATGGATCAATGTATATACCAGAAGGTCAGTGGGAGCAAGATTTGTTTCCTTGTGCTATATGTGGATGATATTCTGCTTGCAACCAATGATAAGGGGATGCTACGTGAGGTGAAACAATTTCTTTCTGAGAACTTTGATATGAAAGATATGGGTGATGCATCTTATGTCATTGGCATTAAGATCCATAGAGACAGACATAAAGGTATATTAGGTCTGTCACAAGAAGCCTATATTAATAAAGTCTTGGAAAGATTCAGAATGAAAGATTGTTCACCAAGCCCAGCTCCCATTGTGAAGGGTGACAGGTTCAATTTGAACCAGTGCCCGAAAAATGATCTTGAGCGGGAACAGACGAAGAACATTCCATATGCCTCAGCTGTTGGAAGCATTATGTATGCACAGGGCTGTACCAGGCCTGATATTGCTTTTGCTGTGGGAGTGTTAGGTAGATACCAAAGTGACCCGGGGATGGACCACTGGAGAGCTGCGAAGAAGGTGCTTAGATATTTTCAAGGCACTAAGGATTACATGCTTATGTATAGACGGACTGATGAGTTGGAAGTGATTGGCTACTCAGACTCAGACTTTGCTGGCTGTGTTGATACCCGGAAATCAACATCCGGTTACATCTTCATGCTTGCCGGTGGAGCTGTTTCATGGAAGAGTGCTAAGCAGACACTGACTGCCACTTCTACTATGGAGGCCGAGTTCGTTTCTTGTTTTGAGGCTACCTCACATGGTGTATGGCTTAAGAGTTTCATTGGTGGGCTTAGAGTTGTTGACTCCATATCTAAGCCATTGAGGATATATTGTGACAATTCAGCTGCGGTATTCATGGCTAAGAACAATAAGAGTGGAAGTCGAAGTAAGCATATCGACATTAAGTACTTAGCCATTAGAGAACGTGTTAGAGATAAAAGAGTGGTCATTGAACACGTTAGCACTGAATTGATGTTAGTTGATCCTTTGACTAAGGGCATGCCACCATTTAAATTTAAGGATCATGTAGAGAGAATGGGACTTGGTCCCACATTTTGATTGTAATTGAAACTCTTATTAATAATATGATGTTTCTCATTTTTTATTTGTATACACTAAAGTTTATTTGAGAAATATCCTTGTTGTTTGGACCAAGAATAAACATAAGGTTTATTCATTAAGTATAAATGAGTTGATTTAGAAACATTTTACATAGTAATACATGGAAGATAATACTCACCATTAGAGGAACTGTCGCCATGATTCATGTGATTTGTTTCTTCTATAAGTGAAATATATGGACCAAGTGGGAGAATGTTAGTATATCTCCATAATTAGGGAAATAATTGTTTGGTTGACCAATTCCGGATATGGTCCATAATTTCACGCTGAATCTCAACTCAATATTTGGCTATTAAAACACGATTTTGTGATGGTTAAAACGTGATTTTATTGCCATAATTAGCATGCCCTCGTTAGTAATATAAGAGGGCTCCTTCCGGTCCCCAAGTACGTTAACCTAAAAAACACACAAACACCATCTAGTGAGGTTTTGAGTGCTTGGAAGATTTGGAAGGTCTGTGATCGACACAGAATAGACTGTCAGATTCGGCAATTGCTTCAACAGCAGAGTTACAGAGTGCAATGGCTGGAGGTTAGATCCTGTCGCTTCCGCATTTAATTGTTTAACATGTTTCATATTGTGTAGAAGCATGTATAGGCTTGTATGATGCACTTACATGTAATACCAAACAGAGTAATTGATATTCAGCTGCCCATGGAGGCCTTTGCCATAGAAGACAATTCCATTTCCAAAACCAGTGAATTACTTAAAGCTTATGGATTACTTCAGATATTCAAGCGTATTTTTGTAAATCTCCTACTTAGCTCTCGGGACCGAGACACCAGCCTAGCTGTATTTCAGAATCTCTCCTTCGAAAAGGCTTTTGAAGTAGTTGAAATGGAGCTTGCATTCATGTATGATTTGCTCTACACAAAAGCATCAGTGATCTATTCTCGCTGGGGCCTTAGCTTGCGTTGCATCAATTTATCACTTACCTGCATTGTATTAGTCCTTTTCTCTTTGGCTGATGATAAGCACAAGTATAAAGAGGCTGACCTTGTCATAACCTTCCTACTGCTGGTAGTAGCCATTGTGCTTGACATATATGCAGCACTGGTCATTCTTTTCTCAGATTGGACCATTGTCTGGTTAAGCTTGCATAGAAGAACTTCTATCTTGAGGGCCATTACTTCTATCCAATTATTCAAGAATCCTCGGTGGTCAAATTCCATGGCTCAATACAATCTACTAAGCTTTGCACTTAGAGAAAACCCAATGATTTACGATCCAATCCTAGGCCAAGTAAAACCTCACCTTTGCCACAGATTTCTGAAACTGTTCAAGTCCTTAGGCATTGTGGAAAAGCTAGAAAAGGAGAGATATGTAACTGAGAAAGTGGTACCCAGCAGCTTAAAGGAACAGATATTCAAGCATCTGAAGGAGAGACTTAAAGCAACAGTTCATGATACCTCGGATGAAGGCAGACAAAAATTTGCAGTGGAAACTTATGGTCATGGTGAACTTAAGTGGAGCATGGAGAAAGGATTTGATGAAAGACTTTTGATTTGGCACATTGCTACAGATATCTGTGACGACTTGGAGGAATCTATAGAGGGCATTCAATCAAAGCGCGAAATGAGCATTCTCATGTCAAGGTATATGCTGCATTTGCTTGTTAATTATCCTTCCATGTTGCCAACTGGGCTCGGTGATATTCTAATTGAAGACACTTGCGCTGAAGCCATTGATTACTGCAATACAGAAGAGCCACCAAAGAACAAAACCGAAGCATATAGTATGTTCATTAATGTTACTACGGCGACTGAATTGTTAGGAAGGAGGTATACGGTAAGGAAATCTCTGTTATCTAGCGGAAGTAGCCTTGCAAAAAGTTTGATTGACATATCAAACAAGGAAGAGATAAAAAACTAGTCATCCTTAATGTTATTCATCTTGGAGCTTGAGATCTCATTACTGAATTTGTGGCTGCCATGTTATGGCAGAAATGGAGCTTGATTGCTGATACTTGGGTGGAAATGCTTGCTCATGCTGCAGCTCATTGCGATGGAAGTCAGCACAGACAACAACTGAGGCGAGGAGGGCAGCTTCTAACCCATGTCTGGCTTCTGATGGCGCACTTGGGCTTAACTGATCATTTCCAAATACCACAACCCCGTGATATTGCCAGGCTAACTGCCAGATAGCCTACCAAGTTAATTATATATCATAACTCTGTAAGGTTTGAAAGCTTTTGTCATTTTCTTGGCATTACATCTATAAATTTTCTTTCCTTCAAAGGCTAGAAATTTTGTAGTAAATAAACAATCTCTCCTCTTATGTTTTCTTCCTGAGCAGAGAATTCCCATTTCTGATTTTCACTTTTTCCCTTGATTAACCTACGGCAGTGGCATGCTTGAATTCATGTACTAATGATAAATTTATTTGTATTTCTTGATACAATGATAAAAGTTGTTCTTTTATAATTTAAAGATCACTGTTTTAAGCGGAAATGCCTCTCTGTTAACGATGTAAATATTTTTATTTTAGTGTTTTATCCTATTATTATTATTTCTTTTATTAATTTCACTATTATTATTTTCTTGTAATAATATTAAATTATTAAATAATATATATAGGCTAATTAATTTATATTAAATAAATTAATTATTAAAATATATTAAATTTTATATAGAATAATATTATTTGATGTTAAGTATTTATTTATTTAATAATATTAAACTATGTAATATTAGCAGTGATATGTTTTAATTTTAACTAAAATATAATATTAAATAATATTGCTAAGTAAAATAACAATTAATTATATCAAATAATAGTATTTAATTGTAATATTAATTAATAACATATTAAAATTAAATTAAATGGTACTATTTTACATATATTTAATATATTCAGTAGTATCATTTAATGTAAAATTAAATAATATTATAATAATGTAATTTATATTTAATTATTTTTTCATTTTCATATTCAAATAAATATATTAATTTTAAATTATTTTATTTTTTATTAAATATTATTTTACATTACGATTTAATATTATTTTTATGAATTCTTTATTAAGTAAATAACACTTAAATAATTATCAATAATGATGAGAGTCATACTAAGGGTCATTGGACCTTGCCATTAGTTAGACTAAAGACCATTGAGCCTAAAGATAGATAGAGCCCAGGAGGAACGGTGACTCAAGAAAACCATGGAAGACCTATTAAGTAACCATTGAAGTTGTGGGTTTTAAAGGTAATTACGCGCAAAATAACTCATATAAATAGGTCACAAGTATTATCTTTATTCTCTAAGCTCTATTTGCTTACTGAAACCTTGTTAAAATCCTATCTGACTTAAGCATCAGAGTACACCCCTGCGCCATTTGATGGTTTTTTTTTTCAGAGTTCTTGGAGACAGGCTAACATGAAGATCGAGAATTTGATGTCATTATTGCATCATCATTGTTTCAGACAACAAAAATTGGCATCATCTATGGGAAACTTGATCTAAAAGCCTATTCTAAAAAAGACAGTGAGGACATGCTCTAGAACAATGAGGAACAATGAAAAGGAAAGCCTTTTGAATTGTTATTGATAGAAACCCTATAGAAACCTTGCAATTGCGCAAACTGCGGCAAAGTCCCTTAGGCAGCAGGGTGCGCAGGTTGTAGCAGCATACCCTAGGAGGCAGGGGCTCGGGCTGCTATAAGGTACCCCTAGGAGGTAGGCGTCTAGGTTGTAATAGGGTACCCCATGAGGCAAGCGCGCAAGCTGCGACAAGATACCCCAAGAGGCAGGCAAGGTGTAGGGTGCGCAGCTTGTAGTAGCGTACCCCAGGAGGTAGGGACCCCTAGGAGGCAGGCGTGCAGGTTGTAGCAGGGTACCCCAGGAGATAGGGGGCAGGTTGCAACAGAGAACCCAGTAGGCGACGTGCAGGCTAAAGCAAGGTACCCCAAGAGGCAAGGGCGCGGGTTGCGGCAAGGTACCCCAGGATGTAGGCATGCAAGATGTAGTAGGGTACCCTAGGAGGCAGGGGCACAGTCTGTGGCAGGGTACCCCCAGAAGGTAGGCATGCAGGTTGTAGCAAGGTACCCCAGGGGGTAGGGGTGCAATCTGCGGCAGGGTACCCCCAGGAGACAGGAGTGTAGGCTGTAGCAGGGTACCCCAGGAGGTAAAGGGCATAGGCTATGGTAGGGTACCCCAAGAGGCAGGTGCACAGGTTGTGATAGGGTACCCCAAGAGGCAGGCATGCAGGCTGTAGCAGGGTACCCTAGGAGGCAGGGGCATAGGCTGCGACAAGGTACCCCCAGGAGACAAGGGTGCAGGTTGTAGCAAGGTACCCTAGGAGGTAAGGGGTGCAGGCTATGATAGGGTACCCTAAGAGGTAGGCGCGCAGGCTGCGGCGGGGTACCACTGGAGGCAGGGGCGCAAGCTGCGGTAGGGTACCTAGGAGGCAAGGTGCGCGTGCTGCGGCAGGTTGCCCCTAGTGGCAAGTTCCCCCAAGAGGCAAGTTACACAGGCTACAGCACCTCCCCTAGGAGGCAGGGTATGTACGCTGCAGTAGGGTACCCTAAGAGGCAAGGTGCGTAGGCTATAGTAGCCATAACTAGGAGGTAGGGTGCAAATGCTACGGCAAGGTGCGCAGGTTGAAGTGGCCACCCTTAGGAGGCAAGGTGCACAAGCTGCTACAGGGTCTCCCAGGTGGTAGGGTGCCATAGGTTGACTCAAAATGCTATTTAGCGGCAGGGTACCTCAGGGTGTCTTAGGGTGTGAAGGCTTGTGGCAGGTGTAGAGGCCTACGACAAGGTGCCTCAAGGTGTTTCAGGCTGATCTAGGGTGCTAGTTGGCGGTAAAGTGACTCAAAGTGTTAGTTAGCGACAAGATGACTGAAGAAAGTAGTTGGCAATAGTGTACAACAACAGAGGAATGAGAAATTCATTGGCTTGAAGCGAAAAATGCGTGAGGTAAGCCAAGCACAAGAAGAAAAAGGCTTAAAGCGAAAAGTGCCCAAAGTAAGCTACATAAGGACTTGAAACAAAAAGTGCACAAAGAAAGTTATGCGTGAAGATAAAAGCGCAAGGGCTTAAAGCGAAAAATACGCAAGGTAAACCACTCACTAAAAAAAAAGTCTCTAAGCAAAAATGCGCGAGACAGACAATAAAAAAGTCCATAAGTGAAAAATGCGGGAGATGAGCAACAAAAATGTCCCTAAGCAACGGGCAAAAAAAATATCTCTAAACAAAAAATGCACGAAATGGACAACATATCAACTTTAAGAGAAAAATGCACGAGATAAGCCTGCAATGAAGCAGCAAAGATTTGGATGCAAGGAAGATAAACAGATATAAACTTTATATCTTACATCAGAAACTTTACATTTAATGACATTTTTACTTTTCTAAACTTTTAATACTTAATATATTGTTTCAGGTTCCAGCCCCTAAGAGAGGTGAAATAGTTCGACAAATAGAGATGCATTAAGAACCAAACTATAGCAACTTGGCCGCCTTGTCTCGCTTGAGATGGGAAAAATTCTTCCTGAAGGAATTGGGGAAGTTCAAGTAAGTTACGCAATGTTGCAACTGTTGGTACATTGGTTCTTTGCATAATATGTTAGGTGGCCCATATTGAATAAATAGCTGTTGTGAATTCACAAGCCATGTATTATTCAGTCAAGTTGGTTTAAACATTTTCTTCAATCTTCACCTGAATTAATAGGTATTTGGCAATGGGCATCTTTAAGTTATATTTTATGAGAAAATGCACTGTTAGTTTGATATTAGAAAATTTATTTCTTAATAGTCAAAGGAATGCTGCGACAAGACCTTGCTTCTAAAATTAATGTTTGCACTATTTACTTTAAGATATTTTCTCTTTTACAGCAGGTACTTTTATTTTTTTTTTTTCCTTTTGTCATTTGCACTATTCATGGAGGTCAGGAAGCTTTTGCTTGGATTCTTTTGTGGCAGCAATGACCTAATGTACTAAGGTGTATAAGTGGTATCCAATCATGGGTAGAAGATTCTTAGGTTGCCACATCTTATGTTTTTTCTATGCTAATCTCATTCTATCCCACATTAGCTATTATGAAATAATATTCCTATCAGTGTTCTTTATTGACCGGATCATTCTGTTTTTTTACTGGCTTATTCCCCAAATCTATAATATTGCATAACAATTACACTAACTATATATGTAGTGTCTTTATCATTATAACAGTAAAATGCTACTTTTGCAGGAAATCATTGACATGTGTGACTTTGCTGTGGGCTTAAGCCGGCAATTAAATGGATCAGTAATACCTTCAGAACGTATGTGCATATGCTCATTAGTCATAATTACTTTATAAATCCTGTTCTGGTTGATTTCTAAATGGCTCAAATTCTGTTTTATAAGCTCCTCATGAGCTAAAGTACAAAACTTTTGTTGGAATGTTGAAATTTGCATGTTTGCTGCTGTTGGCATTTCCTTATTATTACAAAATGTGAAGAGTTTGGATTTTTTATTAAATATAGTATAACATAGGAATGATATGGTACAATTTTGTACAGTATAATTTGCATGTAGATACACATGATACTCTAGATGGTAGGAATTTGTCCTAAAATGATTGGTTATGTTATTAACAGGTCCAAATCACATGATGTTGGAGGTGAGCTACGTGTTTAAATGTTTTCGCTTCAAGCCAATGAATTTCTCATTCCTCTGTTGCTATACACTATTGCCAACTACTTCCTTCAGTCATCTTGCCGCTAACTAGCACTTTGAGTCACTTTACCGCCAACTAGCACCCTCGATCAGCCTAAGACACCATGAGGCACCCTGTCGTAGGCCTCTACACCTGCCACAAGCCTTCACACCCTAAGGCGCCCTGAGGTACCCTGCCACTAAATAGCACCTTGAGTCAACCTGTGGCACCCTACCCAGCCCTCACACCCTACCTCCTGGGAGACCCTGTAGCAGCTTGCGCACTTTGCCTAGAGAAAATAGTGCAGAGAGGGTTTGGGAGAGTTTATGGATTAGCTGATTTGCCTCCCCTCCCAAAAAAGTCCTTTCAATGGTAACAAGAACCTCTATATATAGGAGTAGAGAATGAGAGTTACATATATTTGGTATTAATAACGTAATAATGAGAATTTGACGGTTACAAAGCATTAATGCTTTGTCTAATGGAAGTTATGCTTTGAGAGAAAGTATATTGAAAGAAATAGGGAAGAGCACTCAGGCTTTGGGAGAAGGTGTACTGAAAGAAATATGGAAGAGCACTCATGCTTCAGAGAAAGGTTAAGAGAATAACTCTTAACTATCTCCATATCTGATCCACCAAGCCAAACTCTCCAGGACATCCCAATAGTGAAGTTAACTCAAGAACCCTGCCCTATTCCGGAGTTATCTTCACTTCTTCTTAAAAGCGATGTTCCATAAATGAGTTGTTCTGTGAATATGTTGTTCTGTAAAGAGTTGTTCCGAGCAAAGCTGTTCTGAGAAGAGCTATTCTGCGAATGAGTTCTTTTCGGAGTAATGAGCTCTTCTGATAAGAGGTTGTTCTTGTACAAAAGCTTTTCTGAAGAAGTTATTCTTATGAAGTATTATTCTAAGAAGAGGTTGTCTTTCACTTATAATATGAAGCAAATATTAGTTTTTCCAAAATCAGGTATCTACATTTTGCCCCCTACATGGGAATTCTTAGTATAAGAAATTCTCATGCATTAGTACTACAAAGGTTTTTGGAAAAATAAAATTTTTATTAAAACTTATTGTCTTGTATTGAAATTGTTTAAGTTAGACTTATTATTTCCACCTGTATGAATTTTTAATGATGAATGAAATTGTCTTAGCAGAATAATGAATGAAATTTTCTTAGCCAAATAATTGTTTGGCGTAATTTTTTTTTTAGCATAATAATTTTTTTCTTTTGCTGTACAATTGCCTAATGGAATAGTTGCTTAAGAACAAATGAGAACAATTTAGAATGAGTGTTTCTTTAGAATTTTGGAAATAAGTAAGAAAAGCATTTTTCTAAAATTTTTTGGTACAAGTGAGAATAGCGTTTCTATAAAATTTTGAGAATGAATAAAAAGAGTGTTTCTTGAAAATTTTGGGAATAAGTAAGAAGTGTTTTCCTAAAATTTTGGGAACAAGTGAGTGGAGTTTTTTTTTTTTTAATTTTTAGAATAAGAAGGAAGTGTTTTCCTGAAATTTTGAGAACAAGTAGAAGCTTTTCTCTAAAATTTTGGAATAGCTAAAGGCTTTTCTCGAAAATTTTGAGAATAGATAGGAACGTTTCCCTAAAATTTTGAGAATAGATAGGGAGCTTTTTCTTAAAATTTTGAAAATAGGTAAAAGCTTTTCTCTAAAATTGTGAGAACAGCTAGAAGCTTTTTCCTAAAATTTTGGGAACAGGTAAAAAGCTTTTCCTTAAAATTTTGAGAATAGGTAAAAGTTTTTCTCTAAAATTTTGAGAACAGCTAGAAGCTTTTCCCTAAAATTTTGGGAACAGGTTGTGGAGTGTTTCCCTAAAATTTTGGGGAATAGGTAAGAGTGTTTCTCTAAAATTTTTGGAACAGCTAAAAGCTTTTCCCTAAAATTTTGGGAACAGGGGGATTAGGTAAGAGCGTTTCTCTAAAATATTTGGAACAACTAAAAGCTTTTCCTTAAAATTTTGGGAACATTTCTCGAAAACTTTTGGGAACAAGTAGAAGCTTTTTTTTTTTAAAATTTTGGGAACAGGTGAAAAGCTTTTCCTCAAAATTTTTGGAACAGCTAGAAGCTTTTCCCTAAAATTTTGGGAAACAGGTAAAGCATTTCCCTAAAATTTTGAGAATAGGTGAGAGTGTTTTCCTAAAATTTTGAGAACAGGTATAAGCTTTTCTCTAAAATTTTGGGAACAAGTGAAGAAGATTTCCCTAAAATTTTGAGAATAGGTGAGAGTGTTTTTCTAAAATTGTGGAACAGCTAAAAGCTTTTCCCTAAAATTTTGGGAACAAGTATAAGCGTTTCTCTAAAATTTTGGGAACAACTAAAAGCTTTTCCCTAAAATTTTGAGAACAGGTAAGAAGTTTTTCCTTAAAATTTTGAGAACAACTAGAAGTTTTTCCCTAAAATTTTGGAAATAAGTAAAGCATTTCACTAAAATTTTGGGAACAGGGGGATTAGGTAAGAGCATTTCTCTAAAATATTTGGAACAACTAAAAGCTTTTCCTTAAAATTTTGGGAACAGGTAAAACATTTCTCGAAAACTTTTGGGAACAAGTAGAAGCTTTTCTTTTTTTTTTTTTAAATTTTGGGAACAGGTGAAAAGCTTTTCCTCAAAATTTTTGGAACAGCTAGAAGCTTTTCCCTAAAATTTTGGGAACAGGTAAAGCATTTCCCTAAAATTTTGAGAATAGGTTAGAGTGTTTTCCTAAAATTTTGAGAACAGGTATAAGCTTTTCTCTAAAATTTTGGGAACAAGTGAGAAGCTTTTCCCTAAAATTTTGAGAATAGGTGAGAGTGTTTTTCTAAAATTGTGGAACAGCTAAAAGCTTTTCCTTAAAATTTTGGGAACAAGTATAAGCGTTTCTCTAAAATTTTGGGAACAACTAAAAGCTTTTCCCTAAAATTTTGAGAACAGGTAAGAAGTTTTTCCTTAAAATTTTGAGAACAACTAGAAGTTTTTCCCTAAAATTTTGGAAATAAGTAAAGCATTTCCCTAAAATTTTAAGAACAGGTGAGAAGCTTTTTCTCAAAATTTTAGAACAGCTAGATTGTTTTCTTAAAATTTTGGGAACAGGTAAGAAGTGTTCTCTTAAAATTTTTGGAACAACTAGAAGCTTTTCCCTAAAATTTTGGGAACAGGTTATAGACTGTTTCTCTAAAATTTTGGGAACAGGTGAGAAGTGTTTCCCTAAAATTTTGGGAATAATTAGTGAGTAAATTGTTTCCTAAAATTTTGGGAACAGATAAGAAGCTTTTCCTTAAAATTTTAAGAACAGCTATGAGCTTTTCCATAAAATTTGGGAAAAGGTGAGTGGAACGTTTCTCTAAATTTTTTCTTTTTGGAACAGGTAAGGAATGTTTCCTTAAAATTTTGAGAATAAGTGAGGAGCATTTTCCTACGACTTTGAGAATATGTGAGAAGCATTTTTCTAAAATTTTGAGAACAACTAAGTAAAGCGTTTCTTAAAAATTTTGGAAATAGATAAAAGAGGTTATTCTTCGAAAATTTAGAAACATATCTCCACATAAATTATACAATGATGTAATTGGATAAGAGTTTTTTTTTTGAAATAATAATAAAAAAAAAATAAATAATGATTTGTGTAGCTCGCGAGAACAGTCCCGCGAGCCAATCTTTAATAGCTCGCAGGGTTGTTCCGCAGCTTCAATTGGTTTCTTTAATAATCTATTAAGCATTGGCTTCTTTTTTTAAAAAAAAATTCAAGTTCTTGGGCAGATATCATTTTTCAACTTTCCTGTTAATTTACTCTTTTTTTTTAAATTATTTAAACTGCCATGTGTAAAGATGATTTTATCACTTCGTGGAAAGTTTAAGAAAGCAAAACTATATTGATTACAAGTGGAAGTATTCATACGCAATTGTGCATAAAGTGTTTTTTTTTTTGTTTTTTTATATAAAATAAATTTCACAGCTGCACACTAGCAAGGTTTGATCATTGCGCAGCATGCATCAGCGCTTGCTGGGAGCAGTAAAGACGCGCAACAAAGCTTGCTGTACAGGTCTCTTGTGCGCAACAATTCTTTGCTGTTCGCAAGGATTTGTTAAGTGGCTTTCATGTGCACAAATAATAATTTTTTATTTTAAATTTAATTAATATTCAATTTGTAAACAATATATATATTTTAAAGAAAAGAAATATAGTTAAATATTCAAGAATTACTTTCAGTAAGAATTAATGCTATTCCAATACTGATCCTGTTCCAAGTGTTGAACCTGTTCAAACTGACATAGCTATTCCTGTTCCAAATGTTGAATATGTTCCAAGTACTCAACCTGTTCCAAGTGCTCAACTTGTTCAGACTGACACAGCTATTCCTGTTCCAAATGTTGAATATGTTCCAAGTACTCAACCTGTTCCAAGTGCTCAACCTGTTCAGACTGACACCGTTGCTGCTACAGTTACTCTTGATGTTGTTTCTTCCCCCCAGTGTCAGAGAACAGGGAAGCTACTAGTACCCTTGATACTTTTGGAACATATTCTGAAAATGTAATAGTTAGAGTTGATTTTCATGGTTTCTCTGTTCAGTCTCAGTATGTGAAGCATTTGGAGATCATCTATCAGAAAAGGGGTGAATTTTGGGATTCTTGTATCTTCCAAAGTGAAGATTTTATTTCCTACATACTGGATGAGTTAGGGAAAGCCTTGTTGATTGCTGATGTTTCGATGTCTTCTATTTCTTCAGAGAAATTACAGTTGATGTTGCGACTTATGAATGATGCAGTAAAGGCTGGTTTTAGGCTTGATTGTATTGACACTTGCATTTCCAAAGCTAAAGCCTTCCTTTCTATTTCTTCTTTTTGGAGCTATGTAGTTAATTAGATATTTGTTTTCTTTTGTTGCATTTCTATTTCAATATTTCTTTGTTTTGAGATTTTTCTGATCTTTTGCAATAATATTAGTACTTTCATTACTCTATTTATCAACAGTAAATCTTGCTTTTCTTTTCATTTTTTTTTAATTGTCATTGACATGACTTTACAAGCTGAAATGAATGTACGTCATTACATCTACTTTGAAGTTTGAACTCTAAGAATTTCTTTGCTCAGAGCAGTGCTTTTTTTTTTATTTAAGGAGGTTCTGCCATTCTAACTTGTTCTACTAGTTTTGCCTGGCAACAAGCTACATGTGCTACAGCCTCTTGCTATGTGTTGCTTACGAGATTAATCCTGCTAGCTGTCAAGATTATTCCCACAAGCTCCCATTAAGAAGTATTTTTTTTTTAAGAAGAAGAAGAAGAAGAAGGAGAAGAAGAAGAAGACTATGTATGCTTATAAATAGATACTTATCTAGATAATGCTTTCGATTTCTTGAAGGTATTCTTCACACATTGTAGTAAAAGTCAATTATGACCATTCTCCTTGTGTTGCTTGTACTCCTGCAAATAAGAGAAAAATAGTAAATTGGCAGAAGTGACGTGAGGAGTCATAGTGTTCAACTTTTCTTAAGTGAAGTGGTGTAAGATCACAAAGTTCAGCTTATCTAATGAAAGAATTTTGCATATGAAATTAATAGAAGTGATGCAAGATCATAACGATCGAATTCTCTTTAGAGAATAGTTTGTACGTATATATGCGACCAAGGAGAACCTTTCTCAACTTTACATCAAGGAGAGATTATCTTTCAACTCAATATTAAGGAGATTGATTCAATCCTTTTAGATAAGTGTTAAAGCTGCGGTCAATATTTGATTTGCAAGTCTCTCAGCCAAAATATGAGCGATAAAGCTGCGGCTGGATTATAAGTAGTAAAATATAGCCAAGATATGAGCGATAAAGCTGCGGCTATAAGTATAAGCGATAGAGTTGTGGCCAAATAATAAGCGATAGAGCTGCGGCCAATGAGTAAATCTCAATTTCATATTGGGGAGAAGAGTTCTCAATCCAAAAAGAAAGTGATCAAACTCCAATATATATTAAGGAGATAATATATCTCAACTTAAAATCAGTGAAGATAGATTCAACACAATACTTTGGATTGGACTTTTCTTCTGTTGTTGGTAGTTGTGAAACATAAGGTGGATTTACATTTCTCTAATCCATTCTTGGAAAAGTGCTTTCACTCTGTCCAGTGGAACTAAGAATGGTGGAAAGTCAGCATCATCATCTTGTCTTCTTCTTAGATTATCTCTTCCAAGATGCATGTTAGGATGAGAAGATCCTCTTTTTTTTTCTTTCTTTGAATTGCATTCACTATAGGAGCATTCCTTTGAGTAAAACGATTATCTTCTCCTTGCTTAAGAACTATATTATTAGTTCTTCTTGCAGCTTCAAGTAAAGTAGCAAAGGTTGGAAGAGGTAGATTTTCTAGGTAAACTCTACACTCATCAAGCATTTTTTGGATACATACTTTCACCAATTCTTTCTCATCAAGTGAGTCTTGAATGTCTAACATTCTTTCTCTAAGACGTTGGATATACTCCATGAGATCTTCACGTGAATTTTGATGCTCTCTTCCCAAGTCAATGAGAGTTACCTTCTTTTAAGTAGAAGAGAACTTTTCTCCAAACATCTTATACATCTAGCTTTAAGATTCTACAGAGCCAGGAATAAGATTAACATACTAGCTGTACACTTTTTAGTAGGAGACTTGGAAAATTCCTTTAACTTCAAATCCTCATCCAATTTAGCTACACCAAGAGTTTCTATAAATTTCATGATATGCTCATGAGTATCTCTAGTCTTGCCATTGAATTGCTTAAACTTAGGACTAGCGTAGTCCTTGGAATATGGCTATGCAGCCACATTAGCAGGGTAAGGCAACTTGAGATCAAATTCAGAAAAACTTAAACTCTTGTTCTTCTCTTCCAGCAACCTTTAAAGCTCTTCTTTTGTCATAAAGCCTTGAGCTATGGTTGGAGGAAAAGTCACAATAGAAGTTCCAGCAGTAGTGGTGTTATTTGCACCAATGTTTTCAACACGTCCAGGACCAGGTGCATCAGTTGAGTTTTCCCTATTGCCAGTAGAAGTGTTCTCATTCCCGGCAGTAACAGGAGTGACAGATTGAACTTGAGAAGTTGTGGCGTTGGAAGGTGTGAGTTGGGAGATAGTGTCTTCCAACTTTTCCATTCTTTCTTGAGAAGCTTGGATCATCTTCATCAACTCTTGAATGTAGACAGGGGCCTGAGCATCCTGATTTCCAGTAGAGCTCTCCATGTTTTCCGACAAAGTTAAAGTTGAAGATGTTCTACTCAATGCAATCGCTCCCCCCCAACGGAGTCGCCAAAATAGATGGGTTCTTTTGTTGTGGAGAGGAAACGTTGCAAACCAGTAGAACGGGGTGTGCCGGAAGGCGGCGGAGAGGAAGACTGGAGCAGACCCTGAAGAATGAGTGCAGCGGCAGGTGGCGGTAGAAGGCTGAGCAAGGCTGAGAACAAGGCTGTGTAGAGAAAATAGTGCAGAGAGGGTTTGGGAGAGTTTATGGATTAGCTGATTTGCCCCCCCTCCCAAAAAGTCCTTTCAATGGTAACAAGAACCTCTATATATAGGAGTAGAGAATGAGAGTTACATATATTTGGTATTAATAACGTAATAATGAGAATTTGACGGTTACAAAGCATTAATGCTTTGTCTAATGGAAGTTATGCTTTGAGAGAAAGTATATTGAAAGAAATAGGGAAGAGCACTCAGGCTTTGGGAGAAGGTGTACTGAAAGAAATATGGAAGAGCACTCATGCTTCAGAGAAAGGTTAAGAGAATAACTCTTAACTATCTCCATATCTGATCCACCAAGCCAAACTCTCCAGGACATCCCAATAGTGAAGTTAACTCAAGAACTCTGCCCTATTCCGGAGTTATCTTCACTTCTTCTTAAAAGCGATGTTCCATAAATGAGTTGTTCTGTGAATATGTTGTTCTGTAAAGAGTTGTTCCAAGCAAAGCTGTTCTGAGAAGAGCTATTCTGCGAATGAGTTCTTTTCGGAGTAATGAGCTCTTCTGATAAGAGGTTGTTCTTGTACAGAAGCTTTTCTGAAGAAGTTATTCTTATGAAGTATTATTCTAAGAAGAGGTTGTCTTTCACTTATAATATGAAGCAAATATTAGTTTTTCCAAAATCAGGTATCTACACCCACCCTGCCACAGCCTTTGCACCCTGCCTCCTAGGGGTGGCTACTGCAACCTACGCACCCTGCCTCTTGGGGTACCCTACTGCAGCGTACGTACCTTGCCTCCTAGGGGAGGTGCTATAGCCTGTGTAACCTGCCTCTTGGGGGAACTTGCCACTAGGGGCACCTTGCTGCAGCACGCGCACCCTGCCTCCTAGGTACCCTACAGCAGCTTGCGCCCCTGCCTCCAGTGGTACCCTGCCGCACCCTGCGCGCCTACCTCCTGGGGTACCCTATCATAGCCTGCGCCCCTTACCTCCTAGGGTACCTTGCTACAACATGCACCCTTGTCTCCTGGGGGTACCTTGTCGCAGCCTATGCCCTTGGCTCCTAGGGTACCCTGCTACAGCCTCATGCCTGCCTATTGGGGTACCCTATCGCAACCTGCGCACCTGCCTCTTGGACTCATAGATGAAGTCTGAGACTAAGATCGACATTTTGCTCATGTATTCTGGTAACAGATGTGGAATCCTCTTGGAATAGTTGGTGTAATAACGGCATTTAACTTCCCATGTGCTGTTCTTGGTGAGATGCATTCCGTTCTTTTATTTAGAAATTTGCATTTTTGGTACTATGGGGCTTAAACTTTTATTTTCTTTTCTTGCTTAATATAGTTGCTTCTGGGTTTTATTCAATTGGATTCTTATCATTGAATCAATGTAATGTTTTTAGATAATTGGTTTTCTTGTTATAAAAAAGATGGTTCATAGTAGAGCATATAATCAAATTATTGCTGTTAGTATTGTGATAACTGTTCTATTTACGATTTTCCCATTGTGTAGGATGGAATGCCTGCATTGGGCTGATGTGTGGAAACTGTATTGTTTAGGAAGGCTTGATGTCAATCTAGAGTTAACTGAAGATAGATTACATGATTCTCAGTTAATAAAATTCAAGGGGCAAATCTTGAAATCATGTGGTGGTTTACCTCTGGCAGTTGTCTTAATGGGAGGCTTGTTGTCTGTCAAAGAATTAATAGATAGTGAATGGTCAAGAGTGATTGAGAATGTGAATGCTACAGAAGATATCTTGGCCTTCAGCTATCATGAATTGCCTTCTTGCCTAAAGCCATGCTTTCTTTACATGGGACTGTTTCCTAAAGCAGTGGAAATCCCCGGAAGGAGGTTGATTCATCTTTGGGTTGTGGAGGGATTTGTCACATCTTTGTCTGACAGTGACACGGTTGAGGAGGATGTGGCAGAAATGTAGTTTGAGGAGCTAGTTTGTAGAAAAATTATTGAAGTGGTAAGATGGAGGCTAGATGGGACCAAAACCTGTTGTTTGCTGAGCGTTGTTCATGATTTCGTCTCCTCAAAAGCAATGGATATTGGATTTTTCCAGATCCACAGCAAGTCATTTTCAGCTAAGAAATCATGTTTACCGGTCCAGAGACTTGCAACATATTCAAACAGCCCTTGCTCCAAACTCAACATAAGCCAATTACGTACTTATTTAACACTTTGAAAGGAGGCATCCCTACTGGAAATTCAGGCATGTTTCTAGACAAGAATATGAATAAGAGAAACCTTGGAGTGTTTAGAGCTCTTGATCTTGAGAATGTCTACAAACCTCAGCTTCCCAAGGCAGTGACTACCCTGTTGAACTTAAGGTAACTAGGCTTGAGATCAACTGCTATTAATTCATTCCCAGTCTCTATTGGTGCTTTGCAATGGCTGGAGACTTTGGATGTGAAGCACACCAATATAACCACTTTGCCTGATTCTTTTAAAAAGCTCGGAAACCTTCACCATCTCTATCTGAATGGGATTTGTCTCGATTCACTGGAAATGCTCTCTGTGAAGTCCTTGAATAAGCTTCAAAGCTTATGTGGGCTGTCTTTGGCTGTAGGCAATGAATCCTCAGTTGCAGAGACCTTCAGTAAGTTTACATGTCTCAGAAAGTTGCAGTTGACATTCTATTTCAATCTCCAAAGTGCAAAAAGAATAAAAATTGATTGGACTTCGCAAATGAACAAACTTCAGTCTCTGAGGATAAAGACTGGTGACGGTGCATCCATCAGGTTCAGGAACTTGGAGAAGCTGGACAACCTGGTTAACTTGTATATTTCTGGAGCGCTAGTAATACCACTTCGTTCTATAATCCTTCCTCCAAACCTGAAAAGCCTCACTTTATCGAAGACAGCAATGGAAAAAGACCCAATGCCAGTTCTAGGAAAGCTGCCTAACCTAAATATACTCAGGCTTTTAAATTTTTCCTACACAGGGGAAGAAATGGATAGTCTCTGGAGCATTTCCTCAACTCGATGTCTTGAAACTTTGGCAGGTGAACTACTTGAGTCAGTGGGTTGTGAACAAAGTAGCGTTGACTAGTTTCAGAGGACTAGAAATTAGGGGCTGTACAAGTCTAAAAAGGCTGGATGCAATCTACCAGCTGACCAACTTGAAGGAATTGATACTTACTAATATGCCACCAGATGCTGTAGACTATGCTAGAAGTATCAATAACACAGACAAGGATGTATTTATCCAAGAATATTATTGGAAACTTTCTCCTCCAATGGAGAGTCTCCCTTGCTCTTTCACACCAAAATGCACTAGTTTTATCCTAGATAAAAGAGCTTGCAGCACTCACAAGCACTTGGATTTTGCACCATCTTTGAATATCTTAGCTGGACTGATATTTGTTATTTTACTTAGGAGTAGGGAAAAAGCTTGTGTCGTGGAGGCAAGTCTTGGGACAGAGTATATGCTCTTCGACTTGTAAGACCATCACTGTATGCTTATACCCGGGAATCATACCCTGCATTCATGCTTTGAAGATGATACTTCACTGCTAGAAAAAGAGTTTTTTGCACCGCTTAAAATTTTTGCAAAACACATATTGATAGTTGCTAAAGCCTTGTCGTAACTAGGGGTGTAAATGATACACTGGTACTCGCAAGCTACTCGGGCTCGACTCGAAAAAAACTCGAACTCGACTCAATTATTGTCGAGCCGAGCTCGAGCTCGAGCTACTCGAACTATCGAACGAGCCGAGTTCGAGCAGTAAGATACCCGGCTCGAGTAGCTCGCGAGCCTTATCGAGCAGTTAATATTATAATATTAAAAAATATTTTTATATATATATACCCTTAATAAAACCCTAACATTATATATATATATATATATATATATACACCCTTAATAAAACCCTAACATAATATTGCCGCACCACCCACCCTATTCTCCCTTAATACACTTTAAACTTTAAACATTTCACTTTAAACGTTCAACCACAGGCTTTGCCGCACCACCCACCCTATTCTCCCTTTCACTTTCAGCACTGTCACCCATAGCGGTCACCGACGACACCCTTCCCTCAGCTCCGGCAACCCTTTCGCCCTCAGATCTGGCCTTCTCTCACCAGACAAGTGCCATCCACACCAAATCTGGTGCCAACGAACAAGTGTCGACGAGCTAGTGCCGACGAACTCTCTAGCAGTTAGATCCAACACCGACGAGACCCTGGGCCCTCAGATCTGGCTTCTCCTCGGCCATCTTCCTTGTTCGTCGGCGTACCCCTTACCTACATACGTCGGTAACACCTTCCCTTTCTCCTTTCAATGTTTTTGACCTTTGATCTGTCGATTTTTTTTCTCTTTTAATGTTTGATAGACGATGAAGCTTCGTTGTTACTGTTTAGTAAGTTCAATCGATTAAAGCTCTGTTTGGGTTGATGGGTTTTGCATTTTAGTGTTCAGATTTGACTGGGTCTTAAAAGATTCGATCCATATTCTTGCGATCAGATCTTCATTGTGTTTTAGTTAAAACTATTTGTTTAATTTTTCCCCAAATTTGGATTCATACTATTAATTAAAATCCATTCAATTGTTTATTAGGGTTTTTTTTTATTGAACAAAAGCGATTTCTTTTTCCAATGAAGAAATAAACATCATTTTCCAATGGGCAAGCATCAATGTACAACAACCTTGGGAGGGAAAATTGAAGATTAAGGATACACTGGAAGGGAAACTTTGACAGGGAAAGAAGTAATGACTAATGAACAAACCTTTCTTTTTATATATGAAAGATATGGAATTGAATTCTACATTTACAGGGGCTATATGTATATCAAGTAATATATATTTATAACAGCTGTATGTTATCGACACTTCTAGATGAATGCGAGGCAGCCATAGCAGCAAGAAGAGTATGATATTTTTTTTTTTTACTAAATCATAATCTGGATTCCATTGATATAGAGAACACTATATACAGTTCATTCATGAAGAAAAGCTCATAAAGAGCAGACCCCAAACCACCTCCATCATTCTAGAAATGCATTTTAAGAATCTTCTATTGCTTCATTCTTTGAAAGCTTAAAGGCTGATGGTGAGTCTTAAGATGATCATTTCGATTGCACTATTGCATATTTTCTCAACGTAAAGCAATAACATTTTTTCTCAAAGAGTGTATGTTTCCATTTCCATGGTCTGCGTTTTCCTGTTAATAGTAGCACTTGAATTATGCATGTAGATAAGAAAAGGCCAAGCTTGTATGCATTGTTTATTAGCTTTCCAGTCCTCTTGATACTTGTGTATTCATTAACTTTCTAGTAATCTAATTTTCATGTGTTTTGTTTTAAGTGCAGGTGCTCCCTTTATCGACTTGTAGATTTTCAAAATCAAATCTCAGTGCACCATTTGCATGACAAAAGATAGTTGTGGAAATGTTATAGTTTTTATTGTTTATTTTTATAATTTCAAAATTACGTAAGATTTTTTTTTACTAAGGGTGTATCTATTTCATTTTAAGTTATTTTGATTTTTCTGTAAGGTTGTTGTATTGTTATTATTATTTTAAAATGTTATTTTATTATGTTTAATTGAAACAAAATATTTACATATAAAAATCGAGCTCGAGCTTGAAATTCGAGCTCGAGTTCGAGCTTGAAAGTCGAGTTTGAATAATCGAGCCTAATCGAACGAGCTCGAGTAGTTCGATTTTTATCTCGAGTCGAGCTCGAGTTCAAAAATTAAGACTCGATCGAGCTCGAGCCGAGTATCGAGCAATGAGTTTTTAAGTCGAGCTCGAGCTCGAGCTCGAGCACCTCACTGTATCGACTCGGCTCAGCTCGATTACACCCCTAGTCGTAACGACTAAAAATCGTTGCAAAATCGTGTTTAATTTCGATGCTAAAAGTATATGCAACAACTTTCATGATTACAATAAAAGTATTTATTGCAATGACTTTTATCGTTCTTAATTAAATTCTTTTTATGCAACGACTTAACGTTGGTTGCAAATCTTATTTGACAATGATATTTTTATTGTTACAAAAGACAGTTTTGTAACGGGTATCTGTTCCTGTTACAAATTTACACAAAACGATAATTTTATCGTTTCTAATTTTATTTACAATGACTATAATTGTTACTAAAAAATAATTAGGCAACTATAAATATGTCGTTTCTAATTTGTTTAACAACTATTATAATCATTATTAAAAAATTTACGAAACAATAATTTTGTCGTTTCTAATTTTTTAACAATGGTTATAGTTGTTATTAAAAAATTTAGTAAACAGAAATTTTTTTTGCTAATTTTTTTTAATAACGGTTATAATTGTCGCTACAAAAATTTGGGAAACAATAATATTATTTATAATATTCTATATACTTATAACATTTTTTAGAAATGCAATAAAAGATAAACAAAATTCATTTAAAATAAAAAAAATATTAACATCATGAATAAATCATCAACTACAATACATCTTTCGTAAAAAAAAAACAATAATTACTAATAACAACCTCTACGTGAAAAAATTTGTGGTTTCGTTTAAATGGTTCATTTGTTACACGTACTACTGTAACTGAATTCATTAGGAAACCAAAACTACCCACCATTTCGCTCAAACAAAAAAAAGGGACATCCAACCAGCAAGGGTGAGCCAGAGACAAACATTATATATATACTAGAAAATTGTCCGTGCTTCACTACGGAAAAATTTTTTTCTTTACAATTTTTTGTTCATACTCAGTGCATACAAATGAAGAGTTAAAAATTAAAATACTCAAGAGTTGAACAATCATGCTCTTTAATTTGTTACAAAACCTGATTGAAATTTTGGTTCAATGTAAACATGGAGCAACAATCGACATAGGTCGTCAATCCACACAACAGCATAGAAGCTAGCCAAAGTATATAGCTCGCCAATCCACACAAACTGCATGACCACTCGCCAATCTACACAGCTGTAGAAACTTTCCTTTTTTTCGATTCCACAACAAAATATTTAAATCAATAAAAAATATACTCTAATAAAAGAGGCACATACTGCAGAGGCTCGCCAACCCACATAACAGCATAATAGCTCACCAACCATATAGCTCGCCAAACTACATAACTGTATAACCGCTCGCCAATCTACACAACTGTAGAAACTCCTTTTTTTTTTCGATTCAACAACAAAATATTTAAATCAATAAGAAATATGTTCTAATAAAGGAGGCACATAGTGCAACAGCTCGCCAACCCTCATAAAGAGCATAGCAGCTCGCCAAAGCACATAGCTTGCCAACTCGCAAATCCGCATAACTGCTCACCAATCCACACAGCTGTAGAAACTTCTTTTTTTTTTTCGATTCAACAACAAAATATTTAAATAAAAAAGAAATATGCTCTAATAAAATATGCACATACTACAGCAGATCGTCAACCCACACGAATAGCATAACAGCTCGCCAATCCGTAGCTCGCTAATCCACACAACTGCATAAACTACTCCCCAATCTACACAACTGTAGAAACTTCCCTTGTCTTCGATTCAACAACAACATATTTACATTAATAAAAAAAATATACTCTAATAAAAAGAGCACATACTACAGCAGCTTGCCAACCCTCACAAACAGCATAGCAACTTGCCAAATCACATAGCTCACAAATCCACACAACTGTAGAACGCTCGCCAATCCACAAAACTGTAGAAACTGCCATTTTCTTTAATTCAACTATCGAAATACTACATCAACTCGCCAAACCAACACAGCTAGCCATTTTGCACAACAGCATAACAGCTCGTCAACCCTCATACTACATCAGCTCGCCAACCCCATAGCTCGCCAATTCACACAACAACATAAATAGCTTGCCATCCGACATAGCTCGCCAGTCCACACAACTGCATAAATCGCTCGCCAATCAACACAACTGTAATACACGCGTCATCACCAATTGCTTCAATTGACAAAAAAATGTTCATACACGGGTCATAACCAATTTATTCAATTGACAAAAGCTATCTTTAATAGTATGTATTGATTTACTTAAAAAAAATTACTTACATAATTTTTCAAAAAAATCATCATCTTTTTTCCAAATAAATATAGGAAAAAAATTATAGCATTTCCTAGCTACATTATTTTCTAAAACAACATTTTATTGTCTATTGTTCTCCATAAAAAAAAGAATTTACATTTATAAATTATATATAACAAAAAATATGTTAAGGATTTAACTAAAAAAATTGTTGAGAAAAAAAATAAAAGGACATAAGTAAAAAAAAAAAGTTGTTGAGGGCAAAAAAATTAATTGGACAAAAAACATGTTACTGATTTAACTAAAAAAATTGTTGAGAAAAAAAAAATAAAAGGACCTAAGTAAAAAAAAAAATTGTTGGGGGAAAAAAAAAATAAATGGACAAGTGTTAACCTATGGGAGAGGAAGAGACAAAAATATATATATGTATAGATATATAAACCAAGATGAAACCCCTGCTATGCGCGGGTAATTTTTTTCTCAAAGAAAATTATAAATAGTATATATTAAAAATAATAAATCAAGATAATTATTTTAAAATTATTAATTTTTTAAATGAAAATGATAATATTTAATTTATCACTTAAACATCTTATTTATTATTCTTATTTTTTTCAAAATATAAAATAAAATTCTAACACAAAGTTAGAAAATTAAATAGACCAAAATAAAAAAAAAAGCTTATAAATATTTAAAATTTTATTGAGTTCGACAAATTAAATAGACCAAAATAAAAAAAAGCTTATAAATATTTAAAATTTTATTGAGTTTGACCCAAATTTGCTAGTATCAAGATAAATTCAAATTAGGTTAATACTCCATTACCAATCTCTTTCCTTTTATTTTTCCTAGTCTTTAAGTGTTTAATATTGAAATTATTTATTTATTACTTTATTTCTTCTTTTACAACATTCGGTTTAAATAATTGATGAAAATTTTTTGAATTTGATTCATAGACTTATTTTTATAATTTTTTTGTTTTCATTTGTGTTTAATTTTTAAAAAATGATCTTTGAAATTTTTTGCTTCATTTTATAATTTTATCATTTTTTGAATTTTTCTATTATTTCTATAATGTATTAGATTTTTATAGTTTTTGTAATTTTTAAAATTTGAGATTATACAAATAAATTAATATGTTATTAATTTAAAACTAATATTTCATTAATTAAAAAATAAAACTA
The DNA here is from genome assembly GCA_031772115.1 of Heritiera littoralis. Classification (NCBI taxonomy): domain Eukaryota; kingdom Viridiplantae; phylum Streptophyta; class Magnoliopsida; order Malvales; family Malvaceae; genus Heritiera; species Heritiera littoralis. The sequence goes on from JAPDPK010000041.1 coordinate 1,390,481, forward strand.
ATGAAGTATTAATAATTTATTTAATTAATAAATTAAAAAAATTATTATTAATTAAAAAATAATATTTAAAAGATTAAAACTAATGAGGTATTAAAACTAATATTTTAATAACTTGATATTTTATTAATTAAGAACTAATATTTTATTAATTAAAAAAATTAAAACTAATGAGGTATTAATTAAAAGATTTATATATGATGCACTGATAGTGTATAGTTTCTATACACTATCAATGAATCAGAGGTTGACACTTCATCAATAGATCCTTATATGCAAATATAAATAAATTTTTTTAATTTGCTCATAAGGACCTATTGATGAGATGTCAATCTCTGATGCATTGACAGTGTAAAAATTATATACTGTTAATGTATCATATACAAACTCTTAATTAAAACTAATTAAAAAAATTAAAACTTTAATTTATGATTTTCCTTGTCAAAATTGCAGACCAGTGTCAAAGAAGACAAGGACCGCCATGCAAATCGTAAGTCATAAGCCCTCGGTTTTGAGAACGGGATTTGGACTATGCAGCTAGTTAAATTTAGTATTTACGAAATGATAATTTAATTTCTAAGTTAAAATCCAACTAGAAGTATGCCTGTATATGTAACTGCCAAATGAAGGAAACATCAGATGAGACAAGATAGGAGGCAGGAAAGTGCATGGAGTTTAAAGTATCTATCGGAGGGAGCCGGGCCAGCAGAGTGTCTTACGCGGCCGGCAAGAATGCAATCGATCGCTTAGGCAGGTAGCTAATTGCCACTTGATACGCGGCTAGCTATCACCCTAGCGCGTACAGTCGTACTACATTAGCAGTAATTACCTGTAGATACAAACAATCTCAGAAAATAATATATCTTCTTCGCATGCATTTGGTTTTGACCGTGTCTAGTTAAAGCACAACAACAAATGAAATAAGAGTTGTTTTATGTAAGGATGTAAACGGGTCGAGTATCCGTTAGCTTTGAGATACTCGAATTTGAATTCGATTAACTTTAATAATATTTTAACCCGACTAACTATCAGATTATTTTTATTTATGCTAGCCGAACCTTAATCCTACAAAATATAAATACTCGTTTAACTACCCGAACCCGTTAACTACCCGTTTATTAAATCAAAGTTTGATTTTTAAATTTAAAATTAAAATTAATTTTAGAATAACTTAATTAAAACATTATATTAATAAATTTAATTTAACTCATAAAAATAAATTAAAGTTAAAAATCATAATTATAATATATAACGATTTAATTTAATTAAATAAAATATTAATAATAAATAATTGATATATAAAAAATATAAGTATTGTATTGATTAATTATTATTTATAATCGGGTTCGGGTAGCAGGTATCCTAAGGTAACTATCCGAACCCTACCCTAACTCGTGACGGGTAGTAATTTCACTATCTGAACCCTACCAGAACCCGATTATACACTGCCCTAATCCTATTTAAACGGGTCGAGTAGAACGGGTACCCGTTTATAGGGTTCCCATTGCCATCCCTAGTTTTGTGTGATGTGTGCGTATCGTGTGACTTAAGCATGTATTTGACTGCATGCGTACGTAAAAACATGTATGTGTGGGTCTTTACCATTTCACATCGTTTGTTTTATGATGTGTGTGTTTATAAAAAATTTCACGTTAACTCAAATCAACACGTTTTAGTGTTAGTAGTGTGTTTTTTTTGAAAAAAATAACAATAAAAAAGTACAACTCTTATTATTATTATTATTATTATTATTGTTATTATTGTTATTATTATTATTTTAAGATAAACGGTCCTAAGCCCGAGCCTGACAATGGATACACCTGCATTTTTGTTTGTTGTTTAGCTAAACCGACCAAATAACACAACAAAAAGGTTAAAACTAGACTCCTATTCAATAAATTTTCAAAAAAATTAAATTAAACCTTTCGTCGAAATTTTATTTTAGCATCACTTTTTTTATTTATATACTCCTACCATTACATGGATGATGTTGTAGTTTATTTTTTTATCAAAAATTTTCCAATTTTAGTCTAAATTAATTTTGATACTTTATCAAATAAAATTTAAAAATATATATTTACAGATTATTATATTCGAAGTTTTCAATACAATTTTTTAAAATTTAATAAATAATTATTTTAAAATAAAATGAAATCAAAATTAAAAAAATGATCATAAAAAATTCAAAACAAAACATTATGCAAGAGATGGAATAATAATTTTACTTAAAAACTAATAATATTATTTTATTTTAAATTTTTTATTTAAAAAAAATATATTATTATAATAATCCCAAAACCAAACACTGCTTACTTAAACAGAATGTCACAAATTTTATTACTTCTAAATTAGTAAATTCTTATAATTCAAAAAACTTTTGTTTTCGTTTAATATTGGAAAGACTCATCCGCACACGCGCTGTGGGTGGGAAGTGAAAAGGAGGTGCCTGCCGGTCATAGAACACGTCAATCTATAACAAAATCGAAACAAATTCCATTTTTTTTCTGTTGTTCGGGATTTTTTACATTTGCCGTATTCTTGGTTTGATCTTCTCCATGGATGCTGAAGTGATAGTTTATCTTGTCTCACAGAAGCTGCAAAATCTTCTCCGTGATGAAGCAATAGAAATGACCCCCAAGGTAAAAGACCAAGCTCAGAGAACCATCCACCGTCTCAACTTGTTCAGACAGTTGATGAAAGAAGGGGAGAAGAATCGAGCATTAGCTGTTGAAATGAACAGCAGTCAGTGGACGACTCGTCTCCTGCGTGCTCTCTACTCCATGGATGATGCCATTGATACCTTTCTTGTCAGGAAAGCACAGCAGAGTCAGAGACAGAATGGTCTCATGATGATGTGCAGACAGCCCCTCGCTTCTTTTTTTAACCAAGTTGCCTTCTACAAACTGATGAAAGAATTCATTTCCAAGACCGAAGACTTACTCAAAGCCAAACAACAACTGGATATTCAAGATGTTGCTGATGGCAATATCGAGGGACTGAGCCAACGGGGAAGAATTTCTCGTTATTGTTTTGATGATGAAAGTCACGTGGTTGGCCTTGAGGAACAGGTAAAGAATTTGGTTGCTTTTGTATTCCAGGGGGCAGAGCAAGGGAACCAGCCAGCTGTTGTTTCGATGGTGGGGTTGGGAGGATCAGGCAAAACAGCCATAGCCAGAACAGTATACAACAGACTGGATATTAAGCGGCATTTCTCTAGCCATGCATGGGTTCATGTTACGGAAGATTTCAGAGTGAGAGATGTCTTGGTTGACATGATAACCCAGCTTGATGAAACTCTTGCAAAAGAGCCACTATTGGAGGACGAAGTAAAGTGGAGGCTCCCTAAACTTCTAGAACAAGGAAGATATCTAATTGTCGTCGATGATGTTGCTGCACCTGAATTTTGGGAAGCAATTAAGGAGGTCTTTCCACCCTCTTCCCACGGTGGTGTGGTTATTGTAACTACTCGAAAGGCGGATGTGGCGGTGCCTGCTGGTTTAACACTACAGGTACGTCCATTGAATGATGAAGAAAGTGGGGCATTGTTCTTAAAGAAGCTAGATTTAACTGAAGATAGATTACATGATTCTCAATTAATAAAATTCAAGGAGCAAATCTTGAAATCATGTGGTGGTTTACCTCTTGCAGTTGTCTTAATGGGAGGCTTGTTGTCTGCCAAAGAATTAATAGATAGCGAATGGTCAAGAGCGATTGAGATTGTGAATGCTACAGAAGATATCTTGGCCTTAAGCTATCATGAATTGCCTTCTTGCCTAAAGCCCTGCTTTCTTTACACGGGACTGTTTCCTAAAGCAGTGGAAATCCCCGTAAGGAGGTTGATTCATCTTTGGGTTGCTGAGGGATTTGTCACATCTTTGTCTGACGGTGACACGGTTGAGGAGGATCTGGCAGAAATGTACTTTAAGGAGCTCGTTTGTAGAGAAATTATTGAAGTGGTAAGATGGAGGTTAGATGGAAGCCCCAAAACCTGTCGTTTGCCGAGCGTTGTTCATGATTTCGTCTCCTCAAAAGCAATGGATATTGGATTTTTCCAGATCCACAGCAAGTCATTTTCAGCTAAGAAATCATGTTTACCGGTCCGGAGACTTGCAACATATTCAAACAGCCCTTGCTCAGAACTCAACATAAGCCATTTACGTTCTTATTTATCTTTTAACACTTTGAAAGGAGGCATCCCTGCTGGAAATTCAAGCATGTTTCTAGACAAGATTATGAATAAGAGAAACCTCGGAGTGTTTAGAGCTCTTGATCTTGAGAATGTCTACAAACCTCAGCTTCCCAAGGCAGTGACTGCTCTGTTGAACTTAAGGTACCTAGGCTTGAGATCAACTGCTATTAATGCACTCCCAGTCCCTATTGGTGCTTTGCAATTGCTGGAGATTTTGGATGTGAAGCACACCAATATAACCACTTTGCCTGATTCTTTCTGGAAGCTTGGGAACCTTCGCCATATCTATCTGAATGGCATTTGTCTTGATTCACTGGAAACGCTCTCTGTGGTGTTCTTGAATAAGCTTCAGAGCTTGTGTGGGCTGTCTATAGGCACTGAATCCTCAGTCGCAGAAACCTTCAATAAGTTTACGTGTCTCAGAAAGTTGCAGTTGACATTCTATATCCCAACAAGTATAAAAATTGATTGGACTTCACAATTGATCAAACTTCACTCTCTAAGGATAAAATCAATAAGAAAGTCTGGTGAGCATGCATCCATCAAGTTCAAGAGCTTCAGGGAGCAGCACAACCTGGTTAACTTGTATTTGTCTGGACGGCTACTAACACCACTTTCTGGAATCCTTCCTCCATACCTGAAAAGCCTCACTCTATCACAGACAGGATTGGACAGAGACCCAATGCCAGTGCTAGGAAAGCTGCCTCACCTAAATGTACTCAGGCTCTTTAATTTTTCCTACACAGGGGAAGAAATGACTTGTGTCACTGGAGCATTTCCCCAACTCCATCGTCTTGAAACTTTGGCAGCTGCACCACTTTAGTAAGTGGATTGTGAACGAAGGAGCGTTGACTAGTCTCAAAGAACTAGAAATTAGGGGCTGTACAAGTCTAAAAAGGCTGGATGCAATCTACCAGCTGACCAACTTGAAGGAATTGATACTTACTAATATGCCACCAGATGCTGTAGACTATGCTAGAGGTATCAGTAACGCAGGCAAGGATGTATTTATCAGAGAATATTATTGGAAACCTTCTCCTCCAAAGGTGAGTCTCCCTTGCTCTTTCACACCAAAATGGACTAGTTTTATCCTATATAAAAGAGCTTGCAGCACTCACAAGCACTTGGATTTTGCACCATCTTTGAATATCTTAGCTAGACTGATATTTGTTATTTTACTTAGGAGTAGGAAAAAGCTCGTGTCCTGGAGGCAAGACTTGGGACAGAGTATATGCTCTTCGACGCGAAAGACCATCACTGTGTGCTTATACCCGGGAATCATACTCTGCATTCATGTTTTGAAGATGATACTTCACTTAAAAAAAGAGTTTTTTCCCACGCTTAAAATCGTTGCAAAACACATATCAATAGTTGCTAAAGCCTTGTCGTAACGACTAAAAGTCGTTGTATTTGATTTCGATGCTAAAAGTATACGCAATAACTTTCATAGTTACAATAAAAGTATTTATTATAACGATTTTTATCATTTCTAATTAAATTTTTTTAAGCAAAGACATAACGTTGGTTGCATAGTTATTAAATCGAGATACGTATCGTATATCGAAATTTTATTTTTGAGAATCGAATTTCGAGTATCGTATCGTAAGATACGGACAAAAGTTTTAATTACAAATAATATATACATGTAATATATATTTATATATGAGTATTTAATATTTTCAATTTTTCATATGTACTAATATACAAGAACAAATAAAAAAATATATGTCAATGAATGTTTTTAATATAATCTTACATGTTTTTTATAAGATAATAAAATATTAAAATAAGTTGTACCAAAAAATTATTAAAATAAGTTAATAAGTTACTCAAAAAAGTTTATATGCTCATATTTTAATTTTAGTAAATTTAAATGGGACAAAACTATTATTTTCATTAAATTTTTTAATTTTTTAGAGGTAAAATTAATATTTTTATTAAAAATTTTAATTTATCTATATATTTTTATAAATTTTTAAAAATTTAATTGGGCAATTATTTTCGCAAGATTTCAAGATTTTTTTTTTTCATTTGAATCCAAATAAAATAAAATAAAATTAGGCTCTTAATAATTTTGTAAGAAAAAGACTTAATGGGATTTGAATTAGATAAAATAAAATGTATCGTACCGCATCAAGAGTATCAAGTATCGTACGATACGTATCGCGAATCGTAACGTATCGTACGATTCGCTTACGATTCTTAACAAAAACGACATAGTATATAGATTCGTATTATTTTATATGTGTATCAAAACGTATCGTACGATACGTATCGCATATTGTAAGATATTGATAACTATGGTTGGTTGCAAATCTTATTTGAAAATGATTTTTTTTATTGTTGCAAAAGATAGTTTTGCGACAAATATATGTTGTTGTTACATATTTATACAAAACGATAATTTTATCGTTTTTAACTTTTGATATGACAAAGTCTACCCGTTTTAGGCCAGGCCCAATAGCGTCAAAGATCACCACGTGGCAAAGACTCACTGGTCCACGTGGCCTTCGGCGACAGAGGCAAAGTGCGTCATCTCACCTGTCACTGGGCGACAGACCTTCAGGTCCACGTAGCCTTCGACGACAAAGGTAAAGTGCGTCATCTCACCTGTCGCTGGGCGACAAACACACACTCTATCGCCTGCAATCATAACGCGACACATTACACCTATCGCCGGGCAACAGACTCTCAGTCCATCGCCTACAGTCATAAGGCGACATGTGGTGCATGATTTTGGCTCCCACTAGCGACAGATCCCTGACGCCACAACGTGCCACGTGGTATGAATCTCTCGCCGGCGACAGGCTCCGAATGCTCCTGGTTTTCGAGGAACTTATGTTATATTGGGACACAAACTCTCAGCAAGATGATGGACTTATCCTCAAGCAATTAACCTAGAATATTGGTCTATAAATAGGCTCTCAGGTACAATTTTATTCCATAATTTTTGACTACTGGCTTTTACGCTTCCCAATACTGAAGAACTTTCTGCTGACTTAAGCATCAGAGTGTCTACGCAGGGAACCACTCCTACGTCTCTCTGACTTTTTTTGTTTTATAGAAGCTTCTTGGAGACACGTGGAGACTAAGTACGAACATCGACGTCAGCATACCTTAATTGTTGTTTTGTGTAACAACAATTGGCGCCGTCTGTGGGAAGTCGTATAAAAAGCCAATCGAGATTTTCTAAGATGGTGAGAACAAGATCGACAAATGTAAGGACCAAAAGTGAGGAAAACTCTGTGAGCTCCCCTGAACAGCAGATTCGCCAGACGAACCAGGTGAACAGGGAGGAAGAAAGAATTACTGTATCAGTGGCAGAATTCAAAGCTCTGAGGCGACAGAGCGAAGAAACTACCCAGGCGCTGCGAGTCATGGTGGATCTGTTCCGAGGAGTTCTCCCGACATTGGATCTGCCGCCTGCCGTGCAGAACTTGGTAAGAGGAACAAATAGAGGTGTCCCGCCGCAGGTGTTTGGGCGACAGGAGGACACGACAGCGGCAGACCCCTCTCGTCGGCGAGAGGTTCCCCCTGTGGAAGAGCATGACATTCATCAGGGTGCGGCAGGACAAGGGAGCAGGAGGCCTTTCGCAGGCACCCAGCGAGAGACTGAGGAAGCAACAGGTTTAGAGCCTACGACAGGGGCAGGCGATAGGTTCCACATGTAGGGCGACAGATGTCTGGGCGACAGGGTCTTGATAGGGCGACAGGGCCTACCGCCCACCACCATGACTTGTCAAATTTTGATGGTATTAACTTAGACCATGGTATTGGAGGTGCTGGAAAGAACGGTGTCGAAGATCAAAGCACTTGGGGAACCAGGTCGGAGTTTGACCCCACTTGGTGCACGCAAATGGTATGGACAAACACACCTCAAGCTAAGGGCAAGGAAGTAGTCGGAGACCTACTTGATTCGTCTCATGCTCGAAATCAACTCGCTCCCCCCATGGACATGAAGAAGATGACAAAACAAGTACTGGAAGAGAAAAAGTTAGTGTCTGCATAAGAGAGCCAGAGGAGAAGAGTACCGTTCTGCACGACCATCATGCAAAAACCTCTGCCCCCAAAGTTCAAAATGCCCACAAGACCCTAAGCGAAAAATGTGCGAGACGGGCAAACACAAAAGTACCTAAGCGAAAAATGCGCGAAACGGGCACATCTAAAAGTCCCTAAGCACGAAAAAGTGCGAGACGGGCAAAGACCAGTCCTTAAACATGAAAAGTGCGTGAGAAAGGCAAAACCGAGAAACCATCCAGCAACAAACAAACGCGATATCCTGGTATTACGAGGTACGTTGAAATTTTCAGACTAATATGTTTAAATGAGTTAGCAAATTATGGTTAACACCTTGACATTTTAGTCGTTATTCAATAAAGTCTTTAAGCAAAAATGCGCAAGATAGGCATAATGCTCGAGAAAAGTTCATCTTTGCACAGGAATAAAAACGCTGTCTCAAAGTAGAACTTGGAGAGCAACATGGTATAAAGATATACAAAGTATTATACTGAATTCACATAAGCAAAAGAAAGAGCTACAGAATGAAATGGTACTTTTCATTAAAAATGAATCTGTACATTGGAGTTAACAAACAAAACAAAAATACTAAACTCTAATCTACAGCAATGACCGAGTTAACCGGTTGAGAAGGCGCTGCATCAGCACTAGCGTCTTGAGATGCTTGAGGCTCAAGAACTGGAGGAGTCGAAGAATCAGGATCCTGGGGAGTCGAAGAAGCCATCTCGAAAGAAGGAACATCGCCTGAAGGCCCAACCACAGCCGCAGAGTCTAGCACGGGATCAACGGTCGCAGAATCAGAAATTTGGAAATCATCGCCGTCTAACCCCAGCAGTGCTTCGATAGACTCAGGCTGCTCGCCTGCCTCGATAGATTTAGAAGCGTTACGCGCTGCTAAAGGCTTAGATCGATCAAGTGCCTTAGAAGACTCAGGCTAACATTGTGGCTGTCGAGGAGGCCACGGACCCTCAAGATTGTCCAATTCATCCTCAGCTCCCTCCACTAAATAGGCTTCCGGAACTTGCTAGTCGGGCTCATACTTGGTCCAAGAAGGAGCTTCGTAGTACTTGGCCTCCTCAGTAAAGAGCAATTCAGGGAAAGCCTCACTAGGTCGATGCTTCTCCAGCCAAGCACGAGCCAAGTAGAAGCCATACTTAATGAATCCCATCGCAAACTCTGTTTTCTTGTCAAAGCAATGCTCGGACAAGCGGTATTCACGAACGGCCTCGATTCGAGCTTCTCTTTAACGATCCAGTACGTTATGTAGCTCCTCAATGGCCTCATCCCGCTGCCTCTCCATAGCTCCCCGATCATCGACGGCCTTATTGTAAGCTTCTTGGTACCCTTGAAGGGAAGCCACCTTCGCCTGCTCTTCTCGGAGCCTTTGCTCGAGATCAACATTCTTTTTTCCTAACTCCTCCACCCTTTTGACGTAAGGACGAAGCTGGCTAACCTCATTTGAAAGCTCCATTTTTTGCTCTCGAAGCTCGCGAATGTCTTTATCGGCTTGCTCCCTGAGAGCCTTGTGTCGGGCATTGACAGCTGCAATTTGTTTAGTCGACTGATAAGACAAAAAACAGAAGTAACTCAAAAAACTTAACGGAAAAAGTTAAAACGGGGAAATTAATCACCAAACGAGCACAAAACTCTTACCTTCATAGCGAGATAATCAGAATTATCCTCCGCTTCTGGGATGTTTGTGAAAAGCCCCGCTTCGTCGTGAGGGAGAATGGTGCTCTAGGCCAGACGAGATGCTATCCCGGCATCCTTGATACTGTCATTGTCGTTCACTCCGGGATAGGTCTGAAAATCTTCCCCACCGACGACGACCCCGCTATCAACCGTATAGCGCCTCAAAGTAGGGTCGACCACCTTGGGTAAGACTGGTCTTGTGGGCATTGAGGCTTTAATAATCAACTTCTTTCTGTATTTGCGCCTAGGCTGGCGAGGAGCTGACCTACCCTCAACAACACGAGAGCCACCTTCTTGAAGGGCTGAATCACTCCTTTGAGACTCGGAGCTCTCGCGATCGCCTGAACCTCGATCATGGACAAGAGGCCTATTCCGTTTATTTCTCCTGGCCTCTTGTGTAGGATGGCTGGATTCACCAGTAGAAGGTGGAGGAGGAGTGGGAGCATGAACTGGTCCAGATGGGGCTCTAACTTGCAACTGAGGAGGAGGGGCCGCTCGAGTAGCAACACTGGCATCCCTCCTACGCATCAAATCTCGGAAGTTCATGCCTGCACAATATAAAAAGAAAGTGTTAGCTGACCAAGTAAAAAACACCACGCACACGCATACGAGGAGTGAAAAAGGATAAGAAACCTAAAAAACCACCAAAGTCCTCTAACTATTCAAGTTCGAATCCAAGGGAAAATCGACGAAAGGACTCCCAAAGGCATCGGCCTGAGCCCACTCAGGATTCTCCTCTGAATGATCACTAGTACCAGCAACCTTAGGGGTCTCGTCCTCCGAATCTGGAAAGGACTCATCTACAAGGCGGCCTACGGGGGTGGATGCTTCGACTACTAGTACCCGAGGATGGCTGACTAGGACCAGCATCAGATAAACGAGGAGTTGTAGGCAGGTTGGATGGGCAGCAGAAGCTTCGAGAACGGTCCTGCTCACCCCCCAGCCAGCAGCGGCAATGTTCTTCGGGGTTAGAAGAGAAAATAAATTACGCTCCCCAGTAGAACAGATTCTCCGAATAGGCTCGCCAAATTGGTCTCTTAAAATTTCTGTTCTGAACCTTTCCGAGCGCTGTAAGTGGTCAGAGGTATCACAATTTCATTTAGAGCGAATCCGCAGGTTACTTGGAATCTCAACAACGACTCACTCGCTCTCAAAACCATGTAGTTTATTGGGGAGATCCGAGAAGATTTTATTATTAGGAAACTCGTCGACCGTTAACCGTTGAAGAGAGAACGTTATTAACCCTTTCAGCCTGCGAACTCTGAAAAAGGCGCTCAAGAGAGGAACCGTTGGAATAATACCCAGGTTATGACACACTATGGAAAACGCTACCAGCTGAGCCCATACATGGGGGTGGAGTTGACACGGGACGATGTTCTTATATCTAAGAAATGCTTCGCCAAACTCCGGAAGAGGGAAGTGAAAACCGAAAGACAAAGAAGCCTTATGAACGGCTACACCGTTCTAACCAAGTCGGGCGTAACCTCCCCTTGCACTGGAAGTCTATAGCTATAACCCGAGGGAAGAGGGAAACGAGTCCTGATATCCTCTAAGTCAGCATTTGTCAAAGAACACACGAGGCCACCTATTTTAAGTGTTTTACCCGGGCGTAGCAAAGACATGGCAAAAAAGTAAAAACTACCCGGCGACAGACTCTACAGGCGACAGACCTATTAAGGCGACAGACCTTTTAGGCGACAGACCTTTTGGGCGACAGATCTACTGAGTAAGACACTTACGGGAGACTGAACTCTACGCAGAAGACTAAGCCACCTGCGAGAGACCTAAACCTAGTGCGATAGGTGAATAAATAAGGCGACAGATGTATACATACTGTCGATGAGATAAGCGAGAGACTCCTGGTGTGAGGGCGAAAGACTCTTTTGGCGAGAGAGCTGAAAAATGGGCGACAGACGGTTGCTCAAAGGTTACTCGTACGTCCTCTCGTTGGGTCCCAGCAGTTTATATAGCCGCGACAGGGAATGCCAAACGTCGCGCCTGATCATGTCTGTCGCAGAATAGAATTTTTTCACCTGCAAAAAATACCAGAAGAAATCACAAAAAAACAAAGAGGACTATTCACAGTGGGCAAAGGCCCAAAAACACATATTTATACTCTCTTGGTTGGAGAAATCCAACAAGAGAGTGGGGAGCAATTGATATGACAAAGTCTACCCGTTTTGGGCCAGGCCCAATAGCGTCAAAGATCACCACGTGGCAAAGACTCATTGGTCCACGTGGCCTTCAGCGACAGAGGTAAAGTGCGTCATCTCACCTGTCGCTGGGCGACCGACATACATTCTATCGCCTGCAATCATAACGCGACACATTACACCTATCGCCGGGCGACAGACTCCCACTCCGTCGCCTACAGTCATAAGGCGACACGTGGTGCATGATTTTGGCTCTCGCTAGCGACAGATCCCTGACGCCACAACGTGCCACATGGTATGAATCTCTCGCATGCGACAGGCTCCGAATGCTCCCGGTTTTCGAGGAACTTGTGTTATATTGGGACACAAACTCTTAGCAAGATGATGGACTTATCCTCAAGCAATTAACCTAGAATATTGGTCTATAAATAGGCCCCCAGGTACAATTTTATTCCCTAATTTTTGACTACTGGCTTTTGCGCTTCCCAATACTGAAGAACTTTCTGCTGACTTAAGCATCCGAGTGTCTACGCAGGGAACCACCCCTGCGTCTCTCTGACTTTTCTTGTTTTATAGAAGCTTTTTGGAGACACGTGAAGACTAAGTACGAACATCGACGTCAGCATACCTTAATTGTTGTTTTGTGCAACAACAATTTTATTTACAATGACAATAGTTGTTACTAAAAAGTAATTATGCAACCATAACTACATTGTTTTTAATTTGTTTAACAACGATTGTAGTTGTTATTAAAAAATTTACGAAACAATAATATTATTTATAATATTCTATATACTTATAACATTTTACAGAAATGCAATAAAAGATAAACAAAATTCATTTAAAATAAAAATAATATTAACATCATGAAAAAATCATCAACTACCAATACATCTTTCGTTAAAAGAAAAAAACAATAATTACAAATAACAACCTCTACCTGAAAAATTTGTGGTTTCGTTTAAATGGTTCATTTACTACACAAACTATTGTAACTGAATTCATTAGGAAATCGAAACTACCCACCACCTTGCCCAAACAAAAAAAGAGACATGTGGGCAAGCAAGGGTGATTGATTCGGCGGCAAAAATATATGTAAACTAGGATGAAACCCTTGTGACACATGAATAATTTTTTTTTCAAAGAAGATTATAAATAGTATTTATTAAAAATAATAAATCAAGATAATTATTTTAAAAATATTAATTTTTTAAATGAAAATGATAATATTTAATTTATCAATTAAACATTTTTATTTATTTATTCTTCCTTTTTTTCAAAAAATAAAATAAAATTCTAACACAAAATTAGAAAATTAAATAGACCAAAATAAAAAAGCTTATAAATATTTAAAATTTTATTGAGTTTAACCCAAAATATGCTAGTATCAAGATAAATTCAAATTAGGCTAATGCTGTTGGAATTAAAATATCCACCAAAGCTTATTAGCACAATGACAAGAGGAGAAAACTAACCTTAGGTGGGTTGAGCCAAAACCCACCATTTCCACTACCATTGCCGCCACTACCGAAGCTGCCATGGGGAGGAGGTGCTGCCAGTGCTCCGTCGGAGGTCCACCGGTGCTGGTGGTGTTGCCAAGGTGAAGAGGATGATGGTGAGAAGTGTGGGAAACGAGAGAGAGAGGAGAGAGCTACCCTTGTTCAACTCAACCAAAATGCTACAGTGATCAATGGGCCATCCTGTAGCTTATATATATATGCCAAGGGCAAGGACCTCCTATATCATAAATCATGTATTATATCTGTCCCATTAAAGATAAATACATGTAAAATATAAATATATTACGTATATATATGGTCACACTATAGACAGAATATACTACCAATTAATTTATATGATATTAATTACACTTAATTAGTCCACATTAATGAGATAATTCAACATTCTCCCACTTGGACAATTAAGTTAATTAACAAAATATCATATAATGTCAATATGAATTCATAAGACCTTTTGGATACATTGTACCGAAAGGGTACAAATGTGTAGGCTTACAAATACTTTAACAACAATAAGTCTTTACAAGCTTCAGAATGCATCATACTAACAGGGTACAAATGCGTAAACTCATAAAACTGCAACAAAGTAGTAGTATGAGTGTGAAATAGAAATGATATGAAAAACAAAATCAATATCCATTTCCATTAGGTCCATGCATCTAAACCGAATGATGCATAGCTTCAACGGAAGCATATGAGACTAATACAGAATGTCTCATCCAATAGAATACCATATTCACCAGAATGTGCACAAATAAAATATGCATATATGGCCAAGTAGGAATCCATCCACACAACTGCAGTTTATTTCATTACAAAGCTCCCACTAACTTAATGCAGCAAACGGCTCCATATGCCTCATATAAGTGCTATGTCGTCAAAGCACTTAAGCAGCCAAACTCTTAGTTAGCCAGAATGAGCTCTTTAAACCATGTGCTCTATAATCCAATCAAGCAATGGATTCCATTATTTTCTCTCTAACAAACCAAATAATGATATCTAAATATTTGGAGTGTGAGGAACTCCTAGCATTTTGAGAGAAAAATACTTGCTGTAGCATTACCACAATACATCTCCGGGACTTTGAAACGGCAACCACAAAAACCAGTCCTGAGACAAAATTCTACAGCCTAAATGGCCCATCAAGTAGCTTTACAGCATGCTACATATTTAGCCTCCATAATCAAAGACGCTATAAGTGTTTGCTTCATGCTTTTCAAAATACAGCTCCTTTATGTCCACAAATATATAACCAAAATAATTTTCAATATCTGGATAGTTGGCAAAATGAACTTCAAAATATCTAACAAAACCAGAATGTCAAACTTGTCAATATCCAAATACTCTCTTTACAGCTTCCAGCTTTTTATTACAGGATCGCTCAATTATTTCCGAATTACACCTATAACATACACAACATCAAAATGTATATTAACTTGAGCATACAGTAATTACCCACTGTTGTAACGGTTTCGCGCTCGACGATTTTGAAAAACATTTAAAAACAAAAGGGAGTCGCCACCAATCTTTTTTGTTAGGTGTGATTGGTCACCTAAAAATATTTATCTTTTTAACAAAATCTCAAAATTAATTAAGTTTTATTAAAAAGATAATTTTTTTGTCTGCGAAAACAAAATCGGGTCCAGGAGTACGGTTACACGTGGGGAAGGACTAGCACCCCCACGACGCCCGTTAAAAAACGGTACCATTGTAATCATGTCTTATCCTTTGATTTTAATAAAATGGTCTTAATTTAACATTTAAAAATAATTCTTATTTTATTGCAATCTTTTTATTCAAAATCATTTTTTATTTGTAAATTTATTTTCTTTTATTTTAAAAAGTTAAAATTTTATTTTTTAAAAGTGAATGTGAACCTTTTTGTATTGAAAAAATTAAATCAAATATCCCAATACTCTGGTAACATTTGAAATAATTTTCCTCACCTAGAGATTTCTTAAGAATCACTACTTGTGAGTTCTATAGAATCTCATCATTGGAAGATTCACACTCGCTTCAAAAATTATTATGAATGCATATGATGCAAACAGATAATGAACGATGCAAATGAATTTTTTAATTTTTTATATAAATATTTCTTTATTTATTTTAAATAAAAGTTTTTATTATTGAAAAATTGCACTAAGTATCCCAATACTCTGATAATACTTAGTGAACTTCTCTCACCTAGGATCAATCAAGAAATCACTACTTGTGAGTTTCATGACATCCCATCATCGAAAGAATTTCATTTATTTTAGAATTTTAATATTTATGCATGTAATGCAAGCAATATGGTATGAGGTACATATGAAATTATAAGAAACTTTGTATTTTAAATTTTTTATAAACGAAACTCTTGATATTGAAAAATTTAACTAAATATCTCAATACTCTGGTAACATTTAGTTAATTCTTCTCACCTAGGGATCGGTCAAGAAATCACTACTTGTGAGTTTCATGACATCCCATCATCGGAAGAATTCCATTTATTTTGAAATTAAGATTTATGCATATGATGTAAGCATATAGTATATGATGCACATGAGATTATGAAAAGAACTTTATATTTTAATTTTTATTACTGAAACTCTTAATATTGAAAAATTTAACTAAATATCCCAATACTCTGGTAACATTTAGTTAATTCTTCTCACTTAGGGATCAGTCAAGAAATCATACTTGTGAGTTTTATGACATCCCATCATCGGAAGAATTTCATTTATTTTAGAATTTTAATATTTATGCATGTAATGCAAGCAATATGGTATGAGGTACATATGAAATTATAAGAAACTTTGTATTTTAAATTTTTTATAAACGAAACTCTTGATATTGAAAAATTTAACTAAATATCCCAATACTTGGTAACATTTAGTTAATTCTTCTCACCTAGGGATCAGTCAAGAAATCACTACTTGTGAGTTTCATGACATCCCATCATCGGAAGAATTCCATTTATTTTGAAATTAAGATTTATGAATATGATGCAAGCATATAGTATATGATGCACATGAGATTATGAAAAGAACTTTATATTTTAATTTTTATTACTGAAACTCTTAATATTGAAAATTTTAACTAAATATCCCAATACTCTGGTAACATTTAGTTAATTCTTCTCACCTAGGGATCAGTCAAGAAATCACTAGTTGTGAGTTTCATGACATCCCATCATCGGAATTTATGCTTACTTTATTTATTTGTTTTATTTTTGTATTTTTATTTTATTTTTTAGCTTCTTAAAATATTCTTTTATGGTAAATTGTTTAAAAAAATATAGTTATATTTTATATTTATTTACACATTATATATATCCTATGTACATCTCAAAATTATATATATTTCCTAGCTTTCTAAAAAGATTTTTATAGTAAACTGTTTAAGAAAATATTTATTACTATATGGTTATATGTATTTTGTATACTTATTTTATGTACTTTTATTTACATATGTAATATATATATTTTGTATTAATTTTTGTACTTTATATATATTTTTAAAACTATATACATTTCCTTTATTTACATATTTTATTTATTTATTTATATGTATATCTTAAAACTATATATTTATTATTAAGATTAATTCCGTAATTAAATTTAAGGTCATTAAATCTTAAAGAGTTTTATATACAAATAAATATTTATTTTTTGTGTTATGCAAATATATTAAAAATACACAAAATAACATATTTAACAGAATAAATAATTAAATAATCACAAAATAAATAAATAAATAAACAGAAAAATATATACCAAACGGGTTGGGCTAGAAAACCCAAAGAAAAGCCTTCAGACGGGCCCAAAAATCATGCCCAACAGACAGGACCCAAGCCTGCCAATGGGAATGGGCCGAAGCAGGTCGGATTGCGGATACGGGTCGCGAGCGGCAGTGGAGTCGGTCGATATGCGGTGGCAGAAGCGGGTCGCGCGGATCTCGGTGGGTTGGGACTGCACGCGGATCCCAGCTCTCCAAAACACACCGTTTCACTTCCTATAAAAACCCTATTTTTTGTTTCCCTTCATTTCAGACGATTCCTCTAAAAAAAATTCCAAACCCTCTAAAAAAATCTCTCAACTCCTCAGCCGGACGAACGGCTGCCACCGTGCAGACGCCGCACTCGCCGTGCTCCGTCGCCGAAAACCTTCTCGTATACCTAAAAACACTCCACTCCTCCCTCTCTATTTCGATCTGAGTTTCGTTTTCCCAAAAATAACCTAACCCCACAGATCTAGCCCTCTCCGAAAACACTTAACCTCTCCTTTTTTTTTTTGTTTTCTTTTGGTTGATGTCTTTAGATCTACTTTGTAGCTGTTGTGTTGTGATTTCTTTTTGGTTTTGTCTTGTTTTTGCAGGTTTTAGATCTAGGGTTTTCAATCTGAGATCCTAAGGGTCTCGGTTCTAGGGTTCCGAATTTAGGTTTCTGTTGTGGTCCAATAAGCACCTCTAAAATGGGATAAGAAAGGTTGTCAAACCAATCCAATCAAATCATATACCCACAAAACTTTTAAAAAAAAATTTATATATGATGCATTGACAGTATATAATTTTTATACGCTGTCAATATATTAGAGGTTGACACCTCATCAATAGGTCTTTATGAGCAAATTAAAAAAATTATTTATATTTACTTTTAAGAGCTTGACATATTTTTTAATTTACCAATTGATGAGATGTCAACCTTGATGCATTGACAGTATATAAAAACTATACACTATCATACCTCATATACAAACTTAAAAATAAAAAGTAAACAAAAAAGGACAATTACGTACGCCCAATCATTTAAAATAGTGGGAGCCACCTCATAAAAAAAATAATGTTGACATCAAAAAACAAAGAAGATAACGTTACTTGATCCAACAAAATACTTATGCACAAGGCGAAATGGATATAGTCAAAAAATAGTTGGTCAAATTACAAAATCAGTCCCTGTATTTATGTCAAAATAGAATTTACACATGGTAATATATAATATTTTGAATAAAGTTAATCTTTGTGCTTGTCGAGGTTTAAATTGTCAGTCCAATATAATGGAATAATAAAACTATTGTTTAAGCTACCAAGGTGATAATTTTTTGAAATTTATATATAGGGAGAGAAAAAAAAAGAAATCATAATTTAAAAATAAGTCACATGTAAATATTTTCATGATATTTATATATTTTCAATCAAATTGTTTAAAGATGAGTTTTGACATATTGTAAAATTTATATTTGAATTCAAATAATTTTATCTCCAATTATTTAATATTTTTTTGTAACAAAAAAAATATATAATCAAAAAAGGAAATTTATTTCATACATTGTCAATGAAGTTTTTTATTATACAAGAGAAGTTAAGATGATGACACATATCATATTTTATTTATTTTTTAATATTTCTTTTGTAACAAAAAAATCATATAATCAAAAAAAGATAATTATTTCATACATTGTCAGTAAATTTTTTATTACACAAACGAAGCTAGGATAATGACATATGTCATATTTTATTTATTTATTTATTTATTTTAAATATTTTTAAAGAACATATATCATTATTTAAATTTCACTTATAAAATTAAAAATTTCACTAACGAGTATAAAATATTAATCCCTCAAAAAATTACTCCAATAATTTAACATTGATTTTATAACTATGTTATATTTTAAACTAATATTTTATTTGTTGAAAATATAGAAACTAAATGTGTACAATTATTATGTACAGCGATTAAATTTTGATTTTTCCTAAATATAAGGATTGTTTCCATAATTAGACCAAATCACTATTCAAACCTAATCTTACAGTTCTCCCATTCTGCACGACTCTCTTCGCATGCCTCTGAGTCATCATAATCCAAAACCTCAGTCTCTGTCTGCCTCTGTCTCTGTCGTTTGCTCCTCCTTTACTTAAGGCATCCGCCTCTTTTTGCTCCACATCAAAACCACTCCTTCACTGCAAAAAGAAGAATTCTTGCTTACTCTTCTTCTAAAGTTCAAGATTTTGGCTTTCTCTCTTCTGTTTGGTGGCCTAGAAAATCTCTGAGAAAGCTAGGTAAAGGAGAACAAATTCATCAAAAGGGTGTCTGAAAGTCTCGTTTTTGCACTTTGTTCATCGAGTCTTTTTGGGCTATATTCTGGTTGGATTTTAAAGAAAGTTTTTTTTTTCTTTGTGACGGCAGAGATGGGTAGTGCAAGGAAAGAATACGAGTTCTTGAGTGAGATCGGGTTGAGTTCTAGCAATTTGGGATGTTTTGTGAATGGCACCTGGAAAGGAAGTGGCCCTGTGGTTTATACTGTGAATCCTGCTAATAATCAGGTTTGTGTTCTATGAATGTGTTTATTCATGCTATGTGGTTTATAATAATTCCAGTGACAGTGATCATGATTGATGGAACAGTCCCTTTAAAAAAGATAATGCATCTTATGGTATTCTTCTGTCTTTGACCCCTCTTTAAGTACTAAGAACAATCCTTGTGCTTCTATTGATCGGCAGTATACTTAATTTTAATTTCTTTGACTAATATTTCTTTCTCTATCTTGCTGCCTTGAATAGCATCAGTTTGGGGTATTGAAAATTTTATCTTTTATTTATACAGGCTTTCTTTTATTTTTGCTTTTGCATTTCAGATAAGTGTTATAAACATTTTCGAATAATAGTGCCGAATAAGCTCAATTGCGCCCTTTTTTTTTTTGAAATCCACTGATGCATTCATTTGGAATTATTACCATTCTTCACTCTTCTGAGAGTTCTGAAGTGAGTTTGATTTCCACGTTGTTGATGCAGAAAATTGCAGAAGTTAAGGAGGCTTCCATCCAAGATTATGAGGATGGGATGCAAGCCTGCAGTGAAGCAGCAAAGATTTGGATGCAGGTAAGATAAACAGATGTAAACTTTATATCTTACATCAGAAACTTTACATTTAATGACATTTTTACTTTCCTAAACTTTTAATACTTGGTATATTGTTTCAGGTTCCAGCCCCTAAGAGAGGTGACATAGTTCGACAAATAGGTGATGCATTAAGAACCAAACTACAGCAACTTGGCCGCCTTGTCTCGCTTGAGATGGGAAAAATTCTTCCTGAAGGAATTGGGGAAGTTCAAGTAAGTTACGCAATGTTGCAACTGTTGTTACATTGGTTCTTTGCATAATATGTTAGGTGCCCATTTTGAATAAATAGCTGTTGTGAATTCACAAGCCATGTATTTTTAGTCAAGTTGGTTTAAACATTTTCTTTAATCTTCACCTGAATCGATAGCTATTTGGTAATGGGCATCTGTAAGTTAGTTTGTTAAAAGAAAATTTATATATTAATAGTCAAAGGAATGCTGCGACAAGACCTTGCTTCTAAAATTAATGTTTGCACTATTTACTTTAAGATATTTTCTCTTTCACAGCAGGTACTTTTTTTTCCTTTTTCCTTCTGTCATTTGCACTATTCATGGAGGTCGGGAAGCTTTTACTAGGATTGTTTTGTGGCAGCAATGACCTAATGTACTAAAGTGTATAAATGGTATCCAATCATGGGTAGAAGATTCTTAGGTCGCCACATCTTATGTTTTTTCCATGTTAATCTCATTCTAGCCACGTTAGCTATTATGAAATAATATTCCTATAATTGTTCTTTATTGACTGGATCATTCTGTTGTTTTACTGGCTTATTCCCCAAATCTATAATAGTGCATAACAATTACACTAACTATATATGTCGTGTCTTTATCATTATAACAGTAAAATGCTACTTTTGCAGGAAATCATTGACATGTGTGACTTTGCTGTGGGGTTAAGCCGGCAATTGAATGGATCAGTAATACCTTCAGAACGTATGTGCATATGCTCATTAGTCGTGATTACTTATAAATCCTCTTCTGGTTGATTTCTAAATGGCTCAAATTCTGTTTTATAAGCTCCTGATGAACTAAAGTACAAAACTTTTGCTGGAATGTTGAAATTTGCATGCTTGCTGCTGTTGGCATTTCCTCATTATTACAAAATGTGAACAGTTTGGATTTTTTATTAAATATAGTATAACATGAGAATGATATGGTACAATTTTGTACAGTATAATTTGTATGTAGATACAGAAGATACTCTAGATTGTAGGAATTTGTCCTAAAATGATTGGTTCTGTTGTTAACAGGTCCAAATCACATGATGTTGGAGGTGAGCTAGGTGTTTAAACGTTTTTAATTTGGACTCATAGATGAAGTCTGAGACTAAGATTGATGTTTTGCTTATGTATTCTGGTAACAGATGTGGAATCCTCTTGGAATAGTTGGTGTAGTAACGGCATTTAACTTCCCATGTGCTGTTCTTGGTGAGATGCATTCCTTTCTTTTATTTAGAAACTTGCATTTTTGGCGCTATGGGGCTTAAACTTTTATTTTCTTTTCTTGCTTAATATTGTTGCTTCTGGGTTTTATTCAGTTGGATTCTCATCATTGAATCAATATAATGTTTTTAGATAATTGGTTTTCTTGTTATAAAAAAGATGGTTCATAGTATAGCATATAATCAAATTATTGCTGTTAGCATTGTGATAGCTGTTCTATTTACGATTTTCCCATTGTGTAGGATGGAATGCCTGCATTGCACTGGTGTGTGGAAACTGTGTTGTTTGGTAAGGCTTGATGTCAATCTTTTCTAAGATTATTATATTTCCACCTTTTTGGGGAATTTTTAAACCATTGAGTTGACATAAATTGTTAGTGGGTCCATTATGCCTTATAATTGATTGTAAATTCCAGTTATATTAACTCATAGAATCATGCATGTCAAGTAGTATGCCTTCTTTTGTTGATGGAATATCCTTGGCTATTTTT
This sequence comes from Heritiera littoralis, assembly GCA_031772115.1. Lineage (NCBI taxonomy): Eukaryota > Viridiplantae > Streptophyta > Magnoliopsida > Malvales > Malvaceae > Heritiera > Heritiera littoralis. The sequence continues at coordinate 1,412,862 of JAPDPK010000041.1, forward strand.
TTCACTATTGAAATCACTATTGAAAATATTTTTGGTATTTATGTCTATTTTTTGGAATATCTTTGGTTCCATTTGGTGGAACTTCATCTTGCCATGGTGAATTTTACTCTTTCATTTCTCATTAAGGACCATTAGCATGCATTTCATTGCTTTCTTTGAACTGTAAATTGGTTCAATATAGTGCTATAATGGGATAATTACACATTTTGAGGATCACAAAAACTCTTTGATTTTTCCACTTCTTGCATTGATGCATATTAGCCATGGTGATCAGCAGATTATACTTTAACATATAGAATCCAATTGTATAATCTGCTTTTCTTAAAAAGATAACTACCTAATAACTTGTGTCTTCTTTAGTAAGTGTAATTTGCTTTAACAAGATTTAGGTTCTCTTCCACATGTTAACTTACAAACTTGGTGCTTGAAAACTTGCATGGATTGTAGGAAAGGTGCTCCAACTACTCCGTTGGTCACTATAGCAATGACAAAGCTAGTGGCTGGAGTTTTGGAAAAGAATAACTTACCAGGTGCAATTTTCACATCATTTTGTGGTGGTGCTGAAATTGGGGAAGCAATAGCAAAAGATAGACGCATTCCTCTAGTTTCATTCACTGGGAGTTCCAAGGTACTTCCATCTTTTGCCTATTTGATGAATCATTTTAGTACTTATCGTATTTTGAATGACAGCATAGTATGTTCTATGTTCCTGTTGAGTTTAAAATGGGGAAAAAAAAAGAACAATTGCTGACTAATTGTTGAAGAAACATTTCAAATTTGATATGTTTGCATATCAATTCACAACAATTTTTTTCCCCATATCAAATAGATATGATACGTGCAAACTTTTATTAAACCTAGATTTTAATTACATCTAACTGCAGGTGGGTTTAAAGGTGCAACAAACAGTAAATGAGAGATTTGGTAAATGCTTGCTTGAACTAAGTGGAAACAATGCAATAATTGTCATGGATGATGCTGACATACAGTTAGCTGTTCGTTCTGTATTATTTGCTGCTGTTGGTACCGCTGGTCAGCGCTGTACCACATGCCGCAGACTGGTATTTATTAATTTAGTTAATTTTCTTCTTAATTTGATATATATTGAGTATTTACTGCTGCCAATACTTTTTCTGCTGAGTTTTTTGTTTCCTTGTATTGAAGCTTCTTCATGAAAGTATATATCAGACAGTACTCGATCAACTACTTGATGTGTACAAACAAGTTAAAGTAGGGGACCCATTAGAAAAGGGCACCTTGCTTGGGCCACTACATACTCCTTTGTCAAGGAAGAACTTTGAGACAGGAATAGAGATAATCAAGTCACAGGTGAGTTCTTTATTTATTTATATATTTATTTTTCCACTCTTGCACCTTGTTCAACCCATGTCTAAGCTTTCTCTTATCTTATATAAAATAAAATTAGGGTGTTGGTAAAATAAAATTAAAGTTAGGGTCTCATTTTGCATGGATTCATTGGCATAATCTTCCACCGCATATTTATGGGTGTCATGGACTTGCGTGAAATGTTCAGAAAGGCATGTCATAGTGTTAAAGTAGACAAAGAAGACAACCTATTCCTCTAATTGTACTTTGTGCATGACTGAATATCTTTAGCTTTCTATTGTTCCTAAAATGATCTCATAAGTTACTGACTTTCAACATTGTTAGGAGGTAATCTTGAAACTCACTATGTTGCATCGTGAAGCTTTACGTGTTGACTTTATGTATGGTTTTATTTGATGTCGCCTGGAAGCTGATTTTGTCTGAATTTCAAATGTTCTGTATTTTGGCTGTGGTTCCTGACCTTGTTTGATACTTTTATGTTCTCCAGGGAGGGAAGATTCTTACTGGTGGTGGTCTGATAGAGTCTGAGGGGAACTTTGTTCAGCCCACAATTGTTGAGATTTCTCCAAATGCCGACGTTGTTAAAGAAGAGTTGTTTGCGCCGGTTCTTTATGTCATGAAATTTAAGGTAGCCTCTTTCTCATAAACTTCCTCTTTTGGGGTAGGTAGACGGCAGCTACCCCTGTTCATAGTGGACACCTTATACAAATTGTGTCATACTTTAATGATATCCTAGGAGCTACTCTCTGAAGACCTTAACTAATTTTGCAGACTTTGAAGGAAGCTATTGAAATAAACAACTCTGTTCCTCAAGGACTTAGCAGTTCTATCTTCACGCGTAAACCTGAAATCATCTTCAAATGGATTGGGTGAGTCTCCATACTTGCTACTTATTCAAAAGGCTTTGTTTCTGCTTTTTTACTGACATCATATTACAATATCTTCTTCATGAAACTTTATATCATTGATATTTGTATGGCATTATATTTTATGAATCATGCTTCTTATCTAATTACATGTGCAGGCCTCAAGGAAGTGACTGTGGTATTGTTAATGTGAACATACCAACCAATGGGGCTGAAATAGGTGGTGCTTTTGGTGGCGAAAAGGCTACAGGAGGAGGCCGTGAAGCTGGAAGTGACTCTTGGAAACAGTATATGCGACGTTCAACATGGTAAACTTGATTATGAATTCCAAGACCTCTTTTTTACATCATTTTCATAGCTATATTGAATAGTTGCCATACAGAAAGATGAGTGCAGCATTGTGCAGATCTTCAAAACTGGGTTTCAGTGTTTGATATTCTTCCATTAACATTCTGAATGAACTATATGTTTGATGTCTTTGACAGCACCATAAATTACGGGAGCGAGTTACCTCTGGCACAAGGAATCAATTTTGGCTAGGAATGCCTAATGGTTAAGCATATATATTAAACAATTTCACATAACATCAGGGTTTTTTTTTTCTTTTTACTTTTCTTATGTTTTATTATCTTGTAAGGAGGATCAGGCCTAAGGAACCAGTTTTACATCTGTGAAATAAACACTGCCGGCCTTCTTGTTTCGGATTGTTGATTGACTCAAGATCTTTATGCTCTAAACTAAGCTTTGGTTCAGATTATTGTGGCCTAGAAACATGAAGGATAACATATAAAATAAAAGAAAGAAAAAACAAGCCTGCAATCTTCAAATGGCATAATGTTCCTATGCCTTGCAATGAAGAATCCAAAGAAGGTTAAAACAATCTTGTTATTTAGAACCTATAATGATTCTTATTATCAAAGAGCATTATTAAATTTGCCTCTCTTTTTTACTTGCATTTTTTGCCATTCCCTTGCTGATTCATTACTTATGCCATTGTTATAATCATTCATCTTCAATCCAAGACTGTCTGGTAAGAAGGGTAGAAAGAGAAAAAATCTAATGATCGAGATTCATAACAGTATGATTTTATTTTGTAGTTTGATTAATAGCTTGGAATTATGCTAATCACAATCTAAACTAAATAATAAGACTATTAATTGAAGCCCTCGCATGATTACAAATTAGGTGTCTTTTAGGTTGTTTGCTTAGTTTCAAACAAAGAACCAAACATAATAAATATGAAAAACACAATCTTCCATGTCATATGATTAAGCTATTAACAATGATTGTGAATAGATATGAAGGTTATTATCAAGAGAAAAAACTGTTCGAAAATAAGTAAGAACAAAGCAAAATTTAAGGTAATAAAAGACAAATCACAATGCAAAACCAGTTGGTGGTTGTCGGGTGAACAAACAATAGCTGTTGAGAGTAAAACAAACCATATTCTTTGTTGTCATAATACTATATATATATATATACACAGAGAGAGAGAGAGAGAGAGAGAGAGAGAGAGAGAGAGAGAGAATGCCCAAAACAATTATACTGTTATATTTAGGCTTCTTTAGTGAATTACTTGAATTGTTTAATATATATAATATTTAAGATTGTTAAAAATTAAACCTTCAACATTAAAACTAATTTAAATGCAACATTCTACCAATAAAATAAACAACTGTTGGTAATTTTTTTTCTTTATGTTTGCTCAAATAGATTTATTGTTCTGCTTCTGATTCTCACTTTGTTTGATGAGAACTTGATGGAGGAAAATAATTTTTTAAAAAATCACAAATTTGGGCCTGGTTTGATTTGATAAAAAAATTCTGAGCTGACTCACTGCCATCTTAACAAGGAAAGTTAGTAGTTAAAAACATAAAGTTGGAAATTGATCTTAATATGAATCATAAACTAAAAAAATCTTCGAATAAATCAAGTCGAATAAAAAATTAAATTCCAAATTCATTCTACACAATCCTATATGAACCTAGAAATTACCAGCATTTTTTATATTTAAAGTCAATAACCAACTTGGGTTTTAATCATTGAAATAGATGATAGTTATATTATTGAAAAATAAAGGTAGAACAAGAACACAAAAGGAAACAAAATCATGTGTCCATCTTATCACGTAATAATTCAACAGCAGTAATTTAAAAACATCATAATATAAATTGAAGATTTAGATGAACAAGATAACCATTGAGGAGGGTTGGAAAAAGAAAGCTGCTTAATTATTGGAGTGATATTAGATGCTTAATCTTGGAGGTTTTAAAATTATGGCATTTATAAGCAACTACCTAATCAAAAAGTTTAGAGATAAACGACAGTTAATTTTTTGTTATTATATTCTCTGTCAGCCTAGCTGGTGCCTCATAAGATAAATATCCATTCCCCATCCTTGAGCAACAAGACAAATTTGGTCATTAGTAAAAATATATTTAAAACTTTTATTCAACGAATTGTCAATAATCTTTTGCTCAAAAAGTTAGCAATAAGTAGTAAAATTTAGATTTGAATTCAAACAACCATAACTTCATCCTCTAGTTATAAAAATAACTCTTATTTATAAAATTAAAAACAAACTCAAAGGATCCCAAATTTAAAGTTTGAATTTTAGCAGTTTCATTCTTTTTTCCTTCAAATTAAAAACTTCCATTGTAACCAAAAAAAATTAAAAAGATTAGTAACTTAACAGGAGAGAAAATACTTCATTTTAAGATCTTCTTTGCATAAAATGTACAAATTAGCTTTATGCTTTCCCAATTGTCATTAAATGAATGGAGGACCAAGAGGCCCAAGACAAAATAATGAGTACCAATTAGTGGCCTACATGCCCCTACAGAGAACAAACCATGAGCATAAGATTCCCTTGATTGGATTGATTTAGCTATTTCTTTTTTTTGCAAAAAATTTAGGAAAGTGGGTCATTTATATGGATATGAACAACAAAGAGATGGCTCAATTTTGAAAGCAATGAAAAGACAAACAGAATATTTAGAGGAAACCCAATATTTTTACTACAATTCCATTCATTCCAAAACTTCTGCTTTTTCAAAATCCATATCATACATTGTAAAGACCCAACTTTGTACTTTAAAAGAGTGAAAAGTGAGGACAAAACATGCATAGCCTAATTCCCTACCAAATCTCCTTGGCAACTATTTTACTGTTTTGTTTTATTAATAAAACAAACCAACAGTTTAATCTTGATTTGTATTGATTTAGACCAAAATAAACAGGTTTGCCTTCTACAAGTTAAGAGGATTGGTGGGGTCCAATCTGAGTCAGATGATCTGTTCTAGATCCCACTTGTTATCTCCAGACATCTATGTTATAAGTTCCATTTTACAACCGTGCACTGAATCCATTTCCTGAAACTTCTGTCTGTCAAGGGTTAACAGAGAAGAGCTGTCCACAATTGCTTCTAGTGTTACTATCTTGGTTGTCACTGCTGCAACAATGGTGAAGATGTTCTATCTTATTGAAAGTTTTTTCATAGAAGACAAGCTTTCCCATTTTTCTTGGCAGGCTTTTTAACTTCTTTTCTCTTTTATAACAATTTTTGTTACCATTGTAAAAGCACACTCTTCAGCTTTCTGCTTGAATAGTTGAGTCACTGTCCAGTCCAAATCTTGCATTGCTATGGTTCGCACAGGGTAAAGTCTCTGTTTAAATGTTATTAATACAATCATAATTTTATACTATAGTGTTGTTTAACCATTTCCCGTAAATCTAGTAATTTTAGACACAGTACACGATGATATGATATGAAAATGATAAAAATAAAAGACAAAAGTAATACGAGTTAAAATTTATTAAAAATTGTATATGAATAAGATAAAAATTAAAATAATTATTTAATATGTCAATACGAATTTTGATATAAAATTTTTATATTTTATACTATACGAACACGACTTTATATAACATGAATACAAATTATATACAATCATGCACGAATGGCTAGGTTTAATTTTCAGTCATCCAATCTTACTTTTTAGCAGGTCATGCTCCATTCAAAATCTCATTCCATTTTATCATCTGCCATGATTAACATTGCCCCACCCCTCCCCTCTCTCCCGTGAAGAAGAAATCCCAGGAAGTGAAATGCACCAAAGAAGAGTTATCATTCCGTTCATTCTAAAACTTCAGAAATTATCATTCTATCTAGTTTATCATGTTTGTCTGTAAAACTGGTTTTAGACAAAATGATTTTGAGCTCGTGAAATCTGCACTTCCCTGATCCGGAATTTGGAGTATCTCTCTCGTAAGAAAATGCCATCAATGGCATCTCAAGCATAAACAGATCACACATTGGGAATCATGATGATTTCCAGCGTTAAATAATTCCATGTTACCTTGAATTTTTATGCAACTCAACTTTGGAACTGTATTCTTCAATTCAATCATGCAAATCCCAAACCATGTATCAGTTCTGTTCAATCTTTTGCCGACAGAATCTTGGATTTCAGGTAATGTAAATTCTTTAATTGAATATTTTTACCTAGATGAGTCATTTTTTTAACAGTTAAATTCGAAAAATAAGAATTTAAACAAATTTTTTCCATGAAAATCATTAGATTTTTGCTTTTGACCAACATAATTTTGTGTTCAGTTTCCAGAAATCAGGGGCAGCGGAAACTGGAAAAGAAAAGAACCCCAAGTTCATAAGCAACATCTGCAAAACCCCACAACTGGTAACGAGTTTTCCATTTAAAATATGATTCAATTTGGTTAAAGAAAAGTGCAAATTCCATTGTAGAATGCTTCTTCAAATCCAAACTCAAACTACTTTCAATTAGTCTGTAAGGAACTTGTCTAAACATGATGCAATGTTTGTTATTTTGGTAAAAGCTAGCAGATTCAAAGAGTGGAAAAGAGAACTGCAATTTTTCTGATAGAAGAATTAGATTTCTAGCAATAAAGGAGTTTCATATTTGACATTAAAATCTACATAAGCTTCTGAGTCTAAACTTACACATTGATTTTTTTTCTTTTTTCTTCTTTTACTCTTTGTTTTTTCATCAATGATAGAATTATAAACTCGAATCCAACTCTTTCAACTGTAAGGAACATGCATATGTAGCCAAACATTTACTCTTTCCTCTTTATTTGCAGCATACCAAAGTGAATTCCCTTTCACCACAATTTTCACTTCCATTTTCTAATACTTAAATCACCTAGAAAGTGTAGAGAAGCAACTTTCAGACCGAGTAAGACCTGGACCCGAATTTTGCCAACCTTTCTGCTAGGACTAGTGGGGGTTGATCTTAAACCTCTTGGAGAATCCAAACTTCTTCTAAGAATGCTTCTCATAGCAGATATGAGATGAACTGTAGGATCAGGAGGCGGTCCGGAGGAAACAAACTTTTGGCAAAAGCTCATGTGCCTTGCCATTGCTTCCTCAGTACTAATAAGCCTTTCTGTCCTTACAATCTCATCTTTGATAGCTTCAGCACAAAGGCCACAAATCCATTTACCTTGGTATCTTTCGCTTACCCTTTTGATGTATGCTGGGGTGCACTCCTCGGTTAGTCCACAGCAATCACATTTGGCAAACTCAACTTCACTTTGTGCACCAAGTTTTGCTGGTGTTGCTGTAGTTTCTGGTGGTGCTGCTGCTGATAACATCATTGGATCACTGATTATTGTAGCAGACATTGCCAGTAGCCCTGTTAAAAAACCAATCAAACAAACCTAAATAAGGCTTATAAGTATACCTATAAGCTATAACTTAAGTTTCTGTCAAATTTTGTTTGATTTTCTTCTTTTGGCTTCAAGCATTTGTTTTGATGTGAACACGGTGAAGAAAGAAGTGAAAGAATAACGTTGACTTGAGTTAAATTGCAGCTTACCTAATATTTAGCTGGCATTTGCATTATTAACAACTAAACCAATAAATTTTGTCTTTTTCTCAACAGAAAACAGAGGATCAGGCAGTTTTGGTATTCTGTTAAGAAAACTTAGCTTTCATACAAGCTAATTATCATAATAATCTTAATGCAGTTGACATAAACAGGATACATCAACGATCATTGATCAAATAAGAAAGCAAACTCCTTGAAAGAAAAAGCAACCAACATCAGACAAGAAAAGAAATGAGAAGAAAAAGAGACTCAAAGAAAAAAAACTGTGCTAAAAAGAATTACCAGCAGAGAAGCAGATGAAAGAAAACTTTGGGTTCTTGTTCTTGCTTAACAATCTCCCTTTCTACTTCTTCTACTATGGCTTTTAAGGCAAAACAAATGTCTTTTTCTTCTGTTATCTCTCCTTTTCCCACTCTCCTTCTTCAAACTTTCCTTCAGAGAAGAATTCATACATGAAAACCATTTCCTTGAAAGTCGAAACCTTCCCTTCCTTTTCTTCCTTTTTCCTCAAAGATCCTTTCTTTGATCAGTTTGAAAGAAACCCAGAACCCAAATCTTTATATGAACAAAAGAATAAAACACCAAGAGATTGCTTTTTGTTTCAGTTCCACAAAATTCTCCACTCAAAAGCACTTATAAATCAGGAAAATAGTGGGGAAAGAAAGACAGCCAAATAGAGGAAGAAAAGCCAAATTCTTTTCCCTTTTCAGAGATAGGAAGGGTGCCAAATGATTGAAGTTTTAAAGGGTGAACTCCTGTATATTTTTCGTCATCAATGTTTGCCGTGAGTGAATCCTGACCGTCCAACTCTTGATTGCCAGCTAAGCATTATCAACTTAGGAAGACTATTTCCTCTCTTTCCTAAGTTGGGCTTGGTGTTGTAGGCAACGGGAATTACCCACCTCTTTTCTTCTACATAATGGACCAATCATATTCTGCCACGTACTGCCAAAAAACGTATAATTGTAAAAGACAACTTTCAAATCTTCCGCTTGAGTATATAAATTTAGTATTTTTAGAAACAACCGAACCACATAAGATCAAATATAAATTTAGTATTTTTTTGATGTCAAATATATTACAAGTACTATAAAATATAAATGCATGAATATTGTGAACGATGAAAATAGTGCTGAAAAAGTTTTTTTATTCAAGGTCCGACAGTAATTTGATTTTGGATTAATCGAGGTTCAAAAATAATTTTTGGATATCGAAGGGTTAAAACAAAAAAATATAATTGCATGAGATAAATGAAAAATTAAAATTACTAAATGTAAATACAAGTTAATTTTATTATAAGATATGTATGTATTTATTATCTGATATTTACGATGCTTTTAATATATATTACATTTAATGATATTAAGTTTATGTTTAATTATGTGTGTTTATATTAATTTTATAATAATGCTAAAAGTTTTGATGTTACTATAAAATTTTTCATAAACAATCAAAATCTGATCTTACGATTACTACCTGCTTTAAAAATAAATAAATTCAATGTTGAAATTCCTGCTCCTCTTGTACGTTCCATAACAAAAATATATACAACTGCTTATTATTTGTACTGTCAGTACTTGATTAAGATGATTAGCACTAATTATGCTTGTTAATTTGCTGTCGTTTTGTTCAGTTTCTTATGCAGTTTTGGCTATTTAGTGGCTTTGTGTGTCAATAGCTGGACAAATTAACTGTCCTTTTTTATAGGTTTGTTTTGAGTTTGGACATTTTCACACCGCGTGCTTTTGTTGAGTTTCGTGTTCGCCAACCATGTTCTTTTTTTTCAAGACAAAACTAATTAAAATGATTTTCTTTTTGTCTTTGAAAAATTACATTAGGTTAGAAACGTAATTCGATTAATATATTTATATGTGTTAAATGAAAAATATATATATATATATATTCTAGGTATTGTATATATTACCAAGAGTATATTATTTCAAAAAAAAAAAAGTTTTGCAATCATCTAGAATGCATATGTATTAAAAAAAAAGTTTTAAAAGTATAAATTAAAGTATGGAATGAAAAAATACATTTTATTTCGAAATTTGGCCTTACACAGTTGCATTAACATTTGAATGGCCAAATGTGCAGTTGCAGAAATTTGCGTTAGATAGTTGATTGCCCAAAAGAGCAACAAGATACATTTAACATACATTTTTTTGTTTAAAATATGCTTAGGGCAATCCAGTGTCTTATAGAGAAGTCGACTACCCTAAAGCCTAAGACATTTATGTGTGTGAAAAATAATGCAGTCAATTTTTTTTCTCGAGCGTTCGACTGTTCATTTTGAAAATTCAAAAAATAAATTCGTTGATCATGTTTTTTTATTCCAAAAGCTATGATACTTCATCAAAAAGATAACTAATCATGAAAAGATGTTTTCAACATTATGACTTATAAATACTTTCATAAACATTTATTTTTGGCACAATCTTTCATACTTTTTCTTTCAAGCTCTGAATTTTTTGAGCACTCCTTCTTGCATTTTTTTTTTGTTCAAGTAAATTCACAAGAGAAATTGAAAATACAATTAAATTCTTTTAAGAGTAGACAATGTATACTAGAAACAATATTCTTAAATCATTTGCATTGACGTGGAGAAATTATTATTCTTAAGAAAAAAATAAGCTTTGAAATCATTTAGAATGTATATGTATTAAGAAAATGAAGTTTTGGAAATATAAATTAAAATATGGAATGATAAAATTACCTGTTCATGGGCAGTTGAATGCCCAAATGAACAGCCACAAAAATTTTTCTTGGGTAGTTGATTGCCTGAAAGAACAATTGATTGCCCTTGATATAAAATTTTTTGTTTTAAAACATGCTAAAGGCAATCCACTGTCCTATAGAGCAGTCAGCTAACCCAAAGCCCAAAGAATTTCTACACATGAAAAACACTATAGAGAATAAAACCAAACTAGACCAAGCTGGATTCTTGATTCAGTAAAAAAGGATGCACGGCAGTGGATGCCCATACTTTGGGTCGTATTGCTCTCTGTTTTTTTCTCCTTTGTCTTTGTGGATGAATCTTGGCTTTGTTTAGCTGCTAGAGCTTGTATTTGTCAGAAAGACTAGTGCTGTCTCTGTTTGCTTTTTATTTTTATTTTTGAAAACCATACAAAATAATAAAATTGTTAACCTCAATAATAGATCGGAGACAACAAAGATACGAGATTGAAAGACAACAAAGTTTAATTGCTCGAAACTTATGAAATACGTTTTTTCTTTTTATTTTTTTATAAGAAGTGAAAGCATTACTGTTTATATTTAAAATTCTTATCTCAATCTTGTTTGCTTTTATAAAGTACAAGACAAAAAAAGAATCTGAACTTTAAATTTAATTTATTTTAAAAAATATAATAACTGTTAAATTAAGTTTTGATTGTTAAATTTTAAAATTTTAATATCTTTAAACACATTCTTCGCACTCATAAATTATTAAAAATATTTATTCAAATCTTTCATAATTTTTATAAAAAAAAGAAACATCAAAGTTAATAAAGTTAAAATTTGTTTATTAAGACTAAAATGTTGCTACGAAACAAAATGCGTTGAAATTTTTATCTCAATTACAAAAATAATTTTTTTGAATGAAACTAAGAGGGGAAAACATGAAACACTAAGACGCTTTTTGGTTTGCGGAATTTAGGATTATCTTTAAAAATCATTAGACGAAAAATTATTTTACTTGACGGATTCCTGAAAATATTAGATTCTTGTGTTTGGTTGTATTAGTGGGAATATAAAATTTCTGTATTTGGTTAAAGGAAAGTAAGATTACTTAATTACTTATTTTACTATAATACCTTCCGTATTATTAGTTGATAGAGAGTGAATAACACTTGATATAGACTATATTTACATTAATTACTTATTTATTTATTTAAGATACTCATTTATTTATTTATTTGGTCCCTTTTTTAATAAGATTTTTGTTATGTAAATTATTTTGATTTAACAAACTATTATTATATTAAATTAATTTTGATTAATAAAAAATCATAGGGTCCATCTTATTATTGGTCCATTTGATTTTAAATTCATTTTTCTCTTAAATATCAATTAATCAAAATAAGAAAAAAAACAATGGTTGTATTATTAGATAGGTTTAGGGTAAAATGGAAATAAAATATAATTATTAGAAGGTAAAATAGGCATAAAAATAATTTTTCCTTGAAAAAAAATACCTCAAGACAAGAAGAGAATTTTTTCACCCCCATTTTTCCTCTCTTTGCACAGTTAAAAATATGAAATTTCTGATGTAAAAAAATTTCACGAATCAAATATGATAATTTGATTACAAAAAAATTTTTTATCAGTAATCTAAAATTTTTAAAACCAAACAACACCTAAAAAAATAAAGTTGTCAGTTATCACATAATTATTGGTTTGAATAGCAATCCAATTTACGCAACCCCACTCGGCCACTCCCTTATTTATTTTTCCCAGCACGAGGTGGAAATTGTATATAATATACCATGTTGGCATAAAATATCTCTAGTTGGCGGCTTTCCACGAGTGGACACAAATAATTAAAATTTGAATATTATGTTTAAAATATTTGAAGTTAAATTTTTATGATCATTTTAATAGAAAATTTATAAATTCAATAAATTTGTAAATTTTAATACTAAATTAACAGTTTATACAGATTTCGAAAATGGAATATGTTCTTTCGATCCTAAATTTTTATTTAGAAGGGAACCTTCTTGGCGATTCTTCATGGTTCGAAAACCCTCGATCACCTCTGACCACTTGAACCTCAAATCAATGTAGTTTTAGTTTAATTAGTAAAATATATGGACCAAGTTAAGCTTTCTCAAAGATAAAGATAAAGAAAAATCATGGGCATTGATTATGACATTGACAAGACAACCCAGCTCTTTGTTCAATTGTTCAATTCTTTCCTTGCTTGTCACAACAAACAAAGGAAGAAAGAGAGGGAAAGAGAAAGAGGAGAGATTAATGGAAGTCTGTTGGGTGCTTTGGATTGGCTCACATGGGCAGTAGTGCACAGCCTTTTCACATTTTGTTTTCTCATGCATGCATCACATGCATTTGTCGATCTAATCCAAGCCATCTTCTTTTATGTACAACCTATTTCTTTGACCATTTAAAATCATTGATTTTGATTTGTCGACGATTTTAGACTTGGGAACATATTCAGCTCTTTGGCTATCCCGTGGCCATGGTTCTTTCTGGTGCTGGTTTCAATGTTCTGGGAATTTGGATGAATTGTTTCTTTTTTTTTGGTCTCAACCAACCGGTATCCGAACCCATTGGGTCGACTAATCCGGTTTCGGAGCAGGTCCCGAGGTAAAGGTTTTAAACTCCTCCCAACGGACTTGCGGGGGATCGAACCGTGGTCCGTCCTACCAAGTCTAGCCCCTGGCACCACGATGAAATTGTTTCTTTCATTGTGTACTTTTTTATATCAACCCTGTATGTATAAAAACCCTAAACTCGACTTTTTTTGAGGTCAATCGTGAAATAGAATATGAAAATGCCGATGTAAATGATGACATGTTGATTTTCTTTTTTCATGGAAATCATAATGTGTTTTCAAATCAATATTGAATATGAAATTAATTTTTATTTGTATTTTATGATTAACATTGATCTAAAAAATGACATGCTGATTATTGATCACAAATTAAAATATATGTACATTGAAAAATAATTGATTACGATTACATGTCATACACTAGTCGTTTAAACCATTAATCAAGTGGTAATAGATTATTATTATTATTATTATTATTATTATTATTATTATTATTCATCTATGATTTGGTGTATGCCCTTTTTTTTTGGGTCATGATTTGGTATATGCTTTAATCATATCTATAATTGTATTTCATTAATGGTCATATGACCAAATTAAACCTAAGTTTTTGCTGCTGTTTGAGAAAAGTTGATTGATGATCAATGTTTTAAAATAAATGTATAGTTCTTTTAACTCATGCTTTTTGCTTTTTTATTTTTTTTTCTTTTCATTTGTTTTTCTCAGTCATCAAATTGTATTCATTTTTTTTTGGATATTATATGCATGAATGAGCTATATCATGACGAAGTCTTCAGAAAATTTAGGTCTTTCGCAATAAATTAATTAACATGATAAATATGATTTCAACTAAGTTTTTTCCTAATTTTTTTTGTTTTTACGAAAAGCTTTCTTAATAACCACAATGATCTTGATTAATAGGACACATTAAACAAAAACAGTGTATAAAAAATTATATATTACTTTTATTATGTAGAAGTGTATACATATATACTTCGTAATTTTTTATAAAAAAAATTACATTTTGATTAATTTAAAATATAATAATAAATATGTAAATAATATATAGTTAAGTCTATTGGGATTCAAATTTTAAATTTAATTAAATATTATTTAAACAAAAAATCTATGAATCAATTATTAATTATATATATAATTACTATAGTCTAAAATTGTTGGAAATTGTTTTCAACGAGACCATGTTTCATATCAATTATCAACAAAAAAAACCTTCTTGAAAAGGCAACTCGAGTTTAAACTTGAGAGAGCACCTGTTTTAATCGTCACCGAAAATTAAAAAAAAAAAAAGCAGCAAGATTAATTAATAGAAACACAGGTAACTATCTCTTGATGTGAACTGATATAAACATTTGGCTGCGCAGACATGGATTTGGGTCTAATTTTTGTTTTTTATGGTGGGTAAATGGCAAATACCAGTTGGCTTTGGGTTTTGGATTTGACTAAAAATTCAATTCTAGTTTTATTTTTGCAACTCTCTTACGTTTTCCCCTTTGATTTGCTGTGTCTAGTATTTACCTTCTATAAATGATTAATTAATAATTCAAAGAGTTGATTCAGCATTACAAAGTCTTATTGAGTTTTTAAATAAAAATAATTTATAAAGAAAAATTTTCTATTCAAATCTTTATTAAATCAAAAATTTTTTATCTATATTAGTTACAAAATATGAACGAAAATTAATTTCATACTTAATGTAATACAAAAATACTTCATAAATACAAAAAAATAAATGATTAATTAATTTGTTTAATGTGGTTGCTTAATCATTACTTAATTTTGCCTTCAACGTTCTTTTTTTGTTCACTCACATCTTTATTGCTGTTTTAAGTTAGTACTAGTTGTTAGGGTTTGCCTTGAATTCCACATCGAAAGTATAGGAAAAGTTATAAGGGCTCTTCCCTTATAAATAAAGTGTCAGGCTTGGTTTGTAAAATATCCCAAAGAGTTGTAGACATTGATAGAATAGCTAGGGTTTGAGCTATTAAAGGGTGTAGTTGGGCTTTGAGATCTTTGTTAGGAGTTTGAAATTTTTCTCTCTAAAAATTGTATAAGTGAGTTTGTAAGGAGTTTGCAATTTTTCTCTTCTAAAATTTGCACAGTTGTAATTGTTTGATTGATTATTAGATTGGTTAGGTGGTTATAGGCTAAATTGGTTGGACCAAACCACATTAAAATTATTGTGTTTGTTTTTACTTTCCTCTGTTTTGTGGGTGTTTGGTTTGGGGATATTTTTCCCAACAAGTGGTATCAAGAGCTAAAGGTTCGTGATCCTGCGAGAGGAGGAAAGCTATGAAGATGAAGATGAAGATAATGATGAAGATGAAGATGAAGATGAAGATGATGATGATTTGGAAGAAGATGACCATTATGAGTTTGATGATGATGACTGAAGGAAGATGATGACAATGATGGTGATGATGTTGGTGGAGTTATTCTTCAATTTGAGAATGGTTTGTATGTTGTCGAACAGTATGTGGAGTTTGGGGATTCAAGTCAAGGGAGGATTTGTTAGGGTTTGCCTTGAATCCCACATCGAAAGTATAGAAAAAGTTATAAGGGCTCTTCCTTTATAAATGATGTGTCAGGCTTGGTTTGTAAAGTGTCCCAAGGAGTTGTAGACACCGATAGAATAGCTAGGGTTTGGGCTATTAAAGGGTGTAGTTGGGCTTTGGGATCTTTGTTAGGAGTTTGCAATTTTTCTTTCTAAAAATTGCATGATTAGGTTTGTAAGGAGTTTGCAATTTTTCTCTTCTAAAAATTGCACAATTGTATTGTTTGATTGGTTATTAGATTGGTTGGGTGATTATAGGCCAAATTTGGTTGGGCCAAACCACATTAAAAATTATTTTGTTTGTTTTTGCTTTCCTCTATTTTATGGGTGTTTGGTTTGAGGGATATTTTTTCCAACACTAGTGTTGGCTTATAAATCACATTATCTTAATTAATCTCTCATTTCTTTCTAAAAATTTAATGGCAAGAAACTTCTTAATACTAAAATCCAACGACTTAATTTCAGAGTATTACTTTGATTATATAATTAAAACGCATACATACTTTATCCTCATCATCTTTAGAGCATCTATCTCAATACTAAAGTGGATGACATGAACCAATATAAAGACTCACTCTAAGTCATCAATATGAATTCTTTTTCTCTAGTCATTTTTATCTAAGATAATATATTCTTCCAATTCTTATGCCGTCATTTTTATGAATTACTTCAAAGTTTTTAGGTTACATGAACTAATATATGGACTCAAGCTGAGTCGTCAATATAAATTCTTTTCTTCTACTCATTCTTATCCAAGGTAATGTATTTCTCCAATTCCTATGCCGTCATTTTTTTTATAAATTACTTCCTTCTAAGTTTTTTTTCGTCTTCCTTTAGTCTTGATCATTTTTAATCATTCATAATATCCACACTCTTAACTGAAGCGTCTATATATCTACTTCGTATGTGTCCAAACCAACATAAACAACTTTCGCTTATCTTATCCTCAATAAGTATCACTCGAATCTTCTTGCAAATGTTTTCATTTATCATTCTAACATTTTTCATATATTAGCACATCCATCACAACATTTGCACTTCTACTACACTCATATTTTGTGTATGTATTTTTTTAGCCATCCAATATTTATTATCATAAAGCCATGGTGATCTAACAATTTGCCTGTAGAACTTCCTTTCCAACCATAAAGGAATTTATTTATCTCACAACACACCTATAAAGTTTCTCCACTTGCTCTAACCAACTTGTATCTTATAAGTTACATCCTTGGCAATCTCTTCATCTATCTCTACTATTGACCTCAAATATTAAAAATAATATCACTTAAATATCGTCTCCTCTTCTAATGTCACTATGTTTTGATCTTCATCTTTGTTTAAGTTGAATTTACATCACATGTATTCAATATTCACTCTATTTCATTTAAATCCTTTTGAATTTAACGTATACTCCACAATTCTAATTTTACATTGAAATCTACTCTAATTCTTTAATCTTTCTTTGCATCGGTGGTTGAAGAGTAATTTGCGAGATGCTGAATTTAGAAATGCGTTCTTGGCCAAGTGCAGTTGTATGTTCATGGTTTGTTGGTGGAGAGTATGACATCTAGATGCAGCTCTGTTTTTGACCAAGGTGTTAATAGAAGTGTAAATGTGGATAATGTCTTTTCCAATATTATTTCGACAGTTGCTGAGTTATCATATGGGAAGTAGCAGGAGAAAGTGTACAGACTAAAGATTTTATTACTTCTTGGAGTGCTCCTACAGAGGGTTTGGTCAAGCTGAATGGGCATCCTTAGGGAATCCAAGTGTATCAGGCGTTAGGGGTCTAATTAGAGGAAGTAAAGGTCAATGGCTAGTTGGATTCAGGGCTCACTTAGGAGTCTGTTCTAATATTGTGCAGAATTGCAATCTGTAAGATACGGATTATTGTTGTCATGGCAAGAAGGATTTAGAAACTTTAATGTGTGAACCTGATGCTCTGGTGGTTATAACCTTACTTAAATCTACAGATGCGACTGTTCATCCACTCGGAGGAATTCTCACAGATATCAGGGAGTTGGTGAATAGGAATTGGATCTGCACCTTCCAACATGTTATGAGGGAACTTCGCAGCAGTCGCAATTGCAAGATCGGTATGTTATGTATATTAAATAATTTTTTTAATATACATGAAAATCAAAGAAAAATAGTTTTTTATTCAAAAAGGTTTAGTGAATTTGGAAGGGATAAATAATGAAGACGACAAATACTAAAAGTTAGGTCTGTTTTCGATAGTGGACATGAAATTCTGTAGTGACTCATCATCAGTCATCAACCTAGTTGGTTAGGTACATATGTGGGTGATGGATAATTTTCACAACAACGAGGTGTGGATGATGGAGGACCATTTGGAAGTTGGGAGTATTTGTTTGTGATTCTTAAATCACTTCCTCTCTCTCTGTCTCTCCCGAGTTGCTTCAATCATGCTTTGATGATTTGAATGAAAGGAAAAAGGAAATACTGAGGAAAAAAATAGTAATTGTTCTTAAAATATAACCATATAAAAATATGTCTTTATTATTATTATTATAGATCACTTAATAGCTACTTAATTAACTTTTTTTTTATAAAAAAAATAAAACTTTGTTAGTATTTAAGATTAATTTAATTTATTTAATTTATACAGTTCCTTAAAAAACAATTTTCATTAAATTTGATTATCAAAAATGATTCATTAAATTTTAAGTTCATCACTGTGCATCTCTTTATCTTATTTTAATATTGTGATTTTTCATATAAAAAATGTAATTTTTAATTTTTGAAAATTTTTATTTGCTACCACAATTTTCTTGATACAACCATGTTAAAGAAAAAAAATATGATTGTATAAGTACAATTGTTGTATTAAGCAATATTCATTCAAAAGGATTTGGTAACCTAAATTCTGGGGACCATCATGGAAAAATGGCTATCTGAGATCTACCTTAGACCCTTTATCATAACGGAGAATGGAGTTTTTATCTGAATATTGTCATTTAAAATCTTATTTTTTAAAATATTATACCTATAAACTTATTTCCCAACATATAATTTTTTTGCCATATCATCCGTATATCATATATTTTAACTTTTAAAATAAATACTAAAACAATAAATGATAAACCACTTGTAAAAAAAAAAGTTTAAACCGCTCCATCTTTCATCTTTAAAGTAAAAGAAAATTTTTTTTTCCAGTTCAGGGTCTTCAGACTTTTAGTTCATGGACAGTAAAAATCAACAAATCATCTAAATTTTAACAGTTTTTTTTTTTCGTCTGTACCTAATTTCTTACTTTTCATTTTATTGTTTAACATTATTTGAGTGATTAAAAAAAAAAGCTATTATGAAAGAATATAGAGGAAACTGAAATGTTAGTAAGAGCAAGAAAAATATGCATTGGGTTTTAAAGGAAAGAAGAAGTCGAAAAAGATCATAAAATTAATTAGACCAGATTCTGATAATAGAAAATTTATCTTTTTGATATCTCAATTTTTTTTATCTCTCAAAAAATATCTAAATTTCTCGATAAAATTCTGACCAAATTTTTTTCTTTCTCTCATCATATCTCAAACCTTAAAGAATTTCATGATGCTCTTTTGAAGCTAAGAGTCTTCAATTCTTTTGTTTTTTTTTCAATTGCTGCATTTTCCCTCGTCACTTTTTCTCAATTTGTGTAATCAATAATTGAACTACAATTTTAAGGGGTTTTAGCGATTTGATTCTAATCTTCTTATTTGATTTAAAAATCAATGAAGTTTCTTTATTCTGAGATTAAAAATGGTAAGTCAAAGCAATTCATCAAGGTGAAATTTATGTAAACTTATCATTATGGATGGAAAAAAAAGAGAGAGAGAGAATGGAGGTTCCAACTCTGGTTGAAAACTCTTACCATCATCTCGACATATGAGACTAACAAGAGAGCAAACTAATAAGAGGTTGTTGCTTTACTAGCTTGCCGCTTGCGTCGTTGTAGTGTTAAAAAAATATGACATATATTATGTTTTTTAAATATTAAAAAAATATGACATGGTATGACTTGTCAAGAAATACTATATATTGGGAAATAAGTTTTCAAGTACACTATTTTAGGAAATAAACATTTAAAATATAATAGATAGGTGAAAGACTCAGTTGCAATGCATTGACTTTATATATGATCTGTATCTTCATAAATAAACAAAAAAAAAATTCAACAATCTTTTAATCCAATAATCTCATCCCAACTTTGTAATCTCATCCCTACTCTCAATTATCGAAAATAAATTAACGTAAAACAAATCATACTTTTATAAATCATACAAAGACGATGGTTTTGGAAGGTTTTGTCAAAGCATGTTCTAATTTGTCCAGAACTCTAATTTTAGCGTGTTAAGGTTCAGATTAAATGAACCACTAAAAATTTTACTAAAGATTTAAAGGAAAAATATTGTTAATTTCATATTTTTTAAAGGTATTTAAGGCATTTCACTTGTAATACTTTCAGAGTTAGCATTTAACAAATATAAAGAGATTTCAAATTAATTTGTTTTCCCATCCAAAAAATAATAGGAAAAAAAAAACAAATTGTTTCCTATAATACTACCTCGCCAGTATATCCACCATGATTCTGATCATTCAGAGCTTGTTCCTCCTCAAGCTCCTTTATAAGCTTTTCTATCTGTCTTCTATAAATAGGCATGAAATGATCACTTATCATGGTTTGGGAAAGCCGCAATTTACTATACAAAGATCTCGGCGTTAGGAAAATCCCGATCTTAGCCTCCGTTGTCCTTTGGCCATTATCACTATCGCTTGAGGTGGGAGAATCACCTTCCGGCTCCACTGCATCAGAGTGAAGCGTAACGATATGCATTATCTTTCCGGCTGGGAAAAACCTGTGCACTTCCTTTGTTTCTGGAACAGAGCTATCTGGCTGGCCCTCACCAACCTCTGCAATGGCTGCAGCTTCTTCTTCCCTTATTTGCTTAGCAACATCAGCCTCCTCATCCTCTGTTCTATCGTAAAGCTCATGCTCTAGTTGTTGCCACAACTCCACTTCATTCATGCGGTCTTCATGCGAGTTGTGGCTTATGAGGTCCTCACCATCATCCAGATCAGCATCCCTATCATGGTGTGGTTCATCGGAACACGAACACTCACACTCATTTTCCAAAGTCCAGTCGACTCCTGATGAAGACACGGGAAGTTCAATGGCTTCTATTGTTCTTGAAGATGAGTTTCTTTGAGGTGATGTTAGAAGAGGCTGAGATGTTTCTACTTTGCCAGGGTAAGATTCCTCGGTACTTCCCTCTTCCTTTGAGTTTGATCGAGCAGCTGTGCCACGACGACGAGGTCCAATGCATGACCAAGAGGACAACTTTATGGCAGGACGTGTCAATGCAGCCTGAGCCATGCTCTGGGCTCTTCTCATCACGACCTGCAAATGACAAAAACACAATTAAACATAAAAATGTAGTTAATCATAATTACCAACACAAACACCGGTATTTGAGCTATGCTTAGGAGTATAAACTACCAAAACCATAATTTTTAGAGACAATAAAAAGGAGATCAAATACAATTATACAAACAATGACTTGAGCTCGGCTAGATTTAAAGGCCAAAATGATGAGAAATAACTTCCAACTCCAAAGACAAAGGAAAGATATAATTATTAATGTAAATTAAGCTCGAATAACTTTTTAAGACAATAATAACAAATAGCTTAATGAAGAAGCAAGAACAAAGTATCGGTAATACAGCCACCTGTGTTCCATTAGAAACTGGGCGCAAAATTGCCCCAGCCCCAGCAACTTTTGCTCTAGCACTTGCTATGGATGGAAGGCGAGAACCCAATGCCGAAGCAGATCGATAAACAGTACTCAGAATTCTTGTACGCTCAATTTGATTCCTCAGATCATTCAGCCAAGCAGATGCTGTCACCTGAAAGAGAAAAAATAATTTCTTTGGAACGTATTACACAGCCCTGAAGCAAATAAAATAGACACTGTCCAGAACAACATTTCAATGAAATCAGTTGTACTTGTGCCCAGCTCTGAAAACTTGTCAGCTACCAAAATCAGCAAACCATGTCAGCCAAGTCAAGGCATATGTTCAATACAAATTTTAAGGTTATTTGTTTGACCTTCTAAAGGGTATCATTAAACAATTCCACCCAGGAAGAGGACCATTAAACCAAAACACAGGGGTAGGAGAGGAAGAAACGGAGAGAGGCAGAGAGCTGAGGGTAAGGCCAGTAAGAGTCAGCATGCCAATTGCTTATTTGCTATTAAGGGCTCTAAAGTCATTCTGCTATCTTTTTTTGTACACACAAAACTATAATCATTCCATTACAAAATTATTATTCTTCTTTGAAAATAAAGGCAACAAAAGCTCAAGGAGAGCATGTATATTTACTTAGCTGACACAAGCAGCATATTAAATAAGGTAACAAGGTAATAATGTTCTGCTTACAGTTAAAATATCTCGTCATCCCTGTCTCTTCAAAAAGAGGACGTAGTATAATTCCTAAATAACAGCTATCAGGAATGTTACCTCAGCACGCAAATCATCCACAGAAGCAGCCGAGAATGTAGGCACTAAGTCTGCTCCATTTATGACAGAAGTAATAAAATCAGTCCCTGATTCTGCTAATTCCCATGTCATACAAGCGGCTGCATGCAGTATATGTATAGTCAGTTTTATAACTATGTTCGAGGAATGAAAGTATCACATTAACCACACCTCTTAAGGGTATCATACCACATTACAGCAAAGATTCTGTATTAAGCCATATAAAGAGGTATCAAATCTTGAAGGCTAGCAGTGGATAGAGAGCACAAACCTGGAGCAAATGTGACACAGGTAGTTGTTGATAACTCCTTTTGCTCCCGCAACACATAAGTTAAAAGTGCACCTGTGCCTCCACCCAATGAATGCCCTACAACCTGTTAAACCAAATTGAATAAATCTATTAATTTTAGCAAAATTTTAACTATGTAGACTGGTTCCTTTTTAAAATATTTAAAAGGTAAAAAAGTCATTTGATGATAGAATTTTTCTTAATTAGCATTAGCACCATTCTCGTCAACATCATGCAAAGATATAGACAAAACAATAGGCACAAGAGGAAACTATGAACTAAATCACAAATTATGCCTTACCTTAACTTTATAAGTTGGATATTGACCAAGCGCTTTAATAAGACAAGGAGTGGCAAGCTTTGCTATCCACCGAGCAGCTGCTACCATTCCGCAATGTGCATAACCTAACACTAAATCACTTACTCCTCCCTCTTGCACAACAGAATGATGAAATGGAACTACAGCTCCAGTTGCAGCTGTAAGAGTATCCTTGATGCTATGTGTTCCACGAATTAATAGAAGAAAATATTTTGTTTTGTGATCTACTAATATTGTAAATGCAGGCTTCAAAATCTGCAAGATGTAAATACATAAGATAATATTAATTGTGAAATTGAAAATATATTGACAGTAAAATTACATAATCATAACCTCTAAAACTGAATAAAATATTAAAAATCTACGCACATAAAGAATCCAAAAAGTGGGAGGAAATCAATGGAAAGATCACAACTTCAAGTCCAGATGGGACTTACCCCTGCTTTGGGTTCTTGAAGAAGAACATCTTTTTCATCATAACCAGTCTCCTCCAAAAATAGAGGAAATGGTTTTTTTGAAAAATGCCAACACAGTGTCAACAAGTTCAACAAATATCTAAGTTCCGCAGTTATATCTGGTCCTTTGAGCTCAATGCTATCTTTACCGCCAAATACACTTGCAACATGTAAATGTCCCTGAAAAGAAAAATATAACCATATTGCATATGGGGCCAATACAAAAATAAATAACATAAGACAAATTATTAAAGTGTTTCTTTATATAAACATCGCTTCATATAAACATGAAAAAGGACTGATATGGTGATTTAATTAAAGAATACAAGAAATTCCAGGTGGTAAGATATCATGTTAAGTTTTATAATTAAATCAATGAGATAAAACCAAATCATTATAAAGAGAGTGATAAAACTATGTGTAAAGGAAGTGTTAAAAAAAGGGCACTTAATGATGCTCGTACCGGGATAAAGCAGGTTTACAATGAAATACTGCTTAAGTGTTTAGACATTATACAAGTATTGCAGTTGTACGGACATAAGAGGTCTTAATTCCTACGTTTGAAAAAATGCACAGTTTCACAAGCCATGACACAAATAATGAGATAAAAAATAGACCAAAGTCTTCGCATTGGATGCAGCCTCTCAATGAAAAATCTTCCCCATACGGTGAAATCTCAAAATTAAAATATGCCTACAAGGATCTAAAGATTAGGTTCATGATGGTAGAGGCACAATAACAGGATTTACAATTCATGATTCTGATTAGGGGCGTAAATGAGACACTAGTGCTCGCAAGCTACTTGGGCTCGACTCGAAAAAAACTCGAATTCGGCTCGATTTTTGTCGAGCCAAGCTCGAGCTCGAGCAGCTTGAGTTGTCAAGCGAGCCGAGTTCGAGTATTGTAATACTCAGCTCGAGTAACTCGCAAGCCTAATCAAGCTTTTTTATTTTAATATATATTTTTATATTTATTTTATTATTAAATTACAAATATACCCTTATATATATAAAACATAACCCAAAAACCTAAAAAACCTAAAAGCCATTTCTCTTCTCTTCTCATCAGCCGCTCACCCTTCTCTCTTTCCCATCTGCCGCCTCACCCTTCCCTTTCTCTCTCATCTATCGCCGCCTCAGCCTTCCTCTCTCATCTATCGTCGTCTCACCCTTCTTCTCTCTTTTAGCCATCGCTTTCTTTTGGATTCACACAACTCTATGGAGGGACGAGCGATTATAGAATCAGGAGTAAATCGAGTTCACGAAGCGAGTTGTCCAATGACGATCCAAGCAAAGATCCGGTATAACGAAAGCAAAAGGAAAAGTTATAAAATGCTGCTCTTGTAAACTTCCATTTTTTTATGAAGTATTTCAATGTTTATGTCTTTATACCTTTTATTCATTTTGATATCAGTTGCAGCAAAGTCAGTTAGACCTCCTTTCATTTTTCACGTTCCAAAAGAAAATTTGTCCGAGATTTTGAATTTGAGTTTTACCCAAAATTAGGATCTAGGGGGTTTGGCTTTCTTGGATCGATTTTTTTAGGGGCTTTGTTGCTTGGTGGTAGCTATTGTTTTTGTTTTAGTTGTTTAAATCTATTTTTCCATTCTGTTCTGTCTCGACGGCTAGTGTTTCTTTGGGTGATTTCTGTTAAGAGATCATGATGTATCTGCTCTTTTTCCATTAATAAAATCACTTGTTGGCTGAGCAGAAGAAAAAAATAAAGCAAACATATCAGTTAGATTTTCCTAGGTTAATTCATTAGCCTCTTACAATGGAACCTATCTTGATCGTCGATATTTTTTTTTTTTTTTACAAAAATTTTATGTAATCCATATTAATTTTTGTTGTTTCCTTTAAGTCATCTGTAATTGTTGCTATTCTATTTTCTTGGCAGATCTTTTTTTTTCCCAGAATGATTTTAATTTTAAAAATTGATTCTAAATTGCACTGATGAATTTCTAGATGGTTCTTATTTGTTTGGGTATGTCTTTTTATTTAAAAAAAAATGAAGTTGAGCTCAAGCTCAGTTAGTCGAGCTTGATATTGAGCATAAAAAATCGAGCTTAATCGAGCGAGCTCGAGTAGCTCGACTTGGATTTCGAGTCGAGCTTAAGCTCAAAAATTAAGACTCGATCGAGCTCGAGTCGAGTACCGAGCACCGAGTTTCCCTGTCGAGCTCGAGCACTCCACTGTATCGACTCGGCTCGGCTCGATTACACCCCTTCTGATAAAGTTCACATCTCAAAAAAACTGTAATTAACTAGAAAGTTCAATGACAGTAAATAAAACCTAACTACCCAAAGAAAAGACAATAAAAACTACCTAACTACCCAAAGAAAAGACAATAAAAACTAACTGGAACACAATATATAATTTGTCACAAAAGGGAACATTTCTCTCTCACTCATCATATCTCTTACGTTCATGAAACAAAGTACTTATTATGAGCAACTCCCCACTCTCTCCCCAACCCGCCTATTCTCCTTGTGCATCTATTTCAGTCCTCAAGTAACAGAAACCAATAAAATAATCATGGCACTCCAC